>JBANSL010000004.1:31502466-33902466 GCA_037127255.1 Persicaria tinctoria | reverse complement strand
GATGATGTTGAAATGCTGTGAAATATGATATTTGTTGCCAATTGTTTGAAAGGAACCAATCTCTCTTATTCTTTCTTCCCCCCTATACAAGTGCTTGCTATGTTGTTATTAATTTCTTGTGGTATATTTGCCAGGCTTATTTGTTTGTATTGGATACTACTAGGCCATTACAATCTAGTGGGGGCTCATGCTCAAATATTCCACTTCTCTATTTTTTGATGCTAGTCTTTTTAGGTGGGCCTTAGCTTCATTCATGGGTGTTGCATGCTCTAAAAAAATGCTTGCATATATTGTTTCCTTTTGAGTAATTTTCCTTTCATTTTCAGGACTTGAAAGGAAGTATCAAGTCCATTGTTTGTTTCATGATAGTTCTGAATCTTTAAGAAATGATTACAAGCATTGCATTGCTGGCATCTTAACTGATAGTTCTAAATCTCCATGGATGTGAAATTGGTAGCTGAAGTTATGTCAAT
The DNA here is from genome assembly GCA_037127255.1 of Persicaria tinctoria. Classification (NCBI taxonomy): domain Eukaryota; kingdom Viridiplantae; phylum Streptophyta; class Magnoliopsida; order Caryophyllales; family Polygonaceae; genus Persicaria; species Persicaria tinctoria. The sequence continues at coordinate 33,901,993 of JBANSL010000004.1, read as the reverse complement.
GAAAAGAAAGTTGGTTTATTCAATCGCATTGAGGAAATTCAGTAAGTAACCTGCTCAAGATGATCATTGAGCCATAATTAGTTAGATGGTAAGTAATACTGGAGTTTATTTCATATAGCTAGTTAATCGTGTTATTCAGATGCTAGTTAACCATGTTATTAAGATCTATCAACTTCCCATAAGTATATGATCTGCGTCTCTATTGCAGTATTGATTTTAAGATTAGGACCAGTGAGCTTGATGAAACACGGATAAAGCTCCAGATTTGGGATACAACTAGCCAGGAACGATTTCAAACCATCATGACTGGTAAGCTTCTCTATTTATTAAGATGGGGTCAAGCTCTTGAATTTTGTTGCAGGTTGATTGTTTTAGATAGGTAGTAGATGGATGGGTTTCTTTGAATATGTTTACTTCAACATATCCCTTGTTCTTATCTTTTCATCTCTGAATTTCAGACTATAATTGTGGTGCCATGGGGATCTTGCTGGTGTATGATGTTACATATGAATCATCTTTTAACGGTAATTGCCTTTTTTATGCTTAAAACTTTAAGATTTGTGTTTCTTATTCCAACTTCATGGGTGTTCCATGCTCTAAAAAAATGCTTGCTAAAACATGTTCTTTTAACCTTTTCAATATATTTTAATTAGCTTGCCATCTAAAAACAAATTGCAGTTTAGGCTTAGGTAAGCCAACATCCAAACTTATATATATGTTTCACTAATGTAGGATTATCTACGGTTGCTTGGGAATGTCTCATTGATTTGCTTATTGGCCTTCTTCTAAATATTTCTGCAACTAGATCATTTGAGGAGTTGAAGAACCTAGAAAATGCAAGCCTATTGAAAAGAGATGTCGGTGTGGTAAAAATAAATAGATTAAAGCATATTATGACACCACTGATAAGATTCATGTCTAGACCGCCTATGTGATAGGGTGTGTTTTTTATTGTTTGTTATGTGATGTTTGCTGAAATTTCAGAGACGTTGTAGGTAGGCATGTGAAGTGGCCTAAAAAAATGAGTCCTTGTGAACCTTCGATCTAAACCACGGAGAAAGCCAAAGGAAGTGAAGGAAGTTGTTTATGTCTCATGAGTTACCACCCCAATCGTCAAGGTCTTGCCAACTCTTATACAAACACGCCAAGTTCACAATGAAAGAGAATGACGTACCTGCTTGCTATTGTTGATTGAAAATGCAAGTGAACCACGTTTATAGGCATTCAGGCTAGCCTTACCTTTTTTTGAGATATTGTGGCTAGCTAGGTAATGTATGTCCTAGATATGTGGGCTAGCCTTATCTTTATCTGAGATGTTGTGGCTAGCCAATTTTGTGGCTATGAATAGCAGCGTTATATTTTGTAAATGTTACAATATGATGCTAGTATTTATGTACATGTTTTAATTAAACGACCTATCATTTCGAGGAACAAACAAAATGCGATGTTCTATCGACAAAAGTGTGTTGTGTATCTAAATAAAAGACATCGGATTATATATGAAAATAGTAGTGTGTTCATACCTTTAACATCAGATCAGTATGTGGAAATAGATGCCAATATAATTATATACACATCAGTTTGTTCATTTAAATCAATGTGAAACACCAGTTTGAACATTAAAATGATATATGAACTGATATATATTTGTCAAAGTAACATCGTTATCTTCTAAATAAATCGATGTGTCATTGTAGCAACAACATTATTTTATTTTGAAAAAACTGATATAAATGTGGGAAACGACATCAGTTATGCTTATATTTCATGTGGTCGGTTAAATTAAAACAATATAAAATCATAAATTATATATCGAACGTGATTATAAACATGATCACTAAAACAAAAACTGTTGTCTATTATGTCTTAGGACATTACTTATTTTATAAATAAAGATGTAAATGTTAGTTTTTTGCTTTAGGAGGACATCTTCACATGTTTTTAAATGACAAATCATGGATATTCATCAATAAATGAATATGTCATAACCAAATTTAGGGGTTCTAATTAAGAAAAGACATCTGCTTAAAACCGATGTGGAAGTTTTGATCTTTTACTACACGCACAAAGAGATCGGAATTTTTTTTGAAAGACATCTGTTGACAACAGACGTCTAATTGAAGTTTTCTAGTAGTGATGGTTGATGCACTTAGTAACCGGATCTACGCATGACACCCATGGGTATGATTCGCGCAAAAAGGTGTTGAAAACTATCCACTATGAAAGAAAGCTTGATCATTGAGTAACCAGGTTCATTCATGACACCCATGTTTGCAACTTGCGTCAAAAGATGTTCAAGTGGACTTCATATGAGTAGGTTGAGGTGTTGATAGACCGGGACCATTCATGACACCCATTTTTGCGCTTCGCGTAAGGAAAGCACCAAGACATGAAAAAGAAAAAAAAGAAAGCAAAAGAAAAGAAAAGAAAAAGTGTCACATTTTATTTTGTTGTCTTTATTGTGTCCTGCAAGTAATGACATTTCGGTAGATATTTGGTGATATGGTGGTCAATGTCTTTGAGGTTAGTGCATTTTGGGTTGAGTTGAGAGTTGTACCTTAAAGCCTAAACACATGAGTGAAACACATATTTCTGGTGAGGTTGGATGATGTCTAATCTAAGCTTTGATCACTGAAATGCATGCTATGACGTTTGTTTGTTTGGTTTATGTTTTCACCTGATATGATGTTGCTTTTTGATGAGGTTGAAACTTGAAGGGATTTCATGTGGGATGCGTTGATTTATGTTCATTCTATCATTGCTTGAGGACAAGCAAATGTTAAGTGTGGGGGAGTTTGATAGCATGCATTTATGTAGGCATAATAGGTTGCATTTAGCTTAGTTAAGATGCATTTCATGGATTGATTAAGTACAATTTGCGTATTTGCTCTCTATGTTAGTGGAATCGGAATCTGCACACTTTTATTGCTTATTTCAGGTAATCGTGGATCCGATGATGAGACAAGAGTCGTTAACGCATTAGATGAGAATGTCTAGTTGATCAGAGAAGCTTACATGAAGATCTCAAGAGGTCCTGAGAAGAAGAAGCAAACCTAAACGAAGAACAAGTCTGCAGAAGTTGTCGCCAGACATGCTGAACTTGTTTTGCACTTTCTGGAGGCTTCGGTTGTCCGATTGACTATTATGACCATGCGTTGGAAAGCTCTTTCAGAGAACTACAACTTTTCTGTTGACAAGAAGAGCGAATTCATGATATATTTTCCGTGAAAAGCCCCTGGATGCGGCCGCAGCAACCTTGCGGCGCCCGCGGCCAATCAATTTGCAAAGGGTTGCAGGAAACAGTGTGCGGCGGGCGCAATACCTATGCTGCGCCCGCGGCATTGGTCGTCAGCGTTAATTCGCAGCGTTTTGATTAATGAAAACCCTAGAACTTATTTATTTCTTTCATGGCCGACTTTGATATTTTAAAAGGCCAAGTTTTATGTTATTTTGATAACTTCTATTCTATTCTATTCATTAGACGCTTTAGAGATTTTGAGCGATGTCTTCCATGAGGAACTAAACTCATCTATTCTGCTTGCAATTTGAAGCTTTATTCGGATTGATTGTGAGTTTCTAATTCTCGTTCCTTGTTTCCTATATTTGAATGTTTCAACTTCTTTGTGCTTGATTGTTTATTGTTTTGTTCTATCTTGTCTGACCAACTTGTTAGATCAATTCAATCGCTAAGGTTTTATAGATTCCTGGTTGTAAACCATAACCTAAGTGGCAAACTTGTTCCTTTAGGGTTGGTTGAACTAATTGAATGAGTAGGAAGTTGAATGTGTTGTTAAATCCCTCTTTAGGGACTGCAAATACCTTGGCTAATCTCTGAACTTAAAGCTATCAATTGGGTTAAATCCTTCTTTAGGGACTGTTCGATTGATAAGGGTTGCTAGGACTGGTTGAACTAGTAACTATATTAGGTCGGGACAAGGGCATTCGTAGGAAACTTAATAGGGCGAGAAGAAGTTACAAGGATCGCTTCAATCCAATAAAGTGGAAAATTGTAGGTAGAATTGCTTCTCATAATTGTCTAAATCAAAATCATTTACTTTTGTTTGCTTCAATCCGCTTTGATAAAAGGCGGAACTTTTACACACTCAAAACCCCCTCTTTGGTTACTTGTTTAGCACTTAAATCACACTTGAATAACGAATTTCCCTGTGGGATCGACCTCTTGCTTATTGCTATACTAGTTGTAAGTTTGAGTTTACTTTGGCGGATCAACGACAGGTTTTCCCTCCGTCAGTACACTCGCCCCACCCCAGGGCCGCCCCTGTCAGGACCGCCCGGGCCTCTGTTTCTACAGCTGTGTGTTGGCCCACACTCTGTTAGTGGGTTACTAGAGGACAACCCATGTGATCTCTAATAATAACACCAACAGACGAGGGCCGGTTATTGAAGTAGATCCATCCACATTTACCTTATACCACCCTTTCCTAGGTTTTTTCCATTTCTCAGAACATGATTTACGTTGTCCTAATTTCTGCCGAGCCTCCCTTTCTTTATTTATCTCTTGATCAGATATTTTGGTTTTATCCCATATTGTTTTTTGTTGTGTTACAAATTGAAATATTTCCTCCACAGTAGGAGGTTTGCGGTTTTGAAAGAGGATTTGATTTCTGTAAGTCCAAATCGCCCACCACTTAATGGCTATCATAGTTTTCTTAGGGGCAGGTAAACTGCCCACAAATTCCATAAGGGGCTTTATTTGGCCTCTCATAAGCGGCGTCCCCGTATGATACATTTGAATATCATTGTCTTGCATTTGTGTGGTAGCAAACACAGGGCACTCAACAAATAAGTGGTATGCATCTTCATAGCGATGATTACAAAAAGCACAGCCTTGAGGAATGGGAATCCCATTCCGGCCAAGCCTATCTTTTGTAGGTAGTCCGTCTAATCCGACACGCAACAAGTAGGTTTCATATTTTTGATTGCACATCTAATTTCCACGTGCACCCAGAAGAGTTATTATTGGCCGAGCTCAAGCCATCGCAAATGAGATTCACCGCATTCGCAGTAGTGAACCAACCCGATTTCGAGGGCTTACAGTACAGACGATCTGGGATTTGCATTGATGAGATATGGACATCCTTAATTTTAGATATTATGTGTTATGGTAGATAACTGGATAACGATTGTTTATCTCATTCACCATTCTTAATAAAAAAAATTCCACCTTAAAGTTTTATGTGTTATCAGGCGGAATACCCCTTAGGTCCACAATGGTAGGGGTGTGTAGAAAAACCCGACTGACCCGACACGAAAACACGATAATACAACACGAAAAAACACGAACCAAAAAAGACACGACACGAAAACGACACGAACCGGTAAAACACGATAATAAACGGTTTGTGTTCGGATCGGGCATTTCCCCTTGTCTGGTACCCGACACGAACCGTCAAACCGTTTACTTTTTTTTTATATATAAATCTATATGTAATATAGTATTAGTATTTTACTGTCCTCTTTGAATCAGAAAATTTGGGTGGCTCAATTGGCTAGGGACGCAAGGGACTTTACTCAAATGATAGGCAACCCGAGATCGATTCTTTTCTTTTTCAAATTTTTATTTTAACTTGAACTTGCTTTTTAAAAAAGAAAAATAAAATTCATTCGGCCTTCTACACTTTCTGTATAAAACCCCTTTCACCTTTGGCACTATTATAAACCCTAAATCTGAAAGTGGTGATGCGGCGGCGACACTCTTTCACTCAATCTCCGGCGAGTGACGGTGGTGATGTTCATGACGCTCTCTCTAAATCTCCGATGCCCTGCTCTCCAAATCTTCCATTGGGTCTAGATCTGGATGAAAATTTTGGATTTCAACTCAATCGAAACAGTTTAGATTTTGCATTACATTTAGTCATTCAAGTCTCTCTCTCTCTCTCTCTCTCTCTCTCTCTCTCTCTCTCTCTTCAAAGTGCTCTGTCTCTCTTGAAATCTTTTCTGCTCAGCTCTCTCTCAAATTTCCCTTTCCTATGTACAGTGTTTTAAACTCCTCAATTTTTTATTTTCATTGTTGGTTCCAATTATTAGATAGAAATTGCATTTGATTACTCTTATTTCAATTTGGTGGTTACCATCTTCTCTCCCAATTTGAGGAAGTTTGTTCAACACAAGAGGGATTGAAGTCATAAACTCATGGACATGGTTTGAACAACAACTCAGTGTTATCATTTGTTCATAAACGGTTCGTGGCGGATTACACGGGTATCCGACATGGAACCGTTTCGTGTTTCCGTGTCGGATACCCGGTATTAACCGTGTCGTGTTCGGATCGGGATTTTCAACCTTAACGGTTCCGAGTATTCGACACGGTTAACCGTGTCGTGTCGGATACCCAGTTATGCACACCCCTACACAATGGACGAGGAACCACACCACCGATCAAACTAGAAATTCATCGATTTACCATCTCTAATATTCCAAACAAGACCCTTGCGTAAAAGTGGGACAAGCTTTCTTAGTTTGCCCCATTGCCACGAAGCAGATCCAACTCGTTTATATTTAAGTAGAGGTATATTTTTAAGGTAATTTTGGTGTATTATCGATACCCAGATGTTTGTTGGTTCAGCCAGTATCTTCAAGAGTAGCTTTAATTGAAGAGCAACATTCATATCACCCATTTTCCGAATTCCCATACCTTCTAAACGTGTTGGCCTACATATTTTGTCCCAGCTAATGAGAGTTCGGCATTGTAAATCTTTATTCCAGAAGAACGTCCTATTTATCTGGTCTAACTCCTTATGAATTGTTGAGGGAAGCATGAAGCTATGCATTACATAACTAGGTTTCACAAGCAAGTTGGATCTTATGAGCACCACTCTCCCTTCCCGGGAGAGCGAATTAGGTATCCATTTTGAAAGTTGCTGCATGGATTTGCAAACAATTTCTTCAAAGGGTTCTTTATTCACTCTTCCATTTATAATGGGGCAACCCATATATTTTTCTAAATTTGTGGAGCTTGGTATGCTAAGGATCCCTTGCAGCATAATTTTTCTTTGCTCAGAGACACGAGGTGAAGTTTGAAAGGCTGATTTTTGATAGTTTACCTTTTGTCCTGATACTAAACAGTAGCTATCAATTATTTCTTTCATTCTGCGATAAGCATCTGCACTGCCTTTACAGAGATCATCATGTCATCAGCAAAGGATAGAAACGGAATCCTTAAAGAATTTCTGGCACATTGAAATCCGATACAGGGATAAGGGGTCCCCTTATCGAAGCCCGCGTTGTGGAAAGAACATCTCTATAGATTCGTTATTAACAAGAACCGAATAGGAAACTGTCTGAACACATTCCTTGATCCAGTTTAAGAATTTTGGATGGAAACCGAATTTCTCTAAAACATCAGCTAGAAACGACCAGCTTAGCCTATCATAGGCTTTTTCTGTATCAAGTTTTACTGCCACCCACCCCTCCAGACTAGCTGGAACATCGATGAGGCCTGACTATCAATACGCTAGGATTGGTTGATAATATTTCTATAATCTTTTCTTAGGAACCACATGTTTTCCATGCGAAAAGAATGAGCTTTGCTATTACTCTTTTCCTCGATTTCTATGCCAATAGGGCAGTGGTCAGAAGACGTGAAAGAGAAATTTGTTGTTTGAATGTCCGGGTATATGTTTAATACTTCTTGTGTAACCAGAACTCTATCAAGCTTTTCATACATCCAATCATTGTCAGGTTGAGATTTCCTCCATGTAAATTTATTGTCAGGTTGAGATTTTCATACATACGTATTGATGATTCGGCGGGTTGGCCGGGTTTTGGTTAGATTTATATCCCCGTGATCCGTCGACCCGCTGAATCGGTCAGTTTAAAAAAAAAGATCAAACATTGGAAATGAAGTAGTCATTGCATGCTTGAATGAGAACTAGCCGTTGGGTGGATTTCACGCTATATATAATATCGGAATGTATTATATGTTTAGACAATTTATTTATTTTTTGGTCAAAGTTTACACAATTTTTATAAAAGTTTCAATAGGTACTAAATTTTGACAAATCATGTCTAACCGAGTCCGAAGATGCGAGATTGATTCCAAAGCTGGATCTTTTAGTGAATTGAGAGATATCCCCGGCATCAGAGGCAATACTGTATTTGTTGTTTGGTTTACTAAGGGTCCGAGACAAGATGACAGAAGTTTTGTTGTGAAATGCAAGTTTTGTTCAGCGACTTTCAGACATTCAATATGAAGTGGATATTGAAACTACACACATCATATCAAGGTGCGACACCCGAAGAAGCTCGATTTAGCCTAAGAGTGAGGTTAATCAAGTGCTTGGGTAAGTAATTTCCATACTCTTTGCCTGGTTGGGCCACTGAATCGGGTTGTTTTTGGAAGAAAAAAAAGAGGTTTTTATAGGCTATATTTGGCCTATAAGACGACTACTATCCCTCTCCATTCCATTTTTCTCATCCAAAATTCCAAATTACAATTTATTAATTTCGTCATGGTAGATCAATCTTGATGTGCAGATGATTTTCTTTGTGAAGAAATGTTCGCGCGATATTTCGGAAAGAAGGAGATCGCGCATGTCTACTTTGAAGCTGTTTGTAAGCATTATGGTCATAGGTATAAGACGAAGAATAATTTGGGAAATGAGAATTCGAAGAAGCACATTAGGAGCAACCACCTATAGAAAATCTGAGCTACGAGAATTCCCTCTTTTCGTAATTTTGTACTTCGAATCAAGATTTGACCTCTGCATGGAAGTTATAGTCCTCAAAAAGAGCTTTCCTACGCATATTCATATGCGTCAATCGGACAATTGAGGAATCCAAAAAGTGTGTTACAAGACAGAGATGAAGCAGTTCAGAAAGCAGGATCTGCTGCCAGTGGAAGGCCATCCGCTAGTAGCGGATCAGTCAGCGAGCAACATGTCCGAGCACTTTGATAATGCATATTTCATATAGGTACTATAGATGTTTCTTATTTCTATTAGGTATTGGTTTTGTTATGTTTTGAGTCTAGTTCCGTATATTACATGTGAAGTATTCGAGTTCGGAATCTATATGTTTTTAGTGTTTATTCTACAGAATTACATTTTGGGAAGAGCTTAAGAAGCATGTTTTGGAGCATATGGAGGCCAAGGAGTGGCTATGGAAGAGACAGGCGGCACGACATTGGAACCCGTTGAAGAAAATTGAAGAACGTCGCACACTACAGAGACGGTGCCCGCCACCCTTGCACGACGCCCGCCATAAAGCCAGATTCCGGATACGCGATATTGGATCCGAAGACCATAATTTTATATTATTTCCTATTAATTCCCACTAGGGTTTGGCCGGCCTTTGGGAGGCATTATTCGTTGTTTTTCGGTTCTAGGAGGATTGTTGTTGGTTGTTTTTGAGAGAGACTATGAACTCAATTAGAGAGAGAGAATTGGCATATGAGTTGCTAAACTCATAGTTTCGCATGTGATTCGAAGACATGGTTGTTTGGATTGTGAGGATTTGATTATATTTAATTATTCACGTTCTTAGTTATCTTCTTGTGCTTAATTTACATTTGTGTTCCTTTTTATGCCTGATCAACATGTTAGGAATTGCATCTTTAGCTATGAATTCGTTGTTGTTTTCTCGATAGCAAACAAAGGTATTGATGATAGTAATGTCTCTTTGTCTTTTTAGTGGATGATTTCAGTCGATCTATATTGAGGATATGCGATTAGGGTTGAGTTCGGTATGCGCCTATTAATCTTAATTGTGTAGAGTCAATGTGCCAATTGGTCTTGATTACTTGAGTTCTTAATTCTATTCTTTAGTGATATTGAATAAGATGAGTGAATCTCTAAGGATCTCTCAACTTTAGTCAAGTAGACATAGGAATATGAATAATTGATAGATCAATCCGAGGACAATGAATTCCAACCATTGTCAGAGAATTACAGGTGAAATGTTTTTTCTACTTTGATATCTATTTGCTTTGTTATTTGCAATCTGGTTACTTTCACATATTTGTTATTTGTCAAGAATCATTGCTTTGTTATAAGAGTGTTTGTGTAGAGTTAATGAAAAATGTCGAAAATACCGGAAAAAAAAGTGAGTCTTGTGTTTGTTGTTTTGCATATTGTGTTATCAAAGATTTCCATCTAATTTGAGTTTGTCATAGCATGATCTTATAAATCCCATAGAATTCTGGAATGACTTGATCTTATCGTGAAAATTGGTTTTTATGTGAAATATGATTGAGCATATATAATTGAGCATGTATGATCTAAGTTTGGGAGTATGCTTGAGATTCAACAAAAATTTGTCCCAGTGAGATATTTTTGGCCTTATAAGGGATACATTTTTATTCCTTTTTCTTTTCTTGTGTGATTTACTCTTCCTATGCATTTATCATTGAGTATTGTCATGGTTATCTATTTTCAAGGCCGATTATATACATGTTCAATGCTTGATAAGTTCAAATGATAGAGGCAACCTTTTAGCCACATATTTATTCATGTCTACCTTATGTTATATTTTGCTTTGAAGCCAATTTCAGCCTTTAGCCTTTTTCATTGTTAGAGCATCCTCAAGAGAAGCTCCCAAATAGAGAAAAAAGGAAAATTTAGAGAAAAAGATGGATTTCATGGTCCAACGGCTCCTCTATATAGTTTTTTAAAATAGAGAAATAAGGAGAGAAGGTAAAAATTTCTCTATATTTAGAGGAAGAGAAAAATCTCTAAAATTAAATGTTTTCATCAAGCCCCATGCCAACCATTTAAGTCATAAATAAGATTTAATTGGGATTCAAAATATAAAGCTTTATTGGATTCATAATTTTCTTATATAATTTAATATATATCATAAATATTATATAGTATGAAATTATAAAAAAATTAAATAAAAGGTTGATATTTTATAAATTTTTTATCATCATTAAAAATTATACATGATTAGTAAATGAAAAATAATAAAATGAAGACATTGATATTTTCAACAAAATAAATTGAATTTATTTATTTTATGGGATAAATCTCTTACAAGGTACGAAAACTATACTAGTTATCTAAAGTTTAAAAAATTCATTTATTATTATGAAATTCTGCATTTATTATAATATATAATAAATGCAAAAATATGTATAATAGAGAAACTGTTGGAGGATAATTTTTTTAGAGATTTTAGTGTTTTGATCTCTATTTTAGAGAATTTTTATAAGAGTTGTTGGGCTTGCTCTTAGCTCCACAAAATTATTATTCCTAGCCTATGATTAGCCTTACCCATATTCCGGGGGAATTGAGATTTTGAGTGAATTATGGAATCTATTTTGGAGATTGAGGAGAATGAAGCTAATGTGTGATTTGATGGTTTATGGTTTTGAGACGATGTAATGTTATGTGCTTATTTAGTCTCTCATTCTTATGCATTTGATTTCCATGTATCTTGGCTCAAAAGAAAAAAAAAGAGAATAAATGAGCCATTAATCTTATGTTTCATAATGAGGAAGAATTGAGATTTATGTTGGTTATTAGATATATTGGGTGGGTGTTGAGATTTCATGATATGTAGGATGATGAGAGTTGATGATTTTTGGAGTTATTTTGATGATATTGAGAGATGTTGTGCATTTTTTAGCTTGATCTATTGAGTTGGTTTGTGTTATGTTTGGAGTTTTGGAATCTTGTTTTCCCGGAATTTATTGCACCACATGACCAAATATAATTCCTTGCACTTATGTTTCTACCAAGCCCCATTACAACCCCGCAGAATGGAATCTTCTATGAAGGTTTCCATTGAGCGAAAGTCCTCTTGATGTCCTTATTTTTGCATTGACGTATCCGGTGGAGATTTTGTGATATAAATGTCAATATTTGAGTTGATGCTTGTATATGGAATCGAGGTGAGTGTGTGCTTAAAACCTAAACACATGAGAGTGAGAGATACACATTTTATCCTTGGTAAGGTTGATCTTTGAGCATTCAAGCAACGACAATCGGGCTTGTTTTTTCTATAAATAGGCTAAACACCATCATTTCCACACAATTCAACTGCATCTTTTCTAATCTCATAACCCTCTAATCGTTGCTAATAGCTCGAAATCAAGAAAATCGGAAGTCAGAAGTGCTTGGCAAGTTGGAATTCCGATAATTCGACTCTTTTAATCACCAAATCCCACTTTTCCTCCCTATTCTTAAATTCTTATTTATTTCTCCGGTTCTCTTAATTATAGTTTTTTCTTATATTTATTTTAATATCTAATTAAATTTTATTGAAAATGTTTTCCCGAGGCCGAAGGGGCGTTAGCGGAGCTTCCTCCTCAAGCAAGGGAATCAACCCGAGGCCCACCGTAGATAGAGCGTCTTGATTATGACTAGAAGTGGAAGTGGATCCCAACGACATAGGGATAAGGTGCTTCTCGAGGAGCAGGAGGTCTAGGAACAAGTTCTCTTTCAAGGAACTCCTTCTACCATCCTGACCCGGAAGTCCGAAGTAGAATTTCAAGATCCCAAGGGCCGGGCGCAGGAGGAAAGGGTCGGTCCTAATCAGATGGAATACAGGGCCGCTAACAAGCAATACATCGATCATTGGATCTCGTAAAAATAATCTCTAAACTCAGCAACTAATATAGCAGATAAGTCAAGGTATCGTCCCAGAGAGCATGAGATTAGTGGTTTTCTTGCTAACAATTTAGACAAAGAGAGGAAAGTAAGCAAAGACAGGTCTTGTAGAAAGAGAGAGAGAGAGAGAGAGAGAGAGAGAGAGAGAGAGAGAGAGAGAGAGAGAGAGAGAGAGAGAGAGAGAGAACCAGCAGAAGAGAAGTAGTAGAACAATCAAAGTAACAAAGCAATTGTAAAGAAAACAAGATAGAGATATGTGGATGGTTTCACCCATTCATTGCAACATGGTTGGTTTATCCATCCTTGGGCTTCTTCGTATTATTTCGGTTCCGGTTTATGTATAGAATTAGGTAGGCCATCCTTATCGATTACCACCTAACTCTCTTACTTTCACATTGGGGGTGAGTAGCACAGGTCCCGGAATGCAACGACATCATAATTAGATACTCTCGTCTTATCAGCTTCTTCACCTAGGTTATCAATCCCATCCACCACTTCAATCAAGAGTAGCTGCTTTAAAAGGTCAGTTTCATTCAATCAAGATGTCAATCTCCCTATACAATCCAGTTTCCCAAACCGTTCCTGTAGATAAAATCTGAAATTCAACTCTCACAATATACCAAACCAATATCTTAATTACGGGCAAAACTACAAAATGTCTAGCCAAACATGGCTTATGAAAGATGAAAAGTGATCCGCCCTAAGCAGAAGGAGGAACTGTTTCTAAGCAGTGAGGAAAGCCCTAGGCTAATATAGGTATTTATAGGGCTCAATGGCTAACGAAAAACCCTAGATCAACAGATCAGCGAACTTCTTGGAGTTTTCCAAGCCCTTTGTAAAATACGAGCTAGGGTTAGCCTACCATCTCCAAGTATGCGTCCATAAGCGACGGTCTATCGCCCTTCTACCCATTCAATTACCCCATTCCCTTTCGTCACCTTAAGTTAGGTTCAATAAATTCATTTTGCCCGTTTTGAAAATCATTTCAAAAATCCTTTAAAATTGATGGGCGGTTTTCCTAATCATATACTCAACCCTTTTATACCCGGATTGCACAATCTGACTCTGATACCAACTTTGTAACGGTCCGAATATAAATATCCGGGTTGCATTTCGAAGGTCGAATACCTTCTTTTGGATCTCGCAATCCATGTATGGGTTGAGGTTTTAAAACCAAAGTGTTAGTTGGAAAGAAGAGATTTCGGAACCCTAAGAGTCACGAATGGTCCGTTGTAGACCAACCTGTCCTAAGAGCCTAAGTCGCGGGGAAAAAAGTTTTAGTTCAAAAGGATGCAAACAATAAGTGCAATACAGATTTGCCACATGTAACGAACGGATTTTAGGATTTCTAAAAAGGGAAAGTTTCGGAAAACCGTCCTCGAGCAAATTCTACTTTTTGGGAAGTTCTTGCAACATATCCCGACATGTTTTAAGATTTAATTTGATGGATTTTATATCTTAGTTACTTGATTTCGATTTTGGGAATTTCGGGTGACTTTGGAATGAATTTGGGATTTTCGGTCGGATTTTTCGGAAACGTCGGATTTCGAGATGGGATATCGGGATTCAAGGTCGAAAGAGCGGAATCACTCTCTCTCCTCCCACACGCCACTCTCTCTCTCTCTCTCTCTCCTCTTAATGAGTTTGTCCTCTTGTGTATTAAACCCTAGGGAATCACTATATAAAACTCCAATCTCTAAAAGAATCCCTCATTCTCACAACACATCACTCACCTCAGCCCCCAAAAATCTAATTTCCAAACCTCAAGATGGATCTCCCTCTCCTTCCAAAACCCCAAACCAAAAACCCTCACTTTTCCTCTCTTGAATCCAAATCTCCCAACTCTATCTCCTCCTTTGTGTTTCTCTTATCCAAAACTGCTCAAATCTATCCCAATGAGTCATAATCCCACAAAAACAACTACAAAATCGAGCTTGGAAGGCCAAAGCCGATCAAAAACCCGGATCTAGGGAGCAACTCGCGGTCGTGACTCACTTTTCTCGCCACCGCGACCAAGAACCCAGAAACGAGTGTTCTTCCTCGCGGCCGCGACGTTCTTGCTCGCCGCTGCGACTCCGAGCCCAGGCACGTCGTCTTCACGGTAAATCAAGTTGTTTTCCTTCGTTTCACCTCCTTTCTAGAATCCCTTTGTTTTCGTGTGTTCTTGACTTCTTCCTCTACCTTCCAAGGTCAAGAAATCCTAGCTCCATCGTGGTTTGGTGTGGATTCGAGCCCCTTTTCTCTCGTTTTTTTATTTTGAGCAAAGGTAACTCCTCTCTTCCTTGGAAATTCTGATTTCGAGGTTGTTTCTTAATAAAGCTGCTCTTTTAACTCATATTTAAACTTCCTAGGCTTTGTGGTAACAAGGAATCGTTGAATCTAAGCTTCCAAGGCCTTCTCCCTCAAGATTTTCGAAAAGCCTCCAAGAGGCTAGGTAATCCCTCTTCTGCTCTCCCCTCTAGTCTTGTTTAGAGTCGTTTTGTGTTGGTTGCATAGTGATTTGATTTGGAAAGGTTTTAAAACAAGTTAAAATGAAAATGGGTTTGAAACGAGAGAGAATGAGCAAGAATGGACAAACCCAGGTTCATACTCGCCGCGGCGAAACCATGGTTGTCGTCGCGAGTCAGAACCCATGCCAGAGGTTGAAGACGACCTCTCGCGATTGCGACCACGGCTCTCGTGGCCGCGAGTCGCAGCAGCGAGACGTCTCTCGCGAGACAACCTCTCGCGGTCGTGAGTCACAGCAAGCGAGAGGATTCTCGCGGCGGGGATCTGTGAGGATGTCGCGGCCGCAACTAGCCCTCTTGTGACCGCGACATGATATGATGAGATATGATGATGAGCATGCTATGATGCCGTGGTGCGTGCACTACCATGATGAAATGGGTACAGTACTGGCCAGGTCCGCTCATGAAAAAGGGGGCGGAGTAGGAGAGGGATATGCCATTTGGCACTGTCTTGGCCCCTTTACAGTATTTCTGCATATTATTATAATTTTTTAAAGCATGCTTGTGTGATTTAAATCTTGTATTGCATTAGATCCTCTTTTATTTAGGTATAGGCATGTTATGTGGCCTCAACCAGATCAGAGGACCCGCAGGCGATTACCGGGCCTGACTTTGCGGATAGTGTTAGGTACCGTTCGTTGCTTGCTCCTTGCTTCTATGACGCGAAGTCTCTTGGCAAAACGACAACTTGTACACTTATGATTTGGTTTTGACACAGCTCTACCGTGGCACCTTGTATCTTAATTTCGCTTCCGTTTTACCTTTCTTTGAAATGAATTTCACGACTTAGCCTCTATGACAGGTTAAGGGTACCGAACGGCTCTACGATGATTTAGGGTTCGAAATCCCTTTTTCTTACTGATCTTAAAGAGGTTTGAAACCTCGACCCGTACCCGAATGGCAAGATCCGAACGAGGGGTTTCATCCCTCGAAACGTAACTCAGGAATCATTTCAGGTTGTTACAAAGTTGGTATCAGAGCGAGGTTTTTCAATTCGGATACACAAGAGTCGAGTGTAATTTGGGAAACCGCCCATGAATTTCAAAGGAATTAAAAGTGTTTTAAAGGGGCAAAATGAACTTAAGATGCCTAACTCAAATGAACTAAATATGAACTCGGCTTATTAAATATGATGGATCAACAAAGGGGACCGAGTGGGTAGAAACGACATTAAACCATCTTTATTGGATGTAGTTGGGAAGGGGTAGGCAAAATATTAGCTTGATCTTTACATATGGGTTTGAAAGACTCTTAGGAATTACACCAAGGTGGTTGGAGTCGCGAGTTAGGTAGAGATCGTGAGCTTTTGCCCCTTCGGTCAGTTGCTCCTCGAAGAGCGGCATTAGATAGCTTGATGTGCTTTATATATCATTGACAAGTTCTATGCTGAGTGCTTGGTACGCTAAAGATCTGATTGGTATGCCCTAACAATGAAATGTGTATTGATTGATCTGTGCAAACAGGATAGCGGGAATATCCTTATTTCTAAATGGTCAAGGCCAACTTGTGTAGGACAACCTCTTCCACTATGTTCAACCCTTCACGATTTTATCGAGTCTTTCTCCCGGATGTCTGTGTCCTCGTTCTTCCTCTGGTTCTGTCTGTTCAATTTCAATGGCGACTCATTTATTGATTGGGCAAAACTGAGCATATGATAAATTGGGTTGAGGTGTTGATGACATATGCCTTTTTTCCCACTTAAAGAAGTTGTTCTTTTTTTCATACGATAAGTAATGCATTAAAAAAATATTATTGGTAAACAAACTAAGAAAAAACTAGGAAGGTAGATTTATGATCAAACTAGTAGCTGATTTGCAATGATTTGTTAATCTTTTGGGCACAAGGAAAATGAAGAAATGCATGCTCCTGCAGATTTGGGCATACTATTGAGAAAATTCATGTATGATTCTTACTTCTCATGGAGGTTTGCACTCCTCTGTTGCTCACATGAACTTGACTACTTGAGCAACTTATCTCATTGATTATCTATTTGCTTCACTTGTTAAATGGGTTGATTCATTCAACATATATATCTAATCGTTTATGCCAAGATTTTACTCTTCCATTAGAAAAATTGGAAATAAGGTAGCGATGCAAAATATATCCTACCATATAAGCAGAAGAGAGATCACAAGACGACCTATGATCTTTGATGATTGATACATATGTCTCTCGTTCCTTTTGTTCAAAACTTGTGGTGATATGCATTATTTGTGTAGAGCTAGCTAGAACCTTGTACATTTAGGTCACCTAAAGTTTTTTTTTATTCTCATATTTTCCTGTATTACGCTTTGATACGCATAGTCACATCTTTTATTGTGACTTGAAGTATTTATAAAGCCAATCCATTTTGTTTTGTTGTTTTAGTTTAAATCATTGTTAAATCATACTCTTCGATCTTCTTCTTCTTCATGTATATAGAGACTTTCTAAGGAATTTTGAATTGCGTGGTTTATTACATGCGATCGTCTTTATGGTGTAATTGTTTTGGTTGTGGCTGTTGACTATGGCTATATTTGGTGGAAGGTAATTGGCTGACTGTTTTTCTTTTCCGGTTATGAAAATAAAAAGTTAGATGTTTTTCGTCTGTCTCACTCTGTTTGATGTTAAGTAATGTGGAATGACATAGATTTCTCCAGGCCATTCAACATATCATTATGCCTGCATTGCATTAGTCAGTTGTATACATAGTACATACACGTTCATAGCTTATATGTAAATGATACTTGCTATTTAAAACTTTTAATGGTTAATCCTATCCTATTCATTTGTTGATTTTCTTTTATGTGGGCTTCTTTAGAGGATCATGCTATCGTTGTATAGGGTAATGAGATAGGAAAAATCTCGTCATCACAGCACAAGGGCGTTCTGGTCTTTGACCAATAAATTCGAGTATTCAATACGGCATTGATGCTTCCGTTTCACCTATTGATTACGATAACGGTTTCGTGCATTAAGAGCGTTGACCGAATTAAATACGGTAACCGTTTCTTCTATTTAATATCGTAACCGTTTCTTTTATTTAATACTCGACTAGTATAAATATGAGGAGATGAATTCATATTGAGACGGACAATGGCTGACTTGAGCGTCGGAGGGTCCTCCACGGGAGATAAGCCCCGCCCCGACCTCGTTTGTTCTTGCTTTGCAGGCTACGGTTCGAAAGGAGTTGATCAACGGAATCGATCTCCTTCAACAACGAGATGATGATGCAGATTTCACGCATCACAATTGGCGCCGTCCGTGGGGAATTCAAGGAAAAAGCATGATGCTCGAATTTTCGATAAAAAAAACAAGGAAAAGACAAGAAGAGATCTGGATGGAGGAGGGTTTCGATCGCTTCAACTTCTTCATCATCAGACGCCGCAGCAGCGGCAACCATCGAAGAATAATTCTTCCTGATGTCAGGATATGAGGCATCGACAGCCGTGAAAGCCTGCGAAGAGCGCTTCTACGGAAGAACAGTCGCCAACCCCGCCGGCGGCGGTGTTGTTGCAGGAGGATGGTCAAGTATGAAATAAATATAGAATAAAGATCAGACTGACTTCCCTGTCTCAGCAAATAAATACAAGACTTCCTCCCGTTGTAGTAAGAGAAAAGTCAGGATCGAATCCACGAGAAAGCACGTCAGCAGTTCTTAGGTAGCTGTAGACCTCACAGACAAAGCAGCAGAAAGACAGAAACAAGAGCAAAAAAGACAAACAAAAGCAAAGAACAAAGCAAAACAGAAAATAAAAGGCGAAGCAGAAACTAAAAGCAAAGCAAAGGCTCGTCGATCTCGACAAACAGTACTCGAGATCGACCACAGCAGTCGACGAAAAACAGAAAGTGAAAATCATAGCAGACAGGCAAACCCGGCAAGGGCAACTCGATCTCGATCAAGTCAACTCGAGATCGACAAGGGCAAGTCAAGACAAAAACTTCGGAAATCGACGACAGAAGAACAACAGTACTCGACCTAGACCAAGCTAACTTGATATCGAGTACAGCCTTACTCGAGATCGACAAGAAGTTCCTCTGTATCGAGTTAAAATGCAGAAAACTTAAAAAGACGTAAATTGCAAATGCTCGAACCCAAACTCAGATTTTTGATGAAAATAAACTCAATATACTAAAAGACTTCCAAAGCCAGGGTTTCAACACCACAATGATAACCATGCAAAGTAACACATAAAGGCATAAAAGATCATGCTTTCCATCAAATAACTTTCGTCATTAACAAATAGGCATATAGAGGCTTTCGCATAAACCCTAATTGTTACTAACCCTTTTTTCACATAATTAATCCAAGTTGCATTAAGATCACTTTCGATTCAATAACACAAACAAGGATCACCTTCAACTCTCGCAAAAGAATCATGCTTATAGGGATAGAAGACGAATTGCATAAAAAGATCTGACCTTTATCTCATCGCCTCACATGGCCACCGTCGGGCTCACCCCAGCCCCAGAAGTGGGTGGACTACTCACGCCTCATTGCAATCGCAGACATTGAATGAAAAGAACTAACTTGCATTAAGACTAAATTCAAAGCCTTTATAATCCTGGCAATCAACTTTCGCATAAAGCCAAAACCCTAAAAACCTTCGAACTCCCTAAACTCTATGTGGAACTACTTGTTTCTCTCTGAAATTGAATGAATTGGACTCTATGAAAAACCAGCCTCTAGGGCCTTATTTATAGCCTTCTAATCCTTGCTAATCAAGGATAGAATCTTCTATCTCTATCTAAAATTATATCTAAAGCTTTAAAGATAAATAAATTGTTTTAAGGAAATAAATCAACAAGGAAAGGATAATTCTAAACTAGGTAAGTCTTCATGTCTTGATAGATCGCGTCTTCCATAGATAGAACTTGATGGATTTGGATAGAATCTTCCTCCTTCGGCCCCAAGAAATCTCAACTCTACTCGGACAGGCACTCGTCGACGCGTTTTCCAGGACTGGTCTACTCGACCTCGACAAGGGCTCGTCGACCTCGACAAGGATTGTTCGTCGACTGGACTCCTCGGCTAGATCTGCTCGGCAAGCTTCGGACCTGGGCTTAGGCCTTCGTCGATCTCGACAAGGGTTCGTCGAGATCGAGTAGGGTTGCTCGAGGATGGTACTCTGATGGTGTCGACTAGAGCTCCTCGGCATGGACTCGGACTGGCATGGTGGCGCTTGTCGATCTCGACTAGGGCTCGTCGAGATCGAGTAGAGGTGTGCTCGGCTTCTCGTCCTCGGCTTCTCGGTCAGCTTCTCTCTTGGACTCCGGGTGTGGCGCTGGGCTTCGTCGATCTCGACTAGGGCTTGTCGAGATCGAGTTGCGTCCGGAAGTCGGGTTGGTCTGGCTCTTCGACAATGCTCTGTCGACCAAGGCTGTGCTCGGACATGCTCGTCGAGATCGAGTAAGGTCTACTCGAGATCGAGTAGTCTGGTTCCTCGGCTCGATTCGACTGGTTTCGCTGCTTCTTTGACCTTGGACTTCTGTAGTGGTTTTCCGAGCTTTTCCGACCTTCCTTAGAATTGTTGTAAAATGCCTCGAATTCTGCGATTTAAACAGAAACTGGTGTAGATTCCATAATTTGGCAAATAAACATAAACTACATAGATTTTGTACTATCTTAGCCCAAATGCATGAAATGTATGCAGAAATCGGTATAAAAGTTACTGTAAAACATGGCAGATTCAGCTCACAACACGGTGTCCTCCTGTGAGGCAAGAGCGGAACCGCCATAGGCGACCCCGTCCGACCTCCTACAGCCTGATGCGCAGACATAGCGACGGAGGCGGCAGGAAGAAACAACGAAGAGTGCGAGACAGCGGCTAGAGGGCCTCCTTGGAACAGATGGAGTGGATCCGATCAGAGAATCGAGAAGAGCGAAGAACGGCCAGCTGCTTTGGTAGGATCCACGGGATTCCAAAACCCTAGCCTTCTCGACCTTGTACTTTTTCTTTAACGTATCGATCTGGTTCTTGCACTGGACATCGGATCGACGAACCTTCTCATCGACTCCGGCCTATATGGATCACTCAACCTGCTGAGTTGTAGTGGTCCCTTCTCTTGTCCGGATAGGCCGGCTCGTCTGCAATTCCGATTGCCAACCCGAGAGCCTGATTTGAATTCCGATTCGGTAGGTGCAGGTATGTATCATTCAAGCTTTCTCCCTTGCTTTGAAACCGGAGATTCATCTTCTGAGAGCTTCATATATTTGCAATTTGAAACCTACCGAGATATTGGCCAATTCGATCAGGCCTAAATTACCAAGTTTGCTGTTTATTCTCCATTGTTGCTTAATTAACAAATTGGGTACACTGCATATAGGTGTAATTTATTTAAAGTGCGGTTACTAAATGGTTTTAGAATCGAGTCGTGTCTTGGTTTTTTCGTTTTGGTTTGCTCTTTTTTTTTACAGCCTCAAATGTGCGGTTCCTCAAACTCGCGAGATGCGCCTCACCCCACTTATGGATCGATCTCGATTTTAAGCAATTCGGGACAATGAGGGTCATGCCCAATCCCAATCTCGCGTTCAGATGGTCGACCGCATTAGATTCACAACCGGATAAGTCGTCATTCAATTCTACATTTGTGGCTCGATGGGTTGCTAGATACTTGGTTACAGTTGAGCTCGTTACATGTTTTTTTCTGATGTCTTCCGTATTTTTCTAGATACTTGGTTACAGTTGAGCTCGTTACATGTTTTTTTCTCTCTCTCTCGAGACCACTATTACTGGGCAAGATATGTATCTCTACTGCATGACTCACAATCTCATATTGATCAAATTCTTTATAGTCGATTGATATTGATTAGATTATTGATTTTTAATTTCTACCACTAGCGCTGGTTTAGAGAAAAGATATTTTTAGGAGGATTTCCAAGTGAAATCTTGATAGAAATCTTGTTTCCAAGTTGCTTGTTTTGATATTGTTCAAAGTCTTAGTTGATTTCATACACATGATTGGCATAACTTTGGTTGTGAACCTTTATTGTTTTTATTTCCTTCATCAGATCTTCATGTTGATTACAGTATAGGCATGTGTGAGGGCTATATAATGTACATGATGTGTACTCCTTTCCATTAGTAATTGGAAAGGCTTAACGATATCTCTTTGAAGTGGTTAGATGATATCTTTTGGCATCCTTCCTGGAGCGGATCGACTGGCAGTATATATGTGCTCCGAGCAACTAGAAAAAGGCCACGGGGAGACTCCACTAGTTGATCTTCGACTAGGGCGGATCGATACAAGCGCACGGTATATGTGCCCGGACCACACGGTACATGAACAACAAGTATCAAGTGTACTCCCTGAGGGAAATATGAGTTCAAATCTCACAATCGAATCGGGGCAAGATTCGATACTACAAAGTACGTTGAGGCAACCAAAGTGATTTGAGGCATCAAGAGCTATAAAGAAACAAAAAGCAAGGTTCGGTATTTTACCCAAAGTAGAAAAGTTTATGGAAAGATAATTGAATATGTTGCTCTTGCAAGCTAGATTTGTAGCTTACTACATTTCCGCAAAGGTATATAAATTGTGTGCAGGGGCATATAGCATGTTAGGGGCACTACACAATATTACAATACTAATCTTCTAATGACTTAATTGTTTTGAATTATGTAGAACTGCAATGTTTTTTATCAGGTCCAACAACTGTAGATGTCATGAAAAGACTTCTTCAAAGCTACAATAATTATTCAAAAAAGTGAAGACTCGCCACTTATGGCCAAGCAAATGTCAGTTAAGGCAGAAGACTCACCACTTATGGCCAAGCAAACGCCTTCTAAGGCAGAAGACTCGCCACTTATGGCCAAGAAAATGCCAGTTAAGGCAGAAGACTCGGCACTTATGGCCAACCAAATGCCAGTTAAGGCAGAAGAATCGCCACTTAAGGCCAACAAAATCGCCACTTACGGCCAATCCGAATCGCCACTTAAGGCCAACGAAATCGCCACTTACGGCCAATCCGAATCGCCACTTAAGGCCAACGAAATCGCCACTTACGGCCAATCCGAATCGCCACTTAAGGCCAACGAAATCGCCACTTACGGCCAATCCGAATCGCCACTTAAGGCCAATCCGAATCGCCACTTAAGGCTAACAAAATCGTCACTTATGGCCAATCAGAATCGCCACTTAAGGCCAACAAAATCGCCACTTAAGGCCAATCCGAATCGCCACTTAAGGCCAAGAAAATCGCAATTTACGGCCACTGGAAAATCGCCACTTACGGCCACCGGAAATAGCCAATTATGGCCAACCTAGCCACTTCCGTCCAATAGCCAACTACGGGTTAAGCGACTGCCATCTACGGCAAAACCGTCGTTCACTCGACAAATTTCGCCATGTACTTTTTTCGGCTTCCTTCATCATCGAGACATGAAGAAGAAACCCGAGGGGCAATTGAGATAGAAAAAATCTCGTCATCATAGCACAAGGGCGTTCTGGTCTTTTACCAATAAATTCGAGTATTCAATACGACATTGATGCTTCCGTTTCACCTATTGATTACGATAACGGTTTCGTGCATTAAGAGCATTGACCGAATTAAATACGGTAGCCGTTTCTTCTATTTAATATCGTAACCGTTTCTTTTATTTAATACTCGACTAGTATAAATATGAGGAGATGAATTCGTATTGAGACGGACAATGGTTGACTTGAGCATCGGAGGGTCCTCCAGGGGAGACAAGCCCCGCCCCGACCTCGTTTGTTCTTGCTTTGCAGGCTATGGTTCGAAGGGAGTTGTTCAACGGAATCGATCTCCTTCAACAACGAGATGATGATGCAGATTTCACGCATCACAGGTAAGAATAAAAAGATGTTAGTTTTTAGGCTCTAGTCATCTCATCTTAACCCGATTTCTATTTCTTGAGTTCTCAGTGCTGGGCTGGGCTTATTTGTTTGGTTTGTGAATTCTTTTGGGGTTTGTTATGCACTCATCAAATTTTCAGCATTAATTATATGATTGTATCGCTGTTTCACACTTACTTTTGTTAACATGTTGTTATGCTTCCCTTAATCTTTGATTTCTAAGGTTTGGACCTCCTATTTCCCCTCAAATTTCTAGGGATGGTCACTTCCTGATCTCACCTTTGCAATAAAGCGCAGCTTATCAGGTGCATGCACTGCAATTGGTGCACAACTTGAGCAAGTTAATCGTCAATCGTAGTAAGTGTTTCCTTCCTTTATTAATAATTAGCGTGTGTTATGTATGTATCAAATTGATATGAAGGCTTATTTAGTTATTGTAACTATAGTTTTCCTTTGCTCAAGGGAACCGTCACACAGAGGTGTTGGATCTGTTGCTTCGTGGAATAGCTTAGCTGATATTTTAATGTCTCTTTGCAAGGGAAATAACTGGACATTATTCTATAAGGTACTTCATTTTAGCTGCTCCATTGTATTGTGTACTTTGTGAGTGAGAAGCGTCGTGTAAAAACAACAAAATTTAACTGACATCTTTCTGAATCCCAACCATTTTGTTTATTTTTTACATGCATTCAAGTCGTGGCGGCTCTCCTATTCATTGGGTTTAGATGATGATTTTGGTCTTCATATGTATGACAGATTGTCCACACAGGTATTCATTGGTAGGCCAAAAGTGAAATATGCTTATGTTGCTTGTCGTTTGTATGTCAACTTTCTGCTTGTTAGTGTTTTTTTTTCTGGCAGTAGCTTCTAACTCTGAATTTCACCTTTTGGCAATGCACGGTGAGCATTTTTGGTAAATCTTTTGTGTGACCCGTGACCGGGGATCTGATATTGGCAGTGTGGTCCATTTGCTGTTCAATCGCATTAATAATGTGCTTTCTCTTTCTCTTTTTGGAATTTTACTAGGTCTTTGCAGGTCATCACATCTAGCACATCAAAATAGCGAAGATGTTTTTAGGAGTGATAAGGCATATTTCTAATGGGCATTATAGGGTAGTTTAGATGCATTTGCATTGTAGAATATGCATGTTTAGTGTCAACTTAGATTAAACTCTTTTCGTGGAAAAGTTCGGAATCTACGCTATTTCAGTTGAATTGTGCAGAATCGTAGATCCGACATGGTGGAAAGAAAAGTAAAGGTGAACAATATGTCCAAGTGAAGTCAAGAAAGCAAGCTAAGGAAAGAAAGAAAAGAGGCAAGAAAGAACGAGGGAAGAATGAAGAGAAAACAACCTTCTGGGCATCTGTCGGCAGCGAATGGGATCTCGCTGCCAGCTAGTGGAGTCAGTGGGAGCATGTCCAGGAGTAGCACGTCTCCCTTTCAGCGAATGGGATCTCGCTGCCAGTGAGTAGAGTCAGCAAGAGCATGTCCAGGAGCCATCGCGTCTCGCTGCCAGCGAATGGAGTTCGTTGCCAGCGAGTCGAGTCAGCCCAGCCGACCAAGCAGTGTCGGCTGCCAGCGAGCCACTCGCTGTCGCGGAAAGGCTTCGCTGCCAGCGAGGTGAAAAAGGATGAAGGCTCGGCGACTCGCTCCAGCGGAAGGGAGCTCTCGCGCTTGCGGATGGAATAACTCGCGGTAGCGGAAGGGCGGACTCGCGGAAGCGGAAACAAGGGAACCCAGGAGGCTAGCCGAATTTCTAAGGCATGGACATTCGTTAGCAGCGAGTGTGGTAGCGAGGTGGTAGCGAAAATCCAACAGTAGCTTGTTTAAGGGCATTCGCTGCTAGCGGAAATTTTCGCTGCCAACGGAATCTGACGCTTGTTTAAACATGGAAAGTCTATCTTCTATCTAGTTTATTTAGAAAGTTTCTATCTTATTTGTCTATCTTTTACCTTGTTTATGCAAGACTTTAGGCTTATAAATAGGATGTTTAGAGTTAGTTTTCTTATGAAAGGATTCAAGTAGAGAAATCACCATTGAAGAGAAGAAAGCTTAGGTAAGCCATGTTTGGCTAATTTTATAGTTTCCTCCTACACTTTCGAGACTTGGTTGGTGGTTTGTGAGTTTCCAATTCAAGATATTTTTCCTCTTTAATTCTTTCAACTTCTTTGTGCGATATTGATTATGTTATTGATGTTATCTTGATTAGCTACCTTAATAATATTGACTTCTTGCTAGGATTTAATGCTTTCGTATTTTTGTTAATTCCATAGTAGCACGCATAAGATTGTGGATTCCGTGTTTGAAGCATGATTATGTAGGAAGTTGACATATATCTTAAACATTGATTTACCTTGTTTAATTGGTGTTATTTATATGCTCAAGTTCTTCGGACTATTTGCTATCTCTTTGTTAAATCTTGACCATGTTAAGGTTGCATTGAGGTGTAAGGGATTAATTGGACTCGTATGACTTTTAATCTACTTAAACCAAGACGGGAGGAAAAGATAATAACTTGAAAAGGATTCGATGATCAATAAAACCAACCAAAGTCGAGAACTTGTAGGTGGAAACGCTTTTCTTCTATCCTTTATTTGCTTTTGTCAATATTATTTTCTTTTATTTTCATTCCTAAAAATCTTTTCTTTTATGTTGATAAATACACAATATTTAGAAATACTTGATTCTCTAGGGTTCGACTCCTTACTTGCATACTATACTAGTTTGTTTGTTTGAGAATTATTTTTGACGAGGTGAATCAACGACTTTTCCTCTGTCAAAATTGGCGCCGTTGCCGAGGAATTAAGGTTATTTCTTTGTTTTGTATATTTATTAATATTTGTATATATAGATGTCGTGAACCATAAGATAGGTCCACGACGGGGATATATATATATATATATATATATATATATATATATATATATATATATATATATATCCCCGTCGTGGACCTATCTTATGGTTCACGACATCTCGTTACTAATTGTTTGAAATGGAGTTGAAGTTATGGCAATACCAAGGAGAATATTTTCACCATTACCTCGCAAGATTCCAAGATTTAGTGGGCGACCGTGCTTCACGGGGTATCCAAGATGATTTGAAAGAACAAGTACTTTGCGTTCAAGATGGCAGGCTTCCTGAGATACGAGAATTCGCCCAATCATTGAAAGATGAAGGATTTTACGGTTTGGATTGGTCGGAATTGTGGGATATTTTCCTTTGCATGGGTGACATGGAGAATGTGGAAGAAGACTACAAGTTGGCATCCATACCCTTACCTTTCAAACCGATGGCGGGCGAGATACATGAGGGAAGCCAAGACACAAGCATCAATGGTTCAATCAAAGATGGAGAATGGAGCCCGATGCCCCTTGACATGGAGTTTCATGAGTGCACGCATGAGGACCCATGTATCTTGGCACCTACTCCATCTATAGAAATCATCACCAACACATCTATTGAGGAACCAAGTCCGGAGCCGATTTCTTTGGCTCCCGAGCAAGGTTTTCTTACACTTCTGTGGATTTTGGTGAATATGTAAATCCTTGGGAGCATTACTTCAACATACCACCAGTGGAACTGTGTTGGTGGTACTACATACCCTCGACGGGAAGTTACGCTCGAGCATATGAAGAGTTGGAGACCTTCTTCAACATCACATCATTTGACTTCGACTTCTTCATATGTGGTGTTCGCCTACCTAGATGGTGTGCACCGGAGTTTGATTTGCTAAAGAGGGCGTTGGCGATGTCCGAGTGAGTCTAGAACACATGGACACCTGTGTTAAGCTGTTTACTACATATGGGCATGAAACAAACAAGTGTCCTGCTGCTAGAGGTGTTGCTATAGATAATAGATCAAAAGCTAATGCTGCACTTCAGAGAGTGTACAAAGAAAGAACCAACTCCTCAGCTGCAGGGGTTTCCTCCTCTCTTCCCTCTACCTCATTTGTACCCAACTCTGTGTCCCAACCACCATCTCTGATCCCCCTCCTCCTCCCCCTCCACCTCCTTCTCAGGCACCTCCTCCCCCTTCACCTACCTTTCCCTCTTATTTGGTTACTACCAACAACACCACCCCTTCTTCAGATGCCACCCCAACCCCACTCCCCTACTTCCCACACAATCTCAGAATGACTGTAACCTCCCAATTGACCCTATTATCCCTTCCTCCCCCCCCCCCCCACTAATCCCTACTCCTGGTCCTGAAAACAACATCTCTTCCAAAGCTTACCGTGGAACCTCACTTAAACACTTCCAGAAATCCCCTCCCTCTGGCTTCAAATCCACCATGACTAATGTTAAATCTTCCCTGTTTTCTTCCATAGAAAGGATAAACCAAGCTAACAAAAGAAAGAAAAACTCACCCCCTGCAAGAGTTGAGGACATGGGAGACACTCAGCAAATGTATATTGAATTCTCTAGGAATGTTGAGGAGGATATGAGAAGAGACGACCAACAAAAAGAAAAAGAAAAAGGCAAGAAGAAAAAAAGTCACCTTTACTGATAATAACTCCTTTCAAATGCTGGAAAAGGTGAGTGAGGAGATACATACAGTGGCACAAGAAGTTGAAACCCTTTCATTGACTGATGGAAAATCTAGCACAGACATAGACAGAGATTTGAGCAAACCTAAAGACAAGGCTGGACTGAAAGCTGCAGGAAAAGAGCAGAATTTCACTGAGATTAGAAGGAGTGGAAGACTGAGCAAGCAAGGACAGACGTCTACAAATGATGGCCAGCTCATAGTTCTGACCACCTCACAGTACGGGCTAGCTCACAGTTCTGAAGGTGGACAACAGAAAGATAAAGGGCCTAGCACCCTCTCAAAAAGGAATAAATGATAATAGCTTCTTGGAATGTGAGGGGGTTTAACAGCACCCCTAAACACAAGGCTGTTACTAAATTTCCGAGAGAAAAAAATATATGTTTTTTGGGTATCCTAGAGAATAAACTGAATGTGAACAAAGTGCAGTCTATAATGAAAACAAGTTTCAGACAATGGAGTTATGCTCATAATTTTGATCAGAGTGTTGCAGGCAGGATTCTTATCATCTGGGATCCTTTAAGAGTTGAGTTCAAAATTATGAAGATCACTGACCAGCTTATATCAGGGAAAATTCAATGTAAGATCACTGGAAAATGTTTTCAGATAGCTCAGGTTTATGGTCTTCATACAATAATTAACAGAAGAGGTTTATGGAGGAGCCTTGCAGAGGAAATTGGTCATACAAGCTCACCTTGGTTAGTGCAAGGAGATTTTAATGTCATAATGAGATCTTGTGGGAGAAAGAATGGAGCAACTGTAACAGCATATGAAACAACTGACCTGTGGGAACTGTGTGCAGAACATGATCTTCATGATGCTGTCAGTGAAGGGTTAGATCATACATGGTTTAAAGGAGAAAAAACGACAAAAATAGATAGGGTTATGGTGAATGGAAGTTGGGATTTACTAAACCTGTATTGTAAAGCCTCTTTTCTCCTTCCCAAAGCTTTTTGTGACCATAGCCAACTATTAATGGAATTCCTGGAGCAACAAAGATATAGAAAACCCCATTTTAAATACTTTAATATGTGGGCTTAGGGTGAGAATTTCATGAAAATGGTCACTGAAAATTGGTTCCACAATGGGGGTGGCTCACAACAGTTTAAGTTATGCAAGATTCTACAAAGACTAAAGAAGCCACTACAGGAAATGAACAAATTCCAATTTTCAAACATAAGTGATAGAGCCAAGAATGCTGAGACTGAATATGAAAGGGCCTTCATGGAATTGAGGAATGACAGTACTTTATCAGAGCTGATCCAAGCACTAGAATTAATTAGCAAAGAAAAAGACTACTAGACTTAAGGAAGCTGAGTTTAAGTTTCTCTCACAGTTGGCCAAGGCAAAACACACTTTTAAAGGGGATAAATGCAGTGCTTACTTTCATGGGCTCATGAAGAAAAACCTGAAGAAAAACCATGTAAGCTCACTCATTAAAGAAGATGGACTAGAAACACTACCTCTCAAAGAAGTTGCTGAAGAATTTGTTAAGTTCTACACTGGCTTAATTGGGACTGAAAAACAGACAGGAATAGTTGATGCAAGATATATCAGAAGTGGAGGAGCCATTTTAAGCAATGACAGACACCCTGAACTTTTGAAAATTATCACAACATAGGAGATTAAAGCTGTTCTTTGGGATATTGGAGATGACAAGTCGTCTGGGCCAGATGGTTATACCTCCAAATTTTTCAAAGATACATGGGCCATTACAGGAGACCAGCTAACTAGGGCTATCCTTGAGTTTTTCAGTTCAGGTAGCCTTTTAAAACAAACAAACCATACCTCTATTGCTCTGATTGCTAAAACTGCTTCTCCTAAAACCGTTGGTGATTTTAGACCAATCTCCTGTTGCAATATCTCCTACAAAATCATCACCAAAATTCTAGCTGCTAGGTTGTCACCTATCCTTAAAACTATCATTTCCCCTTCTCAAATTGGTTTCATTGAGGGCAGGATCATGCATGAAAACATATTACTTCTTCAAGAACTGACCAGGAGGTATACTAGGAAGAGAATCAGTCCAAGATGTATCCTAAATCTCGATTTAAAAAAAGCTTATGATACCATATCTTGGGATTTCATTAAACAGATGCTATTACACCTGAACTTCCCTCCTTTGTTCATACATTGAGTGATGGAGTGTGTCTACTCCCCTACCTTTTCTATTAGCATCAATGGCTCTATGCATGGGTACTTTCATGGCAAGAGAGGGCTTAGACAAGGAGATCCTATCTCCCCCCTCCTCTTTGTTTTATATGTTGACTATCTGTCCAGAACTCTTAAGTGCATGACAAGGCTTCCAAGTTTTAAATTCCACCCAAAGTGTAAAAAATTTCAAATATCACATCTTGCCTATGCTGATGATATAATCTTAATTTCAAGAGGTGATAAAAGTTCCATGCCCATTTTATTAGATGCTCTTAACCATTTCTCTGAAGTATCTGGTTTAGAGGTCAGTTCCTCGAAATCTTCTTTCTACTTAGCAGGAACAAAGCCTGATGACAGGGAGTTTTTGGCTACTAGATCTGGGTTTACACAGGGTGCTTTTCCTTTCAAATACCTAGGAATCCCCATTTCCCCAGGGAAACTTACAGTTTCACAATTTTCTCCCTTTCTAGATAAAATCTTAACCAACATAAGTTATTGGAACTCTAAAACTCTATCTTATGCAGGGAGAGTCGAGCTTATGAGAACTGTGCTTCAGGGTATTAGTGCTTTCTGGTTTTCTATCCTCCCCTCCCCTTCTACTTTGATTGATAAGGTTAACAATCTCTGTGCAAAATTCCTTTGGAAATCCCATAGAATCAAATGGAAAGATCTTTTGTTTGCCTAAGGATGAAGGTGGTTTAGGTTTAAAAGACCTCAAAACATGGAACACTGCTTTCATATCTAGAATGCTTTGGGATATTGATAGGAAAAAAGATAGTTTATGGGTTAGATGGGTGCATCACCAATACATACAACAAGGAGATGTTTGGAATTGGCAAGTTCATGACAAAAATGACTCTTCTTTGCTCAAAAAAATTCTTTCTATCTGAGATGCCCTACTAACCTTTAAAGGAAATGCACAAGAGGCCTCTATAAAGCTCAACAGCTGGTGTCTATGAGGGAATTTCAGCATAGAAGCAGCTTATGATCACTTTAGACGAAAAGCTCCAAAACCACCTTGGGCAACAGTGATTTAGGACAAGACAATTGTTCCCAAGCATGCTTTCATTTTCTGGCTGGCTGCAAAGGGAAGACTAGCTACAAAAGACCATTAGAAATCAAGGGAAGTGGACTTAAACTGACATCTATGCAACCAAGCTTCAGAATGACATGAGCATATATTTTTTGCTTGTAATTTTTCCTTTAATGTTTGGTCACAGGTCAAAATTTGGCTAGGAATTTGGAGGAGAATGAACACCATCAACAGTGGACTCAAATGGTTAAAAAGGAGGCCAAAGGAAAAGGATGGATCTCTAAAGCAAAGAGAGTAGCAATGGCGGCCACAGTTTACTTAATATGGAAAACAAGGAATGAAAAGGCCTTTGAAGGATCAAGCAAACGCGTGGAGGAAATAGTTCACCTGGTCAAAACACG
Source organism: Persicaria tinctoria (assembly GCA_037127255.1). Lineage (NCBI taxonomy): Eukaryota > Viridiplantae > Streptophyta > Magnoliopsida > Caryophyllales > Polygonaceae > Persicaria > Persicaria tinctoria. The sequence continues at coordinate 33,869,984 of JBANSL010000004.1, read as the reverse complement.
TCTACAAGGTCCTAAATCATGAATTTTTTATCCTTTTCAAGCCTACTGCAGAACTACAAGCTGGACTAGAGCAACTTAATGTTGCCACTGGACACTCGTGAAGCACAGCCATGGAGTAGTGTAAGCTAAAGAGACTAAAAACAAGCAACCCTTTCTGAGCTACAAGGAAATCAAAGCTATGCCAACAATGCTTCAGAGCACACTTTGCCACCTAGCCATGTCGAGGCAGAATTTTGAAGGCATGAATCGCACAATGTAATTTTGTTTCTTTATAAACCTTCTATAGCCCCGACATTCTCAGGGCTTTCATGCATTGGATGACTTTTTGTAATATCGTACATCCTTTCATTGAACTCTAACTCATAGGATTGGTGTGCTAAGTTTTGATTTGTGTAAATCCCTTGATGGCCGAGCCGAAGGGGGATTTATGCTCAACCAATCTTAGGGGGTAGGGTCGAGTTCTGATAGCTGTGGTTTGATGAGACAGGAGCTACCCCGAGCTTGTGGCTCAACACACCCACATAGATTGGAACAACACACTTGTTCCATGATTTTGGTAGCACTGGACAAGTGTTCCACAACACTTGGTCCGACCTTTTGTACATTGTAACTACTTCTATTTTCATGCAATATATTAACCTTTAAAATCAAAAAAAATTGAACACATGGACGAATAAACCGTCAAGTCTATGACGATAAACAATGACGCTTCTCGGGAAGCAACACGAGGTAAGTTTTCCTAAATTAGTTATTTCAATTCCTAGTTATTTAATTAGTTTATTTGTTTAATAAATTAGAAATTTCCTAATTATTTTATATGGTAGATAGATGTTTTCGGATATTTTGAGCTAACAATGCAAGGAAAAGTGAACAAGATCGAAGAATAGAGATTCTGGGCTCAATTCGCTGCCAGCGAGTCTAGCCACTCAGACGACATAAGAGCTGATTTCATTCGCGAACAGCGAATCCAGCAGCTCATGCCCAGTCTTCGTCCATTTTCGTCACCGTTGATCTTATTCATTCTTCGTCATCTTCATTCATCGGTGCTCTTTGTTCGTTAGTCGTTGTCGTTGTCGTTCTTCATCGTTCTTCTTCCAAGCTTCTTCATCTTCTCCACCAATTTTTTTTTTCACAATGTGATTTATTCTTTACCCTCTTTCTCTCATATTTTTATGATTTGTTGTCTTTGATTTTCAGTGAGGACAATGAAGAGTTTAAGTGTGGGGGAGGGTTGCATTCATAGATTCATGCATTCTTAATTATTTTTTTCCGTTATACATTCATGTTTATTTTTCGTTAATTTATTGCATTGGAAAATGAAAAAAAAATCCAAAAAAATCCAAAAATATCATGCATTACATATATGTGTTATTTAAATAGTCATCTTGCCATATGTGTTCCATAATATGATTGAATTACCTAGCCTTGTCACATACTTAAGATGATTTTTATGGGAGCATGACTTGTTAGTTCAATTGAGCAAGTATGATTCTTAGTCTTGGGCATTATTGAAATCCAACAAAACTTGTCCTATTGAGAATTTTTGGCCTTATAGGGACTTTCATCATATTTATTCCCTTTTTCTTTCTTGTGTGACATTATACTCTCCTTATGCAATTACCTCTTGAGATTGACATTGTTATCTATATTTGAGGTCGAATTTAAATATTTATTGCTTATGAGTTTCAAATGATAGAGGCATGATTTTCTTAGCCATATTATTATCGATATCCACCCTACATATGTGTCCTTTGCTTGTAGCCAAATTTGAGCCTTAGCCTTTTCTTTGAAGCTCCACAAAATTTATCCTAGCCGATGATAAGCCTTACCTTATCCGAGAATTAGGATTAGAGTTGGTGAATGATTGATCTAGTTGAGTGGAAAAGAAAATATTGTTAAGAGAGATACAAGTTTTGGATAAATATGTAATTTTGGTTATTTTCCTCACATTGTGCATTATTGCATTTTTGGCTCTAGAAAAAAAATCGAAAAAGAAAGAAAAAAAAAATTGAAAGAAAAGAAAAAAACAAGAGAAGCAAGAGTTTGAGCCTTTTATCTTTATTTTGAATGTGAGAGTTGGAAATAATTTTTGGTTGAGAGATGAATGTCTTTTGTAAAGTTGTTGTGAGAGTTTGATTTTAAGATGATGTTTTTGAGAGAGTTGATGGGTGATGTTTGATTGTCTAGGATCTTGATTCTCGGATTTTGAGCACCACATGACCATAAATTCTCCTTGCCCTTAATTCCTTACCAAGCTCCATTACAACCTTGATAAAATACCTCTTGATGTTGCTTGTGAGTGATGGCATCCGCGGTGGAGAATATGTGATATATGTGTCAATTTCTATGTAGCTTTTTGCATTTTGGATTGAGTTGAGAGATACATTCTTAAGCCTAAACACAATGAGAGTGAGAGCAAACACATAATCTCGGTGATGTTGGATGAGATGTGCCTTATTTTGAATCGTTCATATACTTGCTAGGATGTTAGCTTTCATGTTCATGGCTCCTCCACTTTGATGTTGCTTTTGACAAGGTTAGTGCTTGAAGATTATATGTGTGGGATGATGGTTTGGCTCTTCTTTATTTTGCATTGCTTGAGGACAAGCAAAAGGTTAAGTGTGGGGGACTTTGATAAGGCATATTTCTAATGGGAATTATAGGGTAGTTTAGATGCATTTGCATTGTAGAATATGCATGTTTAGTGTCAACTTAGATTAAAGTCTTTTCGTGGCAAAGTTCAGAATCTACGCTATTTCGGTTGAATTGTGCAGAATCGTAGATTCGACATGGTGGAAAGTACAAGAAAGGTGAACAACATGTCCAAGTGAAGTCAAGAAAGCAAGTTAAGGAAAGAAAGAAAAGAGGCAAGAAAGAACGAGGGAAGAATGAAGAGAAAACAACCTTCTGGGCATCTGTCGCTGCCAGCGAATGGGATCTCGCTCCCAGCTAGTGGAGTCAATGGGAGTGTGTCCAAGAGCCACCACGTCTCGCTTCCAGCGAATGGGATCTCGCTGCCAGCGAGTGGAGTCAGCAGGAGCATGTCCAGGAGCCAGCGCGTCTCGCTGCCAGCGAATGGAGTTCGCTGCCAGCGAGTCGAGTCATCCCGGGCGACCAAGCAGTGTCCACTGCCAGCGAGCCACTCGCTGCCGCGGAAAGGCTTCGCTGCCAGCGGGGTGCACAAGGACAAAGGCTCGGCGACTCGATCCAGCGGAAGGGAGCTCTCGCGCTTACGGATGGAATAACTCGCGATAGCGGAATGGCGGACTCGCGGAAGCGGAAACAAGGGAACCGAGGAGGCTTTCCGAATTTCTAAGGCATGGACATTCATTAGCAGCGAGGTGGTAGAAAAAATCCAACAGTAGCTTGTTTAAGGGCATTCCCTGCTAGCGGAAATTTTTGCCGCCAGCGGAATCTCACGCTTGTTTAAACATGGAAAATCTATCTTCTATCTAGTTTGTTTAGAAAGTATCTATCTTATTTGTCTATCTTTTACCTTGTTTATGCAAGACTTTAGGCTTATAAATAGGATGTTTAGAGTTAGTTTTCTTATGAAAGGATTCAAGTAGAGAAATCACCATTGAAGAGAAGAAAGCTTAGGTAAGCCATGTTTGGCTAATTTTATAGTTTCGTCCTACACTTTCGAGACTTGGTTGGTGGTTTGTGAGTTTCCAATTCAAGATATTTTTCCTCTTTAATTCTTTCAACTTCTTTGTGCGATTTTGATTATGTTATTGATGTTATCTTGATTAGCTACCTTAATAATATTGATTTCATGCTAGGATTTAATGCTTTCGTATTTGTGTTAATTCTATAGTAGCACGCATAAGATTGTGGATTCCGTGTTTGAAGCATGATTATGTAGGAAGTTGACATATATCTTAAACATTGATTTACCGTGTTTAATTGGTGCTATTTATATGCTCAAGTTCTTAGGACTATTTGCTATCTCTTTGTTAAATCTTGACCGTGTTAAGGTTGCATTGAGGTGTAAGGGATTAATTGGACTTGTAGGACTTTTAATCTACTTAAACCAAGACGAGAGGAATTCGTAGGAAAAGATAATAACTTGAAAAGGATTCGATGATCAATAAAACCAACCAAAGTCGAGAACTTGTAGGTGGAAACGCTTTTCTTCTATCCTTTATTTGCTTTTGTCAATATTATTTTCTTTTATTTTCATTCCTCAAAATCTTTTCTTTTATATTGATAAATACACAATATTTAGAAATACTTGATTCTCTAGAGTTCGACTCCTTACTTGCATACTATACTAGTTTGTTTGTTTGGGAATTAGTTTTGACCAGGTGAATCAACGACTTTTCCTCCGTCAATGAGCTATTTAACACTTTTATAGGTTGTTTTTTGGGGTAATTACCCCAGGTTTTCGGTTGTTTTTGGAGCTGATTTACTTATTTTAGCTCAAAGTTTGGGGTTGGTTGCTTGAGCCATTGGTCGTTTATTGTTGTGGGAGCTACTGAGATATATGCAATATGTATTTAGACATTGAATCATGTTATGGCCTAGTCTATTTTATCTATGTTATCTCTATGTTAATGTACATATACAGTATGTTTTATAAGTTAATTAAAGTATCGATTTGTTCATTTTCATAAGAAAAATCATATCTTATATCGAGCAAAGGGTGTTGTGTATCAATTGAAAAGACATCGGATTATAAATGAAAAATGTAGTGCGTTTGTAGCTTTAAAATTATACCATTATATAAAAATGGATACCGATATCATTAAAGACATCATCTAATTAACATAAATCAATCTCTAGCACATGTTTTTATATTACAATGCTAATATAAACTGATGTATATTGATAACAATAACGTTGTTAGAAAAAAAGATAAAATGACGTTGAATGATAAAAAGACATCACTTTTCCAAAAATAAATCGATATCAAAATGAATAAAAATATTAGTTTTATATACGTATTGTATAGTGCATTACTTTAAAACAATATAAAACCATAAATTATATATATATAATTAATACACAGATAATAAATACAATAAAAACGATGTCTATTTTGTTTTAATACATTGGTTATTTCAAAAATAGTGATGTAAATGTTAAATTTTGGCTTGGTGTGGACATCTTCATAAGCTTTTAAATGAAAAATAATGAGGGTTTAATAACAAGTAAATATATTGTAAACAAAATTGAGGGGTTGATTTATACCTATATTCAAAATAAAATAGATATTTTAACCAAGAAAAGACATCAGCTTAAAACCGATGTGAAAGTTTTTGATCTTTTACTACACGCACAAAGAGATCAGAAATATTTTTGAAAGACATCTGTTCACAACAGATGTCTAATTGTGTTTTTCTAGTAGTGTATTGTTGATTATTTTGCAAAGTTAATATTGTGTGTGTTGCTTGCGTTGAATGGAGAATATGTGTTATGATGGAGTCTTGATGAATGCATGTTTATCCTAATATGTGTGGATTTGCACTCATGCCCCCTTATTCTAATCATATTGCCCATTACTTAGACTCGTCTTATACATCGTTAAACTTTTCTCACACCTCTTTATCGTTGGAATGGGATTGAGTGATTTCTTACGCATCATCATGATTAGTTGCATGCATGTATCGTATGTTATGTTGAGCCTTAAGCATCATGTAGGATCCTTGATTGTGACTTGTGTAAATTTATATCTTGCCTACATTATTGCTGATTCCTCTTCAGCTAGGTCACTTATAGTGTGGTTCTCTCCTCTTTCTGTCCTTTTAAAATGTTTTACTCGTGATTGGACTGATGTTGAATTCGATGATCGATTTGCTTTCTGTGATGGTTTATCCTAGCATGCTTACATGTTATTTCTCTATAGTGTTTCCCCATTACTTTATGAATTTCTCTCGTGGTTGCATAGATGTATGACTTGGCACCTCGCATGATCACACACCACGCTATATCATGATTTTGCATACGCATGAACGTTATAATGAATCTAGTCGAATTGCCTTAATTGTGCTACTGTTCAATGTGTACTATTAGTATCCTGTAGAGCGTATGCTTCCCAATATGACTCGCTAAATGATTATATGTTGTAATTGTTCTATGATGTGATAAATATTGTACCATCGTATGTGCCCTATGGCGGTTCATTCCTAGCATGATTATAATTTGTCGCCCGTGATGTCTCGTTACTTTTGATGATGCATCATGTTTCGTGAACATTATGTTGAACTCCTTTTAATGACTCTTGATTATGCTTGTATCACATCATGTATCGCTAGTATCATGTAGGACCTGTGCTTTCTAAATGTACCTCGTCGTATGAATAAATTCCATTCTTGACCTATTGCAGTGTAGGGCTCGATTGTGTTCTCGTATGACGCTTAATCTGATTGTTACGATATTTGATAATTACTATGTTTATCCCGCATATCTTGTCTAAAGTCGCTAAGCATATCCGCTTTCATGGAATAATATACTACTAGCTCATCTCACATGCATCAGTGTAGGGCTCAATTGTGTCTTTGGAAATGAATACGAATGTTGTCCCCCTTGAGATAAGTACATGCTAGTGTGGATTAGTGTGATTGATATACCCCATGATGAATTCATCTTGCTTGTCGCGATTATAACCTAATAGACTTCCATTCGGGCATCTTTGCTATTCTCGGGTCGGAGTTTTGTCTCTAGTTGTCATCTTTAGTGTTGGTCCATGTTTGTTTCCGAAAGGAACATTGGGTTGTCTGCTCTTGTCCCTCCCCTATCTCTGCTAACTTGGACTACTGCGCGATACATTGGACAAGTGACAACATGGAAGAGGAAATGGGAAGTTGGATAGCGACGGAGTAGCACAGCGAAAGCGTGGGCCCATAACCCATGGGCCTCGGGATCAGCGGTGTCGGAGGGACAAGCACGTTTCGAGGGTGTTTACTGAGTATGACATGACATGCGAGCAAAACTGTCCTCCGTTTGAATTGCTAACCCTTTATGAATATGTTGATGGAGATATTGCGTTGCCTTGGCGATGAAGTTAACGTGTTGATGTGCTAACTTGGTAATGAATATTGCTTGATTGTCAATTGTTTATGATGATTTGATTAGATGCCTTATAATTCTAACGTGCCATGATGTCTTGATGTGTTGCTACTTTGAGTTGTCAAGCATGATCTAAATTCCTTGCCTATAAGTATGAAATGCAATTGCTGATAAACCCGAATCGTTTACTTGATAAAGTTATGATGAAACTTGATAACTTGATTTGATTATGTTCATGCATGATGTCTTGCAATAAATACTGAGCATGATGGTAAATTAAGGCTTGTTGACATAGTTGCAATAATTGATGATGAACCCATGATGTTATTATTATGAATGATAGTGATATGCTGTAGACCTTATGTGTGAGGATTTTCATATTTCTTCTTCCTTGATCATGTGCGTGAGGGTTCTCTTGTGGAGTGATTGTTGAGTGGTGAAAGAATTTTGGGCGGTTAGAATGACCGATGGCATATGAGGTACGTCACGAGAGAGGGATGTTGGCTTAGGTAAGACTGAGTGAGTTTTTGGATTTGTGGAAAGAAATGTTTGGTGGTCCCGATGAGCTTTTATGTGAATCTCGAGTGGCATATGGATAGCCATAGGTCGGCTAAGCGGTGATCGAGGAATTTTCTAGAGAAGATGTGGTTAGCAGGGCATGATGCTTGAGATGTCTTGGGAAGTGTGGGAAGTGTAAGAAATGGCTTTAAGAGAATTGAGGATATAGTACGAGAGGTTGCTCGGGTGTGAAGTTAGATATAGGAGTTGGATTCTTAGAGGGGGATGGTGTGTGGGAGTGCTTGGTGGAATGAGGGGCGAGATTGGAGCATCGAAATGAATTGGGATTTCTTTAGGGGATTTTGTCAGAGTTAGTGTTGGTGAGTCTAGAAGAAGGTTGGTTTTGGCTTGGGAATTGGAATCGAGCGAGCGGGTATTGCGTTTTTTTTTTATTGGTATGATGTGCAAATTTTCTTGATTATGTGACTTATCAATATGTAATGATATGATGTTAGATGACGAGCATGATAAACCTAATATGGAATGATATTACATGATTGATATGCGGTATTGAAATCTAGTTGGTAGTGACAAGTGTTATCATGATATATTGATGCTTTACTATCCTGTTATGTTATTTTAGAAGCATGATAGGATGTGTTGTGATATGATACATGAGATAATAATGTGTTATTATGTGAAAGCATGATGTTATATTATGTAGTGGTAAACATGATGTTATATTATGTGGTGGTAAGCATGATTTTATATTATGTGGTGGTAATCATGATGTTGTATTATATGGTTGGCAAGCATGATTATTGATATGTTAAATGATGAATATGACTTGGAACATGAATATGATTTGTATATATGAGGTAATGGTGCCTGATGACTTCTTCATTCTGGTCATCTTTGTGGTTTGTAATGTAAAGTCATTTGTGTTTGATTAGGTTCTTGAAAACATATTGTATGAAACGTTTTGTGGGGCAATGGTGGCTGAACAATATATTATATCGTGCATATTACCTGACTTATTCATCCTCATCATATGTGGGGCTTGTAATGTAAAGTCTTTTGTGTTTGATCAGGTTCTTGATTACACGTTGTATGAAAAGTTTTATGGGGCAATGATGGCTGAATAATATTCTATATCAATGAAAACATATAATTTAGATGAAGATTGTCATATCTTCTCTTTAATTCATCTCAAATTACTAAACTTAGTGGTTGGGCTCCTCTTTGGGAGGGCGTTAACTGACTATCATGTAGCTTCTTCTCTCTTGAGTTATCGCTGTCAAATAATCTATCATGGAAATAAACTATAGGCTAACCATCCTATTGTGATGCAAATGTACAATCCCTCATGGTTGTTGACTTTCTTGGTGAAAACATTCCATTGCGAACCTGGCATTAAAGCATTACTGATCACCAACCTTCATTATTGGTGTGTGCTCCCCCTTGCGGGCTTTCACCTGCAACTCGATCAACTAGTTGGTATGCGCCGACACTTCTTCCGAATACCACTTTTTATTCTTCTAGTTATGGGAAAAATTATGCTTGAAATAATACACGGCTACATGTTCATAGATAAATTTCTAGACTACGAATTTAGCCAGATTATTTGTTCATCAACCAAATCACCATACAAAGCTTGTATTTCCTATGCAAATAAGGGGAATCAAAATAATTAAAATTCTTTGACAAATGCAATAGTGTTGGGATCATACCTGGGATCGCCACACAAAATACTACCATTAAATGAAAATTTGCGCCTGGAACTATAGGGGCATAGGAAAACCCACATTTTAGCCTGACGTTAACTCCTTTTGTAAAAATGAACAAATTCATATAATCTCCCTAATGAAAAGGAAAACCGAACAAATACCAGATGAAAAAACATTGGGAAGTGCAGGTTTTGATAATGCGATCTGGTCGCCTGGCATTAGGCATTCTGGTGGGATTGGTGTACTTTGCAAATCATACTACCTTACTCATGAAGATATTTCACTGGACAGACAATTTGAGAAAATCATTGCGATAAAATATTGAAATTTTAATACAAATTTCTCCTGTATTATTATTTTCGTCTATGGTCCTTCTGATGAAAGATACAAAGACGATTTCTGGAAGACAGTTAAAGATTTAATAAACCCTACATACCTTCCTTGTATGGTGATTGGGGATATGAATGAAATTTGTCAAGGAGAAGACAAGTTCGGAGGAACCGAAATCAACCCCACGCGGTTTAGACATCTTCTTGATCTTAAAGGATCATGCGATCTAGTTGAAATACCTTTTTCAGGAAACTCTTTCACATGGAGAAAAAAGGTGTCGGGACCGGACAATATCCTTGAAAGATTAGATAGAGCAATTGTCCAACATCAATTTTTGGAGGAATACCCAAAATATACAAATTACACACCAGACATTCACATCGTCTAACCATTGTCCCATCTCTCTCGATCTAAATAATGGTGAAATACACAAGGCCCCACCTTTCAAATTGGAAAATATGTGGTTACATAGGAATGATTTTCAAAATATAGTTAAACAAACCTGGAGAGCAAACTATAGTGGTTCAGCAATGCTTCAATTATCCTTTAAAACAAAAAATTTAAAGATGAAAGCTAAGGAATGGAATAGGAAAACCTTCGGAAACATATTCCGACAACTAAAGGATGTAGAATGTAGCCTTCTCGAGATACAAAAGACAAATTTAGTTTCTCAAAACACGTTCATGGTAGATAAACAAACACAAATGTTTAAGAAAAAAGAAGCGTTGTTGAATTTTCACAAAAAAAAATCTGGAATCAAAGAGCAAAAGTTAAACACCTAAAAATTTCTGACACTAACTCTGGATATTTCCATAGGATAGCAATGGGGAGAAGAAACATAAAGATTAATCAAAATATTACAACAACAAACGGAACCCAAATTATAGGGGAAGAAAATGTCAAGAATGAAATTCAACTAGATTTTGAAAAACGATTCAAAAGGGATGGGGAGATTAGATCAAACCTCCTAGACTACTTATCAATGATAACTCCATCAATTATGGATAACGAAAATGAGGAATTAATCAAACCAGTTACAAATAGTGAAATTAAAAGTGCACTTTTCAGTATGGGAAAAAACAAGTCCCCAGGTCCCGATAGGATGACTGTGGAATTCTATAAAACTTATTAGAGCATTGTTGTCCCATCGATGATAAAAGTTGTCAATGGATTCTTCCAATTGGGTAAACTGCTTAAAAAGATAAACCACACATTTATTTCCCTTTTACCAAAATGTGATAACCAAGCTACAACAAACAACTACTGACCAATTAGCCTTTGGTCAACTATTTATAAGCTTTTTTCGAAAATCATTACTGGTCGTCTAAAAAAAGTGATAGGGAAACTCATTCACCCATTACAAGGAGCTTTTGTATCTGATCGTGCTATTCAAGACAATGCTCTCGTAGCACATGAGATCTTCCACACTTTCAAAAACAGAAAAGGAAATGAAGGTTGGATGACAATAAAACTAGACATGGAAAAGGCATATGACCGTGTTGATTGGGATTTCTCCTTTCAAATCTTGGTGAAATTCGGCTTCCACCCAACCTTTATAGGATGGATAAGAGAATGTGTAAAATGATTCTCATTTTAAATTTTGGTTAAGAACGGCCCTACAGACTGATTCAAACCAACTAGGGGTCTCCGTCAGGGTGATCCATTATCGTCGTTTTTATTTATATTGGAGACGGAAATCCTTGCTAGAAAACTAAAAGTGGAGGCTTCATCAAGAAATGGATCAGTTGGGTTTAGGTTCGGTAGAGACGGTCTCTCTGTTCCTTTCCTAGCGTTTGCGGACAACATTATGATCTTTGTGAAAGCCACCTCTACTTCAAGTGAAAATATAAGGAAAATTATTGATGAATACTGTAAATACTCGGGCCAGAAGGTTAATTTTCACAAATCCTCTTTTCAAACAACAAGTGGTGCATGTACCCTGAACTAGAATCCAAGAACTTGAATGTAGTTTACAAATTCCTCACACAAGAGCGTTGGAAAATATCTTGGTTGCCCCATAATTAACAGAAAACTGAATCGAGAAACCTTTGAAGAAACTGTATGCAGGTCAAAAGAGCAACTCTCTAAATGAAGAGCCACTGCTCTCTCTCAATAGGGGAGAGCAACACTTATTAATTCAAATCTTTCGTCAAAACCTCTATACATAATGCAGAGCTTTATGTTGCCTACCAATATACATAAAGAACTAGACCAACTCAATAGATATTTTTTCGGGAACAAAGATCTCCAACATAGACCACTAATAAGTTGGGATAGAATCTGTAAGCTAAAAAGTAAAGGCGGGATTGGGCTCCGAAAATCAAAGGATATGAACGAAGCTCTCCAAATGAAATTACTATGGAAAATCCTTGCAAAACCCGATAACTGTTGGGTTAAACTGATAAGGTATAAATACTTGAAGAACACATAACTGCTACAATATAAAGCAAAGGGCAATACATTATGGCAGTGGAGAAACCTAAGTCGGCTCATTGACAAATTTAAAAAAGGTCTCATTTGGTCGGTTGGAGATGGGAGATCCATTAACTTCTGGACATACAATTGGTTGTCGATGACCCCTCTTTTGGGAAGAATAAACACACCACAAGGTGGTAACATTAACTAAAAGGTCAGTGACTATATGATAAACGGAAAATGGTGGATTGAGAGACTAAACCGAGATTTTAATAACACAATCTTAAAGGAAATAACGAATATTCTTTTGGTGGCTGGATCGAGAGGGTTGGCTCACAACAGCAAGTGCAATGAAAGTCATTACAAACTCTAATAATATGACAAACGACCCCAACTCATGGATCTAGAAGTTAAATATTGAAAAACTTTGCCAAACAAACACTTTTTTTGGACAAATTGGTGAATTGTCCACCTTTTTGGACAAATTAGCAAAATGTCCACTATATATACTCCTAGGGCAAGGCATTTTTCACTTTGGACAAATTGGAATAATTCTCCCGATTTGATCCAACCATCCCCTCTCCCAAATTTCATTTTATCTGAAAGCCTAAGACCCGGATTCAAGTCGTCGAGGATCTGGAGCTTACTCGCTCGCCGGCGACCTAGAGCTTGCCTTGCTGGAGCGCTCTCTCTCTCTCTCTCTCTCTCTCTCTCCGTCTGGATTTCTCTTTCCCGTTCTCCCACACGTGTACACCTCTCAAGGTCGAGCAGCAATGGCGGACAGGCTCGACCGGGATGGCTTGATCGGAGAGCTCGAAACCGCCTTCTCCTTCATCTTCGACGAGCGCAAATCGTCGGACAGCAAGGTCGAGCGTCCGAAGCGAGAGCGGTCGAGGTCGAGCGAGTGTCTTGTAGTTGCAGGAGGATGGTCAAGTATGAAATATAAACAAATATAAAAGAAAACTGACTCCCTCTCTCAGCAAATAAATATAAGACTTCCTCCCGTTGTAGTAGAAGGCAGTCAGGATCGATCCACGAGGAAGCGTGTCAGTGCCCGCCTTTTCAGTTCCAAAATCCTCTCAAATTCGACCAGAGGAGTCATCAACGTCGACCAGTGTCATCGACGTCGACCACACAATCGATCGAATAGACAAGTAAAAACACGCAAGTCGAGTAACACAGTGTACTTGACGTCGACTAGACCTACTCGACGTCGAGTCGAATTCAGGCAATGTCGAGTGCTTTGCAGTGTAAAAACGTGACCTTTGCAATGACAGAAATAAAACAGAAGCAACACGAAAATTGTGGGAAATTCAATAAACTAAAAGACTTCCAGAATCAGGGTTTCAACACCACAACGATAACCATGTAAAATAACACATAAAGGCATAAAAGATCATGTTTTTAATCAAATAACTCTCGTTATTAACAAATAGGAAGATAGAGGCTTTTGCATAAACCCTAATTGCTGCTAACCCTTTTTCACATAATTAACCCATGTTGTATTAAGATCACTTTCGCTTTAATAACACAAACCAGGATCACCTTCAACTTTCGCAAAAGAATCATGCTTGTAGGGATAGGAGACGAATCGCACCAAAAGATTGTACCTTTACCGCATCACCTCACATGGCTATCGTCGGGCTCACCCCGACCCTAGAAGTTGGGTGACTAATCGCTCTTCATCATCAAGAAAGACATCAATAATAAAAGGAAATAACTTTGCATTAAATAAAACTAAAAAAAGATTACAACCAATCGAAGCCAAATCCCACTCTCGCCTTCTCCAACTTCTCTCGCCACAAGCTCTCTCTCTCTTTCTTTATGTAACTAATTGTAACTGAAATTGAATTAATAAAACTCAGCCCCTAAGGCCTTTTTTATAGTGATCAAACCCCGCTATTAAAGGAAAGAATAATTCTATCTATATCTAAAACTATCTATCTATAATATTAAGATAAAACTTGGAAATAAAAGAAATATATCTAAAAGAAAACTAGGACTATTATGGATAAATCCTTCTTGACATGATAGATCTTGATATGGATGGATAGAATTCCACATATCTTCTCTTGCAAGCAATTCTATCTTCTCGGCACAACTCGATCTCGGACTCGGACTCGTCTGGATTGTACTCGACTTTGACTAGAGTTAGCCGACGTCGACAGGAACTTTTCCTCCTGGGTTGCACTCGAGCTCGGGCACCTTCTTGACTCGACATATGTACTCGACTTCGAGTAGGTGTACTCGACGTCGAGTAGCTCTGGGCTCCTCGAGTGGCTCTGCTCAACTTCGCGTGAAATTCTGGCTCGGGATGTACTCGACTTCGACTAGAAGTGGTCGACGTCGAGTAGAATTGTTAGCTCTCAGCATTCTGCTCTGTTCTTCAAACGCACTTTCCTGAGTCCTCATTTGTCGGATTGACGCAAATGAGTATGCGCTGGAAATCTCTTTTCGAGGGCTACAACTCTCAGAACTTGATTCAGAATGATGAATGGTAAAAAATGGCGTTTTTGCCGGCTGCACCATCCTTAGTTTTTTCATGACTTTCCTTTAAGCTCCAAAGTGCGTCCGATTTCTGCGAAATATAACAAAAACTTATGTAGACCTCCATATATTGCAAATAAACATAAACTACACAGAATCTGTACTATTTTAACCCAAATGTATGAAATGCATGCAGAAATCGATATAAAAGTTAAGGTAAAACATGGCAAATTAGGCTCACAACGAATTACACCCCATACTTAAGCTTGCTTGTCCTCAAGCAATACTTTTAATTTTCATACAATGGAAGAAATCAAAACTCTCGACATCTTAGATTCATTGTCATATAACCTTGCACTCAATTACCATCCTCGAAAAGGTACTAGTATCACAAATCCATGCATGTGCAAATAAAAAGCAACATCTACTCACAAAAGGAGGGTTATGCGAAACGATTCATAAGTGAAAAAGCATTAATAATCAAGAGGACTTTAATTTAAGCTCAATAAGGAATAGATTGGTAAAAGGCTAAAGGTGGGCAATTTTCAGTCATGTGGTGCTAATGATCCGGGGAAATGGAGTACTTTCCAATTTTCATACCACATTCCTTCTTCCTTTGATATCTCACCTTTCTCTCATCGCTCATTGCTTTTTTCAATATTATGCTTTTACCTCTCTAACCTCAGCACTGCCTTCTCGCGAGTCGCAAACATGAGTGTCATGAATGGCCCCGGATACTTAGTGTTGGGGACTCCTCACATTGTGTCCCATCTCACCAAACTATTATCTCAGCGAACAGGGTCGATCTACCTTTATCTCCGGAGGTGATCGGATTTTCTTTCACTCATTAAATTTTCCATATATTTCAAACATTCCTGCCAAACTCCGTATATGATATATAACAACAACACAAACACCATATAATAATCTCCGTAATGTGACATCATTCTCAATATAATCCCCGGATGGAAATAAGTTAAAGAATGGGAAATATTTAGATCATGTGGAGCAAATATGAAATAAGGCTCAATATGGCTTTTGTGATGCATAAACATAGGTAAGGCTAGGTATATCAACAATATGAGCATTATATGGAAATATAAATTCCTCCATCATTTTATCATGCAACATGTGAAAGGAAATATCAAATTTTACCTACTTTCATGGTTTTCATAAAATAATGCACTTCATTGTGACTTCCCTTTACTAGGCAATTTCATTCTATATCTCTAATGAATCCAATTTTGCATCGTTGAGTTCAATATAAGCTTCCATGACACTAATAAAAAAAAAATTCAATGGGGGTGATTTCTTATAAATTTGGAAAACATGCATATAAGCACATAAGTAAAATATGAAATCCAAAGATAGCCATGTATAAGCATTTCAAGAAAATAACCTTCAAATATGCACACATAATGTCAAATATGGTCAAATATGCACAAAGTAAGTCCTTCCCCCACTCCATACTTAAACATTACAGTGTCCTCACTATATAAAAAATAAGGGTAAAGAAAGAAACTCACTAGACAGGTGTGCTGATCTTCGGAAATCAAGTGACATTACTGCTGCAGAGGTAGTCGACATCGAGGAAGATCTGGTCGACTTCGAGTACGCTTACTCGACTTCGAGTAGGTGTGGTCGACTTCGAGTACGCTTACTCGACTTCGAGTAGGTGTGGTCGACTTCTAGTACGCTTACTCGAGTTCGAGTACAGTGAAACCCCCAGGGTGATCCTCTCGACCACAGGCTCCTTTATGCTCGAGATGTGTGGTCGATGTCGAGTAACTTACTCGACGTCGAGTAATTCTGCAGCTTCTCTTACCTACAAGATTCATTAGACGGAAAATATCCACAATAGAAAAACTTTTAAAACAATGTCCAAAACCAAAAACCAAAAACAACAATGTCCAAAAATCTGAAAAATTCAAAGTCTTGTTTACAAGCTCTAGACTTTATAGTCGCTAGGCCAACTTTCTCCGTTAAGCTCAAGGAGGCATTTGCAGGGCCCATGTAGCTTGGGCTTCAAACAACATTCCATTCTTGTCCATCAGTTGTACTTCTCCTGAATGGATCTTGTTCAAAGTGAAGGGTCCCATCTTCTTCTTGGTGAATTTGTTGGGAAACCAATGATCCTTTGATTTAGAGACATAGACCATGTCTCCTAAGTCATAATCCTTTGGATCGTCATCGGAAACCCTGCACAATCGCACATACCAAGGCAAACCTCTCCCATGTATAGATAAATCTTTAATTGAAATAGGAGAAGATATGTCCATACTTTGGCTTACCATTGCAAAATCAGCTTTCGGGACTTCAGGTTCTACTCGACGTCAAGTACATTCCTGCGTCTGGTGGACTGCTCGTCGAGGAGGAGGGAGTCGAGGAGGAAGGCGGCTGATCGACATCGAGTAGCCAACTCGACGTCGAGTATTTCTCGGCCTCGGGTGGCTTACTCGATGCTGGCGTAATCAATGGAGGGCTCGGGATCTGGTCGACGTTGACTAGATTACTCGACATCGACACCATACTTAGTACTTGGCAACGGTTCTGAATAAAAATTAGTCGACATCGACTTACCATGGTCGACGTCGAGTAGATCGTCTGTCTCCTCGTTCAGAATTGCCATGATCTCCTCCACCTGGGCTTCCACAGCTTGCTTCTCCAGCTCCTCGGGGGTCATATTTCTTACCTTAGGCTC
This sequence comes from Persicaria tinctoria, assembly GCA_037127255.1. Classification (NCBI taxonomy): domain Eukaryota; kingdom Viridiplantae; phylum Streptophyta; class Magnoliopsida; order Caryophyllales; family Polygonaceae; genus Persicaria; species Persicaria tinctoria. The sequence goes on along the minus strand of JBANSL010000004.1, from coordinate 33,852,815 downwards.
CCCGCAAGTTATGTACCTAGCTGAGATAGATTTGACCTCTTTCATGGGACCTCTCCTTTCAGTTTTATTAAAGGAATACTCAATTACCTCATCGCTGATGTTGAAAGTGAGTACTCCCTTCCTTACGCTTATGTTGGCATCCACCGTCGCCAAGAAGGGCCTTCCTAGAATAATTGGACAAGCAGGGTCCTCTATCATATCAATGACTAAGAAATCAGTAGGGACTAAGAACTTACCTACTTGTACTGGCACATTTTCCACCATGCCTGTTGGGATGACCACCGTGTTGTTTGTCATACAAAGCTTAACATCTACAGGCTCTAGGGCACCTATCTTAATCTTGTACCAGATTGATAAAGGCATTATACTCACACTGGCTCTCAAGTCACATAAAGCATTAAATCTGTATTGACCAAATCCAATGGTTATAGCAAACTTACCTGGATCTGGCATTTTATCTAATACGTCCATCTGGCTGCATTCCTCTGCGATCTCCGCCATTGACCGCTTTTTGCTCAAGATCTCCTTAAGGAACTTTACATAAGATGGCTTCTCATTAAGAGCTTTTGTGAAGGGTATTGTGACATTGAGCCTTTAAAGCATCTTGATGAAACGCTGAAACTTCTTCTCTAATGGATCCTTTGGAGATTTTGTCGGGAAAGGAAGCTTCTTCTTTACCGGAGGTGCTGAGGTTTTGTCGACGTCCAGCACAGGTTGGTCGACGTCGAGTATGGTCTGGTCGACATCGACTACTGTAGTCGACTTCGGGTTGGGCGCAACATTCTGGTCGACTTCGAGTAGGGGGTCCTCGACATCGAGTAGATGCTGGTCGACATTGACTGGTTTACTCGATGTCGAGTACTCTGCTACATCATTCTGCTCCGCGTTTCGCTCGGGCGTTTGCATCTGACGCACACTCCTTAATTAGATTTATTGCAGCTACTTGTCACGCATATTTTCCTTTAGGGTTAGGTTCAGAAGATCCAGGGAGCGCGCCTGATTGTCTGGGGACGGATGCTGCCATCTGGCCAATCTGTGTGTCAATCGATTTTCTCCAAATATCGATTTCCCCCAACCTAGAGTTGACACCATACAGCTGAGTGTGGATGAAATTGATAGATTGCTTGGTGTCTGAATGATTCATCCGCCTTTCTTCCAGGATGGTCTGCAGGTCATCCTTCTTACCTTCTCTGTCGGGGTGACCAGGTGCTCTGCTGGGGCTGGCGATAGTAGCTCCAGTTTTTGTTCTGATGTGGCCTTGAGTAGTATCCCCCCTACATACCTTACCTCTTCGTGGGTCTCTCTTTGATGTACTTGATCGACGTGTGGGCGCGCAGTAGTGTTGTGCCTCACAGACCCACATTCCAAACAAAGTTTATCTTTATAGAGGAATTTAACTTGTTTGGTAAGGCGACGTACCTGATCGTTGTGAAACTGGTCCCTGGCGTCTGGATCAACCTCTTTAGGTGGAACATACAACGACATAGATGGGGCAGGTCTTTCATACCTCTCGAATTCGACCAAAAGAGTCCTCGACGTTGACCACACAGTCGATCAGAAACTTTAACAGAAGCAAACAGAAGCGCAAACAAAGAAAAAACAAGCAAGTTGAGTAACACAGTGTACTCGACGTCGACTAAACCTACTCGACGTCGAGTGAAATTCAGGCAATGTCGGCTGCTTTGCAGTGTAAAAACGTGACCTTTGCAATGACAGAAATAAAACAGAAGCAACACGAAAATTGTGGGAAATTCAATAAACTAAAAGACTTCTAGAATCAGGGTTTCAATACCACAACGATAACCATGTAAAATAACACATAAAGGCATAAACGATCATGCTTTTCATCAAATAACTCTCGTTATTAACAAATAGGAAGATAGAGGCTTTCGCATAAACCCTAATTGCTCTTAACCCTTTTTCACATAATTAACCCAAGTTGTATTAAGATCACTTTCGCTTCAATAACACAAACAAGGATCATCTTCAACTTTCGCAAAAGAATCATGCTTGTAGGGATAGAAGACGAATCGCACCAAAAGATTGTACCTTTACCGCATCACCTCACATGGCTATCGTCGGGCTCACCCCGACCCTAGAAGTTGGGTGACTAATCGCTCTTCATCATCAAGAAAGACATCAATAATAAAAGGAAATAACTTTGCATTAAATAAAACTAAAGAAAGCTTACAACCAATCGAAGCCAAACCCCGCTCTCACCTTCTCCAACTTCTTTCGCCACAAGCTCTCTCTCTCTCTCTCTCTCTCTCTCTCTCTCTCTCTCTCTCTCTCTCTCTCTCTCTCTCTTTATGTAACTAATTGTAACTGAAATTGAATGAATAAAACTCAGCCCCTAAGGCCTTATTTATAGTGTTCAAACCCCGCTATTCGAGGAAAGAACAATTCTATCTATATCTAAAACTATCTATCTATAATATTAAGATAAAACTTGGAAATAAAAGAAATATATGTAAAAGGAAACTAGGACTATTATGGATAAATCCTTCTTGACTTGATAGATCTTGATGTGGATGGATAGAATTCCACATATCTTCTCTTGCAAGCAATTCTATCTTCTCGGCACAACTCGATCTCGGACTCGGACTCGGACTCGTCTAGATTGTACTCGGCTTCGACTAGAGTTAGTCGACGTCGACTGGAACCTTTCCTCCTGGGTTGCACTCGAGCTCGGGCACCTTCTTGACTCGACATGTGTACTCGACTTCAAGTACGTGTACTCGACGGCGAGTAGCTCTGGGCTCCTCGAGCTGCTCTGCTCGACTTCGCGTGAAATTCTGCCTCGGGATGTACTCGACTTCGACTAGAAGTGGTCGACGTCGAGTAGAATTGTTAGCTCTCAGCATTATGCTCTGTTCTTCAAACGCACTTTCCCGAGTCCTCCTTAGTCGGATTGACGCAAATGAGTATGCGTTGGAAAGCTCTTTTCGAGAGCTACAACTCTCATGAAGACGACAGAACTTGATTCAGAATGATGAATGGTGAAAATTGGTGTTTTCTCCAGCTGCACCATCCTTAGCTTCTTCATGACTTTCCTTTAAGCTCCAAAGTGCGTCCGATTTCTACGAAATACAACAAAAACTTGTGGAGACCTCCATATATTTCAAATAAACATAAAATACACAGAATATGTACTATTTGAACCCAAATGTATGAAATGCATGCAGAAATCGATATAAAAGTTAAGGTAAAACATGGCAAATTAGGCTTACAACACGTCTTCCCCCTTTTTAGAATATTTCCTCTCCGCCTTTCACACAGGTAACATCTTAACCTAATTTGAATTCAAATTTGACTAAATTAGGGTTTTTCTCCATTAATTTTCTATGAATTCAAGGTTGCAATCTGGAAAATTTTGTAGTGAGCATCTCCTTGTCTTTGCTCACCCACTAATTTCGGCTCATTAACTCGCCCTAGCCATTTGTCTTCACCTATTGCCTTTTATATTGTTCTGTGTTGCATTGTGATGAAGCGTTGCATTTGACATCAGCCATTGTGTTTCCCTGCAATCACCTTCTCCTTTGTCAATCTTGGTCTGTTGATCTCGATTTGCTTGCTCTGTGTTGGCTTGCAGTTTAGTTGGTTCCAACTTCCAAGTGTTATTTATTGTAGTCATTTGCTTGCTCTGTGTTGCATACGGTTTGTTGTTTCATCTGTATTATGTGATGCTCTACTTTCATGTGCTGATAGTGAGTGAATGTACTCTATCATTCAAACACATTTCTTTTTCTACATGTTACTCGGTTGTTTACTTCTTGCACTGCTGCTTACACAGAAATACAACTTGTGCTGCCTTTTCAGATTTCATCATAATGCAATCTGTCAAAACGAAAGTTAAGGATTTATCAATCTCAGGCTTGGCCGAGTCTACAGTCTTGCTCAATGCACGTAACTTGTTATATTGTGTGAATCCATGGACGACATTGACTGTATGGACCATGCTGATTTGGAGATAGATATGTTAATGGAGAAAAGAAATCGTAGGATACCAAGGTTAGTTATGCATCACTGTATGATTTGTTTTGTGATTTAGGCATACGTTACCATCAACTATGAAAGTGTGAAACACTTGACCTTTTATGTGAATTAGTTGTTTTAGTGTCACAAAAAACTGTTGCATTGACATATCTCATTGACGGGCATGTTTGATGTGCGTTTTCTATTGTTGATTTGTTCTCGACATTCTGCTACTTTAATATGGTTATTTTCATATTCATTAAATTGTGTAATTTGCCAATCAATGAAAGCCTACAAGTTAATCTCATTTCTTTAATCTTTTATTTTTGGCATTCTCCAAAGTTGAATCTCAAGACCAAGTTGAGGCATGCTTGGTGCTAGATCTATCATATTGGTTCTTCATATTCACTTCTGCTGATCTTTAGTGATGTAACTATTTGTCATTATACTGAATCAATGGATTGGGTTTTTCATTTTAATTCTTTTATTTTTCTTGTTTAACTTCCTTATCAACAGACCGGTTGAGGGTTCCAGTCCAAAGAGACAGAAAAGTATAGCAAGTGAAATTTCTTAAGGTTCTCAAATTAGAGGAAGACTCGGAGGTAATTTTCTAGAATAAGATGATAATGTAAATACCCTTTCAGAGAAAATGAGTATGGGCGATGAGTAACATTGAAAATAGTTGAGTGATGGGCTTTATATTACAAACCATTGCCTTTAATAGTGTGGTGTCTGAACCATTTCTACAACTCTAAAATAGAGTTGTGCAACTCTAAAATAGAATAATTAGGAGTTAGGAGATATTCCTTGACGTTGTTGATCTTGAATAACAGTTGTTGAAGAGGGTCATTAATTCTTGTTCTTTAGCTCAGATTGAGCAATTGAGTTGTGGCAGATTACTGTTCTCATCATTACGTTTTGGTGTCATTGTTATCAGTGGTTCTCAGTTTTCTCTTGTCCTCGTCATTTGTGCTAGATGCAAGGGGTGGTGAACTTCTTTGGGCGAGTGTCTATCCTTATAGACCAGAATACTCAAGCAGTTCATCTGTTCATGTCCGCGCTTCTTCAGGTATATAATCCCTTATTTTCATGCCTCTCTTTACTAGTTATTCTCCTTTAGCCTTGATCATGACAAGAGGGAAAAGTCATGTTTGTTCTTATCTATTCCTCTGTATTGAGACGAAGGGCTTCAATAAAATAAAAGCTGCTAGAGTATAGAGAGTAGAGAAAGTCGTATTATTTAATCTACCACCGCATTCACTGTAATTATGTAATTTATGCATTCTAGTAAATAAGTCTAGTGCTCAGTTGCTTTATTTGGCCTCCCTTTTCCTTCCCTTGAGGTGTTAGACTTGAATTGATTAGGGTAACGTGTGATTAACTTGAATCAATCTTCATCCTTGAAGTGGTTGATAATGAAGTGAATTGGTAATTGTTTTTGAAAGCTTTCATCTCTTCACATATTTTCTCTTTGATGCAACTTTGTGATCGTGGTGGGTTACTGTATGGAGAGCTGTCAAGATTTGTGATGAGGCTGTTGGGAGTAAAAAAAGCCTCGGAAACTACAACCACCTGGAGGACTAAACGCGATGCCTGGCCCCTGGAAGCTCTCAAGCCCACTTCTGGTGCAGCTTGGGACAATGTATGGGGAAGTGAAAGAAAATAAGATTCCTTCGGTTGATGAATGTCCTGAAGAATTTCATGCTGCAAGTGAGTCTACAAAGAAATAGATTCATCTTCTCCCATTCACTTTGTTTGGAAGGTAAGTGTTATACTATAAATCCTTTCGAACTGGTGAAACCGAGCTCAATTGCTGATGTTGGCCTATAGTTATTGCTTCTTATTTGTTATGTCATCTCTAGTTTGTACTTTGATTCTGTCGCATCTTTGGTGCTGACACAACTTTGGTGATATGTTAAGCTACTAAGTAGGATCAACTAAAATTGATCTGATCAACTAAAATTGATCCACTAATATATGTTGTTTTTTGCATCTATCGTACTTATAAAAGTCTATTAGCTCAATGGGGAGAGCGATGTGTATACACACATACACATAGATGGGGGTTCGACTCCCACATAGGCTAAAATACATAATTTTGTATTAGTTGAGATGGTTTTCAAAATGCATTCCACGGAGCAAATGAGGTTTAGATGAGAGAAATTTTTTTTAGCAAATGAAAGGGGGGATCTTTTCATGTGATCACTATTTTCTGGAATAATATCAAGATGTGCAATTCTAAAATATAGTTGTGCAACTCTAAAGTGCAGTTGTGCAATTGTAAAATACAATTGCAGAAAATTCATAGACCTTTTTTCCTATCCTTTTATGTGTAATAAAATTCCTAGACCTTATAAAATACAGAGCATAAGGTACCAATACAGTCTCTGGCGCAGACGCTAATCCTTTTTCTTTAGTATATACCTCAAGCTTTGACTCTTTCTCCAATTGAATCTGCTGAATCAAATCATCCTTAGATGAGTTGCTTATGAAGTGGCGACTAGATCTTTGTTTATCAGAAGGTTCATTATCCTCATCTACAGGATCCATCTGCATAAAACCAAAAGCAACAACATTTAGTATCTGACATTAGAAAAGCTGGAAATTCTACTGGCAATAAACAAGATTATGGTGAAAACTCTTTCTTACTTTTACATTTGATAGATCCACATTATTCTCCCTGAGGAATGAGATGAAATCTTGAAAATTTGCCGGTGTTAGCTTAGAGTGTCCGTTGTGATGCCACACTGTCTGTTGAAGAATATAGCACAACATATTCATTAGAAAAACATCACAAAATAATTTTCCAATGGCCTTATATTTAAAATTTCAAGTTGTTATACCTTCAAGGCACCATTGTCAACGACTAATCTTCTAGTTGCAGACGTAGCACCTCTAGCTTGGCTAGAATGATGAAAAGTCCCTTTCTTCTTCCGGCCAACATATAATGCCTCAGATGTACTAAGCACAAGAATTCACTTGGCGTGGGGTTTTACTGTTGTGTCAAGAAGCTCACCATTCTGTTTGTAGAAAAGCTTCCCATTCCCAATACCCACTTCATAAGCCAGCCTCTCAATCTGTAAGATGTAAACACTTCCAGCAATTCACATCAATTGATGAAATATATAAAGAATAACAAAGCAATAGAAAGAAGGCTCACCGGACCCAGATACTTACTACACTGATGCAGAAGCTTTGATCTTGGGCACTTCTCGAGATTTACCTTTTTTCCTTCTCTTATGTCAAGCCTAAATATCACAAATATCACAGATTTGTTAAAAGAAGTCCATCTTTAGCTTTTTGGTGGAGAAGGATTTATATTATTTCAACATAAACATCTTCAAATTTGGGTAGCTATGCTCGGATGGTTTAAAGTAAATTACCAATAAAAGAAGGGCTCCCGGCTCCAAGACTTAAGCCATCAAAACATCCATCAAACTTCAAACAAATCAATAACAGATCAAACAAAATTCAACTAAAACCATTAGCTCACGGGGTACAATTTCATCTTAGTGGAGGAAGCTCAGAAGAAGCTCCCCAACTACAAGCGGTAACAGAAGAAAAATAAATTACACAGGGCAATCCCGGGGTACCGAAACACCCCTCGCATCGCTCAAAAGACGGACGCCGCTTGAAGAATCACTCAACAAAAGCAAAGTTTGATTTCCTTATCAATCGAGATCCATTAGCTTGCTAGCGCCATTGCTAGTGATAGGAATCCACAGGCAGGAGTAGCGGCTTCGTACTTTTCAGGCTCCTTCTGCACACAAGAACCGGCAACGAAATCAACAAAACTAGCAACAAATCACTGGATTCCATTGCAGTAATCACTTGAGACTTCAAAATCGACTCCGACACTTCAAAAATCGAAGAAAATTTGGCGCAAACTTTCAGACACGAAAAGTCGAAATCGAAGATTGGTGGAATTATGTTCAACATAATCTTATTTTTGCTCAACAATATATTATATTTGCACAACAATTGAGACTTGTGAAATTTTGTTCAACATGATTTTATATTTTATAGTTACTCAATAGATTATTGCACAACATGGTCTTATTTTTCCTCATCAATAGACTATAATTGCACAACATAGGGGATTGGTGGAAATTTGCTCAAAGTGATCTTATTTTTGCTCAACAATAGATTATTTTTGCAGAACTATTGAGACTTGTGAAATTGTGCTCAATATGATCTTATTTTTTTCTCAATATTATTTTACACTCGCTCAATAGATTATTGCACAACATGGTCTTATTTTTGCTCATCAATAGACTATTTTTGCACAACATGGGGGATTGGTGGAAATTTTCTCAACGTTATCTTATTTTTGCTCAACAATAGATTATTTTTGCACACATATTGAGACTTGTGAAATTGTGCTCAACATGATCTTATTTTTGCTCAATATCATTTTATGGTTGCTTAATAGATTATTGCACAACATGGTCTTATTTTTGCTCATCAATATACTATAACTGCACAACAAGGGATATTAGTGGAAATTTCCTCAACGTGATCTTATTTTTGCTCAACAAGCTCCAAAGTTACTAGAATACGCATAAAAAACGATGTCAACACTAAATACTACGCATAAAAACGATTTCAGCACATATAAATTTCACATAAAAACGATGTCAGCACTAAAAAATTTGCACTAATATACCTTATTATTGAATATTTATTAGAAAATTTTGTAAATTACTAGAATTATATAAACTTTAGCCTATGAGGGAGTCGAACCCACGTATTTGCGCATAAGCGCATCGCTCTACCATTGAGCTAAAAGGCTTTCTTTTAAAGCTCAATAAACGAATACTTGTAATCTGTCCTATAACATTAAAAAAAGTGCAAACATAAGATATAATTAAAATCTTGTAATCGAAAATACTTGTAAATTGAATCTGATTAAATGCACATAAATGATCAAATGCACAAAAATAAGATGAAGACTCGGCATGTGAGGTCATGGAATTTTGAACAATAGTGTTAGTTTTAGGCTATTCAATACTCAATAGCATTGCAACGGCCCGAAATGCTAAAAACAAAGGTTAGTTCGTCAAAGAGTATGAACTTATTAAAGCCAAGATTATAAATCATTTGGATAATTTTTATAATTGACATGAGAATCTACGTGAAAGGTGCACCTCATTCACAACCAAACAACCAATAGATTACCTGATAGCTGTTGGTGGCACATAATGTGTATATGCATCATCATTCCATATCAGCTCTTCGAGTGAAAATGATCTTCCATAATACAAAGTGCTTTACTTTTGATTTCAATTTCTGCAGTACAGCATGCTCCTGCAGTTCAGCTCCTGCCATTCAATTCCTGCTTTACTTTTGATTCGCTCTACAACAATACACTCGTTCAGTTCCTGCAGTTCAGCATGCTCCTTCTGCATAATGTGCTCCAAGACTTCAAAATGCTTTACTTTTTATTGCAATTTCAGCAGAGAGTTGTACCTGTGATTAGCTACAACTACAATTTGACAAATAATCGAAGAAGCACAGGACGAATGAATAACAAACCTGGATAACAATTTCATCAACAAGCGAAAAGAAGGACAAAGGCGATCAGATGATGTCGAACAGAACGAATGAATAATAGGTTGAATAAAATTTTCCAAAATTTCATGAAAACCTAGATCCAAATCTGGATAACAACCGCTCCAAAACTGAAAGTTTCATCAAAATTTCTAGCGATTGACGGTTTCGGTCCAAAATTTTCCAAAATTTAAAAGAAGAAGAAAAGGTACCTAAAAGGAACCTCCGAGAGGCGGCCTCCGCTTCCAATTTGGAATCCAAAGAACTCGAGCGACATAGAATTAGGAACACAGAGAATCTGCAGCGGGAGAGGGAGAAGGCGAAGATGTCGCCATATATCTCGACCTTGCTTCAGATGAAGAACACGGATCTAGCGACCTCCTCCGGCGCTCGCTCTCGCCACCAGACACCACCTCTCTCATATCCGAAACCGCCACAGCTCGCTTGCTCGGCCTCCCTCGCTCCCTCACTCAGCCTCCCTCGCTCCGCTGGCTCGACATCGACCTCGCTCAGTGCTCCTCTGCGGCAGGACAAGATGAATCGGAGAGAAGAGCAGTAGAGGGAGCGCGATTGATAAGGAAGCCGGAGGGAGCCAGGAGGGAAGCAAAAGATCTTCGATCAATCGATTGAAAGTAAATCAATCAATCTTCGATCTTCGATGGACGCATCTCAATCGATCTTTGATGGACGTCTGGATTGAAGAGCGAGGAAGCATCTCAATTCTCAAGAGATCGCTCGCTCTGTAAAAGATGGATAGGAGAGAGAGCGCGCGTAGGAGAGAGCGCGTGGAAAAAAGGGAGAGAGTTTATATTGTGGACTTTTCACCAATTTGTCCCAAAATGTAGACATTTCGCCAATTAGAAAATATTTTTTGGACATTTCACAAATTCCCCTTAAATATTCCCCCAAACATCAAATATTTCGGGGTTCAAAAGGGGCTAAGAAGTCACCGAAGCCGCATCGCCGACTGCCGAGTGTCCCTGGGAACACCCGAGCACATCCCCAAGCGGAGCTGGGCGCCTCTCGATCCACCACCCGACCTCCTCCTCTGTTACCCCTAAGCACAGCTCCGAGTAGCCCCGCCTCCGTCGTCCTTCCCCTTTTTCTGATTTCCGAGCGGTAACAATCCTCCGCCTTTCCTAGGTAGATTCCGGCGGGAGTCGCCCCCTTCACAGCCGAACGCCGCCTCCCCAAGCTCTGATTCCGACGAAGTCGAAGGCCCCTTGGTAAGCTCCTCCTTCTCCTTCTTTCCTTCCTATTTTGTCATGGGTGTGGGTCTGTGCCGCCGGACTGGGTGGCCGGAGTCCGGGTTGCCACCGGCCTCCCTTTCCCTCTTCCTCCTTCGGTTCCTCTTTTCGAGCGTTGGAACTGCCCCCCCCCCCCCCCCCCCCCTCCATTTCTTCCGAACAGGACAAGGTAGAAGAAAGAGTTGTGGGCCCCTTGGCACCTCACCCGCCAAGTCAGTGGGCCCCCGCTCTTTTTTAAAATCTCAGCTTTCAATCACATGGAATATGAAAGATACGAAATGAGCCTATTTTCTTTGGGCCAGATTTTTGGGGTTTTAAAAAGAAAGTGATTTTGGGCCTATTTTTCCATTTACTCCGGTTTTGATATTTAATAAAATAAAAGGGTTGGTTTATAATTTTTATAAAATAGGGGGATAATTTTATTAAATAAAAGTGGTTGAGTTTAAAGGATTTGAAAATATTTTATGAAAGTGTTTAGAAAGGAAATGGTATTTCAAATATTATATAATATCATTGGGATTTAAAATATAAGATATTATTTTGAGATTAAGATATAAAATGTGATTTTGATATTAAAGATATGATGATTTAAAAATAAGATATTGTGAGACTTGGATTTTAGAAAAATGAATTTGACAAACATTTTATAACTAGTTGATTCGGATATTGAAATGGTTTGGAGCTAACTTGGGAATCTTATTTGTTTCAATGACTGACTAGCATGATGTTATGATATGTGTGACTAATAGCATGACTTGCGGTGGTTTATTATACGAGGTTAAATGTTAGATAATTTTGATGAGGATATATAATTATGTGCTAAGTAAGAATATGAGATGATATCATGCAAATTGGCTGAGTATGAATTGGAGTTGTCTTAAGCTAATGAGTTGGTGAATTATATTGAATATGGTATGAGATGTTGAGATGATGGATTATGAGATAAAGTAGAGACGATCAAAATGATGATGCGGTGATTATTGTGTTAAGTTGTGAAGTTGTGTATGTGATAAATTCTATGTTTTGTGTGCCTTAGAGATAGACTCATTCATGTGCTTATACTTGTTAGGTGACGATCTATGACGTATTAGATTGCATATTGCCTGGTTGATTGTCTTTTCCGGTTTTGCGGTACCAGGTAAGTCTCTTTGGAGCTTACTCAAATTGAAATAGAGATATTCCCTGTTTTAGTTGTATGATATACTAGGTGTTTGCATTCATGATCAGCATGCCATGTAGTACTATGCTAGGTTGCATTGACCGTTGATCATTCTATTTCTTTATGATTATGGAAACAGAACGATCGTTATCTGTGAAGTATCTAGAGTCTTTACTAGGGTCATAGGATGGCCCAGTCTCATTGGGTCTCGTCTTGAGTCACCGAGTCATATGGAACTTTCTTTACATATATTATGAGCATGATTGCGAAAGCTGCATGCGGGCTTTATTTTTTTTATTATGGTTACGGGTTGGGCTTGCGAGCCACCCGATTATAATGAAATGCATTCACGAGCTGGCCAGTCTCCGCCCTATCGAAAGGGCTTTATTTTTTTTATTGTGGTTACGGGTTGGGCATGCGGGCCGCCCGATTATAATGGAATGCATTCACGAGCTGGTCAGTCTTCGCCCTATCGGAAGGGGGTGGAGGTAGGAGAGGGATATACCACTTGGTATTCTGTGCTAAGGCCTTATTATTATTATGCACTTGATCTTAGGAGCATGTTAGTGTGTTAATGTTCCGCTTGCATCTAGAAGCATCTTTATTAGGTATAGCGTATATGTTTGCTTAGGGCCGAGATGCAAAGCCAAAGTGGGCATCAATCTTATCCTAACCACTATCAATTTTTTTAGGTATCCGTTATGCTTACTACTATTGACGATGATTTGGCTACATGACCGCGGGGTCTAACATGGAGGAAAGAGAGAGTTGAGACTCCGACTTCACAAATTTAATTACGGTTCGGATTTGAATGTTTTATTATGTTTTGACCCGGCTCTGCCGTGGCACCCCCTTTGTATTACGCCTTACTTCCGCTATTTGTGTGACTATTGGTTTTCCACGGACTTACGACATGTGCATGGGACTTCCCCGGGGATTCCAACGATCCCTTTGAACTTTGGAATGAAATCCCCCTATGAAAATGTTAGTTTAGAATTTCAAACCTTCAACCTGTATTCGGGGCGCAAGATCCTAACGAGGGGTTTCATCTCTCGAAACGTAACCCAAAAATCATAATCCCGGGTCGTTACATGCTAGAGGTAACAATATCGTTATGAACCATAGGTCATTTAGCTAACTTTTTATTTGAGTTCTACCATACCCAAGTAGATTAAGAACAAGATTCTAAAATAAAGAGTCTTCGGGCTCTCGTGAACTAATTTTATCAATTTCACACAATTTAACAAGGATTTGCTTCAAACTCTTCTCCCAAATCATCATTTGTTGAATAAAATTGGCATTATCTACCCATAATTGTTTCTTCAAGAAACATTTCCAACACATATTCATATACATAAAATGCAAATTAAATCAAATAATAAAATAAAGATTCCATTTACCTTAAAATAACCAATTTGAACTAATAACAAACAAAAAGATGGCAGAGGTTACAAAATCAAAGGTGTTGGATCATTTAAGCTCTTCATTCAATAGATAGCTTTTATTAACACTAATGACACAAATATTCTTTGTCAATATAAAATCACATATGTTTATGGCATAAAAACTCTTAACAAGTTGTTTCTTCTGGAAACAGTTTGAGTTTTGAATTACAAAAGGTAAATTGAGATATATAAACCTCACAAGTAAATAACAAAAGTAATCTCAATAAAAATAAATACACTAAACATAATTGAAATTTATTTGGCCACTTTAGGTGGATATCGATTCAGATATTTATCACTTGTTTCAATAAACAATATCATTCACAAATAGTATAGGTTTAATAACTTTATCAAATTTCAGTTTCAGGCAATTTAAATGATATACAAATCAACTTCATGACACATAAATAATGTCAACTTCTAGTGACAAAGGAAACAAGTTTAACTACTTCAGGAATTTATATTTCAACATCTATGAAACAAATCATATATGAAACAAATAGTTACAAGTACAAGATGAAATCAACAATGTCATCTTAATTAGCTCATCACTACAAAGATGAGGCTTATATTTTAATCGATGCATGATGACGTTATTTATTCAACTTATCAATGTATCAATTCATTTAGATCAATTATCATGTATCCGTTCAATATATGGTCTTATATATCGAAGTATATTAGCACTATGACATGATTTATGATATAAAATCTATGTGTGCAGTCAATAACGTCATATTGCAATTAGCAAATAAATGGTAATCCATATTTAATGTACGAGATGAACTCACAACACACATATATAATCACTTATGATCAAGAGGCACAAAAATCATAACTCAAATATATGATGTTTAGGCTTACTTGAGCGCAAGCTCGATCACTTATACCAGTATTAAGAAATCGGTCCAACTCCATCACGAGTCTTAAAGTCGAGCCTAATTAATATAGATAGGCTCATTACCATGTAGAGTTCAATCTTCTAAGGTTCACCTCCTTTTACCATGATATCCTATTGTAGATTCGAAGACAAACCACTCGCATGACACCACCCATCACCAAATCAAAAATATTAAGAAATTATAATCAGGGTTCATTTAAAACACATATCATATAACACAATTCTATCAATCCTTATGTACCATGTCTTAAATCATTTTGAAATTCTAATTGATCAATTTAATTAATCAAGCAAGGAAAATCAACGTACCTCCTATAATCACACTCTGAAACAGATTCAAACAAATTATAACGTACCTCTTATGTGTTTTTATCTACTTCCGGAGTTAGGTCTTTTCATCTACTTTGGGAGATGAATGATAAAAATATAATATACAAACAAAACAAAATAATAATCATTGATCATCGCTACGTGAATGATATTTGTTGTTTCATCACTACTGGGATGAATTTTATCGATCACATTAAATACTTTCATCCACTTCGAGGGATTTAATATTTTCTACTTCGGTAGACCGATTAAATTATTTATAAACAAAATAATAAATTAAAAAAATTAAATGGTACTTACCTCCACGACGGCGCACTTCGGGGATTGATATAATTTATGTATACATCCTCTTCGGGGGGCGTGTTTATCTATCTCATCGCTTATGGGAAGAGATTTTCAACTCATCGGATGCTTCACTAGGGACAAAACTTGTAACCCTGAAAGTTTGGAGCTTTTCTATTATTTATAGGAAAAGTACATATCAATCCGCAATTCTGATAATTTGATGGTTAGGTTTGTAATTAATCTATATTTACAACCAAATCTATATTCTGTTAACTTGGAAGACGGTGCAATCGGAGGCGTCGGCGGGAGCGTCGGCGTCTGATAAATCCCGATGGGCCATATAACGTGGGGGTTCACACGTCTGAGTGCATCATGCGCACACAAGCCGAGCACACAAGACCAGCGGGGTTCCATCCTAAAACCAATTGGCAATATGAGGAGTGGTCCACTGACTTATATGCAATGCTCGGGTTATCGTGTTATTCGATGTGGGACAATCCCAAGACAACACAACAAGCCCCCTCAAGTGCAATTGTCTGGCCTTGCAATATATGCTAGTTGCACTTAACGTCTTGAGCCTTAAGGCAGGCCAACCCGGGAGATAGACCGGGGTCCCGAACCGCACCGCTCTGATACCATGATAAATCTCGATGGGCCATATAACTTGGGGGTTTCACACGTCCGAGCGCATCATGCGCACCCAAGTAGAGCACACAAGACTAGTGTGATTCCATCCTAAAACCAATTGGCAATAGGAGGAGTGGCCCTCTAACTTATATGCAAGGCTCGGGTTATCGTGTTTTTCTATGTGGAATAATCCAAAGACATAACAACATCGCCGCCTATGGAGGCAGCGTTCGACCATCTCTGGGCTCACCACCGGCATCTTGGAGGTCACGCCTTCTCCGGAGATCGACTGGAGCTTTTCGGAGATGTCATTGTTAATCGCGGCGTGAACGGGAGACTCTAGCGGAGGCTGCAAAGCCATGGCGGCGGTTTCAGTCTGGAGATGTCTTATGCGTGGGCTCACAGGGCGACGGTTTCAACCCGGAGATTGAAATGAGCCTAATTTTCCATGTTTTATAGTTACTTTTATATCGATTTCTGCATGCATTTCATGCAGAAACTTAAATTTGCAATCTTTCGCAGCACAGAACACAGATTTCGATGAAATAAATCAATAAACTAAAAGACTTCCAAGATCAGGGTTTCAACACCATAACGATAACCATGCAAAATAACACATAAAGGCATAAAAGATCATGCTTTTCATCAAATAACTTCCGTTATTAACAAATAGGAAGATAGAGGCTTTCACATAAACCCTAATTGTTACTAACCCTTTTCACATAATTAACCCAAGTTGCATTAAGATCACTTTCGCTTTAATAACACAAACAAGGATCACCTTCAACTCTCGCAAAAGGATCATGCTTGCAGGGATAGAAGACGAATTGCATAAAAAGATCAAACCTTTACCGCATCATCTCACATGGCTACCGTCGGGCTCACCCCGATTCTAGAAGTGGGTGGACTACTCGCTCTTCATCATCAAGAAACTCATCAAACATTTCAGGAAAATAACTTGCATTAAATAAACTAAAGAAAGCTTACAACCAATCGAAGCCAAATCCGCTTTCGCCTTTCCGACTCCTCTCGCCACAAGTGCTCTCCTCTACTCTCTCTATGTAACTAATTGTCTGTGAAATGGAATGAATAAAATCCAGCCCCTAGGGCTTTATTTATAGGCTTCCAACCCTTGCTAATCAAGGTAAGAAAGAATATCTATATCTATATCTATCTATCTACTTACTTTAAAGATTAAACATGGAAATAAAATATCACCATTGGACTTTGGATAGAAACTTAACAAGATCTCATACTACTCGACGTCGGCTTCTGGGATTTCCTCGATATCGAGTAGAATTTCTCGATATCGATTAGCACTTTCTTTGTCTTCCGCTCAGCAACTCGATGTTGGCTCCCAGGAAGTGAAAATCGACAAGTGTTTACTCGATATCGACCAAATCTTGTCGATATCGACTAACCTGCTCCATCTTCCTTGTCGATTTCTGGTGTCTCTGACTCGATTTGGCTTACTCGATATCGAGTAAAACAACTCGATATCGACTAAGTCTCTCAGCTTTCTGCTCTGTTCTTGAAACACACTTTTCCGAGTCCTCATTTGTCTGATTGACGCATATGACCATGTGTTGGAAAGCTCTTTCCGAGGGCTACAACTCTTATGAAGACATCAAAGCTTGATTCGGAATGCTAAATGGCGAAAAATGGCGTTTTCTCCGGATGCACCATCCTTAGCTTCTTCATGACTCTCCTTTAAGCTCCAAAGTGCGTCCGATTTCTACGAAATATAACAAAAACTTGTGTAGACCTCCATATATTGCAAATAAACATAAACTAGACAAATTATGTATTATTCTAACCCAAATGCATAAACTAGACTTTCTTATCTTGATTAGCAAGGGTTGGAAGCCTATAAATAAAGCCCTAGGGGCTGGATTTTATTCATTCCATTTCATAGACAATTAGTTACATAGAGAGTGTAGAGGAGAGAGCTTGTGGCGAGAGGAGTCGGAAAGGCGAAAGCGGATTTGGCTTCCATTGGTTGTAAGCTTTCTTTAGTTTATTTAATGCAACTTATTTTCCTGAAATCTTTGATGAGTTTCTTGATGATGAAGAGCGAGTAGTCCACCCACTTCTAGAATCGGGGTGAGCCCGACGGTAGCCATGTGAGATGATGCGGTAAATGTTTGATCTTTTTATGCAATTCGTCTTTTATCCCTAAAAGCATGATCCTTTTGCGAGAGTTGAAGGTGATCCTTGTTTGTGTTATTGAAGCGAAAGTGATCTTAATGCAACTTGGGTTAATTATGTGAAAAGGGTTAGTAACAATTAGGGTTTATGCGAAAGCCTCTATCTTCCTATTTTTTAATAACGAAAGTTATTTGATGAAAAGCATTATCTTTTATGTCTTTATGTGTTATTTTGCATGGTTATCGTTGTGATGTTGAAACCCTGATCTTGGAAGTCTTTTAGTTTATTGATTTATTTCATCGAAATCTGTGTTCCGTGTTGCGAAAGATTGCAAGTTTAAGTTTCTGTCTTTACTCGAAATGGAGAAGTTTTTTGTCGACATCGAGGAGTTTCCTCGATATCGAGGAAAGTTTACTCGACATCGAGGAAAGTTTACTCGACATCGGGTTGTTCTGCTGGTCTTCGTTTCTGTTCGTCGGTTTTGGTTTCTGTTCGTCGATATTGTTACTCGATATAGAGGAATAGTAGTCAATATCGACTAGTTTCTGCTACTTTGCTTTATTTTCCGCTTTTCTTTGCTATTTCTATCTTTTTGTCTGTGAGATTTATAGCTACCTGAGATCCGCTGACACGCTTCCTCGAGGATCGATTCTGACTTCCCGCTGCTACATCAGGAGGAGGTCTTGTAATTATTTGCGTGGGCACGAATCAAGTTTGATTTATATTTCATTATATTTTAAACTTGATTTCCTCCTACAACATAGATTCCAATCAAACTGAGCCAGGAGGTTGTCGGCGCATTTGTGGAGCCATGGCGGCAGATCGAAGAACCATTAGAGATCGGAGAACAATTAGGGTTCTAGCTTTTTAGAAAGTATCTTGTTGATAACGTGTTGTAAATTAGGGCAACAATAAAGGAGGAGAATATGAGATTGTATTCACTGATGTCTCTTGTGGGGTATCCACCAATACTATATATATAAGAGTCATATCCTTAAGCTCCAAGTATAAGATAAATCTATCAAAAAAGGTAATACTTTATCTAAGAAAAGTGTATATCTTTGTACATCCACATAATAATATTATAACAATATTATTACTATTTTTATTTATTGAAATCTATCTAAATTATTTATAATATTATGTTAATTTATTCTCCGTACACACACTCAATTTTTAAACTTCTACAGTACTCTGTATAAAATTATTTTGGGGTGAACCTATTCAATCAGGTGGGTGTGGAAAGGGAATGTAATACCCTATAGTATGTAATTATGGTTATTTTAATCCATATTATATTATTGGTTGAAACGAATTATATAACCGCCCCATTTATGAAGAGAAATAATAAAATAATTTGACACATCAAATAAAGCTATATAGAGTATGGGTGTGTTTGAATTCCAAATGCATTATGTTTATAATGCAAAATGATAAGGTGGTGTTTGGTTGAACCAATTTTGAAGGTGTTTAAATTAGAGAAAATTTGTGCCCAAGGCACAAATTTTCGCTCTAATTTGAGGAGTGTCCTAGTTTTTGAAAAAATTGCTAGAGTGTCCATTATTTAGTTTCCCTTTCTTTTTGTTTCTCGTTGCTCTGTTCATTTCTCGATCTGTTCGTGCTCAAACCCTAAGTCCTAGTTCGGTGCTCTCGCCTCCGTCACCGGCCGCCTCCCTCACTACCACCTTCACCGGCGCCGACGCCGCCACCACCACTGCCACCTCTTTCTTCATCGACTACCTTAGACCCGATCCTCTTTCGCGGCCATCTGTCACCATCAACGAGCAGAATACCTTCCTTAGATCCTCTCCTTCTCTCCCCTCCCAAATCCACCACCGCCTCATTCACATCCACCGACCTCTCCTCCCAAATCCATCGGTCTTCTTCCCTCCCTGACCTCACGAGCGTGAAAGCGGAAGGAGCCTCTTCTGGTGGTTGGCTGTCAGCACCGCCTCCTCTTGCGCTTACTTAGGTTTGTCTTGTTCTCCTTTGTTTTAGTCTTTTAGATGTTTTCCCCAATTTGTTCGAATTATGAATCTATTCACAGCTCTTTTAGATGTTTTTTTCATTCACTGCAAAAAAAATCAAATACATTCTGATTCAACTAATTAATGAAACTGAATTTAGACATGAACACGGGTCGGACCTGCCGGGTCAAGGGTCAAGATATCTCTGACCCTAACCCTGACCCTTTCAAGCCACGGGTCAACGGGTTGTGGTGACCCGCCGGGTCAAGGGTCGACAATCTAACCCGTCGGGTCATGACAAGTCATTTTTTAAAAGTTTTTTAAGTTTAAAAAAATAAAAATAAAAAGGAAGAAGGGTATGGACCAGTTTTCTAGTTGTGTACGTATCTTTTGGGGAAAAGGAATGAAAGCTCACGTAGTTATTTACATTTGTTTTGATCCCTACTTACCTTATCTCATGCTAAGACTCTTCTCCTTGCTTTGCATCTGAGCTCTTGGCCATTGTGTCATCGTCGATTTCTTCATCCGATTCTGACTCGATTAAGTGGTCATTATTTTGAATGCGCATCTCCACCCTATTCTAATCGTTTAGGCAAATTTGACCTTCCAAAGTCTCGGACAAGAGTCTTGATCTCTTCTCGCTTAATATTTGAGCACATTGGCTAAAACGTTGCTCCACCGCTAAAGTTGAGCAAGGAGCGGCGAATATTTGACAAGCGATTGCCTACATAGTATGAAATTGGGATCTCTATAGATGGCTCCGTCATTCGAAAGTTGAATTCCTCTTCCTCTTCATCTCAATTTTTTGGAAAAAAATAGATGACCCGGCGGGTTGACCCTACGGGTCGAACCCGAAGGTCAAAATCAGCATGACCCTAACCCTAAACCTTGACCCGCCTCGACCCTGACCCTTATTGACCCTAACTTGTCGGGTCTTCGACCCTTCGGGTTCCCGCCGGGTCAAAACCCGTCGTGTCCGGGTCGACCCTTGACCCTTGCTCATGTCTAACTGAATTCCAGTTTTGGCCGCCTTCTTCTGTTGTGATCGAATCTTAACCGGTTTGGCCACCTCTCGCAACCCAGTTTTGAGATTTGGCCTCCAATCAGCACTATAAGGTATTTCTTATAATTAATTGAATTGTTGCTACTATGGTTTGAATGTGAGGAATTGCTCCTATCTAGAATTGAATTGAATTCGATCTAAATACTGCAATAGTAATTCAACTAATTAAAGAAATATCTTATCTATTGAGCTGGTGATCCGTCATACTAGAGCTAACATTGAAGAAATAACTTCTGTATTGAGTCTGATAATGACTCTACTGTCAGCAGGATGTGCATATCTTATTCCTTTGATATTGATTTGTCTCTCAGTGTTCAATCTTAAGTGATATGGATCCAATATGTGTTTTTACATGTTTTACAGCTTCTTCTTTTTTTCCATCATTTCACCTGAGGCATTTGTCACACTCTTATATGCTGACATGGTCTTTAATTGTGCTAACGTGTTCTCTTTTTGTGCTGACATGTTCTCTTTTTGTGCTCGAATCTGCATATTTAGATCTGAATTTAGGGATTTGCTCGAATCTGAAATTGATGAACTTGCAATTTGCTCGAATATGAATTTAGGGATCTGAATATAGGCCTTTGAAACTAAAGAACTTTTTGATGTGTTAGGTATTGCACTCGTTGTCTCATAACCCTGAGTTTGATGTGCAAATATAAGGTGAGGTCAGCACTTTTTTTACTGGAATTTATTTAAGCATAACTATGATCTTGCATTCGTTAAATTCGTTTTGCCTAAACATTGTTTCCTCTTCGACTTCCTTTAATTGCTCTTTCTCATGCCTTTACAACCATTGATGTTCAGTTTTTCTAGTTGTCTTGTCTTTAAAGTGCATTTCTTAATGTATACGGTGACTAATACTCTTTTTTTTCTATACTTCAGGATCCTTCAACCTTGGTGATCATATGTGAGGCAAAGCTTCCGGAACTTCTTAGAAGTGATAGTATTCCTGCTGCGGGGTTATATGACACGCTGGCCTGCAACCATCTTTTCTAGAGATCATAATATCAGTTTAGTGGTAAGCACCTAGTTTCCCCCATCCATGTGATGTTTGCAATTTGTCATTTGTTATGCAAGCCTGGGTTTTACAGTTTTATACCCCCTTTTATATCAATTTAGGGATCTGAATATAGGCCTTTGCTCGAATTTGAAGTCTGCATACTCTTGATTGTTTTTGTCTAATGCAAGATAAAGTGTGTAGTTGTGATAAGGTGCATGCTGACATGTCTGATTTGAAGTATTAACAAGTGATTTTTTTCTTATTTATCATAATGAACTATGATCAATGCCTAAGGTTCTGATCCTTTAAGGTTTTGAATTTTCTAGGAGGTGATATGTTTTTTGTTAAAGCTAAAAATATCCTACCAAGTCTAAAGAATAATTCTGCATATGCTTGTACTTTTTTTCTTTCTCCCTTTTATTGCTTCTGTCTTATGCTTCATTGGTTTCTGATAATGGACAGATGGGCTCTAACGCATCCGCTGCCAGTTAAAGAATACGAGAAACTGAAGAAGCAGGCAAAGCCTGATTTTTTTAGATATGGTTCCGTGGTATTCAGGGTAACCGATCTTTGTCCCTTTTTTCCTTTTCAACCCTGTCATATGTGAATTTTTATTTTGAGGAGTAACTTGCAAGTTGAAGAGTTTGTTTCTCATTGGATTCACTTGCTTTTTCAGGACATCAGCTGATTTATTCAAGACCGTTTTCGATCTTCTGGTGTCTGTAACAGTTTTTGTTGGTCGTTTTGACATGCACATGATGCAGGTATTTAGGTTTTAAAACTTCTTTATGTAGTACTATGCCACTTGAATTATTCATCATTGAAAAATTAAGCAAAAATGCGGTATTATGGCACTTGAATTCTTTATGCCGTAGAGTTATTTTGCATGATATCCTTGAGCTTATCTTAGATGATACAACCTTCTTTATTAAACTAGAAGTTGACATTAGGCACCTTTTACCTTTTCCCTTGCATGTGACCTCTTGCCATGCATTGTGCTGCAATGAAATATCATCGAAGTTCTCATTATTGCTTTTGACTTTTCTGAATCTCTTGTCACAAGGCAGTCATGAATCCTGAACAAGATGGATCCCAACAAGAAGGATCTTTTTATGATCATTTTAGTGAAAAGGAGGAATTTTGGTTTGACTTCATGGATGATACTGGTGATGGAGGCAACTCATCTTATAGTGTTGCCCGATTGCTTGCTCATCCTCACATTCGGCAGAAGATAGGTGATTCTGAGCGTTGTCTTCCTCGCGACAACTTGTTGATTATAGGAGGAGATCTTGCGTAAGCTCATCCTGAATGTCTTTTCATTTCTATTTTATGCTTCACTTGTTGATGTGTGTTAGGTTTGGTGTTGTTGCAGGAGTAAGTCAAGTATAGAATAGAATATAGATCAGACTGACTTCCCTGTCTCAGCAAATAAATACAAGACTTCCTCCCGTTGTAATAAGAGAAAAGTCAGGATCGAATCCACGAGGAAGCACGCCAGCAGTTCTCAGGTAGCAGTAAATTCTCACAGCAGCAGCAGAGCAGACAGAATCGCAGAGAAAGAAACAAATAAAAGCAAACAAACAAACCCGGCAAGAGAAACTAAAATAAAAGCAAAGACAGAAGCAAACAAGTCAAACGAAAGCAAGGCAAATAACTCGACAGAGACAGCAGCAGGCAAGTCGACAACAGTAAGTTACTCGGGCAAAGAACTCGACCGAGCTTGTCGACACAAGTTGTCGACGTCGACAACTATTCGACACAGCAACAGATCGACAAAGGCACAGAAAACTCGATCTCGATGAATCTTCTCGACGTCGATAATAGTGTTCGACCTCGACAAGCTTCTTCGATCTCGACAAGTAACAGAAAACTAAATTGCAAAGCTTTTCGAACAGAAACTTAAATTTCGGTGAAATAAATCAATAAACTAAAGACTTCCAAAGCTAGGGTTTCAACACCACAACGATAACCATGCAAAGTAACACATAAAGGCATAAAAGATCATGCTTTCCATCTAAATAACTTTCGTCATTAACAAATAGGAATATAGAGGCTTTCGCATGAAAATCTCCATGCTAGGCTAGTTCTCCTTGTTCTAGGGTTAGGGATAATCCCGACGATCCCGGCGTTGCATTCCAGAAGAGGAGGTGGAGAGTGTCATAAACCACTGTCATTCTCTCCCTTGTGGTGGTCATATGAGCTCTTCAAAAACCACCACCAAGATACTACAATCTGGATTTTTCTGGCCTTCTTTGTTCAAAGATGTTCACCGTTTCATTGTTTCTTGTGATGCTTGTCAAAGAACAGGAAACATTTCTAGAAGGAACGAGATGCCATTGAACACCATACAAGAGGTGGAGATTTTTTATGTATGGGGAATCGACTTCATGGGTCCTTTCCCTCCATCTTGCAATAACAAGTACATCTTGGTGGCGGTAGATTACGTTTCAAAGTGGGTGGAAGCCATTGCGTCTCCAACAAATGACTCAAGAGTGGTCTCTAGATTCTTCAACAAGGTAATCTTCCCTAGATTTGGTACTCCACGAGTTGTCATTAGTGATGGGGGTTCCCATTTTATTTTGAAGAATTTTAAGGCACTTTTGAGCAAGTATGGGGTGACCCATAAGGTGGCAACACCATACCATCCGCAGACTAGTGGTTAGGTTGAGGTGTCTAATAGGCAGATTAAGAGCATCTTGGAAAAGACCGTGTCCCGATCTCGCAAGGATTGGGCAATGAAGCTAGACGATGCACTTTGGGCCTATAGAACGGCGTACAAGACTCCCATAGGTACTACGCCCTACAGACTAGTATATGGGAAGTCTTGTCATCTTCCTGTGGAGCTTGAACACAAGGCCTATTGGGCAATCAAGTTGTTCAATTTTGATATGAATGAGGCCGGTGAGAAGAGGAATCTGCAACTTCAGGAGCTTGAGGAATTGAGGCTAGATGCATATGAGAACGCCAAGATTTACAAGGAGAGAACCAAGAAATGGCATGACAGGCATATCATCCCCAAAACTTTCAAGATTGGTGATCTTGTGTTGCTTTATAACTCTAGATTGAAGCTTTTTCCTGGCAAGCTAAAATCTAAGTGGGGAGGTCCATTTGAGGTGAAGAAGATATACGCTCATGGAGCGGTCGATGTATGGAGTGAAGAGACCGGTGAGTTCAAAGTTAATGGGCAAAGGTTGAAGAAGTACTTCGTCGGTCATCCGATTGAGAAGGTAGTTTCCATTGACCTTCTTGATCCGATTGCTTGAAAGGAATGGAAGGTCGGCTTCAGACCATAAACCGGCGCTTCTCGGGAGGCAACCCGAGGTAAGTATTCTTAATTTATTCTCTTGTTTCTGCTCTTAAAAAAAAAAAAAAAAAAAAAGGGCCCGAGTGGTATTTCCGAAGAAAGACCGCCACTCGGTCGAGTGGTTATTCCACTCGGCCGAGTGGGATCTGCCAGTGTTTTTTTTTTTTAAAAAAAAAATCAGTTTTAATTTATATTGTTTTTTTTGTCTTTCTTTTTCTTGCGTTTCTCTTTCCTTCTCCTCTCTATCTCACTCGGCTGCTGTGAGATTACTCGGCCCCTCATCGCCTCATCGCGTCTCTCACTCACTCGCCCCTCACTCTCGCTTGCGCCACCACCTGCGCCACCACCGGCGCCACCAGCCGCCGCCCTCGTGTCCAGCAGCGCACCTGCCGCCACCAGCCGCCGCCCTCGTCCCCAGCAACACCAGCCGCCACTCCCATTCTCCTCTCTTTCTTCCATTGCTACTCTCTCTTTTCTCCTCTTTTTCTTCAAGAACTTGGTAAGTCTCCTCCTCTTCTAATCTATTTTGCTCAGATTCAATTACTTCTTCAACTAATTTGAGGTTTGAGTGGTTGTTTTGAGGAATTGAAATTGTTAGGGTTTGTGGAGATTGAGTTGGGGAAAATTGGGGTTTTGAGGATTGGATGAGTTTATTAGTGAATTTGTGCTTGTACATCTCTTGAGTTTGTTTGTTAATGGTTAATGAGGAAATGTGGTTGAATTTTTGAGGAAATTTTGATGAATGTGGTTAAATTTGATTGTTGGAGGAGATGAATGTGTTGTTGAATTTTTTCAAGTCTTGTGTGCATTCTAATAAATCTTGTGGCTTGCTTGAATTTTATTGAGCTTGAGGGTGTTGTTAGGGTGATTTTGTACCCATGGTTTACTTAAAATTCTTGTTATGGGGTAAGTGTGCATAGATTGATGATCTCTTATTGGAATTGGGGTTGTCTATTTGTTGAGTTTTTATTCTGTGAATTGTGGGAGTTAAATATCCATGAGAATATTTCTTTGTACTCCTTGTTTGAAATTATTTGATGGTGCTCTTGAGTAAAGATTGTGGCTGGTTGGAGCTTTGTGCATGGATCCTTATTTGACCATATATATGTTGATGCAAGTGTTCTAAGTATGGGGTGATAGTGTGTGCTTGTTTATACCTAGTTGTTCACCCCTTGGTGTTGCTACTTGTGTAATATGGGTGATGGTTTGTTTGCTCTGCTATAGGTATTTTCAATGGGAGACCCACCACCCATCCGTTTGACCACATCCGAGCAGAGGAAGCTTTATGCCAAAGTGCAGAAAAGAGATGTGCGCTCAACTCAGTTCATGAACACTAGAGTCCTGGAGAGTTTGGGTCTACTAGGGGATATGAATTTTCTTGTCAACAAGCTCTCTCTTCGAGCTATTTGGGATTGTCGGTTGCCTTCCTGCCCTCAGCTGATTAGGGAGTTGGTGTGCACATTCAAATATAACACGGACGAGGTGACATTCCGGTTGGGGAATAAGAATCACACACTCACCTTGGAGCAATTCTGCACTGTCTTCGGCATCCCTAACACCGGTGAGACATCTACTTTGGGGCAGGGAGAGAGGGATCGCTTCTGGTATCAGGTAACGCACGAATCTGGCTATCGTGCCGATAGGGCTAAGAGTTCTTCCTGTTTACATACGGCTATCCGCCTATTCCACCAGTTCCTCGCGAGTACAGTCTTTGCTCGAGAGGGAAGTCAAGGGTGCTTGGGGGCACTTGAGCTGCGAACCTTGTATGGCGCCCTCAACGACCGACCTGTCAATCTGGGGCATATAATGGCGACGCGGTGGGAGAAGGAAGCGAGAGGTTCATCCGCTATCTCTATTGGGGCAATGGTTTCCATGCTTGCTAGTGCCGTCAATATCGACATCTCCATCTATCAGCAGATCACCCCTCAGATCAAGTGGTCTCATGAGGAGCTAGAGCGCTGTCAGATTCTTGTGTTCAACGGGCAGCAAGCCTTATGCAAGGATAGGTCTACGACGAAGCGCCATTTACCGCTCCCCCTTCCACCGCACCTGACGGTCCAGAATGCACACAACTGGTATGATGGGATTTCAGCCCACTTGGATACTCTCTACGGTGCTGCAGCTGCGCAGCCTTCTGATGTTGCTGGGCCCTCTAGGACCTCTCGTGCCCCCAATGCTGCTGATTACATGGACGTTGCGCCGAGCGATCCTCCTCAGTTTACCAACGATAGAGCTTATTTCGATTACCAGTTCGGCCAGCTGCGATCTTACTTCGATAGGCGCTTTGATGCTATCGACACCCAGCTACGCAACCTGCAGTCTCGACAAGAAGAGGAGCATCAAGAGGACTCTGAAGAGGAAGAGGATGAAGAGTCGAACGACTCAGATGATGAGGTTGCTGAGGGCGAGTCGGATACTTTCTAGACACTTGCCCTCCGCGTTAATCACCAAATTGTGAGTACCCTGTCTCATTTTACTTTTTCTGGTCTCATTGAGGACAATGTTTCATTTAAGTATGGGGTGGGGTGAACTTCACATTTGGTGTACTATTTGTGTCTTTTTCCTTTTGTTTTTCCTTTCTATTTAGAGTCTGCACTTTTATTATTATCATTTTTATCATGTGTATATCTTGTGTCATGTATATTTTTTTTTTTATCATGGGTCATGAGTCTTGCTTCTTTTGATCTGATTCTGGAATGTTGTGGTGGTTGGAATATTTGATGATTGCTTGAGCATTGAGCTGCTGCCTTGTTTGACTAGATAACATGTATATCCTCTTGCTCGATTATGTGTATATCTCGCCTCATTCTTGGATACTCAAGCTTGTCACCGCATTATTGGGTTTATGTGCACAAATTGAAATATGATTGAGGCAGTTTGTCAGCCCATTTATCTTTACTTCCCTTACATTTGACCATCTGCTTGAAGCCTTCTAAGCCTTAGAAGCTTGTTTGTTTGGTAGCTCCACAAGATTTTCATAGCCCGCTATTTGCCTTTACCCAATCCGGGATTTTGGGTCATGATAGTGTGTTTTGTTGTGTGGATGTGCTTCAAGTATGAGGTGATTTCTCTTGATTGTAATTGAAAAAAAAGAGAAGGAAAAAAGAGAGAAAAAGTCTTGGGATAAGAAGAGGATAAAATTCACTCTTGTGCAAAAGTCAAGAAAGAAAAAATATGGTTAGTAACCGATCCTGCTTGTGGAGAATAAAATTCACACAAGGAGGAAAAAGTGCAAAGTGAGATGGTCAAGACACTTAGTAACCGGGTGCATTCATCACAAATGTTTGTATTCGCGTAAAACGGTGTCGAGACTAGAGAGTGAAGAAAAAAATCTTGAAAAAAAAAAGAAGACAAAAAAACAGAATTTTTGGTGTGGTTGACGAAAGTTAAGATGAAAAAGTGGTTGTGATGGAGCTTGTTTGATGGATTGGTATGAATTTGATTCTTTGAAGTTGGTGTTTCTTCTGGTTGTTCTCGCATGATCATTTTTCCCGGATTTTAGCACCAAATGACCTAAATTTTTCCATACCTAACTGTTTCTGTCTTAGACCCATCATAACCTTATAAAGTCCTCATGATTTCTTTGTGTGCGCAATTCCAAGCGTTGGAGATTTCTGAGATTGTTCAAGCTTTGTGGATGATGAGTTTTGAGGTTGAGATTAGAAGAGCTAGTCAAGCTTGGTTGTTGGCTATGATATGCTAGGACGGCATTCGTCGAATATTTTGAAATAGTAGATGCTATTTTGTGATTATTGTCTTAGTCTTGCTTGGGGACAATCAAGGTTAAGTATGGGGTATTTTGATAGCATCTATTTAGCGATGAATATAGGGCATGTTTGCATCGGGTTTAGAGCCTTTGAGTTAACTATTATATATATTTTTGGCCCTTTTTGGTTTAGTTTGGTTGAATCGGTGTCTACCGTTCGTTTGTTATGATTTCAGGTGCTTTTGAGGGGTTTTGGTATCAATGAGAGAGCTAATGGAGAATGACAAGCTTCGAGGCTTTTCGGTGCACTCGGAAGGCGTCAAAGATGCACTAGGAGGGACGGAATCAAGGATATGGAGCACCGGAATCGTGACGAGTTTGGCAAAAAGACAAAGAAGTAAAGAAGCCCAGACACTCGGTCGAGTGAATGTGAACTCGAGTAGTTGTATGCTCGAGTGGCCCCCAAAAGCGAGAAATAACACCCACTCGGCCGAGTGCCATATACACTCGGGCAGTTATGGGCTCGAGTGGCATCCAGTACCTTACAGAACCAAACACTCGGCCGAGTGCATTTGACACTCGAGATGTGTTATGCCCGAGTGTCGTCCCCTGAACCGTTTTTCTTCCGTTTTTAATTTATTTTTATGGAGGGGTATTTAAGGGACGTTTTTTAGAGAACAAGGGGGACCGAAAATCTGACATTGTTGAGGGTTTTGAAGAACTTTGTGAGAACCCTAAGCGGAGATTGGAGTCGTTTCAATTCAGAATTGGTACTTTTACTCTTATCTCTTGTTTGTCTTTGATTTCTATGCTTAGTCTAATTGAATTGAATATGAAAATCTCCATGCTAGGCTAGTTCTCCTTGTTCTAGGGTTAGGGATAATCCCGACGATGCAGAAATAGACTTGCTCTTTATATCGCCCGAATGATTTCTCATTTGAATTGTGATTTAATCCTATTGTACTTAATCTAATCGATGTGAATTGATTAGATCTGATTTAGGGTTTGAGATCGAAAGAAGATAACCCTAAGTTGGAATTTAGATGGTGAATTGAGACCGAAAGGTGATCTGATCCATCAGAACTATAGGATTAAACCTAAAGTTTAATTGTGCGAAAGTGAATTAAGCCTTTTGAGGATCAATAGGTTGTCGTAGAAAACTTAGGTTGTATTGATATTGATTGAGACCGAAAGGAGATATTGATATGATTATCACCTAGATTCTAAGAGCTCAAGAGGTCTGAATTGGTTGCATGAGACCGAAAGGAGATTGTTATCCAATTCAGACACATTTGTATTGAGACCGAAAGGAGATTTGCAATTACATTAGATAACCTACCTTCACATAGAATTGGAAATGATTCGGGTGAGACTACATTTTATTCTATTGAGGATGCATCGTTCGCAGAATCCCTAGCCCTGGAATGTGTCTCACATATATATTTCTCATCATTCTATTGTTATTTGCCACTTTCAATTACAATTTCTCTTAAATTGTCTGCTACTTTTGTGCTTGGTCAAACTGGTTTAAAGCTAATAATTGACACTCCACCAGTCCTTTTGATACGATACTTGAATACTACAATTGACACCGTATTCTTGCGGGGTTGGTTTTAGCAACATCACATTGCCACACCATATATATACATATTAAGCAAACCATCATGGGCATCTTGTAACTACTAACATTACAACAAATTTTCTGAAATATAATTGAGTTGAATGAGATAAAACACTAGTTGTAAGCCCCTGATTGATCATTACATGAAATTTTTTCATCTGATTCATTCTCTATGGAAACGACTTCAAGCTGTCGAACTTTAAGAGAACATTATCAAGTGAAGTGTTGTCTACCGGAAATAAAAAGCATAGTCAGTTAGTACTAAATCGGAAACATCTAGTCAATATCTAGAAAAAAACACAAAATTAGGAGCATAATGCTTTCAGGGATCTATGGGGCCGAGCACATTACGCCCATGACTTCAAACCTTATTTGATCAATATTGAACTTGTATTTCTATCTTAATTCAGGAAGTATTAGCATATCAATGTAAACATCATTTTTCTATTCTAAATTCTACATTATCTCACTCCATATATTACAATATCTAGATTTATACCTACTTAATTAATGTGCATTACCTACTTAATTGATTTAGACAGCAAAAATTTACCAGATCAAGAGCTAGCTCTTATACTGATGGCTTCTTGAGTTCTTGAAGCTCTTACTGATGGTTTCTTGAGTTCTTGGAGCTCTTATACTTTTAGCTTCTTTGTGCACTTGGTTACTTGAAAAAAATACACGTAACTATATATAGACTATGAGATTTAAAAGCCTATGTGGGATTTGAACCCACATCTCGTGTGTGAACACACATCGCTCTACCATTTGAGCTAATAGGCTTAAAAATTATGAAATATAAATAGATACAATGCTATTTTACACCTCATTCCTTTGAACTCATTGAACATGGCAAAGCTGCTAAAAAAAACATGGCAAACTCAAGCAGCTTCCATTAAGCTCATTATTAAACATGGATAAGAAAATCATCATAAAATCCTCAAAATGAAAACATGGCTACGAGACATTCCAAACAAATGCATATCTAAAGAGAAGGCTGATCAACAACACAAAGAAGGCTGTAAATCCAAACAAATGCAAGGCTGATAAAAAATTCCAAATTCACAAACTCAAATTCAAGTCCATCAATCTATATATCTAAATTATAGACTCAAATTCAAACTCAAAATCTTCAAATCGAAATAAAAAATCCCCAATTTATACTCAAATTCACAAATTCAATCAGAAAATTCCCAATTTACAAACTCAAATTCACAATTTCAAACTGAAAATCCCCAATTTACATACTCAAATGCAAAATTTCAAACTGAAAATCCCTAATTTGCAAACTCAAATTCATAAACTCAAACAAAAAATCCCTAAATCGGCACCCTAATTTCGGAAATTTTCACGATCGACTTACCTTCTCTTCCCCACTTTGACTCCAGTGTTGCCTTCGGTGCCACTCAGTGTCGCCAGACTCCGATTTCACCGGTTCGGTGTCTCCTCTCCTTCTTTGTGTCACCGATCTGACGATCTCCGATCGAGTTTCTCTTTTTCTCCTTCTTAGTCGCCTGCGTTATCGCCTCCCTTTGTACGATGTTAGTTTTGTTATAATTTTATCAATTTTGTTTTTTTTTTCTAAAAAAATCAAACGGAGTAAGCATTTCTGTTAACTATAGTTTCACAAGGGCGCGAGGCGAAAATATAAACCTTGAGGGTACCATACGAAATATGTAAAAAAGTTGTATACCCCGTGAAAATTGCAATACCTCAAGGGCACCCCGTGAAATTTCCGTATATTTTATTATATGTTGACATTTAGCTTAAATGTTGACATTTAGCCATTGATATGCAAAAGCTTTATCTTTTATTATTTCTTTTATTAGATGATTATAGAAGTTTGATATTCTCATCTCATATAATATGATATCAATTTTGTGAATGATCTTATTTGTAAACTTTATCTTTTTTTATATGTTGACATTTAGCTTAAATGTTGACATTTAGCCATTGATGTGCAAAAGCTTTATATTTTACCATTTCTTTTATTAGATGATTATAGAAGTTTGATATTCTCATCTCATATAATATGATATCAATTTTGGGAATGATCTTTGACTAAGCCAACAATAAAAAACATCTGTAAAAACATAAAAGTAAAATAGAACACAACCAGTTGGCAAAAAGTGGCAAAAGCTTAATCATTAAAGACATCCGCGGATAGACACACAACAGGAAAAAACGGGAAGCTCACTTAAAACAGAATTATCCGCGGATAGAAAAGAGGGGCACGTGGCGATCATGCCCACCCCCCACGAGTAGGACACGTGTTGAGTAGCAAACCCCACGTGGCATGTCTTTAGAGACCGCCTAGTACCTATAAAAGGAAGAAAAGACATTAAGAAAAGGGGACTTTTTTGGGAGCAAAGGGACGAGAGAAAAGAAGAAGAAAGGAGCGGATCAAAACCAAGCGAGCCTGAGAAAGAAGAGTGGAATAGAGAGAATAAAGAGAAGAAGTCGAACGCGTCACCAAACACTTCTTTTCGGGAAGATCGAAGCCTTTCTCACTATATTACTCCGCGGATATAGATCTTTCTTCACCCATTGTAAAACTTTCGCCTAAATTGAGAATTTGTTGTTGTCGGTCCTCAAGATAATCAACGACGATAGGTAAACAATCTGAATCCCGAATAGTCCAGGGAAAACTCGATAAGGGAATAACACATCAGCACTCGTAGATAGATTGTTCCCGCGGCACAGGTTGGGCCGAGTCGATTATTTCAACGCGGGTCAGGTAAGCCCGTTGGGAATATTAAAGGTCTCACTAGGTAAATTCCCGGGTCCCACTAAAAATGG
This sequence comes from Persicaria tinctoria, assembly GCA_037127255.1. Lineage (NCBI taxonomy): Eukaryota > Viridiplantae > Streptophyta > Magnoliopsida > Caryophyllales > Polygonaceae > Persicaria > Persicaria tinctoria. Next base: position 33,819,685 of record JBANSL010000004.1, on the reverse strand, counting down.
AGGCCTTGAGAGATCGGGCTTTTTCACTGGCACCGTCTGTGGGAACCCCTTCACACTAAGGGGTTCCTTTAGAAAGTTCTTTACGTTCGATGAATTCATGCAAAGACCCTCAGAACTTTGAAGAAAGCCAGGGTCCGCGTTTGAATCTAGAAATATGAATTTATGCATATGAAATTAAATCTTTTACTATCGACAGATTCACAACACTGAGAAGATGAGTGATAGCCAAAATAATCCGACGCAGGATATGAGCCAAGGGATCCACCAGGATCATGAGGCCTCAAGTATGTATATCCCATTAACGCCGCAACCAAATCCAGATGGCGAAATGGGAGACCAACACCTCAGTACCCCTCCGCATCACCATCACCACAACGATCAACATGGATTAGGAAGAGAGTACATACCACAAAACTTCTGGTACTATGAAGCACGTCGTGAACAGCCTAACCCCTTACAGCAAGAACAGTCTCAATACTTTTATTATGATCAGTGGGGGCAGAATCCGCGTCAACAGGGAAATTATCGACAGGAAGAGCAGCATGGAAATTTTCATAGATATAACACCGCATACGATAACCCCAACAACTGGAACTACGGTTTTCAGAATCAGGAAATACCACGCCAGGTATGGCAGAACGATCAGTAGCAATGGGAGAATAAACACCGACGCGGAAAAAGATCCACAGATGTTTTCACCTCTACAAGGTCCGACTCAACGGAGAAAAGAACTGAAAACATGCCACCAGTTTTCCCATCAGTGTTTACCAAGGAAATTTGTTCCGCGACAGTGCCAAAACGGTGGAGAGATGTGAACCTAATGAAATATGACGGGATGACTGATCCTGAAGATCATCTTTGCCATTTTACAACCGCGATGGGAATAAACGAATACAATGATGTCATGTTATGTAGAACGTTCCCCTCAACTTTGACGAAGATCGCACTTACCTGGTTCACAAACGTTCCGAAAGGCTCCGTAACTAGTTTTATCCAGTTGTCCCACGTCTTCACATCCGATTTTGGAAGTGCGCGATCGAGGAAGAAGACCATGCTCGATCTGAATTCCATTAGACAGGGAGATGGGGAATCTTTGGAGCATTTCTTCACCCGTTTTACCAGTATGGTAGTACAAATCCCCAACTTTAATCACGAGTCAACGATCATCATACTCATTGGGAATTTGGCAGAGCGAGACTTAAAGAAACACCTGTTTCGGAAGAAACCAACTAGTTACGACGATTTAAGGGAACGAGTGTCTAGGCAGATCGAGGCTGAAGAAGCAGCCGCGTCCAGTTCTAAAGCAAACACAAGGAATCAAGGTCTCTTTGGGAAGCTTGCTGAAAAATTCAGGAAGGAGAAAGCTAAGCCACCCGGACAGCATTCGAAAGCTGCAGATTTTCATCCCCACCGCGACGAAGTATACATGAATTCAGAAAGAGGGCAAGGGTCTCGTCGAAGAGAAGATCATCCGCGTTCCTATCATCCGAGGGAGAACCACTATGGAAATCAAGATATGAGATTTCCACCGAGAAGGGAAGATCGACTTAATCGGAGGCCGGATTGGGAAGACCGAAACCCCAGACTTGACGACTCTCATGATCGACATGACCGTTATTTAAGGTAACAGGATCAGCGTAGAGATCCCCCTTTTCATAACCGAGGAAGGGGGGGGAGAAGAGGACGTGGAGGTAGGCAAAACTATACGCCTGCAGTCCAGAGATCCATCAATCAGAGAGAAGCTCGAAAACCGGAAGCAAGCCAAATACTGGAGCCTAAGGGTTTCATCAATACCCTCGCAGGAGGCTTTTCCATGGCAGGGTCCAGTAGACAGGAAAAGAGAAATTACGAAAGAGAAGGAAGGCAACCTCCGTCCGCGTCAAGTAGAAGAATCTCTCTTTCACAACATGAAGACATATCCTTTTCCCCGAAAGACGCTGAGGAAGTAAGGATGCCGCACTCGGATCCTTTGGTCATCCATGCTCATATAGCTGTCAAGACAGTCAAAAGAGTTTTTATTGACACTGGTTCATCAGTCGATATCTTGTCATGGGAGGCTTTCTCTCAAATGGGGATATCCGCGGCATCATTAAAACCGTATTCAGGAACATTGATCACATTCTCGGAGGGAGAGGTACAAGTGGCAGGAACGATCGAGCTTACAGTTGTTTTGGGAACGGCCCCAAAAAGACGCGTGGAAAACATTGTATTCACGGTAGTAAAGATTCCTACTATATACAATGCTTTACTGTGACGCGTCTCGCTCTATAAATTCCAGATGATAGTATCAATCTACCACTTTGTTTGGAAGTTCCCTTTGCCAGGAGGAGGAATCGGCGAGGTCTGCGGCCAGCAACCAGAAAGCAGAAGTTGTTATCTGACTTCCATCAAGAAAAGAAGAGAAGTAATGTGTATTAGTGAAAAATGTGAATCCGTGGTCGGAGACAACGACCCGTCAGAACTCTCAGAGGCTGAACTGGAAGTGAGACCAACAAAAGTAAAAACACCGACCGCGGATGAAAGAGTTACATATACACCATTCCCAAACCCTGAGGAGAAAGTCTATTTAGGACAAGCACTGGAGCCAGTAGAAAGAGATCGGGTCATGGAAATCATAACAAGATCAAGAGACGTTTTTTCATGGACTCCGTGAGATCTGCTGGGAGTCCCATCCGCGACCGTTTTGCATACCTTAAGAATTCGTCCAGGAACAAAACCCGTAGTACAAAAGAAGAGGAAGATGGCTCCTGAGAAAGCTGCCGCGGCAAAAGAAGAAACGGACAAGCTTTTAGAAGCAGGGTTCATAGAGGAAGTAGAAGACTCAAATTGGCTCTCGAACGTGGTTTTGGTGAAGAAATCTAATGGGAGATGGAGAATGTGCATCGATTTTACCGACCTTAACAAATCTTGCCCCAAAGATAGTTACCCATTGCCATCCATAGATGAACTTGTCGATGGGACCGCGGGTAATAAGGTCCTCAGTTTTCTTGATGCTTACTCTGGATACAATCAGATAAATTTGGACCCTCTTGACAAGAAAGCAACTACCTTCATCACCAATCAGGGGATATTTTGCTACCGCGTCATGCCTTTCGGACTCATGAATGCTGGAGCTACGTTTCAGAGAACCGTTGATCGGATCTTTCGTAATCAGATTGGCAGAAATGGGTCAATTTATGTGGATGATATTGTAGTCAAGAGCGAGAAAGCAGAGGATCACGCGGCGGGTCTACAAGAAACTTTTGATTCCCTTCGCAGAGAAGGTTTGAACTTGAACGCAGAAAAGTGTGTCTTTGGGGTTGATTCTGGAAAATTCCTTGGCTTCATGGTTAGCCATAGAGGAATCGATGTGAATCCTAAAAAAGTGGCGGCAATCCCAAAATCTTCAACCACCGCGGACGATCAACGAATTGCAGTCTTTAAATTGAGCAGTAAATTACCTAAGCCGTTTTTGCTCCTGCCTAGCGGACAGGTCATTACCTTTCTTTGCTTTGCTCAAGAAAAAGGGACCAATATAGTGGACTCCAGAGTTACAGGAAGCGTTCAGGAGTTTGAAAGTTTTCTTATCAACACTCCCCACTCTGCATCAACCCGAGAAGCAAGAGATTCTACATCTATACTTATCAGTAAAGAGCGTTACCATTAGTGCAGTCTTGGTGCGAGAAGAAAAATACCCAGTGTATTATGTCAGTCGTGTGCTGCAGGATGCTGAAACGCAGTATGAACCAGTGGAGAAAATGATTCTGTGTCTGATATTCGCAGCAAGGAGATTGAGGCCATACTTCCAGGATCACAATATCAGAGTAATGACCGACCTACCGATGCGTCAAATCCTTCACTCCCCATCCCTGTCAGGGAGGATGATGAAATGGGCAGTCGAGTTGACAGAATTTGAAATAGAATATACCCCGTGGAAGGCAGCTCTGGCACAAGTTTTAGCCGATTTTATTGGCAAAACAAGTTTTGAACTAAATGCTCAAACATAAAAGAGTGACTGGACGCTCGGGGTGGATGGTGCGGCCAATAAAGATGGGTGCGGAGCTGGGGTTACTTTCACTACACCCGACGAACAACAATACAATTACGCTTACAAACTGGACTTCCAAGTTACAAATAATGAAGCTGAATACGAAGCCCTGCTCGCAGGCCTGGAAGTAGCTTTGGTCAAAGGCGCCAGGCAAGTATCAGTCTACACCGATTCGGAAGTAGTGACGCGGCAGATAACGGAAGAATATGAGGCCAAAACTGGTTTAATGCCTGATTATCAAAGAAAGGCACGAGCGTTGTCAAAAGATTTCTTGAGTTTTTGCCTAACGACCGTCCCAGAAGTGACAATCAGCAAGCGAACGCGTTGGCTCGGTTAGGAGCGGTCATGCCTGAGGAAGTAGGAAAGGAAGTAATCCTCGAAAGAATGAACAGTCGAAGACTTATCCAAGAAGTCTACCAATTACAGGGGATTGAAATGGGAGACTGGAGAACGTCACTCGCGGACGATCTGGGAAAGGGCATCTTGCCTGAAGAAAGAGACGCAGCTAAGAGAGTGATCGCAAAATCTTCTCGGTTCACCATCAGGGAAGGAAGGCTATACAAGAGAGGCTACTGCCTCCCAGATCTATTGTGCATATCAACGGAGGAAGGAAATCTCATTGTGGAAGAACTACATGATGGAGTTTGTGCACACCACCAGGGGTGGAGAGCTGTCATGGCCAAAGCAACCAGACTGGGGTGTTACTGGCCAACTATGAAGCAAGATGTTCAAAATTACATCCAGAAATGCGACGCGTGTCAGAGGTTTGGAAATTTGATTCACCGCCCATCCGAAGTACTGAAAAGTATAACTGGAGCTTGCCCTTTTTCTGTCTAGGGAAAGGACATTCTTGGTTCATTTCCCACTGCCCCCAGACAGTTGAAATATGTGCTTGTCTTGGTTGATTACTTCACAAAGTGGGTCGAGGCCGAAGCAATGGGACTAATCACCGCAGAGAAAGTAAGAAGGTTCTTATGGAAGAACATCATTTTCCGTTTCGGGGTACCAGATTCAATAATCACGGACCATGGACCTCAGTTTGATTGTGAAACAATCAGAGATTTCTGCGCAGGATTGGGCATAAACCTCAAAATCTCGTCTGTGGCTCATCCGCAGACGAACGGACAGGCAGAAACTACCAACCGGCAATTGCTGCATGGGATACAAAAGAAGCTCGGGAGCACAGCAAAAGGGCGATGGGCTGAACTTCTGCCATTAGTTCTCTGGTCCTACCGCACATCGGCAAAGACTCCAACTAGAGAACCCCGTTTTCACTAGTCTTTGGTATGGACGCGGTCATTCCAATAGAAAGGTTGGTTCCTTCAGCACGAATAATAACATACAACCAGGAAACCAATGATGAAGCGTTAGAATTCGAACTCCATCTCATAGAGGAGCGCAGGATGGCTGCAGCCATAAAGGAGCAAGAATATAAGAGGCGACTGTCCAAATATCGGGATAGACGAATTCGTCCGCGGCAATTCAAGGAGGGAGATTTAGTGCTCCGCCAAGCAACCACCGGAGGAAAGCTAGACCCAAGCTGGGAAGGGCCTTATGTGATCATAAAGAAAGTTCAAAAAGGAGCATACAAACTCAGCACACCCGAAGGCACCGTTCTAAACAAGACCTGGAATACAGATAATTTAAAGAAGTACTATGTATAACTGCCAAGCTTTGTATGTTACGGAAAGTTTTAGTCGCCCCCGCAAAAATTAAATAAAGCGGTTAGAGGGCGCTTTTATCTGTCCACTTCCGAAAGAGTCTCTTAGATTAAGTCCCAAAGACGTTGGAGCTTGCCTCCGTGTCCGGCCTCCGATTGAAGCCGCATTCTCAGAGATGAAACATTACTTAAGTCCCAAAGACGCTGGAGATTGCCTCCGCGTCGGGCCTCCGATTGAAGCCGCATTCTCGGAGACGAAGTTTTACTTAAGTCCCAAAGACGCTGGAGCTTGGCTCCGCGTCGGGCCTCCAATAGAAGCCGCATTCTCGGAGATAAAGTTTTACTTAAGTCCCAAAGACGCTGGAGCTTGGCTCCGCGTTGGGCCTCCGATTGAAGCCGCATTCTCAGAGATGAAACATTACATAAGTCCCAAAGACGCTGGAGCTTGGCTCCGCGTTGGGCCTCTGATTGAAGCCGCATTCTCGGAGATGAAACATTACTTAAGTCCCAAACACGCTGGAGCTTGGCTCCGCGTCGGGCCTCCGATAGAAGCCGCATTCTCGGAGATAAAGTTTTACTTAAGTCCCAAAGACGCTGGAGCTTGGCTCCGCGTTGGGCCTCCGATTGAAGCCGTATTCTCAGAGATGAAACATTACTTAAGTCCCAAAGACGCTGGAGCTTGGCTCCGCGTCGGGCCTCAAATAGAAGCCGCATTCTCGGAGATAAAGTTTTACTTAAGTCCCAAAGACGCTGGAGCTTGGCTCTGCGTCGGGCCTCCAATTGAAGCCGCATTCGCGGAAATGAAACATTACTTAAGTCCCAAAGACGCTGGAGCTTTCCTCCACGTCGGGCCTCCGATTGAAGTCGCATTCTCAGAGACGAAGTTTTACTTAAAGACCCAAACACGCTGGAGCTTGGCTCCGTGTCGAACCTTCGATTGAAGCCTAGCTCCACATGAGGCCTTCAATCGGAGCTACGCTCTCAGAGGTAAATTCTAAATTTCCAGAATCCGAACTCCCCGTCAGATCTCTACTCAGGACGTTCTGGAAAAGAAAGGTGTAATCTTCATAAGCCCTATTAAGATCACCCAAACTTGTTGGGTTTCAAAGGGAATTATGGCCATAGGCCCACAACATAAAACAAAAACAACCAGAGACAAAGTACGCTAACACATTCAAAGGGTTATCCGCTTAGAAATAAAAACATGCACACTTCAGTTCATGCTCGCCGAGCCCTCGCCGGGATGAGACGAGTTCTGCCTTCACTCAAGCGAAATCCGTTCGAGGGGGGACCTTTTGACTCCGGAGAGGTCCACTCAGCGTCAACCTCATCTCCCACAGCATCTAAAATTTGAACCTTGAAACGATTCCCTCCTTTATAAATAAAGGTCAAAGAAGAACCAGTATTGATATTGTGTGACTCAGCAAAATCATTCCAGCCTCCTCTTAAAAGAGGAACCCTGTAATCTCCGCGCACGACTTCCACCGGGAAGTCGCGAAGGATCCTAATTGACAAGAGAATGTTCCTAGGAAGATCTGGCCCTAGCTTATCCTCGAAACATAGTGGCAGAGACTAGCAATAGACAAAGTTAAAAGTGTGTTAAAGATAAAACAAAACCCGATAAGAAGAAAAACTTAGCAAGTAAGAAGCTAACCAAGCGGAGGAGTTGCTCGAGAAAACTAATCATGTCGAAGAATGACCAGGGCGGACTAACAGGGGAAGGCATATTAAAGACGGGAGATCAAGTCTGGGCACCCCTCCCCCATACTCTCTTTTATAGAGTGCACGGACAAGACTGGATACATGTCATAGACAGAAACGTGAAACCAATAAATTCTAAAGGTCAATCAATGAGCCTAAACCACAGGAACACCATGCATGAAACAAACAGTGAACACTATTACTGAAAAAATGAGAGGTCCCGTGAGGTGCACATCACGACGAATTAGCATTGAAGGACTAAAACTGTTCACACAGTTGGCATGCATGACTTTAAAAACTCCATGATGCAGTAATCAAGGACTTTGAAATTAATAAAAAATTTAGCTAAATCTTCAATTACTTCCACTTAGAAGAAGGCTGCTCGCGTCCACTAGCAGGCCAAGACGAAAGGTAAGAAGTGTTTCAGACAAGAATTCCAAACACTTCCACAGGCTAAATAAAGTTAATGAACAAGCTTAAGGCTTTGTTTCATTATACGATTATAAAGATCTAGTTTAAGGACCATTTAAAGCTGGCTCTTGGGAGGGAGGATCGTCATGACGGACCTCACGCTCACCCCTGCGTGGATCCAAAACCCGAATCTCAAAACAAGCATCACTCATGTGGGTAAAAATCATAGAAGCCCCCCTTTCAAAACCATGCGATTCCACAAAATCTTTCCATCCGCGGCCAAGGAAAAGAAGACTACCATTGTGTCGCTCTATGCAAACCGGGAAATTGTGCAACAAATGAGAAGAAGGGAAAACCTGGCTAGGAATAGCATCCGCGTACACCTCCTCAAACCTAAGTGGTAGCAGCTAAAGAGTATAACAGAGGTATAAACAAAGAGGGAGATCATAAGGAAAATAAAAATTAAATGCGAAAATCTCACCAATCGCAAGAACTGTTCAGGATAGTCAATCGCTTGGAAAAAAGCCCATCGTGTTTCTTGCCCGGAAACCCTGTCCGCCCTAAATGTTAAAGGAGGAACTATAATGGATCCCCGCATCTCGATAAAGATTTGAAGGGAACAGTAAGATCTCTCTCTCTTGTATCGTCACTCACATGGGAACAGTCAAGTAAAGAAAAAAGAGTTACATGCATGACATGCAACAGGTGACACACTCACCAAGGGCACGCGTCTTTTATTCTCTTAAATACAAAATTAATCAGGGAAGAGTCTTTTCTCAAACGAGCAAAAGTAAAGTGAAAAAAAGAGAAAACTAAAATTACCTTTCGATAAAACCGAGGGCAAGAAAACCTCGCACAGTGGGTATAAAACACACTAGGATATCCCAAAGTGATGAACATCCTAAAAACAAAATGGATCCAAGTTTGCCACCAAGGGCTTTCTATAGGGTCATCATGAGGGAAGAGCAACTTCAAACACTTTGGCTCCCACTCATGTATGTCCTAATCGACGAGGATGCTCACACTCAAGCTAGACTCTCGTCTCGCTCCAACCAGGAACACGAAGTAAAAGTGGAAAGGGACGGAGACGGCCTCTTCTTGTTAACACAAGGATGGCGCGACTTCACACAAGCAAATCTAGTCAATGTAGGATCAGCTCTGATTTTCACCTACATGGGCGACTCCATCTTTGAAGTCGATGTCGTTAGTCCTGACAGTGAGGAAAATGGAGAAGTAGGACATCCTTAGGTTTCTACTTTATCCATCGCGTTACTATCTCCAATATGATGTATCAAGTTTAAAGGGATCCAACCTCTAGGAAGGTTTTTTGTACGCTACTTTGTGTTATGAACAATAAAAGATCCCCTCTCTAATTTTATTTCATAAATCGCAAAAGACACAATAACTAGTGAATGAGAATCATGGATCCCCTTTTTTCTTCACTCACAAAAACATAATCTATGACCAGATTACAAACTCCCAAAGCGTGACATGGGGGAGGCTCAATTTGAACTGCATGATGAAGAAACCGAGTCAAAAGTAGCCTCATGGTCATCCCCAATTTCGCGACGCCGACAGACTTGGAAGGAGACATTGCCCCTATGAAAAAACATCATAGCACTTCCTATCCCAAGATGGTGAAGGATAAGAAAATCATCCCAACCACTGTCAATCTGAAAGAGACCATTCTCACTCCAGGATACAGCCACTGGAAAGTCGCGGACAAGATACGATGAAAGAAAAACCCATCGAGGCGGAAGTGGCCCGTATTCAGCTTCAAATTGAGGAGGCATAACCTGCACGCGGTTAAAATTAAAACCCAATGAAGATAACCTGAGCTCTGTTGGATAAAAATAAAAGAGACTCACTAGCCAAGAAAGCTGCTCCACATTCTCGATCTTTTGTAAAAAGGCCCAAGGGTTGAAACTTCCTGATGACATAACGCATGCGATGGCACAATCAGTTGCCAAAACGTAAGAAGCAACGAAGAAGATGAGAAGTTTGGGGCTTTAAAAAGGAAAAATCCACCTTAAAGCATAAAGACAAGTGGATGAAGACTTCATACATTCGGATTAACCCTTTCGATACTTGGAAAAGGTCAGGCCTTGAACAGATAAATATTTACTGAAGGCAAAAATATACAGCAATACTAGACTTTGTCCAAATAGGTCTCAAACCCAAATTCTCAAAATGAAACGAGTATCTCGGTGGAACACCAAAAACAGGAAACCAAATGCGAGTTCCCAAGTCCATAAAAGTTTCATCCAACAAAATCCGAGAAATCAAAGATTAATTGGTGGTAGCCGTCTTCTCAACTTCTTCCTCTGCGTCCTCAGCATCTTCTTCTTTAGAGTAGGAATCTTCCGCGGCCATTTCCTCCTTTGAAAGCCCCCAGTCGGCACTAGTCATACTAGGCTCAAACTTCTCTAAAGGGACACCTTGGTTAGTAGTCGAACGCGCAACGCTCTGGTTGATCCCCGCCACCATTCCCTTACGAAAGTAGCTAAAACACTTATCTTTTAAAATACTGGAGCCTTTCGTAGTCTGGAGACAAGCTTTGGCAATGGAAGACATGAGAAGCGCCGGCCTCGGTCTTTATCCACTCAGAGGACAGATAGGCCAAACCCTCCGGACTCTGAAGCCATTGAAGAGCCACTTCTCGGTCCGAACGCGCCTTGAGAGTATCAAGTTCTTGCTTGGTCATACAGCCTCTTCGCGAAGGATAGAGAAATCTTCTTCCAGCTTATCAATGTTGGCCTGCCTAGCCAGGAGAAGTTCCCGTGAACTCCTTTCCGCTGCTTCAAGCTCTTTGACGCGTAAGGTGGCAACATCCAAAGAAACTTTCAAATCATCATATTCTTTCTTCAAAACCGGCATGGCTTCCTTCTGTGACTGCACCTCTTCATGAAGATCCACATACCTCTTTCTGAACTTCTCCACCGAGGCTGGGTCGCTGACAGTGTTCCCCATGATCCGCAGCTGATGGGACAACTTCTTGATCTCCTCCTCTTTCTTTTTGAGACTCTCTTCACCACACACCAAACGCTTTCCAACGTCTGGTTGAATCACCCTCAGCTAAGACCATAATAAGAAAAGGAGGAAGGCTAGAAATTATACCGCGTCAAAGCACTACAAAAAGAAAGACAAAAGGCAGCCAATAAAGTGAACTTAGCCACTGGATAATACGATCAAAGTTGGTCGAAAGAGTAACAGGATCCAATCGGCTAATATACCCCTGCTTCGAAAGACAACGCTTTTTAGCCGGAAAGGCAAGGCCTTGCAGGTCAATCAAGTTGAAGCCTGGAATGGGAAATTCGCGGTGAGTTGCCTCACCCTCCAAGAAGACTCCCCTTTCATCCGTGGCTGATGGCCCAACAGCAATACAAACTTTCCTTTTCTTCGATTTAGAGGTTCCAGGGGCAGATGGATGAACACGCTTTTCCCGAGATACAGGAACCAGTGAAGAAGGCCCTACTAGAGCGCCAGTCTCTTCCGCAACAGTCATGTCAATAATCGGCGCCGCCTCTGAAATTGGAAGAGGAGCAGGAGGATCACTGACCTCTAAACTTGCCTTTTTCTTCTACTCGGATCTAGCTTTGTGTCACTTCAGAAGTGCGTCCAGATCCATTTTATCTGAACACGAAAACATTCAATGAAAAGTCAATCATCAAAACAAGACACAACATGAAACACAAATTTATACACCAAAAGAAACGGTAAAACAAGAAGAGCCACCTAGTCGCGGATGAGGCAAGCTCAAACCAGCCATCTCAAGACAAAACGCGGATAACATTTTATCCCATGAAAATCTAGGTGTATGAGAAAAAGATTTTTTGAACTCGGGAAGATTGGAGACATTTGGTTTTTTCACAGAACAGAAACGCCCCGGAACAGTTCGGCAATTGAAGCCTTTCCCGGATCTGTCGCGGACCAAAAACCACTTATACTTCCAATTCGGCTTGCTAGACAACCTTTCCATGTATCCGCAACTCGAGTTGCACTCATAAAACCTTGGATCCTGTGTTCCCTTTTTCAAGGAAAAAATCTTGAGCATCAACTTCAAAGAAGGAGCAACGCCAATCTCCTTACACCTCATAATAAAACTAGTAAAAAACATCCAACCATTGGGGACAATTTGAGCAGGGCTTAAGTTGTACTCATCCAAAAACCCTGAGAAAAAGGGGTGTAAAGGAAGCCGGAAGCTTTGGGATAAACTAGCCACATATACAACCAAACAATCTTCGTATGCGTCCAGGCAACCTCCCCCCTCCTCGGGAAGACAAAACTCTACATCCGCGGGCCATGGGAAGACTTGTGAAATAGCATCAAGATCTTCCAATTTCAACAAGGTAGTACAACCCCTCAACTCGCCCACGGGAGATCTCCACAGATGAATCATATCAGTTACGACTGGTGGACGGTCGGATGGAGGCGGAAGAGGTTTAAAATCTCCCAAGAAGAGGCAAGTGTCCAAATCCCCTAAGTTATACACTGGAGTGTCTAAATCAGACAAATTCTCTTTAGAACGAATCTTCTTCGGATTTTCCGCTAAGCCAATTGGGGGAGCCTTATAAGGAATCCAAACATCCTCAGCCTCTTGATCCGCGGAATGAGAAGTGGAAGAAGGACCCGCGTCCACCGAAGAACTAGCACGTGACCTATCCGCATCCCTCGAATTTTCGTCTCTCGCGCATCCCTTCGAAAAAGAAGAAACTGTGTAAGGAGAAGAATAGTAATCAGGGTCAGTACGCTTCCGGCGCCTTCTCACCTTAATAGGACTACCCGTAGGACCAGCTCGATTTGGAGTCGACGCGGATGTGGAGGAAGACGACTCTGATGAGGAACCACCAGAGCTAGAAGAGGAACTCTCATAAGAAGAAGAGAGGGTCTCTTGAGTTCGACGCGCTTGAGAAGATGAAGCGACACCACTTTTCCACTCTTTACCTCTCTCGAAATCTTCTAACGGATCGTGCTCCCCACTGAGACTATCCATTTCTAAAGAAGCTAGAAGAAAATTGTATGAAGATTTACTTACACAAAGCAAAACCTCATCCAAAAACACATTCAGAGACGAACTCACACCCTAACTTTCGATCTATCCATCAAAAAATAAGAGTATTAACAAAGAAAAATCAAGAACAGCTTAGAACAAGAAAAAATACCTTGAGGATCTAAAGAAGTCTGCTGGAATCTTCAAGCGAGCAACCGGAAACCTAAAAGACCGCCGCTAGAAAGCCAAAAGATGGATAAGAACAGGAGTATTTTGGAGAGCAGAAGAAGACAAGTGTGAGTTAAAAAGAAACGGAACGGGGTAACTTATAGGAAATTACCGTCGTTTAAACTTCTGGACATAAATGGGCCTAATGGGCCCTAGTTGGGCCAAAACTCGACAAGAAGAGGCCCATCATCTCTAAACCGAAGTTGAAGCAGCAGCAAAACTACAGATGCTTTTCTTTAAAAACTTGATCGATCCGCGTCAATCCCTGAGTGGAATCAATCCGTCCCGGGGAGCTGTGACTAAGCCAACAATAAAAAAACATCTGTAAAAACATAAAAGTAAAATAGAACACAACCAGTTGGCAAAAAGTGGCAAAAGCTTAATCATTAAAGACATCCGCGGATAGACACACAACAGGAAAAAACGGGAAGCTCACTTAAAACAGGATTATCCGCGGATAGAAAAGAGGGGCACGTGGCGATCATGCCCACCCCCCACGAGTAGGACACGTGTTGAGTAGCAAACCCCACGTGGCATGTCTTTAGAGACCACCTAGTACCTATAAAAGGAAGAAAAGACATTAAGAAAAGGGGACTTTTTTGGGAGCAAAGGGACGAGAGAAAAGAAGAAGAAAGGAGCAGATCAAAACCAAGCGAGCATGAGAAAGAAGAGTGGAATAGAGAGAATAAAGAGAAGAAGTCGAACGAGTCACCAAACACTTCTTTTCGGGAAGATCGAAGCCTTTCTCACTATATTGTTCCACGGATATAGAGCTTTCTTCACCCATTGTAAAACTTTCGCCTAAATTGAGAATCTGTTGTTGTCGGTCCTCAAGTTAATCAACGACGACAGGTAAACAATCTGAATCCCGAATAGTCAAGGGAAAACTCAATAAGGGAATAATACACCAGCACTCGTAGATAGATTATTCCGGCGGCACAGGTTGGGCCGCGTCGATTATTTCGACGCGGGTCAGGTAAACACGTTGGGAATATTAAAGGTCTCACTAGGTAAATTCCCGAGTCCCACTAAAAATGGAGGCCTTGAGAGATCGGGCTTTTTCAATCTTATTTGTAAACTTTATCTTTTATTATATGTTGACATTTAGCTTTAATGTTGACATTTAGCCATTGATGTGCAAAAGCTTTATCTTTTACCATTTCTTTTATTAGAGGATTGTAGAAGTTTGAGCTTATCATCTCATATAATATGATACGAATTTTGAGAATAATCTTATTTGTAAACTTTATCTTTTATTATATGTTTACATTTAGCTTAAATCTTTATCTTTTACCATTTCTTTGATTAGATGATTATAGAATTTTGATATTATCATCTCATGTAATATGATATCAATTTTGGGAATAATCTTTTTTGTAAACTTTATCTTTTATTATATGTTGACATTTAGCTTAAATGTTGACATTTAGTCGTGGATGTGCAAAAGCTTTATCATTTACCATTTCTTTTATTAGATAATTATAGAAGTTTGATATTCTCATCTCATCTAATATGATATCAAATTTGGGAATTATCTTATTTGTTTACTTTATCTTTTATTGTATGTTAACATTTAGCTTAAATGTTGACATTTAGCCATTAATGTGCAAAAGCTTTATCTTTTACCATTTCTTTTATTAGAGGATTTTAGAAGTTTGAGCTTATCATCTCATGTAATATGATATCAATTATGGGAATAATCTTATTTGTAAACTTTATCTTTTATTATATGTTGACATTTAACTTAAATGTTGACATTTAGCCGTTGATGTGCTATATCTTTATCTTTTACCATTTCTTTGATTAGATGATTATAGAAGTTTTATATTATCATCTCATGTGATATGATATCAATTTTGGGAATGATCTTATTTGTAAACTTTATCTTTTATTATATGTTGACATTTAGCTTAAATGTTGACATTTAGCTTAAATGTTGACATTTAGCTTAAATGTTGACATTTAGCTTAAATGTTGACATTTAGCCATTGATGTGCAAAAGCTTTATCTTTTACCATTTCTTTTATTAGATGATTATAGAAGTTTGATATTCTCATCTCATATAATATGATATCAATTTTGGGAATGATCTTATTTGTAAACTTTATCTTTTATTATATGTTGACATTTAGCTTTAATGTTGACATTTAGCCATTGATGCCGACATCAGCATTTCCGATGTCGGCTGACGCCGACATCAGCGTCAACCAAAATGAGCGTCAGCTGACATCAGCGTCAGCGCTGACACGAAAAATGTTAGTGGTGTTCGCAATGTTAATGGTGACAGTGTCAGCAGTGTCAACAATATTAGTGCTTACACGCAAAAAAGAAGCGTTGACGCAAAAAAAAACATCTTCAACGATGACGTCAACAGTGTTCGCAACATCGATGTTGGCGTCAGCCGACATCTCTGATGTCAGCGTCAGCAACGTCAACATCTCCGATGTTGACGTCAGCAACATCAACATCAGTGTCAACATCTCCGATTTCAACGTTAGCAGTGTCAGGCCGTCTGACGTTAGGAATGTTAGCATCAATGTCAGCATCTTCGATGTCGGCATCAGCAATGTCAACATCAGTGATGCTGACACGGAAAAAAGCATTTTCGACGTCGGCGTCAGCATCTCCGATGTAAGTGTCAACGATGTCAAGAATGTTGGTGTCAACAACATCTCCGATGTCGGCATCAGGCGACATCTCCGATGTCAGCGTCACTAGCATCAGCATCTCGAATGTCGGCATCGACAATGTCAGTGTCAGTGCTAAGACAAAAAAAAAAGCGTTGACACGAAAAAAAGCATCCCTAACGTCCGCGTCAACAGCTTCAGCGCCATCCAACATCTCCGATGTTGACGTCGGCAACGTAAGTGTCAGCATCTCCGATGTCGGTATCAACAATGTCAACGTCAGTGCTTCTGACACGGAAAAAAAGCATCTTCCACGTCGACGTTAGTCGACATCAGCGTCAGCATCTCCGATGTCGGCGTTATCCGACATCATCGTCATCCAACATGAGTGTTAGCATCTCTGATGTCAGCATCAGCCGACATTAATGTCAACGCTGATACGAAAAATGTTAGTGGTGTTCGCAATGTTAGTGGTGACAGTGTCAGTAGTGCCAGCAATGTCAACAATGTCAGTGTCAACGGTGTGAGGAATGTGGGTGTCAACAACATTGACGTTGACATTAATGCAATTTTAAAGCCTCTTAAGTCAATCAATGGTAGAGCGATGTGCTTTTGTGCAAATAAGATATATTAATGCAATTTTAAAATACAAATGCATGTGCATATTCTTCCCATAAGGTTGTTTAAGCTTGCATAACATAATATTATATTTGCATAACATCGGGTTATAGTTGCATATCTGAAAATGCTGACATGTAAATTTTTTTTTTTTTATGAAAAAAAAAAAAAAAAAAAAAAAAAACCTGGACACGCGGAAGGGGGGGCCTCGGGGGCACTGAGGTGGGGGGCAGGGAGGCAAGGAGGATGGACACTTTTGCTCTTTTTTCAAATTTATGGATACTTCTCTAATTAGAGCAATTTTTAGGGACATTTTTGTGAAAATAATTTGACACATCAAATAAAGCTATATAGAGTATAGAAAATTTTCGCTCTAATTTGAGGATTGTCCTAGTTTTTGAAAAAATTAGTAGAGTGTCCATTATTTAGTTTCTCTTTTTTTTTATCCGTTGTTCTGTTCGTTTCTCGTTCTGTTCATGCTCAAACCCTAAGTCATAGTTCGGTGCTCTTGCCTCCGTCACCGGTCGCCTCCCTCACCACCACCTCCACCGGCGCCGCCACCACCACTGCCACCTCTTTCTTCATCGACTACCTCAGACCCGATCCTCTTTCGCAGCCGTCTGTCCCCATCAACGAGCAGATACCTTCCTTAGATCCTCTCCTTCTCTCTCCTCCCAAATCCACCGCCCCCTCCTTACATCCACCGGCCTCTCCTCCCAAATCCATCGGTCTTCTTCTGGTGGTCGGTTGTCAGCACCGCCTCCTCTTGCGCTTACTTAGGTCTGTCTTGTTCTCCTTTGTTTTAGTCTTTTAGTTGTTTTCCCCAATTTGTTCGAATTGTGAATCTGTTCACAGCTCTTTTAGATGTTTTTTTCATTCACTGAAAAAAAAATCAAATACATTCTGATTCAACTAATTAAAGAAACTGAATTCCAGTTTTAGCCGCCTTCTTTTGTTGTGATCGAATCTTAACCGGTTCGGCCGCCTCTCGCAACCCAGTTTTGAGATTTGGCCTCCAATCAGCACTAAAAGGTATTTCTTTTAATTAATTGAATTGCTGCTACTATTATTTGAATGTGAGAAATTGCTCCTATCTAGAATTGAATTGAATTCGGTCTAAATACTGTAGTAGTAATTCAACTAATTAAAGAAATATCTTATCTATTGAGTTGCTGATCTGTCATACTAGAGCTAATATTGAAGAAATAACTTCTGTATTGAGTCTGATAATGATTCTACTGTCAGCAGGATGTGCATATCCTATTCCTTTGATATTGAGTTGTCTCTCAGTGTTCAATCTTAAGTGATTTGGAGCCAATATGTGTTTTTACATGTTTTACAACTTCTTCTTTTTCATCATTTCACCTTAGGCATTTGTCACTCTCTTATATGCTGACATGGTCTTTAATTGCGCTGACATGTTCTCTTTTTGTGCTGACATGTTCTCTTTTTGTGCTTGAATCTGCATATTTAGATCTGAATTTAGGGATTTGCTCGAATCTGAAGTTGATGGACTTGCAATTTGCTCGAATCTGAATTTAGGGATCTGAATATAGGTCTAGAGCTCGCAAAATCTGACCCGACCCGAGAAACCCGACCGACCGACCCGAACCGAAACCCGACCGAACCCGAAAATTTAGCGTTATGCATAACCCGAACCCGAAACCGAGCCCGACCGACTTTGACCCAAAACCCGAAGTGACCCGAATACAGACAAACCCGACTCAACCCGGATCCGACTCAAATAAGACCCGACCCGAATTCCAACCCGACCCGACGCCCAACCCGACCCGACTCCCAACTAACCCGAGTCCCAACCCGACCCAATTTTAGATAGGGAATCAAGTATGATTTTGATAACAATATATTGCCAAATTTCAATGAAATTAATGATAAATAGAATGAGCTTACCAATATTATAAAAATTGGGATTCTAAATTGGATCGGTAAAAATGTGTAAGGATCGGATCGTATAATCGAATCGTAGGATCGTAAGATACCACCTTATGGATGAAATTTCTTTTAAATGAAGTTACTATGTTTAATATTAGATAAATATTATGTTAAATAATAAAAAATACCCATAAAGATGTAAAATTTTAAAAATAAACTAAATATAATATATATATATATATATATATATATAAAGGCTAAATATTAGAAATTTCTTATAATAGACATTTTATAGGATCGTTATAATCACAATAAAGGACCGGGATCATTTTTCCATTTTTAGATATTGTAGGATCGAATAGAGAGTTTAACAATATTGAGTTTACGAGCCAATGAGTAGATTATTTATTGAATCATATTTAATTATACTAAAATACTTTTTGAAATCCATAAATAACATGAATTACATATTCAATTTAATAAAATTGATTACCCAAAAGCAATGTTCTAACTTCTAAATATCGCTTATCGGGGTCGTATTATATTTATACTTCAAAATTTAAAAATAAACATGAAAAATTAATATTTAAATTGTAAAATTACCCATAAACTTGATAAAATAAAAAAGTTTAAATTTTGATCCAATATACCTAATACGGTATGATATATGACAAATTTGTAACGGATTCTAAATATCTCCGATATATCTGTCGATATATCGGGGACCGATCCGAGTACCGACCCGAAACCCGAACGAGACTGACCCGATTCTGACCGAAAACCCGAATGGGTCCAACCCGATTCTGACCGAAACCCGACCAATCTGAATTTTATTTTGACCGAATCCGACCCGACCGGACCCGACTAAGTCCGACACAGAAATTTTGACTGAGTTGACCCGACTCATCAGTGACCCGACCCGAATGCGATCGACCCGAACCCGACCGGATAACCCGAATTGCCGGCTCTATATAGGTCTTTGCTCGAATTTGAAGTCTGCATACTCTTGATTGTTTTTTGTCTAATGCAAGATAAAGTGTGTAGCTGTGATAAGGTGCCTGCTGACATGTCTGATTTGAACTATTAACAAGTGCTTTTTTTCTTATTTATCATAATGAACTATGATCAATGCCTAAGGTTCTGATCCTTTAAGGTTTTGAATTTTCTAGGAGGTGATATGTTTTTTGTTAAAGCTAAAAATATCCTACCAAGTCTAAATATGTGTGATGTAGATCATTCAAGCCAGTTGTAAGATAGGAAAATTCGATTACACTAGCAAGTTGTGCAAATTGCAATTTGCAACTTGTATGTTGTCTAGATTGACAATTTTCTATTAAATTCAGCTCCGCTTGCTTTGAACACCGAAGTGTAAAAAGCTCAGGAGTTGAATGTGATTTCCCACTTAAGAGCAACTAAAAATAAAAATGGAATTCAGTGTGGATAATGTCAGAAACTTGTATTGAAAATTTGTTCTCATATGTTCACTGGTTCCTTCTGAAGTTAATTGAATTCAGTGTGGAATTCAGTGTGGACAATTGAGTGCTTATGTAGTTGATTTGATTTGTATCATGTAGATGTGCTATTTTGAGGTAAATATTTGTATGTGATGGAAACTTGATGATATTGCAGGATCAAGGAGTTCTTATGCTATATTGGGAACCTCTCTTAGCTTCACTGTTGCCAAGAACATCAATTTAATTTTTCTATATGTAGTCTTGATGATTTATGTTGGTGAATTCCTCATCGATATCCTGTGCAAAGACCATCAGAACTGCTGCATTCTATTTTTTGTTTTCTTATAATCTCCCCTTTGAGTTTTTTGTTTTCTTATAACCTCCCCTGTGCAAAGACCATCAGACTTCTGATCAAAGCCGCAAAATATATCGAATAAGTTTTTATCCCATAAAATATATCGAATAAGTTTCAAAATTCTATCCCTAATTCAACACGTTATTTTATATATACTTTATATATATATAGCTAGCTAGTCACCTACTTTGTAGATTTTAATTCTATCCATTCATTTGTTTTGCACCCTTTTTCTTTCTTTCTTTTTTTCGGTTCTAAAGTAATAAAAATTTAGAGTTTTCGGTTTCTTAAAATTTCTCGCTCAGTGATATCCTTTTCTCATAGATATATAACATAACCAACTCGTTTAATGCCTCTTGCTAAAGGTATTTTCGAAATCTCATTGCTTTTTAATGGTTATTGCAACATAATTTGTTATGCATTTGTCTATTTACCTCTAAGGTGCAATATATATATAACACAGTGGTTGTTCAAATCTGTTGTTAATTGTTATGATGCCTCCTCCTCTTCTAAGAAGAAGCCTCTTTAAGAACAAGAAAGATTGATTAAGATTTTGATCCCTTAGTATGAGATACCATTGTCGTTTTCCTGTATCGGTGTGAGTTTTTTTTTTTTGCTGATGATCCTTGATATCATCTTATTCTATGTGATTTTAGGTGTATTGTGAGTAGGTTTTATGTTTATTAAGTGTCACTTTATATGTGTTTTATGTGATTTATGTGTCATTTCGAGTATAGAGGTATACACATGGTGTGTGTGAAATTTCAGGTGTTTCGATGCATATTTTGGGATATTTAACGAGCCAAGGAAAAGGAGTAAGGAATGAGTCATGTGCGAGGATGATCCTTGAAGTCGGAGCATGTCCATAGAGAGCATTCGAGAGGCAAGAGTCGAGGCAAGAGAGCTTTCAAGGTCAAAATCAAAGAAACAAGGCGGAATCGGACTCCGAACCCATACATATCGAGTCGGTATTCCGAGCAGAGAAGGATACCACGAAGTATCGAGTCGATACTTTAAACTATCGACTCGGTACCTGAACATTAAGTATCGAGTCGATACTTTTCCTCAGCGAGAGTTCGTCGGATTTTTTATTCGCTTTTATATTTTATTAAACGACTTTTTATTATATTTTATTATTATTTTAGGAATATTTTCATATTTTTCTGAAAGAATATAGATAGAGAATTAGGGTTAGAGAAAGGACGTCCAATTTTCACGTCAGAAACTAGTTACAGACATTGAGAGTTTTAGGCTCTTTTAGAGATTTCTCCTTGAAGGTTTGTTTTGCTGGATTCAAGAATAAGTTTTGTTAATCTAGTCTTATATTCTTTCATCATGAATTCTTTGATTGTGTCTGAATCCATGTCTGACTAATTTCCTTGTTCTGGGGTTGGGGTGATCCCAACGATGTTGAGATAGACATGTGCGTGATGATTGCCTGAATGAATTCTATTATTTGTTTGATTTGATCCATGAGTGTTTAATCCGATTAATTCTATGATTGATTGGAATCCTTTTGATATTCAACACGCGCCAGCTGCGAATTGAGATTGGATACATAGACAAAGTTGGAAAACATGGATCGAACTTGAGAATTGTTTATGAGCAATCTATTTAATTCTCTTGAGGATATTAAACTATCGTAGATAGACCTGAGCATGGGCCGGGCCGGGCGGGCTTGGGC
The DNA here is from genome assembly GCA_037127255.1 of Persicaria tinctoria. Taxonomy (NCBI): domain Eukaryota; kingdom Viridiplantae; phylum Streptophyta; class Magnoliopsida; order Caryophyllales; family Polygonaceae; genus Persicaria; species Persicaria tinctoria. Next base: position 33,798,037 of record JBANSL010000004.1, on the reverse strand, counting down.
CGAGCCTCGACCAAAATTTCAGCCCACTACACCGGGCCGGGCTTGGGCCATGCCCGGTATTTGGGCCTAGTGTCTTGCCCAAGCCCGCCCTCTTTCCCGGGCCAGGCCGCCCACCGGGCCAAGCGGGCCTAGGTTCTCAAATTCGTTTTATGTCCGAAATCGAACTAAAAAAGTGGCAAATTACAACATTGTATAAATACTTTCAAATACGAGGCAAATATGGACAATATTAGCTTACTAACAAATGCAAATCAACGTTATAGTGTGCCAATACTTTTAAGCGGCACTCGAGCTATGCGAGAGAAATCATTTAGGGTTTTTATTTCTCAATTGGATTTGATTTTGAAGATGAGAACGTTTATGATTGGGAATAGTTAGCACTTAGTACTAGTATGACACCGGTAATATAGTTATAAATTATAGAAATTATGTATATATTTTTACAATACTCTATATAATTTATATAATTATAATTATATATAATATTATTATAATACCGGGCCGGGCCCATCGGCCCGCTTGGGCTTCACTATCCGCCCAAGCCCGGCCCACTGGTCCAACCGGGCCGGGCCCGCTTGGGCAAACTACTCTGTCCAAGCCCGCATATTTTGTCGGGCGGGTTGGGCGGGCCGGGCGGGTTGGCCCATGTTTGCTCAGGTCTAATCGTAGACAACCTAGGTTTGAATTGATTATGCGGATAGCGCATGCGATTGTTTGATCGATTTGCTCGCTAGGGTCTAAGTGTTTAATGAGTCCAATTTGATTGATTAATCTACAACAAGCGCAAGCTGAGTGATAATTGAATGAAATGGACATAGTTATTGCGAGAAGCGTAGGCTGAGTGATAATGAATTTAGATAGTTTACCTTCAAATATATCTTTTCAATTTGTTCAGACATGAAAATTATATAGTCTATCGAAGATGCATTGTTGTGGTAAACCCTGACTCTGGAATGTTTCTCATCATATATTCACAAACATTTGCAATTTGTCATTTTCTTCTTATTTTCTTTATTCCTTCAAAAATCACTTCTGTTATTTGGCTTAGTAAACTGGTTGAGGTTCTACAATTGGTATTCACACAGTGCCTGAGATTCGACACTCGATTACTACAATTGACATCGTACGCTTGTGGGGTGTTGGTTTTAGACCGATCAATCCTGAAACTGGTTTGAATTTGAAGAATTTTTTCCTGATGAGGTGAAGAGTACGCTACGCTATATGATCAGGAACCGGTTTCCAAGTGGGAATTACCCTTCAAGTGAAGGAAGCGAATCACCATTCCGGAATGGCTCACCGGAAAGGACTTGTGGGTAGTACACATAGGTCCCCGGTTCGAACCCCGGAATGGCCGCTCTTTATTTATCTATTCAAGAAGGAAGCAAATCTGATCGCTTAGTTCATTGGTGTCTTGGTGCTCCAGGAGTTGCTATTGCCCTTGCAAAAGCAGCCCAAGTAATGTGCACATAAGAAGTTGGTGCTGAAACTCTCCTTTGGTTGTTAACTTGTTAATGACATGATTCGAAAAATTCATGTGAAAACTTGCTGAATTGGGCAGGTTTTTGGAGACAAGGAGTTCCTGCAAGCTGCAATGGATGCTGCAGATGTGGTATGGAATCGCGGACTGCTTAAACGAGTTGGAATCTGTCATGGAATCAGTGGGAACACCTATGTTTTCCTCTCGCTGTACAAAAGAGGGTTTTGCACTTTCAAAGTGTCCTGTATTTATAAATATTGACATGATAAGCGAGCAGTGAGGTTTTGCACTTTCGCAAGATCAGTTCTTTCTCTTTCCACTCGATTTGTTTTTTTTTCTACAATTAAACACAATTTGATGATTGATACTTCTGTATTCAGTGGCAAGAGGCTCCCTATCACTTTTTAACTTCTATGCAGTGCCATTACATCCACCTTGATTCAGCCAGTATTAGCTTCTTCGGGTGCCACAACTGGTCTTAATATGGCTGAATCATTGGTACAGGCTCCATCTAGATCTCATACTTCTCAGCAGGTAAGAAGATTATTGCATATTTACATGGTTAGGATATTTTTACTTGTTTTTTTTTTCAAAAAAAACTGTATATCTACTTTATTCTTTTTTTGTTTATTGCCTTTGCTTCCTTGTATGAAAATCCAGAAGCGTGAGGAACTGGCTGTTTTGCAGTCTATGAGACTGATACCAATTACACCATCAACACCAAAAAATAATGTAAGCACTGTATCCAAAAGAATTAGTTTTCTGCCTTTTGACTGCTTGACAATCTTAGTTTTGGCAATCGTAGTTGCATCAAAAGGGATGGAACTCAACCTTAGAAATAGAGGCAATAAATACAGCAACCTATGAAATGAATAGAAGTAAATGAATTCTTTTCCTATCAGTTATCTTTTATATTTAATTTCTTTTTATATCTATTTGGATCTAAGAAAAAACGAGAGGCCAATCTTAAAGCACTTCACACGAACATCCCCTGAAATATAAAAGCAAAAGTCATGTTAGTGCAAAAGCTTTTGCCACGTGTCTTAGCAAAGAGTTCTTGAAGGTTTTAGGCAGCAGTTACCTTCTCTTTCCTCCTCTTCCCTGATTATCCTCTCCAAACTGTTCTCCCTGCTATTGAAGCGGTTTTCTTTTTCCTTCCCTTTCCCCGTTTATCCTCTCTAAACTGCTCGATTACGGTTTTTGAGGGCAAGAATGGAGGAATCCGGTGGTGCTCCTGCTTTTGTTGCCCAGCACGCGACCGCGAGGAGGAAGGGTGGTTCCGGCGAGAGAGAGAGCGGGAGTGTTGTGTAGGAGGGCGATCTCCAGAGGCGATCTGGTGGAGGGGACAGAAGGGAGGTGATTAGGGCGAGCTCCAGAGGGGAAAGAGGGGATCTCCTGGCCAGCAGGCGGCCGCGACGACGAAGGGTGCTTCCGCCTCTGAAGACGATGTCCCTACCGCCGGAGATGGAGACCAGGCGATGAGTGTATTTGAGCAAAGAATGGCTCAATCCGATTCCGCTACTGTTTCTGCTGGCCAGCAGGCGACCCCGAGGAGGAAGGGTGGTTCTTGGTCTGAACACGATGTCCCTACCGCCGGATATTGTCACCCTGATGATGAAGACGACGATGCAATCCCTCGTAATCAATTCATGCCCACGTTCTCTCAAGCTCAACCGTTTTGGAATAAGGAATGGGGGTGCCGATGGTGACGACAGTGTTGGAGCCGGAGAGCGAAGGGGTCGGCGTTGGATAGATAAGCAATTTCCATTCTTGTGATTTTCTGATTCGATTTTGATCCGGAACGATTGAGCAGATATGTGATGAACCGGTCACAATCATCAGGTGAGTTCATGACCCTCTCCTCCCGAGTCCTCAACCGCCAGAACCCACTCCATCGCCACCAGGCCGCCGTCGAACTCACCCAGCCATGCCGGTGACACCTCCGGCACCCAGCTCCGACCATCATCCCCGGTTAGCCTCTTCTCCTCTTTCCTCTCTCCAATGAAGATTTAAGGAAAAGTTTCCAAACCCCAATTTCTAGGTTTTCTCAAATTCTTAATCAAAATACATAATCGGTTTCTAGGACTTTTGTTGTTGTGTTGGTCCTCTTCCTCTCGGCTCTTTGCTTCGCTTCCGTTGTCCAATCGCAGATAACTCACCCCGAAGAAGGTAAATCTGGATTTCTTTTTCTATTTTGTATCACTTTGTGTCTGAATATTGCTCTTCAATTTGCATCCAACTGTCTCAAATAGATCTTCCTCTTTGCAGGCAACTAATGAACATGAATGCCTCGTTGTTTGCTTCGATGAGTAAAATAATTTCCCTATCCCTGTGATCTTACTTATTCATAGGTAAATAACTTCTATTTGTGCAAGATAATTGAAAGTGTAAATTTGTTTTGTTTTTGGTCATATACATGGGAAAATAACGAGTGGTGGCCCTCCTTGCTCATTCGTGTTGTTCTCATTGCTCTTTGTGATTTGAACCTGGAATGCTTGTGGCCGATGAATTTTCCTATTTTGATATGAATTAAGAAAATGAGTAGACAAAAGTTGGAGAAAATGAAACAAATTGCGGAGGAGATTAAGAAGTCTGAGGAGAAAAAAAATTGCGAGTCAGGTTCGATTTGCTCTAAGATTATGCAAAAAAATTCTAATGGAATTAACTATGTTTGATATCAAAATGTTAATGAATTATTTGTTTTGATATGGATGAAGAAAATGGACAGAGAGAACTTGGAGAACATGAAACAGAAGGCGGAGGAGACAAAAAAGATAGAGAAGGAGAAAAAAAACCATCAAAGCAGGTAAAATTCGCCTTATTCTTGGAATCAGCCATAATTTTTTAATGGGAAGAAACTGTGTTTTGTATCACAACCCTAATGAATTTTCTTTTTTATATGGATTAACAAAATGGAGAATAGGAAATTAGAGAAAATGAAACTAAAGGCAGAAGAGACAAAAAATACCGAGGAGAAAAAAACCGCCCACATGGTAATAATCACTTAGTTCTAAGAATCAGCAATGATTTTCTAATGGAAGGAACTGTGTTTGGTAGGACAATCCTAATGAGTTTTCTGTTTTAATATTGATTAAGAAAATCGAGGGAGAAAAGTTGGAGAAAATGGAAGAGAAGGTTGAGATGGAGAAGGATGAGAAGGAGACCACAAATCAGGTAAACTTAATCTAATGAATTGAGCTCTTTTTCTTGTAAAGCTTGGGTTCTTGCTTCAGTTTGAGTTACATTACGAATTTTGGTGACTGAATGGTAAATACTCATTATCAGCACTATCTGGGCATTCTTAAATAGAGCTAGCACCTTGAAACAGTTACAAAACCCAAAAGAGCATGAACCATAAATTTCCACATCTTCGTGAACCATAATCAGCTTAAGGGACTGTGAATGTTGTCATTATGCGCGTCATTATGCAATCTGATGGGGGTGTTGGTTGTATTGTTGTTGCCAGGTTCTTACATGTAATCTAATGGTTTCCCTTTTGTTTCTTTCTCATTGTAGAAACCTGCACGAAAGAAGCCAGTTGCGTATAGATCTCCACTACCCCTTATGCAATTCTCTGGCCAGTAACTAAACCCTGCATATGATATGCATGACTAACCAAACCCTTTTTTACAGTCTTGAAACATATTGTTTAAATTTCTCCTTTGAAACTCGCTGTATATTTGTTTTGAAGGAAATTGGTGAAGGACACTAATATATTCCCCCTGTCCTTTTTCAATATATTACAAATGTGGATAAGTGTATGAAGTTTAGGCCATTCATAAAAGGACTAAAGGAGTAAAGACATTCATAAAATAGTAAAGATAAGTTTGTCCGAAAAATGGAAACGACCTCAGGTGCACGGGTGAGAATCAATTCAGGTGATAAGATCGGTGAGAACTGTCTTAGACCCTCCCTTAGAGTTTCTCAATAGTCTATTCTTTCGTTAAGATTATGAGAAAGAGAGGACACTATTATTTAAATTCTTGATGCTCTTCATTGATTTTGCTGTATATGGAAGCTCTTTGATAATGTGGATGATAAACATAACTCAAACGCACATTCCTTTGTTGACAGTTTATTTTTTGATGAAGCAAGGATGTCATTCATAAGAAAATTCTGTTGTAGTAGACTAGATTAACTAACCTTGGCAATTTTAGGTCAAGTGGGGATTCATTTATTAGTTTGACATGGTTGATGAACTTTATGGTAGGCTCTGAATTAGTTCTTGATGTCTATATTAGACAATTGTGAGAGCTTTTTTCTAGGAGATGTTGTAGAGACTGCAGGCATTGTATTTTGTTCGTTACCTTGAATTAGTTAAATATAGTTATTTTAGCTCTTCTTTTTTAGAAAGAGTTGGATTGGAAACTAATAGTAAGCATCTGCAACTGTCGTTGTAATGCTTAAAAAATTGAAAATGTACAGACATCTGCTTCTTTTATGTCACTTCACATTTATATATGGCTGTGAAATGGCTGATGAATTTGAAATGGTAGGTTCTGAATTAGTTCTTATTGTTTTGAGGTATCTTTCTAGGAGATGATGTATTGACAGTGTGAATTGTTTGTTACCGGAATAAGTTCAATATATTTATTTCAGCTCTTCTTCTTTAGCAAGAGTTGAATTAGAACTGAATAGTGCAAAAGCTTTTGCCATGTTAGTGCAAAAGAGTTCTTGAAGGTTTTAGGCAGCAGTTACCTTCTCTTTCCTCCGGCGCGAGAGAGAGCGGGAGTGTTGTGTAGGAGGGCGATCTCCAGAGGCGATCTGGTGGAGGGGATAGAAGGGAGGTGATTAGGGCGAGCTCCAGAGGGGAAAGAGGGGATCTCCTGGCCAGCAGGCGGCCGCGACGACGAAGGGTGCTTCCGCCTCTGAAGACAAAGGGTGATGTTATTGGCTGTCAGAATTTTATCCATTGGTGTAACCGTATGTTTCTAATTTCATATAATGCTTCTGCATCTGAAATAGGAACTTTGAGCTTTATTCCACTTCTGTTGTACATCCGGATTTACTAGGGGACAAGAAATGGTAAAGATTGTCATTCTTAACCTTATTTTATTATAGGAGGTACGTATGCTTATACTGATGGTGTTAAGATAATTTTGTAGGTTTAAGGAAAAATATGAAAATCCTATTCTTTGTGGCAATGATAAAAATGCCACTTAAAGAGACAAGCGTATGGCTTCTGCGGTTGCAAAGGGAAGAATTAAACTATATCCTTGAATATCTCATGGTTTTGGTCAGACGGTGTCTCAACATGATCAATGGTTTTATATTTTTTTTATTACGGTCTTAAATTGCCAAATATTCCCTAAGAATCTAATTAAAAGAAAAGTTAAACTAATTTAAATTTGAAAATTATTTCCAAATTAGTACTCTTATCCTGGGGCATAGGATAGAAAAACCGTTTTTATTATTACTTTAGGATTTTCAGTGATGGGAAGATCCTTTGTCCTGCTGTATCTTTTGTCTTTTAAGTATTTGTTTTGGGTTCTCAAGCTGTTTTGACTGGATTAATAAGAAGATTTCTTGTAATTACATGCTTGCAAATGTATTTTTTTCACATGAGCTAAGAGAACATATCCAGCCGTATTTTTCCGCGCATGAAAAGTGAGGTTTTCAATGAAGAAAGTGAAACAGAAAATGTCAAAATTTCAAGAAGAACGAGCTTATTGCCTGGATAAGACTGGCCAGTGTCAGGTGGCATTGAATTAAGAGCGAGCTAAGCTTTGAGGTATAAGGTTTTGTGTTTATACATTGGAATCACTGCAATACAACCAGAAATGAGAGTTTCTTACTTGTCTGTGGCACCGAGTCTATGTCTTCTGATTCAGCTACTTTGTATTGTTACAACCATATTAATTATCTTCTGATCTTGGTTTCGTCGTCTTTTATATATATATATAATCTTCAGGATGAATTTCTCGAGCAACATTTCTAATGTTCCTTCACTTAAGACTTGCTTGCCTTTGTTTTTCGAAAAGGATGTTCACATTATCCCCATAGATATTACTTGCTTGCATGGTTAATAAGACTGGTGTAATTATGTAGATCCTTAATGCCTTTGAGTTGAAAAGTATGTGATGCTTTTCGTTATACAATACTTGATGCTCTTGCTTGTGCTTTTTAGTTCCATATATAAGGTCACATATCCACTATACAAATGTGTTTTAGTTCCATACATATAAGGTCACTTATCCAGTACCCGTGCATTACTGTAGATATTACCCTTGAGCAGGGAAGGAGAGTAGGTATTCAAAAAGGACTTGGATTAGTTAGCTTGATCTATCTCCTTATGTCAACCTGTAGATGATCTAGCCCATGTTTATTTTGCTATTAAGCATTTTTGTTTTGTTTGTTTTGTTCCTCTTCTAAATCAGTAGATTTATAAAGTTGTCATCTTTTAGATTTAGAAGACGTCAATCTTGGGATTCAACTCCACTGAAAGCACTCTCGTGAGCTCTTCGGAAGAAGCCATTTGCAGTACAATGAACACTTTCATAATGAAATCAACGTAAACGATGACGCTAACATCTTGCCATCATCAACTAATGATAGTCACGCTAATGGGAAAGCAAACTCACCATTTCAGTGCAGTTGAGATGCAGAGTTGAATTTCTTTGTTGGGTGTTGCCGAGGAGTATTGATTATTAAAATAAAAGAAAAATAACATGTATACTCCATTCGTTATATTGTGTGCTATGTAATGAGTTTTGGGAGTAAAATAAAGTTGGTTGTCATAACACTAATCACAAGCACAATTGATCCATGGTGTTTTGTTTTAGAATGACGTAGGTGTTTATGATTTTGCATCACAAGATGAAATTGCATGAAATCACCCTTTAAATCGCTCCTTAAAGGCAAAATTTTTTGGATTTTGCTAATGGAGTCAAATGATAGATTTCCCTCGAGCTTGAATTCAAATGTCATATTTCTCTTACTAATGCTGCCATACAGATGAAGAAGGCATTTCTGAATTTTATAATCTTAGCTCTGAATACCACATCAACCTGAATATTGATGCAAAAGAACAACCCTACCCAGACAGCAACTACAAAGACATAAGCTGCTGTAGGTAACAAAAGCTGGACAGAAGTCAGAACTTACTTAAAATACATAATCATTTTATACAGATTCATATGAATGCACATTAACAATAATTAAGATAAATCTGACATTTTTCAAGGAAAAACCAACCTGCTGTAGGTAACAAAAGTCAATCCTATTTTAGCTAGCACATAGTATTTGAGCTTTATAGTACTTGGACCTCAATTTATATTTAATAATACTAATTTAAATTGGGATGCTTTAAAATCTAATTTTTATGCAAGCTATATTACAAATATTAAGTGTGTAGGAAAACTATAATACAAATATCAATTACTTAGATTGCCGCTGATGATAGAATGGGAGAAAATTGTATTTACATTTTCATAATATTAGCATATAAACTTATTTATAGTTTTAAAATAATGTATAAATTTCATGCGTCATCCGTAATACGATAACATCTTATTGAAAAGTGCTAATTAGTGATGGTGGCTTGCACATCGAAAGCAACATGCGTTTTTAATGGTGGATTTGCGGTGTATTTAAATACACCCGATTGAAAAATAGATTCATGCCATTATTAAGAGTGCCTTAGATTAAGAGAAATTTATTAATATTACTTCCATCTATTCTTTGATTATAAGAATTAAGAAATTATTGATCGGTTCATAAACTAAATAGATTCATGCCAGTTTCTGATTTCTACCAATTGCCTGGATCCATCGTGAAATTAAGGTTTGTTTGGTGATAAGGTATTTATATGTGTCGATAAAGTGATTATAAGGAACTTAGATGGACCATAAGATAGTGTGCATGTTTTAGTGATATTTACAGCTCATATATGTCATCAAAATGATCACGACTGAGTGTTTTTTACTATAATCATAGGAGGAAAAGTTAATGGATAAAAAATCCTTTGTTCCGAGCCTTTTGTCTATCTCTGCACATATGTGTACGAGTTTCTGTCGAGTTTTTAATCTCTGAAGGTATTTGATTATATGCTAATAGGAAATGATGTAAAGTTGATGATAACAGCTTATTCCTTCTCATTTCCGTGGATAAAATGACATTTATCAATTATTATGTTTCATAAGAAGTGGCATGCTGCTGTTTTGATATGAACTCGGTTTATTTTAACTTCCAGCATTTTTTATTTCTTGTAACATTTACTTCATCAATTGTGTCACAATTTAAGCCTATTTTTGTTTTAAAATTTTTGAAATTTTCTTAAATGTATATTATTATCATCTTTTTCTTTGTTTTTGTTATTGTTGTTGTCTAAAAGTTTATCAGATTTTAATAATTGTTCGGGAGATATTTTGACGAGTACTATGTTTTATACATCATTTAAAACGCATTAATTAATATAATAACATCTGAAAAATAAGATTAGTTTACTTAGGATTTTTCTATGGAAAGATGGGTTTATGTAGTTTAATAATAATGTATAAATTTCATGTGTCGTACATAATACTATAATAATACCCGATAAATATTATTTGTGATTTTCATATGGTTTTTAAAAATCCCGTGCGTCTGCGCACGGGGCACTGACTAGTTTTGGTATAACAGCACTTCACACAAGTACTATATCTTTGACTTTGCTCCCAAAAATCTCCTTTGTGAATTAGATTTCTAGGGTTTAATTTGTGAATTCAATTTCTAGAGTTTTATTTGTGAATTTTTTTTTCTAGGGTTTAATCTATGCCATTTCTATATTCGTGTCCTTACAAAGAAGTTGGAAGAACGACAAGAATATGAGTCGCAAAAGTTTCTATTCGATTTCTTGTTCACATTTATGAGTTGTTGTGTTTTTTCTCGATTGTTTCTCAATCTGAAATTGTTGTTTGATATCTTGTTCGACTGCATTTCTATTTGCTTATTTTTCTGCGTTTTTATTTCTGTGTTGCTGCGTTTCTGAGTCGTGTTTCTGCATTTCTGTGTTACTTAGTCTCAATGTTACTTAGTTTTGATTGTTAACATATTCTAAACATATGGATAAACTAGAGTGTTAGTTATTTAGTGATGACTGATTCCTTCGTCCTTTTCTCCCAAGAAGAGCTAGAAAGGGAGGGGATAATGGATTTTGATCGTTTAATACGTCCATATATTCTTGAAGATTTTTTGCAGATTGATATATGTAAAACTCTAATGTCTTGTTAGTCTTTGTTGAATATTTTTCTAACCACATTTCGTTCTACCAAGCATCTTTTCATTTCTTAATACCTTGACATAATCTTTCAGGAGAAATTTGGTTCTTCTTGGAAGGTTATTGCTTCAAACTTTTTGAATGAGTATAAGAAGTCACATTACCATGTAACGGCAGGCCTAGGTTGAATAAATGATATGTTAGTCGGATCATCTCTGCTTGAATAGTTGCCTCTATAACTTGCATTGCATTTTTTTCAGTTCAGGAAAGATTGCAACACTGAGAAAATGATAGCTTCCAAACATGAGGAATTTTCCAGAGAAATCATTATTCGAATGTGAGGATAATTTGAGGCGGGATCTGTTTGATCTTCTGCAGGTTGTCTCAAATAAAAGATGAAAAGCTTGCCATTTTTTATTTTCATGTCTCTGTAGAAATGCCCAAATAATCTCACCTTTCACTTTCTCTGTTGTTGTGAGTTGAATCTGTCATGTTTTACTGTAACTTTTATATCGATTTCTGCATGCATTTCATTCATTTGGGCTAAGATAGTACAGAACCTATGTAGTTTATGTTTATTTGCCAAATTATGGAATCTACACCAGTTTCTGTTTAAATCGCAGAATTCGAGGCATTTTACAGCGATTCTACAAAAGGTCAGAAAAGCTCGGAAAACCACTACAGAAGTCCAAAGTCAAAGCAGCAACGGAACCAGTCGAATCGAGCCGAGGAACCAGACTACTCGATCTCGAGTAGACCTTACTCGATCTAGACGAGCGTAGCCGAGCAGCCTTGGTCGACAGAGCATTGTCGAAGAGCCAGACCAACCCAACTTCCGGACCCAACTCGATCTCGACAAGCCCTTGTCGAGATCGACGAAGCCCAGTGCCACACCCGGAGTCGATGAGGAGAGAAGCCGAGGACGAGAAGCCGAGCACACCTCTACTCGATCTCGATAAAGCCTTGTCGAGATCGACAAGCGCCACCACGCCAGTCCGAGTCCATGCCGAGGAGCTCTAGTCGACAGCATCAGAGAACCATCCTCGAGCAACCCTACTCGATCTCGACAAACCCTGGTCGAGGTCGACGAAGGCCTGAGCCCAGATCCGAAGCTTGCCGAGTAGAGCCACCCGAGGAGACCTAGTCGATGACCTATCTCTACTCAATGTCGACAAGGAGTGGTCGAGGTCGACGAGCCCAGGAACCCAAGTCCGAGCATGTCGAGCAGATCTAGCCGACGAGTCCAGTCGACGAACAAATCCGGTCGAGGTCGATGAGCCGTGGTCGATGTCGAGTAGACTGGATCCCAGAAACGCGTCGACGAGTGCCTGTCCGAGTAGAGTTGGGATTCCTTGGGGCCGAAGGAGGAAGATTCTATCCAAATCCATCAAGTTCTATCTATGGAAGACGTAATCTATCAAGACATGAAGACCTACCTAAATTAGATTTATCTTTTCCCTTTTAGATTTAATTCCTTAAAGCATTTTATTTATCTTTAAGTATTTTAGATATAATTTTAGATATAGATAGGAGATTGTTGTTGCAGGAGTAAATCGAGTATTGAAATAAATATGAAATATAGTTCAGATTGACTTCCCTGTCTCAGCAAATAATACAAGACTTCCTCCCGTTGTAGTAGGAGAAAAGTCAGGATCAAATCCACGAGGAAGCACGTCAGCAGTTCTTAGGTAGCTATCAGATTCTCACAGACACAGCAGAAAAGACAGAAACAAACACAGAAGCAGAAAAGACAAATAACCCGGCAAGGGCAACTGAAATAAAAGCAAAGAACAAACAAAAGACAGAAATAAAAGCAAAGCAAATAAAGAACAAAGCAAAAAAAAAAACGAAAGCAAAGACAAAAAGTAACTCGAGGACACAGAAGCTGGTCGATCTCGACAAGCTGTCCTCTAGGTCGACAAAACAGTACTGAAAACAGAAAGTAAACAACAAAAGCAAACGATTCGACAAAGACAGCCCTACTCGACCTCGACAAGAGGTACTCGATATCGACTAGGAACTGTAAACACAGAAACTTCAGAAATCGACAACAGAAGCAAAGACTCAACTCGAACTAGACTAACTCTCCTCGACCTCGACAAAGGTGTACTCGAGATCGACAAAGGCTGGTCTGTGTCGACAAGAAACAGTGAAAAGACAGAAACTTTAAAACTTGCAGAATTGAAGACAGAATGCAGAAATTTGACAGAAATAAACTTCAATATATTAAAAGACCTCCAAGGCCAGGGTTTCAACACCACAACGATAACCATGCAAAACAACACATAAAGGCATAAAAGATCATGCTTTCCATCAAATAACTTTCGTTATTAACAAATAGGCATATAGAGGCTCTCGCATAAACCCTAATTGTTACTAACCCTTTTTCACATAATTAATCCAAGTTGCATTAAGATCACTTTCGCTTCAATAATACAAACAAGGATCACCTTCAACTCTCGCAAAAGAATCATGCTCATAGGGATAGAAGATAAATTGCACAAAAGATCTGACCTTTATCGCATCGCCTCACATGGCCACCGTCGGGCTCACCCCAGCCCCAGAAGTGGGTGGACTACTCACGCCTCATCGCAATTGCAGACATTGATTGATGAAAAGAACTAAATTGCATAAACTAAATTCAAAGCCTTTTACAATCTTGGCAATCAACTTTCGCTGTAAGCCAAAACCTTAAAAACCTTAGAACTCCTAATTGTATCTCTGAATGGAACTACTTACTTCTCTCTCAAATTGAATGATTAAAACTGAGCCCCCTAGGCTTTATTTATAGCCTTCATTCCCTAGCTATTCTAGGAAAGAAGATATCTATCTATATCTAAATTTCTTTCTAAATTGCTATCTAAAAGCCTTAAAGATAAATAAATGTTTAAATGGAAATAAATCATAAGGAAAGGATAAAACTAATTAGGGTAGATCTTCATGTCTTGATAGATTGCGTCTTCCATAGATAGAACTTGATGTATTTGGATAGAATCTTCCGCCTTCGCGACCAAGGAAAGCTAAGTCTACTCGGACAGGTCATCGACGACGCGTTTCTGGGCACTGCTCTAGTCGACCTCGACAAGGCTTGGTCGACTTCGAGTAGGATTCGTCGTCTGGTGCTTGATGTGGCTCGTCATGGTTTCCTGGGCTCGTCGACCTCGAGTTGGTCTCGTCGACTTCGACAAGGGCTAGGGCCATCGACTAAACCTCCTCGGGTTGCTCAGACATGGCTCAGGGCGGCTCGTCGATCTCGACAAGGGTTAGTCGAGATCGAGTAGAGGTGGCTCGGCCTCTCGTCCTCGGTTTGGTGTGCTCGACCGGCTCGGACAAGGACTCAGGCGCTCGTCGACTTCGACAAGCCCTAGTCGACTTCGAGTACGGTGGCTTGTTGTGAGCCTAATTTGCCATGTTTTACACTTACTTTTATATCGATTTCTGCACGCATTTCATACATTTGGGTTAGAACAATACAGAATCTGTGTAGTTTACACTTATTTGCAATATATGGAGGTCTACACAAATTTTGGTTATATTTCGCAGAAATTGGACGCACTTTGGAGCTTAAAGGAAACTCATGGAGAAGCCAAGAATGGTGCAGCTGGAGAAAAGGACATATTTCACCATTCTTCATTCTGAATCAAGCTTTGATGTATTCATGAGAGTTGTAGCCCTCGGAAAGAGCTTTCCAACGCATGGTCATATGCGTCAATCCGACAAACGAGGACTCGGGAAAGTGCGTTTCAAGAACAGAGCAGAAAGCTGAGAAAACTCTACTCGAGATCGACAAGACTCTACTCGATCTCGACGAGCCATGGTCGAGCAGACCTAGTCGAGCAGAGCTGATCGAGGACACTGAGTCAGAGACAACCCGACTCCCGGAACCCTACTCGATCTCGAGTACCCCTGGTCGAGATAGACGAGCCATGTCCGGAGTCGACGAGCTGTGCTGAGCCGAGAAGCCGAGGACGAGGACGCAGACCACCTCTACTCGACCTCGACGAGCCCTTGTCGAGATCGACGAGCGCCTGAGTCCTTGTCCGAGCCAGTCGAGCACACCAACCCGAGGAGACCTTGTCGATGACCCATCCTACTCGAGGTCGACGAGGGGTGGTCGAGATCGACGAGAGCCCAGGAGCCATGTCCGAGTCCGTCGAGCACCAGCTAGCCGAGACGACGAACCGGAGCCAAGTCGACCAAGACCTCTACTCGAGATCGACGAGCACCTTATCGAGGTCGACTAGGACTCCAGAGGCTGTGTGACGCGGATTGATCAAGTCTACTCGGATTTGGATTGCTTGGGCGCGAAGTTGCTGAAATCTATCCGAAACTATCAAGATCTACCATGAAGAGAGAGATGCTATCCATTGAAGACATTTAGATATAATTCCTATTTTTAGATTTAATTTCCATTATGTCTTTTATTTATCTTTTAAGCTTTTTAGATATAGATAGATATCTTCTTTCCTAGAATAGCTAGGGAAAGAAGCCTATAAATAAGGCCCTAGGGGGCTCAGTTTTATTCATTCCAACACAATTCAATTTTAGAGAGAAGTAAGTAGTTCCACAGAGAAGTTTAGGAGTTCTAAGGTTTTTAGGGTTTTGGCTTACAGCGAAAGTTGATTGCCAAGATTGTAAAAAGCGTTGAATTTAGTTTTATGCAAGTTTCTTTCATCAATTCAATGTCTGCGATTGCGATGAGGCGTGAGTAGTCCACCCACTTCTGGGGCTGGGGTGAGCCCGACGGTGGCCATGTGAGGCGATGCGATAAAGGTCAGATCTTTTGTGTGATTCATCTTCTTTCCCTATGAGCATGATTCTTTTGCGAGAGTTGAAGGTGATCCTTGTTTGTGTTATTGAAGCGAAAGTGATCTTAATGCAACTTGGATTAATTATGTGAAAAAGGGTTAGTAACAATTAGGGTTTATGCGAGAGCCTCTATATGCCTATTTGTTAATGACGAAAGTTATTTGATGGAAAGCATGATCTTTTATGCCTTTATGTGTCGTTTTGTATGGTTACCGTTGTGGTGTTGAAACCCTAGCCTTGGAGGTCTTTTTATATATTGAAGTAAATTTCTATTAAATTTCTGCATTCTGTCGAAATCTGCGATTTTGTCTTTTGCTGTTTCTTGTCGACATAGACTAGCCCTTTGTCGATCTCGAGTTGTTCTTTGTCGAAGTCGAGTAGTGTTGGTCTAAGTCGAGTTGGTTACTTTCTGTCTTTGCTTTCGTTCTTGCTTTGCTTTATTTGCTTTTATTTCTATCTTTTACTTGCTTTTATCTTAGTTGCCCTTGCCGGGGTTATTTGTTTCTGCTTCTGTGTTTGTTTCTGTGTTTTTCTGCTGCTGTTGTGAGAATCTGATAGCTACCTAAGAACTGCTGACGTGCTTCCTCGTGGATTCGATCCTGACTTTTCTCTTACTACAACGGGAGGAAGTCTTGTAATTATTTGCTGAGACAGGGGAGTCGTTCTAAACCATATTCTATTCTATACTTGACTTACTCCTGCAACAACAAATTGGCGCCGTTGCCGGGGAAGCAATCATTCGCGCCTTAGGTAGTCAGTTCTCACTTTTCTTTTGAGTTACTTTTCAGGTGTATGCGCCGTTCTGGTAGCTGATCGCTAGGCTTACCAGGGATCTAGCCGCCAGGGATGCTGCTCTCGCCGCTGAGAGAGCAGAAAAGGAACAAGCACAAGCTGAGCTTGCCCAATATCCAACCACTGCTGAAGATTATATGCATCCCACGCTCGTCGTGCCTGAATCGGCGATTCTAATCCCTGAAAACTCTTTTGAAATTCGCACTCAATTTCTTATAGAGCTTAAAAATAATGCCTTTTACGGCAGATTTAATGAGTGTCCTCTTGAACATATTACTAATTTTCATGATATGTGTCGTACTCTTGCAGAAGGCACAACCTTGGAATATGTCAAGATGAAATCTTTTCGCTGGTCTCTCGCTGGGCCTGCACTGAAATGGCTGGAAGGGCTGAAAGCAAGATCACTCACAACCTGGGCCCAAGTAGAGCAAGAGTTTCTGAACAAATTCTTCCCACCGGCCAAAACAGCACATCTCCGCCAGAAAATCACCGCCTTTAAACAGCAGAAAGGGGAACCGTTGGCAAGGGCATGGGAGCGCTACAAGGAACTTCTGCGATCTTGCCCTACTCATGGACAACCACCCTACATCATTCAGGAGATCTTCTTCAACTCTCTTGATCAAGTCACTAAGGACAGAATCAACAATTATACTCACTACGAGTATCTGACGATGCCGCCAAGTGACGCATGGGGTGTGCTAGAGAAGCTCACCAACTACGACAACAAATATGGGTCTACTGCAACTTATGAAGAGAACCCATACGCCAGGCCAGCACCATCCATGCCCCTCTATGAGCCATCAAGGGAGATTGATCCAGATGTCAGGGAGCAATACTACAGAGACCAGAATAGGAAGCTCCTCAAACAAGTGAAGTATCTCTCCGTCAATCAGCCTTGCATAGAATGCGGATCGCAAAGGCACACCACTACTGAGTGCCCACACACAAAGCAGGTCAGGATGGCAGAACATCATGAGGATGCAGCTTACGCAGGGGGGCCTAATCGCTATATGGGGGATCAAAGGCCTTATCAACAGCAATGGATACAAGGTCCCCCTAGGAATCCTCCACCCTACAGAGCTCCAGGACATCCAGAAAGGGAGCAAAGGAAGGATGATCTGCAGCTAATCCTTGAGGAGATGCGACGAAATCAAGGGACCATCAACAACCAGTTCCAGAACATCACCACCAAATTTGGAGAACTGGACATCTGGAAAAGGGGAATTGAGACGCAGATAGGACAAATTTCTGCACAGATCCCACGACAGTCCGGCAAGCTCCCTGGGCAAACAGAACCAAATCCTAAGGGTAAGACTGGACACATAGCTGCTGTAAAACTCAGAAGAGGCCATCAACTTCAAGAGCCAGAAGTTGGAAAGCAGCAGAACAGCGAGGAACAGCAAGTCGAGGTCGACAAACCCGTCGTCGATCTCGACCAGAGCCTAGTCGACCTCGACAAAGGTCTACTCGAGGTCGAGGAGAAATCTCCAGAATCATCGTCTGGGCCGAACAGCAACTCGACTGGGCCCAATCTGGTCGAAGTCGACAAGCCTGTAGTCGACATCGAGGAGCCCCTGGTCGACATAGAGAAATCTGCAGCAACTCCGACGTCTGTTCTGGCTCCGACTCAGAAAAAGAAGCTGCCTTTCCCAACAAAATTTCTAAAGGACCCGGCAGAGAAAAAGTTTCAGCGCTTCATCAAGATGCTTCAGAAGCTCAATGTCACCATCCCCTTCACAGAAGCTCTCAATGAAATGTCGTCCTATGTCAAGTTCCTGAAAGAGATTCTGAGCAAAAAGCGATAGATGGCAGAAATCACAGAGGAGTGCAGCCATCTGGACATACTGGAGAAGAGGCCGGATCCAGGTAAGTTTGCTATAACTATTGGATTTGGTCCATACAAAATTAATGCCCTATGTGATCTTGGAGCTAGTGTCAGTATTATGCCTTTAACGATTTGGTCCAAGATTAAGATAGGTGCCCTGGAGCCTGTGGATGCTAGACTTTATATGGCCAACAACACGGTGGTCATACCAACAGGCATGGTGGAAAATGTCCCAGTACAAGTAGGTAAATTCTTCGTTCCTGCTGATTTCTTAATAGTTGATATGCAAGAAGATCCTGCTTGTCCAATTATTTTAGGAAAGCCATTCTTGGCGACGGTGGATGCCAACATAAGCGTACGGAAAGGAGTGCTCACTTTCAACATCAGCGATGAAGTGATTGAGTATTCCTTCAACAAAACTGAAAGATATACGGGTCCGATGGAAGAGGTCAAATCTATCTCAGCTGGCTACATCACCTGCGGGGAACCCAAGGTCAGGAATATGACCCCTGAGGAGCTGGAAAAGAGGGACATGGAGGCCCAGGTGGAGGAGATCATGGCAATCCTTAAAGAGAACAAAGGAGCTAAGTATGGGGTCAAGATCGACCAGGGCTCCTCGACATCGAGTAGAACCCTAGTCGATCTCGACCAGACCACGGAGACTCCACCAGCGCCAGCTTCGTCGAGCAGCGAACCAGACAAGCCGAGTCTACTCGAGGTCGACAACACTCTCGTCGATCTCGACCACCCCTCGAAGAGCCCAGCGCCGCCCTCCTCGACGAGCAAGCCACCAGGAGGAGAAGGCTACTCGACCTCGAGTAGCCTTGTCGAGGTCGACCAACACTTAGCACCACCAGAGCCACCTTCATCGACGACGCTGACTCCAGGACCAGAACCCTCGTCGATCTCGAGTAGCCTTGTCGAGGTCGACCACCGCCAGGCGCCACCAGATCCTGTGTCCTCGATGAAGCCACCACCACCAGGAGCAGAGTCCTTGTCGAGGTCGACCAGCCAACTCGAGGTCGACAAGACCTGTTCTTCCTCGACTTCTGACTCTTCGACCAGACCACCACCAGGACCAGCAGACTCGTCGATCTCGAGGAGCCCTAGTCGAGATCGACCAAACACCGTGGTGCCCGATTCCGTTTCTGCGAAGGTAAGCCAAGGTATGGATCTTTCTTCTCCTATTTCCATTAAAGATTTATCTATACATGGGAGAGGTTTGCCTTGGTATGTGCGACTGTGTAGGATTTCCAATGATGAGCCTAAGGAGTATGAAGTTGGAGACAAGCTCTATGTCTCTAAATCAAAGGATCATTGGTTTCCCAACAAATTCAACAAGAAGCGGATGGGACCGTTCGTGGTGAACAAGATCCATTTTGGAGGATTACAGCTGATGGACAAGAATGGAGTCTTATTTGAGGCCCAAGCTACATGGGCCCTGCAGATGCCACCTTGAGCATTAATGGAAGTCGGCCTAGCGACTCTAAAATCTAGAGCATGTACATAGACTTTTTAGGACATTTGAGACTTTGTTTTTTGTTTTTGGTTTTTGTTGTTTCTATTTTTGGGTATATGTCTTCTACTTTTCAGGTCCATGGATAGAATCAAAGCTATAGTCATACTCGGAATAGGAGGTGCTCCATTCAAAATTTTGCAGCTCTGCACACATGTCTTGTGAGTTTCTTTCTTTACCCTTTTCCTTGTTTTTTATACAGTGAGGACACTGTAATGTTTAAGTATGGGGTGGGGGAAGGGCTTACATTATGCATATTTTCCATACTTGACATTACTTGTGCATTATTTCTTGGAATTGCTACATGGCTATTTTGGAATTCATTATTGATTTAGGTGCTTATATGCATGTTTTCCAAAATTTAAGAAAAATGACCCCCATTGAAATTTTTGAATAATGTCATGGAAGCTTATATTGGACTCGACGATACAAAATTAGATTCATTAGAGATATAGCATGAAATTGCCTAGTAAAGGGAAGTCACAATGAAGTGCATTATTTATTAAAAACCATGAAAGGAGGTAAAATTTGAAGTTGCTTTTGACATGTTGCATGATAAGATGATGGAGGACTTTATATTTCCATATAATGCTCATTGTTAATTCCTAGCCTTACCTATGCTTATGCATCACAAAAGCCATAATATGCCTTATTTCAAATATTGCTCCACATGAACTAAATATTTGCCATTCTTTACCTTATCCGGGGATTATGTTGAGAATGATGTTACATTATGGAGATGTCATATGGTGTTTGTGTTGTTATTGGAGTTTGGAAGGAAATTGTTTGAAATATATGGAAAATTTAATGAGTGAAAGAAAATCCAATCACCTCAGGAGATAAAGGTAGATTGACCCTGCTCTCTAAGATAATAGTTTGGAGAGATGGGACACTTTGTGAGGAGTCCAAAGCACTAAGTATCCGGGGCCATTCATGACACCCATGTTTGCGACTCGCGAGAAGGCAGTGCTGAGGTTAGAGAGGTAAAAGCATTATTATGAATAAAAGCATTATGAAAGGTGATGAATCAAATGAAAGAAGGAATGTGGAAATTCAATTTGGAAAATACTCCATTTCCCCGGATCATAGCACCACATTGCCAGAAATTGCCCACCTTTTAGCCTTTTACCAATCTACTCCTTATTGAACTTAAATTAAAGTCTTCTTGATTATCAATGCTTTGTCACTTATGAATGTTTTTGCAAAACCCTCCTTTTGTGAGTAAATGTTGCTTTTGTATAATTGCACATGCATGGATCTGTGACACTAGTACCTTTTCGATGATGGTAATTGACTGCAGGGTTATATGAAAATGAATCTAAGATGTTGAGAGTTTGAATTCTTCCCCTGAAT
Source organism: Persicaria tinctoria (assembly GCA_037127255.1). Classification (NCBI taxonomy): domain Eukaryota; kingdom Viridiplantae; phylum Streptophyta; class Magnoliopsida; order Caryophyllales; family Polygonaceae; genus Persicaria; species Persicaria tinctoria. The sequence goes on along the minus strand of JBANSL010000004.1, from coordinate 33,777,069 downwards.
GACAATTAAAAGTATTGCTTGAGGACAAGCAAGCTTAAGTATGGGGTGTTTGTTGTGAGCCTAATTTGCCATGTTTTACACTTACTTTTATATCGATTTCTGCACGCATTTCATACATTTGGGTTAGAACAATACAGAATCTGTGTAGTTTACACTTATTTGCAATATATGGAGGTCTACACAAATTTTGGTTATATTTCGCAGAAATTGGACGCACTTTGGAGCTTAAAGGAAACTCATGGAGAAGCCAAGAATGGTGCAGCTGGAGAAAAGGCCATATTTCACCATTCTTCATTCTGAATCAAGCTTTGATGTATTCATGAGAGTTGTAGCCCTCGGAAAGAGCTTTCCAACGCATGGTCATATGCGTCAATCCGACAAACGAGGACTCGGGAAAGTGCGTTTCAAGAACAGAGCAGAAAGCTGAGAAAACTCTACTCGAGATCGACAAGACTCTACTCGATCTCGACGAGCCATGGTCGAGCAGACCTGGTCGAGCAGAGCTGATCGAGGACACTGAGTCAGAGACAACCCGACTCCCGGAACCCTACTCGATCTCGAGTACCCCTGGTCGAGATAGACGAGCCATGTCCGGAGTCGACGAGCTGTGCTGAGCCGAGAAGTCGAGGACGAAGACGCAGACCACCTCTACTCGACCTCGACGAGCCCTTGTCGAGATCGACGAGCGCCTGAGTCCTTGTCCGAGCCAGTCGAGCACACCAACCCGAGGAGACCTTGTCGATGACCCATCCTACTCGAGGTCGACGAGGGGTGGTCGAGATCGACGAGAGCCCAGGAGCCATGTCCGAGTCCGTCGAGCACCAGCTAGCCGAGACGACGAACCGGAGCCAAGTCGACCAAGACCTCTACTCGAGATCGACGAGCACCTTGTCGAGGTCGACTAGGACTCCAGAGGCTGTGTGACGCGGATTGATCAAGTCTACTCGGATTTGGATTGCTTGGGCGCGAAGTTGCTGAAATCTATCCGAAACTATCAAGATCTACCATGAAGAGAGAGATGCTATCCATTGAAGACATTTAGATATAATTCCTATTTTTAGATTTAATTTCCATTATGTCTTTTATTTATCTTTTAAGCTTTTTAGATATAGATAGATATCTTCTTTCCTAGAATAGCTAGGGAAAGAAGCCTATAAATAAGGCCCTAGGGGGCTCAGTTTTATTCATTCCAACACAATTCAATTTTAGAGAGAAGTAAGTAGTTCCACAGAGAAGTTTAGGAGTTCTAAGGTTTTTAGGGTTTTGGCTTACAGCGAAAGTTGATTGCCAAGATTGTAAAAAGCGTTGAATTTAGTTTTATGCAAGTTTCTTTCATCAATTCAATGTCTGCGATTGCGATGAGGCGTGAGTAGTCCACCCACTTCTGGGGCTGGGGTGAGCCCGACGGTGGCCATGTGAGGCGATGCGATAAAGGTCAGATCTTTTGTGTGATTCATCTTCTTTCCCTATGAGCATGATTCTTTTGCGAGAGTTGAAGGTGATCCTTGTTTGTGTTATTGAAGCGAAAGTGATCTTAATGCAACTTGGATTAATTATGTGAAAAAGGGTTAGTAACAATTAGGGTTTATGCGAGAGCCTCTATATGCCTATTTGTTAATGACGAAAGTTATTTGATGGAAAGCATGATCTTTTATGCCTTTATGTGTCGTTTTGTATGGTTACCGTTGTGGTGTTGAAACCCTAGCCTTGGAGGTCTTTTTATATATTGAAGTAAATTTCTGTTAAATTTCTGCATTCTGTCGAAATCTGCGATTTTGTCTTTTGCTGTTTCTTGTCGACATAGACTAGCCCTTTGTCGATCTCGAGTTGTTCTTTGTCGAAGTCGAGTAGTGTTGGTCTAAGTCGAGTTGGTTACTTTCTGTCTTTGCTTTCGTTCTTGCTTTGCTTTATTTGCTTTTATTTCTATCTTTTACTTGCTTTTATCTTAGTTGCCCTTGCCGGGATTATTTGTTTCTGCTTCTGTGTTTGTTTTTGTGTTTTTCTGCTGCTGTTGTGAGAATCTGATAGCTACCTAAGAACTGCTGACGTGCTTCCTCGTGGATTCGATCCTGACTTTTCTCTTACTACAACGGGAGGAAGTCTTGTAATTATTTGCTGAGACAGGGGAGTCGTTCTAAACCATATTCTATTCTATACTTGACTTACTCCTGCAACAACATGGCTCGCCGACTAGGGTTTCTCGAGCAGCTCTCCTCGAGGGACTCCGGATCTGGTGTTGTGGCTTCGTCGACCTCGAGTAACGGTCCTCGAGATCGAGTTGGCTTCGGAGCTCGGGGAGCTTGGTTCTCGATCATGGCTTTGTCGACTAGGTTGTGCCCGGACATGCTCGTCTAGGTCGAGTAGGCTTACTCGAGATCGAGTAGCCTCGACTCTCAGTCTTGTTCGCTGCTTTGACCTTGGACTTCTGTAGTGGTTTTCCGAGCATTTCCGACCTTCTGTAGAATTTGCTGTAAATGCCTCGATTTCTGCGATTTAAACAGAAACTGGTGTAGATTCCATAATTTTGGCAAATAAACATAAACTACACAGATTCTGTACTATCTTAACCCAAATGCATGAAATGTATACAGAAATCGATATAAAAGTTACTGTAAAACATGGCAGATTCCGCTCACAACAAACACCCCATACTTAAGTTTGCTTGTCCTCAAGCAATACTTTTAATTGTCATTCAGGGGAAGTAATAAAAACTCTCAACATCTTAGATTCATTCTTATATGTCCCTGCAATCAATAACCATCCTCGAAAAGGTACTAGTGTCACAGATCCATGCATGTGCAAATATGTAAAAGCAACATCTACTCATAAAAGGAGGGTTATGCACAAATAATTTTTGTGTGACAAAGCATCGATAATCAAGAAGACTTTAATTTAAGCTCATGAAGGAGTAGATTGGTAAAAGGCTAAAAGGTGGGCAATTTTTGGCAATGTGGTGCTTTTATGATCCGGGGAAATGGATCACTTTTAAACTTGAATTTCCACATTCCTTCTTCCTTTGATTCATCACCTTTCATAATGCTTTTATTCATAATAATGATTTTACCTCTCTAACCTCAACACTGCCTTCTCGCGAGTCGCAAACATGGGTGTCATGAATGGCCCCGGATACTTAGTGCGTCGGACTCCTCACAATGTGTCCCATCTCTCCAAACTATTATCTTAGAGAGCAGGGTCAATCTACCTTTATCTCCTGAGGTGATTGGATTTTCTTTCACTCATTAAATTTTCCATATATTTCAAATAATTTCCTTCCAAACTCCAAATATGATATATAACACAAACACCATATAACATCTCCATAATGTAACATCATTCTCAACATAATCCCCGGATAAGGTAAAGAATGGCAAATATTTAGATCATGTGGAGCAATATTTGAAATAAGGCATATTATGGCTTTTGTGATGCATAAGCATAGGTAAGGCTAGGAATTAACAATGAGCATTATATGGAAATATAAAGTCTTCCATCATTTTATCATGCAACATGTCAAAAGCAAATTCAAATTTTACCTCCTTTCATGGTTTTCAAGAAAATAATGTACTTCATTGTGACTTCCCTTTACTAGGCAATTTCATGCTATATCTATAATGAATCTAATTTTGCATCGTCGAGTCCAATATAAGCTTCCATGACATTATTCAAAATTTTCAATGGGGGTCATTTTTCTCAAATTTTTGGAAAACATGCATATAAGTACATAAATAAATAATGCATTCCAGAATAGCCATGTAGCAATTTCAAAGAAATAATGCACAATTAATGTCAAATATGGCAATTATGCGTAATGTAAGCCCTTCCCCCACCCCATACTTAAACATTACAGTGTCCTCACTGTATATAAAAAAAACAATGTAAAGGGTAAAGAAAGAAACTCACAAGACATGTGTGCAGAGCTGAAAAATTTCGAATGGAGCACCTCATAGTCCGAGTAAGCTTTGGTTCTATCCATTGACCTGAAAAAGTAGAAGACATATACCCATAAAAACAAAAACAAAGTCTCAAATGTCCTAAAAAGTCTTATGTACACGCTTTAGTTTTTATAGTCGCTAGGCCGACTTTCATTAATGCTCAAGGTGGCATCTGCAGGGCCCATGTAGCTTGGGCCTCAAATAAGACTCCATTCTTGTCCATCAGCTGTAATCCTCCAGAATGGATCTTGTTCACCACAAACGGTCCCATCCGCTTCTTGTTGAATTTGTTGGGAAACCAATGATCCTTTGATTTAGAGACATAGAGCTTGTCTCCAACTTCATACTCCTTAGGCTCATCATTGGAAATCCTGCACAATCGCACATACCAAGGCAGACCTCTCCCATGTATAGATAAATCTTTAATGGAAATGGGAGAAGAAAGATCCATACCTTGACTTACCTTTGCGGAAACGGAATCGAGCACCACGGTGTTTGGTCGATCTCGACTAGGGCTCCTCGAGATCGACGAGGCTGCTGGCTCTGGTGGTGGTCTGGTCGAAGAGGCAGAAGTCGATGAAGAAGGTGGCTCGTCGACCTCGAGTTGGCTACTCGACATCGACAAGGACTTTGCTCCTGGCAGGTGGCTCATCGAGGAAACAGGGTTTGGTGGTGCCGACTGGTGGTCGACCTCGACTAGGCTACTCGAGGTCGACGAGGGTTCTGGTCCTGGAGTCAGCGTCGTCGATGAAGATGGCTCTGGTGGTGCTGAGTGTTGGTCGACCTCGACAAGGCTACTCGAGGTCGAGTAGCCTTCTCCTCCTGGTGGCTTGCTCGTCGAGGAAGGCGGCGCTGGGCTCTCCGAGGGGTGGTCGAGATCGACGAGAGTGTTGTCGACTTCGAGTAGACCCGGCTTGTCTGGTTCGCAGGTCGATGAAGCTGGCGCTGGTGGAGTCTCCTTGGTCTGGTCGAGATCGACTAGGGTTCTACTCGATGTCGAGGAGCCCTGGTCGATCTTGACCCCATACTTAGCTCCTGTCAAGGCATCCGAAAAATAATGAATCCACAAGGACTTACCTTGGTCTGTGTCAATGGGATTCTCTGTGTTTTCCTTGAGGATTGCCATGATCTCCTCTACCTGGGCCTCCATGTCCCTTTTTTCTATCTCCTCAGGGGTCATATTTCTGACCTTGGGTTCCCCGCAGGTGATGTAGCCAGCTGAGATAGATTTGACCTCTTCCATTGGACCTGTATGCCTTTCAGTTTTATTAAAGGAATACTCAATTACCTCATCGCTGATGTTGAAGGTGAGCACTCCTTTCCTTACGCTTATGTTGGCATCCACCGTTGCCAAGAATGGTCTTCCTAGAATAATTGGACAAGCAGGATCTTCTTGCATATCAACAATTAAGAAATCAGCAGGAACGAAGAATTTACCTACTTGTACTGGTACATTTTCCACCATGCCTGTTGGAATGACCACTGTGTTGTTGGCCATGTATAGTCTAGCATCCACAGGCTCCAGGGCACCTGTCTTAATCTTGGACCAAATCATTAAAGGCATAATACTAACACTGGCTCCAAGATCACATAGGGCATTAATTTTGTATGGACCAAATCCAATAGTTATAGCAAACTTACCTGGATCCGGCCTCTTCTCCAGTATGTCCAGATGGCTGCACTCCTCTGTGATTTCTGCCATCGATCGCTTTTTGCTCAGAATCTCCTTCAGGAACTTGACGTAGGACGGCATTTCATTGAGAGCTTCTGTGAAGGGGATGGTGACGTTCAGCTTCTGAAGCATCTTGATGAAGCGCTGAAACTTTTTCTCTGCTCGGTCCTTTAGAGATTTTGTGGGGAAAGGCAGCTTCTTTTTTTGATTCGGAGCCAGAACAGACGTCGGAGTTGCTGCAGATTTCTCGACCAAGGGCTCCTCGACATCGACAAGGGTCTTGTCGAGATCGACTGGATTGGGCCCAGGCAAGTTGCTGTTCGGCGCAGATGAAGATTCTGGCAATTTCTCCTCGAGGTCGACGAGAGTCTTGTCGAGGTCGAGTACGGCTTTGTCGAGATCGACTACGGATTTGTCGAGGTCGACTTGCTGATCTTCGTCGTTCTGCTGCTTTCCAACCTCTGGCTCTTGCAGTTGATGGCCGCTCCTGAGTTTTACAGCAGCGACGTGTCCAGTCTTTCCCTTAGGATTTGGTTCTGAAGATCCAGGGACTGCTCCTGATTGTCTGGGGATTCCTGCTGCTAGCTGACCAATCTGTGTATCAACTGTTTTCCGCCATGTATCAATTTCCCCAAGCCTAGAGTTGACACCTTGCATCTGAGTATAGACGGAGTTGAAAGATTGCCTAGTTTCTGAGTGGTTTCTCCGTATTTCTTCCAGGACCAGCTGTATATCATCCTTTTTCTGTTCCCTTTCTGGATGTCCTGGAGCTCTGTAGGGCGGGGGATTCCTAGGGACACCTTGGTTCCACTGTGGTTGCTGAAACCTTTGGTCCCCCATGTAGCGATTGGGTCCCCCTGCGTAAGCTACATCCTCATGGTGCTCTGCCAATCTGACTTGCTCTGTGTGTGGGCACTCAGGAGTGGTGTGCCTTTGCGATCCGCATTCTATGCAAGGCTGGTTGACAGAGAGATATTTGACTTGCTTGATGAGCTTCCTATTCTGGTCTCTGTAGTATTGCTCCCTGACATCTGGATCGATCTCCTTTGATGGCTCATAGAGGGGCATGGATGGTGCTGGCCTGGCGTATGGGTTCTCTTCATAAGTTGTAGTAGACCCATACTTGTTGTCGTAGGTAGTGAGCTTCTCCAGCACTCCCCATGCGTCACTGGGCGGCATTATCAGATACTCATAGCGAGTATAATTGTTGATTCTGTCCTTAGTGACTTGATCAAGAGAGTTGAAGAAGATCTCCTGAATGATGTAGGGTGGCTGTCCATGAGTAGGGCAAGATCGTAACAGTTCCTTGTAGCGCTCCCATGCCCTTGCCAGCGGTTCCCCTTTCTGCTGTTTAAAGGCGGTGATTTTCTGGCGGAGATGTGCTGTTTTGGCAGGTGGGAAGAATTTGTTCAGAAACTCTTGCTCTACTTGGGCCCAGGTTGTGAGTGATCTTGCCTTCAGCCCTTCCAGCCATTTCAGTGCAGGTCCAGCGAGCGACCAGCGAAAAGATTTCATCTTGACATATTCCAGAGTTGTACCTTCTGCAAGAGTACGGCACATATCATGAAAGTTAGTAATATGTTCAAGAGGACACTCATTAAATCTGCCGTAAAAGGCATTGTTTTTAAGCTCTATAAGAAATTTAGTGCGAATTTCAAAAGAGTTTTCAGGGATTAGAATCGCCGATTCAGGCACGACGAGAGTTGGGTGCATGTAGTCCTCTGCCGTGGTTGGATATTGGGCAAGCTCAGCTTGTGCTTGTTCCCTTGCTGCTCTCTCAGCGGCGATAGCAGCATCTTTAGCATTGATAGCGGCATCCCTTGCGGCTAGTTCCCTGGTAAGCCTAGCGATTAGTTGTTCCTGTGTTTCAGCGGCCGACATGATCCTTTTGAGTTTGGAGTGGATGTGTAGGTAGCGCTCCGGTTCGTCTAAGCTGTCAAACTCAGGTGTTTGACCAGAACGACGCATACACCCTGCAATCTAACTCAAAGAGACAGTGAGAACTGACTACCTAAGGCGCGATTGATTGCTTCCCCGGCAACGGCGCCAATTTGTTGTTGCAGGAGTAAATCGAGTATTGAAATAAATATGAAATATAGTTCAGACTGACTTCCCTGTCTCAGCAAATAATACAAGACTTCCTCCCGTTGTAGTAAGAGAAAAGTCAGGATCGAATCCACGAGGAAGCACGTCAGCAGTTCTTAGGTAGCTATCAGATTCTCACAGACACAGCAGAAAAGACAGAAACAAACACAGAAGCAGAAAAGACAAATAACCCGGCAAGGGCAACTGAAATAAAAGCAAAGAACAAACAAAAGACAGAAATAAAAGCAAAGCAAATAAAGAACAAAGCAAAAAAAAAACGAAAGCAAAGACAAAAAGTAACTCGAGGACACAGAAGCTGGTCGATCTCGACAAGCTGTCCTCTAGGTCGACAAAACAGTACTGAAAACAGAAAGTAAACAACAAAAGCAAACGATTCGACAAAGACAGCCCTACTCGACCTCGACAAGAGGTACTCGATATCGACTAGGAACTGTAAACACAGAAACTTCAGAAATCGACAACAGAAGCAAAGACTCAACTCGACCTAGACTAACTCTCCTCGACCTCGACAAAGGTGTACTCGAGATCGACAAAGGCTGGTCTGTGTCGACAAGAAACAGTGAAAAGACAGAAACTTTAAAACTTGCAGAATTGAAGACAAAATGCAGAAATTTGACAGAAATAAACTTCAATATATTAAAAGACCTCCAAGGCCAGGGTTTCAACACCACAACGATAACCATGCAAAACAACACATAAAGGCATAAAAGATCATGCTTTCCATCAAATAACTTTCGTTATTAACAAATAGGCATATAGAGGCTCTCGCATAAACCCTAATTGTTACTAACCCTTTTTCACATAATTAATCCAAGTTGCATTAAGATCACTTTCGCTTCAATAATACAAACAAGGATCACCTTCAACTCTCGCAAAAGAATCATGCTCATAGGGATAGAAGATAAATTGCACAAAAGATCTGACCTTTATCGCATCGCCTCACATGGCCACCGTCGGGCTCACCCCAGCCCCAGAAGTGGGTGGACTACTCACGCCTCATCGCAATTGCAGACATTGATTGATTAAAAGAACTAAATTGCATAAACTAAATGCAAAGCCTTTTACAATCTTGGCAATCAACTTTCGCTATAAGCCAAAACCTTAAAAACCTTAGAACTCCTAATTGTATCTCTGAATGGAACTACTTACTTCTCTCTCAAATTGAATGATTAAAACTGAGCCCCCTAGGCTTTATTTATAGCCTTCATTCCCTAGCTATTCTAGGAAAGAAGATATCTATCTATATCTAAATTTCTATCTAAATTGCTATCTAAAAGCCTTAAAGATAAATAAATGTTTAAATGGAAATAAATCATAAGGAAAGGATAAAACTAATTAGGGTAGATCTTCATGTCTTGATAGATTGCGTCTTCCATAGATAGAACTTGATGTATTTAGATAGAATCTTCCGCCTTCGCGACCAAGGAAAGCTAAGTCTACTCGGACAGGTCATCGACGACGCGTTTCTGGGCACTGCTCTAGTCGACCTCGACAAGGCTTGGTCGACTTCGAGTAGGATTCGTCGTCTGGTGCTTGATGTGGCTCGTCATGGTTTCCTGGGCTCGTCGACCTCGAGTTGGTCTCGTCGACTTCGACAAGGGCTAGGGCCATCGACTAAACCTCCTCGGGTTGCTCAGACATGGCTCAGGGCGGCTCGTCGATCTCGACAAGGGTTAGTCGAGATCGAGTAGAGGTGGCTCGGCCTCTCGTCCTCGGTTTGGTGTGCTCGACCGGCTCGGACAAGGACTCAGGCGCTCGTCGACTTCGACAAGCCCTAGTCGACTTCGAGTACGGTGGCTCGCCGACTAGGGTTTCTCGAGCAGCTCTCCTCGAGGGACTCCGGATCTGGTGCTGTGGCTTCGTCGACCTTGAGTAACGGTCCTCGAGATCGAGTTGGCTTCGGAGCTCGGGGAGCTTGGTTCTCGATCATGGCTTTGTCGACTAGGCTCTGCCCGGACATGCTCGTCTAGGTCGAGTAGGCTTACTCGAGATCAAGTAGCCTCGACTCTCAGACTTGTTCGCTGCTTTGACCTTGGACTTCTGTAGTGGTTTTCCGAGCATTTCCGACCTTCTGTAGAATTTGCTGTAAATGCCTCGATTTCTGCGATTTAAACAGAAACTGGTGTAGATTCCATAATTTTGGCAAATAAACATAAACTACACAGATTCTGTACTATCTTAACCCAAATGCATGAAATTTATACAGAAATCGATATAAAAGTTACTGTAAAACATGGCAGATTCCGCTCACAACAGAGATTTTATCCTTGATTAGCAAGGATTAGAAGGCTATAAATAAGGCCCTTGGGGCTGGTTTTTCATACATTCCAATTCACACACAATTCAATTCCAGTAGAGAAGTTTAGGAGTTCTAAGGTTTTTAGGGTTTTGGCTTTCTGCGAAAGTTGATTGCCAGGATTGTAAAAGGCTTTGAATTTAGTTTTAATGCAAGTTAGTTCTTTTCATCAATCAATGTCTGTGATTGCAATGAGGCGTGAGTAGTCCACCCACTTCTGGGGCTGGGGTGAGCCCAACGGTGGCCATGTGAGGCGATGCGATAAAGGTCAGATCTTTTGTGCAATTCATCTTCTATCCCTATGAGCATGATTCTTTTGCGAAAGTTGAAGGTGATCCTTGTTTGTGTTATTGAAGCGAAAGTGATCTTAATGCAACTTGGATTAATTATGTGAAAAAGGGTTAGTAACAATTAGGGTTTATGCGAGAGCCTCTATATGCCTATTTGTTAATGACGAAAGTTATTTGATGGAAAGCATGATCTTTTGTGCCTTTGTGTGTTACTTTGCATGGTTATCGTTGTGGTGTTGATACCCTGGCTTTGGAAGTCTTTTATTATATTGATTTATTTCGTCGAAGACCTGAGTTTTAGTTTTGAATTTGCAATTTATATTTTCTGTCAATTCTTGTCGATACAGAGGAGATCTTGTCGATCTCGAGTTGGTTGTACTCGATCTCGAGTACGCTTGGTCTAGGTCGAGTAAAGTTTCTGTTCTGTTGTCGATTTCTGAAGTTGCTGTCTTTGCTTGCCCTTGTCGATCTCGAGTTGACTTGGTCGAGATCGAGTTGCCCTTGCCGGGTTTGCCTGTCTGCTGTGATTTCTGAGTTTCTGTTGTCGACTGCCTTAGTCGATCTCGAGTTGACTCTTGTTGAGATCGACGAGCCCTTTGCTTTCCTTTTGTTTCTGCTTTGCTTTGTCTTTTCTGTCTTAGTTTAGTTCATTGCTTTTGTTTGTTATTTTCTGCTTTTATTTCTGTTTCTTTCCTTGTTTCTGTCTTTCTGCTATTATGCCTGTGAGATCTGTTGCTACCTGAGAACTGCTGACGTGCTTCCTCGTGGATTCGATCCTGACTATTCTCTTACTACAACGGGAGGAAGTCTTGTATTTATTTGCTGAGACAGGGAAGTCAGTCTGATCTATACTTTATATTTATTTCATACTTGACCATCCTCCTGCAATCAACAATTCACTGTAGGCTGCTCGGCCTCAACAAATTTGGGAACTAAATCACTCTAAGGCCGAAACGATCTAAAGGCTTAGCTTTTCTGCGTCCAACACCTGCTCAGCTTCACAAAATATGTATATTAATTCCCTCTGAGCTTGAGCATGAGGTTGAGCTTGAAAATATTGATATAAGCAATACTTTATAATAAAATTATACAACTTTGATTCACCACATTACCTTACTGTATGGAAGTTGCCAAATTTAAAATAACATGTAACTAAAATATTATAATAATGATAATTAAAGGGTACGTAAATATTTGCATATCATAATTATATATTTGCATATCATCAATTTATAATTGCATATCATACTTTTACATTTTTATATTTGCATTATATAATCATACATTTGCACAACATCAATTTGTATTTTCACAACTTATATTTATTTACTAAAAATTAAAATCTAAGTATTAGATATCAATATTCTTATATTTGCCCAACGTGAACTAATTTATGCATATTTTAATCTTATATTTGCATATCATCAATTTATAATTGCATATTATACTTTTACATTTGCACAACATCGATTTATATTTGCATATTATAATCATACATTTTCACAACATTAATTTTTATTTCCCCAACTTATTTTTATTTACTAAAAAATAAAATCTAAGTATTAGATATAAATAATCTTATATATGTACAACGTGAATTAATTTATACATATTTTAATCTTATATTTGCATATCATCAATTTATAATTGCATATCATACTTTTACATTTTTATATTTGCATAATATAATAATACATTTGCACAACATCAATTTGTATTTTCACAACTTATATTTACTTACTAAAAATTAAAATCTAAGTATTAGATATCAATAATCTTATATTTGCCCAACGTGAATTAATTTATGCATATTTTAATCTTATATTTGCATATCATCAATTTATAATTGCATATTATACTTTTACATTTGCACAACATCAATTTATATTTGCATATTATAATCATACATTTTCACAACATCAATTTGTATTTCCCCAACTTATTTTTATTTACTAAAAATTAAAATCTAAGTATTAGATATCAATAATCTTATATATGTACAACGTGAATCAATTTATGCATATTTTAATCTTATATTTGCATATCATCAATTTATAATTGCATATTTTAATCTTATATTTGCATATCATATTTTAATCTTATATTTGCAAAAAGTCTTCAGTTTTAAGCTATAAGTGGGTAAATACTGTAATATTATGTAAACTTGTGGAGCCTTTTCAAAATTAAAACACACGAAGTTTCAGGCTAAAGAAAAACACGAGACAAAAGAAGAGAAGACGATAGGAGAGGGAGGAGAAGAACTACAGAGGCGTCGGCGGCAACTGGTGGCTCCAGCGGTGTATATTCAAATGTATGTGTGACCTCCGACTTCAACTAGGACCAGTTCTTATCATGTTTGAGGAATAAATTTTACAGTAGTATTTTACCCCACTGTTTTGTGATCAGGTTTCAGGATTTCTTGGTGGCATAAATTGGGCATTGCTTGTTGCTTGTATATGTCAGCTATACCTTAATGCATCGCCCAACATGTTGGTTTCTCGGTTCTTTAGGGTGTACACTCAGTGGCAGTGGCCAAATCCTGTTATGCTTTGCGAAAATGAAGAGGGTTCTCTTGGCCATAAAATTTGGGATCCGAGAAAGTATCCAGCGGACAGATTCAATATGATGCCTATTATAACTCATGTGTATCCTTGCATGAACTCAAGTTACAATGTCTCCACAAGTACATTGAGAATCATGACTAAGGAGTTCCAAAGAGGAAGCGAAATTTGCGAGGTATGATTTTGTTAGTGACCCTGACATGTTCTTTTTATCGCTTTTGCTGCGGTCTTGAATTGATTGAGCAATCGCTAGCTCTTTCAGGCAATGGAAGCTAACAAAGCCGATTGGGACAAACTTTTTTAGGCATACAAGGATTACTTCCAGATAGAAATCAGTGCAGAGAATGATGATGATTTGAGAAGGTGGAAAGGTTGGGTAGAGTCTCGTATACGACAACTTACTTTAAAGGTATTACAAAGTTACCATCAATGTTGTTTTATCTGATTTCTAAATATGACATACTGATCTTGCTGAAACTAACATCTGCCAATCTTGTGCCAATTTAGATAGAGAGGCACACATATAACAGGCTTCAATCCCATCCACATCCTGCTGAATATCATGATAAGTCCAAGCCTTTCCATAGTTGCTACTTCATGGGGTTAGAGAGGACACAAGGGGCTCCAGCTGCAGAGGGTGAGCCGTTTAATATCAGATTGACTGTGGATGAATTTAAGTAGGCAGTTTCCTCATACTCTGACCGGAGATCTGGAATGGAGATCTATGTGACCCATGTACTACGTAGGAGACTACCTGCCTTCGTATATCCTGGAGGCGTTAAACCTGCCTGCTTAACTAAAATATCCCAAGAAAATAGGCGATCTAAGGACAATGGAGGCAAGAGAAAGAGGGACATTGATAATCAAGGGACTGAATTCCAAAACAAGAAGATGTTTGCTTATATGGAAACCTCCACTGCGACAGCTAATGGCGGGATCTCTCTGATGAAAGATGAAGTTGATGGTGAGAGATCTGATGATGCGAAGAATCCTGAGAAGTTTGCAATGAGCAACACCATGTCAGGTCCATACAGTGTTCATCAAGCTTTACCAGCACCAGTTGAACTCGGTGCTGATGCTGCCGATAAGGGAAATGAAGCCCAAGGTTTTTGGAAAAGCACGCAAGCGGACACCTTCAGTAAAACTAACTCTTGTCCGACTCCATTTTCAAGTACAGGCTTAGAAGAGCTTCAGGTAATGATCTTGTTTGCCTTGGAGATGGATATAATCTATCCTTATGTTTATCTCAACAAAAGCATAATGATCTTGTTTGCCTTGGAGGCGGATATAATATATCCTTATGCTGTAGTCTTTTGTTGTTCATGGTACTGCCTGTCTTTGCCAAAGAAGTATACTGTCATGAATAATAAAGAGGGAAATTGGTTTTCATTAGATCATTCTGTGGCTTTTGTCTTGTTTTATTTGTAAAAAAAATTGAAGTATATGAAAATTGATAGTTATACATTTTGACATTTTTTTATTTTGTTTTATGCCATTTGCATAAAAATAATCCTTGTAAGATCTCTATTGTTTTGTCTGCAGCCTCCTGAACTGGCAATGCCACTGCCTGTCAATCCTGCTCTGCCACAGAAAAGGCCAACTATTTGGTAAATCCCTGTCCTGCCTTTCTGCCTAAATCCGATGCCCATCTGTTGTCGCAAGTGTTTGAGTTCTGGTTTATGTATCATCTATTTTGCAGGTTGAACTTTACGTCTTTGGGTAAAGCGACGACTAAGTAGCATGTGCGGAAATGAAAGACATTGAGGTGTCGTGGGTTGGTGTAACACGAAGTGCTGCAGAGCTGGTGTAAACAGAAACCGTGTAATGTCAGCAGAAGCAGAAGGTCTTCAGTGAGAATCATTTATTTGATGTGTTTGTTTCCAAATATCTACATAAGCAGAGAATGTGTGTATTAAGGAAAGCCCACCAGTTTCAGCTAAACACTAAATTTCTTATTCAAAGATATAAAGAGGGTATAAAACTGTAAAACCCAGGCTTGCATAACAAATGACAAATTGCAAACATCACATGGAGGATGGGGGAAACTAGGTGCTTACCACTAAACTGATATTATGATCTCTAGAAAAGATGGTTGCTGGCTAGCGTGTCATATAACCCCGCAACAGGAATACTATCACTTCCAAGAAGTTCCTGAAGCTTTGCATCACATATGATCACCGAGGTTGAAGGATCCTGAAGTATAGTAAGAAAACAAAAGTATCAGTCACCATATACATTAAGAAATGCTTTTTAATGACAAGACATCTAGAAAAACTGAACATCAGTGGTTGTAAAGGCATGAGAAAGAGAAATTAAAGGAAGTCGAAGAGAAAACAATGTTTAGGCAAAACAAATTTAACGAATGCAAGATCATAGTTATGCATAAATAAATTCCAGTAAAAAAAAGTGCTGACATCACCTTATATTTGCACATCAAACTTAGGGTTATGAGACAACGAGTGCAATACCTAACACTGAACTATGTTTGAAATTTATTCTATCTTGGGAAAATGCAGTGTCCTAGTTGCAAAATAAAAAGTGCTTATACATTAATTTGGTGCTCTTGTATCAAATAAAGGACCAATACACAGTTGCTGAGAGAATTGCAAAGTCCAAGCAAGCTATTATAGCTCCATTAGCAGCAGCTGGCATGGACTTTTATGCTCAAGCCTATCCATTTGCTATAGTTCCTATGCATTCAGATATAATCCCAAAGGGACTGAGTTCGTATGCATTCAAATATAATCCCATAGGAACTGAGTTCGTAGACCAACCCAAAATCCATAAGCACTAGTAATAAATCAAATAGCATACTCATTGAGCTTCCACATGCAACAAATGTTTTCAATAGAAACTCAATTTAACCTATCCATGTGTTAGTGCTGACACCTTTATTAGGGGTGTCAGCAACATTGTTTCTCCCAAGATCCAGCCTCAAAGGAGAATCAACCAGTTAAATGCTTTTGATTCAAGGTATTTCTGGGAAGTTTTTGCATGAAAAAATAGAGCAGTAGATTAGATAAGCATAAATGATTCATCACATTCAAGTAAATGAATGTATAGTGTATATCTTGCTCTCTCTTTCCCAAGATCCAGCCTCTCCGGGTGCAGCCAACCCAACTGAGGCTCCTGATAACCAACAGTCCTGTTTGTGTAGCTGCAAAAGGCAAGAAATATTTGAATTGCAGATCATTGCACTGTATTAGATAAGAGAAACAAATTCTACTGTCAGCAGTTGGCAGTTCTAATCCTACTGTCAGCAGTTGGCAGTTCTAATCCTACTGTCGGCAGTTGGCAGTTCAAGGTGATGTCTATTTCAGCGAAAGGAAAGTATAATGGATAGATTGACAACAACTTTTTCACGACTTAAAGCAATAACGTATCGAAATTCGTCACTACCAATTCATAAGCCATAAGTGCAACATTTGTTTTTTGTTTTTTTTTTTTTTACGCGAGACTCCTCGGTATGGTCTTGCTTTTGTATCCTTGGGATAATTCCCCTATCTATATATTTACCGGTTCAAGCCATAAGTGCAACAGGGTAAGATAATTGAGTTCAAAGTATGTGAACTTTTCGCTGTGAGTCGGCTTTCAACAACAATATACTAGTTTGCCAAGGATTGATGTAAGCAAAAAAGATTAAATAGTGAAGTTCTACGAATTCCACAGCTCTAGAGAAAACATTTGAATCATTCGAATATGTTGCATGGAATATCAAGTATTTAGACTTTCTAAGTTCTTGATGACTCCCTTTGTTTTAGTAGTGAAAAACTACTTTCCTCTAAACCCACTAGAGTTCTTACCTTACCTCAAGTAAGACCTATAAATAGATCTCCTGGAATTTTCTCCTCTAAAACAAGAAGGAAACAACTCGTGTACCGAAGATTTATAAGTTCAAATCTAAGGGCGTGCATCACCTAGGCTAAAGCCTAAAATGGTAAAGCTAAAATAATAAGTTGTTTTCTGGGTTTGGAAATGTGTAGATTTTAAAGAGGAGGCGAAATTTGGGAACTAAATCACTCTAAGGCCAAAACGATCTAAAGGCTTAGCTTTTCTGCGTCCAACACCTGCTCAGCTTCACAAAATATGTATATTAATTCCCTCTGAGCTTGAGCATGAGGTTGAGCTTGAAAATATTGATATAAGCAATACTTTATAATAAAATTATACAACTTTGATTCACCACATTACCTTACTGTATGGAAGTTGCCAAATTTAAAATAACAGGTAACTAAAATATTATAATAATGATAATTAAAGGGTACGTAAATATTTGCATATCATAATTATATATTTGCTTATCATCAATTTATAATTGCATATCATACTTTTACATTTTTATATTTGCATTATATAATCATACATTTGCACAACATCAATTTGTATTTTCACAACTTATATTTATTTACTAAAAATTAAAATCTAAGTATTAGATATCAATATTCTTATATTTGCCCAACGTGAACTAATTTATGCATATTTTAATCTTATATTTGCATATCATCAATTTATAATTGCATATTATACTTTTACATTTGCACAACATCGATTTATATTTGCATATTATAATCATACATTTTCACAACATCAATTTTTATTTCCCCAACTTATTTTTATTTACTAAAAAATAAAATCTAAGTATTAGATATAAATAATCTTATATATGTACAACGTGAATTAATTTATACATATTTTAATCTTATATTTGCATATCATCAATTTATAATTGCATATCATACTTTTACATTTTTATATTTGCATAATATAATAATACATTTGCACAACATCAATTTGTATTTTCACAACTTATATTTACTTACTAAAAATTAAAATCTAAGTATTAGATATCAATAATCTTATATTTGCCCAACGTGAATTAATTTATGCATATTTTAATCTTATATTTGCATATCATCAATTTATAATTGCATATTATACTTTTACATTTGCACAACATCAATTTATATTTGCATATTATAATCATACATTTTCACAACATCAATTTGTATTTCCCCAACTTATTTTTATTTACTAAAAAATAAAATCTAAGTATTAGATATCAATAATCTTATATATGTACAATGTGAATCAATTTATGCATATTTTAATCTTATATTTGCATATCATCAATTTATAATTGCATATTTTAATCTTATATTTGCATATCATATTTTAATCTTATATTTGCAAAAAGTCTTCAGTTTTAAGCTATAAGTGGGTAAATACTGTAATATTATGTAAACTTGTGGAGCCTTTTCAAAATTAAAACACACGAAGTTTCAGACTAAAGAAAAACACGAGACAAAAGAAGAGAAGACGATAGGAGAGGGAGGAGAAGAACTACAGAGGCGTCGGCGGCAACTGGTGGCTCCAGCGGTGTATATTCAAATGTATGTGTGACCTCCGACTTCAACTAGGACCAGTTCTTATCATGTTTGAGGAATAAATTTTACAGTAGTATTTTACCCCACTGTTTTGTGATCAGGTTTCAGGATTTCTTGGTGGCATAAATTGGGCATTGCTTGTTGCTTGTATATGTCAGCTATACCTTAATGCATCGCCCAACATGTTGGTTTCTCGGTTCTTTAGGGTGTACACTCAGTGGCAGTGGCCAAATCCTGTTATGCTTTGCGAAAATGAAGAGGGTTCTCTTGGCCATAAAATTTGGGATCCGAGAAAGTATCCAGCGGACAGATGATCAAAGTTTCCCTTACTAGGAAGAAATATGCCTAAAATGGTAAAGCTAAAATAATAAGTTGTTTTCTGGGTTTGGAAATGTGTAGATTTTAAAGAATGGGAATCCTATGATTATTTTGATATCTTTTTTTTTGAGAATTTTTTTCCCTTTTCAATTGTTACTTGCACAAGATGATCAAAGTTTCCCTTACTAGGAAGAAATATGCATATGCAGATAAACCATAAGGTAAAAAGACAATTCTTGCCCGCTTAAGCTATTACGAGGATTCTCCTAAAATTTTCATACTCTTTGACAATCAGTGACACCAAGGCTTCAAGTAAACATAGCATTTGATATGGAATAAATTCAACATCAAGTTATCATCCACTGTCCTCTGAATCATCATATTTTTATGAAAAGTTGGGACATCAGAAATCAGTTAATGTATAAGGCAAACAAATTCAGATTCCATGTCAAACAACAAATTTGCATTGAAATTTTAAACTGATAAGTTTATAACAACCATGAAGGGATTTGTACCCCACAGCCTCCAGAAAGGTGTCACATTAAGAGTATTAATATTTAGGTTTGGTGAAACAAGATTATAGAATTATACAGTATATTTATTGGCACTTACACCATGGATGACTGTGTAATCTTCCAAACATATTGCTTCTCCTCGACAGTAACTAAGTAACCGTGAAATGGGAAAGGTATCAAATTGGGGGGTTTGGGAGAAGGAAGTGGGTATGTTACCTCTATTTGGCTGTAGTTTATTAATAGTATATCCACCGATATAACCAGCGGACCCTTTAGCAGAAACATCTGAAGCTGCATTTCCAAGCTCATAACTGAAGGAACTAGAAGCATCCCTCTCAGGGGTTGCTGATCTCCAGGTAGAGTCCCCATAGATTGAAGAACCGCCATACAAGTCTGAAAATGCCTCATCATAACCCCCATTTTGAGAAGCATGTGTCGATGATGATTTGGAGAAGCATATGTCGATGATTTGGAGAAGCATATGTCGATCATTATTGCACTGTATTAGATAAGAGAAACAAATTCTACTGTCAGCAGTTGGCAGTTCTAATCCTACTGTCAGCAGTTGGCAGTTCAAGGTGATGTTTATTAAATATAACCATAATACAAAAGTAAGATGGTCTAATTGTGCGCTGACATCTACATATTCACTACATAAAGAGCAACCATAACACCAACCATGTGCAACGTCAAGGAAGCAACCTGAATGAATTCCTTAAACATAGAAAAGAAACATGGAAAATCAGGAAATGGTACATAACAACAACCATAACAACAACCATAACTGCAGACAGCAAACATAACAACAATGCTTATTCAATAATACATGGAAAATCAGAAGACTGAAACAAATTTCTCAAAAAAAATGAAAGCCTTTTGAGACTGAATTTCTCAAAAAAAATTGAAACAACCAACTACACTGAATTGCTCTGGAGGAATTTCTCAAATGAAGGCTGAGCAATATAATTGAAACACCTGGATTCCGGGGGGTCATAACTAGGGATTCAAGACTACCCAGGAGCGCTCCCCTCGCTCGCATATTGCTAAATTCAACAAATTAAGTGATCGTTCTCTTTGAGACCAAATATCAAACAGTTGGTGTGCAACTCCTATCTCAAATGCCTTCCACACATGACTCAGGTTCTTCAAATCGAAATCAATGTTCATTAACAAAGCTCTTTTGAGATTCATCTCCAAAAAAAAAAAAAAAAAACTTCGCTTTGCTTACTTGTGTTATGTGGGATCGACAAGATCATCTGCAAATTCATCTTCTAACTGGCCGGTCTTTGATCGTTTGACGGGATGACGAGTAAGTGATCTGATAGAGAGTAACGACGGGATGATGAGTAGGTGATCGAGGAATAGCTTCAGAAGTGTCTGGGTTTATCATGAAATCGGGCCGCCATTGGAGGAAGAAGCAGGTGAATCTCAAATCTAATAAGGAGCGATGAAAGAGAAGGGGAGAAGGAAGACACCTACGTCCGGAGGTGGTCGGAGAGCTTGTGGCGGCGGCGGTCAAAGAGCTTGGTCGGACGGAAGCGCCAACGCTAGCGTCACCTCATTCTCTCTCGTTCCAGCGTCATCTTCCTCGATCTCTGTCACTTCTCATCATCCTCAGTTCGTCGATTTCAATGGGGTAGATTGATTGAAGATGAATTTTGTAGGGTTAGATTGATTGAAGATGAGTTTTGTAGAATTAGGGATTTGAAGGAAGGAGAAAGGATGAGGGGGATAAAGATGTCAGGAGTGTTCAGTTTCGTTAGAAGGGATTGGACAGTTTTGCAAATTTTTCAAATATATGGATACTCCTCTAATTTAGCCAATTTTTATGGATATTTCACAAACTGTCCCTATAGAGTATGGGTGTGTTTGAATTCCAAATGCATTATGTTTATAATGCAAAATGATAAGGTGGTGTTTGGTTGACCCAATTTTGAAGGTGTTTAAATTATGATGTTTTTGGATTATGCGATGTATTACTTATAATGCAATTATTTTATCTCAATTTATGTGATTATTTGGTTAAATTACGGTTTTACCTCGATTTTTACGATATTTTTATTTTTAGAACCAAACGGGCACACAAAACAAGGTAGAATAATTATATTATAATTAAAATGCAATGGAATCCAAACACACCCTATATAATGGACCATAATTAAGAACTAGAGGATCTCAACCAGGAAAGGGAAGGGAAGACTCTGCTTTTTTTTTAACAAGCTAAGAATTCGAATTACTTGACATCACTTGTGTCAAGTAATTAAATTTTCAAATAATTGACAAATAGACTAACCGTCATGATACAAGTAGCCAAAGAGAAATGATGATTAAATATAAAGGTCTGGATCCTAATTGAGCATAACAACTAAAACCCCGGTATACGAAGAAGTTGAGAAAGACTTCTGGGGTGGACTACGAATAGCAAGAACAAGGGGAAGTTAATACACGTTCGTGGCATCTCGTCGCCGGGGTAACGGGAGCAGAAACATAATAAAGTGACGTCTTGTGAGAAAATGTGGACCAACAACGTTCCCCTGTCTAGATAAGGGATATTCAAAAGTTATGAATATTATCACGATCCTCTCGATCAACACGACACACGAGATTGCAATTTCATTCGGAACTAAACTCAACCACATCAAAGCCAAACGACTCTAAAACTAGGTAGATCGAAGCCAGCCCAATAGCTGCTTTAGCAGCTGCAATCGCCATAACAAAAATGGAGAAAATATTTCCTTTCAACTGACGATTATCAAAAAAGTCAAAAAAATGTTACAAAATTTGAGAAAAAGAACAAATAATTAAAAACAAACCGGATCGATTAAGTTAAAAGTTTTGATATTGAATGAAGACCCCGTCTGGTGTAATAGAGATCGATATAGATTCCCAGTGTGATTCCTCTGCCCCAATCCCCCGCCCCACAACCCCGCCCCATGTAATTATTTTGCAATTAAATTAATATTAAAAAAAATTTTAAAAATATATTTAGTTTCTACATACTTAGTATAACATATTTGAAAAAAAAAATCTTAAAAAACCGAATTATAATTTTTTAAAAAAAAAATATATAGTAAAACAACATCGTTTTAAAACTTTAAAAAATCTTTCTATCTCTTCTGAATTATTATAATTTTTGTAAGTTGGTTTTTGAAGATTTTTTTTTCCAAATATGTTATAATAAGTATGTAGAATCTAAATATATTTTTTAATTTTTTTAATATTAATTTAATGGCAAAATAATTACGTGGGGCGGGGTTGTGGGGCGGGGGATTGGGGCAGAGGAATTACAGTGATAGATTCCTGGCTATTTACGATTTAACTTGAGTGTAGTGATATGAATATATGATCGATGGTGTGCCAAAAAAAATGTGAGACAGTACCGAGCAGAACAGTACACTATAATATACTCCCTCCGTATCGCAATACTTGTTGTTTTAGTGTGGTAAAGTTGTATGAAAAAACTTGTTGTTTTAGCTATAATTATTGTCTTTATAGGTAATGATTGCTCTTTTTATAGGTAATAATTACTCATTTTAGGTATTTTAAGCTATAAAAGTAAAGTAAAAATAGGTTTTATTAATAAGTGTGCATAGAGCTAAAACAACAAGTATTGCGATACGGATGGAGTAATATAATACAGTACTTCGTAATGATCGAGGTAGGAAATACGGTAGGGAAAAGACGCCTATAAAGGAATTTAGGGGGGTAGGAAGGTAGTGTTAGTAGTGTAGACTAGACACGGCCACGGGTCCGACCCGCCGGGTCGACGGGTCGGACCCGCCGGGTCGACAACCCGGGGAGGGTGACCCTAACCCTGACCCGGGGTTGGGACGGGTCGGCGGGTTGGGTGACCCGGCGGGTCAGCGGGTCGACGGGTCGGACTGACGGGTCGGCCACGTGGCACCAAATCGGGTACCCAACGAGTTTTGCGGGTTGACCCGGCAAATTTGTTTTAAGCCTAAAATAAAACTCAACTCAAGTCTTTCACCACACTTTCGAAATGGAAAGATTTGAGGTTGACAAAACATGGTGTGTGGGAAGATATATATAGATATCTTCATTCCACTCCCATCATTTCATCACACTTTAGATGTGGGAAAGAAAAGGTTGGACTGTGGGAATGACAAGTAGGGTATGAGGATCTATATATAGAGAAAATAGAGGTATGTAGCCCACTTTCGATGTGGGACAGAAATATGAGATATGAAAGAAAATGTGAGAAATTGATATTTAAGTATATGATGTAAAATGTAATGTAATTAAAGTCTTTGGATTATATGGTGGAATATAATGTAATTTAAGTATTTGGATTATATGATGTAACATATAATAATATAATTAAAGTGTTTACCTCTTAGGATTTAATGAAATGAATAACACATGGTGATGAAACATCATGATACAATATATCAAGTTATGTTGGATTAATCTTTCTATTTAATTTAATTGATAGTTGTGTTGATCCATTAATCAATCATAAGTATTTTATTTTACTTGCATTATTATGTTAATTTCTTGATCAATGATTTCAAATCTATGTTTTTCTTCGTATAGATATGTTAAACTTTTTCGTTTAAAGTTGAATTAGCCACATGTTGTATATACACTTAATGATGATGTTATTAGAATTACATACTTGGGTTGCTTGTTATGACGTACATGAAAAGACACATTGAAAAGTATTGCCAATATTATATTTCATTCTTGTGTTTGAAAATCCGAAGTTCTATATCATTTTGAAAATAAACGAAAACTCGACATTAAGGATACTATACAAATGTAACGGCTTTATCAATAACAATATTTGTATCATTTGAAATTATATCATAAAGACTCCTAACTTAGTATCATATAGAATGATATAGAATGATTTTATAGTGGATCCACCAAATAACACAAATGTTTAAGGTATATTGTTGAACTTCACACTTTCTTGTTAACCGTTCGTTATTTCTTTCATAATTGATAAGTAATTTTTTTTTAAATAATATTTATATAAAGTATAGTACTAGTGTTTGTATATGATAAAAATTTATAAGTATGGATTGAAATTAAAAACCGAATGGTAGAGATTGAAGACATGGTGTAGTCTATAAAAGGAAATGGGGGGTGCTAAGTCTATAAAAGGAGAAGTATGGGGGTGCTAAGTCTCACATTGCCATTGCATGTTACATTATGTAATATTATGAATTATTCTAAGAATAATTTATATAATTTACATAATAATTATAAATTTATTTTATTAAAAATAAATTTTCTTTAAAAAAAATATTTTAAAATGGCGGGTTGACCCGGCGGGTCGATTCGGGTCGGACCCGCCGGGTCACGGGTTCAGATTTAGTCGACCCTAACCCTAACCCTTAACCCTTCCCGACCCTCGGACCCGTGGACCCTGACCCGGCGGGTCATCAACCCGGCGGGTCACGGGTCGACCCGCCTGACCCGTGACCCGTGGCCGTGTCTAGTGTAGACTGTTTATGGACGGGAAGAAGGCCACATTCAACATCAATTCAACAAGGGAGGACACTGCAAATTAGAGGGTGGCTACTACCATGTCCTCTCCTGCCTATAGGTACTCCATCTCATCCAAGGAAGCTTTAGTTTAGTTTATTTGTTGGAATATAATATTAACTAGTATGATCCCCGCGCCATGTCGCGATTTTTTATAAGTAAAATCTTACTAATATATTAAATTAATATTATAATATAATTGTAAAAGTTCAGATAATTAAATATTTTGAATTAAACTCATGGGTTGAGAAAACGATTAAAGTAGGATATATATAGATTACTAATATTAGTTTTATGTTTTCTTATTATTAATTTTATGTTTTGAATTAATCCCATTGTTTTTTTTTAGAAAAAAACTACTAAAAATAAATTTAGGCTAAGATCAATATTTTGAATTAAGCCCAATAGTTAGTAAAATTAAATCAAAAAGATAATTAAAAGAAAAAGAAAAGAAAAAATTAGAATTAAAGAAAATCAAAGAAAAATGGAAAAAAAATGATTGGTCAAGACTCCTAAAATTCCTCTAAGCTTGACACATCATCCTAAACTCTTCTAAATTAAGAGTTTATATAGATATATACTTCCTCCTTATCACAAAACCCGTGGTTTTGTTTTTTGACACGTTTTTAAGGATTAAAAAACTCTATAAAATATTAATTTTTTAAATAATTTTTTTTAATAATTTCATAGATAATTGTATTAAGTATGAATTTATTTTTAAAAATTTATAAAATCATTGATATTTTATATAGGTTTTACCATTCTTTAAAAACGTGTTAAAAGTAAAACTACAAATATTTTGATACGGAGTTGGTATTAATATAGTATGTTGCAGGAGGTTTTGTACATTGCACGTGGTTGCTCAATGGAGACACGACATTGCCATTTCATAAACCCTCTTATTCCTTTTTAGGACCACATGTGGCACTACATCCCTAATTAAAAATAAAATTTAATATGTATGTTCCTCTTATTGATAGTTTCGATTAAATATATTATAAACTCGGATTTGACACATTAGCAAAAAGTTATAAATGTTTCAAGACTGACAAACCTAAATTATTTCCAACATCATTTTCTATTGTAATTATCGTTTGTAAACTTCGTATCTTAATACTATAATTAAAATCAATAATTTTGATTATTAATCTATTATTATACAATAAAGGAGAAGTCATTTGAGACATATGACAACTTCTCTTTAATCGTAGTTGTATGAAACAATCACAAATTTTTAAAATAATCAATTTATGAATAAGCTAAAATTTTAGCTAACTCTATTCAATCAATATATTATATATCTATATATGCGTAAGATAAAATTTTATTCTAACTCTATTTAATCAATATATCTATATATGCATAAGATAAAATTTGACCCAATTTGATTAGATATGGATATATTTTTAGAAGATATTAACTAATTTTAAAATATATGCATAAGATAAATTTTATCTATATATGCATAAGATAAATTTTGACCCAATTTGATTAGATATGGATATATTTTTAGAAGATATTAAATCATTTAAAGACTATTATATAAGATAAGATTTTACCTATTTTCTCTATATATGAACATATTTTTAGAAGATAATAACTTTATCAATATATTACATGGTCAAACTAATTAAATAACTTTATCAATAAATTCATCAATATGAACATATTTTTAGAAGATAAAAAGTTTTGACGAAATTGAAATAATACTTAGCAGGACATCATACTAATTAAATAATGTTATCAATAACTTTACCAATATGAAGAAGATAAAAGATTTTGGGTAAATTGAAATAATACAAGTAGTCGTGTAAAGGTTATCAACTTATAGAATTCATTTTTTTTTTTAATATATTTTCCCCAATTATTTTATATATATTGATATAATTTTGAAAGAGGTTAATCATAATTCCTTATGAAAGATCTACCGCGTTTGTGTATAAAGAAATAAAATTTTCCTATCTTGAACGTGTTGATAGATTTTTGGATTTCATACATATATAATTATAGAGAGATTTTTAGATTCTAAACTATATATAGTTTAGATTGTTAATGTTATTTCACAAAAGTTGATGTCTTCTCTCTTCTTTTGGTGTTGTTATTGCAGGTTATTTTACGACTTTGTTTATGATTTTCTCGGTAAGCCTTTCGAAATAACGCGTTGATTGTTTAAAATGTATGATATTTTGTTGTTTCCACTAATATATACTAGCTTTTCATATGTTGTTTCATTTGTCGTTAAAGTGTAAATTCATTCAGATTTGAGAAATTAGCTTTTCATATGTCGTTTCTACTAATACATACGAGTAAGGAGTAAGGAGAAATTAGTTTTATACTACTGTAATAAAGTATAAATTAGTTTAGATTTGATAAATGAAAAATACAAAAGAAATTAATTAATTGAATAAATGGGTTTTAGTATCAATTTTATTTAAATTAAAAAACCACACAGTGCGGGTACTGAACTAGTTAGTAGGTTATATTGAAATATTTGAAAACTTTGAAATAAAGTAAGCACGATTAATATTTTTATTCTAGTTACGTATTAATAATGAAATTTAATTAGTATGCATGTTCCTCTTATTGATAGTTTTGATTTGATATATTATAAACTCGAATTTGACACCTGAGCAAAAAGTTATAAATGTTTCAGTGAGAATTTCCCACCCCCTCAAATAAAAGGTTCAGAATCCGCCACTGATGCTACATAAAAATTTTGATAAATTTCGCATGCTACTCATGATATTTTACAAAAATTCCTATGACGCCCACGATATTTTCATAGATAATTAGCCTACATAACCATATTTTACACAAAATTAATTTTGATAAATTTCCCGATGCCTATGAACTATTATAAATTCTGCAGGGAGTCATCTTGATTATGAAATCCATGTAAATGGAAGGTGTATGATTGAATGATTACTGTAAGTTGTTCTACATGTTTAGTCTTCTTGTGATCATCATGTATAAGATATATTGATTGTTTCTTCTATCTTCATCTTTGTTGGATTGACGAATGCATTCACAATATATCTACTAAGAGATAAAGTGAAGAATAAAAATAATAATTAAAGTAAATAAACACTTTTTGAAAGGGCAAAAAACTTAATTGGTTAATATGAAAGGATTAAGAAGAGGCTTACACATAAGCATAAAATATTTTGTCTGAAAAATTAATCCAAAATATGGAAAAATGGGGGGAGGGGGGGAAGTACAGAGAAAATACCTAATTGGAATAAAGGGAGATGCTAATGGAGAAGCAGAAACATAAGCCTTAAGTATTTTAAATTAAGAGTATATACTAGTACGATTCCCGCGCCATGGCGCATTTTTTTAACACTAAAATATTATATATAAAAATATTATAGAATATTAATAAATGTTAAGATAAAAATCATAAAAAAAAACTTTATAACAAATGTATCTTTTAATTATCTCAGAAAATTATTTTTTTTAAATCTTAAGTAAAGTATAATACATAAATATATATATATTTTAAACTACTCAGTAATAATAGTATCAATATTATTATAACATTGTTCAAATGTGATGTGTCATAATTAGACCTGTCATTCGGGTCGGGTCACTTCGGGTTTCGGGTAAAACGGGTCTCGGGTAAAACGGGTTTCGGGTTTTTCGGGTTGACTCGAACCCGGGTTTGACCGGATTTCGGGTCGATTTCGGGTTTGTCAATTTTTTCTTTTTTAAATTAAAAAATCATAATTTGATAATTTTGTGATAAATTTTAATTATATATAAAAAAAATTTAATTATATATAATTATAAATCAACCGGGTCAATCGGGTCACCGGGTCTATCGGGTCAATCGGGTCAAAATTACCGGGTCGAAACCCAGATTACCCGAAAAATTTCGGGTTTTTCGGGTTCGGGTCGAAAAAAAAATCGGGTCAAAATTTCCGGGTTCGGGTCGGTCGGGTCGGGTCACCGGGTCGGGTTGTGTTTTGACAGGCCTAGTCATAATCAATAGTTATATTCAATGTTTTGAATTAAGCCCAATAGTTAGTAAATAAATTTGAGTTAAGCCCAATAGTTTGAAGTCATTTTATATATTTATATAATACTATATTAATATATCCTTGTTTAAAACAAAAATATGTATAAAGTATTTTTTTTATAATTTATAAATTAGTTGGAAAGAGATACAATACAAATTTTGAAAATGATTTAATAAGGTAAAGTAGTAATAATACTCAGACACACCACCTAATATAATTGAAATAAATATATAATTATTATCATTAGGATAAATTTGAAAAGGAAAATATAAGCTCCCGTACAAAGATTAAAAAAATCATAAGCACATGATTGTGTGAATACTTTTAAAGTTGTGTAGATATACATAACTTATTCATTATTTTCATTAGAAAGATGGCTATAAAGAGAGTCACATAAATAGTGAAAATAAAGGTAAGATGTAAAAAAAAAATCCTAAAAGGTAGAAAAGTGATCTAATAAGCCTCATCCAAAATTTAAAATAAGCATTAATAATGTTTATAAGTCTTAAAATATTATTTCTTTTTCGATAGTCATTTATGATGTCTAAAATAAGTAGATTGTAAGAAAAAAGCTTTTTTTTTTGCTCTAATTGATTTTTATAATTACTTTTTGAAATCAAATATTCAAAAATAGATTATTTTTCCTAACATCATAAAAAAAAAACTTTTGCAAGCCTTAAAATATTGAAATTATAATAAGGGCCTTCTAGGTTGTATAAAATAAATATAGATGTAAAATATCATTTTGGATTTTTTTTCTTCAATATTTGAAGCCAAACACCCAGAAATTAATCATAAAAGAGTGTTTATTTATTTATTCAAATTTCACATTTGCTTTTCTAAAAATTCTTCAATTTTTGTATGTAGATCTTAAAATGTTCGTTTTTTGAATTCCCAAAAGTCATTTAATAGGTTTAGAATAAATATAACTTCTATATGAAAAAAAAAATAGATTAAACATTTAGATAGATGTCATGTAGAATAAATATAACTAGTATAGTTCCCGCGCCATGGCGCGATTTTTTTAAAATAAATTTTAAAAATAAAATATTATTATTCAATTAAATAAAATATAAGTTTAATATTTTGAATTAAAATTATACAAATAAACTCATAAAAGAAAGATATAATAAGCTCAATCAAGATGAACTCCATTGTAGGTTAATATTAATTTAATATTTTAAAATAAACACATTTGTTATTTCAAAGATGAAAATCAATTCTAAAAAATAAAAAAGGGAAAAAAGAAAAAATGATTAGTTAAAAGGAAGGAAAGGTAAGAGAGAAAAAAAAAAGTAGGAAAAAAGATAATTAGTTGAATCAGCTAAAATCAAAGACAAGCTGACACGTCAACATAAGTCTTCTGATTTAAAGTATTATATAGATATATATAGATATAGATTATACAAATAAACTCATAAAAGAAAGATATAATAAGCTCAATCAAGATGAGCTCCATTGTAGGTTAATATTAATTTAATATTTTGAAATAAAGCCATTTGTTATTTCAAAGATGAAAATCAATTCCAAAAAATAAAAAGGAGAAAAACGAAAAAATGATTAGTTAAAGGGAAGGAAAGGTAAGAGTGGGGGAAAAAAAGAGTAGGAAAAAAAGATGATTAGTTGAATCAGCTAAAATAAAGGACAAACTGACACGTCAGCATGAGTCTTCTGATTTAAAGTATTACTAGTATAATACCCGCACTATGGCGCGATATTTAATAAATAAAATAATAAAGGTAGACTTGAAATCTTTAAGAAAATGGTAAAAATATTAACCATAAAGTTAGGTTCCATAAAACGGCTTTTAAATTAAGATATTATATTGATATAGATTATTAGTATTGTAATGTATAGAGATTTAAATATTGATTAATAGTAGACATTAGATTTAATCCAATATTTTGATTTAAACCCAATGGTTAGTCAATGGGTAAAAAAAAAAGCGGGAAAATGTAAATGTATGAAAAAGATGAAGAGAATGATTAGTTTAAAAAATTTAAATGAAGGAGTTGTTGACATATCATCAAAAATATTATAAATTAAGATATTATATCGATAGATATTTTGAATTAAACTCGATAGTTAGTAAATGGGTAAAAAATGAAAATTAAAAGAAAAAACGTGATTGGTTAAAAGAGAGTGGAATGAGGAGAGCGCGTCACGTCAGCGGAAAGTATACGAAATTAAGTAGTTATATAGATATAGATATAGATGATTAGTTAAAGGGAAGGAAAGGTAAGAGAGTGGAAAAAATAAAAAAAGTAGGAAAAAGATGATTAGTTGAATCAGGTAAAATCAAGGACAAACTGACACATCAGCATGAGTCTTCTGAATTAAAGTATTATATAGATTGTTATTTCAAAGATGAAAATCAATTCCAAAAAATAAAAAGGAGAAAAACGAAAAAATGATTAGTTAAAGGGAAGGAAAGGTAAGAGTGGGGAAAAAAAAGAGTAGGAAAAAAGATGATTAGTTGGATCAGCTAAAATAAAGGACAAACTGACACGTCAACATGAGTCTTCTGATTTAAAGTATTACTAGTATAATACCCGCGTCATGGCGCGATATTTAATAAATAAAATAATAAAGGTAGACCTGAAATCTTTAAGAAAATGGTAAAAATGTTAACCATAAAGTTAGGATCCATAAAACGGTTTTTAAATTAAGATATTATATTGATATAGATTATTAGTATTGTAATGTATAGAGATTTAAATATTGATTAATAGTAGACATTAGATTTAATCCAATATTTTGATTTAAACCCAATGGTTAGTCAATGGGTAAAAAATTAAAAGCGGGAAAATGTAAATGTATGAAAAAGATGAAGAGAATGATTAGTTTAAAAAATTTAAATGAAGGAGATGTTGACATATCATCAAAAATATTATAAATTAAGATATTATATCGATAGATATTTTGAATTAAACTCGATAGTTAGTAAATGGGTAAAAAATGAAAATTGAAAGAAAAAACGTGATTGGTTAAAAGGGAGTGGAATAAGGAGAGCGCGCCACGTCAGCGGAAAGTATACAAAATTAAGTAGTTATATAGATATAGATATAAATGATTAGTTAAAGGGAAGGAAAGGTAAGAGAGGGGGAAAAAAAGTAGGAAAAAGATGATTAGTTGAATTAGCTAAAATCAAGGACAAACTGACACGTCAACATGAGTCTTCTGATTTAAAGTATTATATAGATATAGATATATAGATTGTTATTTCAACGGGTTTTCTAAATACACCGCTAATTTTTACTGGAACCACCGCTAATCTCCGCAACCCCCTGCGGACCGATCTCCGCTACCCCTTGCGAATCTCCCCGGACATCGTGCCAAACACGCCCTAAAAGTCCATTGACAAAACGTCCGCAAGACGTTGCGGAGAGAGGTCCGTATTAGGATGCGGAGTTCCCTAACCTATATGTTACAAAAAAAAATATTAAAAGTTCCGCAGGGATGTGCGGACCTTTTTCTTTTTTTTTTTTGCTCCTTGGAAGGAGAATCGGACATAGAGTCGCAACCGGGTGCCGACTTAACTCCGCAAGGAGTTGCGGAGTTAAGTCGGCGTAAAGGTTGTTTGGCACAACGTCAAAAGTATTCCGCAACAAGGTGCGGACTTAACTCCGCAAGGAGTTGCGGAGATTAACGGTGGTTCCAGTAAAAATTAGCGGTGTATTTATCAATCCCTTATTTCAAAGATGAAAATCAATTCCAAAAATTAAAAAAGGAAAAAAATGATTAGTTAAAGGGAAGGAAAGGTAAGAGAGGGGAAAAAAGAGTAGGAAAAAGATGATTAGTTGAATCAGCTAAAATTAAGGACAAGATGACACGTCAATATGAGTCTTCTTATTTAAAGTATTATATAGATATAGATATAGATTATACAAATAAAATCATAAAAGAAAAATATAATAAGCTCAATCAAGATGAACTCCATTGTAGGTTAATATTAATTTAATATTTTGAAATAAACCCATTTGTTATTGAAGGAATTTGCTGAAATGGACATTTAAGCATATTTGATTAAGTAGATAGCCCACTTATTTTTTTATTAGGTTTGCTGACCCCTTTAATATTTTTTTAACTGCATAAACCCTAACCCTCCTACCGTTCTTTCACGCTTCAACGTCGCTCCCTCCTCGTGCTTTTTATTCTCGATGATGAGCGAATCCATTTTCGGCGATTTCCTCCTACAATCCACAACCAATTCCTGTTCTCTCTCTCTAGATCTGCGATCCTCTCTTCTGCTTCTACGATCGATCCTTTGTGCTCCCCAAAATTGCACAGATTCAAGGATCTTTGCTTAATTTTCGATTCTGAATCCGTCCGGCGTCCTCAGATTCGATCGCTGTTTCTGTACTCTTCTCTCTCTCCGATCATCGCTTTCGACGATCTCTTGCTGCTCTCGCATTGTTTATTGTTATTGTTTGCGCGTTATTGGCGACGGATTCGGATTCGGATTCGGATTCATCCGAGGAGCCTGTTTAGGTTTCGCTGATCTCTCTCCCCTATCGCCGGTGTAAGTCTTCTTCCCAGACCAAATCTCTTTATCGGATTCCAAATTTGCTTCCTGCTTTTCGTTGATTTCTGGATCACCATGGTCGATGGATCTCGTGGTTTGAGTATTGCATCCATTTTTCTCCTTTTTTGGCCTCTTCGTTGATTTTTGTATCACCTCTGCGAGCTTCAATTTGAAACTAGTAGTATTTTTGAAGCGGATGTGTTCGAGATTAGCTTTTAACCTAGCTAATTTCAAGTTTTGCCATCAATTTTCTGTTGGATTTGATCCTGATGCCGGGAAGAATGCAGATTAATTTGTTGCTGATTAAAATTTGAATTTGATTTGTGAAATTGCTTCCATTTTCTTCGTTGTACTCTTTGTGTATCTTTAGGTTTTCGAATTTAGGGGAAATTAGGGGAAGATTGAGAAATTTGAAGGTGCTGAATAGCTTTGAATTGGGTGAGGTAAGAGCTGCATCCAAGGTGTTCGATGAAATGCCTAGATGAATTGAGTTTGTTTTTGTTTATAACTGAGGACTATCACGAAGCTTGAATGGAGAGTTCATCCGAGCATTTGCCTTCAAATGTGGGAGCTGTCAAGCCATTGAAGCAGAGCTATGGGCGGTCTATTACGACCTGAAGTTAGCAATGGAGATGAGGATGTCGAAGCTGATCCTAGAGATGGACTGCGCTATGGCGTGCAAGCTGATGGGATCGATCAAAGAGGAAGTGTTCACCCACCACAATCTCGTGATGCAATGTCGCAGGTTGGTGAGGCAAAATTAGAAATTCGGCTATGGCGTACGTGCAAGCTGCTATGCCTGGCCTATTACGGCCTGAAGTTAGAAATTCAGCTTTATACTTCTATATTTGGTCAAAATTAAATTCAATGTAGTATGTATAAATAATCTGAGTAATATAGTGTATAATCCTTGGAATGTTATATACTTCTATGTTTGGTCAACTAACGTTGTATCAATTTGAACAATAATTGATCCATGTTTTTGAGTTGATGACATGTTATAATAGGTGTTTATATGTGCAATAAAGTGACAATATTTTGATTCCACGTTTTAAGCTCTTATGTCATCAAGTATATAAAATTGTCACCATAAACAATTGTGATTAATAAAAATTTAACAAATGTCATCCATGAATAAAAATTTAATGAACATGTCATCAATTATATAAAATTCCACGTTTTAAGCTCTTATATAAAAAATGTCATCGATGAATAAAAATTTAATGAACATGTCACCACAAGTGATTGCATCAATGAAGTGTAATCACAAATGTGTCATCAATCGATTTGATTAAAAAAATGGCATCAAATAATTACAGTATAAAAATGACATCAAAACACCATTTTGAAAAAGTTGTATCACATTAAAGAAAAAAATGTCATCAAAATACTACTTTGAAAAATATCATCAAAATACTATTTTAAAAAAATATCATCAAAAATATGGCATCACGGTAAAAATAATATCATCAAAAAATTGACATAAAAAAAAGTGGCATCGGTCGTTAACAGTAAAAAAAATGGCATCAATGGTTAACGTGACATTACAGTAAACAAAAAATGTCATCAAAGTTTTAAAAAAGTGGCATCCAATCATTTCATTAGAAAAGTGGCATCAGAGTGAAAATGAATTTTTGGCATCAAAACGGTAAAATATGACATTACAAAAAATGGCATCACTAAAAAAAATCCAAATGGGTTGGTCAACGTTGACCGGTTAATGGTCAAACGGTTGACCATTAACCCTTCCACTCTATTTGGATGGGGTCTAGGACAAAACTAATTAACCTAGTTTGGGGTCTAAGTACCTCATTAAACATTCAAAAGAGCCTATCTAGCAAAATCACCCTTTGTTATTTCAAAGATGAAAATCAATTCCAAAAAATAAAAAGGGGAAAAAAGAAGAAAAATGATTAGTTAAAAGGAATGAAATGGAAGAGAGAGAGAGAAAAAAAAAAGTAGGAAAAAGATAATTAGTTGAATCAGCTAAAATCAAGGACAAGCTGACACGCTAACATAAGTCTTCTGATTTAAAGTATTATATATATATAGAGAGAGTATAGATCATATGAGAACAAGGCTTATTGAGTAAAATGAGAACAGATCTAGGCCTTTGATTGATGAAAAATGGAGGGTTGTGATTATTCCTAGAGAATTTATTATTTTAATTAAAAAATCAGAAAAAGGATTTTGCTTCTCAAGGTGTTGCGCGTGTAATTCATTCCCTCATCTTTCTTCATTTAAACCGTCTGTGGCGACTCCCAGGAAAACGCTCAGGCTATGGTCGAAATTAGGGTTAGTCGCGAGAGGTGCAGGGAAGGCGGCAGTTGCGAAGGTGGCCGACAAGCCGCCACCGATGGCAACTGCATCAGGAGCGGATGCGATGGCGATGAGGCGGGCTGATGAGGCGGTGGTTGTGAAGGGCGAGAAGGCGGCGGTTGCGAAGGTGGCCGACAAGCCGCCACCGATGGCAACTGCATCAGGAGCGGATGCGATGGCGATGAGGCGGGCTGATGAGGCGGCGGTTGTGAAGGGCGAGAGGTGCAGGGAAGGCGGCGGCTGTGAAGGGCGCGGGCTGATGAGGCGGACGGAGGCGATGGCGGCGATTGGAAGGGCCGATGGCAGCGATTGGAAGGGCGGATGCGATTGGTCGAGCCTTGGTGGCGAGTCGAAGGCGCTGATTCGTCTCCGTCCTTCGGGACACCACAAATCAGTGCCTCCTCCCCACCTTGGCTGCGGATCGGAGATGTCGAAGGCTTGGAGCCGCTGGTGGTCGAGGGTAGATGGCCGACGATGCCCGCCCTTCGTGGGTGCACAAATGGAGGCGGTGGAGGTCTTGGCGGGGAGGTTTCCGATGGTGGTGGACCAATTCCCATTCAATTCATTCGATTCATTCGATTCCACAAATTCCCATTCAATTCATTCGATTCCACAAATTAAGAAATCCTTTTAATATTGACTAATCTGATAATTCACTCTCCAATTTGAAATTTTGTATTTGTAATCAGTAGTAAAGTGGTGGTTTGTTCAATCAGAGAAATAGATGGAGGCGGTGGAGGTCTTGGCGATGGCTGACGCAGTAAAGGTAGTTGCGATGGTGGCAGAGACATGGAGGCGACCAGCGGCGTGGAGGCAAGCAACGACGGTGTGATTTAGTTTCGTGGTGAGGCGACTCCTTGGTGGTGGATCTGCAGTCGGGGAGGTTTCCGATTGTGGTGGACTTGGAGTCTAGGGTTTGTGATTAGTTGAAATCCTTTTTGTTTGCAATTGATTTAATTGCTTGATTGAAACAGATATTCGGGGGGAAAGCCGAATTATTCATATGTATGGACCGATTTTGTGTTTCATGAAATGTGATTTTTTATGTTGCCGGTCATATGATTTAAAAATACATCGATACTATCGAATAATCATGGGATACTATCGAATAATGATGTGATACCATTGAATAATTTTTAGTTATAACACTACAACATCATCGAATAATCAAGTTGTATCATCGAATAATCAAGTGATACGATCGAATAATCAAGCGATACCATTGAATAATTTTTAGGTAAAAATTTAGAGGCGTTTTCAGGATGATAGCCGATTTCAAAAATACAACGATACAATAGCATAATCCGTCAATAAGATCGAATAATCCAGCGATACCGTCGAATAATTTAAAAACAGCTTGTACACGCGCCCCAACACAGCAAGTGAGGATGGAAATTTGTGGGTCCCACTGATTTTTAATTAAAGAAAAAAGCTTAAATTGGCTATTAATCTCAGCCACCCATTTCAATTAATCAACGCCCAGGATGTGTTCTCAAATATATAGATATAGATATAGATATAGATTATACAAATAAAATCATAAAAGAAAGATATAATAAGCTCAATCAAGATGAACTCCATTGTAGGTTAATATTAATTTAATATTTTGAAATAAACCCATTTGTTATTTCAAAGATGAAAATCAATTCCAAAAAATAAAAAGGGGAAAAAGGAAAAACTAATTAGTTAAAGGGAAGGAAAGGTAAGTGAGGGAAAAAAAAGAGTAGGAAAAAGATGATTAGTTGAATCAGCTGAAATCAAGGACAAGTTGACACATCAGCATGAGTCTTCTGATTTAAAGTATTATATAGATATAGATACAGATTTCGATTTTCAACTTATTTTTTAATTAGTCATTACACTTATTTATTCTTTTACCTATTCAATTTCCAACACAAATCCCAATTAAATAAATGCTTAAACATTCCCTTAATAATAAAAAAAACTTGTTATTAACATCCTAATTGTTTTTAAAAAATAAAAATTCTTAAGGATGTATTTTCCTAAAATATTAATTAATTGAATTCGATAAGGAGGGGAGTTCACAAACATGATGGTGTATAAAATAACGAAAAACCCCAAAAAGATTTGGTTACGAGCTAAATTTTGACGGATCCTTTCCGGATACCGAAAACTTTGCATCTCAATGGAGGGCGCTGGTATCCAACCATGTTGAGCCATGAGCCGAGTTCATTACTTTGAGAGCCGGAATTCTTAAATCACTAGAACTAAATATCCAAAACATTGAGATAGAATTGGGCAATCTTTGCATTATTAATGCATTTAAGGACATTCTTGAAAAGTCGAAATGATCATCACTGACTCCTTTATGGATCTTGGTCGCTTCCAGACTATCCATTTTCATCATGTGTTTAGGGAAGTTAATAGTGTAGCGAATAGATTGACTTTCTTAGTTCATAACTTCATACAATTTCTACTCTTAACCCTACCACAAATCAAGAGCTACATGTTCTCATCCGAAAGGATGTGCTATGATGGACTACTAATCGTGTTTAGTTCATCTTAATTGCTTTCCTTTTTTTTTTAAAAATGATTTCTAAAATAAAACTCTTATTAAAATACAAGCATTGAAATAAAATAACGGCTTGTTTGGGATGAGTATATAGATATAGACTATGAGTATAGAAAACCCAATATCTGTATACCCTATTTGGTATAATTATCCAAATAAGTATATGGATATGGATCCTATATCTCTATCTACTTATTCTAGGGTATTTCTCCCTTTTGGATATTTGTCAAATTTGATGGCTATAGGAAAAAGATGTATCCGCATCTGCTCGCTCCATTGCCAGGGACTTCTCCTCCTTCTCCTCGCCATTTGCTTCCCATTGCTGTTCGATTTGCTGTTTGAATTGCTGTTCGATTAGATCTACTCGCCTCAATTGAGTTTGAATTGTTGTCCGCATCTGCTCGCCTTCATTGCCAGTGACTTCTCCTCCTTTTTGTTTGCCATCTGCTTTCCATTGCTGTTCGATTTGCTCCTTCTTCTTCTCGCCTCCATTGTTGTTCGATTTGCTCTTCTTCTTCTCGCCTCCATTGTTGGTCAATTTGCTGCTTCCTATTGCTTCTCGCCATCTGCTTCCCATTGCTGTTGGATTTGTTCAACCCTAATTTGTTCGAATCCTCCGTTGTGCTCAACCCTCATTTTCCTAATTTGCTCGAATCCTCCATTGTATTCAACCCTAATTTGTTCGAATCTGCTCACCTCCATTGTGTTTGAATTGTTGTTCGCATCTGCTCAACCCCATGCTTGTTCAACCCTAATTTGTCGGTTTATAACTCGTTTTTGTTATATTTCTATATCTATATACCCTTGTTATATCTATATACCCCTTCCAAACGACAAATATAAGATATAGATATCAATCACATACCCCTACGGCCATACCCAATACCGATAACTTGAAATCTATATCTCATACCCATAACCTACATTCTATATCTATATACCCTTTTCAAACGGTCCCTAAAATAGTACGAGAAGAAGGGAAACGAAACAAAATTCCAAGAAAGAAAAAGATGTCTTTCTCCAATCAAAGGTGTCTATAAAAGCCAAATTGCCTGTGAAATCACTTGGCTGTGGACAGTCTCACCTCTCGCCTCTTCAACCCCTTCCTTGTTCGAAGACTCGTCCCCTGCCCCCGCCCCCGCCCCCGCCCCCGCCCCCGCCCCTCACCAAGAGGATTTTGATTGACCTTCTCCCTTTCCCGCTGTTCCTTTCGTCTTCCAATGGATTTGGAACCCTAGAATCTATACCTTTGAGGAGATATGTCCCGTTTCGACAATTCCTGGCTTCCCCTCTCCAAGGCAAAGTCCGAGGCCTCCATAAGTGCCCCCGGCCACGATTTGGATCCCGGGGAGTTCAAATTGGAGCAGGTTTTCCCGGTTTACGCATTTGGGTTTTCCAGCCCCGACCCGGCTTTGGTTCCGGATTCTGATTCTGTTTCTGGACACCACATTTGGGACGCCATCAAGCATGAGGCCAAGTCCGAGGTAATCACTAATCCCCTCATAGTGAGAGGAAAAAGAAATAGTTTTTTTTTATCTTTTCTGTTCTTTGCGTTCAAATTCTTCTCTGTGGGTGTATATTATTGTGTTTTATGATCTTACACTAGTGTCTAAAACAGGGGTTTTGATATTAATGTGAGTGGTAAATTTTAATGATTGGAATTGTGGGGGGAAAAACCCTTTCTGTGATCTTAAACTGGCAGTTTTGTTAGTGGTGGGAAGTGGAGCTGTCATTAATTATGTCAAAACAAGTAATTTGCATGGCCTAATTTGGATTGGGATATTTCAGGCAGACAAGGAGCCAATTTTAAGCAGTTTCTTGTATGCAAGTGTACTTTCCCATGACTGTTTAGAGCGTGCACTGGGATTTGTGCTGGCGAATCGGCTGCAGAACCCGACTCTGTTAGCTACACAGTTGATGGATATATTCTCTGATGTAATAATGCATGACAAAGCCATCCAGAGATCCATTCGGTTGGATCTGCAGGTATGTTTTTGAATAATTGATCTTGGCTATTCGTGTTTACGGTATTCTGGTTCGTTGACTTGGTCTTATGATGTGTTTTTTATCCATCACAGGCATTTAAAGATCGTGATCCTTCGTGTCTGTCATATTGCTGGGTTTTATTGTATCTTAAGGTCTGCGTATTCATCACTGACTTCTTTGATTGAGTTTCATTCCTTGTAATTATTGAATCTTGATTGTGCAGTATATGTATGTAGCAAGTATATAGAACTCACGATGAATTTCTAGTTGTCCTCATTAGCAAAATTTGCGAGGTTGGGGAATTGTGAACCTTCCTTTGATATGTAGAAAGGAACTTTACCCTTGTGAACAAAGATAGAGCCTGATTTTATTGCATGTTTTTTTTAAAATGCAATCAAATCAGTCACCTTGTCTATTTTCGACAGGTCTTGTTTGAGCAACCAAACAAGCATATGCTCTTTGATGTAAGATGTGATAAAGTTTAGCACTTACGATGGTTTGAGCATGCTGTTGATATGCTTTACTTTACTTTCGACGCTGTTTTTCAGGGTTATCATTCTTTGCAATCATATCGTGTAGCGCATGCCCTGTGGAACCAGGGCCGTAAAGTGTTGGCCCTGGCCTTGCAAAGTCGGATCAGTGAGGTAGCCTCTACAGTATGTTTAATCAATTCTGACTTCTTTCCTGAGGAACACATCCTGTAAATACTCCCGCATTAACTTTGTGACTTTTTTTTTTCTTAGGTTTTTGGAGTCGACATACATCC
This sequence comes from Persicaria tinctoria, assembly GCA_037127255.1. NCBI lineage: Eukaryota > Viridiplantae > Streptophyta > Magnoliopsida > Caryophyllales > Polygonaceae > Persicaria > Persicaria tinctoria. The sequence continues at coordinate 33,736,336 of JBANSL010000004.1, read as the reverse complement.
AGGTATGCCCTCTGTCTAGTTTATTGCATGAATTTTAAGTAGCTTTCCAATTAAGCTGCTGGAAACTGAATAGTTCTGTAAAATGAAGCATCATATAATACTGCTTTTAAGAAGCATCCAAAGTCACTTGCACGAACTTGAAGCAATTGGATTTTTTATAGATTATATAAATAGGAATACGATTCTACTAGATATTATAGTGAAAAAGGTAAGAATCTAGCAGAACTCTCTCTCTCTCACACACACACACACACACAATGGAACGAAAGGCTTTAATCAAGCCTTGGTTGGAATTCTCTAAACTAACAACAACAACAAGCCCAGTATATCCCGCTTAAAGCAAGGTCTGGCCCCCATTGCAAGGTCTTTTCCCGACTAGGTCGAGAGAGAGTTTCCGTATTACCTGGACCAGGGAAAGTGTCAAAACCAGACAAAGCATGAACAAAAAGGGCAGGCATGTAATAACATGCATAGACACACAAGTAGAAGAAATAGAGAAGTAGGGCTCGTAAAAAAGGATACTATCTCAGTTAGCCCAGCCTACCCCTTGTTCACCCTTATAACCTCTCTCAACCGGATTCGATCTCTCGTTAAACCCTCGGGTATGTGCAACAAAGTAAGATCCCGCCTAATGACCTCCCTCCGGGACTTCTTGGGTCGACCTTTGCTACGCCGCAAACGCTCGATGAAAAGAAAATCACATCTGCATACCGAAGCTTCCGGAACTCTTCTATGCAGTACGCACATGCCCAAACTATGTGAGCCTAGATTCCCTCAACTTGTCCTTTATACACCAGACTCCTACTTTCCCATGGATTATCTCGTTTCAGGGAGAGAAAACCTCTCTGGCCAATACACTAGGTAAATGCATCTACTATATTCTTCTTTGCATATCAAATCCGTAGGTTGGTCCTATTGTTTACAGTTGGGCTAGTCCCTTGGTCACCCACCCCGCTGTCAAGACCTGCCATGATCTTATAAGAAACCCGCCTAGACCCACCTAGACCCTTGGCCCCACCTTGCTCCCAAGCGGCTCTCAAGTGTCTTTTAGAACATTTATTCCTTCCCATCCTAACTCGTTTGATTGCACAGCCTACTAGCATAGGCACATAGCCATGAATTCTTTCCAGAACTCTCTATTTGTAATGGGATATGCCTTCAACTAACCGAGGTGGCTATATTCTTCTTCTACTAACCGAGGTGAATTTGTATCATATTTTCTGTATTTGATGGAGTTTGCATCGTAATAACATATTTGGGTTTGGGTTTTGATTTTTATCCCCCGTTTTTATCCAACATGGCTACATTTCACAACATCTTGCTATGCTAGCCTTAGATACCCAGAGTGCCAGAGTGGTGACTTATTATTCCTCTGATGTGTATTCTTTCATCAGTGTAGAACTTTGCCCATTACTTGTGGGTCGAGTTTTGATTATCTTTATTTGGGCTCATCTTGTTCAGCATATCTCATGTTTCTTTGTGACTAGCTGCCAAAGTTGGCGAGGGAATACTTTTGGATCATGCAACGGGTGTTGTCATTGGGGAAACAGCAGTTATTGGTAACAGAGTTTCAATAATGCAGGTATACACTAATTTTCTGTTTTTGTTTATGGGTTCATGCTTACAAATGAATGCTCAAATAGTTGGATGAAGATTGACTACAAATTGCCAGTTTATGAAGTTGAGAACCAATTTTTTGCTTTCAACGTCCTCAGATCTTATCCAAGCATGGATATTAAAAGAGAATATATGTTATAATAAAACCCTTCTTTCCGTAACTTGATAAATTTTCAACAGGGTGTGACCTTAGGAGGAACCGGGAAAGAACTTGGTAATCGTCATCCAAGAGTTGGTGATGGTGCACTTATTGGAGCCAGTGCTAACATACTCGGCAGCATTAACATAGGTGAAGGGGCAATGATAGCTGCTGGATCGCTTGTACTACAAGACGTTCCCCCACATAGGTACGAGAGAGAAAATGATGCTTATGTTATTCAGGTCTGCTTTTCAGTTCCGAGTTCTTGTGGAACAAGCATTTTGATACTATTTGGTCCTTCCTTTCTGTTGGCAAAGTATGGTTGCAGGAATACCAGCCAAGTTGATTGGGCATGCAGACGAGCAAGACCCATCTCTAACAATGAAACATGGTATGCTGTGTTTATTTCATTCTGTACATTCTCAAAGAGAGATGCTAAATCACATCATCATGATTTGCCTTTCAATGAACATATGCAGATGCTCCTAGAGTGTTCTTTGAGAAAGCAGCGAGCAGTTCTGGTCCTTCTAGAGATGGAAGTTAAAACTTCAAAGTGTGAGTTTCCTTTGTGTCCTTTCTGCTGCATAGTCATCATCGACAACCTAGAAAATGGATTCACCAAAACTTTTTGATAACCAACTCCATGACTTTTGCGATGCAAAAATTGATGCATTTTGTTACTGAACAAGTAGAATTTTGAAGAGATTTTGTGATCACAATTGAGTATGTAATAACAATTGTTATTTCTTTCGTTCAGGCGATATTGGATCCTAGATTGACCTTAAGTTCGATGCTGAGCATATTTAATTTTCACAATACACCTGCGGCTCTGACAATCAGACGAATATAAATCAGCAGTGGGAAGCACTTGCTTCGCAGGCTTGGTAGGTGTGAATTGGATCCTGCCGATGTGCGAGGTTTGCTCGACTTGTTTTGAGTTTTGTCGAAATCAAGAGTTCTCTTGTTGTATATCACAAGCCTGATAATGGAGGTATGGTGGTGGCTTTTTATTCCCATTGATGTAACATGAGAGTGCCCATGTTACTACAGAAAGGCATCTTGGTAGCAATTCCACCCTACAGTGATTTTGTTGTAGATTTTGTTTGTTTGTATTAGCACTTCTCCTTCCAAATAGGTCGGAGATTCTATGCATTATCGAAACAACGTTACTTTAGCATGGCGTCGAGTATGTCCAGTGAAAGAATAAAAGCATTCCATTACAGGTTTAAAGTCCAATAGAGATTTCAAGTTTTTAGCCCTGCCTAAAATGCAAGGGATTAGCTTTGCCTTTAAGAGGGGGAGACAATCCGCACGGTGAAAATATCGCTATTGACACGGTGGTGGCCACGGTTTCAGAAACCGTGAGAATATTATGTGACGGTTTTCAAAACTGTCGCCATAAGTCTACATTTTTCTCTCATCACATCGAGCGGACACAGTTTCTAAAACCGTGGGAGGCGTCCTGAGAAAATAGTCTATCTATCAAATGGAAATTGGTAAACATTCTCACAGTTTCTAAAACTTTGGCCGGTCAATGCAGTGGGGAGGCAGATGTGACTCATGGCGACGGTTTTGAAAACCGTCGCATAAACAGTTTCACGGTTTTAGAAACCGTGGCCGTCACCGTGTAAATAGCGATAAATTGACCGTGCCAATAACAATACTGCTTTCGGAGGTAAAACAATGTCATTTTAGCTAGAAGTTCCTCAAATATCTTACACAGATCGCATCATATACAGTATTGTTCTGAAATTCTGAATGGAAGTTGAAAAAATATGTTGACAGAAGTACTACATCAACAGAAACCAAGGAAAAATATCAATTTTTCCTTTTTACCTCTATTGTTTTTTTAATGGAAATGTAGCTTTTTAAAATATTAGTGGAAGGTTTCCCCATCTAAAGGAGTTGTGGGTAGTGTCTAAAGATCCATGATTCAAACTTCGAATGATCGTTTTCTATTTACTAAAATGAATGATCGCTCTCTATTTACTAAAATGAAGGAAGGTTTTACCCAAAATTATACTAAATGCTCTAGTAACACATTCCGAAAGACAACAGAAGCTGAACTTTTTCTTGCTGAATTTACAGTGTAGCTAACTATCAATGTTCCACCCAAATCAAAACTATTAATATTTCAAGATGAGATTGAGAGCTACTATATGCCCGGCCATTTACCTGTTTTCAGTGTCGATAATTTTTTGCCGAAAGGAATAGATGATGTCTTACTGACATCAAACGTCTGTAAAACCAGTGTATTTGCATTTGGCCATAAAGAATCGTGCTAGAACCGTGTGTATAGCACGCCAGTGCAAGATCTGTTACCTACCAAATCCAAGATCTAGTATATGTCATTTTCAAGCCTGTGGAATTTGTTCATACTGATGCAAAAGCAAAAACAAGATCTACCAAAAACAGATGCCTTAGGCATATTTCACTATCTTCAATATCACATTTATTCAGAGCAGACCAAGTGGGGTTGGTGGGGTGTAAAGTTTCAACCTCCAAAATTAACACCATTCAACCCCCCACCTACACTTTCACAAACACAGGATTCAAATCAAAACCCCTAAAATTTCACCAAAAAAGATTGCATAGTTTTGCATAATCAAAGATATTGCAAAGGGGGCAACAAGAACATGCATCATCGAACAAACCAAAATTCAGGCAATAACATGAGCAGCAAAATAAACCCTAAAAACCCCAGCTCAAAACAAAACATATCATCACCCCATGAAAAAGCCACAATCAAATCAACCATGCCTAGCTTGGAAATTTTTCATAAAAGCAACAAGCTTTTCAACACCAGCATAAGGCATAGCATTGTAGATGGAAGCCCTCATCCCACCAACAGACCTGTGACCCTTCAAAGCAACCATCTTTTCCTTTGCAGCCTCCTTGATGAACTCCCCTTCAAGCTCAGACTTCTCAAGTGTGAAAGGCACATTCATCAGTGACCTCACAGACTTGTCCACAGGACACCTGAAGAACCCATTGCTCTCATCAATGGCAGCATACAGCAACTCAGCCTTCCTCCTGTTCTTCCTCTCCACCTCCACTAACCCTCCTTGGTCGAGCAAATCAGCAAACACAAGCCCACACATGTAAATCCCAAAGCAAGGTGGGGTGTTGTACAGTGACTTGTTGTCGGCATGGATCTTGTAATCAAGCATCACTGGAGTCATCCCCTGTGCACTCCCAACCAGATCTTTCCTCACAATCACAATGGTGACCCCAGCGGGGCCCACATTTTTCTGCGCGCCTGCGTAGATCAGCCCGAATTTGGTCACATCGACGGGCTTGGAGCAGAAATTGGAGGACATATCGGCCACCAGGAGTGAATTCTTGTTCTTCGGGGTTGGGTAATCCTTGAATTCGACACCGTAGATGGTCTCATTGGCGCAAATGTGAAGATAAGTGGCATCTAGGGTTTGCTCGAACTCGTCGAAAGATGGGATTGTGGTGTAATTCTTGGATTTGCCAGACCAGATTACCTTTGGATTGGAGTACTTCTTGGCTTCCTTGGCGGCCTTGTCGCCCCAGGAGCCGGTGACGAGGTAATCGACGGTGTCGTCGGGTTTGCAGAGATTGAGGGGAATGGCGGCGAATTGAGTGGTTGCGCCGCCCTGGAGGAAGAGGACGTCGTAATCGGAGGGGATATGGAGGAGGGCGCGTAGATCTGACTCGGCTTTCTCGATGATGGAGGTGAATTCCTTGCCGCGGTGGCTCATCTCCATGACGCTCATGCCGGATCCGTTCCAGTCGAAGAGCTCCGACTGGGCCTTGAGGAGGACCTTCTCGGGGAGGACGGCGGGGCCGGCGGCGAAGTTGAAAACGCGGTCAGAGGAGGCAGGGGAGGGGGAAGAGGGGGAGGGGCGGTCGTGGAGTTGGGTGGCGGAGCAGGTGATAGAGATGGGCTTGTTGGGGGATTTGAGGGCGGTGGGGAGATCGGAGGAGGGGAAGGAGAGGTGGTGGGTTCTGAAGGGGAGAGAGTGGGTTTGGAGGTGGGTTGGGGTTTTCAGGAGGTGGGTGGTGGGGGTGGAAGCCATGGCCATCACGGTGGTTGTTGCGGCGGCGGTGGAGGTGGCGGAGAAATGGGTGCTTTTTGTGGGGTCGAGTAGAGGGTTTTAATCGACGTATTGATGCAGGCAGAGGTGAGGGGAAGATGGTGGGTTTTTATTTATATATAAAAAAAAGGGGGAATCAGGACATGAAAAGTGCTTATTCTATGGACTTGCTTGATTTGGATCTTTGACAATTTTTCAATTTTCATTTTACAATTCGGGCATTTATTTAGAAATCTTAATTAAAATAGGAATATATTACTGTATTATAATATAAATTTTCAATTTGAATTCCATTATGAGTTTTATTTATAAAAGCAGCTATTTCATTTGAATAAGATAAAAAAAATGACAGATAAAGGTTTCATATTAGAATGAGATATTTTAGTTGCTTTTATTTTGAGACTAAGATGAAAAAAAATCGATTCTTAAAATTACTAATTCATGTAGTAATTTATGTAAGGGCCAACGATAAAAATAAAAATAAAAGTTTGTAATCAGTTCATGTGGTAATTTATGCAAGCCACGGCACGTCTCTCCGATCTACCGGGCTTGTCCAGTAATTCGAATTATTTCCTTATATTAAAAAAAAAAACCACTTTAGCATGGTAATTAAACCCTAGGGCAAGGAGCGATTCCGGCGGTTGACTCGTGGCGGCTTCCGATTGCTTGTGCATCCTCTTCGGTCCGGTTTACGGTCGTGAGAGCCTAGGTCTTCCCCGCCGATTTCGTGCGGGTCCACCGGCTTCGGAGGTGCTGATTCAGGTTTGTTTTAATACAGTTTTCTGGGCAGATTTAATGGCAGAGAAGGAAAAGGAGGGTGGGAGGAGAGAAAGGATGGTGCTAACGGGGTGAGGGGTGTGTGACTTCGGTTTCTTTTGCTGCATTGTTGAGGGGTGTGCCATCATCTGTTTTTGTGCCGACTAGAGGTTTGCGTCAGGGAGATCCTCTGTCTCCCTATCTGTTTCTGATATGTGCGGAGGCTTTCTCAGGCCTGATCCAGAAAAGTGAGAGGGAAGGGCGTTGGAAGGGGATAAAAATCGCTCAATCAGCTCCTGTGGTTTCACATCTATTTTTTGCTGATGATAGTATTTTATTTGCGAGGGCTAACTGTCAACAGAGTGCAGAGATTATCGATATCCTCCGTGTCTACGGAGAAGCTTCAGGACAACAGGTTAACCTTGCAAAGTCTGAGTTGTCGTTCAGCAGGAATGTAGGAGTGGAGTTGCGGGAGGAGATTCAGGGAGTTATGGGAATCCTTGAGGTTGAGAAACATGAAAAGTATCTAGGGCTGCCCATGATGATTGGACGATCGAAGAAGGTGATATTTAGCAGTATTCGGGATAGAGCGTGGAAGAAGTTGAAGGGGTGGAAGGAAAGGACGTTATCACGAGCGGGGAAGGAGGTTTTACTTAAGTCGGTCGCTCAGGCAATTCCGCTATATACCATGCCCTGCTTCCTCTTGCCAGGATATCTATGCAAGGAGATCGAACAGCTGATGTGCAAATTTTTGTGGGGCGATAATGATAGAAGCCGTGGAATTCATTGGATGTCTTGGAAGAGAATGTGTTTGGCGAAGGAGTATGGAGGACTTGGGTTCCGGGATATGGAGATGTTCAACCTGGCTCTACTTGCTAAGACCGGATGGAGGATTTTGCACGAACCGGAATCGTTGCTCTCTCGACTTCTAAAAGCCAAGTACTTTCCGCGTACATCTTTTCTTGAGGCGAAGCTTGGACTTGCACCAAGCTATGCTTGGCGTAGTATACTGAGGGGTCGAGAGGTCCTTGAGGAGGGGTGCTATAGGGCAGTCGGGAGTGGGGCAAATCTGAGGGTTTGGAAGGATTAGTGGATACCGAGACCGACGTCTTTCAAACCAATAGCAAACATGAGTAATATGGGGGAGGATATGAGAGTGATTGAGCTCATAGACTGTAGTAGAGGTGGGTGAGACGAAGAAGCTGTGCGATCTGCTTTCTTGCCAGGGGATGTAGAAGTAATATTAAATATTCATCTGGTTGAGCCAGAATCACCCGACTCACTTGTTTGGTACTATGCCCGAGATGGCAATTATTCGGTAAAGTCGGGCTACCATATGGTGATGGAGAGATGCCGGTTGGAGGATGCAGGTGGCCAATGCTCGGCGCCGGCTATATCGGGCAACATATGGAAGAAGCTATGGTCGCTCAAAGTGGTCCCGAGGGTTAGAAATCTACTGTGGCGTTCGGCGCGCGGAATTCTACCATGTAAGGTGGCGCTGCAGAAGAAAAGGGTGATGGAGGAGTCCGGCTGTGATGTGTGTGGTCGTGATGAGAATGTTTTTCATGCTCTCTTTGAATGCAAATGGGCAAGGGCATGTTGGAAATTAGTCCCGACGTTGGAGAAGTGGGGGAAAGGGCTACGGGAGTTCCTCCCATGGATGGAGAGGGCTGTTTTGGAGAAGGATGATGGCAATAAAAAGTTATGGGCATATATAATTGAAAGGATATGGTATGCGAGGAATAGAAGGGTATTTAATGGGGTGCAAATTGAGCCGAGTCGAACGGTCGAAGATGCGATTGAAGCGGCGGCAAGGGAGATCCGGGTGAATGCAGTGCACAGTGGAGGAGTCGAAGAGGGGGCCGAGTATGCTCGATGGTGGTTACCTGAAGGGGAGGTTGTGAAGATCAACTGTGATGGGTCCGCTTCGGCAACAAAGGGATGCGGTGTGGGGCTGATTGCTCGTGATTCTATTGGTGCTGTGTGCTGGGCAGCTGCTAAGAAGATACAACAAGGATCGACGCCATTGACAGCTGAGTGTGAGGCGGTGATTTGGGCTCTGAAGACTGCTCGCGAAATGGGTCCGCGTAAGGTGATCGGGAAGACTGATTGTAAGCAATTGGCTCTTCAACTACAAGGGAGAGCTTTGATGAAGGGACCTGTTGGAGTACTACTGTGTACGGCTAAGTCTTTAGCCATGGGGTTTGAGGTTTGTCATTGGAGTACAATCCGTCGAACCGAAAATCAAGCAGCTCATTTCCTTGCCCAACTTCGACCTCAAAGCCCTTATTTTGTTTTTTTTTTCAGAATTTGATTTACCAGAACCTTTATTTGACATTGTTTTTGAAGACCTTATGATTACGAAATAAGATTGAATGGAGTTTCTATCAAAAAAAAAAAAGAAGATAATTTATGCAAGCCGGTTACAATGGGATGGGAGGACCAACTTTGTGACTTATTAAATACTCCTATTATATATTGTATCATCTTTATCAACTAAAGTAATAAGGTTTGATAGAAAATTTAAAATACATATATATTGTGTTATATAAATATAAATACGTTGTTATGTGAATATGAGTATTTAAATATTATGGTAGTTAAATATAAATATAGTATTATATTAATATAAATATGTCGTTACGTGTATATGAATATTTAAATATTATATTAAAGTGAATATGAATATAGTGATATCTATATTTACATAATATTCATATTTCATCTTCATATAATAAAATAAAAGGCTAAATTGCATGGATATATCAAAATCTTGGCAACTTTGCAAAAATGACCCCCGCCTAAAAAATTTGCAATGGAATGACATTATATCATTCTTGCAAATTATTGGGCAAAGGTTACAATGGGTTGTCGGTTACCATTGGAAAAGGAGGGAAAAAAATGGACAGGTGTCGAATGTATAGAGGGAGGGAGGTAATCATTTTGGCCAAAAAAAAAAATAAACAAAAGGAATGGCTGCAGAGGTACAATGATGTTTGTGAGAGAGGGAGGAGAGAGGGTGTGGTGACAAGCATTAAATGCTAGGAGAGAGGTTGGCACGTTTTCACAAAAACAATTCCCGCCAAAACCACATGGAGGGAAAACACAGGGGGAATTTCAGAGGAGTATAAAAGGAGACGTGGGAGCTCACCAGGTGGACACAAAAAGTGCAAAACATCTGCTTCTTCTCTATGACTGCCATTAACGTCTAGTTGGAAGGATAAAACCCAGAAATTAGGTTACTAGCCAGGCAAAAGGAATTCCTAGTCATCAACAGAATATATGTAGCCATAGACAGGGATACACGTGACATCTGCAAAATCCAGACCTCAACGAAAATGGGTAAGTACGGTTTATGTTTTGTATTCACATGTAGTAAATTTTCCCCATCCTTCCCTTACCTCTAACATATACTGAGAGGACCATCTTAACCTCATGATTTCGCAGGGGAGAAAGGGGTGGTATTACTTACTCTCGTTTGCAATGGTCGATGGGAGCATCTCGAAGGAGGATGGGTGTATCAAGGTCAAAACGCCCACAAAATAATGCTCATAGAGGAGACCATGTCGTTTGGGTCCGTCAAGAGTAAGATAATGGAGAAGCTCGCGGTTGACCGAAGGTGCTCTGAGTTAGAGTTGAAATATCTACTCGATTCGAAGACGGAGGGATGTTATTCGATTCAAGTGGATGATGAAAGTGATTGGGATGCTTTCAAGTACTGCAACTCAATGGGTGGCGATGGCACATGACCCCTTCCTTTGTACGCATCGGTGAACGAAGGTCACAGCCATCATGGAAGTCTGTCCATGTGTGGGAACATGGAACAACGCAGCAAATCACCAGGCAGAGACAACAGGACACTCGTGGTGGAAGAGGGTGGTTTGGTTGATATGACAGTCGATGGGTCCAACTCGCATCTTCTTCTGAATTCGGATAACGGCTCGGATAGCACCATTGATGGCAAGGAAAATACTTCAACTGGCAAGGAAAACCAAACTGATGGCAAGGTCATCCAGACAGCTAAGGCAGAACCAACAACCGCGACAGAGGAGACGAGAGGTAAACTGCTGGACGTGGACCGGGGGAAACAAATCGTATGTCTGAGTAGTGATGAGGAGGATAATATAAATGTGGGAGGGCATAAAGGGAGGGTTGTTTCCGTCAACTTGGTGAGCTCGCCGGAGGAGGAGTATGGAAACATCGGAGTACTCAAATTGGAGTCGATAGAGGAAACTTCATCAGTGAGTTGTATATCATCCGATGATGAGATGTACGAGGCCGAACGGTGGGTTTCGAGGAGGAAATCCCCGGGGATGTCGACCAAGGATGTTGAGAAGATGTTGGACAAAGCTTTTCCGAAAGGAGGGGACCCCCGAAAAAAGAACACTGACCTTCATGAGGGTTTGTTGTTGAAGTCCAAGGAGGAAGTCCAAAACCGGGTAAGGTGGTCTGCGTTGGATGGTTTTTTTGACACACATGTGAAGAGGTCGTCGCCGGAAGTGTACTCCGTGGTGTGCATCGATCCCGAGTGCAAGTGGATGTGCCGTGCGTCAAAATACCTGAAAACTAGTTTGTGGAAAGTGAGGAAGTACGTTCCGGAGCACACCTGCGGGGTTAATGTTCGACACAACCACGATCGACAGGCAACGTCCGAGCTTATTGGGAAGAGTCTTGTATCCAGGTAAAAATTTATTATTACTGACCCCCTACTGTTAAACACTAGCCACTCTATTATGTGTCCTAGTCAGTGTTCATAACACTCTAGCCAGTTTGTAACCTGACACGATTGATGAAATGCAATGCAGTTTCACTGGTACCCGTAAGCCGGTAACTCCAGCCCACATACAGTCGTTATCGAAGTCCGAGCTTGGAGTTACTTGCAGCTATTGGAAGGCACGACGCGCCAAGGCGACAACAAGGGACACCCTATACGGAACGGACGAGGATTCGTATCGGGTAATGACGAGTTACTTGTACATGCTTGAGAAGACGAACCCAGGTTCCCACACCTGGCTCGAGTGGGATGCTGAACGTAGGTTCAAGTACGCGTTCGTCAGCTTTGGGGTATGGATTGAAGCCATCCCCCACTTACGGAAGGTATGTTCATTAGCCACTTGTTTTGTTTACCTAGCCAGTAAATACATTTACCCAGCCCTTCACAAGGTACGTATAACACGGATGTCTATTTGCCAAATGCCCGTAGGTCATCTCCGTTGACGGTTCCTTTGTGAAAGGCAAGTTTAAGGGGACATTGCTCTTTGCCACTGCACAGGATGCAGATCACAAAATTTACCCAGTTGCGTTTGCGGTTGTGGATGGCGAGAATGACGCTTCCTGGGCATTCTTCTTCCGACAAATGCTTCGAGTCGTCCCGGACACCACAGACTTGATGTGGGTCTCCGATCGGCACGTGAGCATCGAGAAGGGCATACGTGACAGCTACACCTTTGCCAAGCAGGGCTGCTGCACATATCACCTCTTCCAGAATGCGAAGCACCACCACAAGTGTGGCTCCTTGCAGGAGTTATACTTCGACATGACCAACGCATACACCATAGCCGAGTTCAACCAACTGTTCGCCGACTTCTCCTCCCATAACCCCGCAGCCGGTCAGTATCTTTGTCAAGCAGGATTCCGCAACTGGGCAAGGGCTCACTACTTGGCTAACCGCTACAACATAACCACAACGAACAACACCGAATGCCTGAACAACGTCTTCAAAGAGTCTCGGGATATGCCGATTGTAGCGCTATTTGATTGCATCATTGAGAAGGTGCAAGAGTGGTTTGAGACACGGAGGAAGGCAAGTGGCACAACCGGGAAGGTGGTAAGTGATTGGGTAACGAAGGACATCATGTCTAGCTACCATGCATCCATATGCATGGTTGCGAGGCCCCTCAGCGATCACGAGTTCCAGGTCATAAAGGGAACCTCGAAGTGGCTGGTGAACCTCAGCGCCCGTCCATGCACATGTCGACACTTCAACATAGATCAGTACCCCTGCTCTCATGCCGTAGCCGCGGCGAAGGCTCGAGGGCTCAATGTGTACTCCCTAGTGAATGACTACTACAGGGTGGAGGCGTGGCACGCGACCTACCACGGAGTGGTGTACTCCGTACCCCCCATGGACACCTGGGATCCGCCCGAAGGAATTTCGCAGATCCGTTTACTACCTCCAACTGTGAAGAGAAGGCCTGGGAGACCGAAGACCAGCAGGTACCCATCGCGCGGGGAGTTCGTTTGCCGGAAGCGTCGGAGGACATAAGTATTGGGTGTTGGTTTTGTCGTCGCAGGTAGTCTTTTGGTAGAATGCGTGTAGTTGGGTTGAACAGATGTTGAACAGATGTTGGGTGTTGGGTTTGTCGTCGGAGGACATAAGTATTGGGTGTTGGTTTTGTTGGGCTTTTATATAACTTGTAGTTGGGTTGAACATATGTTTTGGGTTTTGGAATATTTAGCCAGGCTTCTATATTTCCTATCCACTGAAAGTATTTTCCTAGCCAGTGTTATGTAATGACCTAGCCATTATCTTCTTATACCTGACTACATTTTATATTGGTGTTAAAAGGCGAAAACATCAAACTCTTGAGACAACAAATACCTTCTAGCTTAAACAAACCTGATGGTTAACAACAATGTTGGCGAAGACACCAAAACATGCACAAAAAGCTAAACCATCAAATGTTTCCAAGGGTTCAAAAGGGTGCAACTGTTATATAGTCAAACAATAACGACGACAACACCAAAGTGGTTGTCCACTTTGGTGGGCCAAAGTGGTTCTCTATGTCCAGCCTCGTCTTCACCCTCTCATAGGGGAGGTGGGCCTCCGTTATGGTCCACCGTACGCATCGGGGAAAGATAACCCCCGACTCCTGTTGGCAAAGTGGTTGTGCACACCCGGCACCGCTTCATAGATCCAAATCTACACGCCAAGAATAATAGTACTTTACTAGCCAGTTTAGCAAACACCTTGGCCATACTCAGAATTACCCCAGCCATACAGACAAAAAATCTAGCCAAGTATTGAATAGCATTAAGTTTGAACTCGTACCTGGAACGCTAATGGGAATCCATTGAGCGAGTACCCGGACCTCTCATTCCCACCTTTCACTCCCTGCTCCACCTTCCTGACCAGTGCCCCATCAAGACTCTCGTGTGTGGCTTCATAACATACCTTACCCCACGAGTAGTCAAAGAATCGGTCGAGGTCTTGAACGAGGGCGACCACCCACCCTTTCACTCCCCTGCCCATGTCCCCTGGAAGCAAGATGCACTCTACAATGATGAGGAGTGCAAGCTTCAACCTCTTCCACTCACTTCTCTCTTTCGCCTTTGCGACCTCCCACATGACAGGAAGGTCGGACACCTTGACCTTGTCCCTTCCAAAGAAGCTCCGGACTACGCCTTTGTGATCTTCCGCCTCAAATGCCTGATTCCTTGCACCACATTTGAGGCCTGTGACTAGGCAAAATTCCTTGATGGAGAACCGGAGGAGTCGCCCCTGGATCTCATACCATGTCTCACATTTCTTGAGGGTCTTAAGTTGCCTCTCCAGGAAGTAATGGATAAGGGCTGAGTAGTAGGGCACATTGGCTCCTATCTTTACAATGCCGCCGAGCCTGCTATCCTTCAGCATCTGCCAATCAGCTGTAGATAGCCCATCATCCATGCCCGTCAGTACACCCATCTTGGAGAACTGGTTGGACCTCCCTCTAAAATACTTCGACGGAGGAAGGGCAAGAGTCGCCTGCACAAATATAAAAAGAGAGTAGCTATGTTCACATCACATACACATAAAAAGTAACGCCCCTAATCTACTGGCTCATAAGATATTACAGTTTATACCTTCTTGCTCGAAAGGGTCGACACCTTTTTTCCTTTGCCTTTTGCCATTGTCCTTAATCTGTCATTTAGATAACACCCATTTCAGCAATAATCCTAGCCAGCACTTACAAATGCATAACCGGTCAAAGTAATTTTCCTGCCAGACGTTTTAACATTTTGCATTTGACAACACCACACAATTGCCAAGTAAATATTGTATGAACTAGGTCTCAAACACTCAACTCCTAGTTTTTGTGCAAATTAAGTAGATACAAAATCAAGCAAAACAAAACAATACCCAATTAGGTACACACTCATGACTTGATAGGAACAACAAACCCATAAACTCACCACCCAAAATTATGACAGAAACAAAAATAGAAAATCTAACTACCCAAGAAACATAAATTCCAAGCAAAAAGCTTCATTCAAATGATCTGAGCACGAAATTGGAATTACTTGGCTATTCAACTCAAAAGCTATTAACATGATGGCATTGGATATCCTGCAAATTCATGCCATTGTTCCCCAATTTTTCTGAAGTTCGCCTTTCCCACCTCTATGACTAACTACCCAGTACCCACAGTTTCAGACAAAATAACCACCAACATAGCACAAAATAAACCCTTCCCAGATTTTCCTATACCTAGGCTACCTAGCCATTCAATCGTTTCCCCTATCCACAAGCAAGACCCTTCTCGCCATTGAAGAGTTTTCCCATCCCCAGTTTCATTGTTTGATTGGGGTTGTGTAACCTCTTCTACCAATTTTCGACCTTCAATTTCATCCTTAACACCCCTATCCCCAAAACCCCGACCACATTTCCAGTTAGGGTTTCCCATTCCCATTTTTCGAACCCCAATCCCCCAATTCTTCCAACCGGCCCTAAATTGATTTTACATGCTTTGAATCCCCCGAACTACCATTAAAGGAGATAGCTTCGAGATCTATTACAGGGGTTTACCTCTCTTCAATGGCGAAATCGGCACCAGGGCTTGTCTTTCTCCAATCTCGGGTCGTCCCTCCCTCTGGTTTCCGCCGTCACAGTAAGCGACTCAACTCTCTCTCTCTCTCTCTCTCTCTCTCTCTCTCTCTCTCTCCAGGCGCCGTCCTCAGTTCCGGCCTCACAGCAACCAGTTCCACCTCTCTCTATCTCTTTTCCCTCCAATGGCGGTTTCCACTTCGAATTTCTACGGTTTGCGGTTGAAGGTATGATTGTGACTTAAGACGTTGATGTGAGGTTTGCTTTCTTCACTTTTCTCTTTCCATTTTTCAACCGTAATTCTTACCCGCTGCAACAGGTTTGGGTTACCGGTTAGATTTGCAATTTGTTAGATCAAATTGACATTTTTGCTATTTGGGCCGAGGGGAGGTTATTTTTGCAATGGCGCGGTCAAAGTGGTATATCCACTACCATTTAATGAAAATAAAATAAGTTAATCAAGTGGAGTAAAAGTTACCCTCAATTTTCTTTTAAGTGACTTTTTCCCGTAGTTTTAGATCGGTAAAAACTATATTAAATATTAATATTTTAATAATTTTTTAATAATATTATACTTTTCACCAACAAGTATGAGATTATTGAAAAAAAAATTATTTTAAAAATTTGTTACTCCGTAATTTATATAGTTTTAGTTGAAAAGTCAAATTTCCTACGGAAGAAAAAATAAAATAAGATACTACGTACATGTTTTGTTTTGGCTTGGGCCCATAGGGTTGGTTGATGAAGGGCACAAGTGGACAGCAAAGAAAGTGAAATGAAGGACTCTCGCATAAATACATTCAATTATACATTGGGATCTTGATTCTTGAACTTGAAGGGGTGTGTTATGTGCAGTACAGATTTACATTGTTCATGTACATATGAAGCATGCAAATACATGAATAGTTCAAAATTGCTTATTTTCAATCAAGCTCACTGTGTTAGGAGGAATCAGTAATCTAATCACCTTTCCTTGGCTGCCAAGGGTTTATATAAAAATCTTTTCCCTAAAAAAAAAAGAAGCAAAAAATCAATTTGTATCTAGTTGTGATAGTCAAATGATACTCCAGTCTCCACCAACTACCCTTTTTCAAAATCTAACAAGGGTCCAAAATGGTGAATTTAAGGGGGTGTTTGGTACGGGTGAGTGGGATGGGGATTAGTTTTTGGGTTTTGGGATGGGGTGTGTTTGGAAGGGGATAGTGGAGTAGGGTGGAACTGGAAGGGGTGGTCTCGGGTGGAGATCAAGGTCTTGTTTGATAAATTGAGGTATGGATTATTGTATGAGTTATGGAGGTGGAAGAGGTGAAGGTTATTTGTGAAAAATAACTTTATTGATTGTTTGGTTGGTATAAGGCTATTTTTATGGATTAAAATCTAAAAGAAAAAAATGTTAGAGATGTGAATGAGATCAAACGTGTCACACATCGAAAAGTTGAACATATCAAACCCTAGTATATGAGTCGGTGGGCTACTCCTTCTATATTAGACATGTCAAACGGATCATTCGGGTCGGGTTCGGGTCGGGTCACTTCGGATCTCGGGTAAAACGGGTCCCGGGTAAAACGGGTTCCGGGTTTTCCGGGTTGACTAGAACCCGGGTTTGACCGGGTTTCGGGTCATTTCGGGTAGATTTCGGGTTTGTCAATTTTTTCTTTTTTAAATTAAAAAAATCATGATTTGATAATTTTGCGATAAATTTTAATTATATATAAAAAAAAATTAATTATATTTAATTATAAATCAACCGGGTCACCGGGTCAATCGGGTAAATCGGGTCAAAATTACCGGGTCAATCGGGTCAAAACCCAGATTACCCGGAAAATTTTCAGGTTTTCAGGTTCGGGTCGAAAAAAATTTATGGGTCTTCACCCAAAATATTTCGGGCGATCGGGTCGGGTTATGTTTTGACAGGTTTATTCTATATCCAATTGGTTTTAGGTGGGGTAGCCCACCGACTTATATGCAAGGGTTGGATTCATAATCTAATCAACGTGGGATGCATATTTCACATCTTTCCACACCGCCCCTCAAGTGCAATTGTCTGGCCCCGCAAAATCTGCCAGTTGCACTTGACGACTTAAGCCTTAAGGCCGGCCATCCAATTAGACCAGGATCCCAGACCGCACCGCTCTGATACCATGTTAAATTCCGGCGGCTTAAGCCTTAAGACCGGCCAGCCAATTAGACTAGGATCCCATACCGCACCACTCTGATACCATGTTAAATTTCGGCGGGTCATATAACGTGGGGGTCACGCACGTCCGAGCGCACCATGCGCTAACCAAGCCGAGCACACAAGCCGAGAGGGGTTTCATCCTGAAACCAATTGGTGTTAGGTGGGGTAGCCCACCGGCTTATATGCAAGGCTTGGATTCATCATCTTATCAACGTGGGATGCATATTTCACATCTTTCCACAAAAAATACCATTGATTTTTGTGGATACCCCATTATACCCCGCCACTTACCCCTACCATCTCCACCTTCGAGCCCTCTGCCGCCTCCTCCTCACTGGCATCAGTTGTCCTCCCACCCGCCGCCCCCAATTGCTATTGTCCACCATCGCAAGCCCCCAATTGCTATTGTCCACCCGCAGCCCCCGTCGGTGCCTTGAAGAAGGAGGACAAAAGAAGAGCGCTAGCCTTCCGAGAACGAAGAGAGGAAAGGATAGGAGGGCAATCCAGGCACATAAGGTCAAGCAATAGGATATTTGCAACGTTAACCTCCCCCACCTTCAATTATGAGTGTAAGTGATCTCGGGAAAAAATCAACCCATTTTACCTCCATCTCCCCAAAACACGACCATTCTGCCAAACATCATTCACTAAGGTCTAAAAAAAATACCTCAACCCCATTCCCCAATAAGGTTGTGCTCGGTGTTGTATTCGAGTAGATTTTGGAGATTTTGAAAAAAAGGAAGCTGCAAGGTTGGTGTTTGGCAGGGTATTTCCATAGATCTTGGGTTGGAACTTTTGGAGATTATGAGAGATTTTTTTGGGGCATTTTGAAATCTTGGGGAGGCAAGATTGTGTCGATGGAACTTTTGTTGGGGATTAGATTTTATTTTGCCCAACCTGCCCCTCATCTTCTTCAATTGCAGAAGCCCCGTTCTCCTTCCATTTTCTTGGTCTCCGTTGTCGCCCTGATCGCCACCGGTCATGGTCGTCTTCAATCTCGAGCCGGCCCTAGTTGTCTTCAATCTCGAGCCCCCTCACATTTCTCATGTTGTTGTCCTCCACCTCTGTCGCCATCAAGCTCCTTCGTCGCCATCGAACTCCTGTGTCGCCGCTGCCGTCGACAAAGGAATTGGAGCCATTGAACTCCTTCGCCGTCAAGCTCCTTTGTTGTCCTCCACCACTGTCGCTCTGGTTGCGATGGAATTGGAGCTGTTTAGGCACATGGGCTTAGCAGGTATAGGGCAAATTTCAGTCGAAAATTGACCTATGGGAGACCCTCATTATTAATTTGAAAACAAAATTAGGGAGAACGACACATACATTCGAATAGGAGATCAGTGGTAATCAGGGTCCAACAGCGGTGGAGGTGGAGTTCGAGTGCTGCTCGTCGTCCGCGTGTGCAGCTGCTGTCGGGGATCTGTTGATACTTGATAGAGCGATTATTTTGGTAGCTGTGGGTGAAGTTTCTCCTGTGCACAGTATGTGGGACAACACCTAACAATGGCGAAGTGCGGACAGGAAGGCAGATCTGAGTGTGAATGAAACGATATGACCACATTTTTGGAAGGGTACTAATCTAAGGGCAAAAATGACATTTCCATTTTACAAAATACATCACAATCTTATACCTATCAATGTGAATGAAACGATATGACCACATTTTTGGAAGGGTACTAATCTAAGGGCAAAAACGACATTTCCATTTTAAAAAATACATCACAATCTTATACCTATCAAACACCTTTAAGAGAATTTTTACAAAAAAAAAATCTTAATTTACAAAATCTCTATAATCTACAAAAATAATCTCCATCTCCTAATGAAAAACTACAACGAATTCTACCAAATAATCTAATAGAAACAATCACCACAATACCAATACCACAAAACATTCATGTCGACAGATTATATTGGAAATGGAGCAAAAACGGATGGTTTACGACAAAATCTGCAATTGATATGATACATAAATATAAAAACCATACAAGCTCGGATATAAGCTGGGTTTGGGAACTTAATGTGCCTCCTAAAATAAAATCTTTTCTATGGAAAATACTTAAAAATGGAGTATCCACTAATGTTAGATTGGCATCTCGACGACTTGGTATTCCTACTAACTGTCCACACTATGACTCCTGCTATGAGGACTTAAACCATCTTTAATGGGATTGCCCCATCACTAAGGACTAGGGGTGGGCACGGGACGGGACTCGCCCCGCGAAATTTTTTCGGGACGAGATTGACATTTTTTTTCGGGACGGGATGGTGTCTGGACGGGACAGGATCGGGACGAGACGAGCCTTGTCCCGCATATAAAAATAATAAAATATTATATAAATTTGCAAAGTGAAAAATGCTTTCATAATTCATTATTTAGTATAATATGTTGAATACGGTATTATTCTCAACTATATTATTCAATAATAATAATAATAATAATAATAATAATAATAATAATAATAATAATAATAATAATAATAATAATAATAATATTAGGGGTGGGCACGGGACGGGATGGGACTCGTCCCGCGAAATTTTTTCGGGACGAGATCGGGACGGGATTGACATTTTTTTTCCGGGACGGGATCGGGACGGGATGGTGTCTGGACGGGACGGGATCGGGACGGGACGGGCCTTGTCCCGCAGATAAAAATAATAAAATATTATATAAATTTGCAAAGTGCAAAATGCTTTCATAATTCATTATTTAGTATAATATGTTGAATACGGTATTATTCTCAACTATATTATTCAATAATAATAATAATAATAATAATAATAATAATAATAATAATAATAATAATAATATAATACTATTATTAATTCATACAATGATTGTATAATTAATTATAATGTTCAACATATTTGGCTACATTATCTTAATAGATCAGGACGGAAAGGAATTGAGACGAGATTTACCAATATTGTCTAATTATCGATTGATAGTTAGGTAGAATACCGTATTTAATTAGCTATTTGCCTCTTGTAACTCTAAATGGGCGGGATGTGTGTGTCGATTTGACGGGATCCTCTCCATTGACTCAGTCTGGGATTTCTGACTTTATGCCTCGTCGTGCTGTTGTTGATGCTGCTCGACGTAAGTGTGTCAAGTATCGAGATTTGTGTACGGCGGCTGGTTATGGTTTCCTACCCTTCTCATTCTCTTCATTGGGGGAGTTGGATACAGATGCGGTTGCATTGCTGAAGCGGATTCAGAAATTCTCGGTATCTCAGGATGCTGGGGCTCGTGCTGCACGTTATATTTTTACTAGACTTGGCTTTGTTATTGCTAAAGGAGTGGGTGCCCAGATAGTATCTCGGCTGCCCACTAATTTCTTGTAATCTGTTTTTTTTATTATAATAATAATAATAATAATAATAATAATAATAATAATAATAAATAATAATAATAATAATAATAATAATAATAATAATAATAATAATAAAATAATAATCCCACGTTATAATTAAAAATAAAATAAAATAATATTACTTATTTTTATTGTTATTATTATAAAAAAATTATACTTTACAAGAAAAAAATATAATATGATATAATAATAATATAATAATAATAATAATTTTATTATAAATTAATATTATTATTAAATTATATTATAATATTATTTATTATTTATTATTATTATTATTATTATTATTATTATTATAAATTGAAAATTATTATTATAGTTATAAATAATATTTGCTCAAAATAATAATACTAATAATATATTATTATTATTCTATAATATTATAATATTATTATTATTATAAAAATTATTATTATTATTATTATTATTATTATTATTATTATTATTATTATTATATGCGGGACGGGACGGGATTTGCGGGATCCCACCGGGATCGTCCCGCGTTTCGTCCCGCATAATTTTTGTGGGACGAGATCGGGACAGGATAAACCTAGACATAAGAAGGATTTTATCTTTAAAAAAGGATCAAAAATTTATCTGGGTAACTTCACAATCAAAGGAAAATACTCAAGAGCATGTATTTGCTACAAAAAAAATTACACAACCCAGATTGCCTTCAAGAAGAAAAAGAACCAAATGGGAACCACCTCCAAATGACACTTACAAACTTAACTCCGACGGCTCTCTTTCCTTGAACGATAAGGGATCTTTTGGGTTCATCATTCGTGATTCCCGGGGCTCTCCTATTTTTTGCGGTTGGGGACCATCACCTATCACTTCAGTATGTGGATGTGAAAGCCATGGTCTCTGGAATGGTATATTAGCCGCAAAAAACTTAAACATTACAAATTTGATAGTTGAAGGAGACAACTTAACAATTATTAAAAGTTTAAAAGTTTTGGGGAAGCCTACTGGAGACTCTGAAATGATTGTCTCAGACAGTCTAGTCTCGCCAGGCTTCTTTGGTTCTGTTGAGATTCGTCATGTCTACCGAGAAGCAAATCTAGTGGCCGATCGTTTATCACGTCTCTGTTCTGCTTCACATGGATCTATGACTCTTGATGATTCTCTATGGCGTAGTCTCATCCGTAAGGATGCCCTTGACTGATAGAGTTTAGCTCTATAGCCAATTTTTTTCCGTTTCAAAAAAAAAAATAAAAAAAATCTCCATCTCCTAAAAACTCTATCAATCATATAATCTCCAAAATCCCTTCTACTACCAAACACAACCTAAGTCAATAACCCTTAAAAACACCATGCCAAACAGGCTACTGGGTGTAAGCGGGTGCTCGGTGTCTTCGTCCTCATCAATGGGTGTAAGCGGGTGGAAGAGATTTTTGTACCCCAATCACCAGTTTTGCCCCTACAACTTCGTATCTTCCTCCAAATCTGACTTTTTCATTTCCCCCAAATTTCTAACTCGAACTGTGCGAACATAGGTGTGGACTCCATTACAGTTAATTGGATTCAACATATATGATATATTTCTTGAAGAGTTAGCACTGTGAGAACATATAGTTGTGGAAATTGAAATCCAAAACAGCACCATACACACAGCCAACATATATGATATATCTTCCTCCAAGTCTTTGCCAACGAGCTGATTGACGACCACTTCTTCAAGACCACCAAACTCGCTGCGGGATCGAGGAGGGGGAGAAGGATGGGGAATAACCGAGGGCAATTTTTTTTCTTTTCTTTTCATTCTATTAGTCTATTCTATCAAAAAATTAATCTTCATTCAACCAAATATTAACATAGGTGTGGACTCTATTAGTCTATTCTCAAGGTAGAAGAAGTGAACAACAACAATCCAGTTAATCCCGTGATTAAGCGAGGTCTGGGGTTAAGGATGTACGCACTCTTATCCCGAACAAGTCGAGAGAGTGTTACCGAAAAACCCAAAACACTAGGACACAATGACCACAAGGAAACAGAAGATAAAAAGACCGTAAAGAAGTAGAAAAGAAGCACAGATAATAGAACATAGCACCAAAGCCTATTGTGTGTGCTTCTTTTCAAGGTAGAAGAAGAGAAAAGACTATAAATAATGTATTGTGGAATGGTGCATTTTATTATCAATTAGTCAGTAGACTAACACAAATACATTTAAAAAAAAAGTGAGAATGAAAGTATCCCTAGACCTTAGTTAAGCCACACTTAACCATATACCAGGGTCTGCTTGTTTGTTTTTCTGGGTTATGAATTGAATACAGAGATTAGATTTTTGCTTGTTTGCAACTAACATGAACTGAACAACTATCTTATTACCAACAGCAGGAAACCCCCCCCCAATGTTCCTCCTGATCTTCATTCAGTCCTTTGTTGTTGTATCAAGTAAGTGGGGGTTGGTTGTAGTATTCACTGATTTTCACATGTATTTGTCAGTGAAGTGTACACATTTTTTTGGGGGTAATTAAGCTCATCTGATCGGTACCACAAGCTTCCTCCAGCAGAAACAGCGCTGGTTCGCACTTGGCGGCATACTCAAACTTGGATGTGGAGTACTTTCTTTGCACTCCAGTCAGCTTCCCATTCCCTGCCCTCTGGTGGAATCCCACCATCAGCATGGAGCACTCCCTGTGATCATCAACAAAATGCTGAATTAGGCCTAAGATGTTCCTCTCTCACCCGATGTTTGTTGCAAGATGGGTTTTTCGGAAATAAGAATCTAGTTAACATATAACTGAATAAGAATTACAGTAAACTAACTACTTACAAGAGTTGATCCTCGGAGTAGGTTGAATACCATTCGCAGGTCTTTGACCATTGCTTCATGCCGTAGAGAGAACACTGCGCTGTATATACAGCAGCAGCTGCTAGGAGCGATGGCGGAAACCTTAGCATCTCATACTCCACCAGTGATAGCTCGATCAAGAAAAACGATAAGAGCTTAAGCTGTTCCAGAAATCCATATATTTCATGAGTTTGCATTATTGATAAGAAGCAAAATTTCATTGTATTGCATTAGATAAGAAAACAAACCTTTTCGTCAGATTCAGCAGCTTTGAGGAATCTTGTCAAGAAGACATAAGGAGTGGGCAATGACATGTTGAACTGCAATGTGTTAAGCATTAACTTCTCCTGTTTATTCCCCCAACAAGAAGCCAAAATGAGAACGAGGAAGAGCTGATAAAATCAACAACAACAACATCAACAAATTGAAAGTGGCTGAAATTGAAAATATTGGTACCATTTCGAGAAGGTCCGTTCGGGTGTAAGCTTTGTCAGAAATGAAAATCAAATCATCCACAACTGGTACCAAAACCTCCTCATATTTGCAAGCCAAAAGCATGGCTACTAGCCCAACCAATTGAAGCTTCTTCCTCACTACCGATTGCCTTGCTAGAAATCTATCTATAAGATTTACGGTCAAAAATAGGGTCTCTTCCCTCAGCTCAAACTTATAGTGTACCTGTTTTCGAATGCTGTAAAATCAGTTTTTCAGAGTTTCTAGTATTAACAATTTGACATTATTAAAACCAATACTAACATGAGATCTGTACTACCTCAATTAGCCAGTCAATTAGAATGGATCTCATCTTTTCGTTAATGTCGCATTGCTGAGACATATAATCCAGTGAGGGGCAGCTAAAAGCCTGCAACAATTTTATAAGCCAAACCCAGAATTACTCATCAGCTGATTTCTCAATTACATTAAACTACATTGTCGAAATTAAGAGAGCTTCCGAAAGATCACCTCCATTTTTCTGTAGTAAGCATAGATATCTCCCACATAGTCCACCACTGCAAGATGATTCTTCGAATCAGATCTATCGATATCTATGACAGGCTCGTCAAAAATGTCTTCCATCTCAACCTCCTCCTGTCATGGGGTGTGCTTGGAAGGTCAATACAGTGAACCCTTTTTCTTTGTCTATGGGTTTTGAAGGATAGAAAGCAAAATGAGATATTCATCATTTACCATCTGACTTTTTCCATTGAATACTGATGGTGATTGCTCAGGGGACATTGGAGCAGGTGGATCCACATCTGTGATTTTGCATTCCTTAATTTGATTTGAAATTTGAATTGGTGGATCTTGCTTCTTAATCCCCTAATCAATCAAATTTGAACACAACAGATCAGATCCACTTACAAATATCACTTAAAAAAAAAAAAAGAGAAACAGGGGGAAAAGGAAGAGATATCTCAAGGAAATTTTAGTTGTTGTTTACCGCTAAACAATTTTTTTGCTGTTGCTGGGTATTTTGGAGCTGAGCAGCAAACTTTCTGAAATCAAAAGGTGAATGGATCTAAGAATTAGACGAACCAATTTCGAATGTAAAAGCAAGAAGCTTATAAGAATTTGTGTTTCTTACCTAGTAATTGGTCTCTTTACTGGATTGGGGAGGTTCTCATCAAAAATAAAACATTCCCTACAACCAAGTGGAAGGTCCAAATTAGGCCCCAAAATTGAAGAAAGCAGTGTCCTCAAGGAATATGAAAGAGATACCCACTCTTTAATGGCTCTTTTATTGACAGCACAAGGTGGGCAAGCTTGGTTTACAGCTCCCGCTGTATTCTGGTTTATCACACTCAAAGCTCTTCTGCCATTGAGCCGGTTGTTCTCTGCTCCGATCTTCCTGGTAACCATTTCAGCTCCACCTTCAAGAGACAATTCAGAAACCCCAGATTTCTAGGGATTAGATCTCAAAAGCTCAGGTCTTTCAACCTAAATAAAATATCTGTATTTGCATAGAGAAAGGTTTGAAATTTAAATTTACCTTGCGGATTTGTTGGGCAAATAAGTGAGCTACTGTTCTCGTTAGTGGCCATTGAATTCCTGTACCAAATGCAAAAGAAGAAAAAAGATTGTCGTTATCAGAGGATACATTTAATTTATGCCTGCTCATTAAATCTTGATCTCCACGCATTAACAACCAAATGGAAGGAAAAAGAATCACGTTTTGAAAACCACATTTACATCCACAACAAGGAAATCAGAATCAACGGATCAGATAAAAAGAAATTAACATCCGAATCTTTCATCAATACGTGAATATATTGAGGAAGCAGCTATTGTCAGGGGAGGGGGTTAAAATAATGATTAATCCCCGATTCCCAAACGGAGTGACAAGATTTGAAAGGATAGAACAATCAGATCTAATGAGACGAACATCGTACTCGTCCAGCTGAATCACCCTCTATAAATCAGCTAATCAAATTCAAACAATTGGAATTAACTGGAGCGAGATGAAGCTAGATTAGGGTTTAGTCAGTCGAGCTAAAAAGAACTGAAATCAATTGGAGACTAAAATGCAATGTGAGAGCCAGAGAAAGAGAAACCTGGATGTCCGACGGAGCAAAGCCGGTGGACGGTGGTTGTTGGAGGTGCCGCCGGGGAGGGAGGAGGGGGCCCGCTTCAATGGCTGCACCCAACAAAAGCAGAGCGGAGGAGAAAAGGGCAAACAAGGGATTGGGCTCACTTATAATGACAAAAATAAAATGGGGGTAAAATATGATGTCCGCAAATTCCCCCCTAACTCAAATTTCAAAACTCCAACGGCTAGTTTAATTTTTAATTTTGGAGGAAGGGAGGAGGAACAGTATCTGTGGTGTTATCTCTTTTCTTTTTGGGAGGGCTAAAGGTGCAAAGGATTTGGCAACGGCTATGGCTTCATGGGAGGAGGGTTGGCATTCGCATGTGCTCCTTATAAATTTTAAAGGGAAAATAAAGATAATACAACCTGTTAATGTGTTTTTTTTCCCTTCTTATTATGTCAATTTTTGGAACAATTATAATAATGATTTATTGTATTCCTTTGTTGAGGACTTTGAAACACCAAATAGCTATAAAGAATTAATAAACCAATTGAATATTCGAGAGTTGAGTAGGGGGGATTGGGAGTCGGGAAGGATGGATGCATGGGGGGTGGAGGTGGGGACGGGGAAGGTTGCGGGCGTTGCAAGCCCGTAGCAAGTTGATTGGCCGCCGCCAGTAGGTTGGACGAAGGTTGGGATAAGGGAATTTGATTGGCTGCGACCGCAACAACGTGATGCGGCCGCGACATCAGTTCTTGGGGAGGGGATGTCGGGGCGTATGTATGGTTTTGGAAGGCGGGGCGATTTGTGGTGTTCATGGAGACGATCTGACGGGGTGGGAAGACACCGAAGACGATGCGGGTGTGTGGTCTGGTGGTAGGGGGTGGTGGTGGTGGTGGAGGGGGTGGTGGTAGGAGCACCGGGAGAGCTCTGGGGAAGAAAAAAGTGAGGGAACGATGACTCTGACTCTGACTGAGACACATGAGGTGTGGAAGAGGGGAGAGAAGGAGGAGAAAATGGAAAGCGAGACTCATCTAACGTGACATGACGTGACACAATAAGCTTATGAGTCTTGACATCGAGGCAAAGGTAACCGCGATGATCAGACGGATAGCCTAGGAAGACACAGGGTGTGGAGCGCGGGTGAAGCTTCTGTGGGGCGGTGGAGGACTGGTTTGGGAAGCACAAGCACCCGAAGGTACCAAGGTGATCATACCTAGGCAAGGTGCAATAGAGTGCCTGAGTTGGCGAGCGATGATGTAGAGTAGTAGATGGTAGAATGTTGAGGAGATAACAAGTGGTTGATAAGGTGTAAGGCCAATAGGTAAGGGGAATAGATGCGTGAAAGAGGAGAGAGCGCATCATGTTGGTTATGGTTCTAATGATTCGTTCGGTCTTGCCATTCTCCTGGGAAGTATAGGCGCAAGACAACCGATAGGAGATCCCATTTGTGGCGAAGAGAGAGTGAAAATCTTTGTTGTCAAATTCACGGCCATTATCACATTGGAAGCTTTTGATGGATGTGTGAAACTGTGTTTTGATGTAGGCATGGAATTTGGAAAAGACAGGAAACACTTGGGAGTTGAAATGCAACGGAAAGACCCATATGAAATGAGTGTAATCATCAAGAAACAAGAGGTAGTACTTGTGACCCTTCTTGCTAGGCACAGGAGAGGTCCATATGTCACTATGAATGATATCAAAAGGAGCAAAGGTGGAGTTCAAGGACCGTTGGAACGGCAGTCGGACATGTTTGCCTAACTGACAGGACGAGCATAGACTAGAGCGTAGGTCTATAGGACAGGTGACAAGACTCTGAGAACGGAGGACATCAAGAACGACAGCACTGGGATGGCCCAGACGTGCATGCCATAGGCTAGATGATGATGCTGAGAGGGCGACCGGGTACGACTGATTGGACGTAGGAGGTGGAGTGATAGGGTAGAGCTCCCCGGTGCTGTTACATCTCATTCGAGTAACCCCGCTAGTAAGATCGTTCACAGAGAAACCAAAGAGATCAAACGCAAGAGAAACGTTATTGTCAGCAGTGAACCGACGGACAGAAATAAGGTTTTTGACAATCTTTGGGGCAATGAGGACGTTGTTAAGGTGAAGTGGGTGGGTTGGGGTCTGTAATTTGGCATGGCCAATCCCCAAAGTAGCAAGACGACCACCATTGCCGACGATAATAGAGTGTGCAGGGCCCTTAAAGGAAATAGATGAGAGGTTACCTGAGGAGTTCGTCATGTGGGAGGTGGCACCAGTGTCCATGTACCAAGAAGAGTCTGAAGATGTCAGTTGCATAGAGGAGAAGGCGTGATGCCCATCAGGCGGAACATAGCCTTGATCAGACGATGTCAGATAGGCTTGAGGACCGGCATGTCGCAGGGCAGGAGAGCCGGAGTGGATCCAATGAGGGTTGAAGCCAGACACCGGGGACCATCGAGGGGCGGCGGTCGAAGGAGGAGGGTCGCGAGTCCTCGTATGCCGCGGCCGCTACAGATGTCGATGCCGATGCCGCGGCCGCAACTGATGAGGTCGGACATTTTTTTTGTTTTTGTTTTTCAGAACAAAAAGAGGCGAGGGAGGTGATTTTCGGCGGGCCGGCAGCAATGGGCAGCGGAAATCAGAGGCGGCGCAGACCGTAGACAGTGATGGCCGATGACAATCAGAGGCGGCGATAAAGCTCTCGAAGACGGAGGCGGCTCGAACGCAGGTCACCGGCGACTCGGCAGGGGTCGGGGCGGCTCGAACGCAGGTCACCGGCGACGGAGACGTTGTCAGTGTAGACCAGAGTGACCTTTTGAAGAGGGAAACGGAGCTCAAGAAGGAAATTGCGGAGCCAAGAGCACTTGGAGACAACGTTGGCAACACCTCTGTACTCTGCCTCAACGCTGGAGCGAGACACGATAGACTGACGCTTTGCTGACCACGACACAAGGGTGTTGTTGTAGGAGGAAATTAATCGAGTTTAAAATATAATAAAATAGATCAAACCGGATTCGTGCCCACGCAAATAATTACAAAACCTCCTCCGGATGTAGCAGCGGGAAGTCAGTATCGATCCTCGAGGAAACGAGTCAGCGGATCCTAGGCAGTGAAAGAATCTCACGAGTGGTCGTCCACTTCAGGGTACTCGACCTCGACTAGGTGGTAGTCGACAAGGGTCAGTACAGTCGATTTCGAGCAAGTAGAAGACTCTGGGTGGTGGTCGACGTCGACTAGCCTTACTCGACGTCGAGTAGGTTGGTCGTAGTCGAGTAACTGGCCGAGTACTGCAGAGACACAGAAGCAACAACGATCTTGCTCGATCGAAAGTCAGTAGTCGACGTCGACCAAGGGGTGGTCGAAGTCGAGTAGGAATAGTAACGAAAATAAAAGAACAAAACTTTTGGATTCGGAATAAACTATGTAAAAGAAAACTTCCAAGATCGGGGTTTGCAACGACAATAACCAAACATGCATAAGGCAAGATAAATAACGATAATCATGCAAATCGCATCGAAGGATCAACCTTTCGCCTTTTCCAACAATTAGACTACTCTTTCAAGAAACCCTAATTGTATCTACCGATTTTATGTTTATTATCCAAGTTGTTAGCATGGATCTCTATTAAATAGGCAATAAACACATAAAGGTAGTAGATGCTCAAAACATAATAAAGGTCGGATTTTTACCTCAAACATGCATGGCTATCGCTGAGCTCGCCCCAACCCTAAAAGTGGGTGGACTACTCACTCTTCATCGCAATCGCAGACATCATTGATGAAAAAGAAACTACTTGCATTAATAAACCAAACAGAGCTTTACAACCGATCGAAGCCAACTTGCTCTCGCTCCTTAACTCCTCTCGGCCTCCACTCTCTCTCTCTCCACTCTCTCTCTCCACTCTCCTCTTCTCCTCTCTATCTTGGAATGAATAAAAACTAGCCCCATGAGCTTTATTTATTGGCTTCCAATCCTTGCTAATCAAGGAAGGAAAGTATATCTAATTTCTAAAGATAAAACTTTAATAAAAAGAACATTTATCTAAAAGGGAAATATCTCTAAATATCTTCATGTAAATAAATCCTTCTCTTCATAGGTAGATCTTGATAGAATTGGATGAATCCAGCCTTGCTTCGTGCCCAAGTAGTCCACATTGCTCGGAATGGCACGACAAGCTCACGACCCAAAGATGCGTAGTTGACTTCGACCAAGCCTCGTCGACGTCGAGTAGGGTGTACTCGACTTCGAGTACATGTCATAGCTTCTCGATCAGCTTCTCTTCCTCGAGCTCGGGTATGGTTCAGTTTTAGTCGACGTAGAGTAAGGTGTACTCGACGTCGAGTACGGCTCGTGCTCGAGTTGTCCTCTTCTCGTCGAGCTCGGGCAGAATTCTTGGTTTGGTCGACTTCGACCAGTTTGGTCGACGTCGAGTAGATGCGCCAGCTCTCAGCATACTGCTCTGCTCTTGAAACGCACTTTCCCGACTCCTCGTTCGTCGGATTGATGCATATGAGCAAGCGTTGGAAAGCTCTTTTCGAGGGCTACAACTTTCATGAAGACATCAAAGCTTGATTCAGAATGATGGATGTCGAAATATGTCATTTTCTCCAGCTACACCATTTTTAGCTTCTCAATGAGTTTCCTTTAAGCTCCAAAGTGCGTCTGATTTCTGCGAAATTAAACAGAAACTAGTATAGACTCCATAATTTGGCAAATAAGCATAAACTACATATATTCTGTACTATTCTAACCCAAATGCATGAAATCCATACAGAAATTGATATAAAAGTCAATATAAAATATGGCACAAAACATGGACATCAAATCACCCCATACTTAAGCTTGCTTGTCCCCAAGCAATAACTTGGATGGTCATTCAGAGGAAGAATTCAAACTCTCAACATCATAGATTCATTTTTATATAACCCTGCATACAATTACCATCATCGAAAAGGTACTTGCGCCACAATCCATGCATGTGCAAATAAAAAGCAACATCTACTCACAAAAGGAGGGTTATGCAAAAACAATTCATGTGACAAAGCATTAATAATCAAGAGGACTTTAATTAAGCTCAATAAGGAGTAGATTGGTAAAAGGCTAAAGGTAGGCAAATTTTGGCCATGTGGTGTTAAATCCGGGGAAATGCATTATTTCCAACTTTCTTAGCCACATCCATTCTTCATAAGATTTCTCACATTTCATAATGCTTTTATCAATAATAATGCTTTTACCTCTCTAACCTCAGCACTGCCTTCTCGCGAGTCGCAAACACGGGTGTCATGAATGGCCCCGGATACTTAGTGTTTTGGACTCCTCACATGTGTGTCCCATCTCACTGAACTATTATCTCAGTAAGCAGGGTGGATCTACCTTTATCTCCTGAGGTGACCGGATTTTCTTTCACTCATTAAATTTTCCATATATTTATCAATTTCCTTCCAAACTCCATAATGATAATAACAACACAAAAACCATATAACAATCTCCATAATGTAACTTCATTCTCAACATAATCCCCGAATAGGA
Source organism: Persicaria tinctoria (assembly GCA_037127255.1). Taxonomy (NCBI): domain Eukaryota; kingdom Viridiplantae; phylum Streptophyta; class Magnoliopsida; order Caryophyllales; family Polygonaceae; genus Persicaria; species Persicaria tinctoria. The sequence goes on along the minus strand of JBANSL010000004.1, from coordinate 33,704,562 downwards.
AATAAGGTAAAGAATGGGCAATATTTAGATCATGTGGAGCATAATATGAAATAAGGCATAATATGGCTTTTGTGATGCATAAGCATAGGTAAGTCTAGGAATACAACAATATGAGCATTATATGGAAATATAAAGTCCTCCATCCTTTTATCATGCAACATGTCAAAAGCAACATCAAATTTTACCTCCTTTCATGGTTTTCAAGAAAATAATGCACTTCATTGTGACTTCCCTTTACAAGACATTTTCATGCTATATCTCTAATGAATCTAACTTTGCATCTTTGAGTTCAATATAACTTCCACGACACTATTTCTTTAAACAATTTACAAGCTATGAGAGATGTCTCATAAACTTTGAGTTTAGCATTTAAGCATAAAAAATTAAAATTTTACTCAAAATTCACCATGTAAAACCAAAAGCAATAATAAAACATAAATAAATAATATTAAGCTCTTCCCCCACCCCATACTTAAAATATACAAAGTCCCTACTGTATAAAACAATATAAAAACAGAGGTAAAGGAAGGAACTCACCGAATAACGCGCTGTAGAGTCACAACAGGGCCGTCGAGTAACTGTGCTGGCCGACGTCGAGTAGGCGTGGTCGACGTCAAGTACATATCTGCTGTGTCGAGTGAAAGATGAAGTCAAGGATGCTCCTGGTGGTCGACGTCGAGTAGCTAGGTCGACGTCGAGTAGACTTTGTCTGCTCGATCTTCCTCTGGGTCGATCTCGACTGGCCTAGTCGATTTCAACTCCTGGCAGGGACTTCTTCTTTCTCTCTTTGTGATCCTTTATGCTTCTCAACCTAAAAATGTTAGTTTTCACAAAGACAAGACCTTCCACATGAAGTATAAACAAAACCAAAACCAAAAGCAAACAAAACCAAAACCAAAAGTTTCAAAGTCCCAAAAATCCAAAAAGTTTTATGTACATGCTCTAGATTTTAGAGTCGCTAGGCTGACTTCTCCGATTGTGCTCAAGGACCGTCAATATGGCCCCCCTTGTGCTTGGCCCTTCTCCCGGATCATCTAGGTCCTGATTGTAGTATGCAAGCTCAGTTATTAGGTGGTCGCTTGCATAATACCCCTTTCCTTCCTTTTTCTTATTTCCAGCTCTCATCCTTCGCAGATTAGCTCGCCACAGGGCCTTACCTCCCCTTAAATATTTATTAAATTTATTAATGGACAGAGGAGGGGTTGAAATCATACATGGACTTACCTTTTCGTGCCCAAAACAGAAATTTTCGGCCTTAGGGTTGGTCGACGTCAAGTAGGTCTGGTCGACGTCGACCACAGGGACCCTATACTTAGGCTCTTGGCAAGTCTCGTGCTCAATAGAGGAAGTCGACTTCGAGTGAGTTTGGTCGAAGTCGAGTACGGTGGTCGACGTCGAGTAGTGTTGGTCGATGTCGAGCAGCTTCTTGACGCCTTCCTCCGTTGTCGTTTGCTTACCCTCGTGGTTGCTTATGCTTTTCACTTCCAGCCATGCAATTTCCTCTTTTGTAGGGCCAAAAGAGAAATCTAAGACCTCGTTGCCTATTGTGAAGGTGAGCAATCGCTGTTTTACGTTGATTTTAGCATCTGCAGTAGCTAGGAATGGTCTACCAAAAATAATAGGGCTAGTAGGATCTTCAGCACAATCTATAATAAGGAAATCAACGGGGATATAGAACTTACCAACCTGGACAGGGACATTCTCAACCATACCTGTAGGGATGACCACAATATTGTTTGCCATGTATAGTTTGGCATCCACAAGCTCTATGGAACCTATCTTCACCTTTTGCCAGATTGATAAGGGCATGATACTCACGCTTGCTCCTAAATCACACAAGGACTCATATTTATATTGTCCAAATCCCACAGTAATAGAGAACTTACCAGGGTCAGGTCTCTTCTCAGGGAAGTCCATCCTTTTGCATTCGCCGACGATTTCCGAGATAGATCGCTTGTTGCTAAGGATTTCCTTGAGGAACTTGACATATGCAAGAATCTCTTGAAGAGCTTCTGTAAAAGGAATTGAAATATTCAGTTCTTGAAGCATCTTAACAAACCTTTTAAACCTACCTGCAATGGGATCTTTGTTGTAAGGAGTGAATCAAGTATGAAATATAACGAAAATAGATCAAACCAGACTTAGGCCCCAGCAAATAAATACAAGACTCCTCCAATGCAGTAAGAGAAAGTCAGGATCGAATCCACGAGGAAGCACGTCAGCAGTTCTCAGGTAGCCGTAAATTCTCACAGAAGCAGCAGAAAGACAGAAACACAGAAAGGAAAGAAACAGAAATAAAAGCAGAAAGTAACAAACAAAAGAAAAGCAACTCAGCTAAACAAGAAAGACAAAGCAAAGCAACAAATAAAACGAGGACACAGAAGCTACTCGATCTCGAGTAAGCTGTCCTCTATATCGACTAAGGTGGGTCGACAACAGAAACTCAAAAACGAAAACAAAACAACTCGACACACAATAGGCAACTCGATCTCGACGACCTCTACTCGAGATCGACAAGAGAAGCAGAAACAGAAACTGAAAATCGACAAAAGACAGAAGAAAATCAACTCGACCTAGACCAGTCCTACTCGAGATCGACTAGGGGGTACTCGATCTCGACAAGCTCTCTTCTGTGTCGACTAAGAATGTAGAAAACTCAGAAATTTAAATTGCAAATTTTCGAAACCAAAACTCAGATCTTTGACGAAATAAATCAATATAATAAAAGACTTCTAAAGCCAGGGTTTCAACACCACAACGATAACCATGCAAAGTAACACATAAAGTCATAAAAGATCATGCTTTCCATCAAATAACTTTCGTCACTAACAAATAGGCATATAGAGGCTTTCGCATAAACCCTAATTGTTACTAACCCTTTTTCACATAATTAATCCAAGTTGCATTAAGATCACTTTCGCTTCAATAACACAAACAAGGATCACCTTCAACTATAGCAAAAGAATCATGCTCATAGGGATAGAAGATGAATTGCACAAAAAGATCTGACCTTTATCGCATCGCCTCACATGGCCACCGTCGGTCTCACCCCAGCCCCAGAAGTGGGTGGACTACTCACGCCTCATCGAATCGCAGACATTGATTGAAAAGAAATAACTTGCATTAAACTAAATTCAAAAGCCTTTACAATCCCGACAATCAACTTTCGCAGAAAGCCAAAACCCTAAAAACCTTAGAACTCCTAAATTGTATCTGTGGAACTAATTGTGTGTCTTGGAATGAATAGAACTGAGCCCCCTAGGGCCTTATTTATAGCCTTCTAGTCCTTGCTAATCAAGGATAGAAATCTTCTATCTCTATCTAAAATTATATCTAAAGCTTTAAAAGATAAATAAATGCCATAATGGAAATAAATCTAAAAGGAAAAGATAAAACTAAATAGGGTAAGTCTTCATGATGTTGATAGATCTTGTCTCCCATGGATAGACTTGATGGATTTGGATAGAATCTTCCTCCTTCGGCCCCAAGGAATCCCAAGTCTACTCGGACAGGTCTCCGTCGACACGTTTCTGGGCACTGGGCTACTCGACCTCGACAAGGCTTCGTCGACCTCGAGTAGGGTTGATCGTCGACTGGACTTCCCGGCTAGCTCTGCTCGATGTGGCTCGGTTTGGACTCCTGGTGCTCGTCGACCTCGAGTAGCCCTTCGTCGACCTCGAGTAGGGATGGGTCATCGACTAGGTCTCCTCGGGTGGCTCTACTCGGCAAGCTCGGATCTGGACTCAGGGACTCATCGATCTCGACCAGGGCTTGTCGAGATCGAGTAGGGTAGCTCGAGGATGGTTCTCTGATGGTGTCGACTAGAGCTCCTCGGCATGGACTCGGACAGGCGTTGTGGGTCTTGTCGATCTCGATTAGGGCTTGTCGAGATCGAGTAGGGTTGTCCTTGTCCTCGGCTTTTCGATCAGTCCTCTTCTCGACTCCGGGTGTGGTGTCTGGTCTTCGTCGATCTCGACTAGGGCTTGTCGAGATCGAGTAACCTCCGGAGCTGGGGTTGGTCTGGCTTTCTCGATCAGGCTCTGCCGACCAAGGTTGCTCGGCTAAGCCCCTCTAGGTCGAGTAAGGTCTACTCGAGATCGAGTAGTCTGGTTCCTCGGCTCGATTCGACTGGTTCCGTTGCTGCTTTGACCTTGGACTTCTGTAGCTGTTTTCCGAGCTTCTGTAGAATTGCTGTAAAATGCCTCGATTTCTGCGAATTAAACAGAAACTGGTGTAGATTCCATAATTTGGCAAATAATCATAAACTACATAGGTTCTGTACTATCTTAGCCCAAATGAATGAAATGCATGTAGAAATCGATATAAAAGTTACTGTAAAACATGGCAGATTCAGCTTACAACAAACACCCCATACTTAAGCTTGCTTGTCCTCAAGCAATACTTTTAATTGTCATTCAGGGGAAGAATTCAAACTCCCAACATATCAGATTCATTCTCATATAACCCTGCAATCAATTACCAGCCTCGAAAAGGTACTAGTGTCACAGATTCATGCATGTGCAAATATGTAAAAGCAACATCTACTCACAAAAGGAGGGTTATGCAAAACATAATTCATTCGTGACAAAGCATTGATAATAAAAAAGACTTTAATTTAAGCTCATGAAGGAGTAGATTGGTAAAAGGCTAAAAGGTGGGCAATTTTTGGCAATGTGGTGCTTTTGATCCGGGGAAATGGAGTACTTTCCAAACTGAATTTCCACATTCCTTCTCCATTTGATTCGTCACCTTTCATAATGCTTTTATCAATAATAATGCTTTTACCTCTCTAACCTTAGCACTGCCTTCTCGCGAGTAGCAAATATGGGTGTCATGAATGGCCCCGGATACTTAATGCTTTGGACTCCTCACTATGTGTCCCATCTCTCCAAACTATTATCTCAAAGAGCAGGGTCAATCTACCTTTATCTCCTGAGGTGATTGGATTTTCTTTCAGTCATTAAATTTTCCATATATTTCAAACAATTTCCTTCCAAACTCCAACAATGAACACAACAACATAAAAACCATATGACATCTCCATAATGTAACATCATTCTCAACATAATCCCCGGATAAGGTAAAGAATGGCAAATATTTAGATCATGTGGAGCGATATTTGAAATAAGGCATATTATGGCTTTTGTGATGCATAAGCATAGGTATGGCTAGGATTTATAAACACATGAGCATTATATGGAAATATAAAGTCCTCCATCATCTTATCATGCAACATGTCAAAAGCAACTTCAAATTTTACCTTCTTTTATGGTTTTCAAGAAATAATGCACTTCATTGTGACTTCCCTTTACTAGGCAATTTCATGCTATATCTCTAATGAATCTAATTTTGCATCGTCGAGTTCAATATAAGCTTCCATGAAATTAATCAAAATTTTCTCAAAATTTTGGAAAACATGCATATAAGCACATAAATCAATAATGCATTCCAAAATAGCTATGTGGCAATTTTAAGAAATAAATTCCAAATATGCACAAATAATGTCAAATATGGAAATTATGCATGAAGTAAGCCCTTCCCCTACCCCATACTTAAACATTACAGTGTCCTCTCTGTATAAAAACAAGGTAAGGGTAAAGAAAGAAACTCACAAGATAGATGTTCAGGGCCTCAAAATTTCGAATGGAGCACCTCCTGGCCGAGTTTGAATATAGCTTGGTTCTATCCATGGACCTGAAAAGTAGAAGACATATACCCATTACAAAAAAAACCAAAGAAATGTTCAAAACCAAAACAAAAACAACAAAGTCTCAAATGTCCTAAAAAGTCTATGTACATGCTCTAGATTTTATAGTCGCTAGGCCGACTTTCCATTAATGCTCAAGGTCGCATTTGCAGGGCCCATGTAGCTTGGGCCTCAAATAAGACTCCATTCTTGTCCATCAGATGCAATCCTCCAGAATGGATCTTGTTCACCACGAAAGGTCCCATCCGCTTCTTGTTGAATTTGTTGGGAAACCAATGATCCTTTGATTTGGAGACATAGAGCTTGTCTCCAACTTCATACTCCTTAGGCTCATCATTGGAAATCCTGCACAATCGCACATACCAAGGCAGACCTCTCCCATGTATAGATAAATCTTTAATGGAAATAGGAGAAGAAAGATCCATACCTTGGCTCACCTTCGCAGAGACGGAATCGGGGACCACTGTGTTTGGTTGATCTCGACTAGGGCTAGTCGATCTCGACGAGTCTGCTGGTTCTGGTGGTGTCCTGCTCGAAGAGGTAGAAGTCGACGAAGAAGGCTTGTCGACCTCGAGTAGACTACTTGACATCGACAAGGGCTCTGCTCGTGGTGGCTTGCTCTTCGACGAAGGCGGATCTGGTGGAGCCGAGTGGTGGTCGACCTCGACAAGACTAGTCGAGATCGACGAGGGCTCTCCTCCTGGTTGCTGTGTCGTCGAAGAAGAAAGGTCTGGTGGCACCGGGTGGTGGTCGATCTCGACAAGGCTGGTCGAGATCGACAAGGCTCCTGGCTCCGGTGTTGTCATGGTCGAGGAAGGCGAAGTCGGGTTGGCCGAGTGGTGGTCGACCTCGACAAGGGTGGTCGAGATCGACGAGCCTGGTTTGTCTGGTTCGCTGCTCGACGATGCTGGTGCCGGTGGAGTCTCCTTGGTCTGGTCGAGATCGACGAGGGTTCTACTCGATGTCGAGGAGCCTTGGTCGATCTTGACCCCATACTTAGTCCCTGTCAAGGCATCCGAAAAATAATTTATCCATAACGACTTACCTTGGTCCGTGTCGATTGGATTCTCTGTGTTCTCCTTGAGGATTGCCATGATCTCCTCCACCTGGGCCTCCATGTCCCTCTTTTCTATCTCCTCAGGGGTCATGTTTCTGACCTTGGGTTCCCCGCAGGTGATGTAGCCAGCTGAGCTAGATTTGACCTCTTCCATTGGACCTGTATGCCTTTCAGTATTATTAAAGGAATACTCAATTACCTCATCGCTGATGTTGAAAGTGAGCACTCCTTTCCTTACGCTTATGTTGGCATCCACCATCGCCAAGAATAGTCTTCCTAGAATAATTGGACAAGCAGGATCTTCTTGCATATCAACAACTAGAAAATCAGCAGGGACAAAGAATTTACCTACTTGTACTGGCACATTATCCACCATGCCTGTTGGAATGACCACCGTGTTGTTGGCCATGTAAAGTCTAGCATCCACAGGCTCTAGGGCACCTATCTTAATCCTGGACCAAATCGTTAAAGGCATTATACTCACACTAGCTCCAAGATCACATAGGGCATTAATTTTGTATGGACCAAATCCAATAGTTATAGCAAACTTACCTGGATCCGGCCTCTTCTCCAATATGTCCAGATGGCTGCATTCCTCTGTGATTTCAGCCATTGATCGCTTTTTGCTCAGAATCTCCTTCAGGAACTTGACATAGGATGGCATTTCATTGAGAGCTTCTGTAAAGGGGATGGTGACGTTGAGCTTGTGAAGCATATTGGTGAAGCACTGAAACTTTTTCTCTGCCGGGTCCTTTAGAGATTTTGTGGGGAAAGGCAGCTTCTTTTTCTGCGTCGGAGCCAGAACAGACGTCGGAGGTGCTGCAGGCTGCTCTATGTCGACCAGAGGCTCCTCGACATCGACAAGGCCTTTGTCGACATCGACCAGATTGGGCCCAGTCGAGTTGCTCTGTGGTGCAGACGAAGATTTTTGCAGATTCTCCTCGAGATCGACGAGGCCTTCGTCGAGATCGACCACTGCTTTGTCGAGATCGACTAGCTATTCCTCGCTATTCTGCTGCTTTCCGACCTCTGGCTCTTGCAGTTGATGGTTGCTTCTGAGTTTTATAGCAGCGGTGTGTCCAGTCTTTCCCTTAAGATTTGGTTCTGAAGATCCAGGGAGCGTACCTGACTGTCTGGGAATTCCTGTTGCCAGCTGACCAATCTGTGTATCAACTGATTTCCGCCAGATATCAATTTCCCCAAGCCTAGAGTTGACACCTTGCATCTGAGTATAGACGGAGTTGAAAGATTGCCTAGTTTCTGAGTGGTTCCTCCGTATTTCCTCCAGGACTGTCTGTATATCATCCTTTTTCTGTTCCCTTTCCGGATGTCCTGGAGCTCTGTAGGGCGGGGGATTCCTAGGGACACCTTGGTTCCATTGTGTTTGCTGAAACCTTTGGTCCCCCATGTAGCGACTGGGACCCCTTGCGTAAGCTACATCCTCATGATGCTCTGCCATCCTGACTTGTTCTGCGTGTGGGCACTCAGGAGTGGCGTGCCTTTGCGATCCGCATTCAATGCAAGGCTGGTTGACAGAGAGATATTTTACTTGCTTGATGAGCTTCTTATTCTGGTCTCTGTAGTACTGCTCCCTAACATTAGGATCAATCTCCTTAGGTGGCTTATATAGGGGCATGGATGGTGCTGGCCTGGCGTATGAGTTCTCTTCATAAGTTGCAGTAGACCCATACTTGTTGTCGTAGTTAGTGAGCTTTTCTAGCACACCCCATGCGTCACTTGGCGGCATTGTCAGATACTCATAGCGAGTATAATGGTTGATCCGGTCCTTAGTGACTTGGTCAAGAGAGTTGAAGAAGATCTCCTGAATGACGTAGGGTGGCTGTCCATGAGTAGGGCAAGATCGCAAAAGTTCCTTGTAGCGCTCCCATGCCTTTGCCAACGGTTCCCCTTGCTTCTGTTTGAAGGCGGTGATTCTCTGGCGTAGATGTGCTGTTTTGGCGGGTGGGAAGAATTTGTTCAGAAACTCTTGCTCTACTTGGGCCCAGGTTGTGAGTGATCTTGCTTTTAGCCCTTCCAGCCATTTCAGTGCAGGCCCAGCGAGAGACCAGCGAAAAGATTTCATCTTGACATATTCCAGAGTTGTACCTTCAACAATAGTACGGCACATGTCAAAAAAGTTTGTGATATGTTCAAGAGGACACTCATTAAATCTACCATAGAAGACATTATTTTTCAGCTCTATAAGAAATTGAGTGCGAATTTCAAAAGAGTTATCAGGGATTAGAATCGCCGATTCAGGCACGACGAGAGTTGGGTGCATGTAGTCCTCTGCCGTCGTTGGATATTGGGCAAGCTCAGCCTGTGCTTGTTCCCTTGCTGCTCTCTCATCGGGGATAGCAGCATCCTTAGCGGCGATAGCAGTATCCTTTGCGGCCAATTCCCTGGTAAGCCTAGCGACCAGCTGTTCTTGTGTCTCCACAACCGCCATGATCCTTTTGAGTTTAGAGTGGATGTGTAGGTAGCGCTCCGGTTCGTCTAAGCTGTCAAACTCAGGTGTTTGACCAGAACAACGCATACACCTGAAAAGTAACTCAAAGAAACAGTGAGAACTGACTACCTAAGGCGCGATTGATAGCTTCCCCGGCAACGGCGCCAATTTGTTGTAAGGAGTGAATCAAGTATGAAATATAACGAAAATAGATCAAACCAGACTTAGGCCCCAACAAATAAATACAAGACTCCTCCAATGCAGTAAGAGAAAGTCGGGATCGAATCCACGAGGAAGCACATCAGCAGTTCTCAGGTAGCTGTAAATTCTCACAGAAGCAGCAGAAAGACAGAAACACAGAAAGGAAAGAAACAGAAATAAAAGCAGAAAGTAACAAACAAAAGCAAAGCAACTCAGCTAAACAGGAAAGACAAAGCAAAGCAACAAATAAAACGAGGACACAGAAGCTACTCGACCTCGAGTAAGCTGTCCTCTATATCGACTAAGGTGGGTCGACAACAGAAACTCAAAAACGAAAACAAAACAACTCGACAGACAACAGGCAACTCGATCTCGACGACCTCTACTCGAGATCGACAAGAGAAGCAGAAACAGAAACTGAAAATCGACAAAAGACAGAAGAAAATCAACTCGACCTAGACCAGTCATACTCGAGATCGACTAGGGGGTACTCGATCTCGACAAGCTCTCATCTGTGTCGACTAAGAATGCAGAAAACTCAGAAATTTAAATTGCAAATTTTCGAAACCAAAACTCAGATCTTTGACGAAATAAATCAATATAATAAAAGACTTCTAAAGCCAGGGTTTCAACACCACAACGATAACCATGCAAAGTAACAGATAAAGGCATAAAAGATCATGCTTTCCATCAAATAACTTTCGTCACTAACAAATAGGCATATAGAGGCTTTCGCATAAACCCTAATTGTTACTAACCCTTTTTCACATAATTAATCCAAGTTGCATTAAGATCACTTTCGCTTCAATAACACAAACAAGGATCACCTTCAACTCTAGCAAAAGAATCATGCTCATAGGGATAGAAGATGAATTGCACAAAAAGATCTGACCTTTATCGCATCGCCTCACATGGCCACCGTCGGGCTCACCCCAGCCCCAGAAGTGGGTGGACTACTCACGCCTCATCGCAATCGCAGACATTGATTGAAAAGAAATAACTTGCATTAAACTAAATTCAAAAGCCTTTACAATCCCGGCAATCAACTTTCGCAGAAAGCCAAAACCCTAAAAACCTTAGAACTCCTAAATTGTATCTGTGGAACTAATTGTGTGTCTTGGAATGAATAGAACTGAGCCCCCTAGGGCCTTATTTATAGCCTTCTAGTCCTTGCTAATCAAGGATAGAAATCTTCTATCTCTATCTAAAATTATATCTAAAGCTTTAAAAGATAAATAAATGCCATAATGGAAATAAATCTAAAAGGAAAAGATAAAAATAAATAGGGTAAGTCTTCATGATGTTGATAGATCTTGTCTCCCATGGATAGACTTGATGGATTTGGATAGAATCTTCCTCCTTCGGCCCCAAGGAATCCCAAGTCTACTCGGACAGGTCTCCGTCGACACGTTTCTGGGCACTGGGCTACTCGACCTCGACAAGGCTTCGTCGACCTCGAGTAGGGTTGATCGTCGACTGGACTTCCCGGCTAGCTCTGCTCGATGTGGCTCGGTTTGGACTCCTGGTTCTCGTCGACCTCGAGTAGCCCTTCGTCGACCTCGAGTAGGGATGGGTCATCGACTAGGTCTCCTCGGGTGGCTCTACTCGGCAAGCTCGGATCTGGACTCAGGGACTCATCGATCTCGACCAGGGCTTGTCGAGATCGAGTAGGGTTGCTCGAGGATGGTTCTCTGATGGTGTCGACTAGAGCTCCTCGGCATGGACTCGGACTGGCGTTGTGGGTCTTGTCGATCTCGACTAGGGCTTGTCGAGATCGAGTAGGGTTGTCCTTGTCCTCGGCTTCTCGATCAGTCCTCTTCTCGACTCCGGGTGTGGTGTCTGGTCTTCGTCGATCTCGACTAGGGCTTGTCGAGATCGAGTAACCTCCGGAGCTGGGGTTGGTCTGACTTTCTCGATCAGGTCTGCCGACCAAGGTTGCTCGGCTAAGCCCCTCTAGGTCGAGTAAGGTCTACTCGAGATCGAGTAGTCTGGTTCCTCGGCTCGATTCGACTGGTTCCGTTGCTGCTTTGACTTTGGACTTCTGTAGCTGTTTTCCGAGCTTCTGTAGAATTGCTGTAAAATGCCTCGATTTCTGCGAATTAAACAGAAACTGGTGTAGATTCCATAATTTGGCAAATAATCATAAACTACATAGGTTCTGTACTATCTTAGCCCAAATGAATAAAATGCATGTAGAAATCGATATAAAAGTTACAGTAAAACATGGCAGATTCAGCTTACAACAATCTTTCAGCTCTTTGGAAAGGAAAGGCATCGTCTTTTTCTGTTTCAGAGCTAGAACAGATGTCGAAGGTGCTGCTTAGTCCTCGATGTCGACTTGCTTCTCCTCGACGTCGACCAGGTCCCCCTCGACTTCGACCACAGGAGTAGCCGACTTCGAGTTTTGTTGTCGTGCAGAAGTTCTCTCGATGTTACGTGGCTGGTCGACTTCGGGTACTCCTACTCGACGTCGAGTAGACTGGTCGACGTCGACTACGCTCTGCTCGATGTTGAGTAACTTCTCAGCTTCGTCCTGCTGCTTTTCGACCTCTGGCTCGGGTAGTTGGTGCCTGCTCCTGAGTTTTACAGCTGCAACGTGTCCGATCTTCCCCTTGGGATTTGGTTCTGTCTGCGCAGGGAGTTGCCCGGTCGGTCGCGGAATTTATGACGCGAATTGACCCATCTCGGTCTCAATGTTCCTCTTCCAGATGTCCAGCTCTCCAAATCTTGTATTGATGTTCTGGAGCTGATTGTTGATGGCGCTTGTAGACTGCTGCTGTTGTGCCTAATTTCTCCTCATCTTGTCGAGGATCATCTGTAGATCATCCTTCCGCTGATCTCTTTCTGGATGCCTAGGAGCTCTCTATGGCGGGGGGTTCCTAGGGGCACATTGGTTCCATTGTGGTTGCTGAAACCTTTAGTCCCCCATATAGCGATTGGGACCCCTGCGTAAGCTACCTCCTCGTAAGTTTCTGCCATCCTGACTTGCTCTGTATGTGGACACTCAGTAGTGGTGTGCCGCCGTGAGCTGCATTAAATGCAGGGCTAGTTGACAGAAAGATACTTGACTTGCTTGAGGAGCTTGCGAATTTGATCTCTGTAGTACTGCTCATTGACATATGGGCCGATTTCCTTAGAAGGCTCATAGAGGGGCATGGATGGGGCTGGCCTGGCATAGGCATTCTCGTCATAGTTTGTCGGAGCCCTATACTTATTGTCGAAGTTGGTAAGCTTGTCGAGGGTAGCCCATTCGTCAACTGGTGGCATTGTCAGGTACTTATAATGAATATAATGGTTGATCCTATCCTTAGCGGCCAGATCAAGAGTGTCGTAGAAGATCTCCTAAACGACATAGGGTGGATGTCCCTGTGTAGGGCAAGATCTTAGTAGATCCTTGTATCGTTCCCATGCTTTTGCTAGCGGCTCCCCAGGCTTCTACTTGAAAGCTGTAATCTTCTGGCAGAGGATTGCTGTCTTGGCAGAAGGAAAGAATTTATTCAGAAATGCTTGCCTTACTTCAGCCCATGTCGTGAGGGATCGTGGAGTCAGTCCTTCAAGCCACTTCAATGCTAGACCGACAAGAGACCATCGAAAAGCTTTCATCTTGACATATTCCGAAGTGGTACCTTCAACAAGAGTATGACACATATCAGAAAAATTGGTAATATGTTCAAGAGGACATTCATTAAACCTTCCGTAAAAGGCATTATTTTTAATCTCAATTAGGAAAGCAGTGCGAATTTCAAAAATATTTTCAGGGATTACAATGGCCGATTCAGGCACAACAAGAGTCGGCTGCATGTAATCCTTTGTAGTGGTAGGGAATTGGGAAAGCTCAGCTTCCACCTACCCACTTCACTCAGTTTCCTGCTCAGTTCGTGCTCTCTCAGTGGTGAGAGCAGTATTTTTGGCTTCTAATTTCGCACTAAGCCTCTCAATCAACCCGGCTTGTGTTTCTGCGGCCGCCATGGCTCTTTTCAATTTAACGTGGACGTGTATAAGGCGTTCCAGATCGTCTAAGGCGTCAAACACAAGTTGTTCACCAGAAAGGCGCATACACTTCAAAATCAAAATTTAAAGAAAAAGTGAGATCTAACTACCTAAGGCGCGAATGATTGCTTCCCCAACAACGGCGCCAATTTGTTGTAGGAGGAAATCGAGTTTAAAATATAATAAACTAGATCAAACCGAATTCGTGCCCACGCAATAATTACAAGACCTCCTCCTGATGTGGCAGCGGGAAGTCAGGATCGATCCTTGATGAAGCGAGTCAGTGGATCCTAGGCAGCAGAAGAATCTCACGAGTGGTCGTCGACTTCAGGGTACTCAACCTCGACTAGGTGTCAGTCGACAGGGGTCAATACAACCGATTTTGAGCAAGCAGAAGACTCTGGGTGGTCGACGTCGACTAGCCTTTCTCGACGTCGAGTAGGTTGGTCGTAGTTGAGTAACTGGTCGAGTACTGCAGAGACACAGAAGCAACAACGATCTTGCTCGATCGAAAGTCAGTAGTCGACGTCAACCAAGCGGTGGTCGAAGCCGAGTAGAAACAGTAACGAAAATAAAAAAAAACTTTTGGATTCGGTATAAACTATGTAAAAGAAAACTTCCAAGATCAGGGTTTGCAACGACAATAACCAAACATGTATAAGGCAAGATCAATAACGATAATCATGCAAATCGCATCGAATGATCAAGCTTTCGCCATTTCTAATAATTAGACAACTCTTTCAAGAAATCCTAATTGTATCTACCGATTTTATGTTTATTATCCAAGTTGTTAGCATGGATCTCTATTAAATAGGCAATAAACACATAACAGGTAGTATATGCTCAAAACATAATAAATGTCGGATTTTTACCTCAAACATGCATGGCTATCGCTGGCCTCGCCCCAACCCTAGAAGTGGGTGGACTACTCACTCTTCATCGCAATCGCAGACATCATTGATGAAAAAGAAACTACTTGCATTAATAAACCAAACAGAGCTTTACAACCGATCGAAGCCAACTTGCTCTCGCTCCTTAACTCCTCTCGGCCTCTACTCTCTCTCTCTCTCTCTCTCTCTCTCTCTCTCTCTCTCTCTCTCTCTCTCTCTCTCTCTCCACTCTCCTCTCTATCTTGGAATGAATAAAAACTAGCCCCATGGGCTTTATTTATAGGCTTCCAATCCTAGCTAATCAAGGAAGGAAAATATATCTAATTTCTAAAGATAAAACTTTAACAAAAGGAACATTTATCTAAAAGGAAAATATCTCTAAATATCTTCATGTGGATAAATCCTTCTCTTCATAGATAGATCTTGATAGAATTGGATGAATCCAGTCTTGATTCATGCCCAAGTAGTCCACATATGCTCGGAATGGCACAACAAGCTCACGGCCCAAAGATGTGTAGTCGACTTCGACCAAGCCTGGTTGACGTCGAGTAGGGTGTACTCGACTTCGAGTACATGTCATATCTTCTCGATCAGCTTCTCTTCCTCGAGCTCGGGTATGGTTCAGTTCTAGTCAACGTAGAGTAAGGTGTACTCGACGTCGAGTACGGCTCGTGCTCGAGTTGTCCTCTTCTCGTCGAGCTCGGGCAGAATTCTTGGTTTGGTCGACGTCGAGTAGATGCGCCAGCTCTCAGCATTCTGCTCTGTTCTTGAAATGCACTTTTCCGATTTCTCGTTCATCGGATTGACGCATATGAGCATGCGTTGGAAAGCTCTTTTCGAGGGCTACAACTTTCATAAAGACATCAAAGCTTGATTCAGAATGATGGATGTCGAAATATGGCCTTTTCTCCAGCTACACCATTCTTAGCTTCTCCATGAGTTTCCTTTAAGCTCCAAAGTGCGTCTGATTTCTGCGAAATTAAACAGAAACTAGTGTAGACTCCATAATTTGGAAAATAAGCATAAACTACATAGATTCTGTACTATTCTAACCCAAATGCATGAAATGCATACATAAATCGATATAAAAGTCAATATAAAACATGGCACAAAACATGGACATCAGGTGTCGTTGAGGAAGACACAGTATCCAGACGTGGAGCGACGTGTGTCAAGACAACCACCCCAATCCGCATCAGTGTAAGCAACAAGGTCAAGCTTAGAGGAAGGAGTGATCGTGGTGCCTAGCTCGAGGGTGCCGCTGATGTACCGAATGATCCGCTTCAAGGCCTGAAATTGGGGTTCCTTGGGTGCATGCATGTACACGCAGATCTGCTGAACAACGTAGCTGATATCAGGCCTGGTGAAGGTAAGATACTGAAGTGCACCAGCGAGGCTCCTGTACAACGTCGGATCATCAACCAAAGGACCTAAATGAGCACTGAGCTTGTTGGATGTATCGACAGGGGTGGCGACAGGATTACAGTTACCCATGTTGGCCCGAGCAACAATCTCAGCTGCATACTTACTCTGAGAGATAAACAGGCCAGACGCATGACGCTGAACATCAACTCCTAAGAAGTAGGACAACTGACCCATATCAGACATGGCGAACTCCGCACTCAACTGTGAAATAATAGACATCCGTAGAGCATCACAAGAGGCGGTGTCTGAGCCTCTGTGATAGATGAACAGAGATGTATCCGACCGGCTGCCAACAAAACCCTAGCGTAGCAAATGAGAAGCAAAGCGCTGGAACCAAGCCCGCGGAGCATGTTTCAGACCATACAGAGAGCGATTCAGGAGACAGACTTGCTTGGGAAGATCAGCATCAGCAAACCCCAACGGCTGAAACATGTAGACTGTCTCATTCAGATGGCCATGCAGAAAAGCGTTCTTGACATCTAACTAATGGATGGCCCAATTGCGCGACAGAGCTAAACTCAATACCACTCGGATAGTGGCAGGCTTGACCACTGGGCTGAACGTTGATAGGAAAAAACCTACACCCACAAGTGTATGGGGTTCAGCTGTAGTAATCAAGTGTCGTATCCACAAGGACCGGAGGAATATCGATTGTCAATTTCAAACTAGTTCGACTAAGCCCAAAAGTAACGGACAAATTGAGGGAAAAAGTGTGTGTAAAAAAATAGCAAACACAGATAAAAGAGATGAGAAATATATGTATAGAAGATATTCTAGGGCTAGGGATTCACCAACGATGCATCGTCAATAGACCAAAATATATTCTCGCTTGAATGATTTCTAACTCAAAAGTGAAGGTAGATTGTCTAAATTGGTTAACGATCTCCTTTCGGTTTCAAGCAACCAATTTAGAACCCTTAAGTGCTTAGAATTCTAAATGAAAATCACATCAATTTCGCCTTTCGGTCTCAATTGATATAACGATCATCTAGAATATCTATAACAATCAATAAATCCTCAAGAAGTTCAATTTCACTTTCGATCCACTAAACTTCGAGTTTAATCCTATGGTTCCAATGGATCAAATAGCCTTTCGGCCTAAATTCACCATCTAAATTCCAATTTAGGGTTTTAGTCTTTCGATTTCAAACCCAAAATCAGTTCTAACCAATTATCATCGATTAGGGCTGGCGCAATAGGATTAAATCACCAAACAACATCAGAAATCAATCAAACGATACTAAGAACGAGTCTATTTCCGCATCGTCGGGATCACCCCGACTCTAGAACAAGAGATCTAGCCACTCATGGAAAAGTACATGCTTGATTCAATCAAATTCGACAAGACAAACATAGAACAATAGAGATGAAAATAAAATTTACCGAAATCTGATAGATCGAACAAGTTGTCCTCTCCAAAAATCCTAGTCTCCAAAAACTCACCAAAAGCTCAACTACAATGTCCCCTTTCGGCCTGAGCCTTCTTCTAAAAACAAGAACGTAACTCCCCAGAAAATTGGAAATAACAATGGTTTTAATTCATCCAAACCAACAAGGGAAATGTGAAAGGTTGGGCTGATCTGGCACTGTCACGACTCGTGAAGAGTCTGTCACGGGTCGTGACAGCCTGCAGACGCCCTTAAATAGATGAGTTCACCTGTCACGACTCGTGAAGGCCTCCCACGAGTCGTGATAGCCTACTGAAGCTGAAAATTGCACAAACGCCTTTGTTCCGCGAGTTGTGCTACACCACCTTGACCTCCTATGAGTGTTTCGCTTGATATACTTGCTCTATCACCCGTCTCTTTTGCTTTTCTTTCAATCCCTTTCCATTAGATGCATGCAATTTAGCCCAAATCACCGACCCAAACCTACAAAACACAAACAAAGCTTGTGTAGATCTCCGAATCATAAATAATACAGAAACCACACAAAAAGACAATAAAAATACTCTAAAATGATGCATGAAACTAACCTAAATGCACATGAATAATATATAAAACTAGGTGTTATCAAAATACCCCATACTTAAACCTTGCTTGTCCACAAGCAAAATTCGCTATTCAAAATCACAAGTGCAAGACATGTTCAACAATCTCAGCTCACTCGATGCTTGAAAATACAAACTTTTGCTCAATTCACATAAACGCATGCCATCCTTGCTAAGTCATCATCATTGATCGAGAAAAATGCAATCATCAACCCCTAAACCTCACATGGAATATCTTTAGTGAATCACACTCACTCAAATGTATTTAGAGGGATCAATTTCGCTCGGTCTCACGATGATGCTAATCAACCAAAAACTTGCACAGCGTTCTAGATATCCACCACCCACACATGTATATGACTAAAATCAAGAGGTCTTTATACGGTTGTAATGGGGCCATGGTAAGACATAGAGGGAAAGGCAGTATTTTTGGAATTGTGGTGCTAAAATCCGGGACATAGACCATCTAAACTCATGCACCATTTTCATATGAAATCACTCCACCTCTTATCTTACATCGACACACCAAAACTTAGACAATGAAGCTCACTCTTGGCTTTTCTCTCTTTATTGTGCTACACTTGCATTCTTTTGTTACACATTAGTGATGAACTAGCCTTTTCATTTCAAACTTCTTCTTTCATTTTTCTTTAGAAGCTTTTTTTTTTCCTTTTTTTTTCTTTCACTTTCACTAGTACACATCAATATCAAGCAAACTCTTCCATTTCTTATCCATACTCAACATTCATTTTTTTTCAACAACCATCACACTCCACAAACCATCACTACTCATGGTCCTAACTCCCGGATGGGTAATAGGCTTAATAATAAGGCTTGGGATGTTTTGAGGAGCTACAAAAATAGGCAATTAAAGGCTCAATGGGCTGTAAAGCAGAGGATTAGTATAGGATAAGGAAAAAGAAGGCAAAATAGGCTCAGAAACAAATATCATGCCTCTATCACATCAAAGTCATGCATATGCACAGAATACCTTCAACCCGGATTCTAATGCAAGTTCAAGATATTAAGCAATCATGTGAGTGACTCTCAATATGGTATAAGAGGACTCAAGTTATGTTCTTTTAGGCTCCTTCCATCAGGGTGCCTGCTTAGGCAGCTGAATTATGCATGATTCTCATCAATGACTCCTAAGCTAGGCAATTCATTCATCTAAACTGAGCTTAACACATAAATCAAGAGAAACTTTGAGCTTCCTAGATCATCAACATATCATTGTGAATTCTTTAAAAACATGGGGATTTATCACACACTAGCCAAACATAGATGGAAAAGAAAAAAAAGAAAAAACTGAGAATATAAAAATAAAAGTGCAGAATGCAAGTGGAAATGCAATGCAATGAAGACTATATATACAATGCAAATGCAAATGAACCCCACCCCATACTTAACTCCTACATTGTCCTGAATGTGTAAATCAATCAAGGAAGAGATGTGAATACTCACAATTTCAACGTGTAGAACGGGTGTCTTGAAGGTGGCCAAGCCAAAGCCATATGTGTCGAAAACTGAACCAAGGCAAACAACACCAACAAAACAACAAAATTCGGCAAGATAGGGGTTAGTAGATAGGTGTCTAACACCTTCAATTCAGTTCAAAACACAAAAAATATTCTCAATATAGCGCACTCTCCACCCCATCCTTGCACTTTTGCAAATCAACCTAAAAAAAAAACAAAAAAGAGAAAAAAACTGAAAACTAAAAATAAAGAAAACATACCTCGGGTTGCCTCCCGAGAAGCGCTAGTTTAAGGTCTGAAGCCGACCCTTATTACCTTCGAGAACCTTAAATCGACCCGAATGAACGGTCCATCGCTCGTCCCATCCTTCCAGCAGAGTCTTCTTGGAGTGACATGATTTAGATCGCTTTTTGGTCAAGCTCCATAGGCGTGTGCTCCTCCTCTTCTCATCCCATTGGCCCTTTGTGCCTTCATTTTCACCACCGTCTTCAAATAATAAGATCACCTCTTGGGACTTGATGGGAGGTGGTATGTCGACATGAACTTTATTTGATATCTCCTCCTTGTGCCATTTTGCAAGCATTCCAGCAAATGCCCCAAATTGTTGGTCAACATTTTCTTGAACTATCCCCTCATAAAACAGTGATGGCACCATGTATGTTTGGTGAACAACAAATTGGGGCTCTTCTTTGGGTTCATCCTCCTCAAAATCAATCTCTGGCTCCATCAACTGCACATGCTCTTCCAAAATTTCCTCAATCTCAAAAGAAACACCAGTGCAATTTTCATTGTCACTGACATCTGTTTGGATTGGGAGACTCTCCGGAATAGCTAGAGCATTCAATGTGTGTTGCGCTAATTCAGCTTTTAGCTCTGCTATCCTAGCGACTAGCTCATCAATGGATGAATGTGAATAAGGCTCTGGATCAGGAGAAGGTTGCGAAGTTTGGCACTCAAGCTCGACTGAATCTCTTTCATAAGTGTGCTCCCACTCATAATGCCCATTAGGATTGCAAATGCGGTACATGAAATCTGCATCATCAGAGGTAGGAGCTAGCAAAACTGGGCATTCAGTAATTGTGTGTCCAAAACCACCACAAAACTCGCAATAGGCATATGTCCCATAAACAGAAAACTGATGATCACGAGTGGCATGACCAAAAGATGCACAAACATCACAGAAGGGAACATGACTCATCTTCAAAAGAGCATATCTGAAACCAAAAACAAAAAGAAAGAAAATCAAAGCAACAAAAAGAACTTAGTGAACTAGTTGTCAAAAAGACGATCGATACTAGCACCGGTCCTCGGCAACGGCAACAAAAACTTGATAGGATAAAACCTACACCCACAAGTGTATGGGGTTCAGCTATAGTAATCAAGTGTCGTATCCACAAGGACCGGAGGAATATCGATTGTCAATTTCAAACTAGTTCGACTAAGCCCAAAAGTAACGGACAAATTGAGGGAAAAAGTGTGTGTAAAAAAATAGCAAACACAGATAAAAGAGATGAGAAATATATGTATAGAAGATATTCTAGGGCTAGGGATTCACCAACGATGCATCGTCAATAGACCAAAATATATTCTCGCTTGAATGATTTCTAACTCAAAAGTGAAGGTAGATTGTCTAAATTGGTTAACGATCTCCTTTCGGTTTCAAGCAACCAATTTAGAACCCTTAAGTGCTTAGAATTCTAAATGAAAATCACATCAATTTTGCCTTTCGGTCTCAATTGATATAACGATCATCTAGAATATCTATAACAATCAATAAATCCTCAAGAAGTTCAATTTCACTTTCGATCCACTAAACTTCGAGTTTAATCCTATGGTTCTAATGGATCAAATAGCCTTTCGGCCAAAATTCACCATCTAAATTCCAATTTAGGGTTTTAGTCTTTCGATTTCAAACCCAAAATCAGTTCTAACCAATTATCATCGATTAGGGCTGGCGCAATAGGATTAAATCACCAAACAACATCAGAAATCAATCAAACGATACTAAGAACGAGTCTATTTCCGCATCGTCGGGATCACCCCGACTCTAGAACAAGAGATCTAGCCACTCATGGAAAAGTACATGCTTGATTCAATCAAATTCGACAAGACAAACATAGAACAATAGAGATGAAAATAAAATTTACCGAAATCTGATAGATCGAACAAGTTGTCCTCTCCAAAAATCCTAGTCTCCAAAAACTCACCAAAAGCTCAACTACAATGTCCCCTTTCGGCCTGAGCCTTCTTCTAAAAACAAGAACGTAACTCCCCAGAAAATTGGAAATAACAATGGTTTTAATTCATCTAAACCAACAAGGGAAATGTGAAAGGTTGGGCTGATCTGGCACTGTCACGACTCGTGAAGAGTCTTTCACGGGTCGTGACAGCCTGCAGACGCCCTTAAATAGATGAGTTCACCTGTCACGACTCGTGAAGGCCTCCCACGAGTCGTGATAGCCTGCTGAAGCTGAAAATTGCACAAACGCCTTTGTTCCGCGAGTTGTGCTACAGCACCTTGACCTCCTATGAGTGTTTCGCTTGATATACTTGCTCTATCACCCGTCTCTTTTTCTTTTCTTTCAATCCCTTTCGATTAGATGCATGCAATTTAGCCCAAATCACCGACCCAAACCTACAAAACACAAACAAAGCTTGTGTAGATCTCCGAATCATAAATAATACAGAAACCACACAAAAAGACAATAAAAATACTCTAAAATGATGCATGAAACTAACCTAAATGCACATGAATAATATATAAAACTAGGTGTTATCAAACGTCTCATCACAATCAATACCTGCCTGCTGAGAGCGACCGTTGACCACAAGACGAGCTTTGTAGCGCTCCGACATCCCATCAGAGCGGAACTTCTGACGAAAGAGCCACATACAGCGGATGACGTTTGCCTCAGGAGGGCGAGGGACAAGAACCCAAGTACCATCGTGCGGCCTGCGGCCGCCGCCAGTCGGTTGGACGAAGGGTGGGCTATGGGAATTTGATTGGCTGCGTCCGCAACATCACTTCTTGGGGAGGGGATGACAGGGCGTATGAATGGTTTTGGAAGGCGGGGCGATGGGTGGTGTTCATGGAGATGATCTGACGGGGTCGAAAGACACCGGAGACGCTGTGGGTGTGTAGTCTGAAGGCAGGGGGTGGTGGTGGTGGAGAGGCAGGAGCACTAGGAGAGCTCTGGGGAAGAAGAAAGTGAGGGAAGGAAGACTCTGACTCAGACTGAGACACAGGAGGTGTGGAAGAGAGGAGAGGAGGAGGAGAAAAGGGAAAGCGAGACTCCTCAAACGTGACATGACGTGACACAATAAGCTTATGGGTCTTGACATCGAGGCAAAGGTAACCGCGATGATGAGACAGATAGCCTAGGAAGACACATGGAGTGGAGCGCGGGTGAAGGTTGTGTGGGGCTGTGGAGGACTGGTTTGGGAAACACAAGCACCCAAAGGTGTGAAGGTGATCATACCTAGGCATGGTGTAATAAAGAGCCTGAGTTGGCGAGCGATGGTGTATGGTAGTGGATGGGAGAATATTTAGGAGATAGCATGTGGTGGATAGGGCGTGAGGCCAATAGGGAAGGGGAATATATGCGTGGAAGAGGAGAGAGCGCATCATGTTGGTAATGGTTCTGATGATTCGTTCAGCCTTGCCATTCTGCTGAGAAGTATAGGGGCAAGACAAGCAATATGAGATCCCATTTGTGGCAAAGAAAGAGTGAAAGTCTTTGTTGTCAAATTCACGACCATTGCCACATTGGAAACATTTGATGGATGTGTGAAACTGTGTTTTGATGTAGGCATGGAATTTGGCAAAGACAGGAAACACTTGGGGCTTGAAATGGAACGGGAAGACCCATAAGAAATGAGTGTAGTCATCAAGAAACAAGACGTAGTACTTGTGACCCTCCTTACTAGGCACAAGAGAGGTCCAAATGTCACAATGAATAATATCAAAGGGAGCAAGGGTAGAGGTCAAAGACCGTTGGAACGGCAGTTTGACATATTTGTCTAGTTGGCAGGAAGAGCATAAACCAGAGAGTGGGTCTTTAGTACAGGGGATAAGACTCTGGGAACGGAGGACATCTAGAACGGCAGCACTGGGATGGCCTAAGCGTGCATGCCACAGGCTAGACGACGATGCCGAGAGGGCGACCGGGCACGACTGATTGGACGCAGAAGGTGGGATGACAGGGTAGAGCTCCCCGGTCCTGTTACATCTCATGCGAGTAACCCCCGTTGTAAGATCGTTCACAGAGAAACCATATGGATCAAACACAAGGGAAACATTGTTGTCACTAGTGAACCGACAGACAGAGATAAGGTTTTTGACAATCTTTGGGGCAATGAGGACATTGTTGAGGTGTAGTGCATGGGTTTGGGTCAGTAATTTAGCGTGGCCTATCCCCGAAGTAGCAAGACGACCACCATTGCCGACGATAATAGAGTTTGCAGGGCCTTTAAAGGAAATAGATGAGAGGTTCACTGAGGAGTTCATCATGTGGGAGGTGGCACCAGTGTCCATGTACCAAGAAGAGTCGGAAGATGTCGGCTGCATAGAGGAGAAGGCGTGATGCCTAGCAGGATTAGGTGGAACATAGGCGTGATCTGACGATGTTAGATAGGCTTGAGGAGCGGCATGTCGGAAGGCAGGAGAGCCGAAGTGTATCCAATGAGGGTTGAAACCAGGCACCGAGGACCATCGCGGTGCGGCGTTCCAAGGACGAGGGCTGCGAGGCCTCGTATGCTGCGGTCGTTGCATAGAGTGCGGTCGCTGCTGCTACCGATGTCGCAGCCGATGCGGCGGCCGCTGCATATGCCGCGGCTGCAGCCTAGGTCAAGGGGGGAGTCGGATAATTTTTTTTTGTTTTTTTTTTTTGCGTAAGGAAGCGAGAGCGAGAGGCGGCCAACGAGAGCGAGAGAAGACCGACGAGAGGGAGAGAGCCGGGCTCGAGAGCGAGAGCGGGGGGGGGGGGGGGGGAGGCGGGGAGGGGCCGGTGAGGCGAGAGGAGAGAGAGAGAGCGGCGGCGAGGAGACGACACCGTCAACGGTAAGAGGGGGTGGGGTGGGAGGATCAAATTAGGGTTCCGTGAGTTGTGACGAACAAAACGCTGTGATACCATGTAAGATTCTAGAATCGATGTAAAGACCCCTTTGAGGGTTTCCATTCATTGATAAACATATATATATATGTTACAAAGGTATTGGGCCTTTGGGCCTCTGGGTCCACTATACAATATAAGACCTATGTAATCTATCAATTTCGAAGGATTTTTTTTAATATTCAATTGTTGTTACAATAAATTAATATAAGCATTAAGGGGATTTAAGCAAAGTTGTGCTAATTTGTGAGAATTTTAGTTCTTAAAAAAACTTATTGTTACAAATTAGTTTAAGTCGTTATATAAATAAAAGTGTCAGCCGACAGAGAGGATGTCAAAAGGGTAAGGAGTTGACAAATACGAGAAAGAGAAAAAGAGGCAGGGTCAGGAGACAATCCAGATCAAGATTCTGACAGAATCAATTAGAATAAAAGCGGCGAGTGAGTAAAAAATGAAAAGACGACGACAAGGAAGAGAGAGGGGTTGGTTCTATTGTGAACATGTCTTATTGTATATGCATAAATTATTCATCTGTTTTCTCATAATTATTCGTCTGTTTTTACCTGATTCAAAATTTGTGGAGCTCAAATGACTCATTTTACTGATATGTCCTCAAGTAGGAACTGTACGAAAACCGTTAGTTCGACAATATGCTCTTCTTAGCTTGATTCTTAGCACCTAAGACCTCTACAAAAGAAACTTTTGGCATCCATTAAGATCTTGAACTTGGCTTCAATGAATATTTTTTGATAACGACTTCAATGAATCTTATTCAATTGTGATTCCGAAATGACATCGAATAATATAAAATACCTTTGCTAAAGTGACAACTCAACTGCCCTGTGATGAGAGTGAGAGAGATAGAGGGACGTATGGATAGGGAGAGAGGAAGAAAGAAATGACAGGTTTTAAAAAAACTGACAACTCAACTGCCCTGTGATGAGATGGGGTTAATAAAAGGGAAGAGTGAGGGCTAGAGTCGGTATCTCTCTCTCTCTCTCTATCTGAAAAATGAAAACGGAAGGAAGAAGAGGAAGAAGACGACACTTCTACAAAAGAGAAGAAGAAGCCGACATCGAACATGCCACTGATAGCGAATACAAGACAAGGACCTTTGATTTTCAAGTAAGTACGTAAATCCTAACTCGACTGATTATTTGTCAATTGCACAAATTCATAGGGGGAGGAACCGATTGGAAGAACCTAATGTATTTTCCATTGTGTGAAATGGGATGAAGAACCTAATATGTCTTCCAATTCCCCCTGTCATGTAAGAAGTAACCGAAATCAAGTTAAAACCAAAGGGAGGAAAGTTTGAGAACGGGGGTATTCACGACGGGAAGAGAAAGGAAATTGGGGGAAATTGATAGTTTCTGGTGAACATTGGGGATAGTTGGGGTGAAATGGGGAAATTGAATAGGTTGTATTTAGAGAGGGAAATTGGGGAACGACTATGTGGATTCCAAAATTTTAGGAATAGGGTGACTGTAGATATGTTTATTCTTGAAAAACCTTTGAAAATTGAATGGAATTGCCGCCACTTTATTTTCTGTCATGTTTTTAGTAGTCAGGTGTCATGTTGAAAACTCTTTTTGCCATGTAAACATTGAAACTACCGTGAAGTATATTAGGTTGAACCTTATAAAAGCTTATAAAGTTTGCTCTCCATACGTTGAAATTTGATATGTTTAGGGACGACATGCATGTGAAAGTTGATATGTATAGGGTGGAAATTGATTTCTGTCATGTAGTAATGCACAGGTGACATGTTAGATAACCTTATTGCACTACTAGAATTCTGTTCGTAGACATCGGGTATAAACCGATGTTAATAAAAAAAAAATTCGACGTGTTAGTGGGTGGTGTTAAAGATCCCAACTTTACGACATCGGTTTATAGCCGATGTCTTTAATAAGTTACAACATCGGTTTTCTTGTTAATAATGACTTAAATACATGGATTAATTACTTTTTGATTGATTCATCTAATATTAAACCATTATTATTTTTCATTTATAGTCATTTGGAAGTAGGTAGGGTAATACAAAATTTCAAATTAGCATCGCTATTTTTTTATAAACATGATGTCTTACATTGCTACACACATCGGTTACGTATCATTCAATTTGTGAATACTCTTTTTTCATTTGTAATTTGTGATATTATTTTATATAAATATAATATACGATATTGGATATTTTTAAAATCAATGTTATTTATATATTTTCAAATCGGTTTTTTCATTGAAAATGATGTTTTGATTATTTACAACATCATTTTATATATTTTTAACGATGCAATTGCTACATATACACATCTGTTTTTTTTTATATAATTTTCATATATGCTAGGTTTAGAAATCGATTTGTATTGTAATGGTCGACGTATTTGCAAACGTAGACATCGCTTTTCGCTCTCAAGTTCATTGTGTTTCAATAAATACACCTAATAATCTATATTGTGACGTTTTGGCGGACAGAAAATTAAACAATGCAAAAGACCATAACCAATTCATTATATAATAACAATAGAGTTGAATACATGAGATGAAAATAGGGCTAAATACAAAACAAAATACATCAATAGTTGGATTCTAAGCTTGACATAATATCACTTCAAAATAAAGTGAATGAAGTCAAGGGCACAACCTGTATTTCAATAAAATTAACCTCAATTAAACATTTAGGACGGTAAAACTTCACCA
The DNA here is from genome assembly GCA_037127255.1 of Persicaria tinctoria. NCBI lineage: Eukaryota > Viridiplantae > Streptophyta > Magnoliopsida > Caryophyllales > Polygonaceae > Persicaria > Persicaria tinctoria. The sequence continues at coordinate 33,677,561 of JBANSL010000004.1, read as the reverse complement.
AAAGCAAAGCTGAATTCATAATTCATGATAAAACTACGAGCCAAGTGAATCTAAAGTCTTGCTGCTACTTAAACTCTTGCCTGCTACTTAATCAAACAGTAGCCAAAACACACGTGACAAGAGAGTGATTGAAACATTTTCTTGTTTCTTCCTTATGGGTATGCATGACCCCTTCCTGCATCCAAATAAGGACACTGATCATATACACAAAACTCAGATATAACGGAATCGATACCAAAAAAACAAGAAGGTCCTTAACCAAAGAGCGAGAGAGGAGAGATTAGTTTACTTGAGGCAATCTAAAAAATTTCTTTCATGATCAAATTCCAATCAGTGCTAGTGCAATTTCTCTAACACTTAAAAGTAAATTGCTATCATGAACAAATTAACACCCAAATTTATGATTTGTTCATGATTCCAAACAATCTTCAAGCAAATTTATACTTAGTTCAAATTGTCTCTACTAATTGGAACTACACGGATCGGGGGACACAACAATTTGTTCTATGTAAAAAGCTTCACAAACTCAAGCAACCATATATTAAAAAAGAAAGGCGAGAGACTGACTAGGAAGATGATCGAGCACTGAAACTATTGTGATGATTTGACGATGACTCTGATGGTCTATCCATAGGCCAATGTCCCGCTCTAACCATTTGCTCTGCTCATCAACATCTATCGGTAAAACAGTTGAATTATCAGCTTTTGAGAAGATTATCCAGCTCAATTTTAATTGTAAATTTGTAATTTGCTCAAGAAATTTAAACACCTACAATTATTTCAATGTATCCATTAAGGCTTCAAGTCCAAATTATAAGTTACTAAGCATGATTATTTAAAAATAAAAATAAAAATGGAACTGACTATATATTAGTAGATTGCTTGGTTTAAAATTTCTGGTCAAGATAATGTGAAAAGTAGTGTGATTTGAGGTGCATCTATTTATACATCTTATAACTAGTGCATCCATGAAAATGAATGGTGAGACTGCAGGAGTAACTTGTGTTACCTTTTGTGATGTTTAATTCACCCAAATTCTCATTCCCTGCCTTTCCCTTCCTAGTGGATGTACCATGCTTCTCTTTTCTTGTTTCCCCTGCCATGTAATGATAATGGATCGAAATTCAGTAACTGCACAAGTAGATCAATCTAGAGGCTAGGCTAGAAATGTAGAATTGATGGATGTATATATACTTGAGAAGCCTAAAGAATACGAGCACGGCTTGCACCCAAATGGCGCAGTGAAGAAAAAGGCCTAGTCTTTGGTGGTTGTTACTGCTCCTGTTGTGGATAGTAGCACTGACAGTATCTGCTCAAATCAAGAAGCTATTTATTAGCATATAAGCTAAAGCAAATATCATATCAAGAGAAAATCATTACCAAATGCCAAATGACTCCTTTTTTAAGACCATGAACTTATATTTTACATTTTGCAAAACTAAACTTACATGTATTTTGGTTCAGAACTGATAATGGATAAAGCTGTTGTCCTCAACAAAGGTGGTTTACTCCTAACCGTGCACCATTTTCAATTTATCTCCTTCGTATAGAGCTGTTGTCCTCAACAAATGCATGAATGAATGATCATCCTTAAACTCATAATGCCGAACAATAGATAATCATACAAGTACAAAGTTTGTGATACCAAAATTGAGCTCCTGCATGCTTTTCAACTCACATCTTAACAAAATTCAGAATTATAGTTAAGTTTGAAAATTGTTACATTCAAATAAAGTTACTTGTTCTATAGTTAAGATACCCTAACAAACTGTGAGCCTAAATTGAGAAAACGAGCCTAACCTTTGAGAATTCTGAAACCCTAACCATCGATAGTTCAGAAATCTAGAGGGAGCCATATAGAAAGTGAGCCTAACCTTTGAGAGTTCAGAAACCCTAACCTTCGAGATTTCAGACTTCACAAGCTCATCACACATTGGCATCGGCTTCCGTCCCCTAGTTGACAATGAGTTCAGAAACCCTATACTTCGAGAGAGCGAGCAACAGAGGGCAGAGATCGAGAGAGATGCATAGAGAAAGCTCATGGATCTGAAATTGGAAGGGAAATCGCTTAAATGGTAGCAATATATATCAATATGTTTTGTATATCAATATGGTAGCAATATATATCAATATGTTTTGTATATAATATACATTGCTACCATTCAATGTTGATATATACAGATTAAGGAGTATACAAACTATGTTCGTAGGATTGAAGACATTTCCACCTTCTACATTCACTGTTTTTTAACTTGTAAAATATTCGTAGGATGGTACTGATTGTGTATTTGTTCAGGAGTTTCCTTAAAGTTTAACATATCTGGTAAAGAAGATAAAGCTTTATAGTCAAGGATGAGTATTACCTGATCAATTGTCTGCATTTTGGGATGTGTTTACCGCACTTATCAGCTGCTAATCTCAAAAACTTCTTGCAAAAACTGCACTTGAACAAGACTAATTACTTTAAACATTCTTACAAGTTCATAGGGCATCAAATTTCTAAGAGAACCAACCCTATAGTATTGCGGGCCAGATTTATCTGTGCCCACAGGTGGTGGCAATTGGCTCAAAGCATATCTCAAGGCAAAACTGAACATAAATAAGAACACGGACACTATATGAAATCTGTGTCTTCCTTGATCAACCTAGATAAATAAATAAGAGACTACCAATTCATCCTTTTTCTCTTTCTTTAAATCATTCTCTTTCTTCTTATCGTCTGATCATCAAAAGATCATCAAAAATTTGAACAATCTTCAAGATTTCTCTTCGTCTATGTGGAGAGAATGAGAGAAGATGAAAACTCTAACCTTTGTTATTGACGACATCTTCATTGTCAAGATGGCTTCATTAGTAGAAGTGTCCTCATTGTCAAGATTGAGGATTGTAGATTGAATCAAAATGGATCTGCGCCTCTTCAACCGTCGTTTCCTGAAAAATTAGGGTTAATCTCAACCCAATAATCGAAATCGAAAGCACAAAGGAAATCAAATCAGAGCATCTGATTCTGAACAGCTATCATGAAAGAAAAGAAAAGCACAATTAACCAAATGCAAAAACCAAATCCAGACCTAAACAACTGAAAGTAGTGAATTGGCGATAAGAGAGGGAGAGAGATGAGTTTACAGCGAGTAAGAGAGACTCCTTGGCGGAGAGGCGTTCCATTTCTCTAGCATAAGCAGCGGAAGGTCCTTGTTGCACGGACTGTTGAGCCATCGCCCTAACTCTCCCTTTTCTGGCGACACCATCGCTAAGCCCCCGGCCGCAGCTCCGGCGAATTGACCTTCTTCGGTAGGTTGTGCGAGGAAGGAACGAGGAGGGAAGTGGCCGAGTGCAACAATGAAGACGATGGAGAAGGAGGAGGGGAGGGACAGGCGGATCTGGTGGGGGCAAAGATCCCGACGATGGAGAAGGAGGAGGAGGAACTGATCGGGCATGGCGGCGAGGGTTCGGAGAGAGGGAGGATTGACGAGAGGGGATGCATTTTATCGAGAGGGGGCTTTATGTTCCCAAAAGTATTTCAATATACTTTGGTGGGTTTTCAAATTTTTTCTAAGTGTTCGGAAATTTGAGATGAGCGGGATTTAACTTAGTTCAGATTTCAATTCTGCGCCTTAATTGTTTTTTCAAAAATCAGTTCTCACATCGGTTAACAAAATAGGATGGTGTCTATTTTGTTTTCAACATCAAAAATTTACAAACCGATGTTAAAAATATATTTAACATCATGCGTTTTTTCGACTGATGTTAATCACCTGATGTCTATGAATACAATTCTAGTAGTGTTGTCATGTGGATTGTGACTAGTGTCATTCTATATAGGCTATGTTTGCAAGGTCCTAAGGTTTTGCTTCCCAAATCTACAGTTTATCCAACAAAGCAGAATATGTCGACTAGCCGGTCGGTAAAAAGGATTCCCTAGACACATACAATAGGCGAGGTATGCTTAGCGTACTGTCGAGCAAGGGAATTTCGTACTATCGATGGGCGACTGGCTTTTTCACCCCACTGTGCAGGCCATTTATGTTGTCTCTGAGGACCACCATTTCAAGGGTCGATGCAACCAGTACGGCCGGCCTCAGGCCCTTGCCAACCTCGACGAGTACCTTAGCGAGTCGGACTGGAAGCGTTTGATGGCAAGCCCGTTGACCTCTTTCGCGAGGCTTGGTTCGTGTGTCCAGTTCTCAGCCTAGCTTGTCCACTACGTCCTACAACGACAACTGCAGACGAGAAAGGAGCACGAGACTTGGTACATAATCCAAGACAAAATAGCTTGGTTCTCCGCCGTTGAGTTTGCGCTGGTGATTAGACTGAAGTGCTCGTTCGTGCAACAGACCGAGGAGACTGAGGTGGAAAAGACAGTCTGCTTAGAGTTCTTCGGGGTGGAGAAGGTCAAGATCGAAGACTTTGAGGTGCACTTCCAAGTGGCGATGATGGTCGATCCCTCCTACGCCAAGCGCTTTAAGTATGCGCTGCTGATGCTAGTGGAGGGGGTGCTCTTTGGGAAGGAACCCTGCAACTTTATTTAAGGGTGGGTTGTGAATATGGTGGCTGATGTCGAGGTCTTCTTGAGTTACTCGTGGGGCCGTCTGTACTACGAACGAACCCACGATTTCCTCAAGGACGAGTTCAACATCCCTCGACTTTCATACTTGTTAGCCGGCTTCCCCCTCGCCTTCCAAGTATGTATCGTGTTAGTACTGGACATTCTAAATATATAGCGCTCGATACTACACTACAAAAAAAAATTAAATTGGCCACGCTAAGTAGCTTCAGCAAGGGGGTTGGCGTGGCAATTGGTATCTTTTGCCACCATTGGTTGCTTCGGCAAGAGCTGCCCACCCTTTCGCCACACTGCCTAGCTTCAGTAGGAGCTTACCGTGGCAATTGATACCCTTTTGCCACGGTATTAGCCACGACAAGCCTTAAATCCAAAAAACAAGACAAATTCGCCACTGATGGTAGCTTCGGCAAGGTTGCCGTGGCAGAAAAAAATGAAAAGAAATTCGACAATTTGGCACTCCAACAACAATCTATCGTAGCAAATGCAATTTTTTATTAAAAAATAAAAAAACCCTAAAAACAAACCCGCTTGCCTCCCTCTCTCACATATAAGATTTACCGTTCTCTCCCAGACTCTCCCCTCGTCTTCCATCTTCCCGATCTCCTCTCTCTCCTCAATTTCAGATCTGAGAAATTTGGATCTAGTTGATTCGAGAAATCTGAAACCTAAAGTGGTATATCTAACCTCCATCTCGTTCTACTCCTCTTCCTCTTCCATCCATCTTTCATCTTTCTCATTCTCCTGCTCTTTTGTTTTCCTTTCCCCAACTCCCTCTTTCTCCCTCTACTAGTCTGGAATCTCAATCTCTCTCGCCACTCCTGCTCCGGCTCGTGGGCGCTGCTCCTACCTACTGCTCTTCTCTGCTTCTCCGCTCATGCTTATCTACTCAATCAGTCCTTTCCCGCTTCTCCGCTTTTTTCTTTGTTTCTTCCGGGCAACAAGAGGAAGAACAACATGCAGAACTCTCAGATCTGACTATGGTCTCCTTCGCCTCTCCTTGAAGTCAGAAAAACCGTACCATGTATTCATTCTTCTTTCAATTTTTGTGATTCTTTTGTCTAATTAAAGTCTTATTTTTAGATTTATTTTTTGCTAGTTGCAAATCGGTTCTCTAGAATTGGTCTCTCATCTGAATTTAGTGGTAATGAATCCTAACATACCAACTGCTTTGTATTTTATTCGCCCTCCATGTTCAATGGTCAAACCCTAATCTTTGCAATTCGATTTAATATCTAGGAATTGGAGCAAGAAGATGTCGTCTATGCTTCTAGAGTTTACACACACCTCTCTTGAGGAGTCTGATGAGTGACTTGAGCAGGTTTGGTTTACACACACCTCTCTAGAATTGGTCTCTCATCTAATGCCGTCTGTGCTTCTAGAGCAAGAAGATGTCGTCTATCCTAACCTACCAACTGTTGTTTATTGTATTTCAGGTTAGGTTTAATTTCTTTGCCACTAGTTTTTAGATTCAACAATTCATGAGATTTAGCTAATTATGAAATTTTTCTAATGGGGATCCAAAGATGCAATTTTCCCTGGATTTCTAACAGTGAATTTGAAATTGCATAGACAGAATATGAAACATAGCTAGTTTGGTGTTGGCGTTTAGGGAATTAGTTAGCAGTTGGATTCAACTAGGGATAGTACCTTGTTTTACTATTTGCTTTTGTAACCATCGAGCTATAACTTGCAGGCTACACTTGAGATCTAACTCTCAATAAAGGCATTGATATTCACAAAAATAAGCCAAGCTATGATCCAAGCCTATTTTGTGGTATTTGTTGGCAAATAATGACAATTTTCAACCTTTTTTTTCTTCAGTTAATCCTTTTTTTTATTACCTTCCATTCAATATAAAGTTTATCAAAAGTTGAAAAAAAGTGTATCAAATTTGGTTTTTCTTTTCAGGATGTCAGTACTCAAAACTTGAACAAGAAAAGTGTGAACATGCTTGAACTAGAAAAGAAGACTAGTTCTTTTGAATGGTGTACATTTAAATTCATAGATCTTTCTTATTGATTATGAGTTTTACTAAATATATTTTCTGATGCATTTGAGATTTTGTTTAATTTTTCTGCAGATTGCCTATATAACACATTCATTACAGCATCCTGCCGGTAGAAAGGTTTGGATAGTTTCTTTTACTATGGTTTAAAATTTGAAAGCTGCACACACCATTATTTTCTAAGTTTGATCTGAATGGATATCAATGGATTCAAACTATTAAATTACCAAGACCTCCTGCCTATTTAAGAGTGTTTGTTACTATAGATTCTTATGTTTTTTTTTTTTTAAATTTTAGTTCCCTGCCTCATCTTATAATCTAAGTGTTGCTTAGGGCTGTTGTAAGGGTGCCTAGTCCTTTTACTTGACTTATATTCATGTAATTTATTTTTAATCAAGTCTTAATATCTTGTTCTAAAGCATCTTACTAAACAAAAAATTTCCTGTTCTTAGGGGCATAAGCGTGATGATAGTTGGTGATCCCTCTGTAGCCAAATCCCAACTGCTAAGAGCAATCATGAAGGTTTGTGGCACTTCTACTCAAATAGATTTAGTGTAATCCGTTTCGTTATAATATACTACATCAAGGTTTGAGATGATGAATGAGTTAACTTACTGTTGTTGCAGGAGTTGGTCAAGTATTGAAATAGATATAGAATATAGATCAGACTGACTTCCCTGTCTCAGCAAATAAATACAAGACTTCCTCCCGTTGTAGTAAGAGAATAGTCAGGATCGAATCCACGAGGAAGCACGTCAGCAGTTCTCAGGTAGCTATCAGATTCTCACAACAGCAGCGCAGAAACACAGGCAGAAGCAGAAATAAAACAGAAACAAATAATCCCGGCAAGGGCAGCTAAAATAAAAGCAAATAAAAGACAGAAATAAAAGCAAAGCAACTAAAGAACAAAGCAAAAACGAAAGCAAAGACAGAAAGTAACTCGAGGACACAGAAGCTGGTCGATCTCGACAACAGCAACTCGAGATAGACAAAGGTAGTCGACAACAGTAGCTCAGAATCGAAAACGAAGCAACTCGACAAAGGCAAGTCAACTCGACCTCGACAAAGGTAACTCGAGATCGACAAAGGGCTAGTCTATGTCGACAAGAAACAGCAAAAGACAAAATCGCAGATTTTCGACAGAATTCAGAATTTTAACAAAAATTTACTCAATATGCTAAAAGACCTCCAAGGCCAGGGTTTCAACACCACAACGATAACCATGCAAAACAACACATAAAGGCATAAAAGATCATGCTTTCCATCAAATAACTTTCGTCATTAACAAATAGGCATATAGAGGCTCTCGCATAAACCCTAATTGTTACTAACCCTTTTTCACATAATTAATCCAAGTTGCATTAAGATCACTTTCGCTTCAATAACACAAACAAGGATCACCTTCAACTCTCGCAAAAGAATCATGCTCATAGGGAAAGAAGATGAATCGCACAAAAGATCTGACCTTTATCGCATCGCCTCACATGGCCACCGTCGGGCTCACCCCAGCCCCAGAAGTGGGTGGACTACTCGCTCCTCATCGCAATAACAGACATCTTCGATCGAAAGGAAATAAATTGCATTAAACTAAATTCAAAGCTTTTACAATTCCGGCAATCAACTTTCGCTAATCGCCAAAACCTTAAAAACCCTAGAACTCCTAAACTTCTCTTTGGATCTAACTAATTGTCTCTTGAATTGAATGAATAAAACTGAGCCCCTCGGGCCTTATTTATAGGCTTCATTCCCTAGCTATTCTAGGAAAGAAGATATCTATCTATATCTAAATTTATATCTAAAATGCTAGAAGATAAATAAATGTTTAATGGAAATAAATCTATAAGGGAAAAAGATAAAACTAATATGGTAGGTCTTATTGTCTTGATAGATTCTGCCTTCCATGGATAGAACTTGATAGATCTCGATAGATTTCAGCAACTTCGGATAGAATTTTCCGCCTTCGGCATCAAGGAACTCCAATCCTACTCGGACAAGCCAAGTCGAGAAGATTCTGGAAGCGGCTCTAATCGACCTCGACAAGGTCTTGTCGACCTCGAGTTGAGTGGCTCGGCTTGGCTTGACTCTGCTCGATGTGGCTCGGACTCTGGCTCACTGGTGCTCGTCGATCTCGAGTAAAGCTCCTCGAGCTCGAGTGGGATTAGGTCATCGACTGGACCTCCTCGGGTTGCTCGGACATGGCTCACGGCGGCTCGTCGATCTCGACTAACCTTTGTCGAGATCGAGTAGAGTCTTCTTCCGCTTCCGCGAGCTGGCTCTTCCGCTGGCAGCGAGTGACTTGGTCCGCGGCAGCGACTTTCCTTTTCCGCTACAGTGAGTCTCCTTGGTCGTCCTCGGCTAGCTCTCCTCTGTGACTCCGGGCATGGGTGTCTGGGCTTTGTCGACCTAGACTAGTGCTTGTCTAGGTCGAGTAGGGTTCCGGAGCTCGGGGAGCTTGGTTTCTCGAGCAGGCTTGCTCGACTATGTCTGCTCGGACATGGCTTGTCTAGCTCGACCAGGCTTACTCAAGATCGAGTAGCCTGGGCTTTTGGACTTGTTCCGCTGCTTTGATCTTGGACTTCTGTAGTGGTTTTCCGAGCTTTTCCGACCTTCTGTAGAATTGCTGTAAAACGCCTCGATTTCTGCGATTTAAACAGAAACTGGTGTAGATTCCATAATTTGGCAAATAAACATAAACTACATAGATTCTGTACTATCTAAACCCAAATGTATGAAATGTATACAGAAATCGATATAAAAGTTACTGTAAAACATGGCAGATTCCGCTCACAACACTTGCCCAAGACTGAAGTTCATTGAGGCTGTTTATTTTGTTCAAATTAAGTATTCACATGGTTGTTTTTTGGAGGAAAATCTCCAAAGGCTGACTTTTTTTATGTCTCTGCATTTGGCTGTTGCTAACTCGCCCAATTTCTTGGCCTTTACTCTCAGTCAGCTAGTTCTTATAAATGAACAGCCAAACAAAGAAGAAAAACAATCCATAGTAGCTAGAAAACCTCAATGTTTGCAAGGTTTCTTTTTTAGATTTGTGCAGTTGTCTCATTTTATCCATTTAAATCTGTTATTTTCTTTTTCATTTTTCCTGATTCGGTAAGGCATCTTTCATTTCTTAGCTTAGTTATTTTTTCCTATCTTAGAAATTCACCAGTGGCTTGGAGTGAAATATGAAACTAATAGATCAGTTTATACTCGGTTTTTTTTTTGTTCAGAATCATTTATTTATTTTTTGGGTGCATATAAGGGTGACTGTGAACGGTACCGCTGAGAACATGAATGTGATCATGATTTGTCCATCTCATTTGCCAAGATAAACCATTTTATGGATTCTTTTCCTTCAACATTTTAACATTCTTCATTGCAATTTGTGGGCTCATTTTCTTAGGCAAAGTAATGGTTTGGAATCAAAAGAAACACACATAAGACTACTGATATAAGATTTATATTTATGACTCAAACTTGCAGGTTCTTTGAGCTCAGAAGATTGCATGGCTTAGAGGAAGAGAGATTGTCTAATGGGGCTACATGCCTAAAGAAAATGGTAACTAGCCTTCTCTATATGTATATGAAACTGCGAGGGATGAGATTGCTAATGTTTTTTTTATAAAAACAATTAGTTGTTTAAAAGAAATGTTTCCCTCTCTTATCCATTTTTGCAGTTGTCCCTCTCAAGTAAAGAGTGTTGGTGCATCAAGCTGAAGTATGTTAAACTGAAATTGCTTCTACAAGAAGAGGTATTTCTTCGTATAAGGGTTTCCAAACATGAAATATGTTAGTATTCTTCATGTAAATAGCTATCTTTGATCTGCTGCTGCTATGGCGTCTCCATGAGCTTGTTGTTGCTGATTTGTGGCTGCCTCTTGATATTGGTCAGCTTTCTTCTTTTCATCTTCAAGCTTCTTCTGCAACTTCTCATTTTCTAAGCTTTATTGCAGCATGAGCTTGCGTCACCTTTTCCTTGGACACCATTTTTAGGCTATTTGGCTTAATTTCTTATCTATATTTTCATTGATTTTTATTCATTCAATTATACTAAGTGAATTGGTTTGATGTTTCGAATCCAAGATTCGATTTGGTGTTCATGTGAAAAAAACTCATGATTTGATTGGTGTTTATGAAAATCTTTTGAATTGGTTTGTGATGTTTATGGAAATCTTATGCCTCTAGTCGTTATTTAGTGTTTGCACTTGTAGCAACAAAAAACAATTAGATCATGCACTCATATATCACTTACATTGTGTCTGCTTATTGTTGGTCACTTGGGCAACAAAAGTTTATTTTCAGTGAATTTGATTGCTTGATATGAAGATGTAAATGCTCTATTTGATCATATCTACTGTTTTTTTCATGTAGTATATGTAGAGTTTAGATGCCGATACTCTTTGTTGGTGTTAGGTGGAGGCTCACATTTGCATGGTGAAGTGTTGAGATGCAATGAAAATATGTAAAATTTTATAATTATGTATATTTATTTTATATAAATTATGTAGTTTTTAATATTTTATTAGATATGTAATTTTTAATAATTAATCAAATTTTATTATATATGTAAAATGTGTATTTTTTTTAAATATTGGACTTTTTAGCCCGGGTTTGAAGAATCCGGGCTAAAAAGCATGTTTTTATTTTTATTTTCCACCCACACTTTAGCTACGGCTCCTTGCCGTGGCGAATGTGTCATGCCTATCGCCTGGGGTCGTCTTGCCGTGGCTAATATCTTGCTACGGCTAGTAGCCGAAGCTACCAAGTTTTGCCACCGCCCGGTTCGCCACCCCCTCATTTGCCGTCACTGTGCCGAAGCTACACCCCTTTTGCCACCACAAACAACCCTGTTGCCACGACATTTTTCCGAGGTAAATTTAATTTTTTTTTGTAGTGCTATGCAATGTAAACTGGACAGTCTTAACTGGAAACTGGACAGTTGTTGACCTCCTTTGCCTCGGGTTTTTTGTAGTTGTGGGTGTATGACGCTTTCACTCCAGTCGCCAACCAATTCACTGCCATCATCGACTACGATCTCTAGCCTCGGTGCATGCGGTACGCGTCGAAAGAGCACAACATCGACTGGGCTGACGGTGTCCTCACAGTCTTCCTACTGGATGCTCACGAGGCTAGAAAGCGAGTTGTTCGGGTCAGGCACGCAGTGAGAGGGACGTAGGACATCACTCGGTGATGTGTCACTGATTATAGCGAAGATAGATGAAATGGCAAGGACAATAATGGTCGAGTTCACTAAGTGGATCAAACCTCTTGAGGCTTCGATTGACGAGCTAAATAGTGCGGTGACGGGGAAGAAACCGGCTGAGTCTGAGGACGCATACTCGCAGGGAAGGGACATAAGCCAAAGGGATGGACCTGAGCATGTGGAGGTGCCACCGAAGGAGGTAAGATGGTCTACATGTCATGTCAGTGCTTACAACCATCATATCAGTAGTTACACCCGTCATGTTAAAGTTTATAGGCATCATGTTTGATACTTGAGATTTGTTGTTCAGGTTGATGAAGTTGTTAAGGACAATGATCAGAAACAGGGCACAAAAGCTGGGGACAAGGAGCATGTGGTTGACAAAGGAACTGGGGACAAGGAGCAGAAACAGAACACAAGAACGGGGGACAAGGAGCAGGTCATTGAGATAGGAACTAGGGACAAGGAGGGGAAAAAGGATGTTGGAACTACCAAGCCAACATACCAAGATGCACCCACCCAGAAAACTGTTGAGGTAAGTCATCACTCTCAGACCGTCATGTAAATTTTGGTATGTGACATGTCAAACCCCAAACTGTCATGCATTGTGAAACCATGAATCTGTCAATATGGGTGCAGAGGGACGTGGAAACAGTTGAGGTCTCAAGTGGAGGCCCCACTTGAGCGTAGGGGGATGAGAACTGGTAGACTACATCATTTGTTGTATAAGAAGTCGCCTAGCCTGCGAAGAAGCAACGGGTGAACAAGGGAAATAAGCCAGTGGCGGGGATGGACGCCGTGGATCTTGGCCCGGCGACCAGGGCCGACGTGGACGCCTTCTCTGCATTGATGAACGAGGGGACTGACCCCGTACGCTCAGTCGAGGCCACCCTCATCCAGATTAAGTTCTTCGAGGAGCTCCAAGCGTCGAAGCAGTGGGTCATGTCAAAACTTTTACCCGACAACTTCACATCAGTGCCTGTCATGTACATCGAAAGTGGTTGACAAAATAAAAATAACCATAAGTAAAAAATGTGGCAACTACATACATAACTATAAAAGGTGCATCGTACTTAACCCACAAACCCACCGATTAGTAGACCAAGACGCCCTTGCGAACTATCATGTCATAACTAGTACCCGACATGTCAAGAGGTTTAACTTTCATGTCATATATTTCTACGTCCAAGTACGACATTAACAGTGGCCGACTGGTTGGGGCGCCACTTCTGGATTTTCCTTTCCTACTACAAGGGGTACCGTAACGTCTTCGGTCTCTTCGGACGTCGCTTGATAGGGGGGGCATGTCTCGCTGGTGATTGCCTGGGGTACCCGCCATGTGTTTCGAGACGGGACTGGGTAGATCACATCTTGGTAGCATGCATGCCACGCATCTACCATGTACAAGTCGTTCACAAGGGAGTAGACGTCAACCCCACGCACTTGGATTGCGGTGAGTGCGTTTGTGCATAGGTACTGGTCGATGTTGAAGCATCTGCAACCGCATAAACAACTCGCGAGGTTAACAAGTAGCCAGGTGGACTGACCCTTGCGTACCTCGAACTCATGACAACTGAGCGGCCTGACGAGCATGGAAAGAGAGAATGTGATGTTCCCTTTGATGGCGTCAGCGACCCAGTCGCTCCCTACTTTCCCCTGGGCGGTTCTGCTCTATCTCCGAGTGACGAACCACTTGGCGACAGTCTCAAGGATGCATTCATGAGGGCTGTTAGCGGCAAATCCCGAGGATATTTGAACACTGAGTTTAAGAACTCGGAGTTATTAGTTATTGTGATGTTGTACCTGTTCCCCAGGAAGAACGCCCTTGCCTATTTGTCGAACCCTACCTGCTTGAGGTATTGACCCTCTACGGGAGCCAACGCACGTAACTCCTTATACATCGACTAGAACTCGTCGTAGGTGTATGCTTGCGCCATCGAAAAGAATTGGTCTTGCATCGTGCAGATCTTGAACCAGAACTGGATGTTCTAAAATAAGTGCTATGTGCATATGTCGTGCTTAGAGAATACGTAGTTGTCCCGTATGCCCTTTTCGATGCTAATGTGGCACTCAGATACCCACATCAAATCAGTTGTGTCTTCAACAACATGCAACATATGACTGAAGAAGAAACCCACGACCCATCATTCTCCTTGTCTACCGTGACGTCTTTGGTCTCTTGTGCAGGAGCAAAGAGCAAGCACCCTCGAAACTTCCCCTTCAAGACCCCTCGTCCACTAATATGACCTGGACATGAAACAACTGCAATCATAAGTTGTGTCATGTATAGTAGAACTAGCGTCATATTATGTCTATTGGATATCATGTTGGCCACTGGTCGACATCATGTAAGAGAATCAGTGGTCTCTTGGCCGTATCGTTGTTGTTAGAAAACAAGGAAAGTAAAGGACATATAAAGTGGAGACCATGAGGGACTGACCTTTCGTAGGTGGGGAACGACCCTCCGCCACACTCCAAGACTCACAAACACATAATTGAATCGGCCCTCCGTGTCGCGTTCTATCCTGGTGTATATCCCAAGGTTGGCTTGCTCCAGCATGTGCATGTACAAGTACATGCTCTGATAGAATTCCTCCTCCGTCCTGTAGGCAGTGTCCATTGCGCTCAACCAGGCTCGCCGTTCCTTCCAGTAGTTGCATGTTACCTCCAGCTGCGACTTCATGAGAGACATGACTTGCTCCGGCACCAGGGGCTTCTTTGACCCAACGAAACTTCACATTTCCATTCACAAACAAGTTGGATGAGTATACCGTGCCCAAGCATAGAAAATATGTCCAGTTTAAAGGCACAAAGTGGCCAGTTAATGTTAATGTGTGTCCAGTTTATAACCTTTTGGTGTCCAGATCATATGGTTAAGATAGACACTTGATGTTACCTATTGACATCTGCATCGAAGGGATACTAATGTTGTAAAGGTGAAGGATATACTTGTCGACTAACCACTACCCCAGCTGGGTGTATGTCACACGACGCTTTTGTGTCATCACATCGTTCATGTCGCACGTGTGCTCGTCCACAAGCTTTCGAATCATCCATAACTGCAAGTTCTTGTAGGTCGATACCCGACATGCCCACTTGCAGTTGGCAGCAAGGCAACCCACAAGCTTTCAAATCATCTATAACTGCAAGTTTTTTAATTATATTTCAAGGATCTTACGATCCCACGATTGGATCTTACGATCCGATCCACGATCCTTGTTGTGATTCGATCCAAGAATCCCAATCCTAATAACCTTGGATTGGGTTAGGCTTGCAAAGAAACTGGATAAAGGGGTTACTTTTTACAATTCAGTTTATGTTATTATTCATGAACTTTAAAATCATATATATGCACTTTACAAATTAAATTATCAGACCATTTGTCATAGTAAAATAAATCGCATATTTATATACTTTATATTATTAAAATGCCCATTTATTAATAATAAAATTTGTCGTATTGTGTTCACTTTATAATATTACTGTATACTTTTAAATATTAATTATAAATTTTTAATGAAAAATAAAGTGCATAATATATATATATATATATTAATTATAACTTTTTAATGACAAAAGGGCCTTTTTGTGTTGTATGTGTTTGTATATATACACACATACATCGTGGAGAGCTCATGTGAAATGAGCTCGTATCGGGACACCATCGATTAACAAACGCGCTTAGCAAAGGCTCGTCAATTTTATCATGTACACAATACCTTAAATGTGCTATAACACACTTCCCAAATATAGCTCTACCACTCGCCATGTCTTTCTTCTGCTCAACCTACTATTGAGTTTTTGTTTGGGATGTACCTTAAAAATCCTACGATCTTTCTTCTCACCCTATAAAAAAAAATTGTTGACTTCATTAGCTCGTTTAACAGAGCAATTGATTTTGAACTTTACAATTTATTATAACTAGCTAAATATACAATAATGATTTAGAAATACTTAGACCCGGACAAACGCGGGCGCGGGCCGGGCTTGGGACGGGCTTTGCTCGACATTTTGTCCCGTTGTTGCGGGCGCGGGCCGGACTAAGCCCGCTTAACGGGTTGAAAGTCGTGTCCAAGCCTGTCCGCAAATGCGGGTGCGGGTAGCCCGCGGGTACCCGCAAACCTAATCAATTTTTATTTATTAAAGTTATACTAAGTTTATTATAATCAATTTTAATATATATATATTACATATATTATTTATATACATACTGTTTTTTATTACATATATTATTCATATACAAACTAGTAGGTTTTTAATCAAAAAAATATACTACTAAACCTACTGTTATTTATTTATGTTTTATTTACATACATATATAAATTACTTACATACATACATATAGTTATTATATGTAGTTACTGTTTTTTATTTTTTAAATGAATAATTAATATAGTATTATTTATTACATTTATATATATACATATATTAATTTTAATAAAAAAAAGGCGGGTACCCGTTACGGGCCTAGCGGCTCGTAACGGGTAGATTGGCCTACCCAATCCCGTACCCGCTGCGGGCGCGGGTCGGGCTTAGCGGCCCGCTTGGGCTTTTCCCTCTACCCAAGCCTGTCCAACAAGGCGGGCGGGCGGGACGGGCCGGGCGGGCCGGCCCGCGTTTGCCCAGGTCTAGAAATACTTAAGCTGGCATTGTTCCAAACCGACGATGCAATTAGGTATCGTAGGAGATGAAAAATTCAGGGATATCTGGTCCTTTAGGACTAGGTCCATCCAACCTTGGGAAATAATGATCCCAATTTCAATTTATCACCACCGTTTCTTTGGCTTTGTGCTTTTCCTTTATCTTTTGAATTGGATGCTTGTTTCCTTGCTTGTACTTCATGTCTCGCTTCACTTGCCATGACTGCAAATGACGGATTATCACTATCACTTTCTGTGCCCGATGAGTCATTTACTTCCTTCACAACATTCTTACCCCGTTTTCGAGCAGAGGCATGCTAGTGACCTTGATCACACTAGTAGAAAAAAATACACCTATTAGCCCGCGCGTGTAGGCTAATATAGATCGAATATAGGTGAAATAGTGTCCAAGCATGAGAGTGGTGTGATTAGGTATATAGCCTGGATCCAAAAACACATGCCCGAGTTATTTGAGTCTCCAAGATGTTTGCTTCAAAATTTTAAAAGACTAATTATAGCCCGCATATGATTGCATATCCGGGTTATTTGGTGCATAATATAGCCCGGATATTGTTGGTCCGGGCTATTTTATCCATCAAATGACCCTTGGAAAAAGACTGTATACCCCGGAGTTTATGAGATCCGGGCTATTTGGTTCATCTTTATGGCTATATAGTCCTTTTTTTTTAAAAAAAAAAATCTATTCGTTTTCATAATAAACATGACCTAATATTTTTCATAGTTGTCCATGTATTCAACATACACACTTTACATACCACAAGCATACATTAAAACCCGCTTTCAACGTACAAGTCCACACACAATCAACTATGATCGATTACATTATAAAAATAAATGTCACAAGTGTAATCATACATAAGGTCATTAAAATAGCATACAATACAATGACTTGATTATGTAATTCAAATCCAATCAATCTAGTATTTTTGGACAAAGCTATCGAAAATACTCCAAATTGATGTTCCATTCCCTTCGATGATAGTTGTAATTGCATTAGTTGTCTACTTGTATTCAATTTGTTAGAGGTTTGCTGAGTTAGAGGTTATAGAGGAGGATGAGTCGATCAAGTATATGAAAATCCCTAATATAAATGATATCCATGCCAACCTGTCAAATTAAAGTAAAACAACATAAAAAGTGAACTCTTGAAAGCAGCTAATGTAGAAAAATAAAACCACATCATCAAATTGGAGCAAGTAGAAAAAATGATTCATACAATCCAAGGATTTCTCAAGCACCGCCGATCATCGGCACCCTAAAAGACACATTGAGTTGAATCTCAATCACAATAAAGCATACCTTGAAAGCTGAAAAATGGAGGAATGAGTAGACAAAGTAGTTATGGGACCGAAGGCCTTCTTGCCAATAGCCAGACAAGCTCTTCCATTCTCAAATGAAGGAAAGTTGCATCTAATATCTATAAAAAGAAAAAAAATAATGATTTCACATCAATCAAGATCTAGAAAATTATCAAAAACTTAATCTAACTAGACTGAAAAGCCAATTCATCAAATAAACCTAGAAATAAGGCATACCTAGATTAGCTTGTTGCTTTAGTGCTGACGGGAATCCATCAAAGGGCCTTACTTTACATCCCTTTAGTGCAAATCTAGACAAGGAAGCCATGACAGAAGTACCTATCAACTCAAAACTTGCTACAAGTGAACTAAATGACATTTTTGTCAAATCCTCCTCTGGAATCGCCTACCTGTTCTCTTCGATGAACACTAAGATGGAACCCTAACCAAACATTCGATCTTAAAGATTATGAAGTGAACAAGGTGGGATTTAACAAGCCCTTCTCGGAACAATGGCAGATCTGCTCTCTCTCTGCTTCATCATAGTATTTTTGACTAGGTTTCCTCGTTGCATAATCGATGAGCAACGCTTCGAATCGATTGACTTAGAACGCTCAATGTGTTTTTCACAAGAGAAACTTTCAATAATATTCAACCAACGTTCTACAAATAGGAATGGCGACTATTTAACCTAGGAAGGCTGATTTTCGGCAAAATAGAATTAAATAAATAAATTAAAGAAATAATTAAAATAACCCTAAAAGTTTTCTAAAATAACTTAAGTAGAAAAGTTGCTAAAATAGGAAATAAAGCAAGGGTCCAAGACTTAATATATTTCGACTATACATGGCCCTAAGTTGGTTTGGCCATTTCAATTCCTATACACATATAGGTCTTCAATGTAGGCTCCGGAAGCTGAACCGTGCTCAGGAACAAGGCATGAATCACAAACATGAATGAGTCGCATTGAAGCTTCTTAGCTCGGGCTTGAGTCGTTGGTCCTTCTCCGAGTATGATGGGCGTGTCTGGAGGTGTAGAAGATGGTCCCGCATCAATCTCCCCTTCTTGGAAAGGATTCGACCACGAATCCAAGTCCTCGTCCAAGGCAAAGTATGGAATGTGATTCGCGACGTTGAAGGTAGCACTCACGCCATATGTTCCTGGAAGCTCCAGCTTGTAGGCATTGTCACCCACCTTCTGCAGAACATTGAAAGGTTGTTGATAGGAGGAAATGGAGTTCAAAATATAATTAAATAAATCAAACCAGATTCGTGCCCCAGCAAATAATTACAAGACTCCCTCCCTATGCAGTAGTGGGAAGTCAGGATCGATCCACGAGGAAGCGTGTCAGCGGATCCTAGGTAGCTGTAAATCTCACAGAAAAGCAAATAAAAGACAGAAATAAAGAAACAAAGACAGAAATAACAAACGAAAGCAGAAAATAAAGCAAAGATACAGACTTACTCGATCTCGACAAAGCAGTACTCGAGATCGACTAAGGACAGTGATGCCATAAACTCGACCACAGAAACTCGATCCAGACAACACCCTACTCGATCTCGACTAAGCTTACTCTAGATCGACTAAATCGAACTCGAGATCGACAGTAGTACCCGAGATCGAGTAAAAAGACAGAAATTTAAAGATGCAAACTTCGAACACAGAATTCAGATTTCCGACGAAATAAACTCAATATATAAAGAACTTCCAAAGCCAGGGTATCAACACCACAATGATAACCATGCAAAGTAACACATAAAGGCATAAAAGATACTTGTCTCTAAAGCCAGCGTCGAGGAAGGTAAAGTCGAGTCAGTGGAGTGTTGGTCGATCTCGAGTAGGGTACTCGATCTCGAGGAGTGCTTGGCTTCTGTTGGGCTGCTCGACGACGCTGGTGCTGGTGGAGGTTTCTGGTTTTGGTCGAGATCGACCACAGTACTCGAGATCGAGGAACTCTGGTCGATATTGACCCCATACTTGCTTCCTGTCAAGGCATCCGAAAAATAGTTAGTCCAAATCGACGTACCTTGGTTTATGTCGAGTGGATTCTCTGTTTCCTCGTTCAGGATGGCCATGATCTTCTCCACCTGGGCCTCCATTTCCCTTTTTTCCAGCTCTTCGGGAGTCATATTTCTTACCTTAGGCTCCCCACAAGTAATGTAGACAGTTGAGATAGATTTTACCTCTTCCATTGGACTTGTATGCCTTTCAGTTTTATTAACGGAATACTCAATTACCTCATCGCCGATGTTGAAAGTGAGCACTCCCTTCCTTACGCTTATGTTGGCATCCACTGTCGCCAAGAACGGCCTTCCTAGAATAATTGGACAAGCAGGGTCTTCCGCCATATCAATAACTAAGAAATCAGCAGGGACGAAAAACTTACCTACTTCTACCGGCACATTGTCCATCATGCCTGTCGGAATGACCACAGTGTTGTTGGCCATATACAACTTAGCATCCACAGGCTCTAGGGCACCTATCTTAATCTTGAACCAAATTGTTAAAGGCATTATACTCACACTAGCTCCAAGATCACATAAAGCATTAAATTTATATTGACCAAATCCAATGGTTATAGCAAACTTACCTGGATCTGGCCTCTTTTCAAGTATGTCCAAATGGCTGCACTCCTCTGTAATCTCAGCCATTGACTGTTTTTTGCTCAGAATCTCTTTCAGGAACTTGACATAAGATGGCATTTCATTGAGAGCTTCTGTGAATGGAATGGTGACGTTGAGCTTCTGAAGCATCTTGATGAAGCACTGAAATTTCTTTTCTGCTGGGTCCTTTGGAGATTTTGTTGGGAAGGGCAACTTCTTTTTCTGATTCGGAGCCAGAACAGATGTCGGAGGTGTAGCAGCCTTCTCGATCTCGACCAAGTTCTCCTCGATCTCGACTACTGTAGTCGATTTCGAGTTGCTGTGTGGTGAAGACGAGGGGTTTGCCCAATTGTTCCTCGATATCAAGTTGACCTTGCTCGAGACCGACTAAGTGCTGGTCGATGTCGAGTTGTTTCTCAGTTTCTCCACCCTGCTGTTTTCCGACCTTTGGCTCTTGTAGTTGATGTTCGTTTCTGAGTTTTACAACAGCGATGTGACCAGTTTTTCCCTTGGGATTTGGTTATGAAGATCCTGGGAGTGATCCTGTCTGACTGGGGACTCCTGCTGCTAGCTGACCAATCTTTGTATCAACTGTTTTCCTCCATATATCAATCTTCCCAAGCCTAGCGTTGACTCCTTGAATCTGAGTGTAGACTGAGTTGAAGGATTGCCTGGTTTCTGTATGATTTCTCCGTATTTCCTCTAAGACAGTCCGTAGATCATCTCTTTTCTGGTCTCTTTCTAGATGTCCTGGTGCTCTATAGGGTGGAGGGTTCCTAGGGGCACCTTGGTTCCATTGTGGTTGCTGAAACCTTTGGTCCCCCACGTAGCGATTGGGACCCCCTTCGTAAGCTGCCTCTTCGTGGTATTCTGCCAGCCTGACTTGCTTAGTGTGTGGGCACTCAGTAGTGGTGTGCCTCTGTGATCCGCATTCAATACAACGCTGGTAGACAGAAAGACACTTTACTTGTTTGAGGAGCTTCTTATTCTGATCTCTGTAGTACTGCTCCCTTACATCTGGATCAATCTCTTTAGGGGGCTCATAGAGGGGCATGGATGGTGCTTGCCTAGCGTAGGGGTTTTCCTCATAGTTGACTGGAGTCCCATACTTGTTGTCATAGTTGGTCAGCTTGTCGAGAGCAGCCCATGCGTTAGGAGGCGGCATTGTCAGATACTCATAGTGAGTATATGTGTTGATTCTGTCCTTTGCAGCCAAGTCCAGAGAATTGAAGAAGATCTCTTGAACTACGCAAGGTTGTTGTCCATGTGTGGGGCAGGATCGCAGTAGATCCTTATAGCGTTCCCATGCCTTTGCTAGCGTCTCTCGAGGCTGCTGTTTGAAAGATGTGATCTTTTGGCGCAGGAGTGTTGTCTTGGCAGGAGGAAAGAACTTATTCAAAAATTCCTACTTCACTTGAGCACATGTCGTGAGAGATCGTGGTTTCAGCCCTTCCAGCCATTTCAGTGCAGGACCAGCGAGAGACCAGCGGAAAGCCTTCATCAAGATGTACTCCAAGGTGGTACCTTCGGCGAGAGTACGACACATGTCAGTAAAATTGGTAATGTGCCGAAGAGGGCATTCATTAAATCTACCATGAAACGCATTATGTTTAATTTCTATTAAGAAAGGAGTGCGAATTTCATAGTTATTTTGAGGGATAAGAATAGCCGATTCAGGCACGACGAGTGTCGGGTGCATATAGTCCTCTGCCGTGGTTGGGTATTGGGCAAGCTCAGCTTCTGCCTGTTCCCTTCCTGCTTTCTCAGCGGCGATAGCAGCATCTTTAGCAGCTAGTTCCCCGGTAAGCCTCGCAATCAGCTGTTCTTGTGTCTCAGCGGCCGCCATGGCTCTTTGTAGTTTAGCTCGGATGTGTAGGAGGCGTTCCGGTTCGTTTAAGCCGTCAAACTTAGGTGGTTGACCAGAACGGCGCATACACCTGTAAAGTATCTCAAAGAAAACGTGAGATCTGACTACCTAAGGTGCGGATGATTTCTTCCCCGGCAACGGCGCCAATTTGTTGATAGGAGGAAATCGAGTTCAAAATATAATGAAATAAATCAAACCAGATTCATGCCCCAGCAAATAATTACAAGACTCCCTCCCTATGCAGTAGTGGGAAGTCAGAATCGATCCACGAGGAAGCGTGTTAGTGGATCCTAGGTAGCTGTAAATCTCACAGAAAAGCAAACAAAGGACAGAAACAAAGAAACAAAGACCGAAATAACAAACGAAAGCAGAAAATAAAGCAAAGATACAGACTTACTCGATCACGACAAAGCAGTACTCGAGATCGACTAAGGACAGTGATGACAGAAACTTCATAATCGACAACAGAAACTCGATCCAGATAACACCCAACTCGATCTCGACTAAGCTTACTCTAGATCGACTAAATCCAACTCGAGATCGACAACAGTACCCGAGATCGAGTAAAAAGACAGAACTTTAAAGATGCAAACTCCGAACACAGAATTCAGATTTCCGACGAAATAAACTCAATATATAAAGAACTTCCAAAGCCAGGGTATCAACACCACAACGATAACCATGCAAAGTAACACATAAAAGCACTTTCCATCAAAATAACTTTCGTTATTAACAAATAGGCATATAGAGGCTTTCGCATAAACCCTAATTGTTACTAACCCTTTTCACATAGTTAATCCAAGTTGCATTAAGATCACTTTCGCTTCAATAACACAAACAAGGATCACCTTCAACTCTCGCAAAAGAATCATGCTCATAGGGATAGAAGACGAATTGCACAAAAAGATCAAACCTTTACCACATCACTTTACATGGCCACCGTCGGGCTCACCCCAGCCCCAAAAGTGGGTGAACTACTCGCTCTTCATCGCAATAACAGACATTGATGTATGAAAAGAAACTTGCATTAAACTAAATTCAAAGTCTTTACAATTCCGGCACTCCAACTTTCGCTGAACGCCAAAACCTTAAAACCTTCGAACTCCTAAATTGTCTCTGTGAACTACTTCTCTAGCTTGTGAATTGAATGAATCCTAAAATCAACCCCATGGGCTTTATTTAGAGCCTTCTAATCCTTGCTATTCAAGGATAGAAATCTCTATCTATATCTAAATCTATATCTAAAAGCTTCAAAGATAAATAAATGGAATAACATAAATAAATCCAAAAAAGAAATTATATCTAAAAGCCTAAAGTATCTTCAAGTGGATAAATCTTCCATGTGTTGATGGGTCTTCTCTCCATAGATAGATGTTGATATATCTCGGCTAAACTCGGATTCCTTAGGCTCCAAGGACTCCCAAACCGCGTAGGACAGCAAAACCGCGTAATGCGGCTTCGGGACGCGGCTCCTCGAGATCGAGTAGGGTGTACTCGAGATCGAGTAACATGGTCGTCGACTATGGCTCGGTTGGGCGTCTCGGGTAGCTGGTGCTCGATCAAACTCGGACAGGTGCTTCTGGGTCCTCGAGATCGAGTAGCTCTACTCGAGATCGAGTAGTCTTGTCTCATCGACTTGCTTGGTCTTGGTCGAGAAACTGCTCCCCGACACTGGCTCGGACTGGCGCTGACGATCTTGTCGATATTGAGTTGTTTACTCGAGATCGAGTACAGTGGTGCTCGGCGTCTTCAGTCCTCGGCTTCTTGACTTGGCACAGCTCTTCGACTCCGGACATGGCATCGGGGTTTGTCGATCTCGACTAGTATACTCGAGATCGAGTAAGACTTCCAGAGTCGGGTTGTCTCTGAATCTCAGTTTCTCGATCAGCTCTGCTCAACCAGGCTCAGCTCGGACACCCTTGTCGAGATCGAGTACAGTAACTCGATATCGAGTACATATGGGCTCCGGCTTGATTTGTCCCGGTTCCGCTGCTTCTTGAACTCGGACTTCTGTAGTTGATTTCCGAGCATTTCCAACCTTTCTCAAAACTGCTGTAATTTGCCTCGAATTCTGTGAAATTAAACAGAAACTGGTGTGGCTTCCATAATTTGGCAAATAAACATAAACTACATGGATTCTGTATTATCTTAGCCCAAATGCATGAAAGGTATGCAGAAAACGATATAAAAGTTACTGTAAAACATGGCAGATTCAGCTCACAACAAAGGTCCATCTCCACATGGTGCAAGCTTGCTCTTCCTTTCATTTGGAAACCTCTCTTTCCTTAGGTGAACCCACACAAGATCCCCAGGCTTAAATGTGACCAATCTGCGCCCCTTGTTGGCCTTATTGGCGTTGTATTCAGCCTTTTGCATAAGCCTTTGACGCGTCCGTTCATGTAGCTCCTTGACGAACTCAACATGCTTACCTGCTTCAAATGACTCTTTTTCTCTCATAAGATATGAAGTAAGATCAAAAGGGGTTAGTGGATTAACACCATATACACATTTAAATGGAGTGATTTTGGTTGAGGAATGCATGGTCCTATTATAAGGAAACTCCACATGAGGTAAGACTTCTTCCCAAAGCTTCAAATTCCTTCTTATTATGGCTCTAAGGCAATCCTACAATAAAGTCCATAGAAATATCTTCCAAAGGGGTTGAGGGTGTAGGTAGTTGTGTATATAAACCATGGGGAATAAGTTTAGACTTGGCCTTTAAACAATCAATACATCTCTTAAGGCAATGTTCTACATCCCTTAGCATATGAGGCCAAAAAAAGTGTGACTTAAGTGTACGGTATGTCTTATCTCTCCTAAAATGACACATTAAACCTCCACTATGGGCTTCATTAACCAATAACAATCGAAGAGAACACCTAGGTATGCACACTTGATCTTTCCTAAACAAGAATCCATCAAAGATATAGAACTGGTCGGTAGGACCCTGATCTAGGCACTTTAAAAATATAGCCCAAAAATCAGCATCATTCTCATACAATTCCTTAATGTATATAAAGCCTAAGACTCTAGAATCCAAAGTGGTCAATAACACATGTCTCCTAGATAATGCATTAGCTACCACATTGTCTTTGCCTTTCTTATACTTTATCACATAAGGAAATGTTTCTATGAATTCCATCCATCTACCATGCTTCCTATCAAGTTTATTTTGGCTCTTAAAATGATTTAAAGATTTCATGATCAGTCCTAAGTATAAACTCTCTAGGCCAAAGGTAATGGGACCATGTCTTAAGGACTCTAAACAATGCATATAATTCTTTATCATAAGTAGAGTAATTAAGACATGCAACTTTCAACTTTTCAGAAAAGAAGGCTATAGGCTTACCTTCTTGCATAAGAACTCCTCCAATCCCAATGCCGCTAGCATCACATTCAACCTCGAAAGGCCGAGTGAAGTTGGGTAGGGCGAGTAATGGTGCGTGAGTAAGCTTCTCCTTGATCTTGTCGAAAGCTTCCTCCTGAGCTGCTCCCCACTTGAACTCGCACCGCTTCTTTGTGAGCTTCGTAAGAGGGGCTGCGATGGAGCTGAAGTCGCGCACAAATCTCCTATAGAAGCTCACTAGTCCTTGGAAGCTCCTCACTTGGGCAATGTTAGTAGGGGTCGGCCAGTCCTGGATTGCTTTGATCTTTTCTTCGTCGACTCGCAATCCACTCGAGCTCACTACAAATCCAAGAAAAGACACTTGATCTTTACACAATTCACATTTCTTTAAATTTGCATTCAAGTGTTCTAATCTTAGAGTAGAAAGTACTTCCCTTAAATGTGCTTCATGTTCCTTAGGTGATTTGCTATAAATAAGAATGTCATCAAAATATACAACAACAAATTTACCTATGAAATTTCTAAGCACATGATTCATTAATCTCATGAAAGTACTAGGAGCGTTAGTTAAACCAAAAAGCATAACCAACCATTCATAGAGTCCAAATTTGGTTTTAAAGGTTGTTTTCCATTCATCGCCTTCCTTCATCCGAATCTGATGATAACCGCTTTTTAAATCAATTTTAGAGAAAATGGAAGAACCATGCAACTCATCTAACATGCCATCTAGGCGGGGAATAAGATGGCGATATTTCACAGTAATGTTGTTAATGGCCCTACAATCTACACACATTCTCCATGAACCATCTTTCTTAGGGACTAACAACACAGGCACAACACAAGGACTCAAACTTTCCTTAATGTATCCCTTATCCAATAGTTACTGGACTTGGGATTGAACCTTATGTGTTTCAATGAGATTCATTCTATAAGCAGTCCTATTAGGCAAAGAAGCCCTTGGAATGAGATCAATTTGATGCTCAATTCTTCTAACAGGGGGTAGACCTGCTGGTATGACCTCGGGGAATACATCCTTATATTCTTCAATAAGAGATAGGATGTGAGGAGGGAGGGTAGCTCGAAGCTCATCACTCAACATATTCAACCCATTGCATAGGAGCATGAGGGTTGTTTCGCCATCTGCAAACTCGTCTAAATATGCACTCTTGAAAGTCAAGAAAACATCTTTAGGCCGAGTAGGGGTAGACACATCACACATGCATGGTTATTAGGATCCCGATCCGGATCTTACGATCCTACGATTCTAGGCAAGGTTTTGATCCAGATCGGGCATATAGACTCCTTCGTGCTAGGATCTACCTAGGATCCTATGCGATCGTGTGAGATCCGTATGATCTACCTAGGATCTATCGATCATAGAAAAAATATCTAATCCTAGCAAAAATCATATTTGTGTAATTGTGTTTGTTTTGTTTGGATATTGGGCCTTCTGGATACGATGGGCCTCTTTATATTTTATTTTTTGACAGCCCATCTCCTTAGAAACTGAAGGCAGAAGAGTGAAGACGTTGAATTGAAACCCTAAGTCCTTTGTTTCGTTATTCAACTAGACAAATCCACGTCTAAGCGCCTGAAATTGTTCATGTTGTGGTTAATTGCGATGATGACATTTGAAACTAGAGATGTCATTGGATATTTGGATGTGTGATTTATCTCTTGTATGTTTATCATATTTTAAGACATTATCCTTGTCTGTTTTTTCACCTTTTGAGACACTATTCTTGACAAATTATGAATGTTAAATGCTTATTATTGGACTATTTTAGTTACTTAATTTTTTTAATGGAGGAAAAGCTTAGTTTTATTTTAAAATTAAGGTATTTGTTTAGGATGATTTGTTTTTATTTTATTATTTATTTTATTTTTCATTTTTGTCCAGGATCTTACGATCCTACAATCCGATCCTACACCCTTGTCTCGATCCTACACTAGGATCCCGATCCTAAAAACCATGGACACATGGCTCGACTGAGCCTCCTTAACTAACTCACCTTTACTTACCTTCCGCTTCTCAATCTCGTCAGCCACTTGGGTTGGCGTCATAGGCTTGAGAAATACGTTCTTTCCCTGAAAAGTAAAGGAATAACGGTTAGTAAAGCCATCATGCAAGACCTTAGGATCAAATTGCCAAGGACGACCTAATAAAATATGTCAGGCTTGCATAGGTACAATATCACACAATAAATCATCTTCATAATGTCCTAGTTTGATATGCACTTTAACTTGCGTATTCACCTTTAAATTACCACAATCATTCATCCAATGCAATCTATAAGGCCTAGGATGCTGAATTGTAGGAAGTTGTAATTTATCAATCATTTCCTGACGAGCTAAGTTACAACAACTTCCTCCATCAATGATCACATTCACAACCTTTCCCTTTACTAAGCATCTAGTATGAAACAGATTTTTCACGTTGATTGTCATCACAAGGTGCATGAACAACACTTAAGACTCTCCTAACAATCAATGATTCACCATGTTCATAATCAATGCCATAATCATCTTCATCATAAGTAAGAAGGTTAAGGTTTTGATCATTATCATTAGCATGCTCTTCATTTTCATCACAAGAATTTTCAGATTCATATTCGCCTTAGTGATTAATCATGAGAGTTTTCTTATTAGGGTAATCCTTCATAACATGACCTCTACCTTGGCATTTAAAACACACAATGTCCCTAGATCTAGTAGTAGAGGGGTTAAGATTACTTCCTTTGGGGCCAATAGATACCCCAGACGAATCTCGCCCGTTCCAAGGCGCCTTGCCCTTGTCGAGGGTCTGCTGGTTGGTTCGGCCATCTCCTCTCCCTGGAGCTTGGTTTTGCCGACTGCTATAACCACCCTCAGGCCGCCCTTGGGGTTGTTGTGGCCGGCTCTAGCCCCATGGTTGGGGCTGCCCACTCGACATTCTTCCGCCTTGGTTCCTGTATCTAGCTCCTCTTTCAACTTTAATAGCTAAATGCAAAAATTCAGTAGGAGTAGAGTAAGGAAAATAATCTATTTCACGAGCTAAGGCGGGATGCAATATCCTAAGAAACCTAGCATTTGTATCTTCATAGGGTTCAACTACATTAGCCCTAGCCATGGTTTCTTGCATTGCATTAAATATTTCTTCAACATTTTTGTTATCTTGCTTAAGGTTTTCTAATCATTGTCTAAGCTCTCTAGCATAATGTTGAGGAACAAACCTACTTCTCATAAGTGCTTTTAGTTGGTTCCAAGAAGCAATAGGCGCATCAAGGGCTCTTCTTCTTTCTTTAATCAAATTATCCAACCAAATTAAAGCAAACCCTTGAAATTCTAAAGATGCTAATTGCACCTTTTTATGTTCAGAGAAGTTGTGACAATTCCAGATTTGATCCATTTTAGTTTCCCAGTCAATATATGCATCTGGATCTGTCTTACCATCCAATTGAGGGATCTTTACCTTTACCTTACCTATGTCGTCCTAGTCATGATCTCTAGGTTCTCTGTATTGGTATCGACCTCCTCTATCGTTCCTCCAATGATGTTGCTCCCAATACTCCTCTTCTTGGAAGTCGCCATTGCGCTCTGAATAGTAGTAATTCCCCTGCTGGGCTCGACCTCTCCCTCTTCCTCTTCCCTGACCCTGCGCATTAACAAACCCAATATTTCTACAATACCTCTCCCCTTGTGGAGAGTTGTTTTCATCAAATAAAGGGTTATCAACATTGGGATTAGGATGAATTACTTCCCTTTCATCGCGAGGCGCTTCGTAACGCATTTGATCACCTTGACCACCCATGGTGTTAGACCCACTCGGTCTGGCCTCCAATGCTGCCACCTTTACTCCCAACGTAGCCAATGTCTAGTTCATGTTGTTGAGCATGGCCACCAATTCGGGTGCAAGTGTAGAAGTTCCGGTAGAATTGTTGCCATTGTTGGCATTGTTGGCACTGTTCTCGTCGTTAACCTGCTAAGACATTGCAAATAAAGGCAAACACAGAACTATGTAAAGATTAGTAAAATATAAACAATCTCACCAAGTGTTTCGCTCACACTCCTCTCTAATTGGTACGTCTAAGCTTGTTGTTTCAATCCGCCTTGGGCAATTCAACACTCAAGAAAAAAACCCTGCAATTCAAGTAAAAGATCAAGATAATGAATAAGAAACACCAAACAAGGTACTCGAAATAGCAAAGAGGGCACTCGGTCAGAGACAAAGCACTCGGAAAACAAAGAAGATTACTCGACAGACACAAAGACACACTCGGCAGTAGCAAGGAAGTGCTCGACGAAAGTTTGCAGCACTCGACTCGACAACAGGAGCACTCGACAAGGGTCTGCGACACTCGATATGACCAGGGAGCACTCAACGGTGAGGGTTAAGTACTCGATACGGCAAAGAACAGAGCAATGAACACTCGACAGATGCAAGAGAACACTCAACACAAGGATAAGTGCTCGACAATGGAGAAAATAAAAGAAAATAAGGAAACAACAAGAAAAACTTGGAACTTTACCTCTTTTGATTCAAACCCTTAGTAAGGATGTTGTAGTTGCAAGGTAGGGTTTCAAAATATGTGTTTTGTGAGGTATATGTATGAGGTTGTCGACTAGGGCTAAGGAATTCACCAAAAATTGGTCCTTGGAGCTTTCTTGCACTAGATCACAATCCTTTTTTTTTTAAACATACTTTTGCCCCTACAGAAGTCCAAAGTCAAAAGAACGACGGAACCAGGACAAATCAAGCTGGAGCCAAGTGTTACTCGATATCGAGTACATTTACTCGATATCGACCAAAGAGTCCGAGCAGTGCCTAGTCGAGTAGGAGCTGGTAGGAGCTGATCGAGGAGCAGAAAACGAAGCCAACCCGACTCCAGAGCTCTACTCGATATCGAGTACTTTTACTCGATATCGACAAACCTTGAAAGTCATGACTAGAGTCGAGGAAGCAACACTGGATCGAGAAGCCGAGGCCGACGACAAGACATGCCGAGCACAACTTTACTCGATATCGACAAAATTGGTCGATGTCGAGTAACCCAGACACACCTGCCCGAGCCAGATAGCCAACCGAAGTCGACGACAAAACTACTCGATATCGAGTACTTTACTCGATATCGAGGAGAGCTCTCCTGGGCCGCGTTACGCGGTGGGCTGTCCGAGTCGAGTTGGGATTGCTTGGATCCGAAGTTGTCCGATTCTATCCACATCTATCAAGTTTTATCAAGATTCATCAACTCCATGGAAGATTTACCTACTTTAGATATATTTCCTTTTTGAATTTAATTATTTTATTCCATTTATTTATCTTTAAGTAATTAGATATAGATATAGATAGACTTTCTTGCCTTGATTAGCAAGGGTTGGAAGCCTATAAATAAGGCCTTAGGGGCTGATTTCTAGTCATTCAATTTCAGAGAGAACAAGTAAGTAGTTACATAGAGAGAGAGAGTTTGTGGCGAGCAAGGTGGAAAGGCGAAAGCGGATTTGGCTTGTTAGGTTGTAAGCTTTCTTTAGTTTATTTAATGCAAGTTATTTCCTTTTGTTATTTGATGAGTTTCTTGATGACGAAGAGCGAGTAGTCCATCCACTTCTAGGTTCGGGGTGAGCCCGACGGTGGCCATGTAAGATGATGCGGTAAAGATTTGATCTTTTTATGCAATCCGTCTTCTATCTCTATGAGCATGATTCTTTTGCGAGAGTTGAAGGTGGTCCTTGTTTGTGTTATTGAAGAGAAAGTGATCTTAATGCAACTTGGGTTAATTATGTGAAAATGGTTAGTAACAATTAGGGTTTATGCGAAAGCCTCTATATTCCTATCGGTTAATAACGAAAGTTATTTGA
Organism: Persicaria tinctoria; assembly: GCA_037127255.1. Lineage (NCBI taxonomy): Eukaryota > Viridiplantae > Streptophyta > Magnoliopsida > Caryophyllales > Polygonaceae > Persicaria > Persicaria tinctoria. Next base: position 33,646,182 of record JBANSL010000004.1, on the reverse strand, counting down.
TGAAAAGCATGATCTTTTATGCCTTTATATGTTATTTTGCATGGTTATCATTGTGGTGTTGATACCCTGACCTTGGAAGATTTTAGTTTATTGAATTAATTCATCAAAATCTGCGTTCTTTGTTCGAGAAGATTGTAATTTCAAGTTTCTTTTCTTACTCGACGTCGGGGAGATTTAGTCGATATCGAGATCTTTAGTCGATATCGAGTTGATTTTGTCGACATCGGGTTGTCCTTGCTGGTCTTTGCTTCTGTTGGTCGATTTCGGTTTCTGTTGGTTGAGATCTTTAGTCGATATTGAGTAATCTGTACTCGATATCGGGTATGTTTCTGTGTTTACTTTCGTTTCTGGTTTTTTGTTTGTTATTTTTGTCTTTCTTTCTTTTGTGTGCTTTTCCTTCTGTGAGATTTACAGCTACCTGAGATCCACTGACACGCTTCCTCGTGGATCGATCCTGACTTCCCAACTGCTGCATCGGGAGGAAGTCTTGTAATCATTTGCAAGGGACGGAATCTGGTTTGCTTTGTTTTTTTCGTATTTTAATTTGCATTCTCGATTTCCTCCTACAACAAATTGGCACCGTTGCCGGGGAAGCAATCATTCGCGCCTTAGGTAGTCAGTTCTCACTTTTCTTTTGAGTTACTTTGGAGGTATATGCGCCGTTCTGGTCAGCCACCTGAGTTTGACGCCTTAGACGATCCGGAACGTTTCCTACACATCCATTCTAGACTGAAAAGGATCATGGCGACTGCCGAGACACAAGCTGAGATGATTGAGAGACTTCAGAGGGAACAAGCCGCCAAAGATGCTGCTCTCGCCACTGAGAGAGCAGGAAGGGAACAGGAAGCTGAGCGTGCGAGGCAGGCAGAAGATGAGCTTGCCCAATATCCTACCACTGCTGAGGATTACATGCACCCAACTCTCGTCGTGCCTGAATCGGCTATTCTAATCCCTCATAATAACTATGAAATTCGCTCTCCTTTCTTAATAGAAATTAAACATAATGCTTTTCATGGTAGATTTAATGAATGCCCTCTTCAGCATATTACCAACTTTACTGATATGTGTCGTACTCTTACTGAAGGTACCACCCTGGAGTAGACACGGCCACGGGTCGGACCCGCCGGGTCGACAACCCGGGGAGGGTGACCCTAACCCTGACCCGGGGTTGGGACGGGTCGGCGGGTTGGGTGACCCGGCGGGTCGGCGGGTCGACGGGTCGGACTAACGGGTCGGCCACGTGGCACCAAATCGGGTACCCAACGAGTTTTGCGAGTCGACCCGCCGAGTCAACCAATTTTTTTTTAAAAAAAAATCGTTTTAAACCCAAAATAAAACTAACCTCAAGATATGAAAGAAAATATGAGAAATTGATATTTAAGTATATGATGTAAAATATAATGTAATTAAAGTCGTTGGATTATATGGTGGAATATAATGTAATTTAAGTATTTGGATTATATGATGTAACATATAATAATATAATTAAAGTGTTTACCTCTTAAGATTTAATGAAATGAATAACACATGGTGATGAAACATCATGATACAATATATCAAGTTATGTTGGATTAATCTTTCTATTTAATTTAATTGATAGTTGTGTTGATCCATTAATCAATCATAAGTATTTTATTTTACTTGCATTATTATGTTAATTTCTTGATCAATGATTTCAAATCTAGGTTCTTCTTCATATAGATATGTTAAACTTTCTCGTTTAAAGTTGAACTATCCACATGTTGTGTATACACTTAATGATGATGTTAATAGAATTACATACTTGGGTTGCTTGTTATGATGTACATGAAAAGACACATTGAAAAAATATTGCCAATATTATATTTCATTCTTGTGTTTGAAAATCCGAAGTTCTATATCATTTTGAAAATAAACGAAAACCCGAACGAAAACCCGACATTAAGGATACTATACAAGTGTAACGACTTTATCAATAACAATATTTGTATTATTTGAAATTATATTATAAAGACTCCTAACTTAGTATCATATAGAATGTATTATTTAATAGTGGGTCCACCAAATAACACAAATGTTTAAGGTATATTGTTGAACTTCACACTTTCTTGTTACCCGTTCGTTATTTCTTTCATAATTCATAGGTAAAATATATATATATATATTTTTAAATAATATTTATATAAAGTATAGTACTAGTGTTTGTATATGATAAAAATTTATAAGTATGGATTGACATTAAAAACCGAATGGTAGAGATTGAAGACATGGTGTAGTTTCTAGTTTTTACCCTTGTTTTGTCCCACATTGAAAACTAGAGGAAAGGGAGGGTGCTAAGTCTATAAAAGGAGAAGCATGGGGTGCTAAGTCTCACATTGCCATTGCATATTACATTATGTAATATTATGAATTATTCTAAGAATAATTTACATAATAATTATAAATTTATTTTATTAAAAATAAATTTTTCAAAAAAAAATATTTTAAAATAGCAGATTGACCCTGCGGGTCGACCCGTCGGGTCACGGGTTTTCTTTTCCCCGACCCTAACCCTGACCCTCAACCCGAGCTTACCCTTGGATCCGTGGATCCTGACCCGGCGGGTCATTGACCCGGCGGGTCACGGGTCAACCCGCCCGACCCGTGACCCGTGGCCATGTCTACCCTGGAGTACATCTTGATGAAGGCTTTCCGTTGGTCTCTCGCTGGTCCAGCATTGAAGTGGCTTGAAGGGCTGAAACCGCGATCCCTCGTGACATGGGCTCAGGTAAAGTAGCAATTTCTCAATAAATTCTTTCCTCCTGCCAAGACAGCGCTCCTCCGCCTGAAGATTACATCTTTCAGACAACAGCCTGGAGAGCCGCTAGCAAAGGCATGGGAATGCTATAAGGATCTACTGGGATCCTGCCCTACACATGGACAACAACCTTGCATCGTTTAGGAGATTTTCTTCAATTCTCTGGACTTTGCTGCTAAGGATAGGATCAACACATATACTCACTATGAGTATCTGACAATGCCACCAGCTGACGCATGGGCTGCCCTCGACAAGCTGACCAACTATGACAACAAGTATGGGACTCCAATCAACTACGAGGAGAACCCCATGCCAGGCCAGCATCATCCATGCCCCTCTATGAGCCCTCCAAGGAAATTGATCCAAATGTCAAGGAGCAATACTACAAGGATCGGAATAGGAAGCTCCTTAAGAAAGTAAATTATCTCTCTGTCAACCGGCCCTGCATCGAATGCGGATCACATAGGCACACCACTACTGAGTGCCCACATACAGAGCAAGTCAGGCTGGCAGAATACCATGAAGAGGCAGCTTACGCAGGGGGTCCTAATCGCTATATGGGGGACCAAAGGTTTCAGCAACCACAATGGAACCAAGGTGCCCTTAGGAACCCCCCCGCCCTACAGAGCTCCAGGAAATCCGGAAAGGGACCAGAAAAGGGATGATCTACAGACCGTCCTAGAGGAAATACGGAAGAACCATTCAGACACCAAGCAGTTCTTCAACTCAGTCTACACTCAGATACAAGGTGTCAACTCTAGGCTTGGGGAGATTGATATATTGCGGAAATCAATGGAGAGACAGATTGGCCAGCTAGCAGCAGGCGTCCCCAGACAGTCAGGTTCGCTCCCTGGATCTTCATAACCAAATCCCAAGGGGAAGACCGGACACATCACTCCTGTGAAATTCAGAAGCGGCCACCAACTACAAGAGCCAGAGGTCGGAGAGCAGCAACTCGATATCGACGATCAGCAAGTCGATGTCGACCAGACTTTGGTCGATATCGAGGAGGGCAAACTCGACGTCGAGGACAAAGTGGACCAACCTTCGTCTGCACAGCACAGCAACTCGACATCTAGAAAAGTAATCGATATCGAGGAACAGCTGGTCGATATCGAGGAGAACCAAGTCGACGTCGAGAAATCTGCAACACCTCCGACATCTGTTGTTGCTCCAAATCAGAAAAAGAAGCTGCCCTTCCCAACAAAATCTCCAAAGGATCCAGCAGAGAAGAAGTTTCAGCGCTTCCGCTTCATCAAGATGCTTCAAAAGCTCAATGTCACCATACCCTTCACAGAAGCTCTCAATGAAATGTCATCCTACGTCAAGTTCCTCAAGGAGATTCTAAGCAAGAAGCGGTCATTGGCTGAGATTACAGAGGAGTGCAGCCATATGGACATACTTGAGAAGAGGCCAGATCCAGGTAAGTTTGTTATAACCATTGGATTTGGTCAATATAAATTTAATGCTTTATGTGATTTTGGAGCTAGTGTGAGTATAATGCCTTTAACGATATGGTCCAAGATTAAGATAGGTGCCCTAAAGCCTGTGGATGCAAAGCTTTATATGGCAAACAACACGGTGGTCATCCCAACAGGCATGGTGGACAATGTGCCAGTACAAGTAGGTAAGTTTTTCGTCCCTGCTGATTTCTTAGTTATTGATATGGCGGAGGACTCTACTTGTCCAATTATTCTAGGAAGGCCCTTCTTGGCGACAGTGGATGCCAACATAAGCGTAAGGAAACGGGTACTCACTTTCAACATCAGCGATGAGGTAATTGAATATTCCTTTAATAAAACTGAAAGACATACAGGTCCAATGGAAGAGGTAAAATCTATATCAGCTGGTTACATCACTTGTGGGGAGCCTAAGGTAAGAAATATGACTTCTGAAGAGCTGGAAAAGAGGGATATGGAAGCCCAGGTGGAGAAGATCATGGCCATCTGATGTCCATGTTTTATGCCATGTTTTATATCTACTTTTATATCGATTTATGCACGCATTTCATGCATTTGGGTTAGAATAATACAGAATCTATGTAGTTTACACATATTTGCCAAATTATGGAGTCTACACTAGTTTTTGTTATATTTCGCATAAATCGGACGCACTTTGGAGCTTAAAGGAAAGTCATGAAGAAGCTAAGAATGGTGCAGCTGGAGAAAAGGCCATTTTTCACCATTCTTCGTTCTGGATCAAGCTTTGATGTCTTCATGAGAGTTGTAACCCTCGTAAAGAGCTTTCCAATGCATGGTCATATGCGTCAATCCGACGCATATGACCAGAAAGCTGAGAGATTTACTCGATATCGACCAAAGATGTCCGAGCAGTGCCTGGTCGAGGAGGAGCTGATCGAGGAACTGAAGACGAAGACAACCCGACTCCAGGACCCTACTCGATATCGAGTAAAGCTACTCGATATCGACAACACCTGAAGTCACACCCAGAGTCGAGGAAGACCACCTGATCGAGAAGCCGAAGACAAGGCCATACCGAGCAGCGCCTACTCGATATCGAGTAACTTACTCGATATCGACAAGACCACCAAGCCAGGTCGGGGAGCAGTTACTCGAGCAAGCCAGCCAGCCGAAGTCGATGTCACATTTCCTCGATATCGAGGACTTTTACTCGATATCGAGTAGAATCTTCCTGGGTTGCGTTATGCGGTTTGGCTGTCCGACGCGGTTTGGACATTCTTGGGAGCGAAGGAGTCCGAGATCTATCAAGTCTATCAAAATCCATCCATGGAGAAGAAGATATATCCACACATGAAGATATTTAGCTTTTTAGATATATTTCCCTTTTAAGATAAATGTTTCTTTTATTAAAGTTTTATCTTTAGATATTAGATAGAGATTTCTTTCCTTGATTAGCAAGGATTAGAAGCCTATAAATAAAGCCTTAGGGGCTGATTTCTATTCATTCAATTTCAGTAAGAGAAGTAGTAGTAGAGAGAGAAAGAGAGGCCTAGTGGAGCAAAGGAGCGAAAGTGATCTGGCTTTGTTCGGTTTGTACTTTCTTCAATTTGGTTTAAAGCAAGTTATTTCCTTTCAATCAATGATGTCTGCGATTGCGATGAAGCACGAGTAGTCCACCTACTTCTAGGGTTGGGGTGAGACCAACGATAGCCACGCATGTTTGAGGTAAAGATCCGACTTTTATCATGTTTTGAGCATCTACTACTTGTTATATGTTTATTACCCATCTAATGGAGGTCCATTCTAACAACTTGGATCGTAAACATAAAATCAGTAGATACAATTAGGGTTTCTTGAAAGAGTTGTCTAATTGTTGGAAAAGACGAAAGCTTGGTCCTTCGATGCGATTTATATGATTATCTGTTTTATTCCTGCCTTATGCATGCTTGGTTATTGTTGTCGCAAACCCCAATCTTGGAAGTTCCCTTTCATATAGTTTATTTCGAGTTTCACCAAGTCTTGTCTTTTATTTATTTCGTTTTAAAGTTTCTGCCTTCCTCGATATCGACTAACTGTTTCTCGATATCGAGTACTGATCCTCGATCCCAGATCGTCGTAGCTTCTCCTGTGCAGGTACTCGACAAAGCCTTCCTCGACGTCGACAAGTTTACTCGATATTGAGTAGAACTGGTCGATATCGACCACCATCATGTGACTGCTGCTGCGTAAATCGACTTGTCCGATCTTCTGTCGACTAACCCTAGTCGAGATCGAGCAACCTGTAGCTCGACTTCTGTCCGTGAGATTCCACCGCTGCCTAGGATCCGCTGACCAGCTTCCTCGTGGATTCGAACCTGACTTTCTGTTGCTACATCGGGAGGGAGTCTTGAACATTATTTGCTGGGATTTGATCGGTTTGCTTTACTTTGATTTCTTACTGTTTGCATTCTCGATTTCCTCTCTCAACAAATTTTTTATTTTTTTATTTTTTATTTTATTTTTTGTGATGCATAAGCATAGGTAAGGCTAGGATATAACAACATATGAGCATTATATGGAAATATAAAGTCCTCCATCCTCTTATCATGCAACATGTCAAAAGCAACATCAAAATTTTACCTCATTTCATGGTTTTCAAGAAATAATGCATTTCATTGTGACTTCACTTTACTAGGCAATTTCATGCTATATCTCTAATGAATCCAATTTTGCATCGTCGAGTTCAATATAAGCTTCCATGACACTAATCAAAATTTTAAATGGGGGTCATTTTTTCAAAATTTGGAAAACATGCATGTAAGCCCATAAATCAATATGCATGTAAGCCCATAAATCAATAATGAATTCCAAAATAGCCATGTATAAGCAATAAAAAATATGCATACATAATGTCAAATATTCAAAAAGTAAGCCCTTCCCCCACCCCATACTTAAACATTACAGTGTCCTCACTATATAAAAACAAGGGTAAAGAAAGAAACTCACTAGACAGGTGTGCAGGGCTTCATAATATCGAGTGTAAATGCCTAGGCTGTGTCTGATTTAGCTTGCTTCTATCCCCATGGACCTGAAAAATATAGAAGAGAAATACCCACAATAGAAAAACTAAAAGTTCAAAACCAAAAAAACAAACAAAAGAAACAATGTCCAAAAGGTCCCAAAATATAAATGTCTATTTACAAGCTCTAGATTTTATAGTCGCTAGGCCGACTTTCTCTATTAAGCATTAGCCTGGCTCATCTTTGTCCGGAGGTATAGGTGGATCTGGTGGTTTCTCCGGTGGTGGGAAGCGTGAGATGTCATCCAGGGGCATCGTATGAAGAAGCTTGAATCTCCCCGAGTAGACGCTCAATGGCTCCACCCATTCATCTTCCCTGGCTCGAGCTAGCATGTATAAGGGAAGATATAAAGAAAATATACATACCTCATCATCATACCTCTTTCGCTTCATAGGTTGACTTGTTTGTGTATCTCCACCACAGCAAAACGGTGGAGTGGGAAGAGATATTTCCTCCTCATCCTGCGGAGCTTCATGGCACTTTGCTAGGACCCCATACTTGAATATGAACATCGGTTGCTCAAAATCATCGGGGATAGCCTTCACCTTGTAAGGTAAAAGAGATCTTGGAATGCCCTGGTCAACAATGTCCAACTTCTTCTCTTCTAGTGCTATTTCGCCTTGAGATCCTTCATATGATTCATCAACAATAGGTAGCAAAGTAGGAATGAAATTCGAGGAAGGACATACCTGGTTGTCTACATCGAGTGGGTCAATTGGCTCGTCGGGAGGAGGGCATGGTCCTTTAGACTGAATGGAAGCCTACAACCTTCGGATTTCGTCTTCCAGCCGAGCTATTTCCCTTAATCGTGACTCCTCCACTGCGATCCTATTTCTCCGTCTCAAATCTTGAAACCATTCTTCCCATGCAGGATTCCCTTCGACAAAGTCTTCCATCTTTGTACCTAAGCTTTGAAATCACAATCAAGAACACAAATTAGTGGCAAAAGCTTGGCACCCAGTTGGTACCGGTGAGGTAGGTGGTGGTAGGGTATGTGATAGGGTAAGAAAAAGGGATGGGCTTTTCTGAACTTTAAACACAATTAAACTAGGCGCGATTGATATCTCCCCGGCAACGGCGCCAATTTGATGAGAGGGTTTCTCGACCAAATAAATTTGTAGTCAAGACCCCGCTATAGGATAGTGGAGTCAGGTTCGTCCTCAGGAGAGATGTCAGCGGTTCTAGGTTTAGTGTGTTTTGGGGTTCAGGGATAGCGGGAAAAGGTGAGGAGGTTGCTGTCGACAAAGAATAGAGGGGTTGATGTCGAGGGATGGAGAGGGAATGGTGGTTTGATATCGAGTAGAATATGTTCCGAATAAAAATAATAAAATAAAACAAATAAAGATGCGAACTTCCAAGGTTAGGGATCACCGTAACAATAAACATATGTGCAGATCATAAATCACATAAAGATGCATGCTTTATATCAAAGAATCGACTTTCGCAAATTCCAACAATTTAGGTGATAGAGGCTCTCGCATAAAAACATAATTTGTTTCTACCTTTTCTTAATTAGGATTAGTCGGCTCTCGCAAATAAACCCTAATTACCATCCAATTCATAATAAGATCACTTTCGCTTCAATATCATGAATAAGGAATTTCCTCAACTCTCGCAAAGGATTAAGCACATAGGTAGATGATGATAAAGACATATAAATTCATGGATTTATAAATCAAACACACATATCTATGTTGGGATCACCCCAACCCTAGAAGAAGGAAAATTAGAAACAAACCATAATAAAAGAAATTAACTTTAACATAAAATAAACTAAAACTTACAACCTTTCGTCTCCTTCCTTCTCCTTCTCTCTCTCTCATCTCTCGCCTTCTCTCTCCTCTCTCCTTGCGCCCTAAGACGACGTGACTTAAATGAATAAAAATCAGCTCCCTAAGGCTTTATTTATAGGCTTCATTCCCTAGCTATTCTAGGAAAGAAACTATATCTATATCTAATTTTATCTATCTAATAACATAAAGATAAAACATAGAAATAAATAATTAAATATAAAAGGACTATATCTAAAGTAGATAAATATCTTCTCCTCTTGATAGCTCTTGATAGATCTTGATGGAATTTGATCTCGAAAATATCTCCATTGGACTCGGGATAGAACCTTAACAAGATTCCGGATTACTCGACGTCAGCTCCCGGGATTTACTCGATATCGACTAGGACTCCTCGATATCGACTAGCAGTTTTCTCATCTTGTGCTCAGCAACTCGATTCCGGCCTTCAGGAGCAAAGTCGACTTGGATGTCCTCGATATCGAGGAATTTCCTTGACATCGAGTAAGGCTTGCTCGGCTCCCAGCTCAGTTTCGTCGATCTCGGATCTAGACATGGAAATCGACTTGTTGTTTACTCGATATCGACCACACCTTGTCGATATCGACTAACCTGCTCCAGCTCCAAGCTTCACTTGTCGATGTCGGGTGTCTCTGACTCGATTTGGCTTACTCGATATCGAGTAAAGCAACTCGATGTCGACTAAGTCTCTCAGCTTTCTGCTCTATTCTTGAAAGGCACTTTCCCGAGTCCTCGTTTGTCGGATTGAAGCATATGACCATGCGTTGAAAAGCTCTTTTCGAGGGCTACAACTCTCATGAAGACACCAGAACTTGACTCAGAATGATGAATACCGAAAAATGGTCTTTTCTCCAGCTGCACCATCCTTAGCTTCTCCATGAGTTTCCCTTAAGCTCCAAAGTGCGTCCGATTTCTGCGAAATATAATAAAAACTTGTGTAGACCTCCATATATTGCAAATAAACATAAACTACACATATTTTGTATTATTTTAACCCAAATGCATGAAATGCATGCAGAAATCGATATAAAAGTAAATATAAAACATGGCGAATTAGGCTCACAACACCATCCTAAACGAAGAAACAGATAATCCACTTGGCACAGAACAAAGGTAAGTCGATTTGGACTAACTATTTTTTGGATGCCTTGACAGGATGCAAGTATGGGGTCGAAGTCGACCAGAACTCCTCGATGTCGAGGAATTTGGTCGATATCGACCAAACTCAGAACCCTCCACGAGCAACAACATCGTCGAGCAGCCAAACAGAAGCCAGGCACTCCTCGATATCGACAATATTGGTCGATATCGACCAATACTTGCCGTCCTCGACTTCACCTCCAGTGACGAGCACTCCACTGGCAGAGAAAACCTCCTCGATATCGACCAAATTGGTCGATATCGACCAAACACCACCTTCCTCGACTCCAGCATCCTCGGGCAGCAGGCCACCAGAAGCAGACACTTCCTCGAGATCGACCAAATACAGTGGTTCCCGAATCCGTTTCTGCGAAGGTAAGCCAAGGTATGGATCTTTCTTCTCCTATTTCCATTAAAGATTTAAATATATATGGGAGAGGTTTGCCTTGGTATGTGCGCTTATGTAGGATTTCCAATGATGAGCCCAAGGAGTATGAAGTTGGAGACAAACTTTATGTTTCCAAATCAAAAGATCATTGGTTTCCCAACAAATTCAACAAGAAGAGGATGGGACCTTTCGTGGTGAACAAGATCCATTTTGGAGGACTGCAGCTGATGGACAAGAATGGAATCCTATTTGAAGTCCAAGCTACATGGGCCCTGTAAATGCCACCTTGAGCTTAATGGAGAATGTCGGCCTAGCGACTATAAAATCTAGAGCTTGTAAATAGACATTTATTTTTGGGACTTTTGGACATTGTTGCTTTTGTTTGTTTTTGGTTTTGAACTTTTAGTTTTTCTATTGTGGGTATATGTCTTCTATATTTTTCAGGTCCATGGGGATAGAAGCAAGCTAAATCGGACTCGGCTCGGGCATTTTCCATCGATATTTTGAAGCCCTGCACGCATGTCTAGTGAGTTTTCTTTCTTTACCCTTGTTTTTATACAGTGAAGACACTGTAATGTTTAAGTATGGGGTCGGGGAAGGGCTTACTTTGTGCATATTTGACCATATTTGACATTATTTGTGCATGTTTAAAGTTTATTTATTGAATTGCTTATACATGGCCATTTTGGAATTCATATCTAATTTTTGGGCTTATATGTATGTTTTCCAATGTTTGAAAAAATGACCCCCATTGAAATTTATTGAACTCGACGATGCAAAATTGGATTCATTAGAGATATAGTATGAAATTGCCTAGTAAAGGGAAGTCGCAAGGAAATGCATATTTTCTTGAAAACCATGAAAGGAGGTAAAATTTTGATGTTGTTTTTGACATGTTGCATGATAAGAGGATGGAGGACTTTATATTTCCATATAATGCTCATATTGTTATATCCTAGCCTTACCTATGCTTATGCATTACACAAAGCCATATTATGCCTTATTTCATACATTGCTCCACATGATCTAAATAATGCCCATTCTTTACCTTATTTCCTATCCGGGGATTATGTTGAGAATGATGTTACATTATGGAGATTATCATATGGTGTTTGTGTTGTTATATATCATTATTGGAGTTTGGAAAGAAAATGTTTGAAATATATGGAAAATGTAATGAGATACACATGTGAGGAGTCCGAAGCACTAAGTATCCGGGGCCATTCATGACACCCATGTCTGCGACTCGCGAGAAGGCAGTGCTGAGGTTAGAGAAGTAAAAGCATTATTATGGATAAAAGCATTATGAAAGGTGATGAATCTTATGAAGAAGGAATGTGGAAATTCAGTTTGAAAATACTCCATTTCCCCGGATTAATAGCACCACATTGCCGAAAATTGCCAACCTTTAGCCTTTTACCAATCTACTCCTTATTGAGCTTAAATTAAAGTCATCTTGATTATTAATGCTTTGTCACGAATGAATTGTTTTGCATAACCCTCCTTTTGTGAGTAGATGTTGCTTTTTATTGCACATGCATGGATTTGTGACACTAGTACCTTTTCGAGGATGGTAATTAATTGCAGGGATATGAGAATGAATATAATATGTTGAGAGTTTTGATTTCTTCCCGTGAATGACAATTAAAAGTATTGCTTGAGGACAAGCAAGCTTAAGTATGGGGTGCTTTTTGTGAGCTGAATCTGCCATGTTTTATAGTTACTTTTATATCGTTTTCTGCATACATTTCATGCATTTGGGCTAGAATAGTACATAATCTATGTAGTTTATCCTTATTTGCCAAATTATGGAATCTACACCAGTTTCTGTTTAAATTCGAGGCAATTTACTGCAGTTCTAAGAAAGGAAGGAAAGCTCTGAAGTCAACTACAGAAGTCCAAAGTCAAAAAAACGACGGAACCAGGACAAATCAAGTTGGACCCAAGTGTTACTCGATATCGAGTACATTTAGTCAATATCGACCAAAGAGTCCGAGCAGTGCCTGGTCGAGTAGGAGCTGGTAGGAGCTGATCGAGGAGCTGAAAACGAAGCCAACCCGACTCCAGAGCTCTACTCGATATCGAGTACTTTTACTTGATATCGACAAACCTTGAAAGTCATGACTGGAGTCGAGGAAGCAACACTGGATCGAGAAGCCGAGGCCGATGACAAGACATGCCGAGCACAACTTTACTCGATATCGACAAAATTGGTCGATGTCGAGTAACCCAGACACACCTGCCCAAGCCAGATCGAGAACCAGCTACTCGAGATGCCTAGCCAGCCGAAGTCGACGACAAAACTACTCGATATCGAGTACTTTACTCGATATCGAGGAGAGCTCTCCTGGGCCGCGTTATGCGGTGGGCTGTCCGAGTCGAGTTGGGATTGCTTGGATCCGAAGTTGTCCGATTCTATCCACATCTATCAAGTTTTATCAAGATTCATCAACTCCATGGAAGATTTACCTACTTTAGATATATTTCCTTTTTGGATTTAATTATTTTATTCCATTTATTTATCTTTAAGTAATTAGATATAGATATAGATAGACTTTCTTACCTTGATTAGCAAGGGTTGGAAGCCTATAAATAAGGCCTTAGGGGCTGATTTCTAGTCATTCAATTTCAAAGAGAACAAGTAAGTAGTTACATAGAGAGAGAGAGTTTGTGGCGAGCAAGGTGGAAAGGCGAAAGCGGATTTGGCTTGTTCGGTTGTAAGGTTTCTTTAGTTTATTTAATGCAAGTTATTTCCTTTTGTTATTTGATGAGTTTCTTGATGACGAAGAGCGAGTAGTGCACCCACTTCTAGGGTCGGGGTGAGCCCGACGGTGGCCATGTAAGATGATGCGGTAAAGGTTTGATCTTTTTATGCAATCCGTCTTCTATCCCTATGAGCATGATTCTTTTGCGAGAGTTGAAGGTGATCCTTGTTTGTGTTATTGAAGCGAAAGTGATCTTAATGCAACTTGGGTTAATTATGTTAAAAGGGTTAGTAACAATTAGGGTTTATGCGAAAGCCTCTATATTCCTATTTGTTAATAAAGAAAGTTATTTGATGAAAAGGATGATCTTTTATGCCTTTATATGTTATTTTGCATGGTTATCGTTGTGGTGTTGATACCCTCACCTTGGAAGATTTTAGTTTATTGAATTAATTCATCAAAATCTGCGTTCTGTGTTCGAGAAGATTGTAATTTCAAGTTTCTGTTCTTACTCGACGTCGGGGAGATTTAGTCAATATCGAGTTGATTTTGTCGACATCGGGTTGTCCTTGCTGGTCTTTGCTTCTGTTGGTCGATTTCAGTTTCTGTTGGTCGAGATCTTTAGTCGATATCAAGTAAACTGTACTCGATAACGGGTATGTTTCTGTGTTTACTTTCGTTTCTGTTTTTTTGTTTGTTATTTCTGTCTTTCTTTCTTTTGTTTTCTTTTCTTTCTGTGAGATTTATAGCTACCTGAGATCCGCTGACACGCTTCCTCGTGGATCGATCCTGACTTCCCAACTGCTGCATCGGGAGGAAGTCTTGTAATCATTTGCAAGGGACGGAATCTGGTTTGCTTTGCTTTTTTCGTATTTTAATTTGCATTCTCGATTTCCTCCTACAACAAATTGGCGCCGTTGCCGGGGAAGCAATCAATCACGCCTTAGATAGTCAGTTCTCACTTTTCTTTCGAGTTACTTTGCAGGTGTATGCACCGTTCTGGTCAGCCACCTGAGTTTGACGGCTTAGACGATCCGGAACGTTTCCTACAGATCCATTCTAGACTGAAAAGGATCATGGGGACTGCCGAGACACAAGCTGAGATGATTGAGAGACTTCAAAGGGAACTAGCCGCCAAAGATGTTGTTCTCGCCACTGAGAGAGCAGGAAGGGAACAGGAAGTTGAGCGTGCGAGGCAGGCAGAAGATGAGCTTGCCCAATATCCTACCACTGCTGAGGATTACATGCACCCGACTCTCGTCTTGCCTGAATCGGCTATTCTAATCCCTCATAATAACTATGAAATTCGCACTCCTTTCTTAATAGAAATTAAACATAATGCTTTTCATGGTAGATTTAATGAATGCCCTCTTCATCATATTACCAACTTTACTGATATGTGTCGTACTCTTGCTGAAGGTACCATCCTGGTGTACATCTTGATGAAGGCTTTCCGTTGGTCTCTCGCTGATCCAACATTGAAGTGGCTTGAAGGGCTGAAACCGCGATCCCTCACAACATGGGCTCAAGTAAAGCAGGAATTTCTCAATAAATTCTTTCCTCCTGCCAAAACAGCGCTACTTCGCCAGAAGATTACATCTTTCAAACAGAAATCTGGAGAGCCGCTAGCAAAGGCATGGGAACGCTATAAGGATCTATTGCGATCATGCCCTACACATGGACAACAACCTTGCATCGTTCATGAGATCTTCTTCAATTCTTTGGACTTGGCTGCTAAGGATAGGATCAACACATATACTCACTCTGAGTATCTGACAATGCCACCAGCTGACGCATGGGCTGCCCTTGACAAGCTGACCAACTATGACAACAAGTATGGGACTTCAATCAACTATGAGGAGAACTGTTGTTGCAGGAGTAAATTGAGTATTGAAATAGATATGAAATATAGATCAGATTGACTTCCCTGTCTCAGCAAATAAATACAAGACTTCCTCCCGTTGTAGTAAGAGAAAAGTCAGGATCGAATCCACGAGGAAGCACATCAGCAGTTCTCAGGTAGCTGTAAATTCTCACAGGCAAAGCAGCGGAAAGACAGAAGCACAGAAACAAGGAACAAAGATAAAAGCAGAAAATAAAGAACAAAGAATAAAACAAGAAATAAAGCAAAGCAAAAACGAAAAGCAAAGGCAAAGAGCTACTCGACCTCGACAAGAGGCTCCTCGAGATCGACAAGAGTAACTCGACAGAAAACAGAAAATCGACGACAACAGAAGAAAACTTCAACTCGACCTAGACAAGTCCTACTCGAGATCGACCACAACTTACTCGATCTCGACAAAGCACTACTCTATGTCGAGTACAGTAAAAGACAGAAACTTTAAAAGGGCAAATTTTCGAACCAAAACTCAGAATTTCGACAGAAATAAATCAATATGCTAAAAGACTTCCAAAGCCAGGGTTTCAACACCACAACGCTAACCATGCAAAGTAATACATAAAGGCATAAAAGATCATGCTTTCCATCAAATAACTTTCGTCATTAACAAATAGGCATATAGAGGCTTTCACATAAACCCTAATTGTTACTAACCCTTTTTCACATAATTAATCCAAGTTGCATTAAGATCACTTTCGCTTCAATAACACAAACAAGGATCACCTTCAACTCTCGCAAAAGAATCATGCTCATAGGGATAGAAGATGAATCGCACAAAAAGATCTGACCTTTATCGCATCGCCTCACATGGCCACCGTCGGGCTCACCCCAGCCCCAGAAGTGGGTGGACTACTCACGCCTCATTGCAATAACAGACATTGATGTATAAAAAGAAACTTGCATTAAAACTAAATTCAAAAGCCTTTTACAATCCTGACAATCAACTTTCGCAGAAAGCCAAAACCCTAAAAACCTTAGAACTCCTAAACTTCTCTGTGGAACTAACTAATTGTGTGTGAATTTGAATCGTGATCTGGAATCGTGTGTCTTGGAATGAATAAAACTGAGCCCCCCTAGGGCCTTATTTATAGTCTTCTTTCCCTAGCTATTCTAGGAAAGAAGATATCTATCTCTATCTAAAATTATATCTAAAACTTGAAAGGATAAATAAATTGACTTATGGAAATAAATCTAAAAGGAAAAGATAAAACTAAATAGGTAAGTCTTCATGTCTTGATAGATCTTGTCTCCTTGATGATAGAACTTGATGGAATCGGATAGAATTTCGGCCAAATCGACTCCTTCGCGCCCAAGGAATCTCAATTCTACTCGGACAGGTCTCGTCGAGAAGTTTCTGGAAACGGCTCTACTCGACCTCGACCACGGCTCGTCGACCTCGAGTAGGGTGGTTCGTCGACTGGACTTCCTCGGCTAGATCTGCTCGATGTGGCTCGGACTTGGCTCAATGGGCGCTCGTCGATCTCGAGTAGCTCTTGTCGATGTCGAGTAGGACTGGTCATCGACTAGGTCTCCTCGGGTGGCTCTACTCGACAAGGCTCGGACAAGGCTCCTCAGGCGCTCGTCGATCTCGACAAGCCCTAGTCGACCTCGAGTAGACTGGTTTGCCGACTAGGTCTTCTCGAGTGACTCTTCTCGATGGGCTCCGGATCTGAACTCAGGCGCTCGTCGACCTCGACAAATGGTCCTCGAGATCGACTAGAGCGGTGTCCTTCCTTTCCGCTTCCGCGAGTTGCCTCTTCCGCTGGCAGCGAGTTTTTCCGCGGCAGCGAGCGATCCGCTGCAGCGAGTCGAGTCGCTGGCAGCGAGTCCCGCCTGGTCACCCTCGGCTTCTCTCCTTGTCAACTCCGGGTGGGGTGTCTGGGCTTCGTCGATCTCGACTAGGGCTTTGTCGAGATCGAGTAGGGTCCGGAGCCGGGTTGGTCTCGCTTGCTCGATCAGGCTCTGCTCGACCAAGCTGTGCTTGGACATGCTCGTCTATGTCGAGTAGGTCCCACTCGAGGTCGAGTAGCCTTGACCTTCAGCTTGGTTCCGCTGCTTTGACCTTGGAATTCTGTAGCGGTTTTCCGAGCTTTTCCGACCTTCTGTAGAATTGCTGTAAAATGCCTCGATTTCTGCGAATTAAACAGAAACTGGTGTAGATTCCATAATTTGTCAAATAAACATAAACTACATAGATTATGTACTGTTTAAACCCAAATGAATGCAATGTATACAGAAATCGATATAAAAGTTATTGTAAAACATGGCAGATTCAACTCACAACAAACACCCCATACTTAAGCTTTCTTGTCCTCAAGCAATACTTTTAATTGTCATTCAGGGGAAGAATTCAAACTCTCAACATCTTAGATTCATTCTTATATGTCCCTGCAATCAATTACCATCCTCGAAAAGGTACTAGTGTCACAGATTCATGCACGTGCAAATATGTAAAAGCAACATCTACTCACAAAAGGAGGATTATGCAAAACATTCATTCGTGACAAAGCATTGATAATCAAGAAGACTTTAATTTAAGCTCATGAAGGAGTAGATTGGTAAAAGGCAAAAAGGTGGGCAATATTTGGCAATGTGGTGCTTTTGATCCGGGGAAATGGAGTACTTTCCAAATTGAATTTCCACATTCCTTCTTCCATTTGATTTATCACCTTTCATAATGCTTTTATTCATAATAATGCTTTTACCTCTCTAACCTCAGCACTGCCTTCTCGTGAGTCGCAAACATGGGTGTCATGAATGGCCCCGGATACTTAGTGCTTTGGACTCCTCACAATGTGTCCCATCTCTCCAAACTATTATCTTAGAGAGCAGGATCAATCTACCTTTATCTCCTGAGGTGGTTGGATTTTCTTTCACTCATTAAATTTTCCATATAATTCAAACAATTTCCTTCCAAACTCCAAATATGACAATAATCACACAACAACCATATAACATCTCCATAATGTAACATCATTCTCAACATAATCCCCGGATAAGGTAAAGAATGACAATTTTTAGATCATGTGGAGCAATTTTTGAAATAAGGCATATTTTGGCTTTTGTGATGCATAAGCATAGGTAAGGCTAGGATTTTAAACATATGAGCATTATATGGAAATATAAAGTCCTCCATCATCTTATCATGCAACATGTCAAAAGCAACTTCGAATTTTTCCTCCTTTCATGGTTTTCAAGAAATAATGCACTTCATTGTGAGTTCCCTTTACTAGGCAATTTCATGCTATATCTCTAATGAATCCAATTTTGCATCGTCGAGTCCAATATAAAGCTTCCATGACATTATTCAAAATTTTCAAATGGGGATCATTTTTCTTAAACTTTTTTTTGAAAACATGCATATAAGCTCATAAATCAATAATGAATTCCAAAATAGCCATGTAGCAATTCAAAGAAATAAATTCTAAATATGCACAAGTAATGTCAAATATGGCAAATATGCATAAAGTAAGCCCTTCCCCCACAACATACTTAAACATTACAGTGTCCTCACTGTATAAAAACAAGGTAAGGGTAAAGAAAGAAACTCACAAGACAGCTGTGCGGAGCCTCATATTTCGAATGGAAGCACCTCCTGGCCGAGTTTGAATATAGCTTGGTTCTATCCATAGACCTGAAAAGTAGAAGACATATACCCATAATAGCAAAACTTAAAAGTGTTCTAAACCAAAAACAAAAAAAACAAAGTCTCAAATGTCCTAAAAAGTCTATGTACATGCTCTAGATTTTATAGTCGCTAGGCCGACTTTCCATTAATGCTCAAGGTGGCATATGCAGGGCCCATGTAGCTTGGGCCTCAAATAGGACTCCATTCTTGTCTATCAGCTGTAATCCTCCAGAATGGATCTTGTTCACCACGAACGGTCCCATCCGCTTCTTGTTGAATTTGTTGGGAAACCAATAATCCTTTGATTTAGAGACATAGAACTTGTCTCCAACTTCATATTCCTTAGGCTCATCATTGGATATCCTGCACAATCGCACATACCAAGGCAGACCTCTCCCATGTATAGATAAATCTTTAATGGAAATAGGCGAAGAAGATCCATACCTTGACTTACCTTCGCAGAGACGGAATCGGGAACCACTGTGTTTGGTCGATCTCGACTAGGGCTAGTCGATCTCGACAAGACTGCTGATCCCGGTGGTGGTCTGGTCGAAGAGGCAGAAGTCGACGAAGACAGGGGCTTGTCGACCTCGACAAGTCTGGTCGACCTCGACAAGGTCTCCGCTCCTGGTGGTTTGCTCATCGAGGAAGGCGGGGCTGGGCTCTCCGAGTGGTGGTCGATCTCGACAAGCTTAGTCGAGATCGACGAGGGCTCTCCTCCTGGTTGCTGCAGCGTCGATGAAGCAGGCTCTGGTGGCGCTGGGTGGTGGTCGATCTCGACAAGCTTAGTCGAGATCGACGAGGCTGGTTCGTCAGGCGACTTCTGTGTCGAGGAGGATGGAGTTGAGTTAGGGCACTGGGGGTCGACCTCGACAAGTCTACTCGAGGTCGAGTAGGGTGGCTCCTCTGGTTTGCTGCTCGACGACGCTGGTGCCGGTGGAGGTTCCTTGGTCTGGTCGAGATCGACTAGGGCTCTACTCGATGTCGAGGAGCCTTGGTCGATCTTGACCCCATACTTAGTCCCTGTCAAGGCATCCGAAAAATAATGAATCCACAACGACTTACCTTGGTCCATGTCGATTGGATTCTCTGTGTTCTCCTTGAGGATTGCCATGATCTCCTCCACCTGGGCCTCCATGTCCCTCTTTTCCAGCTCCTCAGGGGTCATATTTCTGATCTTGGGTTCCCCGCAGGTGATATAGCCAGCTGAGATAGATTTGACCTCTTCCATCGGACCTGTATGCCTTTCAGTTTTATTAAAGGAATACTCAATTACCTCATCGCTGATGTTGAAGGTGAGTACTCCTTTCCTTACGCTTATGTTGGCATCCACCGTCGCCAAGAATGGTCTTCCTAAGATAATTGGATAAGCAGGATCTTCTTGCATATCAACTATTAAGAAATCAGCAGGGACGAAGAATTTACCTACTTGTATTGGGACATTTTCCACCATGCCTGTGGGGATGACCACCGTGTTGTTGGCCATGTAAAGTCTAGCATCCACAGGCTCCAAGGCACCTATCTTAATCTTGGACCAAATCGTTAAAGGCATTATACTCACACTAGCTCCAAGATCACATAGGGCATTAATTTTGTATGGACCAAATCCAATAGTTATAGCAAACTTACCTGGATCCGGCCTCTTCTCCAATATGTCCAGATGGCTGCACTCCTCTGTGATTTCAGCCATCGATCGCTTTTTGCTCAGAATCTCCTTTAGGAACTTGACATAAGATGGCATTTCATTGAGAGCTTCTGTGAAGGGGATGGTGACGTTGAGCTTCTGAAGCATCTTGATGAAGCGCTGAAACTTTTTCTCCGCCGGGTCCTTTATAGATTTTGTGGGGAAAGGCAGCTTCTTTTTCTGATTCGGAGTCGGAACAGATGTCGGAGATGCTGCAGACTTCTCTATGTCGACCAAGGGCTCATCGACATCGATAAGGCCTTTGTCGACATCGACCAGATTGGGCCCAGTCGAGTTGATGTGTGGTGCAGACGAAGATTCTTGCAGGTTCTCCTCGAGGTCGACGAAGGTCTTGTCGAGATCGACCATGGCTTTGTCGAGATCGACTTGCTGTTCCTTGTCGTTCTGCTGCTTTCCGACCTCTGGCTCTTGTAGTTGATGGCCGCTTCTGAGTTTTATAGCAACGATGTGTCCAGTCTTTCCCTTAAGATTTGGTTCTGAAGATCCTGGAAGTGACCCTGACTGTCTGGGGATTCCTGCTGCTAGCTGACCAATCTGTGTATCAACTGTTTTCTGCCAGATATCAATTTCCCCAAGCCTAGAGTTGACACCTTGCATCTGAGTATAGACGGAGTTGAAAGATTGCCTAGTTTCTTAGTGGTTTCTCCGTATTTCCTCCAAGACTGTCTGTATATCATCCTTTTTCTGCTCCCTTTCCGGATGTCCTGGAGCTCTGTAGGGCGGGGGATTCCTAGGGACACCTTGGTTCCATTGTGGTTGCTGAAACCTTTGGCCCCCCATGTAGCGATTGGGACCCCCTGCGTAAGCTGCATCCTCTTGGTGCTCTGCCAGCCTGACTTGCTCTGTGTATGGGCACTCAGGAGTGGTGTGCCTTTGCGATCCGCATTCTATGCAAGGCTGGTTGACTGAGAGAAACTTTACTTGCTTGATGAGCTTCTTATTCTGGTCTCTGTAGTATTGCTCCCTAACATCAGGATCAATCTCCTTAGGTGGCTCATATAGGGGCATGGATGGTGCTGGCCTGGCGTATGGGTTCTCTTCATAGGTTGCAGTAAACCCATACTTATTGTCGTAGTTGGTGAGTTTCTCTAGCACACCCCATGCGTCACTTGGCGGCATTGTCAGATACTCATAGCGAGTATAGTGGTTGATCCTGTCCTTTGTGACTTGATCCAGAGAGTTGAAGAAGATCTCCTGAATGACGTAGGGTGGCTGTCCATGAGTAGGGCAAGATCGCAGAAGTTCCTTGTAGCGCTCCCATGCCTTTGCCAGCGGTTCCCCTTGCTTCTATTTGAAGGCGGTGATTCTTTGGCGGAGATGTGCTGTTTTGGCAGGTGGGAAGAATTTATTCAGAAACTCTTGCTCTACTTGGGCCCAGGTTGTGAGTGATCTTGCTTTCAGCCCTTCCAGCCATTTCAGTGCAAGCCCAGCGAGAGACCAGCGAAAAGATTTCATCTTGACATATTCCAGAGTTGTACCTTCAGCAATAGTACGACACATGTCAGAAAAGTTTGTAATATGCTCAAGAGGACACTCATTAAATCTACCATAGAAGGCATTATTTTTTAGCTCTATAAGAAATCGAGTGCGAATTTCAAAAGAGTTTTCAGGGATTAGAATCGCCGATTCAGGCACGACGAGAGTAGGATGCATGTAGTCCTCTGTCGTGGTTGGATATTGGGCAAGCTCAGCCTGTGCTTGTTCCCTTGCTGCTCTTTCAGCGGTGATAGCAGCATCTTTAGCGGCGATAGCAGCATCCTTTGCGGCTAATTCCCTGGTAAGCCTAGCGACCAGCTGTTCCTGTGTTTCAGCGGCCGCCATGATCCTTTTGAGTTTGGAGTGGATGTGTAGGTAGCGCTCCGGTTCGTCTAAGCTGTCAAACTCAGGTGTTTGACCAGAACGACGCATACACCTGAAAAGTAACTCAAAGAAACAGTGAGAACTGACTACCTAAGGCGCGAATGATTGCTTCCCCAGCAACAGCGCCAATTTGTTGTTGCAGGAGTAAATCGAGTATTGAAATAGATATGAAATATAGATCAGATTGACTTCCCTGTCTCAGCAAATAAATACAAGACTTCCTCCCGTTGTAGTAAGAGAAAAGTCAGGATCGAATCCACGAGGAAGCACGTCAGCAGTTCTCAGGTAGCTGTAAATTCTCACAGGGAAAGCAGCGAAAAGACAGAAGCACAGAAACAAAGAACAAAGATAAAAGCAGAAAATAAAGAACAAAGAATAAAACAAGAAATAAAGCAAAGCAAAAACGAAAAGCAAAGGCAAAGAGCTACTCGACCTCGACAAGAGGCTCCTCGAGATCGACAAGAGTAACTCAACAGAAAACAGAAAATCGACGACAACAGAAGAAAACTTCAACTCGACCTAGACAAGTCCTACTCGAGATTGACCACAGCTTACTCGATCTCGACAAAGCACTACTATATGTCGAGTACAGTAAAAGACAGAAACTTTAAAAGGGCAAATTTTCGAACCAAAACTCAGAATTTCGACAGAAATAAATCAATATGCTAAAAGACTTCCAAAGCCAGGGTTTCAAAACCACAACGCTAACCATGCAAAGTAATACATAAAGGCATAAAAGATCATGCTTTCCATCAAATAACTTTCGTCATTAACAAATAGGCATATAGAGGCTTTCGCATAAACCCTAATTGTTACTAAGCTTTTTTCACATAATTAATCCAAGTTGCATTAAGATCACTTTCGCTTCAATAACAAAAACAAGGATCACCTTCAACTCTCGCAAAAGAATCATGCTCAGAGGGATAGAAGATGAATCGCACAAAAAGATCTGACCTTTATCGCATCGCCTCACATGGCCACCGTCGAGCTCACCCCAGCCCCAGAAGTGGGTGGACTAGTCACGCCTCATTGCAATAACAGACATTGATGTATAAAAAGAAACTTGCATTAAAACTAAATTCAAAAGCCTTTTACAATCCTGGCAATCAACTTTCGCAAAAAGTCAAAACCCTAAAAACCTTAGAACTCCTAAACTTCTCTGTGGAACTAACTAATTGTGTGTGAATTTGAATCGTGATCTGGAATCGTGTGTCTTGGAATGAATAAAACTGAGCCCCCCTAGGGCCTTATTTATAGTCTTCTTTCCCTAGCTATTCTAGGAAAGAAGATATCTATCTCTATCTAAAATTATATCTAAAACTTTAAAGGATAAATAAATTGACTTATGGAAATAAATCTAAAAGGAAAAGATAAAACTAAATAGGTAAGTCTTCATGTCTTGATAGATCTTGTCTCCTTGATGATAGAACTTGATGGAATCGGATAGAATTTCGGCCAAATCGACTCCTTCGCGCCCAAGGAATCTCAATTCTACTCGGACAGGTCTCGTCGAGAAGTTTCTGGAAACGGCTCTACTCGACCTCGACCACGGCTCGGCGACCTTGAGTAGGGTGGTTCGTCGACTGGACTTCCTCGGCTAGATCTGCTCGATGTGGCTCGGATTTGGCTCAATGGGGGCTCGTCGATCTCGAGTAGCTCTTGTCGATGTCGAGTAGGACTGGTCATCGACTAGGTCTCCTCGGGTGGCTCTACTCGACAAGGCTCGGACAAGGCTCCTCAGGCGCTCGTTGATCTCGACAAGCCCTAGTCGACCTCGAGTAGACTAGTTTGCCGACTAGGTCTTCTCGAGTGACTCTGCTCGATGGGCTCCGGATCTGGACTCAGGCGCTCGTCGACCTCGACAAAGGGTCCTCGAGATCGACTAGAGCGGTGTCCTTCCTTTCCGCTTCCGGGAGTTGCCTCTTCCGCTGGCAGCGAGTTTTTCCGCGGCAGCGAGCGATCCGCTGCAGCGAGTCGAGTCGCTGGCAGCGAGTCCCGCCTGGTCGTCCTCGGCTCCGTCCTCGGCTTCTCTCCTTGTCGACTCCGGGTGGGGTGTCTGGGCTTCGTCGATCTCGACTAGGGCTTTGTCGAGATCGAGTAGGGTCCGGAGCTGGGTTGGTCTGGCTTGCTCGATCAGGCTCTGCTCGACCAAGCTGTGCTCGGACATGCTCGTCTATGTCGAGTAGGTCCCACTCGAGATCGAGTAGCCTTGACCTTCAGCTTGGTTCCGCTGCTTTGACCTTGGACTTCTGTAGCGGTTTTCCGAGCTTTTCCGACCTTCTGTAGAATTGCTGTAAAATGCCTCGATTTCTGTGAATTAAACAGAAACTGGTGTAGATTCCATATTTTGGCAAATAAACATAAACTACATAGATTCTGTACTGTTTAAACCCAAATGAATGCAATGTATACAGAAATCGATATAAAAGTTACTGTAAAATATGGCAGATTCAGCTCACAACAAGAACCCCATGCCAGGCCAGCACCATCCATGCCCCTCTATGAGCCCTCCAATGAAATTGATCCAGATGTCAAGGGGCAATACTACAAGGATCAGAATAGGAAGCTCCTCAAGCAAGTAAATTATCTCTTTGTCAACCGGCCCTACATCGAATGCGGATCACATAGGCACACCACTACTGAGTGCCCACACACAGAGCAAGTGAGGCTGGCAGAATACCACGAACAGGCAGCTTACGCAGGGGGTCCTAATCGTTATATGGGGGACCAAAGGTTTCAGCATCCACAATGGAACCAAGGTGCCCCTAGGAACCCCCCCCCCCCTCCCCCCGCCCCGCCCTACAGAGCTCCAGGACATCCGGAAAGGGACCAGATCGAGTAAAGAGCCCAGAAATCAACAAGAGAAGTTGGGAGCTGGAGCAGGTTAGTCGATATCGACAAGAATTAGTCGATATCGAGGAAACACTTGGTCGATTTCCATGTCTAGAGTCGAGATCGACGAAGCTGAGCACTAGGGAGCCGAGCAGAAGTAAGTTACTCGATATCGAGGACAACCCAAGTCGACATGTGTTATGTTGGCCGACATGGAGTTGCTGAGCACAAGACGAAGGAAACGCTAGTCGATATCGAGGACTCCTACTTGATATCGAGTACATCTCAGTGGCGAATTCCGAGCTATTCGGATATCTTGTTAAGTTTCTATCCCAAAGTCGATGGTGATATTTTCGAGACCAAATTCTATCCACATCTATCAAGAGCTATCAAGTCAAGGGAGAAGATATTTTATCTACTTTAGATATAGTTCTAGATTTAATTATTTATTCTATTATTTTATCTTAAGTAAGTAGATATAGATATAGATAGGATCTTCTTTCCTAATTAAGAGAGTGAATGAAGCCTATAAATAAAGCCCTAGGGGCTGGATTTTAGTCATATTCAATTTCAGAGACAATTAGCCACATAGAGAGAGAAAGAGAAGAGGTTGTAAGTTTGGTTGAGTTTATTAATGCAAGTTAGTTCTTTTTCATCAAAGATGTCTGCTATTGCGATGAAGAGCGAGTAGTCCACCCACTTCTAGGGTCGGGGTGAGCCCGACGGTAGCCATGTAAGGTGATGCGGTAAAGGTACAATCTTTTTATGCAATTCGTCTTCTATCCCTGCGAGCATGATTCTTTTGCGAAAGTTGAAGGTGATCCTTGTTTGTGTTATTGAAGCGAAAGTGATCTTAATACAACTTGGGTTAATTATGTGAAAAGGGTTAGTAATAATTAGGGTTTATACGAAAGCCTCTATATTCCTATTTGTTAATAACGAAAGTTATTTGATGGAAAGCATGATCTTTTATGCCTTTATGTGTTATTTTGCATGGTTATCGGTGTGGTGTTGAAACCCTGATCTTGGAAGATTTTAGTTTATTGAGTTAAATTCGTGTTTACATTCATCTCCGTTCAAAAAGCTTTGCAATTTAAGTTTCTGTTCTACTCAATATCGACCAAAACTGGTCGACATCGACTTCTGATATTCGATCCTAGATCGCTTTAGTTTCTGGTGTGCAGGTACCCGACATCGACAAGAACTTTACTTGATATCGAGTAAGGCCTCCTCGATATCGACCAACCACCGTGACTGTTGCTGCTTACTTCGACTTGTCCGATCTTCTGTCGACTAACCCTAGTCGAGATCGAGTACACTGTGATCGACCATTCGTGAGATGCTTCTGCTGCCTAGGATCCGCTGACGTGCTTCCTCATGGATCGATCCTGACTTCCCACTACTATATAGGGAGGAAGTCTTGTAATTATTTGCGTGGGCATGAATCTGTTTTGATTTATATTTCTATATTTTAAACTCGATTTCCTCTTATAACAATAGCCGCCTGCCAATTCGGGTCGAGGAGGGCTGTTTTGTGGGAGGTGGGGATGGGGGAAAGCGAGGTCGGGGTGGAGGGAGGAGGGACCTTGGGGACGATGGGGGCGGGTTGGGACAATGCTGCGAGCGCGACACATGGATGCGGTTGCGGCAAGACAACTGAGGTATGAGGGTGTGCCGCGGGCGCAGCACCTGGCGGCGGCCGCGACAAAGGGTGATATGGGAGATGGGTTCGGGGAGGCTGAGGGGGGTGGTGTCGGGGCGATCGGAGGCGTGCATAGAGACTATCTGTCACGGTCTAAATACACCGGAGATGCTACGGGTGTGCGGTCTGGGGTAGGGGGAGGTGGTGGTGGGGGCGGTGTAGGGGGAGAGGCAGGAGCACCGGTAGAGCTATGGGGAAGGAGGAAGTGTGTGAAGGGAGACTCAGACTCAGACTGGGAGACAGTAGGTGTGGGAGAGAGGAGAGGAGGAGAAGAGAAGGGAAAGCGAGACTCATCAAAAGTGACATGACGTGGCAGGGTAAGCCTATGGCTCTGAACATCGAGGCAAAGGTAACCGCTATTATCAAATGAATAGCCAATGAAGACACATGGAGTGGAGCGCGGGTGGAGTTTGTGTGGGGTGGTGGAGGACTGGTTTGGGAAACACAAGCACCTGAAGGTACAAAGGTGATCATGCCTAGGCAAGGTGCCATATAGTGCCTGAGTGGGTGAGCGATGTTGTAGGGTAGTATATGGGAGAATTTTGAGAAGATAACATGTCGTTGATAAGGCATGAGGCCAATAGGCAGGAGGAATGGATGCGTGAAAAAGGAGAGAGCGCATCATGTTGGTTATAGTTCTAATGATTCGTTCGGCCTTGTCATTCTGCTGAGATGTATAGGGGCAAGAAAACGGATAAGAGATCTCATTTGTATTGAAGAAAGTGTGAAATTCTTTGTTATCAAATTCACGACCATTGTCACATTGGAAACATTTGATGGATGTTTGAAATTGTGTTTTGATGTAAGCATGAAATTTGACAAAGATAGGAAACACTTGGGACTTGAAATGCAAAGGGAAAACCCATAAGAAATAAGTGTAATCATCAAGAAACAAAAGGTAGTACTTGTGACCATTCTTGCTAGGTACAGGAGAGGTTTAAATGTCACTATGAATGATATCAAAAGGTACAAATGTTGAGTTCAAAGACCAAGGAAACGGCAGTCTCGCATGCTTGCCTAACTGACAGGAAGAACATAAACTAAAGCGAAGCTCTTTATTACATTTGACTAGACTCTTAGAATGAAGGAAATCTAAAACGGCAGCACTGAGATGGCCAAGGCGTGCATCCCACAGACTAGACGACGATGCCGAGAGGGCGACCGGACACGACGGACGGGACGGTGAGGGCGACGACACAGGATAGAGCTCCCTGGTGTTGTTACATCTCAGGCGAGTAACCCCCGTAGTAAGATCCTTCACAAAGAGACCAAATGGATCAAACACAAGAGAAACGTTATTATCAGTAGTGAACCGACGGACAGAGATAAGGTTTTTGACTTGCTTTGGGGCAATGAAGACATTGTTAAGGTGTAAAGGGTGGGTTGGGGTATGTAATGTGGCGTGGGCCGCGTGGCCAATCCCCAAAGTAGCAAGGCGACCACCATTTCCGACGATAATAGAGTGTGCAGGACCCTTAAAAGAAAAAGAAGAAAGGGTACCTGAAGAGTTCCTCATATGGGAGGTCGCACTAGTTTCCATGTAGCAGGAAGAGTCAGAAGGTGTCAGCTGCAGAGAGGAGAAGGCATGATGCACATCATTCAGAGCGTAGCCCTGATCAGACGAAGACGGATAGGCCTGGTGACCAGCAGACCGAGGAGCCGGACCCAACAAGCCCACTCCTTGCTGGCTGTTGGGATACGTGCATGGTGGGCGGTACGACAGAGGCGGGTAGCCGTAGGACATCCATGGAGGGTTGAAGCCGGGGACGGGAGACCAGGTTGGACGTGGAGAATCCCAACTGGGTTCTAGCCGCTGCCTCGCTGCGAGGACGCGTCGTGACCGCGGCTTCGCTACTGGTACGTGGTCTCATCCAAATCGCTCGAAGAGACCAGGGCGGTTTTGTCCTTGGCGGCATCGGTAGTCTGACAGTGGAGACGAGTCTCCTCCAGGATCAACTGAGAGCGGGTTTTCTCGAAGGTGGGCAGAGGTTCGGTCTACTGAATATGAGTGGCGAGTGGCGACAACATTGTATTTAGAGGGGAGACCCGAAAGTACTTAGAGGACGAGGCGAGTAGCACTAGGTTTGGAGTCGACGACAGCCAATTGATCGGATAGGGTTTTGAGGTGCTAACAGTAGAAAGGTATCAACGGGAAAGACGCAAGCTTGCAACTTGAGAATTCATGCTCTAGGTAGACGGCACGGGTGGACTTGTTGTCCTAAAAGAGGTTCTGAAGCTTCGTCCAGGCACCCATAGCATTGTCGGAGGTGTCGAGGATGGTAGTCAATAGATCTTTTGAGATGGTGTTGAAAATCCATTGAAGGACAATGGTGTCGAGTTGAGCAAAGAGATCACCATCCTCAGTGGTGGGACGATCGATAGTGGAATCGATGTGATGGAGGACCTTATGAGGCTTCACATGGGTCTTGAAGAGGTGAGACCACGTGGTGTAGGAGCTAGAGTCCTGATCAAGGATGATCGGGATGCAGTTTTTTATATTGGAGATTGGTAGGGCGGGGTGGAAAGGCGGCTTGACATGGGGAGCGTAGGCCATGGTGAGAGGTGTGGGGTGGGGGTGGGGGGGTTGACGGAAAAGGGGAGGGTGAGGGATGGCCGGCGGCGGCGTGGGAGGTGTTGGCGGAGGCGAGGTGTCGGGAGAAGGTCGGAGGTAAGAGGCGAGGTGGGAGGGATTAAATTAGGGTTCTAAGGAAGGGAGGTTGTGATACCATGTAGGAAGGTATAATTGATGTAAAGTCCTCCTTGAGGGTTTCATTGATCAACATGTTCATACATATAGGTTACAAATAATTGGGCCTGAGCCAATAGCCCCACTATACAATATGTAATCTATCACTCTCAATCGCCGAAGAACTTGCTACAAATCTCTCTCCTCTATGCGCGCAACATTTTTTCTTTCTTTCTTTCTTTTTTATAAAAAATCAAAACTGACGGAGAATGTAAGGGCGAGAGGCGAATTATTCTGGAACTCAGGGGTATCATGCAAAAATTGTAAAACTTTTGTACACCCCATGAAAAACGCCATACCTCAAGGGTCCATGACGAGATTTTCAAAATAAGATTTAAATACAAGATTGAAATAGAATTCAGATAAAGACTTTTAGAAACTAAGATTGACATTACAAAATATGAAATTACAGAATTAAGAAACATAATTTCACAAAATAAGATTGAAATAGAATTTAGAAAAAAAAAAGAATTTTAGACACTAAATTACATAATTCCATGTAGAGATTGCATTACAAAACTGTATTTAGTTCTGAATTTTCGATTGAAATAGAATTCGGTTCTGAATTTTAGAAACATAATTTAATCCCCCTAAAATAGGTTCATGTATGCTTGAAAACTTCATTTTGTTAGATGTTATTGTTGGTGTCGTGTGTGCATATACTATCTCCAAATTCAATGACTATATATTAGATACCAAAAAATTCAAGCTTCATGTATGCTTGAAAATAGATTTTTCAGCACAATATGTTCCAGCAAATTTAAGCACTTTAAAAGGCATATATTTTAAGCACTACAAATACATTTAGGGTCTATTTGGTGTCCATATACATATATCAAATATCAGATATGGGTATCAAATATTGATATCAGGGATATGGGTATCAAATATGATATCTGTTGTACGATATCCTCTTTGGTATGCTAAGTATATTAGAATATCGGTTTTAGATTGGGTTCAAACCAAATCTATTACAAGGACTTAAAATTTCAATGTCAATCAACCAATCCAAACAACAAACACCTAATCAATCCAAACCAATCCACAAACACGACCTAAACTATCATGTTTTTTTAATTTTATAAATTCGATGGTTGGTTTGTTGCTATTGTATAGTGTACATGGTTGGGATGCTGCTGTATTTTTAATTTTTTGTAATCTAAAGGAAATGAAGTTGTTTTTATACAAGGTCGTATGTTTGTTGCTGTTGTACAATGTACGTAGGCCTTGAGTTTTTTCTGGGCTGTGTATAGTGGTTTGGAGGCATGGGTCGAAGGTCCGGGGTGGGCTCAGAGGATTGTGGAGGACTGTTTAGAGGGAGCGGTCAGCGGGTATATATAGCCGAGGATGGAGGACGGAGCAACCAAGGTCGGAGGGGCGTGGAGAACAAAACAAACATGGTCGAAGTAGCCAAGGTTGGAGGTCGTAATAGCCAAGGTCTGGACTCGGTTTGGGAGTGGAGGGAGGCAATGGATAGGAAAAAAAAACTAACCCTAAATCTAAATTTTATTCTATTAAGCAACAAATTTCACCAAATGGAAATCAAAATAGCAAAGAATAGAAGTGAAGAACGTTTGATTGGTTGAGAAATCCAAGCTCGAAGGAGAAATCTACAGTCGAAGACTTCTACGCGGAAGAGATGAGGAAGAAAGACGAGCAAATATGGGTATATCAAGTTGATAACCATATACTCATTTACCAAACACTAGGTATGGGGATGAGAAATAATCATACCCATATATGATATATGTATATCAGTACCAAACGAGCTCTTCTAAATTAAGAAAAAAAGCTTGACAACAAATTTTTACCTTCTATGACATTTATCTTACTAGCTAAAAGCATATTTCTCAGCATTGTAAACAACCAGGGGCGGAGCCGGGGGGTGCTGAGCACCCTCTAGCGGGAAAAAAAATACAAAAAAAATAATTTTTTTGCATATATTTAGTATTTTTAAGGTAATATAACATCTTTAAAGGATATTTGAAACAGAAGTGCTATCTAGCTCAAGTGGTAAGTGAAGGAGGGAAGGAGAATCAAAAGCAAAAGGTTTTGTGTTCAATTCCCAACTCCTTCACTTTTTATTTGTTTTACTATATCATTAATTCTTTTTTATTTCTCTCTATATTTTTTGTTTCTATCAACTATTTCAATAAAAATTCTCTCTATATTTTTTTGTTTCTACAAACTATTTCATTAAAAAAATATCATATTTATGTTTAAATTATACATTTAACCTTTTCTTTCAATATTGTTTTAAAAGTAATTCTTCGTGATTTACATGTTAAAAAATCACAATTTTAGTGTTTTTCAATATATTTTTTTTTAAATCTTCTTAATAAGTATATATCAAAAAAAATATTTTACGAAATTTTTTTAGCACCCATTGGCCGAGATTCCCAGCTCCGCCACTGTAAACAACTATGACAGATTTAGTTATGACAGATTAAAAATCTCTCTTATATTAAATATAATAGAAATAGAAAAGACATGATTTGATTCAGTACATTAATTAGGTTAATTAAGTAATAGATAAATTACAAGTCTCTCTTATACAATATCATAAATAAATAGTTAGTTGGTAGGATATTATAAAATAGTTTAATTAAATATATATATATATGTATATATATGTATATATATGTATATATATGTATATATATGTATATATATATATATATGTATGTATGTATATACATACATACATATATGTATGTATGTATATGTATGTATATATATAATATGTATGTATATATATATATATATGTATGTATATATATATGTCTGTATATATATGTATGTATATATATATGTATGTGTATATATATATATATATATATATATATGTATGTATATATATATGTACGTGTATATATATATATATATGTATGTATATGTATATATATATATATATATATATATATATATATGTATGTATGTATGTATATATATACATGTATGTATGTATATATATGTATGTATATATATGTATGTATATATATATGTATGTATATATATGTATGTATATATATATATATGTATGTATACATACATACATACATACATACATACATACATATATATATATATATATATATATATATATATATATATATATATATATATATATATATATATATATATATATATATATATATATATATATGTATGTATATATATACATGTATGTATGTATATATATGTATGTATATATATGTATGTATATATATATATGTATGTATACATACATACATACATACATACATACATATATATGTGTGTATATATATATATATATATATATATATATATATATATATAGGGTTCGCTTGAAATGTAAAAACTCCTTAACGTCTAAAATTTGCTTATCGTGTAAAATTTAGTATTCTAATCCTATCACACACGGGCTTCAATTAAAAAAAAAAGTTAATTTGGCCCAGCCAGGCTCCTCTGTTCCTCGCCCAGCAGAGCCCTCCTGAAGGCGAAGGAAGACGCCGGCCATGGCTGCCCCTCCGTTCCTCTCTCACTCTCCTCCGCACCATCGATGCCGGTTAGCTGTTCCTCACCCTCTTCAAATCAGGCGACGACGCCGACCTCGGAGCTCCTCTCACCTGGAACGCACCTCGCTCTCATACCACTCCCTCTCGATCACCATCGCCGCTGGTCCACTTCCGAAATCCTAAACCGCATTCACCGCCGCCACCACTGCTTTCGGTCACTCCCATCGTCCACCGGCGCCGCCCAGCCACTTTCTCGATTCGCCGATGTCTCTCCCCTTCCATCGCTCGATCCCTCTCCAAATTGATTATATTGCTTTATTCGTCTCCTACTTTTCTCTTGTTTGTAATTTGATTTGCTCTCTGATCTGAGCAGGAAACACAAATTTCATTCTTGATTTGCTCTCTGATCTGAGGATTGAGGAGCTGCTCGACCGCCGGAATCGTCCCAATCTCGGTGAGTCTCCAAAGCCTCCTAATTTTATTCTTGGGTTCTCATTAGGCTGATGGTTGGAGCATTGATGGAAGGTCAAATTAAACGAATCAAAAATACTGAATGAAACTATGATACAGCGCATGCACCATAGCTTGTGAAACTATGATACATCTGTGATGCAGCAGCTGTTGCTCTTCGTGTGTGTTGCTCATAAGGTGTTTGTTAAAATGACTGAATGAAACTACAATACATTTTTTATTTGTTCATCAGTTATAGCATTTGATTGAAACTATGATGCTTGCTGCACCAAAGTTCTCTTAAAATCTTCACAGTTCATCAGTTCTAGCCTTTGCCTTTTGTTGAGGCTAATTAGTGGTTTTTTAAGTAAAGGATATATAGATTGGAGGATTATGGATTGCAATTTTAGTAACCTTTTGTCAGATGTTTGTGCTCCTCTTGATTTCAGATGGAGGTACTGTACAAGAAGCTCTACGAAAAGTACAACAACTTGAAGGTTTGATTTTCCTTTCCCGCATTCCATGATCAATTTCAGTTTTCATTTTCTGTGACTTTCTGGTTTCGGAGCTGAAGATGGATGCCTTGGATTTTGATGTAGGAGTTTTGTCTGGCATTTGGGTGAATTGTTACTTTCAAGTATCAGCTCAATTGATTTATGAATGCAATGTCTGATTCTTTGCCTCTAATGATGATCAGATTAATACTTTCGTTCTTCTGAGCATCCCTCTGATGATTTTGTTCCTTTGAAATGATTTTGTTCCTTCTTCTTCTTCAGCAAGCACTGATTTTGTTCTCCATTGCCCTGAGCCTACTCAGTTCTTTCCTTTTCCTGACATTGGTGATTCAAGCGACGAGTTTGATTTTGTGTTTATTTTAGAACATAGTCCTTGACAAACTTGATCTTCCTATTCAAGATATTTGTTTGCACTCTCAAGTCTCAATTTTTCTGTTTGCCTATCAATACTCTAAAGGGGTCCTAAAAAATGCTAAATCTATGGGGAAATTGATACCTGAATGGTTAGAGCTGACAAGAAGCATTAGAAAGGTTAGTGTTTTTGCTATAAAAAAAAGAAGAGAAAGGTTAGTGTTTTATTCCTAGCTGATTTGAGTTCGGTAAGTACTGGTCTTGTACAAGTACCCTCACAACCTTAATCTCTTAAGATGATGTATGTCGGGGTCCTCCTAATTGTGAGTTTGTGACAATCTTTCAATTTGTGTAATAATGAATCAGAAGTTCATTTTCACTGACTTGCTTGAAAATCTGATTCCAAAGTTTAATATTTTGGCTACTTTATTGTTGATTTGAACTTCCAAATTTCCACTGCACTTGGAATCTGTAACTCTCTCTAAAAATATGAAAATCTGAATTATAATCAGTAATCTGTCAATTTGGAAATCTGTAATATGATATTATATAATCTGAAAATCTGTACTAGCTAATCTGTAATCTGAAATTATACACATTGCAACTGAACTTAGAATCTGTAACTCTCTCTAAAAATATGAAAATCTGAATTATAATCTGTAGTCTGTAAATTTGAAAATCTATAAACTGAAAATATGTAATCTGATATTATATAATCTGAAAATCTGTACTAGTTAATCTGTAATCTGAAATTATATAAATCTGTAATATGAAATCTGGAATTATAATATGTAATCTGTAAATTTGAAAATCTGTAAACCAAAAATATGTAATCTTGATATTATATAATCTGAAAATATGTACTAGTGAATCTGTAATCTGAATATATACAAATCTGTAATATGAAAATCTGAAATTATAATCTGTAATCTGTAAATTTGAAAATGTGAAAATCTGTAAACTGAAAATATGTACTAGTTAATCTGAAATTATATAAATCTATAATATGAAATCTGAAATTATAATCTATAATTCGGAAATTGATTGTCTTTCGAAAATGTTTTCAGTGTTGCTGACCTTTATACTGATGGGTCTTTGTACATATTGTAATAGGTGCACTTCAGGCTGATCTTACATCCTTCATGAAGGAGTGGAGTTCATCTTTTTTAGGATTGCACTTGATCATATTCAAGGACCCTGACCTCAAGGAGGAGCTTAGAATGCTAGAAGGATTTGATGAAACCAGCCCTAGCTTTTGCCTGGAAACCCTCGACATTTGTTGTTGTTGCTATGGCTATGAAAGTTTATGTTGTTGCATTTCAGGTACTTCAATTCGTTGGGAAGCATTCATCTATAAAGAGAGATCTTAAACCTAGTGATTTCGATCCTAAGGAGAGGTTCTGGATATTAAAGTTTTTGTTGTTGAATGAACTAATCGGCACTTGTCGATCAGTGCCTTTATAGGCTTCAAAGATGCGTTGATGGCTTGATGCTCATAAATCCCAAGTATTGTGTCCCCACCTGGATGTTACAGATCTGTTTGGTTGGTAAACGAGGATTTAGATATAAGTTCTTTTCCAAATTGTTCTACTTCAGCCTTTTCAAGTTTTTGTACTAAAGCCTATTAGCTCAAAATGGTAGAGCATTGTGCCTACGCACAAAGATGCGGGTTCAAACCCCGCACAGGCTATATATGTTTATCGCTTAGAAGTACGATGTTTCTCTTCATGAATAAGAGTATAAAGTGCAAAAATAAAATCGTAATGTGCAAATATAAGAACATAAAGTGCAACTGTGAAGTGCATTTGTGCAGCTATATATGTTTATCGCTTAGAAGTTCGATGTTTCTCTTCATGAATAAGAGTATAAAGTGCAAAAATAAAATCGTAATGTGTAAATATAAGAACATAAAGTGAAACTGTGTAGTGCATTTGTGCAACTGTCAAGTGCATTTGTGCAACTGTGTAGTGCATTTGTGCAACTGTTAGGTGTATGTGTGCAACTGTGAAGTGCATTTGTGCAACTTTAAAGTGCATTTGTGCAATTTTAAAGTGCTTTTGTGCAACTTTCAAGTGCAAATATAAGAACATAAAGTGTGAAAATAAAATTGTAATGTGCACATTTAGAATACAAGTGTGCAAAAGTAGGATACAATTGTGCAAATTTAAACTACAATTCTGCAAAAGTAAGATACAATTGTGCAGATTTATTATACAATTGTGCAAAAATAAGATCATAATGTGCATGGATAAGACAAAAGATGTGCTTTTGAAATCGATGTTTTAATTTTGTTTTTTTTTTTTTACTTTTGAGAGTTTGGTTTCACCTCTCGCATAATTTAGGTTGATAGATGTGCGTTTGAAATCAATTTTTTTACGTATAACAATTTCAAATTAAAGTGCATACTTAAGGTTAAAAAGTGCATAATTAAGGTTAAAAAGTGCATAACTAAGATTATAATGTGCATGATTAACAATTTGGGATTGGTGTGTTCTTGTTTATAATATAACCTATGTGGGATTCGAACCCACATCTTTGTGCATACGCACATCGCTCTACCAATTGAGCTAATAGGCCACAAATATTCTATCATAGTTTGGATTTGCTTAATTGTGTCACATTTGAAGGGTGGTCCTTTATAGGTGAAGTGTGATTATCTTCTGGGTTTGGTTTCTTTCATCCTAGTTCATGATCAATCGTAATCACTTCTTGTGGTTACATCCCGGAAACAAAAACAAGATCAATAAAACCATCATTTCTAAAGTTAACCGCATCTAAAACTCTAAGTATCGCTACGAAATCCTGAAATCCATTGATATTGCTGTTTAATATTAAATAACTAAAAGGCTAAAATTTTACCATTCACCTGCCATATTAAATTGAATCAACAGTATTAGGAACTCAAATTGCCTGAATCTGCAACTCTCACTGTCTTGCCTTCACTTCTTCTTCCATGGCACGCTTGTATTCATCAGTCTCCTTAATCCTTTGCCTATCAATAATTATATCATTTTGGCATGATTTTTTCACTTGATCTTGCTGTACATCATTAGTCTTAGTGAATGTCAAACCATTAAACAGATCATAGGTAGATCCCCCAACATCCGTTTGGATAGAACTGAAATCTGTAACCTGTTTCAGCTTTCTGATGATTATCCAGGCAGATAAGCTCCAACCTCCAGTTCTTCACAATTTGCATCTGTTTTACAGTCCCAAAACAGCCAAAAAATGCATCAAAATCAAACAAAATTTAGGCAGTGCTAGAGTTTGTAAATCGTTATGTAAAGGCATAAAAGTTTTCATACTTAAGAATCACTACAAATTAATAATCTACCGTTTAATCTACATCAAATAATCAAATAAGCTTCACTGATAAATAAATAAAAGTAGATTTTAACAATCTCCAGAAGTGTACAATGATTCAATCCCATTAAAGCATATTTCATTCAACATCAATGGCAAACTTTAAGTTCAATATCACGGAGAAACAAATTTGCTTAAAAACGCAGCACACATGGGAGCACAACCTGCAAGGCAACAACTTTGCGCTACTGCCACACGTGCCCACAAGGACCCGAGGACAGGCACCGCCCTCCACACGAAGACACCCGGTTGCACAAGCCCTCCCCTATCAGCCTAGCCCCACACCTTCATTGCATTCAGCCCAATCTAACAAGATGTCCAGGCCGCAAAGGCAAG
Source organism: Persicaria tinctoria (assembly GCA_037127255.1). Taxonomy (NCBI): domain Eukaryota; kingdom Viridiplantae; phylum Streptophyta; class Magnoliopsida; order Caryophyllales; family Polygonaceae; genus Persicaria; species Persicaria tinctoria. The sequence continues at coordinate 33,607,994 of JBANSL010000004.1, read as the reverse complement.
GATGACGGAGAAGGAGACTTCGCAACGCATTAATACTTCTTCCCAGTGGCCTCCAGTATAAAAGAGTTGCATTTATTGCTGGAAGAGGAGAGATGATAATTAAACTCACATATATCAAATGAATTAGACTTTAAAAACTTAAAAATATCCATGAATCAACCATAAAAAAACAGCCCCAAATCATAAGACGAAAGAAATTTGAGGGAAACTGCGGACTGAATATAATTACAAGCATTTATATTGATCAACAACCATGTATAAAAGCAATGAAACTTTGAACTACTTGTCTTCATACTAAAAAACATCTGCAAAGAACTACTCGTTGCGATTCAACTCACAGTGAAATTGATCACCAATAGATTTGAAATTAGGCAGTAGAGCTCCTTGACCTTCTCACCAAATCTGCTGATGAGCTGTAAAAATTGAACATAAAACAACACAAACTCACTGAGATTTATCTTGATTTTGGCTTCAAGGTTGCAACCCGTGCATATTAAAGAGTACATACTCACTGTGAATCACTGAGATTCCTCCTCCATGTTTTAAACAAGATCTTTGCAACAACACATAACCAGACAAGCATCCCCATATTGTTCTCCACTTAATTTGGAACAGCACATAACCAGACAAGCGTGTTTTAAACAAGATCTTTGCCACAGTAATTGCTCATACAGAAGCGTCGAATCATTTAAGACCTATTATTCTTAACCATAAGCTTCAATAGTCGGCAGGGAATAATGAACTGATTGCATGGTAAAACTCAATACAATCACTGAATTATGCACAAAGGAACATGATTTGTAAATAGCACACTTTACACATTAAAACTATGAAAACTAATCACATAGATCCAAGTGGAGTGGAATCACCAAACTCCCAAACAACAATTGCCCGGGTGCTCTTTTCTATTTGAGCTTATGGATCTTAATGTTAAAACCTACCAACTATTTAAAAAAAAGTGCATTAAAAGGATGATAAAATTAGTAGCCATCAGTGTTTGTTCAATTGTAAGACAATCATGAATGACTAACAAATACATGAACAACAATCCACAGGCTGAAATGAGGACTAACGGAGGAGCAAAAGGCATTAAGCAGCCAACAAAATCAAACTCTAGATGAGTGACTGCCTTGACTGCTAATCTGCTATTCAAAATATCAATCATCACCCATCCATCAAAATTTCCTAGTGAGCTGACATGGTCTTCTTCAAGGTTCACAGAAATTCTTAATTCAAAGTGATTCGCAAATCAACAGCCACAAAATCATAACAGGAAAACTAAACTCATTCTCATAGGCTCAAGGCGCAACAGACACACCAAAACTAATCACATTATGAATCAAAAAGTGAAATTTCCAATTCGAAAGCAGATTCAAAGCACAACACTTCGAATCAAAAAGTGAAATTTCCAATTCGAAAGCAGATTTCGCTTACATTCTGAAGAACTCCGAGAGAGAGAGAGAGAGAGAGAGAGAGAGAGAGAGAGAGAGAGAGAGAGAGAGAGAGAGAGAGCTGACCGGCGATCGATCAAGGAGCGAGGGAGCAAGTGCAAGCGAGCGAGGGAGTGTGCGAGCGCGAGTGCAAGCGAGCGAGGGAGATTGCGAGCAGAGAGGGACCGAGAGTGGAGAAAACGAAGCGGCGTTGCCATGGGAGCGGATGGAGGAGACAAACATAGCGCCATCGAAGACCCGCTATGGGAGCGGATGGAGGAGACAAGCAGGTATGGTCGGCGATCGATCAGGAGTGAGAGAGATTAGGGTTTAGTCCGGTTTTTTCCCGGTTTAGTTCGGTTTTTTTTCCTATTTTTCTGACCCGCGCACCCCAACCCAAAATTTTACATCATAAGTAAATTTTACACGTTAAGGATGTTTTACATTTTAAAGCTTCCCTATATATATATATATATATATATATATATATATATATATATATATATATATATAAAACATAAAATATTATTTGATTCAGTTTTACATCTTTATGGGGATCTAGTGCATAATTAACTAACTTGTTTTTAAGTCTACGTATTAATTAATTAGATTCAATTTTATAATATTTGCTAGGTTTCAATTTTCAAACCATCATTAAACTGTGTTCAAGTGAAATGTAAAAGGCAGAAAATTAAGGATTTTTTTGCTAACCGTCCAAAATAAGGGGGCTGTTTTGCAAAATGTCCATTTTCATAGTGGGTTTTGCAAAATGTCCAAAATTGACATTTTTACCCCTAACTTCAATACCCTCCTATTTTTTCCTATTGCCGAACGGCAATTTCTTCTGATTCACGGAACGACGAGGAGGAACGCGAGTTTCTTCACCAGGCCTCCCCGATTTCCCTGATTTCGAAGATTTCGATCTCGATCTGAAGCAGGAACGCCAATTTCTTCATCAGGCATCGTCGATTTCGCCATCAGTCATCAAACCTGAACGAATTTGTGCTCAGCTATAGCACTGTAATCCCGAATTCAGATTTCAAAAGAGGTAAATATCGAATTTGTGCTCGTTTGTTGTTTGATACGTGAATATTGTCATTGATTTTGATCTTAGTTGATGATTTTCATCTCAGTCGCAAATTTGGTGATTTTTGTACTGTAATCCGGAATTCTGTTTTTGATACATGTGTTTGAATAACACTGGATGCCTGTCATCCCAGCATCTATTTGCAATTTGATTTTGATAGCTGTGTTTGAGTGAAATTGAATGCCTGTCATCAGTAGCATCTCAGTTTTATTTTGATACATGTGTTTGAATAACACTGGATGCCTGTCATCCCAGCATCTAATTGCAATTTCATTATGATAGCTGTGTTTGAGTGAAATTGGATGCCTGTCATCACAGCATCTCAGTTTTATTTTTAATACATGTGTTTGAATAACACTGGATGCCTGTCATCCCAGCATCTATTTGCAATTTGATTTTGATAGCTGTGTTTGAGTGAAATTGAATGTCTGTCATCAGTAGCATCTCAGTTTTATTTTGATACATGTGTTTGAATAACACTGGATGCCTGTCATCCCAGCATCTATTTGCAATTTGATTTTGATAGCTGTGTTTGAGTGAAATTGGATGCCTGTCATCAGTAGCATCTCAGTTTTATTTTGATACATGTGTTTGAATAACACTGGATGCCTGTCATCCCAGCATCTATTTGCAATTTCATGTGTTGATAGCTGTGTTTGAGTGAAATTGGATGCCTGTCATCAGTAGCATCTCAGTTTTATTTTGATACATGTGTTTGAATAACACTGGATGCCTGTCATCCCAGCATCTAATTGCAATTTCATTATGATAGCTGTGTTTGAGTGAAATTGGATGCCTGTCATCACAGCATCTCAGTTTTATTTTTAATACATGTGTTTGAATAACACTGGATGCCTGTCATCCCAGCATCTAATTGCAATTTCATTATGATAGCTGTGTATTAAGCGAAATTCAATGCCTGTCATCAGTAGCATCTCAGTTTTATTTTGATACATGTGTTTGAATAACACTGGATGCCTGTCATCCCAGCATCTAATTGCAATTTGATTTTGATAGCTGTGTTTGAGTGAAATTGGATGCCTGTCATCAGTAGCATCTCAGTTTTATTTTGATACATGTGTTTGAATAACACTGGATGCCTGTCATCCCAGCATCTATTTGCAATTTCATTTTGATAGTTGTGTATTAAGCTTAAGAGATGTCACCAGGGAACAGGTATAATGGATGTCAATCTGCTAACGGTCAAATTTGGAGGAGAATGGAAGATGGAAGAAGATGATTTAGTGTTTGTTGGGGATGTGTCATCAAAAGTGATTGTCATCAATCAACCTATGAGTATGTATGAGATGAAGACTGAGATAATCAACATATTCATCAACAGTGACAGTTTGGCTCCTAATCTTCAATTCAGCCATTTGCATCCTTTCAAGAAAACTATGGAGCCTTTTTTGATTGATAATGACAGTGATTTGAGGAGTTTCTTTCAAATGAGTGAAGTGAAGGAAGTGAATTGGACATTGCCTTTATATGCTACTGTTGTAAAGGAAATCATTGAAGATCGGGTTACACACTCCATGAATGATGAAAATCAGTTGGTTATACATGCTGACAGCTATTTCAAGAATACATATGTGATGGAAGACAGCTTCTGTGTGCAAAATGATGATGTAGACTGCATAAATAATGCCAATGATACAGATGATAATGGAGATGATACCGAGATTGAGAGTGGCATCAGTAGCACTACAATGTCCACAAATTATTCAGAATCTATAAGTTCAAGAAAAGGGGTCATTATTATAGTTGTGGGACAACTGTTCAAAACAAAAGAACATTTGAAAGATGCTATTGCATTGTTGGCTGCACAAGAAACGTTTGCTTACAAGGTGAAAAAGACAACACCAAGGTATTACAGAACAGTTTGTGTTGATAAGAGTTGCGATTGGAAAATTCACGGTGCCATCTTAACTGGGTCAACTATATTTCAAATTTTGAAATACAATCAAGAACATAGTTGCATTTTGGAAGTAAGGATTGGAAAACGTCGCGCTCCTAACTACAAACTTGTTGCTGAAAAGATCAAACCAAGGTGAAATATACTGTAATTCCTTCCTGTAATCACTCCTCTGATATTTTATTGACTCTTTTACATCATATGAACAGATATGAAGACATCAAAAAGGGGCCAACTCCAAGTCAGATTAGAAACATCATAAGAACTGACTTGAAAATAAATGTGAGCTACTGGAAATCATGGAAAGCTCGTGATGCAGCAATAGCGATGGTGAAGGGGTCATCAGAAGGAAGCTATGAATTATTACCAGCATATTGTTGTGTCCTAAAGCAACATAATGCTGGAACTGTCACCTTCATTCAAGTTGACTCCCAATCAAGGTTCAAGTATTTGTTCATTGCATTTGGACAATGTATCCGTGCATTCCCAATTCTGCGAAAGGTACAAATTCTTACATTATGATAGCTGGGTTTGATTAATTTGTATGCCTGTCATCAATGGATATCTTAAATTTAATCATAACTGCTACATGCCTATTATGTAATCTCGAGTACAATTGTTGTATGAGATGGGAATATTGTCATCAATTTTGATATCAGTATCTATATTACATGCATGTCATCAAACGTCAGCTTGATTACTGTAACCAAATATTTTTTAGATAAGTTTGATACCTGCAAAACTGTAATCAGACTCAATATGACAGGTACTAGTGGTAGATGGTACATTTCTAAAAGGAAAATACAAAGGGACTCTTCTCACAGCTTCTGCACAAGATGCAAATCATCAAATATACCCCATTGCCTTTGCAGTGGTTGACTCAGAAAACAACGCCTCTTATGAGTGGTTCTTCAACAAGCTAGCAACAGTCATCCCATCAAGTGAAGATCTGGTTTTTGTTTCTGACCGTCATCAAAGCATTGCAAGAGCATTAGAGTTGGTTTACCCAAATGCTAAGCACTATTACTGCAGATGACACTTGAAGCAGAATATAATGTCAAAATTCAAGAAGAAGAGTCTGTGTGAGTGGTTTGAACAAGCTGCAAACAGTTACACAATATCAGGATTCAACACCTACTTTGAATGCATTACTAATGCCAACAACGATATGAAGAAATTTCTTGAAGATCTGAAGTTTGAGAAATGGGAAAGAGCTTATTCAAAAGCTGACAGGTACAATATGATGACTTCAAACAATGCAGAGACAATCAATAGTGTATTCGGTGAAGATAGATCATTCCCAGTTGTAGAACTACTGAATGCAATCAGAGAGAAACTAAAAACATGGTTCAATGATCGCAGAAAAGAATTTGAGGATAACAGCTTTGATCTTCCAAAAAAAATCAGTGATACAGTGTACATAAGATGCAGTGAATCAGGAATGTACAATGTCAAACAACTGAATGACTTCCAGTTTGAAGTTGTTGGTGGCATGAATAGGGTTCTTGTTGATCTGAATCAGAAATCTTGTACATGTAAGGTATTTGATTATGACAAGATACCTTGTGTACACGCGCTTGCTGTCATCAGAGAGAAAAAACTGGCTGTTTTGAGGTATATTAGCACTTATTACACAAATGAAGCTTGGACCTTTGCTTATCAAGAGACAATATATCCAGTGTTACAAGAAGCAGATTGGATTGTGCCAGATGACATCAAACAGCAGAGATGTCACCCACCATTGGTGCGTAAAAGAAGCGGCTGACCTCAAAAAAAAAGGAAGCCTTCAGCTGGAGAATATAGATGAAAAGGATCAAAGAGTCATCAGACCAGCTAGACAGTTTATGCTACATTGAGTTTTAGTACATTTTATGTTTTTGTTCTTCTTATATTGAATACAATGTTAGTTGTAACCAGTTTCTTACACTGTCACCAGCTTTTATATAAACTATCACCAGCTTTTAGTTTCTATTCAAAATGAAACAAATTGATTCAAGTGTTTTTCAGTACATATAATCTGCCAACAAAGCACTTGAGGTGTAACCTCAAGCTCTGTCACCACAATTGAAAAAAGTGTAAAGGAGGCTGTCACCAGGACATGTGGTATGTCACCAAAGAAATGGTGTCACCAAAAGAACAACCATATGACAAAGGAAGAAAATACCCAAAGGGGGATAATGCTAAACAAAGATACATGTGGTTTACAATAAAAATAAAAAAAAAAAATGGTGTCACCAAACTGAAAACAGTTTCAAAAATTATGTCATCAGAATGGTTAGTGTCACCAAACACTGTCACCAGGGTAAAAACAGTGAGCCTGTCACCAGAAATCATCAAACTTTGAAAGTAAATTATGGAGACTTAACAAATATAAAAGGCATAATACATAAAATGATTAAAAGGAACATAGATATTAATATGAAAACATTCATTCCAAAATACAACAAACTTGGTTCAAGTATTTCAAAGTGTCACCATGCAACTTACATCAACTAAATATCCCATAATTAGATAAGTAAATGTATTTAGGAATTTCAAAGCTACACTGTCCCAACTACAGAAACTTATGTGATAAACTAAACAAATGTCAATTGCTTGGCAAAGAGATCAGCTGCAATCCTCTCACGATAGGCCTGAACATAGTCGTCATTGATAAGATCCATATCACCATCAAATACAAGGTGCTCAATGTGCTTTATGGTGTAAACCCCACAGCTACCCCTACATAATAAACACACAAAGAAAAAGTGAGCAGATGTAATCTAATGAAACAGAAAATAAATAAATAAAGAGAATAAAAAGATGGCAAACAGAAGGTACCCTTCTTCATTTTGCTTCAAACCCGATACTCTCTCAACAACAAAGGGAGTGTCGTCAACATCAGGAAACACGCCACTCTTCATCATTTGAATAGGAAGCATATGGCAAGTCTGAGCAAGCTTCTGAGCTATAACTTCCTCTTTGTAGTAATTACACTGGGAGTCATACACAATAATGTGCTTCGAATCCAACTGAATTTCAAGTGCAACCCAATGCTTGTTATCAATATTAAAAGGGGTATAGACCTTCTTGACACCGTCCCAAGACTTCCCACAAGGAGGAGAGAGACCAATGAAATACTTGTAGAAAGACTCATCAATTGTAGGGTGCTTTCTAATTAAATCAGGATCGTACGCCCCAATCTTGGTAATAAAAATGGTGTCTAATATAAGACTGCTTGAATGTTGATCAGGAAAGTCGTGAAGGCGCTTTCTCAAATGATAAAGTGATTCATCAATATGCTGTGAAAAGAAAAAGAATAATTCCTAATTGTCACCACACTACTGTCACCAACTGTAATCAACAAGAAAAATACATGTACATAGGACCAAATAACACAAATATGAACTTACAATATCAAGAAGCCAGCTGCCCTTCCCCACCAGCTCAGTAAAAAACGACTTGTTCATGTCAACAGTAAACCCATAAATCATTCCATCACGCCTACAAAAACACAAAAAATATAAAAATAACACCAAAGATGAATAAAATTATAATAGGAAAGTAGAAATATAAAAATGAGAAGATAGATAATAAAAAAAAACAGATAATTACCCAAGAGATCTAAAGCCAGTATAAAAATCAGTACGAGCCTCTTTGGTTAGAAAAGAGTTAGTCGGTTCTTTTAGAAGGCGAGGCTTCTTTGGTTTACATGGATTTGTATAAGGAGTTTGGACTACAGGGGCAGTTTTCCCAACCCTATGGGAACGCCGTAATGGAACCTCTTCTTCATCTGACGGTACGAGCTGCATAAAATCAGTGATGTTATGAAGTATACTCTCTGTAGCAGAAACATTAACATCAGCAGCAACACTCTCATCATTCACATCAGATGAATAACCAAGAATGACACCAACACCAGAACTGTCATCAACTCCATCATTTGAAGCACCAACAGCAGTATCATCACCAACAATGTCACCAGCCACCTCTTTTGCCACACTACTGTCTTTATTGATCTCAAGTGAAGAAAGAACAACAGTAGGAGCAACAATGTCACCAGAACCAAAACTGTCATTAATTTCATCAGTCGAAATAACAACAACAGTATCACCTCCAACACTGTCACCAAGCACATCTTTTGGCACATTAATGTCAGCAATGCACTCCTGTGAAGAAAGAAAAACTGTAGGAGTAACAGAAAGACCAATATTGGTGGAATCTGATAGAATAACTTCAGTGGGAGCAACACTAGAATCATCAGTTCCATCTGTTGAGATAATGACTAAAGTTGGAGGCACACCACTGTCAGCAGGAACACCACTGAGATTAACCTTATCATCTGAAACACCCACTGCACTTGAGACAAACACAGAATTAACAGGAACATCAATTTCACCAGCTTCAGCCAGAGAAGCAAGGACTTCAGCAGTAGCAATAGCACTGTCAGCAACAATCTTATCAGGAGAAGGAAGTACACTGTCATCAACATAATGAAGAACAATGTCATCAGCTTTCTCTGGTGACTCCAGATCTGTCCCATCAGCAGTGCAATCAACATCACCATCTATTGAAGTTGACGCATTATTTGATGGACGAACACAATAATCTGCAGGGTCAGACTCGGTGGAAGTATCGTTGTCATCCGTTTCATTTAAACAGCTAAAAGGATACCCATGTTGAGAAATCTGAGAGCAGTTCTCCCTAATCCCATCCATTTCAGGCTTGAGAGATGCATCCAATTCTTCACGAAACTTTTTTAGAGCGGCTTCACTGTCATTAGAACGATGAGATTCTAGTGAAGCAATTCTCTGCTCAAGTCCAATGATCTTAGAAACACACTCCTTCAACTGTGATTCAATCTTCTCAAAGGATGCCCTAAAAGATTTGATAATTCCTTCAATAAATTCAGCTTTTCCAAACAAATCTTTAGCCCAACCAGGAAGATCATCACTTGCAGGAATAGAAGAGGAAGGCAAATCTGGTGCAGACTCTGACTTAGGGGCACTAACCTTATCACCTGTAGGAGGAACAGGTCTAGGTAGCTTAAACTTGGATTTCTTTGGCTTGTCTGCATGAGTTGGAACTTTGTCAACCTTCTTTGCTTCTTCTTTACTCTTAGAGGGAGATTCGCTCTTTGAAGATTGCCGAGATTGCATCACTCGTTGCTTCTTCTTCATAGGCTGATCAACAGCAACAGAGCTTCTCAACTCTCTCTTCTTCACCACAGGAGAATCACTGTGCTTGGACCGTGTAACCACTGCTTGCTTGAGAGGAACAGGACTGGCAGCAGTGCGCGTGGACCGTGTCACACCTGCCTTCTTGAGAGGGACAGGACTCTCAAAATAAGACGTAGCATCAGTGGCAATTAACTTCTTTTTCCCCAATGGTGACTTTCTAACTAAGTCCTTCTTTCGAGTAGGAAGTTTGAGAGAAGGGAGAGTAGCTTCAACTCCACCATGAAATATGGGACCACCTGATTGCCTAACAACATGAGCTTCAAGACGTAACTTTCTAGCAGATACTACATCACTGTCATCAGTACCCAACCCAACAAAAGATGAAACAAAGGAATCAATGGCGTCATCAGTGACTTCATCAGAAAATGAGAGTTGAGGGCCATTCATAAACTCAGCATAAATAGGATACACAGCAACACCCTAGTAAGAGAACAAGAAACAACATTACACAATGACAGTTAGGAAATGGAACAATGAACTGATATAAAAATAATAAAACACAAGAAGAAAAAGGATGCTTACCAAATCTTTTGAAAACAATTAAGCACACTTCTCATAATTAATGCAGAAATCAACATTTTCACTATACCAAACAATAGAGGCAGGTAATCCTTCACAAAAGGCAAAGTTACAACATGTCATCGAAGCAATTTTAGGAATTGCTTCTAAAATCCAAACCTGAGATCAAAACAACAATAAGGACAAAAATTAGAATAAAAGAACAATAATATAAAAATAATAGGCAACCACAATAAAAATTGGAACTTAAAAGTAAGTAGAAGGGAACTACCTGAAATGCCAAGGGATAACCGAAAACATTGTAGCCAAACCTCTCACCTCTGTTGGCTTGTTCTGATCGCATGCCTTTCTTCAAAAAAGACAATGTTTCCAAATAGACAAGACGTCCAAAAGGATACACCGATAATCTGACCAAATCAGAAACAAGATCAACATACTGTTGACGGACATAATAGTTTTTCCTCTGGGGGAGCAAAACACCCTCAATCAGTAGTAGGTATGCCAAGGATAGTTTCTTCGGAGACACCTTTGGTTCCTTTTTAAAAATTGCAATAAGACCATCCAAATTGCACTCAGAAACACCCAAAAACTCCTCCATATCAACTTGAGGAGAGGTAGACTTATCTGAACCATTATCTTCACAAACCAACCCAGTTACACAACAAAACTCAGCAAGCGAGAACCTTAACAAATGTCGTCCAACTTTAAACCAAATTTCATTCTTTTTCTTAGTCTCCACTTCATGTAGCAGCATCTGATGGACAAGTTGAGAATAGAAATACGGGCGATCACCAGCACGCACAATTGCCCCAAAACAGCCATCAATGAGGGCAGCCCAATCAGATGAAGACAACCCCTCCCGAATGATATCAATAACAGCAGGCTTTGAGTATACATTAAGATGTGCATGGAAACGCTTCTTCTCAGGGACAATGAACTTAAATCCAGCAGAATCAAGAGGAAATGATGTCTCCAAAGGAGAAGGTTCACTAAAGAGCACAATATCTTTACCTGAAAAACATATCAAATTCAAACATAAATAAATAAAAATGAAATGTCACCATATGGAAGATAATGTTATCATAACAGAAACATACCAGACTGTAACCAAAGAGATAAACTACTACCACCAAACATGAGACTTATCAAATACATAAATACACAAAAGAGAAAGAACAAGGGCATATAACAGACTGTAATCAAATAGATAAACTACTGTCATAAATCATAAGAAATATATCAAATACATAAATACACAAAAGATAAAGAACAAGGGCACCCTAAACCCTAAACAGTGTAAAGAATATTGTCACCACAAGGACATGTGTTGTACAGTATGGTTTAGGGTTTAGGGTTGAGTCTTTAGGGTTTAGGGCCAAGGCCCTAAACCCTAAACACTAAAATGTTATGTAGAGTACTTCATTAAGAAATTAGGGGTTTCACCACACGAAAAGGTGTCACCAAAAGGACAACCCTATGACAAGGGAATCAAATACCCTAAAGGGGCTAATGCTAAGCAAATACTCTGTCAGCAGGAGTAATGAATGTTATGTACAGTACTTCATTGAGAGATGAGGGGTGTCAGCTGGTGTCACCAACAGGACAACCCTATGACAAGGGAATCAAATACCCTCAAGGGGCTAATGCTAAGCAAAGATTCTGTCAGCAGGAGTAATGGCGTCATCAAAATTAACTGTGTCACCAACTGGATACCCCTAGGACAAGGGAAGCAACAACCCTAAGGGGCTAATGCTAACCAAAGATACATGTGTGGTGGAAAAGAATCCTGTCATCACAAGCACATGTGGTGTACAGTATGGTTTAGGGTTTAGGGTTGAGTCTTTAGGGTTTAGGGCCAAGGCCCTCAACCCTAAACCCTAAAATGTTATGTACAGTACTTCATTGAGAGATGAGGGGTGTCAGCAAGAGTAATGGTGTCACCAACAGGACAACCCTATGACAAGGGAATCAAATACCCTCAAGGGGCTAATGCTAAGCAAAGACTCTGTCAGCAGGAGTAATGGTGTCATCAAAATTAACTGTGTCACCAACTGGATACCCCTAGGACAAGGGAAGCAACAACCCTAAGGGGCTAATGCTAAGCAAAGATACATGTGTGGTGGAAAAGAATCCTGTCATCACAAGGACATGTGGTGTACAGTATGGTTTAGGGTTGAGTCTTTAGGGTTTAGGGCCCCTAAACCCTAAAGACTCAACCCTAAACCCTAAAATGTTATGTACAGTGCTTCATTGAGAGATGAGGGGTGTCAGCAGGAGTAATGGTGTAACCAACAGGACAACCCTATGACAAGGGAATCAAATACCCTCAAGGGGCTAATGTTAAGCAAATACTCTGTCAGCAGGAGTAATGGTGTCATCAAAATTAACTGTGTCACCAACTGGAGACCCCTAGGACAAGGGAAGCAACAACCCTAAGGGGCTAATGCTAAGCAAAGATACATGTGTGGTGGAAAAGAATCATGTAACCAAAAGGAATGGAGTCACCAAATGGATACCCCTAGGACAAGGGAAGCAACAACCCTAAAGGAGCTAATGCTAAGCAAAGCTTAATGGGGTGTAAAACATTAAAACAGTGGGAATATATGGTGTCACTAAAAGGATAATTCTAAGCAATGAATGGTCTCCCACCATGAACGGACATAGAACAGACTATAACCAAACATATAAAGTACTGTCACCACACTTGAGGAATAGATGAAATACATAAATACTAAATTCAAAACAAAATCAGTCCAGGGAAGAAATAAAGCATCATATCACAAACTCAGAAACCTTATAGAAAAAAAAGAATCACAAAAACAGACAGAACAATGGCTTACAACATCCTGTAACCAAAAAGGGAAACTTTTGCATAAATGCTAAATTTGAAACGAAATTAGTTCAATAAACAAACAATGCATCATATCACAAACTCATAACCCTTACATACAAATAAAAGCAAAACACAAACCCTAACCGGTGATTAACAGGATAAAATCACAAAAACAAACCCAAATTAACCAACAAACTGACGACAACCAGAGAAAAACAAGCAGGAAATGGAAGGAGATGTCCAAATGCAAACAGAAATTGCAAAAACCCTAAACAGAAACCGAGTTCATTTGAAACGACAGTGAGCAGTAGTCCAATACCTGATGACGACGCAATTAGAAGCACGAAGATCGACACGAAATCGAACTGGGAGAAGATAGCAGCAGGGCAACCGGCGCGAAAACCAGATAAACGGTGGAAGGAATACCGCCTGGAACCGGAAATGGCGTGGAATCGTCGAGGAGAAGCAGTTGCGCCTGGAGCAGGAGAGAGAAGACGGGAATGATGATGGAACCGCCTGCAACTGACAATTGGAGAATTATAAAGGTAAGGGTATTATGGGGTTTTCGAAAATATTTTGGACATTTAGCAAAACCGCTTTTTAATTGGACATTTTGCAAAAGGATGTGGATAAAATGGACATTTGGCTAAATAATTTCGAAAATTAAACCTAAAATTTTGAATTTTTTTTATAATACTCTTTCCGATCATATTATATTTTAATAATTATCACAGAGTATATGAAGAAATGATGATACTTTTTTTTTTTTAACTATATCACATTTTATTCTAAATTTACAATAATAACAATCAATTGAGAATCCTCATAAAATATAACTAATGGCCAAGATATTATAATTTTGACCCATATTAAATGAGGTGGCTAAAAGACGGAAATGATTAATATGGCTGAAAAAGATCGATGAGACTATATTGTACCAAAAATGACATAAATCTCTATTTTAATATATTATATAGATATAGATATAGATATAGATTCGCATGATATATATCTCTATTTGAAACAATCTATTAACTTTTTATTCCTTTTTAAAATACAAAGTTGATAAGTGAAGTTCACTGGCTTATTACACTTTGTAGCAACTCAATGTTACACAAAATTATTTTAACTTAATCATTGACAAATTAAAAAAAAAACATTATAACTATGTGTTATAAATTGATGATTTTTACATATAAGTAAAAAAAAAATTTAAAAATTTTATTGTAAAAAGAAAATTTGACGAAAATATTGTTCAATTCCCAACTCCTTCACTTTTTATTTGTTTTACTATATCATTAATTCTTTTTTATTTCTCTCTATATTTTTTGTTTCTATCAACTATTTCAATAAAAACAATTTTCAATATATATATATATATATATATATATATATATATATATATATATATATATATATATATATATATATATATATATATAAAACATAAAATATTATTTGATTCAGTTTTACATCTTTATGGGGATCTAGTGCATAATTAACTAACTTGTTTTTAAGTCTAAACCTAGTGAAATATTTATACTACGTACTAATTAATTAGATTCAATTTTATAATATTTGCTAGGTTTCAATTTTCAAACCATCATTAAACTTTGTTCAAGTGAAATGTAAAAGGCAAAAAATTAAACCTAAAATTTTGAATTTTTTTTTATAATACTCTTTCCGATCATATTATATTTTAATAATTATCACAAATATATGAAGAAATGAGGATACTTTTTTTTTTTTAACTATATCACATTTTATTCTAAATTTACAATAATAACAATCAATTGAGAATCCTCATAAAATATAACTAATGGCCAAGATATTATAATTTTGACCCATATTAAATGAGGTGGCTAAAAAACGGAAATGATTAATATGGCTGAAAAAGATCGATGAGACTATATTGTACCAAAAATGACATAAATCTCTATTTTAATATTATATATATTAACTTTTTATTCCTTTTTAAAATACAAAGTTGATAAGTGAAGTTCACTGGCTTATTACACTTTGTAGCAACTCACTGTTACACAAAATAATTTTAACTTAATCATTGACAAATTAAAAAAAAAAACATTATAACTATGTTTTATAAATTGATGATTTTTACACATAAGTAAAAAAAATATTTTAAAAATTTTATTGTAAAAAGAAAATTTGACTAAAATATTGCTATTTTGTGATTTCTTCACATATTTGTTCTTAGAAAAATATTTTCATAATTTTTTAAACCATTATTTTTCATGTGCATGAATTATCAATTATAACATTGTTATAAATTTTTTTTAAAAAAAAAAACCCTCAATAATTTTAATCTAAAATAATTTTACGTAACATATATTGAATATTACACAAAATGTTAAAGGTGATCTTCACTCGAATTTCATATCAATTGTCCATAATTAAATAACTCCATAAGAGATATGATCATTGGTCAATCAAACTTCCAAATTATCAAGATTTGATCCAAATTTTTTATTTTACAGAAACAATACTCTCTTTGTTTTGTCGTTTTGAGATGTAAATTTTATTAAGAAAAATATGTTATTTTAGGTATTTTGTGATCCACTTTACAAACTTGTCATTGTAATGATTAGACAAGTGTTAATTGTAATTTTGAAGAAAGTAAAATGTAGAGTAATAATAAGGAGTATAATTAAGTATATTTTAGTTTGTTTTCTTAAAAAAAATGGGCAGATTTTTAAAATAACAAAGTGTGGGATATATACTAAGATTAAAAAAAAGTTGAGATCGAGCTAGTAAGCTTAGAACTACACACCTGAGCCAGCGCCTAAAACGGATCGATTGATATAAAAACATTTAATTTACACCTAAAAAGAAACTAATAAAGGGTAATAGTATATAGAAAGAAAAAAAAAGTAAACAAAGAACACCTAGCTTCATCTCCATCTCTAACACATATATAGCTGCCAATGCCATATATACAGCATCAACATCAGGGTGGTCAACCTTGATAGTAAGTTTAACTTTCTCCTTGGCTCCAAATCCGAGCTTGAACTTGCAGTTGCAGCTACACTTAACCTACCATTAACAATAATTCAGATTAAAAAAAATCAGGCTTTCCTATTAATTTACAGAATTTTGTAAAGTTGCATGTATACTTGATTAGTCTTTGCAGGCCTAAAATCTCACTAGTAGTATAGTACTACTGAAAACGAGTAGTATAAATCAGGTAACTTACAGGCCTGATTCTCGGAGATCCTTATGGTAGCTCCGAATCCAATCTTGGAGGATCCTGATTTCCTCGTTTCTTTGATCAGTCAACCATGATGGGTCATCCGGTGACTCTGGCTCTATATCTTGACAATAATACCCTGATCGAAACAATTCAACAAATCAATCCTTCTAAATTAATTTAATCGCTGGGACAGTAACTTGGGGTCGATCATATGCTAACCTTTTTCGGTTTTCACAGCAATGAGGGTGTCGGATAAGCTCTCGAGCACCCTACAAACAAACTTATCCGATCAATGATTGAAATACTTTACATATACAAGACACAAAAGAATATAATTCAGTTGGTTTGAGTTTACCCTTCGCCAGCGTAAGGATCATATAAGCCATTGGAGAATATAATGTTGCTTCCGAAATTCTTGAGTATCAACTTCATATCCTGCAAAAAGTATACATTAACTGGCATACTTATCAAGAATCTAATAACTCATTGAACGAATGCTTCGATCTTATAAGTTGATACGTACATGACCGCCATAGTTGGTGGTTAACCAATGTGGGCGCGGAGAAACATTGTATTGGGCCATACAGTCTTCTTTAAGCATAGTTTCATTGATCTCATTCGACCATGATTCATACATGTCACTGTCTGGGGTTGTGCCACAACTGTCGGGTATCATAACCTCGCTGCAACACTGCATTTTCGTAGACGACCCATGTAAATCTAAGAAACAACATTTGTTTGTACTTGCAAACAACACTTGTTAGTTAGGGCAAAACCGACGAAGGAAGTACGGAAAATGTGCACATATATATATATATATATATATATATATATATAACCTGCCAATCCCATCCCAGTCTTAATTCTTCCTCTGGTAGGATCTTTGGCGGCACTAACGTTGTGATGACAAGCCTCAGATCCACCGTCATTCACAACGACTGCTGCGTACAGGCGGCTAAGGATGTCAGTGCTTTCATCTCCGGCATCGATGGCTTCACAGATGGAGGTCAATTCTGGATAATTGTATTGAGCTGCATTGCTGTAGATGTCGTTCAAGTAGTTCTTCAGCTCATCAGCGTCGACCAAGGGCCTAAATTAAAGAGGGAAAACGTAGTAAGTAGGTTAATTTTATGATGAAAATTAATGTTAGCACTTAGCAGTAACAATATATATAGCATGATTTTTTATTTTTGTGTACAAACTTGCAAATGTTGAATTTCTGGGTTAGGATCGAAAGACCGTTTGGCAAAGAAGCGACTCTGTCGATTTCATCCCACGATTTTTTTACCGTTTCGTAGCAACTCTGGCTGGTTTCCTGCAGGTTAACAATGACAATTGATATAAAGTAATGCACATGAAACTTAAAGTTGCAGAAAAGTAAAAACTAATTAAAGATATGCATCATATAATATATGATATATTGTGAAGTTGTACTTTGAAATCTTTGGTGACACCGGAGCAGTATGAATCTTTCGGAGCAATTCCATCCAAATTGACTATCGTCGCAGAAGATGCCAGAGCTCCCATCGCAATGTGTGGGTATTTGAGCCGAAACCAAGCAGCAAGCACTGCAATATATGTACAGTTAAAATCGAATCCTATATATGTATAGTCGTATAGATCGATGTTTAGACAGATGGATTGATTTGCAACTGAAAAGTACAGATCGATTCGATCAATTCATAGCTTACTTCCACCATAGGATCCACCGAAAACGATAACTGGGGAATAGGTGGCGTTGAGTTGCTCCTTGAGGTAGAGGATCACCTCTGCGTAGTCTGCAAGGGCTTGGGCTGAGTTGAAGTATCCTCGGACACTCTCATTGTTCATCACTTGCTTCATAGTCAGTCCATATGGTCTTGATTCTCCATAAAACCGATGCTATTGTATCCATCAAAACAAAATTAACATCAGTTCGTGTGCGGGCCACGTACAAGAGACACAAACAACATACAAACCCTGTAGCCCGCCAAGATTATATCTCAATCTTTTTAATGTGGGTAACCCCATATTCCAACAGAAACAAAACTAGTATTAGTAAATAGTACCTCTATAGAAACTAAAAGAGCGCGGAATCGATGAGCATTATCAGTAAGGAAGCCGACGCAGGCATCATCGGACATTGGAGCTTCGTCACCCAACATGACGAAGATGGGGGAATGGGAATGGGCACCACCCCAGTAGTCGAAGTTAACTACAAACTTCTGCCTGAAGGTGTCGTAGCTCTGAGGCTGGTAGTTGAAATGGTCAATCGTCTGGTTGTAGTACTTCCTCTCGAAGCTTTCAATTTGAATACGTTGGATCTTGGAGCTGCCGGGGTTCGTCGACGTCTTCCATTGCTTTCTTCCATGGATGCCGATCTGTCTCCGGCCGCCGGGGGAAGGGAACGAAGAGACGTCGGAGAAGAAGAGGACGACCAAGAAGAGGCATGCTAGTACTCTAGATGATGAACACATGGTTGCTTTCAAATTTAGGGCACGAGTTTTAACTCTTTTTTTTTAGGCAATTAGTTGGATTTTGATTTTTATAGGGAGACAAGAAACAAATCAACAGAATCTAACTATATACTCCCTCTGTTAATTAAAACTTGTCGTTTACTATTCATGCACGCTTTTTTAGAACGATAAAAACTATATAAAATATTAACTTTTTTTTAAATTTGTTATTATAAATTCATACTTAATAGTAATAAGTATGATATTATTTAAAAAAATTATTAAAAAATTTAATATTTTATATAGTTTTTAACACCTAAAAATACGTGCGTGAATAGTAAAACGTCAAGTTTTAATTAACGGAGGGAGTATTTACCAAGTTCATCAAATTTAATCATCAATCATCAATCATCAATTATATATAATAAAGGAGAATTCCCCCTCAGATACATGACAATTTCTCCTTAATAGTAGTCGTATAAACGAATTATAAAATTTTGAAATAATCAATATATGCATAAGATAAAATTTTATCCTAACTCTATATAATCAATATATCGATATATGCATAACTCTATATAATCAATATATCGATATATGCATAAGATAAAATTTTATTTTAACTCTATTTAATCAATTTATCTATATATGCATAAGATAAAGCTCGATTTCCTTAGATATAGATATTAGTCTTATGAACCAATCAATTTTTTTTTTAAATAGTCAATATTGCATAAGATAAAATTTTATTCTTACTCTATTTAATCAATATATCTATCTATGCATAAGATAAAATTTGACCCAATTTGATTAGATATAAATATATTTTTAGAAAATATTAACTAATTTTAAATACTATTATATAAGATAAGATTTTACCTATTATTACATGGATAAAATCATATTCTAACTCGATTTAGTCAATATATCTATATATGCATAAAATAAAATTTGACCCAATTTGATTATATATGGATATATTTTTAGAAGATGTTAACTAATTTTAAATATTATTATGTAAGATAAGATTTTACCTATTTTTGTTATATATGAACATATTTTTATAAGATAATAACTTTATCAATATATTACATGGTAATAATAATTAAATAAATTTAATCAATGTGAATAAAATAAAAGGTTTTGGGTAAATTGAAATAATACTTAGTTGTGTAAAGTTTTTCATATGTTGTCAATTATTTTTACCAGATTTTGTTAAATACCGATATATTTTTTATAAGATTTTACACATGTCATTAAAACATGGATATATTATATTATATCATATATTTTTTATTGATAATCAATTAAATATATTGTCAAAAAATAATTAGTTAAACGGGTGTTTGCACAAACTTTATTCAAAATTTTAAACAATAAAATAATATATAAAGTATAGTGATAGTTAGAGTTAATGCTTGATTACAAGTTCTTTTATACGTTTTTTTAATATCAAACGAATTAATATTACAAAAACTGCACATAAATGGGTATTAATATCATATATATAAATATGTGTGTGTGTATATATATATATATATAATACTAAAACAGAGACGTGGAAATCCTATGTAGCGGTTTCTGGTACGATTCACTTACGTGTCGTTCTCTGGTGCAATCTGGGCTGGATTTTGTGCCACGTCAATTAATGTTGATCTAATAAATTTAAGCCACGTTAAACGATAACCCATTTATTTATACACTAGTGTATGCCCCGTCCTCTCCACGGGAATATGTTAACACAATATTATAAAATTACATTTATTATCTATAAAAAAAATCCTATTATAAATATGAAAATAAATATAAATTACATTATGATAATTAAACTAATAACTGCAAATATAACATTAAAATTAATCTAGATCTAAATAACTCATTCTCCTACAAAATTAATATAGATATAAATAAAATAACTATGAAATAATTAATTTTGATATAAATAATTCTTTCCACAAAAAATAATCGATATATAAATAAATAACACCTATCAAATATTTGCTACTATGTATCTATTAATATTTTTGGTAATTATGATCACTCTTCTAAAAAAAACTCTTCAAGACCCGCCTAGACCCCCGCCTAATTACCTCACCCCTCCGCCAAGGCCTTCAAGGTCACCAAGACCCGCCCAAACCCCAAAGACATGTCGTAACGTTCGTCAACATGTCAATTGGGTGAACCTAATTTCTTTTGGGGGGTTTTGCAAAATAGCCACGAAATTGGGCTAATTTTGCAAAATATCTGCGTTTTGGGACATTTTTGCAAAATGTCCTAAATAAAAGGCTTCACCGTCTCTCGAAACGCGATTTTCTCTCTCCTCCAGTTCTCCATCTCCGGACGCTCTATCTCTCTCTCCCGACCTGCTCGCCGGAGATTGCTAGGATTTGCGAGAGATTACCATTCCAACATCAACGAAGCTATCGATTTTGAAGTGTAATCTAGAGAATCAGGTAAGTCAATTAATTTACTAGAATTTTAAGTCGATTAGAATTTGCGTCAAAGACGCCAATTTGCGCAGAAGGCGCAAATTTTACTAGAACTTTTGGATTACTTCTTTAGTTTTGAGATTGCTCCTTCAGTCTGTGTTTATCTATGCTTCGGTTTTGCAATTACTGCTTCAGTTTTGCGATTTCTGCTTAAATTTGCGCCGAAGGCGCAAATATCTTAGAATTTTTTGGTTTGAGATTACTACTTGAGTTTTCCGATTACTGATTCAGGCTGTGTTTATGTATGCTTCAGTTTTGCAATTACAGCTTCAGTTTTGCGATTATTGCTTTAATTTGTGCCGAAGGCGCAAATAACTGGTTCGGTTTTGTGATTACGGATTGGAATCGTGTGATTACAAGTGTAGATTACGCCAAATTTGTGTTTATCTATGCTTATAAATGCTATAACAGTATGGAAATATAGTTGAACAGAATTATTACTGCTATAACAGTTTTGCGATTATTGCTTTGATTCATTTTTTATGCTTATATACGTTATAACAGTATGGAAATCTATGCTTATACATACAGTAGCATCAAAATTTGCGCCTTTGGCGCAGATTTTGATTGATTTTTTAAACATGAATTAATGTTTATGAGCATTTTTTTCTGTATAAGTGTAATATTCAAGTTTCAAATCGAATCTGTGTATGTTTATGGTTATTTATGCTTATTCATATTTTACATTGCTCAAGTCATCTCTATAATTGCTTAGGATGTGATTTAAATATGATTGTTTCAAATAATCAGTATACCTTAATCTTAGAAGTTTCCCACGAAAAGTGCAACTTTTATATAATTCGCTTCACAACAGGTCTATTGTATTCATTTTGTTGTTCATGTCATCACTACACTTGAATCTGCACTCTATATTAAAGTATTGATTCCTTATTAGACTTTGATTGCTAATGTCATCACTAGATTTCCTTATTGAACATTGATTAAGCCATGTCATCACTGCAATGGAGTCATAATAAAATTGCACAGGGGATGCCTGTTTAGAATATTTTATACTTATATATGCTATAACAGTATGGAAATCTATGCTTATACATACAGTAGCATCAAAATTTGCGCCTTTGGCGCAAATTTTTCATAACATGTTTATTCTACTCACTTTGGTTGGTCGTGTCATCGTTATTGAACATTGATTGAGCAATGTCAGCACTACAATTAAGTCATAGAAAAATTGCACAAGGTGTGCAAATCTATTGTTGCTTTTGACAATGCAAATCTATTGTTGCTTTTAAGTAAGATGTGTATTTTACTCACTTTGGTTGATCATGTCATCGTTTTTAATCAGTTTGTGTTTGTTATTACTTAAATGTATTTATCCTCTTAAATTCATACTCTGCAGATTACAATGGAAACCCACATTATTACAGTTGTATGTGGTGGGAAATGGTTGTTTAATGATTCATGTCCAACCTTTGTTGGAGACACTACTTCAAAGGTGTTTATGATTAACGAGACAATAACATTACAGGGTTTAACTGAAAAAGTTCACAACAGATTCAATATAGATAGTGCATTGGAATTGAAATTCAATCATTTACACCCTTTCAAATTGTTGAGAGCTCTGCTTCTTGTTGAATGTGACGCTGATTTGAAAGAGTTTATAAGGTTGTCCGACCTAGAGAATGTTAAATTTGTTGTGGAGTTGTGTGTCAGCATTAAATCAAATAGTGAAGAAGTTGAAGATCAATAGGCATCCTCAGCTGAGAGTTTAAAGATGGTGGCATGCAATCCAACTATTACCAATATTGTTACAGGGGAAAATAACATGACATTGATCAGTGACACCAGGATGAAAGGTGTATTGTTGGAAGATGTTGGAGAGGACATGAATTCTCTAAACAGTGACACTACAAGTGATGAAGATTCTGCAGATGAAATATGGAGAGCATTCTATTCTACAGCACACAGGAGAGAAACTACACTAGAAGATTGGTATGCTGATAGCTCTACTGTGCCTAGTGTGAATCTCAATTCACAAAACTTGATTTGCGTAGGCAAAAGCTTTGCATCAAGGAAAGCAGTTAAGCTTGCTTTAGGAATCTTGTCAATAACTGAGATATTTGGTTTTCGCGTGGTAAAAGCATATATAAAGTATTATAGAGTGCATTGTGTAGATCCTGACTGCAAATGGAAAGTGCATGTCAAAACTTTTAGTCCAACTTGGCATGAGGTCATAGTGTATGTGAAAATGCACACCTGCACATGGGATTTCAGGACAAAACACTGCAAACAGCCTTCATCTTATGTGATTGCAAGTATCATCGAATCAAGGTTAGAACTTTTTTTAAGAGATAGTATTTATATTTTAACTTGTTTTCTAATATATGATTTATTCTAACTTAAGTATAATTACACAGTGTTGACGCTGGATACAGACCAGCACATATAAAGGATAAAATAAGAACAGAACAAAAGATGCAAATTAGCTACTGAAGAGCATGGAAGTCATCAAAAATAGCTCATGAAATGGTTAAGGGGACACCAGAATCAAATTATGCAGATTTACCATCATTTTGCCATATGCTCGTGGAGAGAAACAATGGGACTATAGCTTTAATTTCAAAAGACAAAGAAGATAGATTTCAGTACTTCTTTCTGTCATTTGGACAGTGCATAAGAGCATTCCCCCTCTTAAAGAAGGTATGTCTTAAACAGTGTCAGCACAAATTCTGTTGTCATCGATTTCCTTAACTTTGATAACATAAGTAATTTTATTTGTTTATATATCAGGTTGTTGTTGTTGATGGAACATTCCTAACTGGCAAATACAGAGGAACGTTACTTGGAATAGTTGCACAAGATGCAAATAGACAAATCTTTCCACTTGCTTTTGGTATTGTTGACTCCGAAAACAACAGCTCCTGGGAATGGTTTATGTATCAGCTGCTGCAGGTTGTGCCTCCTTCAAATGACTTAGTGTTTGTCTCTGATAGACATGGTAGCATTTCAAGGGCTCTCTCTTTAGCTTACCCAACAGCTACACACTGCATATGTATGTGGCACTTGAAACAAAACATCAAAGCGACGTTCAAGAAAAAAGAGCTGGGGAAAATGTTCAAAAAAGCAGTAGAGAGTTACAATATCCAAGAGTTCAACAACCACCTTGCACAAATCAAAGCAACTTGTCCAAAACTATCAGAATATCTAGTGTCAGCAGGTTTTGATAAATGGGCCAAAGCACATTCAAAGTGTGATAGATACAACATGATGACATCCAACAATGCTGAGAGTTTGAACTCTGTTTTCAAAGGAAAAAAGGATTATCCCATTGTGGCACTTGTGGAGTTTGCTAGGGAAAAGCTCACATCATGGTTTCTGGACGGGAGAGAAAAAGCATTGGCAAATCAAGACAGAATAACTCCTGAGATCCTTAAGTTGATAAGAGAATCACAAGCGCAAGTTGGAGCATGCAGATTAGAAAAGATGAATGAATCACAATTTGAGATCAATGGTCAAGGAGTTGTAGTTATAGTTGATTTATCAGCGAGGACATGTACATGCAGAGTATTTGATGTGGAGAAAATACCTTGTGTACATGCTCTAGCAGCCATTACACACATAAAAGCAAATGTGTCTGATTTTGTTGCAAAATTTTATAGCAATGACGCTTGGCATATGACATATGCAGAAACAATATATCCAGTGTTGGATGAAGATAAAGGAAACATCCCTGATGTGATCAAATCTATCAACTGTTACCCCCCAGTAGTAAGAAAAAGAGCAGGAAGACCACCTAAAAATAGAAAGCTTTCATTGGGAGAGTACAAGAGGAGGATGAAGCATTCAAGATAAGGCTGTCAGCACAAATTCTATCATCGGTATTATATAAGAATAATGTTAGTAGATAATACAATTTATAAATTTGTAAATGACATTTCTTTTTGAAAATTAACATTAATTCAATAATATAGAATAAATTTTGAAATTTTACCATGTACTAATACAAATTTTACCATGCTGAGCAAGTTTTCCCCATTTGTAGTATGTTGTGCAATTTAATTCTATTGATGAGCAAAAATAAGATCAGGTTGAGCAACAATTAGATAAAACTAAGATTTCGTTGCAAACAAAGTGTTGTTGTGCAATATATAAACAATCGTTGAGCAAAAATAAGGTGATGCTGAGCAAGTTTTCCCCATTTGTAATATGTTGTGCAGTTTTATTCTATTGATGAGCAAAAATAAGAGCATGTTGAGCAATAATATATAAAGCAACTTTGAAAACAAAATTGGATAAAAATTAGATGTCATTGCAAACAAAGTGTTATTGTGCAATATATGTACTATCGTTGAGCAAAAATAAAGTGATGATGTTGAGCAAGTTTTCCCCATTTGTGATATGTTGTGCAGTTTTATTCTATTGATGAGCAAAAATAAGAGCATGTTGAGCAATAATCTATAAAGCAACTTTGAAAACAAAATTAGATAAAAATTAGATGTCATTGCAAACAAAGTGTTGTTGTGCAATATATGTACTATCGTTGAGCAAAAATAAAGTGATGTTGAGCAAGTTTTCCCCATTTGTAATATGTTGTGCAGTTTTATTCTATTGATGAGCAAAAATAAGAGCATGTTGAGCAATATTCTATAAAGCAACCTTGAAAACAAAATTGGATAAAAATTAGATGTCATTGCAAACAAAGTGTTGTTGTGCAATATATGTACTATCGTCATGGTTATTAGGATCGCGATCCGGATCGTACGATCCTAACGATCCTACGATCCTAGGAATAGTTCTGATCCGGATCGGTTGTACATACTCGTTTTTGCTAGGATCGGAGAGGGATCGGCTAGGATCGTTAGGATCTTAACCGATCCTAACGATCCTAACCGATCCTAGCAATTTCAGATTTTAAAAAAATTAGGCCCATCCAAATTTTGTTAATCTTGTTTCTTAGACCATTTTTAGTGTGGTTTATGGATGTTAAGTGACTTATGCAAACATTTTAAGTATCATATTATACCTTTTGACATATTATCCTTGACCAATTATGCATGCTAAGGAGTTATTATTGGCATATATATGTTAGTTACGTAGTTTATTTAAAGGAGGAAATGACTAGTTTTGTTTAAAAAATAAGATATTTATTCGGTATGACTTATTGTTATTTGATTTTTTTATTTGATTTTCACTTTTTTGCTAGGATCTTACGATCTTACGATCTTACGATTCGATCCTACGATCCGATCCTAGACCCTTGCATCGATCCTACATTAGGATCTCGATCCTAAAAACCATGACTATCGTTGAGCAAAAATAAAGTGATGTTGAGCAAGTTTTCCCCATTTGTAATATGTTGTGCAGTTTTATTCTATTGATAAGCAAAAATAAGAGCATGTTGAGCAATAATCTATAAAGCAACTTTGAAAACAAAATTAGATAAAAATTAGATGTCATTGCAAACAAAGTGTTGTTGTGCAATATATGTACTATCGTTGAGCAAAAATAAAGTGATGTTGAGCAAGTTTTCACAAGGCATAATATGTTGTGCACTTTTATTCCATTGATGAGCAAAAATAATACAATGTTGAGCAATAATCTATTAAGCAACTATGAAAGCGTAAATAGATAATAATAAGATGTCGTTGCAAACAAAGTGTTGTTGTGCAATATATGTACTATCGTTGAGCAAAAATAAAGTGATGTTGAGCAAGTTTTCCCAAGGCATAATATGTTGTGCACTTTTATTCCATTGATGAGCAAAAATAATACAATGTTGAGCAATAATCTATTAAGCAACTATGAAAGCGTAAATGTATAAAAATAAGATGTTGTTGCTACCAAAGTGGTGTGCTTGTGCAATACATATACTATCATTGGGCAAAAATAAGGTGATGTTGAGCGAGTTCACAAGAGTCAAGCGTTGTGCAAATCTAAACTATTGTTGAGCAAGAATAATACGATGTTGAGCAAATCTAAGGTATGAAATTATATGAAAAATAATAACAAATAAATAAAGTCTCACAGAATAATACGATGTTGAGCAAATCTAAGGAAAACGGTTTTCCTAAAAAAAATATAAAAAGCAAATATGTGTGAATGCGTAAAACGCTTTTCAAGTTCGAGAAGTTTTCCATCACCTTCTTTTAGTTTCTTCCTCGAGCTAAATCTACTCTCTCCATTTCTCTGTGAGATTTCATGAGGCTTGATTGTAGGCTTGTAAGAAGGAGATCTATCATATACATTGAGATGTCTTCAGATCCGAAAGGTTTGATTTCGTGTTTTCTGTGTATTATAGTTTAAATTAGAACGAGTACGGTTTAGGGCTTAGTTTTCCACGAAAATTAGGAAAAATCGCACTTATTCAAGCGAATTTAATGTTTATAATCAAGCAATTATTCAGCCTTACAAGACCTACCATTGCTATTTCAATTTCTTTCGCATAATAAATTGAAGTTAGTGTGATTAATCTGAAGGCTGAATTGGGGAATTTGATAATTTGGGAATTTGGGAATTTGTTCGGCATAAAATACAGTCTCTCACAGTGTCATCTCTTCAATTATATTTGTATAAATTGATTGTAAGTGTTCATTCTATAGGTAAACGTCCGTAGAGTGTAAGTGATTCACCTGTTCTAGACAGTCAAAATAGAAATTCGAAGAGATCAAAACGATCTGGAGTTAAACCTCCTGTAGTTGATTTATCTAGAGATTCACCTCCCTTCAAGGATGAACTGTCTGTTGATACTGAGACTGGTAAATCCTTGGAAGTAGGGGAGGGTTGTAGATCACTTGAATCCAAAGATTCCCAACCGCTTGTAAGAAAAAAAAAGTAAGAGAGAAGTGCACCCTGGGATTGATCTTCCTGTTAGCACTGTTGCTGTGGAGACTATTGAAATTGCAAGGCTGGAAAACCATTCACCTAATGAGACGGTTGTTCAACATGTAAACCCAACTGTGCATATCATAACATCTGATGAGCAAACAGATACCACAGACATACAACCTATCGCAGAAAACAGGCAGCTGATTGTGAGGAATGAGAGAAACACTAGACAAAAAAATCTCCCATCATTGAAATCACGGTCAAGCCCACGCTTACTGGTGTCGTCCTTGAAAAAAATGAATGCCAAGCAAAGGAAAATGATTGAGGATATTGGCTTTGGATTTTTGTTCAACTTGGAGATTGTTACCCTACCACTCATTCTTTCATATTGGTTAGTGGATCAGTTTGACCCTAACAAGTGTTGCTTGGTGTTGGCTAATGGAGGCGAACTTGAAATTGCAGAAATAGACGTGCATATCACAATGGGATTCCCAATGGGGAAAGTTTTAGTTGGAAGAAAATCAGCTAAAGAAAATTTCAATCTTGTGCAAGAGTGGGAAACCACATTTGATGTCCAGGACAATATAACAACAACTATGGTTATGGAAAAATTGATAGCTGACACTGACTGTGGTGATCAATTCCTTCTGAACTTTATCGTTATACTGGACTCTATCTTGGTATATACACTAGGAAACGGGCATGCCAACCATAGTTTAATAAGAGTAGTTCCTGAATTGGGTGACCTGAAAGACCTAAATTGGTGTGCTATTGTGTTGGAAAGTTTGGTTGATGCAAAGAGAAGCTGGGAAAAGAACAAGAATGGCCATTTCAGAGGGCCTCTATTATTCTTGGTTGTAAGTATTTTTTTCAAACCTTCGCTCTGACGTTAACTTAATTTCTTTACCATGTCAGTAGTACAAATGTCACCCCCCTACTTTTATCTACATGTCTACAATATTCTTTATGTCAGCATTCCCTGATCAATCGTTATACTGATATATGTTTATCCCCTTGGTGTGCCAGTTGTTTTACATGGATAGGGTAAAATTATTCACAAGCACAGCACTAAGAAGAATGACTCGTTCTTTCCCGATTTTCGTTGGCATAAATTACAAAATCTTGCGCCAACGAGAAACTGATGATGTAAGTACTGGAGGCTTTAGCTGTGGCTTAGTCCAGGCTCGCCAAGTTGTTCCTCACCATCAAGACGTACCATCTACATCTTGTCCACAACCTACTACACAAAACGATGAAGGCACCAGTCACCCTGCTGATCCAGAAAAAGAGACACCCCCAGTTGAGGTTTGTATGAATTATTTAAACCAATTCAATGTAATATTAGTACAGTATAGCAATGTTATGATATTTACTGATGACTTTTTATTCTTATTTTTTATGTGATGTTATCTTCTAGAGTTAGATAAAGTTGTTTGCTCAAAAGACTTCTGCACTTGCATCTGCTATTTCTGATTTTGCTGAGTGGTCTACGAAAGTCCTGATTGAACTGCAACATGATGACAAGGTGAAAAGGCTTCTACATGGAGCAAACCAGCTTTTAGGGGTGGAAAATGTCATTTCTAAGGCACCTACGGCTACGGATGCTGCTGACATGTCAAATATGAATGACCCTGTAAGCCCATATTTTACCGAATCACAAGAGAAATTCTGGGCAGACCCTGTTTTATTAGATTGCATTACTCAGATCGAAATGGCATATCAGAACAAGCAAAAAATAAAATCAAATATCAAAGTGGACGGGGAATTTTCCTTTGATATATTTCTAGATGACCCTGCTTTTAAGAAAGATGAAGGGACATCATTGAACACATCGATTGAAATGAAGAATGCTAATGAAGCAGCCCAGACTCCCCCAGACAGCCATGGGCAGTCTCCAATACAACAGCGTGGTGAAGCTACTCCTAATCCCCTACCCACTCAATTTAAAGCTGATACTCCACCAGTGAACCCTTTAGGAGATACAATAAAATGCATTCCCCCTGCGGCCTTGCCACCAAGAAGGTCGCCGCGGATCAACATAGTTGATGGAAATGCAGCAGACCAACTTAATAACATGAAGAGAGAAGAAGCTACAAGGAGAGCACATAAACCTTCTGCATCTTTGAGAAGCCCATATTACTCGCGTGTTGTTGACATTACAGATCCTATCTCTGAAATTGAGCGCACTGTTTCAGCCTATTTAGCAATGAAAACACCACACAACAGGTAAGTTCATTTTAAACTTAATCTTCTTAAAGTATGTTCAGTTACAAGTAAAAGGTTATTTTCATACAATCCATCTTCAAAATGATTGACATTGCAGGGAAATTTTGTTTAAGCACAAGTCTGTTGAAATTGTTAGAACAGACATGGCTACGCTTGAGGATGAAACCCACTTGTCTAGTGTCATTATTGATGCATGGACAGCTATCCTCAACCACAAGGAACAGTATAAAAGTGCTCAATCACCAGCAAGACTTTTTGTCAATATCAACAAAACTTTAATATTCTTACAATTTTAACTTACAATTACACTCTATTGTTAGCCGTTATTACAATTCGTTTGTTTTTTACTAATTTCTATTCTTCATCTAGTTTAATGTAGCGAGTGTATCATTACGAGCTTGTGATGAACAATTCAAGAGGTTTAACCTCCACATGGATACTGTATTGTCATTGTCACCACACCTTTCTTTGAAGGATATAGACATGGTACTCCCTTGCAATTAAATAAATAAAGTTCACAAGACCAATCACTAATGTTTATTTGTTTTTTATTATGTTGATTAGATTGTATTTGCGGTTGAACGAACAACAGACTATGTCATGGTTGTCTTCAACTTTAAAAACAAAATGGTCCAAATTGTTGATGTCACACCATCTTGCGGTGATCCAATTTGCCCCTTCACATCGCCCTTTGAATGTTTGGTAAGTTTTACTACTGATATCTAATATTTCTTTCCTTGTCATAATTTCATTTAAATATCAACTCATTTTATAATTAAAATTACATGAATTCTAATTAAATCGATGCAGGGGGATATGCTGATTGCTTATCTAACAGATAAGGGACTCCTAGCAAAGGCAGAAATAGTGTCAGATGCAACAACATCAAAAGTCCCCATCACATGGGCTGGAGAGGAGAAAGTTCAATATTCTGGGGTATGCCTCATGCGCCGCATGGAGACCTTCTTTGGGACAGAGAGAGGGTACAAGTGTGGATTGGAAAAGAGCAATTTCAAGAATATTTCAAAGCTAGGTGTGAAGTATCTGACAGATATAGTATGTTCACAGTTGAATGAAGTGAACGCAGATGTTGTGAAGGCAGCAAAATCCCATGCAAGAATGACTTCAAAAGGAATTCAGGGGCAGAAACTGAATCTTGGTTGAACAACCACAATGCAATTTCGTGTTTTATTTTCAAACTTTGGAATGTATTTTGGTGTAGACAGTTATATACGCTACTTCTGAAAAGTTTTCTCGTACCAATTAAGACAGTTGTTGTCCCTGTGGTCAATTTTCTCGTACCCGTTAAGACGTTTGTTGTCCCTGTGGTTTTTTGATGGATAGTATTTGTCAAGATGCATACAACTATAACTGCTTCTAAACAGTTGTGTTTGTTCTTCAATGTGTCAGCACAATTTTCTGCCCTTATAATCAAGTGGTCTATGTTATTCAAACAGTTGATTTAGTAATATCCATTCGTTTGTTGTGCAATTATAAACTATTGTTTAGCAAAACTAAGATGATGTTGAGCAAATTACCAGTAACATAAAAACTTAGTTAAACAGTGTCAGCACTACTTTTACCAAAACAATCCACAAACTAATCAAATTTGTTCGCAGTATAACAAGGGATAGACGTATAACTTCAGTCCTAATTTATAATTTGAAATATGAAGAAGGAATTTACAACATAATTATATGATTATTATGATATTAATATGTTGCATCATATCATTAGGATGGAACACATATAAACTAAAATAACAAAAAAAAAATACATTCAACATATAAATAAGTACCAATGTTATTACGTATTAATATAGTAGAACTACAGTCCTAAGAAGTCATCAATCTTCTTCCTCCTTTCCATTTCTGCATCTAAAACCTCTTTAACACACCCCATTAGATTGTCCTTTGCGTCTTCAAACAACTGTCTTTGATTGCCCAGTTCTCTTTCAATCTATATAAAAGATAAAAGACAAGACTCAATCACAGTATGGAAAAAAAATTTATGGATAAAACTTCGAATATCACCTTTGATAATGCTTCACCATCTTCATCTTTGGACGCAATCCGAATGTCATGTTCAGTTGCTATTATGGATCTTTGGGATTCCTCATATAATGTGTAATGAACCACGACGGCCTCCAACAACTCGGCCCTGCGAGCCTCTTTGTTAGTCTCGCATGCTTCATCAAATAGATTCATATGATAACCACGGTAAATAACACTATCCAGCACGTCCATCAATTGATGGAAACTCGTGCAAAACCCGACAGTGTTACCATAGTTCATCTTTTTAGAGAGTGATGTATTTCTGTTAAAACCAGTTTTCAGGCGCCAATGGATAACAAAGAATGATAAATGGATATATATATATATATATATATATATATATATATATATATATATATATATATATATATATATATATATATATATATAGGCAACAATTAGATAGTTTTCATCTTGTAACAGTTATTTGTGACAGTTTATTTCAGAGTAACTATAAAAAAAAACTGTCAAAACTGTAAAACTATAAACTGAAAATAGATTACAGTTATTTGAGTTACAGTTATCATTGGAAGACATTACCTAACTCGTGTCAGCACTACTTTTGGCCTTATCCACCTAGTGTCATCACAAAAACATCAAAAACAGAAAACAGCCAAAATTATAAGAATAGTGTCGCCAATAGATCCAACTACTCTAACCAACAATGTAACAAAAAGACTTTGAACACTTGCCAATTCGTGCAACAGCATAAACTTGAAAATCACAAAAAGAATACTAGCCCAGGGTCTCAAGTAAATGTACCTAATATCAGTGTCAGTCCTACTTTGGGACTTACCCTAATAGTGTTACACACATAAGTTTTAATATCAGAAAATGTCAAGCCATAAACTTCAATAGCAGAAACCACCAATATGATCAACTAGTGTCACACCAAATGACCTACTTAAATGTCAAAGATTACCATAATTTGAATATAAATCAGAAAGAAATGTGATCAAGGACAAATTTCATTCATAAAATGTATTTTAGGTTACATCAGTGCCATACAAAATTACATACTACACTTATATCAACTAAAGCTAGAATTCTGCTCAGCAAAGAGGGCAGTTGTTTTGAACTAAAATCCAAGATCGTAAACAATTTGGATGAAAGTGATGTTGGCATGGCGTTTGAAGAACAGGATCTGACTCCAACATTGGAAGCAGGCAAATTGTACATTCTTCATCATCAAGATCAAGGTGATATATCTCCCTTAATCCGTCAACATCCATAGGCTTTGGAGGTGCTGGAGGATCTGCTTGGTCAACCTCCATATGAATGTCATCGTTTATGTCGGACTCATAGCTTGAATCAGACAAAGAGTCTTCATAAAAATGTACATTGATGTTGATGTTGGGACAAAGACCATATTCAACAACATCAGCATCGGCGTCAAACCAACTTCTAGTGTAATCCATTAGAAGTCGATTGGCTACCTGGGTTCTAACCTCAATAGTTACTCCTGCATCCTGTAGCACTTCGTTGCAGCGGGCTAGACTCATAGGCAAACCATTCCAAGTAGACGTGTGATAGAATGTTAAGGGAATGCTGTCAGAGTGGATGGCCACAACAAGTAGACTAGGTCCATACCAGTATGACTCAGACCCTGATATTTCAACTTCATAAGTACCAACGATGTAGTCGTAGTCTAGTTCAGTATAGGTTGGGAATGCCATTGAAGGAGAGAAAACCTACACAGACAAAATCAAAATATACTCATACATTAGACATTGACTTAAAAATAAAACATTACATCGATATTATTAAGAAATAAACATTTGAGAAAGACAAAAGAGAAAAAATGCCTGAAAAACTGGAAAAACCCTAATTGATGACTTTTAATGACAATAAGAATCACATAACACCAACGGAATATAATGCAATAGGAAATAAGCAAGACAAACACCAATATATGAACATTAATAGACTAAAAAGCAAGGGGAAGTTCAACGAAAATCGGAGAATACAACAATAAAAAATTTGCTGAAGCAGTACATCAAAATAACAGATAACGTTTTTTTTTAAAGGAAGAAAATAGAAAGGAGTACATACCACAACAGGAATCGCACCTTGAAAGCAAGAAATCTTGATGAGAATGAGAGAGGATGAAGATGAACAAGAAGAAGAAGATGAAACGACTTGCAGGCAATCTGAACAACGTTTAAGCACAGTATAAATAAGCGGGAAATGGGCCGGGCATCTCTAAACGAAGCCCAACAGTTATGTTGAAGGAAATATCAACAATTTAAACATTTGTGCAAAATTAATGTGTTGATAAGCAAAAATAAGATTATGTTTAGCAAATTTCCACCAATAGCTAGTGTTCAGAAATTTTAATCTGATGATGAGCAAAAATAATAACATGGTGCAAAAAACAAAATTATTGGAAAATTTTAAAATTATATTGACAAAAAATATAATCATTATGATAATATTTCAACTATAAACTACTGTTGTGCAACTATAAACTACTGTAAAAAAGTCCCAGATGGAAAACGCTCTGGAGAAAAAACCATCGGATGTCCCAGATGTTAGCCACAGCGATGTTATGCAAATGGACACCGGTCAGGCAACTTCCCCCCCGGGAGGCTCGCCTCCGAATGGTGTAAACGTGGGGGGCTTCCAGGCCCCCGGACAGAATGAAGACATGCTGGTCGACTCAGGCTCGGCGACCTCCCCCCCGGTTAATCCTGGGGCCGAGGCCACTCCGGAGCAGCAGGCTCTGCACACGACAACTGGTGGAGGCTCATCCTGGAAAGACAAGGTGTTAGGTGGTGCCTCCGGCCAGCAGCCGCCGCCCCTTAGCGGGGCAACCATTAAGGAAAAGATCATTGTTTCATTCCCCCACGGGCCGAAGGGCGATCCAGTGGTGAGCATCGATCAATCTGTCATAAAGTCTCTGTCAGGAGCCTGGAGCAATTCCCTGGTCATAAGGTGGCTGGGATCCAAGGTCCCCCTGCATATCATGGATATCAAGCTACGGGAGGTGTGGAAAAGCAATGGTAGAGTCCAAATAATTGATTTGCCAAATGGTAACTTCCTTGCCCGCTTCGAAAATAAGGAGGAATGCCTGAAAGTGCTGACCGGCGGCCCCTGGTCAGTCTTTGGAAAATGCTTGGTCATAAGACTCTGGACACCGGACTTCAAACCTTTCGAGGCCATCAAGTCGGTTCCGGCCTGGATCCACATAAAGGACCTTCCCATGGTCCTCTACCAAGAGAACGTCCTCCTGAAAGTGGCAGAAGGGCTCGGAAGGCCCATAAGGGTCGACCATCGCACCATCCTTGCTAACCGTGGTAACTTTGCTAGAG
Source organism: Persicaria tinctoria (assembly GCA_037127255.1). Taxonomy (NCBI): domain Eukaryota; kingdom Viridiplantae; phylum Streptophyta; class Magnoliopsida; order Caryophyllales; family Polygonaceae; genus Persicaria; species Persicaria tinctoria. The sequence continues at coordinate 33,572,485 of JBANSL010000004.1, read as the reverse complement.
TCTGTGTTGAGGTTAATTTGGAAGAGTCGCTGAAAGGATCCATCACCATTAACGGTGAACGCTTCCTCCTCGAGTACGAGGGAATACCTTCGATATGTTTCAGCTGTGGTAGGGTCGGACACCAGCAATCCCTATGCCCGTACACTATACGAGTTGACGACAACCTGGTGGCGAAGGATCTCTGGCCAGGGATGATGGCAGCAAGGAAGGCAACGGCCACCATGGGCCCTAGATGGTGGTTGCTAGACGGAAGAGACCCACAAAGCGAGCGGAGATGCCACCGGGGAGCCCGTTGACCGGCACCAACGGTCGTATGCAATCGGGAAGCCCCAAGGGAGGGGAGGAAGCGAAGCGACGTCCCATCAGCACGCCAAGGCAGCACAACCAAGGGAGCAATCAATGCGGCAATTTGGAGAAGATAAACTGCAATCCCAAGAATGACCAGAATTCGGCGGCTCGTGGGACCCAAAAAGGGAATAATATCCCAAGCAATTATTCCTTTAACATTAAAAGTGCTCCAAGCACCAGCAAGGGCGAGCCCCATGGCCCAACTAAAGACCCAAAAGGGACAGAAAAGAGCAAGAAAGCCCAGACTCCTCAGGTGGGGCTAGTGAAGCCCAACAAGCAACCTAAGGGAAAAGGCAAAGCGAGTTCCAGCTCCAAAGACTCTAGCCTATCCGACGGCCCAAGGAAGAGGGCAAGGCAGATCAACACCGCCGACCCCCCTCTCACCTTCATCCCGCACCGTGATGGTACCCCGATCTCTATAGAGGAATGGACCAACGACAATGTCTCGACCAACAAAGGTCCCATACTGGGGAAATTCTGGGTGCTGCCCACCGAAACCGAGAGTCCCAACAGTGGGTGCTCTAACACGGAAAGAAACCCGCCAGGCTGTGTGAAAGAGGGAGTGGAATCTACTCAAAACTCTTAATCCCCATTGTTATCCGTTCTCCCCTTTCCTTTCCTTTGATGGCTGAAACCACTTTTAACATCCTCTTTTGGAATTGTTTTGGTGCAGGTAAGAAGAGCTTTAGGAGGGCTATTCGTCATATCCGCGGAAGTCGCTCCATTGATATCCTTGCGTTATTTGAGACTCGTATCTCTGGGGAACGGGCGGAGAAAGTGTGTAATTCTCTCAATTTCCCTGGGTGTACTCGCATAGAGGCGGAAGGTTTCGCTGGGGGCGTTTGGCTCCTCTGGGACTCCCAGAAATGCAATCTTACCATCCACGAAAGCGACAGGTACTTCATACATGCTTCCTGGCCTGTTGGAGTTAAGAGAGCCCACATCATCGCTGTCTATGGTCCCCCCTCTGTTGCTAGGCGTGTCCCCTTCTGGGAGGGACTCAACTCTTGTTTGGAGGGCATAACTGACCCCCTCTTGATAGGCGGTGACTTCAACTGCATTATTGAAAATTCTGAGACGCAAGGAGGATCTGGTCGTACCCACCTGGACGCTCACGTCTTCAGGAACCTCATAGGTGCCCACTCCCTCATCGACATGGGCTTCTCCGGCCAAGACTTTACTTGGAGCTATACTTCCTCTGGCGGGGCCCCTATCGCCAAACGCTTAGACAGGGTTCTCACCAATCTGGAAGGGCGCCTGCTTTGGCCGGACGCCAGAGTTCGTCATCTTCCGAGGTACTCTTCCGACCACTGCCCTCTCATCCTTGAAGTTTGCCCCAAAATGGTTATGAACAGGAATCGACGCCCTTTCCGCTTCGAAGCCGCCTTGCTAACCCATGAGGCGTTCCCGGCCTTTGTTGAAGCTAATTGGAGCAGAGAGTGCGATACCCCGGCTGCCCTTCACAAGCTAAGTGTCGACCTTACCAAGTGAAACAAAGAGGTTTTTGGAAAAATCCAATCTAGAAAGAAACTGTTGACGGATGCCCTGGATTCTGCTCAGCGCAAACTCGCATCTTGCCCCTCCCCCGACAACTTGGCTTCGGAATCCCGCATTCGGAAGAGCTTGGAAGATACCCTCGAGCAGGAGGAAATCCTGTGGTTCCAAAAGTCCCGCGAGAAGTGGCTCGTGTTTGGGGATAGAAACACGAGCTTCTTCCATGCTTCCACCATCGTGCGCAGGAAAAGGAATCGTATCGAGGGGCTGAGAATGAAAGATGAGACTTGGTCTGAGTCTAACCGGGATATGGAAAGAACTGCGGTGGAATACTTCATGGATCTCTACAAGGCCTCGCCGTCTCCTACCCCTTTCCCTCCGCTCTCGGCCTCTTTCCCGGCCATTCAAGGAGAGTCGTGGGACCTGATTAGCCGAGACGTTACTGACGATGAGATATACGCTGCTTTTAAAGGAATGGGTGCCTACAAATCCCCGGGGTTGGATGGCTTCCAACCTGTATTCTTTCAGAAATGCCGGAATTTGATAGGAAGCTCGGTGGTGGATTTCGTTAAATGCTTCTTCTGCTCGGCCCATCTTCCCGAGGGAGTCAATGACACCCTTATTGTTCTTCTCCCTAAGGTTGGCAAGCCGGAGAGGATCCAGCAATTCCGTCCCATTAGTTTATGCAATATCGTTTACAAGGCCATCTCCAAAATTCTTACCACTCGCCTGCAGCCTATCATTACCAAGCTTGTGGGGCCTTTGCAAGGCAGCTTCATCCCGGGTAGATTGATCTCGGATACCATTATTATTGCCCAAGAAGTAGTGCACTCCATGAGAAGAAGACAAGGGGTCAAAGGGTGGATGTGCGTCAAATTGGACCTTGAAAAGGCTTTCGACAGACTCAGCTGGGACTTTATCGAAGAAACCTTGACTTGTGCGAATTTCCCCTCTATTTGGATCAGGTGGATCATGGAGTGCGTGAGATCCCCAAGGATGCAAGTTCTTTGGAATGGTGAGGTCTCGGACCAATTCACCCCCACTCGTGGCCTTAGACAGGGTGACCCTATATCCCCCTACTTGTTCATCTTATGCATTGAGAGGCTGAGCCACACCATCTCGGAGGCGGTCGAGGATGGATCCTGGAAGCCTATTCCGATTGCAAGAGGAGGACCAAAACTGTCGCACCTGTTCTTTGCCGATGACATCCTTCTCTTTGCGGAAGCCTCAACGGCTCAAGTCAAGATTATCAAGACTTGTATTGAGGCCTTCTGCAGCAACTCCGGTGAAAAGGTTAGCTTGAATAAATCTAAAATCTTCCTGTCTAATAATGTCAATGACAGCTTGTCCAATCGCATCAAGAGGGCCAGTGGCATCGACACTACGAAGGACCTGGGAAACTACCTTGGTATGCCTATCCTGCACAAAAGGATCTCTCCCTCCACTTTCGAGCCGATCATTGACAAGTTCAACAGTAAGCTGGCGGGCTGGAAGGCTGGCCTGCTGAGTTTCGCGGGTCGTGTTACTCTCACTAGAGCCGTGCTGGGCGCTCTCCCCTCATACACCATGTCTGCGATTGTCCTTCCCTCGGGTACTTGTAACAAGATGGAAAAGATTTGTAGAAACTTCATCTGGGGCTCGTCGCAAGAAAGGAGGCGTATTCACAAAGTTGCTTGGAGCGAAATCACTAAGCCTAAAAGGCTCGGTGGCCTTGGGATCAAGTCTATGGCTGAGACAAACCTTGCCCTGGTGGCTAAGCTTGGTTGGAGATTGTTCCAAACGGAGGAAGGGACATGGAAGGATGTCTGTTTAGCAAATACGTCGAAAAGGCCTTGGGTAACTCCCCGACGGCTTCCCACATTTGGAAAGGCATCACTAGGGGTCTCAAAGAGGTGGTGCATCCAAACTCTAGATGGAACATAGGCAATGGTAAGGAGGTGTTGTTCTGGGAAGATAAATGGCTTCTGCCAGTCACTCTTGACAGCGTTAGGCTCACTCACGCCACTCCTGAAGCCGCCGATATGTTTGTGGTGGCTGACTATTGGAAAGAGGGACTCGGTTGGGACTGGGCGAAAGTCGGTGTTGGCCTCCCCTCTTCTGTGCTCCTGAAGCTCGCTGCTACAACGGTTTCGGACTCTGAAGACGCCCTATGCTGGTCTCTTACGAAGAATGGGGATTACACTGTTGGGTCAGGGTATGAAGCCATCACAAATGCCCACAACACTTCCTCCGTCAACTCCGACTTCTACACTGCTCTTTGGAATATCGAGGCCAACGAGAGAGTTAGACACCTGCTTTGGTCGGCAAGCAAAGGAGGGATCTTGACAAACCTCGAGCGCGCGCGACGTCATATAGGTAATGTTGACACTTGCCCTATCTGCGATCTCGCTAGTGAATCCCTCGAACACCTTTTCAGAGACTGCGATACTGCCAGGAACTTTTGGTTGCAGGTAAACGTGGTCAGGGGGTGCAGAGAGTTCTTTGCGACCCCCTTCGCCACCTGGCTGCGACGGAACACCCTCGACAGAAAGCACGAAGAAGGTGGTGTCAAGTGGAACGCCTTCTTTGCAATGGCACTATGGATGTTGTGGTCGAGAAGGAATGACGTCGCGTTCGGAAGAGGTGCCGGCATGGAAGTCACCAGGGACTGGTGCGTCAAGAGAGCTAAAGAATACAAGTCGGCTTCCAACAACCTTGCCAAGGCCTGGGCAACGCCTGGGAAAGTGTACAAGGAAGTGGGATGGAAGCGCCCACCGGACGGATGGATTAAAGTTAACACTGACGGCTCCGTCAAGACCGACGGTCGAGCCACAGCAGGAGGTGTCCTCAGAGATCCGGAAGGTATTTGGTTGGGTGGTTTTGCCGAGAACATTGGCAGTTGCCCAATCATCACAGCCGAGCTGTGGGGTATCCTTGGAGGTCTCGACTTGGCTTGGGATCTCGGATTCAGGAAGGTGATATGTGAGTCGGACTCGGCCGAAGCAGTCTCTATGGTCACGAAGAAGTTGTTGAAATCGTCGCACCCGTGTGCTAGCCTTGTCCGACGCTGTCAAGGCTCCCTTAGTAGGAACTGGGAGGTCCAGATCCAACATATTCTCCACGAAGCCAACTCCCCCGCGGACTGGCTCGCTTCTTCTGCTCTTTCTCTTCCTATTGGGGTTCGGCGTTTAGCCTCTCCTCCCCCTGACATTGGAGTTCTCCTGATCAATGATGCCCGTGGTGTGACAAGTTCACGCCTGTGCGCTGATTAGGGCCTCCCTCCCCTGTATTTTTCGTTTTTAGGACCTCGGTCCTCTGTTTCTCCACCAAAAAAAAAAAAAAAAAAACCATAAACTACTGTTGAGCAAAAATAAGTTGATGTTGAGCAAAATTACACCAATCACCCCCACAAATTGTGTAACTTTATTCTATCATTGAAAAAATTAAGACCACATTGTGTAACACTCTATTAAGAAACTATAAAATTAGATTGACAAGTAAAATTGAATCATAATGGACAAAATTTCACAAGTCTCAATTGTGGTGCAAAAATAATCTATTGTTGAGCAAGTTTAACTTACACAACATACACTCGCAGAACCATATAATAGAAGACTGGCATCACCACTAGTTGTAACTAATACAAGTCTGGTGTCAATACTATGTGCATTAAACACCCCTGGCAACCACATACACTTTGAAATAAAAATATACAAGTGTAGTGTTACCAATATTTGTAACTAGTATCAGTGTCAGCACTACTTTGGGTCTAAAACACCTAGTGTCACCACATGAAATTCAAATATCAAAAAACGATCAAACTGGTGACACCACAAATTCAAACTAATATAACCCACAATGTCAACAATAATAACACCTCTTTCACCCCGTATACTTAAGAATAAAAAAAATACAACACTCGTGTCATCACTACTTGTAATATAATATGAGTGACATCAATACTTTGCATCTCAAACACATAGTGCCCATCACTGCATCACATACACTATAAAATGAAAAAAATACAAATACATACACTTCAAAAATCATAGAATACAAGACTTGAATATCAGGGGGGGATGGGGGGAAACCAGTGTCACCACTAATTGTAACTGGTATCACTGTTAGTACTACTTGGGACACCAAACACCTAGTGTCACCACACACAATGCAAAATCAAAAAATACAACTATGGTGTCGGCATTACTTTAAACTAATCAGACAATAAATGTTAACAATACTTTGGGCATGAAAAACCTCTTTACAAAATATACACTTCAACAACAACAAAAACTAGGCCACCGTCACCACCCATAATATATAAGCATATTCATCAAAGATCAGGTGGGCTTTCTTCCTCAAATAAAACACAGTATCATACACAAACAAATTTAACAGTGCACGAATTTCATTAATATTATACATTTCCAAACACCAGTTACGACAAATAGTTACAAAATACATTAGTATGATTAGAATGGAAATCATATACAAAAAGGTGCCGGATACCAACTTCCATTCATACCATACATTCCATTAGCTTAACTACCACAAAATAGATGCACCTACACTGTCTTCTCTAAGCAAATATACATTACAAATAAGCCTAAAAGGGTAATCGACATAGTGGACAAATGGGTTCATACGACAACCATTCTAAAATACACCCTGTGTGGAAGGTATGATCACACAGTGACCGAAGGGTCGGCGTTGATGGCAGCATCGGATCAAGACATATAGAGCACTGGTCCACATCCTCTGGAGAAGCTGGGGGATCCACATCCTCTTCAGAATCGATGCTCATCTCAGATTGAGAGCTTGAATCAGAGCTCATGTCATCTTCAGATTCTTCAATGAAACGTACATCGATAATGAGATTAGGGCAGAGACCATATTCAACGAACTCAGCATCGCCTGAAAACCACCTGTGAGTATAATCTATTAACATCAGGTTGGCTACTTGAGTTCGAACCACAGCAGTGACCCCTGCTTCATGTAACAACTGATCACACTGTTCATAAGTCATCGGCAACCCATTCCACTCAATGAAATGGTCCAGGAACAGCTCAGGGATCCTTTCAGAATTGATAGCCACGTGCAAGATGCTAAGTCCATAAACAGGCGTCCGCCTTGGTGTGATTACCACTTCAAAAGACCCAACAGTGTAATGGTAACCAATTTGAACTTCAATTGGAAGTGCCATCTAAGGATACAAAACATACACAACACAAAATAAATATACACGCATATAAATTGTTGAAATCAAAACCCTAACCGACTGAAAGATGATGAAAAAATCATCTAAAAATCAGGAAAAAACAAAAATAAAACTTGCTAGAAAAATGTAAAAACCCTAACCGATTTTATAAAGTTTACAGGAGATCGAAAGGGAGAGAAATGGATGAGAAAGGGCGCACCTTGGGAAGAAGACTCCGGAAAGAGGAAGAGCTTGTGGAGGACGATGAAAAGACTTGGAGAGAGGGTAAGGATGAAGAGAGTGGAAAGGGTTTGAATAACGTTGGACGCTTGAAGAAACAAGGAAGAACACCGCTTTAAATAAAGTTAACGACTTGGGCCAACTTCTTTCATCAGTTAATGGGCCACGGGCTCATGTCTTGAGGTTTAAAATAAACCAACCACCAATTTTGTCCAAATCCTATTGTTGTGCAAAATTTAACCTATTGTTCAGCAAAAATAGTATCATGTTGAGCAAATTTCCACAAATCGACCATGGTGTGCAATTTAATTTTAATTATGGCCAAATAAAGGACAACATGATGAGATAAATATATTTGAAAATTCAAAAATTATATTAAGGAAAAATAATATCATATTGGGAACAAATTCACATAGATCAATTGTTGTGCAAAATTTAACCTATTGTTCAACAAAAATATGATCATGTTGAGCAAATTTTCACTAATCGACCATTGTATGCAATTTCATTCTAACGATGACCAAAAAAAAAGGCAGCATCGTAAAAAAATATATAGTTAAAGATTCAAAAATTATATTAAGCAAAAATAAGATATTATTGGGCACAAATTCACAAAGATCAATTATTTTGCAAAATTTAACCTGTTGTTCCGCAGAAATATGATCATGTTGAGAAAATTTTCACCAATCGACCATGGTATGAAATTTAATTGGAACGATGACCAAAAACAAGACAACGGCGTAAGAAAATATATATTTAAAAAGTAGAAAATTATATTAACGAAAAATAGGATCATAATGAGCAAAAATTCACAAAGATCAATTTTTGTGCAAAATTTAACCTAGTGTTCAGCAAAATACAACAACAGTCCCAACGCTGCTTGAAACTAACATCAGTGTCACCACTATTTTCGTACTTAGGCAGCAGGTGTAAGCCCATAATGTTCTCTTATCTATCTTGAGCACTTAATTTGTCAGATTACATCCAAACTTCCCCACTTACACACCAACAACCTGTAACGGCCCAGAATTATGATTTCCGGGTTACGTTTCAAGGGATAAAACCCCTTGTTCGGATCTTGCAATCCAGGTACGGGTTGAGGTTTCAAACTCATTTTAAGATTAGTAAAAAGAGGGATTTCAAACCCAAAACACCTCGAAGGGCCGTTGGGTACCCTTAACCTGTCCTAAGACTATGTCGCGGAATCCATTTCAACAGAAGTAAAGCGGAATCAAAGTAAAGACACAAATGCCACGGCAGAGCCGGGTCAAAACCAAATCATAAGCGAGTGATTACCATTTAACCAAGTTAGAATATTAGCTAGGTTCTTCGATTCGCCAAAGGGTTTCCCGTCACAGAAGCAAGGAGCAAACAAAATCTGCAGAAAATACCTTAAAAAAAAGAACGGGGAAAGGAATCAGATCGAGCCACTCATGCGGGACCGGCAGTCCTCGCTGAGGCCACATAGTATGCGCTATACCTAATAAAGATGCTCTAATGCAGTACGAAATTCAAACACAATAGCATGCTCCTAGTTCATAATAATGTGCAGAAATACTGTAAAGGGCCCAAGACAATGCCAAGTGGCATATCCCTCTCCTACCTCCACCCCTTCCGATAGGTGGAGACTGGCCAGCTCGTGAATGCATTCCATCATAATCGGGGGGCACGCATGCCTAACCCGCTCCACAATAAAGCCCGCATGCATATCATAATATAAGGAAGCTCATGACTCGATTGACTCAGGGTACCCGATGAGGCCGGGCTACCCTATGACCCTAGCAAAGACTCTAGGACTATCACAGATAACGGCCGTTCTGTTTCAAACGCATAAAGTAAGCAGATGCTCAATCAATTAGTGCAACCTAAACATGATACTACATGACATGCTTTTATGCATATGCAACACCTAACATAAATGAAACAACAGGCATGAATGTCCAACCTGAGTAGGCCCCCTAGGGAACTTACCTGAAGATGCAGAAAAGCAGGATAATACAAGCAAGGGCCCAAATGCAAGTCCAAAGCAATCCAAAAGCAATACACACCTATCATCAAGCCATTTCCATAAGCCACCGGACCAACATTCATACGCACGAAATCCAAGTTCTCAGATACTCAAAACCAACTGATAGTGAAACCATTTTCCAAAACCTTAAATAACAAGTTAAGTCAACTCATATTCAAAATATTTTCTCAAATGATACTTGGCCAAATCCTGACATTAAACACTTAAACCTTAAAACCAATCTCTCAAAATGATATTATAGGAATAATTCCGGCATTTTATTTCAAAAGCTTTTTAAAATAAATAATCAACCAATGTTTAATTAAAATAAGCACCAACAAATCAATCCATTATATACATCCTCATTTATAACTCAATAAATAGTTTATTTGATAAATCATCCTCAATAGATCGCTTTACCCTTTCTAAAATCTCATATTAAAACACCACAAAATACATATTCCAATTAATACTATTACTTTCTTTTAAAAACCATTTATAATATATAATAATTTCATAAATTTAGAAAATTACTTTCATAAGTCTGAAATAATATATCTACAATAATAACATACCTAACATTAATCTAATATAAAGTCATAACATACCATAAAACAGTTTAAATCAATCAACTTAACATAACATAACACATTACATTAAATCTTAACACACACAAAGGCCCAACTCCCAAACCCAAGAAGGAAATCCGGATCCAGCCCAGACAATTTAACTCGAAAGAAATAGGCCCAACCCCATGGAAGGAATCCGGATATGAGCCCAACCCGAAACCAAAACCCTTTCGACCAGAATCCGGATCCATAAAAAAAAGAAAGGAAGGACCTCTCTCCCCAAGCCTGAGAAACCCGGATGGAATGAATTGACCCGGCCCACGACCCGGAATTTTTAGGCCCAACATAATTGACAAGAAACGCCGTCTCTGTTGTAAGCTGAATCTGCCATGTTTTACAGTAACTTTTATATCGATTTCTGTATACATTGCATTCATTTGGGTTAAGACAGTACAGAATCTATGTAGTTTATGTTTATTTGCCAAATTATGGAATCTACACCAGTTTCTGTTTAATTCGCAGAAATCGAGGCATTTTACAGCAATTCTACAGAAGGTCGGAAAAGCTCAGAAAAACACTACAGAAGTCCAAGGTCAAAGCAGCGGAACCAGACTGAGAGTCGAGGCTACTCGATCTCGAGTAGGCTTACTCGACATAGACGAGCATGTCCAAGCACAGCTTGGTCGAGCAGAGCCTGATCGAGAGCCAGACCAACCCGAGCTCCGGGCCCTACTCGATCTCGAGGACCACTACTCGAGATCGACGAAGCCTCAGCGCCATGCCCGGAGTCGACAAGGAGAGGAGCCGAGGATGACCAGGCGAGACTCGATGCCAGCGACTCCACTCGCTGCAGCGGACCACTCGCTGCCGCGGAAGAGGCCACTCGCTGCCAGCGGATGAAGCAACTCGCGGAAGCGGAAGCGGAAGGGAAGAGCCCTACTCGATCTCGACGAACCCTTGTCGAGATGGACGAGACCTTGAGTCCTTGTCCGAGCCAGTCGAGCACACCAACCCGAGGAGGCCTTGTCGATGACCTAACCCTACTCGACATCGACAAGGCTTTGTCGAGGTCGACGAGCACCAGTGACTAAGTCCGAGCTACATCGAGCAGTCCTAGCCGAGGGAGTCCAGTCGACGAACCATGCTACTCGAAGTCGACGAGCCTTACTTGAGGTCGACTAGAGACGTGTCCAGCAGCTTCTCGACGAGACTTGTCCGACTAGACTTGGGATTCCTTGGGGCCGAAGGCGGAAGATTATATCCGATTCCATCAAGTTCTATCATCAAGGAGATAAGATCTATCAACAACATGAAGACCTACCTATTTAGTTTTATCTTTTTCTAGTTGATTTAATTCCATTATGTCTTTTATTTATCCTTAAGCATTTTAGATATAGATAGATATCTTCTTTCCTAGAATAGCTAGGGAATGAAGGCTATAAATAAGGCCCTAGGGGGCTCAGTTTTATTCATTCCAATTCCAGATCACAATTCAATTCCAAAAGACACAATTAGTTAGTTCCACAGAGAAGTTTAGGAGTTCTAAGGTTTTTAGGGTTTTGGCTTTCTGCGAAAGTTGATTGCCGGAATTGTAAAGGCTTTGAATATAGTTTTATGCAAGTTTCTTTTCATCAATCAATGTCTTTTATTGCAATGAGGCGTGAGTAGTCCACCCACTTCTGGGGCTGGGGTGAGCCCGATGGTGGCCATGTGAGGCGATGCGATAAAGGTCAGATCTTTTTGTGCAATTCATCTTCTATCCCTATGAGCATGATTCTTTTGCGAGAGTTGAAGGTGATCCTTGTTTGTATTATTGAAGCGAAAGTGATCTTAATGCAACTTGGATTAATTATGTGAAACAAAGGGTTAGTAACAATTAGGGTTTATGCGAAAGCCTCTATTTGCCTATTTGTTAATAACGAAAGTTATTTGATGGAAAGCATGATCTTTTATGCCTTTATGTGTTACTTTGCATGGTTATCGTTGAGGTGTTGAAACCCTGCCTTGGAAGTCTTTTTATATATTGAAGTTTAATTATTTCTGTCGAAAATATGCGTTTGTCTTTAATTCTGCAATTTACAGTTTTCTGCATTGTTACTCGACATAGAGGAGATCTTGTCGATCTCGAGGAGAGCTTAGTCTAGGTCGAGTTGTGATTCTTCTGTCTTTGTCGATTTCAAGTTTCTGTCTTTACTTTCTTTGTCGAGATCGAGTACCTCTTGTCGAGGTCGAGGAGAGTTTTGCTTGTCGAGTTGATTGCTTTTGTTTTATGTTTTCTGTTTTCATTACTGTTCTTGTCGAGATAGAGGACAGCTACTCGAGATCGAGTAGCTTCTGTGTCCTTGCTATTACTTTCTGTCTTTAGTTTGTTCTTTGCTTTTATTTGCCCTTGCCGGGTTTATTTCCGTGTTTCTGTCTTTTCTGCTGCTTCTGTGAGAATTTACAGCTACCTAAGAACTGCTGACGTGCTTCCTCGTGGATTCGATCCTGACTTTCTCTTACTACAACGGGAGGAAGTCTTGTATTATTTGCTGAGACAGGGAAGTCAGTCTGATCTTTAATTCGTATTTATTTCCATACTTGACCATCCTCCTGCAACAACAAATTGGCGCCGTTGCCGGGGAGGCAATCAATCGCGCCTTAGGTAGTCAGTTCTCACTGTTTCTTTGAGTTAGTTTGCAGGTGTATGCGTCGTTCTGGTCAAACACCTGAGTTTGACAGCTTAGACGAATCGGAGCGCTACCTACACATCCACTCCAAACTCAAAAGGATCATGGCAGCCGCTGAAACACAGGAACAGCTGATCGCTAGGCTTAACAGGGAATTGGTCGCAAAGGATGGTGTTATCGCCGCTGAGAGAGCAGCAAGGGAACAAGCACAGGATGAGCTTGCCCAGTATCCAACCACGACAGAGGACTACATGCACCCAACTCTCGTCGTGCCTGAATCGGCGATTCTTATCCCTGAAAACTCTTTTGAAATTCGCACTCAGTTTCTTATAGAGCTTAAAAATAATGCCTTTTATGGTAGATTTAATGAGTGTCCTCTTGAACATATTACTAATTTTCATGATATGTGTCGTACTCTTGCAGAAGGTACAACCTTGGAATATGTCAAGATGAAATCTTTTCGCTGGTCTCTCGCTGGGCCTGCACTGAAATGGCTGGAAGGGCTGAAAGCAAAATCACTCACAACCTGGGCCCAAGTAGAGCAAGAATTTCTGAACAAATTCTTCCCACTTGCCAAAATAGCACATCTCTGCCAGAAAATCACCCCCTTTAAACAGCAGAAAGGGGAACCGCTGGCAAGGGCATGGGAACGCTACAAGGAACTGCTACGATCTTGCCCTACTCATGGACAGCCACCCAACATCATTTAGGAGGTCTTCTTCAACTCTCTTGATCAAGTCACTAAGGACAGAATCAACAATTATACTCGCTACGAGTATCTGACAATGCCGCCAAGCGACGCATAGGGTGTACTAGAGAAGCTCACCAACTACGACAACAAGTATGGGTCTACTGCAACCTATGAAGAGAACCCATACGCCAGGCCACCACCATCTATGCCTCTCTATGAGCCAGCAAAGGAAATTGATCCTGATGTTAGGGAGCAATACTACAGAGACCAGAATAAGAAGCTCATCAAGCAAGTCAAGAGTCTCTCTGTCAACCAGCCTTGCATAGAATGCGGATCGCAAAGGCACACCACTACTGATTGCCCACACACAGAGCAAGTCAGGCTGGCAGAGCACCATGAGGATGCAGCTTACGCAGGGGGACCAAATCGCTACATGGGGGACCAAAGGTTTCAGCAACCACAGTGGAACCAAGGTGACCCTAGGAACCCCCCGCCCTACAGAGCTCCAGGACATCCAGAAAGGGATCAAAAGAATGATGATATACAGAAAGTCCTAGAGGAAATACGGAGAAACCACTCAGAAACTAGGCAATCTTTCAACTCCGTCTATACTCAGATGCAAGGTGTCAACTCTAGGCTTGGGGAAATTGATATCTGGCGGAAAAAAGTTGATACACAGATTGGTCAGCTAGCAGCGGGAATCCCCAGACAGTCAGGGACACTTCCAGGATCTTCAGAACCAAATCCTAAGGGAAAGACTGGACACATCGCTGCTATCAAACTCAGAAGCGGCCATCAACTGCAAAAACCAGAGGTCGAAAAGCAACAGAACGACGAGGAACAGCAAGTCGATCTCGACAAGGCCGTGGTCGACCTCGACAAGAGCTTCGTCGACCTCGAGGAGAACCAGCAGGAATCATCGTCTGCACCACACAGCAACTCGACTGGGCCCAATCTGGTCGATGGCGACAAAAGCCTGGGCGACATCGAGGAGCTCTTAGTCGACAAAGAGCAGCCTGCAGCAATTCCAACGTCTGTTCTAGCTCCGACGCAGAAAAAGAAGCTGCCTTTCCCCACAAAATCTCTAAAGGACCCAGCAGAGAAAAAGTTTCAGCGCTTCATCAAGATGCTTCAAAAGCTCAACGTCACCATCCCCTTCACAGAAGCTCTTAATGAAATGCCATCTTATGTCAAGTTCCTGAAGGAGATTCTGAGCAAAAAGCGATCGATGGCGGAAATCACAGAGGAGTGCAGCCATCTGGACTTACTGGAGAAGAGGCCGGATCCAGGTAAGTTTGCTATAACTATTGGATTTGGTCCATACAAAATTAATGCCCTATGTGATCTTGGAGCTAGTGTGAGTATAATGCCTTTAACAATTTGGTCCAAGATTAAGATAGGTGCCCTAGAGCCTGTGGATGCTAGACTATACATGGCCAACAACGCGGTGGTCATCCCAACAGGCATGGTGGAAAATGTCCCAATACAAGTAGGTAAATTCTTCGTCCCTTTTGATTTCTTAATAGTTGATATGCAAGAAGATCCTGCTTGTCCAATTATCTTAGGAAGACCATTCTTGGCGACGGTGGATGCCAACATAAGCGTAAGGAAAGGAGTGCTCACCTTCAACATCAGCGATGAGGTAATTGAGTATTCCTTTAATAAAACTAAAAGGCATACAGGTCCGATGGAAGAGGTCAAATCTATCTCAGCTGGCTATATCACTTGCGGGGAACCCAAGGTCAGAAACATGACCCCTGAGGAGATAGAAAAGAGGGACAAGGAGGCCCAGGTGGAGGACATCATGGCAATCCTCAAGGAGAACACAGAAAATCCAATCGACACAGACCAAGGTAAGTCGTTGTGGATAAATTATTTTTCGGACGCCTTGACAGGGACTAAGTATGGGGTCAAGATCGACCAGGGCTCCTCGACATCGAGTAGAACCCTAGTCGATCTCGACCAGACCACGGAGCCACCACCAGCACCAGCTTCGTCGAGCAACAACCCGGAGGAGCCACCCTACTCGACCTCGAGTAGACTTGTCGAGGTCGACCACCAGTGCCCTACTTCGACAAGGCCTTCCTCGACGATGACAACACCAGAGCCAGGAGCCTCGTCGATCTCGACAAGCTTTGTCGAGGTCGACCACAACTCGGCGCCACCAGTCCCTGCTTCCTCGACGACGAAGCCACCAGGAGGAGAGCCCTCGTCGATCTCGACTAAGCTTGTCGAGATCGACCACCACTCGGAGAGCCCAGCCCCGCCTTCCTCGACAAGCAAGCCACCAGACGCGGAGTCCTAGTCGAGGTCGACCAGTCTACTCGAGGTCGACAAGACCCTGTCTTCCTCGACTTCTAAATCTTCGACCAGACCACCACCAGAGCCTACAGTCTTGTCGAGATCGACTAGCCCTAGTCGAGATCGACCAAATACAGTGGTCCCTGATTCCGTCTCTGCAAAGGTGAGTCAAGGTATGGATCTTTCTTCGCCTATTTCCATTAAAGATTTATCTATACATGGGAGAGGTCTGCCTTGGTATGTGCGATTGTGCAGGATTTCCAATGATGAGCCTAAGGAGTATGAAGTTGGAGACAAACTCTATGTCTCTAAATCAAAGGATCATTGGTTTCCTAACAAATTTAACAAGAAGCGGATGGGACCATTCGTGGTGAACAAGATCCATTCAGGAGGATTACAGCTGATAGACAAGAATGGAGTCTTATTTGAAGCCCAAGCTACATGGGCCCTGCAGATGCCACCTTGAGCATTAATGGGAAGTCAGCCTAGCGACTATAAAATCTAGAGCATGTACATAGACTTTTTAGGACATTTAATACTTTGTTTTTTGTTTTTGAACACTTTTAGTTTTGCTATTATGGGTATATGTCTTCTACTTTTCAGGTCCATGGATGGAACCAAGCTACACTAATACTCGGCCTAGGAGGTGCTCCATTCGAAATTTAGAGGCCCTGCACACTTGTCTTGTGAGTTTCTTTCTTTACCCTTACCTTGTTTTTATACAGTGAGGACACTGTAATATTTAAGTATGGGGTGGGGGAAGGGCTTACTTTATGCATATTTGATTTATTTGACATGACTCGTGCATTATTTCTTGGAATTGCTACATGGCTATTTTGGAATGCATTGTTGATTTATGTGCTTATATGCATGTTTTCCAAAATTTGAGAAAAATGACCCCCATTGAAATTTTTGAATAATGTCATGGAAGCTTATATTGAACTCGACGATGCAAAATTGGATTCATTAGAGATATAGCATGAAATTGCCTAGTAAAGGGAAGTCACAATGAAGTGCATTATTTATTGAAAACCATGAAAGGAGGTAAAATTTGAAGTTGTAGGAGCATGGTCAAGTATGGAAATAAATATGAATTAAAGATCAGACTGACTTCCCTGTCTCAGCAAATAATACAAGACTTCCTCCCGTTGTAATAAGAGAAAGTCAGGATCGAATCCACGAGGAAGCACGTCAGCAGTTCTCAGGTAGCTGTAAATTCTCACAGAAGCAGCAGAAAAGACAGAAACACAGAAAGGAAAGAAACAAATAAAACCGGCAAGGGCAACTAAAACAAAAGCAAAGAATAAACTAAAGACAGAAAGTAAAGCAAAGGAAGTAAAGAACAAAGCAAAGCAGAAACTAAAAGCAAGGACACAGAAGCTACTCGATCTCGAGTAGCTGTCCTCTATCTCGACAAGAGCAGAAATAAAAACAGAAAACAGAAAACAAAAGCAATCAACACGACAAACAAAGTTCTCCTCGACCTCGACAAGAGGTACTCGATCTCGACAAAGAAAGTAAAGACAGAAACTTTAAAATCGACAAAAACAGAAGAATCACAACTCGACTTAGACAAGTCCCTACTCGAGATCGATAAGATCTCCTCTATGTCGAGTAACAATGCAGAAAACTGTAAATTGCAGAATTAAAGACAAACGCAGATTTTCGACAGAAATAAACTTCAATATATAAAAAGACTTCCAAGGCCAGGGTTTCAACACCACAACGATAACCATGCAAAGTAACACATAAAGGCATAAAAGATCATGCTTTCTATCAAATAACTTTCGTCATTAACAAATAGGCATATAGAGGCTCTCGCATCAACCCTAATTGTTACTAACCCTTTTTCACATAATTAATCCAAGTTGCATTAAGATCACTTTCGCTTCAATAACACAAACAAGGATCACCTTCAACTCTCGCAAAAGAATCATGCTCATAGGGATAGAAGATGAATCGCACAAAAAGATCTGACCTTTATCGCATCGCCTCACATGGTCACCGTCGGGCTCACCCCAACCCCAGAAGTGGGTGGACTACTCACGCCTCATCGTAATCGCAGACATTGATTGATGAAAAGAAACTTGCATAAAACTATATTCAAAGCCTTTTACAATCCTGGCAATCAACTTTCGCAGAAAGCCAAAACTCTATAAACCTTAGAACTCCTAAACTCTACTGTGGAACTAACTAATTGTGTCTTAAAATTGAATTGTTGATTGAATCGGAATGAATAAAACTGAGCCCCCTAGGGCCTTATTTATAGGCTTCATTCCCTAGCTATTCTAGGAAAGAAGATATCTATCTCTATCTAAAATTATATCTAAAATACTAAAAGATAAATAAAAGACATAATGGAATTAAATCAACTAGGAAAAGATAAAACTAAATAGGTAAGTCTTCATGTCTTGATAGATCTTGTCTCCTTGATGATAGAACTTGATGGAATCGGATAGAATCTTCCGCCTTCGGCCCCAAGGAATCCCAAGTCTAGTCGGACAAGTCCTCGTCGAGAAGGTGCTGGACACGTCTCTAGTCGACCTCGAGTAAGGCTCGTCGACTTCGAGTAGCATGGTTCGTCGACTGGAATCCCTCGGCTAGGACTGCTCGATGTGGCTCGAACTTGGTCACTGGGCTCTCGTCGACCTCGACAAAGCCTTGTCGATGTCGAGTAGGGTTAGGTCATCGACAAAGCCTCCTCGGGTTGGTGTGCTCGACTGGCTCGGACAGGGACTCAGGTGCTCGTCGATCTCGATAAGGGTTCGTCGAGATCAAGTAGGGCTCTTCCCTTCCGCTTCCGCTCCCGCGGGTTGCTTCATCCGCTGGCAGCGAGTTGCTTCATCCGCTAGCAGCGAGTGGTCCGCTGCAGCGAGTGGAGTCGCTGGCAGCGAGTCTCGCCTGGTCGTCCTCGGCTCCTCTCCTTGTTCACTCCGGGCATGGTGCTGAGGCTTCGTCGATCTCGACTAGTGGTCCTCGAGATCGAGTAGGGCCCGGAGCTCGGGTTGGTGTGGCTCTCGATCAGGCTCTGCTCGACCAAGCTGTGCTCGGATAGGCTCGTCTATGTCGAGTAAGCCTACTCGAGATCGAGTAGCCTCGACTCTCAGCTTGATTCCGCTGCTTTGACCTTGGACTTCTGTAGTGTTTTTTCGAGCTTTTCCGACCTTCTGTAGAATTGCTGTAAAATGCCTCGATTTCTGCAAATTAAACAGAAACTGGTGTAGATTCCATAATTTGGCAAATAAACATAAACTACATAGATTCTGTACTATCTAAACCCAAATGAATGCAATGTATACAAAAATCGATATAAAAGTTAATGTAAAACATGGCAGATTCAGCTTACAACAAACACCCCATACTTAAGCTTGCTTGTCCTCAAGCAATACTTTTATTTGTCATTCAGAGGAAGAATTCAACATCTTAGATTCATTCTTATATGTCCCTGCAATAAATTACCATCCTCGAAAAGGTACTAGTGTCACAGATTCATGCATGTGCAAATATGTAAAAGCAACATCTACTCATCAAAGGAGGTTTATGCAAAAACAATTCATATGACAAAGCATTGATAATCAAAAAGACCTTAATTTAAGCTCATGAAGGAGTAGATTGGTAAAAGGCTAAAGGTGGGCAATTTTCTGGCAATGTGGTGCTTTTGATCCGGGGAAATGGAGTATTTCCAAATTTTGAGTTTCATACCACATTCTTTCTCCATTTGATTCATCACCTTTCATAATGCTTTAATTCATAATAATGCTTTTACCTCTCTAACCTCAGCACTGCCTTCTCGCGAGTCGCAAACATGGGTGTCATGAATGGCCCCGGATACTTAGTGCTTTGGACTCCTCACAATGTGTCCCATCTCTCCAAACTATTATCTCAGGGAGCAGGGTCAATCTACCTTTATCTCCTGAGGTGATTGGATTTTCTTTCACTCATTAAATTTTCCATATATTTCAAACAATTTCCTTCCAAACTCCAATAATGATAATAACAACACAAACACCATATGACATCTCCATAATGTAACATCATTCTCAACATAATCCCCGAATAAGGTAAAGAATGAAAATATTTAGATCATGTGGAGCAATAATTGAAATAAGGCATATTATGGCTTTTGTGATGCATATGCATAGGTATGGCTAGGAATAAACAATGAGCATTATATGGAAATATAAAGTCCTCCATCATCTTATCATGCAATACGTCAAAAGCAACTTCAAATTTTACCTCCTTTCATGGTTTTCAATAAATAATGCACTTCATTGTGACTTCCCTTTACTAGGCAATTTCATGCTATATCTCTAATGAATCCAATTTTGCATCGTCGAGTTCAATATAAGCTTCCATGACATTATTCAAAAAATTTCAATGGGGGGCATTTTTCAAATTTTTGGAAAACATGCATATTAAGCACATAAAGCAATAATGCATTCCAAAATAACCATGTAGCAATTCAAAGAAATAAATTTTAAATATGCACAAAGTAAAGTCAAATATGATCAAATATGCACAAAGTAAGCCCTTCCCCCACCCCATACTTAAACATTACAGTGTCCTCACTGTATAAAAAAAACAAGGTAAGGGTAAAGAAAGAAACTCACAAGACAGGTGTGCAGGGTCTCAAAATTTCGAATGGAGTATCTCCTAGGCCGAGTTTTAATGTAGCTTGGTTCCATCCATTGACCTGAAAAGTAGAAGACATATACCCATAATAGCAAAACTAAAAGTGTTCAAAAACAAAAATAAAAAAAACAAAGTCTCAAATGTCCTAAAAAGTCTATGTACATGCTCTAGATTTTATAGTCGCTAGGCCGACTTTCCATTAACGCTCAAGGTGGCATCTGCAGGGCCCATGTAGCTTGGGCCTCAAATAAGACTCCATTCTCGTCCATCAGCTGTAATCCTCCAGAATGGATCTTGTTCACCACGAACGGTCCCATCCGCTTCTTGTTGAATTTGTTAGGAAACCAATGATCCTTTGATTTAGAGACATAGAGTTTGTCTCCAACTTCATACTCCTTCGGCTCATCATTGGAAATCCTGCACAATCGCACATACCAAGGCAGACCTCTCCCATGTATAGATAAATCTTTAATGGAAATAGGCGAAGAAAGATCCATACCTTGACTTACCTTCGCAGAGACGGAATCGGGAACCACTGTATTTGGTCGATCTCGACTAGGGCTAGTCGATCTCGACAAGACTGCAGGCTCTGGTGGTGTCCCTGTCGAAGATTCAGAAGTCGACGAAGGCGGGGGCTGGTCGACATCGACAAGCCTGGTCGACCTCGACAAGGGTTCCGCTCCTGGTGGTTTGCTCATCGACGGAGGCGGATCTGGTGGAGCCGAGTGGTGGTCGACCTCGACAAGCCTACTCGAGGTCGAGTAGGGTTCTGGTCCTGGAGTCGCCGTCGTCGAGGAAGGTGGATCTGGGCTCCTCGTCTGGTGGTCGATCTCGACAAGGGTGGTCGAGATCGACGAAGGTTGTCCGTCTAGTGGAGTCTGTGTCGAGGGAGACGAAGCTGAGTCAGCAGCGGGCTCGTTGATCTCGACAAGTGTGATCGAAGTCGACGAAGATCCAGGCTCTGGTGTCGTCAGCGTCGAGGAAGGCTGAGTCGACGTAGGGCGCTGGTAGTCGACCTCGACAAGCCTACTCGAGGTCGAGTAGGGTGGCTCCGCCGGTTTGCTGCTCGACGAAGCTGGTGCTGGTGGTGGCTCCGTGGTCTGGTCGAGGTCGACTAGGGTTCTACTCGATGTCGAGGAGCCCTGGTCGATCTTGACCCCATACTTAGTTCCTGTCAAGGCATCCGAAAAATAATGAATCCACAATGACTTACCTTGGTCCGTGTCGATTGGATTCTCTGTGTTTTCCTTGAGGATTGCCATGATCTCCTCCACCTGGGCCTCCATTTTCCTCTTTTCTATCTCCTCAGGGGTCATATTTCTGACCTTAGGTTCCCCGCAGGTGATGTAGCCAACTGAGATAGATTTGACCTCTTCCATTGGACCTGTATGCCTTTCAGTTTTATTAAAGGAATACTCAATTACCTCATCGCTGATGTTGAAGGTGAGCACTCCTTTCCTTACGCTTATGTTGGCATCCACCGTCGCCAAGAATGGTCTTCCTAAGATAATTGGACAAGCAGGATCTTCTTGCATATCAACTATTAAGAAATCAGCAGGGACGAAGAATTTACCTACTTGTACTGGGACATTTTCCACCATGCCTGTTGGGATGACCACCGTGTTGTTGGCCATGTATAGTCTAGCATCCACAGGCTCCAAGGCACCTATCTTAATCTTGGACCAAATTGTTAAAGGCATTATACTCACACTAGCTCCAAGATCACATAGGCATTAATTTTGTATGGACCAAATCCAATAGTTATAGCAAACTTACCTGGATCCAGCCTCTTCTCCAATATGTCCAGATGGCTGCACTCCTCTGTGATTTCAGCCATTGATCGCTTTTTGATCAAAATCTCCTTCAGGAACTTGACATAAGATGGCATTTCATTGAGAGTTTCTGTGAAGGGGATGGTGACGTTGAGCTTCTGAAGCATCTTGATGAAGCGCTGAAACTTTTTCTCTGCTGGGTCCTTTAGAGATTTTGTGGGGAAAGGCAGCTTCTTTTTCTGCGTCGGAGCTAGAACAGATGTCGGAATTGCTGCAGGCTGCTCTTTGTCGACTAGGGGCTCCTCGATGTCGACCAGGCCCTTGTCGACATCGACCAGATTAGGCCCAGTCGAGTTGTTGTGTGGTGTAGACGATGATTCCTGCTGGTTCTCCTCGAGGTCGACGAAGGTCTTGTCGAGATCGACTTGCTGTTCCTCGTCGTTCTGCTGCTTTTCGACCTCTGGCTCTTGCAGTTGATGGCCGCTTCTAAGTTTTATAGCAGCGATGTGTCCAGTCTTTCCCTTAGGATTTGGTTCTGAAGATCCTGGAAGTGTCCCTGATTGTCTAGGGATTCCGGCTGCTAGCTGACCAATCTGTGTATCAACTGATTTCCGCCATATATCAATTTCCCCAAGCCTAGAGTTGACACCTTGCATCTGAGTATAGACGGAGTTGAAAGATTGCCTAGTTTCTGAGTGGTTTCTCCGTATCTCTTCCAGGACTGTCTGTATATCATCCTTATTTTGATCCCTTTCTGGATGTCCTGGAGCTCTGTAGGGCGGGGGGTTCCTAGGGACACCTTGGTTCCACTGTGGTTGTTGAAACCTTTGGTCCCCCATGTAGCGATTGGGACCCCCTGCGTAAGCTACATCCTCATGATGCTCTGCCATCCTGACTTGTTCTGTGTGTGGGCACTCAGGAGTGGTGTGCCTTTGCGATCCGCATTCAATACAAGGCTGGTTGACAGAGAGATACTTGACTTGCTTGATGAGCTTCTTATTCTGGTCTCTGTAGTATTGCTCCCTAACATCAGGATCAATTTCCTTTGTTGGCTCATAGAGAGGCATAGATGGTGCTGGCCTGGCGTATGGGTTCTCTTCATAGGTTGCAGTAGACCCATACTTGTTGTCGTAGTTGGTGAGCTTCTCTAGCACACCCCATGCGTCACTTGGTGGCATCGTCAGATACTCGTAGCGAGTATAATTGTTGATTTTGTCCTTAGTGACTTGATCAAGAGAGTTGAAGAAGATCTCCTGAATGATGTAGGGTGGCTGTCCATGAGTAGGGCAAGATCGTAGCAGTTCCTTGTAGCGTTCCCATGCCCTTGCCAGCGGTTCCCCTTTCTGCTGTTTAAAGGCGGTGATTTTCTGGCGGAGATGTGCTGTTTTGGCGGGTGGGAAGAATTTGTTGAGAAACTCTTGCTCTACTTGGGCCCAGGTTGTGAGTGATTTTGCTTTCATCCCTTCCAGCCATTTCAGTGCAGGTCCAGCGAGAGACCAGCGAAAAGATTTCATCTTGACATATTCCAAGGTTGTACCTTCTGCAAGAGTACGGCACATATCATGAAAATTAGTAATATGTTCAAGAGGACACTCATTAAATCTACCATAAAAGGCATTATTTTTAAGCTCTATAAGAAACTGAGTGCGAATTTCAAAAGAGTTTTCAGGGATAAGAATCGCCGATTCACGCACGACGAGAGTTGGGTGCATGTAGTCCTCTGCCGTGGTTGGATACTGGGCAAGCTCATCCTGTGCTTGTTCCCTTGCTGCTCTCTCAGCGGCGATACCAGCATCCTTTGCAGCCAATTCCCTGTTAAGCCTAGCGATCAGCTGTTCCTGTGTTTCAGCGGCTGCCATGATCCTTTTGAGTTTGGAGTGGATGTGTAGGTAGCACTCCGGTTCGTCTAAGCTGTCAAACTCAGGTGTTTGACCAGAACGACGCATACACCTGCAAACTAACTCAAAGAAACAGTGAGAACTGACTACCTAAGGCGCGATTCATTGCCTCCCCGGCAACGGCGCCAATTTGTTGTTGCAGGAGGATGGTCAAGTATGGAAATAAATATGAATTAAAGATCAGACTGACTTCCCTGTCTCAGCAAATAATACAAGACTTCCTCCCGTTGTAGTAAGAGAAAGTCAGGATCGAATCCACGAGGAAGCACGTCAGCAGTTCTCAGGTAGCTGTAAATTGTCACAGAAGCAGAGCAGAAAGACATAAACAAATAAACCCGGCAAGGGTAAAAACAAAAGCAAAGAATAAACTAAAGACGGAAAGTAATAGCAAGGACACAGAAGCTACTCGATCTCGAGTAGCTGTCCTCTATCTTGACAAGAACAGTAATGAAAACAGAAAACAGAAAACAAAAGCAATCAACTCGACAAACAAAGCGTACTCGACCTCGACAAGAGGTACTCGATCTCGACAAAGAAAGTAAAGACAGGAACTTGAAATCGACAAAGACAGAAGAATCACAACTCGACCTCGACAAAGATCCTCCTCGAGATCGACAAGATCTCCTCTATGTCGAGTAACAATGCAGAAAACTGTAAATTGCAGAATTAAAGACAAACGCAGATTTTCGACAGAAATAAACTTCAATATATAAAAAGACTTCCAAGGCCAGGGTTTCAACACCACAACGATAACCATGCAAAGTAACACATAAAGGCATAAAAGATCATGCTTTCCATCAAATAACTTTCGTTATTAACAAATAGGCATATAGAGGCTCTCGCATAAACCCTAATTGTTACTAACCCTTTTTCACATAATTAATCCAAGTTGCATTAAGATCACTTTCGCTTCAATAACACAAACAAGGATCACCTTCAACTCTCGCAAAAGAATCATGCTCATAGGGATAGAAGATGAATCGCACAAAAAGATCTGACCTTCATCGCATCGCTTCACATGGTCACCGTCGGGCTCACCCCAGCCCCAGAAGTGGGTGGACTACTCACGCCTCATTGCAATAAAAGACATTGATTGATGAAAAGAAACTTGCATAAAACTATATTCAAAGCCTTTTACAATCCTGGCAATCAACTTTCGCAGAAAGCCAAAACCCTAAAAACCTTAGAACTCCTAAACTTCTCTGTGGAACTAACTAATTGTGTCTTAAAATTGAATGAATAAAATTGAGCCCCCCAGGGCCTTATTTATAGCCTTCATTCCCTAGCTATTCTAGGAAAGAAGATATCTATCTCTATCTAAAATTATATCTAAAATACTTAAAGATAAATAAATGCTTTAAGCAAATAAATCTATAAAGAAAAGATAAAACTAATTAAGGTAGGTCTTCATGTCTTGATAGATCTCCCTTCCATGATGATAGATCTTGATCAACTTTGGATAGAATTTCGTCCAGCTCGACTCCTTCGCGCCCAAGGAATCCAAATCCTACTCGGACAGGTCTCGTCGAGAAGTTTCTGAAAACGGCTCTACTCGACCTCGACCACGGCTCGTCGACCTCGAGTAGGGTGGTTCGTCGACTGGACCTCCTCGGCTAGATCTGCTCGATGTGCTCGGACTTGGCTCACGGGTGCTCGTCGATGTCGGCAAGGGCTCGTCGAGGTCGAGTAGACTGGCTATGTCGACTGGGTCTTCTCGGGTGGCTCTACTCGACAGGCTCGGATCTGGACTCGGGGCTCGTCGACCTCGACTAACTCTTGTCGAGGTCGAGTAGAGGTGGTTTGCGTCTTCGTCCTCGGCTTCTCGGCTCGGCACAGCTCGTCGACTCCAGACATGGCTCGTCGATCTCGACCAGGGGTACTCGAGATCGAGTAGGGTTCCGGGAGTCGGGTTGTCTCTGACTCAGTGTCCTCGATCAGCTCTGCTCGACCAGGTCTGCTCGACCAGGGCTCGTCGAGATCGAGTAGAGTCTAGTCGATCTCAAGTAGAGTTTTCTCAGCTTTCTGCTCTGTTCTTGAAACGCACTTTCCCGAGTCCTCGTTTGTCGGATTGACGCATATGACCATGCATTGGAAAGCTCTTTCCGAGGGCTACAACTCTCATGAAGAAATCAAAGCTTGATTCAGAATGAAGAATGATGAATAATGGCCTTTTCTCCATCTGCACCATTCTTAGCTTCTCCATGAGTTTCCTTTAAGCTCCAAAGTGCGTCTGATTTCTGCGAAATATAACCAAAACTTGTGTAGACCTCCATATATTGAAAATAAGTGTAAACTACACAGATTCTGTATTATTCTAACCCAAATGCATGCAATGTATGCAGAAATCGATATAAAAGTAAGTGTAAAACATGGCGAATTAGGCTCACAACAAACACCCCATACTTAAGCTTGCTTGTCCTCAAGCAATACTTTTATTTGTCATTCAGGGGAAGAATTCAAAACTCTCAACATCTCAGATTCATTCTTATATGTCCCTGCAGTCAATTACCATCCTTGAAAAGGTACTAGTGTCACAGATTCATGCATGTGCAAATATGTAAAAGCAACATCTACTCATCAAAGGAGGTTTATGCAAAAACAATTCATATGACAAAGCATTGATAATCAAGAAGACTTTAATTTAAGCTCAAAAAGAAGTAGATTGGTAAAAGGCTAAAGGTGGGCAAATTTTGGCAATGTGGTGCTAATGATCCGGGGAAATGGAGTATTTCCAATTTGAATTTCATACCACATTCTTTCTCCATATAATTCATCACCTTTCATAATGCTTTTCCTCAATAATAATGTTTTTACCTCTCTAACCTCAGCACTGCCTTCTCGCGAGTCGCAAACATGGGTGTCATGAATGGCCCCGGATACTTAGTGCTTTGGACTCCTCACAATGTGTCCCATCTCTCCAAACTATTATCTCAGAGAGCAGGGTCAATCTACCTTTATCTCCTGAGGTGATTGGATTTTCTTTCACTCATTAAATTTTCCATATATTTCAAACAATTTCCTTCCAAACTCTAATAATAATAACAACACAAACACCATATAACATCTCCATAATGTAACATCATTCTCAACATAATCCCCGGATAAGGTAAAGAATGGGCAATATTTTAGATCATGTGGAGCAATAATTGAAATAAGGCATATTATGGCTTTTGTGTAATGCATAAGCATAGGTATGGCTAGGATTTTAAACATATGAGCATTATATGGGGCTCCTCGTCTCCCACTTTGCTCTCTGCGGAAAAGAAAACGGAGGAGGAGGAAGGAACCCAGGGCTCCGGCGGAAACGAAGGAGAAGAAAGAAGGAGATCTCCGGCTGCCGGACTCCTCACCCACTCCGACCACACTCAGTCTGATCGGAATCCCTCCCCGACAACATTACACACGGAAATAGAGGAGCGAAAGCAAGGAGAGAGGAGGAGGAATCTCACCGAGGGGCCGAGTTCTTCACCGGATAATGCTCGATCGATGTTCGGTGTGGCTCGTCGGAGGCGGAATCCCACGAATCTGGATCTAGGACGGAATAAAATGGCTTAAAGGAGAGACTTTACATCGATTTGGGTTGAAAGAAGAGGGAATGGGGCTTACCGAAGAACTTTGGAATGTCGCCGGGAACCCCGTCGGAGGTCGATTTGGCTCGTCGAGGAAGACGATGGAGGTGTTGCTTCTGCTGCCCGTCGGGAAAGGAAGGAAATGGAGGTCGTGGTGCTCAGATTTGACCCGAGGTGCGCTCCGGAAAGACAGACGGCGGGGAGGACGCCTGGTGCTGTAGAACAGGGGTGGTGTCGGGAGATGCTCAGCGGCGCTCT
Organism: Persicaria tinctoria; assembly: GCA_037127255.1. Classification (NCBI taxonomy): domain Eukaryota; kingdom Viridiplantae; phylum Streptophyta; class Magnoliopsida; order Caryophyllales; family Polygonaceae; genus Persicaria; species Persicaria tinctoria. The sequence goes on along the minus strand of JBANSL010000004.1, from coordinate 33,544,860 downwards.
ATGAGGAAGGTCTAGAGGCTGCTTCTTCTCGGAGAAGACGGAGGAAGAAGCTGCTACTAGTTCCGAACTCGGAGGAGGAGGGAGGCGGAAGCGCTCGGCGTCTTCTTCAAGAGCCGAGGAGGGAGGAGCTAGGGGCGGTTCCGAAAACAACGAGCAGGGGAAGGTGATTGAAGCTGATGGTGTTCGCTGCCAATGCCCGTGGAGAAGCAACGGTGGATGGAGGTGATGTTTGTGGGTAGCTTGAAAGAGAGAAAAGGAGAGATGAGGGGGTTGATTCCAAGAGGGGAGCAAGCAGGTCTACCTTTGAATTGTGACAAGGGCTGGCTTTCAGAACTGAAATGGTGTGGGTTGTGTTGTAGGAATCGAAAGCCGTTGGGTTCCACTTCTCAAAAGGGAAGGAAGATGGGGCTCAGGGAGAATAGATGGGAGGTGGGAGTTGGATTTGATTTGGAACACTACAAATTAGTGCAGCTGTTGACCGAATGAGGACAGAATGGGAGGGAAGGAAACAAGTTACACAAGTGGTCCCAAAACCCAATTTAAAATACCCGGAATTTAACCCTGAAACCCGTTTATCCCGACTCTAACACAATACTGACGTTAAAATATCTCAATGTTTTGTTCCAATCCCGACATTCAAAATGAATTTTCGTATGCAAAATTGAAATAACAATTCTAATCACATTTCCAAATTTCAGCACACGAAAGCGGAAATAAAATCCGTTAAAACTCAAATTTTAAAACGATGTCGGAATGACTTTTAAATCGAAACTTGGTGCTCGATGACAGAAATTTCAAATCTCCCGAATCTTAGAAATCGAGATGATTATAAATCACTATTTTAATAATTTAATATTCTAAAATTTCCCGGTCTTTACACAACCTATCTAACTACTGGTTCTAAAATTTAAAACTCCAATTTTCTTTGATCAGATCTGCACACATGAGTTCTCTGAAACGAAAGATCTTTTCGTTGTTGAAATTTTTAACATCTCCCCCAAATACAGAAGCTTCAATCGCTTTTAATGTAAACACACCGCATGAAGCCCTGTAGACAAAAAAAGAAACAATGTAATGTAAGAACATAAATAACAAGTATCTAAACGTAACCAAAGAACAAAACAAGATAACAAATACATACCCAGTAGAATCATGCATTAACCCAGGAACCATGTATAGCTGGAAAGGAGAGGAATCGAAGTTTTCAAATAGCCCAGCCTTTGCTAAATGAATTGGGAGCCAAATAGCAAACGGTTGCAATTGTTCTTCAAGAACACCTTCCCTAACAGCAGGAACATTGCAATCGAACACATTGATTACCCTATCCTCAATTTTAATCTCCAACGCCACCCAGTGCTTGTTTATAACGTTGAAAATTGTGTAAATTTTCTTTACCGATGCCCATGGCTTCCCATAGTCAGCAGGGCACGTACCGACAAAATAATCCTCAGTGCTGGATTCAAGATCTATGTCTTCCCCATAACATGAGGCATAGTCGGGAAGGTACTTCAGATAAAATAGCCAATCAAGAACAAGAACATCTTGATACTTGACAGGGTCCTCATGAATGCGCTTCCTAATGTGAATCAAACCTGCTTCTAGATTCTAAACAAAGTAATAAAAAAGTGAATTCAACAATCAAATAATACAATAAAAAGTAATCCACAAATATATATATAAATATAAATATATATATATATATATATAATGTAGAAATACAACCAGTTATTACCTGACAATCAAACCACATATTCTTCAATAAAATCCGCTGGAAAAACTTTCTATCAACCCTTGAGATTGGACAAACAACGGAAAAATTCCTGCCAAAGAGTACACAAAGCAAAAAAAAAAAATATATATATATAGCATAAGATGCTGTAACTAATACAATAACAACAACATTTCATACAAAATACTAAACATAAAAATAAACCATACCTTTGCTTTTTTACGAGTCCATAAATAAATTCATGATCTTCCGAGCTGATCAGTGATTTCTTAGGGGCATGCTTTGGCATCCTCACTTTCTTCACTTCCACAACTAGACCATACAAGAATGTACTGTTTGATGGGATAAGATTGGAAGCCTTTAGTTGGTCAACTTCGATTTGGATTGAAGGATCCTTGGCGAACGAATCCCAATCAACGCCTGCACCCTTGTCATCATCATTGTCAGACAGGCAAATGTACTTTTCCAGGGATGGGTCAACCGTAACTCCAGCAACTTTACCACCAGCGCCTTCGCCTTCACACTTTGTAGATTGAGGCACTTCAGCTGAAGTTGCTGGAATCCCAACCTCATCTCCAAAAACATTAAAATCAGTGTCATCAACAACAGGTGGAGACTCCTTACCCACTCCTGGAACCTCAGTACTTAATGAAGGCAAAGACACGGGCACAACTTCACCAGAAGTGATAGAGGATTTGAACATTAACTCCTCGTCAGGGAAAAACTGTTGAAGATCAGACACAACATCATTCAAAATTTTGTTCACATCTTCAACAACAGCCTTCACAGGTGTGGCCTGAGGTTCACCACCACTGACACGTTCATCATCGCCTCTCACAAGAGTGTCGTCGGGCTTGCCAGGAACGTGCTTATCATCAGCCTTCACGGGTGTGTCCTAAGGCTTACCAGACCTGACATGTTCACCATCAACTATCGCAAGAGAGCTCGAAGACTTACCAGCAATGTGCTTATCATCAGCCTTCACAGGTGTGCCCTGGCACTTACCACCACTGGTGCTTTCATCATGAAATACCGCAGGAGAGCTTGCAGTCTTACCAGCAATGTGCTTATCACGAGCCTTCACATGTGTGTCCTCACACTTAGCACCACTAACACTTTCGTCATCAACTTTTGCAAAAGTGTCCTTAACATCAGACTTGACAGGGTTTGACTGCAACCTCTCAAACAAAGCTTCATAATTAGCAACCCTAACCTCAAGCCCATCGTACCTCTTCGCCATCTCACCAAACACTTGAAGGCTCCCATTCAACTCAACAATCTTTGTTTTAATTGCATCTACCCTTGCAGACAACCGATGCATAATTTTAGGGACCTCTTCAAGCTTCACAATCCTCCTATAAATCTCCTTCACCCAGTCAGGATGAGATGGGAGAGAAGAAGCAAAAGCATCAGCATGCGATTTGGGAGGCAACTCACAAGTTGGATCATCGTTAGCATCCATTTGAGGAGAAACATCTTCAATATCTTCCACTTTCTCTGATGACACTGCTATTTTGTCAGCTTCATCACTTGAAATGCGAACATCTTCATTTTCACAAGCAGCAGATGTTTGCCCCAGCACAGACTGCCCACCAACAAAATCATGTGCTTCAACACTCCCCAGGGGTGACCTCTGAACAGAAGGGGTCGGCACATCACCCTCTCCATCACTGTCAGCAGAAGGTGTCTCAACTCCTTCAACGGTGTCACCACAATCAATGTCATCTGCAAGGTCGGCCAAAACATATAGCCTCGCAGTTTGATAAGCATCCAATTTATCGGATTTAGGGGAATGGGTGTCAGAGTGCAAAACATCAACCTTGTCATCGCAAACAGGAACTTCACCACAAGATTTGGAAGTATGGGTGTCAGCAGTAAAATCTTCACCCTTGTCATCACCAACACTGACTTCACACCCAGATGTAGATACTGCAACATGAATATCTACAGGCTTCACTACATGTGCACCCTCAGTATCAATAACAGGAACTGAAGGAATAATAAAAGACTTGTCAACAGTACTATCATATAATGGCCTACCACTACTTACACCACCGTTCTTCTTCATCTTATACCTCCGCTGAAAGACAATATTCAGCGGGACATCATCTTCTAAAAGGTCACATGAATCAGTACCCAACCGACATCGCTTGGAAGGTGAAGCAACCACATCAACCTCCTTATGCAATTCTGTGTCAGCAGTAACTCCCTTCACCTCCTTAGAAGGAATAACTCTACCACTTGTCCTCACTGCTGAAGCCTTCTGTCGAGGCTTCTTTACATCACTCTTGACAGATTTTTTACGGTCTAGAGCAATGTGTGGATTGAATAGAACACGACTTGCAGAACGACCCCTCCTCAGGAGAACCCGTTCTTCAGAGGTATTGTTGGACTCCACCTTCTGTTTCTTTTTACCACCCATCACTCTAGTGGAAGATTTCCTCTTCTTTGAGGTCCCTGCATCTTCTTTATCCCCCTCTGGGAAAACTTCAAAAGCATATTCAAAGGACTTATCATCCTGTTTCTTTCTAGCAGCCTTGCCTCTCTTCGCAGGTGTCTTCTTCTTTGAGGTCTCGCCTTCATCGTGTTTCTACAACACATTAGCTTCTTCCTCTTCAACCTGGAGAGCCCTATTTGAAAACTTAGCTTCATATGCCCTTCTACGAACACGACGACTCTCATACAAAGTCACATCAACAGGTCCAGAAACTATTTCTTCAACTGATGCAACAACTATTGCATCAACTACAGCATCAGCTTTTTCACCAGCAAACGCCATTCTTTCGGTGCGTGCAAGCTCCCCATAAATAGGGAACAACGGAGTCTGGACAAAACGCATGTATCAGAATAAAAACCCAAAGATGCATCAAATAAAAATGTTATTTCAGAGAGAAAATATAAAAATATTACCAAATCGCCATGAAAGAACTTCTCAGCTTCAGCGTATACTTGGCTATAATCACATTGCCAGTGCAACGAGTATGGATCTAGTTCAGGCATCTTAAAATTACAGTCAAAATTAACGGATATAGCTGGGAAAGCTTCTAATATCCAAGCCTATTACAAAAGAAAACTCGTTATGACACTACAAAACAATATTTAAATAATGCTCACATAAGCATTAAAGTTATGCTGACACAGACAAAAACAATGATGACATAAGACAAGCAATAACTAAAGCACAATACCTGGAATGCAAGGCAATACCCATACATTTGATAAGAACCCCTAACCCCATTCCGATCTGCAACAGAAGAACTCTTCAATGACTTCAACAAACGGGTATATGACTCTCTACCCCAAGGATATAGTTCAAACTCCTTCTCATTGCACGCAAGAGATAAGAATTGTGCACTTACAACTTCTGACCTCCTATAAACAATTAACCTCTCAATCAGCAACAACTTTGTCATAATCAACTTCTTCTTAGACATTTTTTCTCAGATATGAAACGATCAAGTAACTCATCATGAGTCATTTTCTTATGCCCAAAAAATTCAAATATTGACACTTTCTTTGGGATATTACAAACACGGTCTTCACAAGGAAGGCATGTAATAACATGAAACTCAGCAATTGAAAAACGTGCAAGATGTCCACCAACTCTAAACCACAGCTCATTCTCTTTTTGTGTTTGTAGTTTGTACTTGACGGAGCATCATTTGATGCATAAGCTGAAAATTCATAACCATTTTGGTGCCTTGCGTCAGCACCCATCCAACGCAACTTTTTTGCAAAGTATTGTAGTGAGAAGGACACAAATGCTCCTTGATCAGATCACAGACATAAGGATGTGAATATATGTTGGATCTAGAATGAAATCGCTCAGAAACAGGAACGCAATATTCCAAACCCTGATCAATAACAGACAATTAAGCAAAAAACAACCATCAGATTAAGAAAAAACTACAACTTGCTCATCAAAATAAAAAATAACTTACATCAGACCCACGATAAGAGGTGGATGAATCAGAAGATTGAGTTCTTACAAGCAACAAAATACAGTAAAATGTAAATAGACAATAACAGAATATGTGATGACACAAACAACAACAAACAATAACAATATAATGTTACACAAACATAGTAAAATAACATAAACATCACAAAACACAACACAAAATACCAAATCCAAACACATACATTGTTGGAACTACAACAAACTAACACAAAAACAGACAGTGTCAGCGCCATACACTTGAACATAGCAGCAGATAAGTACAGTATCATCTACACAAACAATCAAAAGCATGGAAAACAGGTCCACATACACGAAGAACACTAAAAAGGCACTTACAAAGTGCCACACTGCAAATTTGACGAAAAGAAACAGTTCAAAAACCCGAATTTACATATGCATCTTCCAAAAACGACGGAAAATACTAAAAACCGCACATAAGAATGCATATAAAGCATCGATTTACCATAGATTGTCAATAGTATAATGAACAAACAATAAAATCAACATAAACGAACATATTCCAAAACCCTAGCACGACAAATTTCGCAAAAATCCCCCAAATTTATACCTGAGCTACTGGATGACGACATTGAAGTAAACGATGCAAACTCCGAGCTTTACAGAAGCAAGGAAGAACAATCGAGCCGGAAAAAGCACCAAACCGGAGATGGAGAGCCGGAAACGCAAGTTGAAAATTTTCGAGCAAAGAGAGAGTTGGAATGAGGAAGAAAGCGATTTTCTGGAAACACGAAAAAATGTCCGTACAGAAACTAAATTAGGTATATATAGGGGCCATTTCGCAAATTTGTCCAAACACGCGTCTATTTCGCAAATACGTCCAATTAATGTGCCTATTTCGCAAATTTTTTTCATTTCTTTTTTGGGTCCCGTCCATATGGTGTAATTTATATATAAACCGTCCATTGAATAGATTGTTTTTAATCCAGATGGAGATACACTTATATGGCAATTTGTATAACTGTATATGCCAAATTTATTACTATTATTGCGTTTAATTATATTGATATAGCTATTTCCTTATATAATATTTACTCTTTTATAAGATATTCTATTTATTCAATTATGAGTTAATGGTAAAATAAAATAATTATTTTTAATTATATAGATTAGAACTATCTTATTATTTTTATTAGATTTCCTTTTTGACGGGAGAAAGTTTTGCGATATGCACTCACGTGCCGCCACGTAAGCAGATGCACTCACACGTCGCCACGCAGGCAACAATGCATCGGTTTTAGTATAGACTAGTATTCGGTACCCGCCCGCTGTGCGGTTTCTTAATGAACAAAAATAATGTTTAAATATTTTTTTTTGAAATTTAAAGGTTATAATAATTTTGTTGATATATTTGGATCTTTTAATAACAATAAACTAAATTAAGAGTATTTTTAGTTCAGATCAATACACAACATATTATATATATAAATTATGTTTGATTGGGATTAGTACGCTTAAAGATATCTTAAATAAATAAACCAAATTTAGTTTGATTAATCCAAAAAGATAAAATGAATGAAAAAGATTTAATTTGTTCAGAAAAGAAAGATAAATAAAGATAATTGATAAAGATAGAAAAATAATGGGTTAGTATTATAAACAATAAAGTTTTTTTTTTGTACAGTAGGCAATAATTAGGAAGTCTTTACTGTAATAGCTCGGATTTTGAAATCCTAATATTTCGGAGAAAAAAAAATTTAATTAAAATAAAACTAAAATGAATTTAAAAGTGGAATTTAACGAAAAACTCCCTAAATCGGATTTTAAAATTCATGGAACAAATATCCGACTTCGAGACCACAATCTTCGTCCCCTTTAATCCGTTCTTATCCAATTTCTACACTTGGTCTAATTAACTAATTTCACTTTCCAACTCATGTTCTCCCCCTTTGGTAATACTTATCCTCCCCCTCACTTACCTCTTTTCTTTCTTCTCCTAAATTGGCAAAATGCCAAACTATCCTTAACTCCCTCCTCTGTCCGACTGCAGCTAGCCCAAGACCTATTCTCTTTTCTTTTTATCAGATTCCCACTTTCATAAACACACAAACACTCCCCTTCCCTTGTCTTCATTTTTTTATGTCAGACACTCTCTCTTCCCCCCTGTGTCTTTCAAACTCCAAACAACTCCTTCCTTGGCCTCCCTTGCACTGCCACCAGTCCACCGCACCCCGTCGCCGAGAGCTCCCGACGCCTAGCAGCGGCTTCAGACGCCGAGTCCCTGTTTCTCCTCCTGAAGAGCCGAGCCGAGCAGCAGCTCACCGCCATCTCCATCACTCCCCTCCCGAGTGCTGTCCGAGCCCCACAGCGCCTTCCTCCTCCATCTTGTTCCGGCGGCAGCAGCAGCACCTCCAGGCTTCTCCAGGCGAGCCGCGGTTTTCCGACGCCCAGGCGAGTCTCCGAGCACCACCGTTCTCCCCTGTTTTGCCTAAGAAGCCTCGGTAAGCCTTCAATCCTTCGATTCCCGATCGAAAACCTTGTAAAGGTTCGCCCTTTAACCTCCTTCTTCCTACCTAGGCTGCGCTCGGTTGATTCCGACCTCGGCGAAGCCAAATCGTGCCTCCGACGACGATTCCGGGCGGAGCAAGGACCTCGGTGAGCATCCTTAAACCCCCCTCCTGTCCTCGATTTTGTTTCTTCCGAATCACTGTGTCATGTGTATCTTCTTTGACTAACTGTTATGAGGGTGGTGAGATGGGCGAGAGAGAACATCGGAGAGTTCGAGAGTGGGAGAGAGTGCGAAGCGGTGAGGACGAGAGCGAGGGTCCGGCGAGCGTACGTGGGAGCGAGGGCGAGAGAGGACGAGTGGGGGAGTGCGAGTAGATGCGAGAAAGTGGTGCGAGGGCGAGGTGAGGGCGGCGATCGAGCGAAGGACGAAGCCGGGAGAAGCGTCGTCGGGTTTCGCTTTCGATTCTACAGAGGCGGAGGCAAAAGGTTGAAGGAGAAGACCAGGTGGGTCCCGCCTCCACATCATCGGCCACCTCAGCAGCTGGGCCCCACTCCCTTTTTTAAACTTCGGGTTCTACTTTGGCTGGGAAATGGAATTGAGCTGTTGGGCCTAATTGTTGGGCTGCTGGCTCATCTCTTTTTTTAAAACAAATGAAATTTGGGCCTGTTTGCCTTCTTTTTATAAAATGGGGTTCGGATTTGGGATTTTAGGAATAAAGGGTCGGTTTTGATATTTTATAAAATGAAAGGGAAGGTTTGGTAATTTAATTAAGGGTCGATTTTATATAAAGTAAAATGGGTGGGGTTATTTTGATATAATATATATATTAAGAATATTCGAAAATAAATAAATAATGGCATTGTAAAGTGTGGGGATTAAGAAAAAAAATGTTACCAGATTTAAATCAAAAAAAAAAAGAAATTGACGAACATTTTTCCAAGGTCGAGATTTCTAACTATTTGACTCGAACTTCAAACGGGTTTGAATTAACTTGGGGATTTGAATTGTTCGATGACTGACTAGCATGATGTTATGATCTGATTGATTGACTAATAGCATGAGTGTGTGGACTAATGGCATGCATGAATGACTAACGACACGATGAGATGTTACGTTATGTATCGTTTATCTAATAGCTTATAAACTACGATGAATATGATGAACTTTGAGATGTATGACTAGGCATATATATTGTTGCGGAAATATGAATGTGGCTGAATGAAATGATGAGAATGATATGGTCTTGCGAAATGTGGCAATATGACAAATGGTTGAACTTGACGGAACGATGATTGCGATATGGTTGCTATTCTCGTTGAATGATATGCGGATGATTAGACGTAGACTTATATAGGTGTTCCTATGTGTATCTAGGTGATCTTTAATCTATCGTAATGCTTGCGTTGCTGTTCTGCACTGCCAGGCAAGTCTCTTCGGAGCTTACTCAGATTGAATAGAGCTATTCCCTGCTTTAGGTGCATGATATACTAGGTGTTGCATTCATGATCAGCATGCCATGTAGTACCATGCTAGGTTGCATCTACGTTGAGCATCCCATTTCTTTATGCGTATGTAAACAGAACGGCCGTTATCTGTGATAGTCCTAGAGTCTTTGCTAGGGTCATAGGGTAGCCCAGCCTCATCGGGTACCCTGAGTCAATCGAGTACTTCCTTATATTATGATATGCCTGCGGGCTTTATTGTGGAGCGGGTTAGGCATGCGTGCCGCCCTATTATGAATGAATGCATTCACGAGCTGGCCAGTCTCCGCCTGTCGGAAGGGGTGGAGGTAGGAGAGGGATATGCCACTTGGCATTGTCTTGGGCCCTTTACAGTATTTCTGCACATTATTATGAACTAGGAGCATGCTAGTGTGTTTGAATTTCGTACTGCATTAGAGCATCTTTATTAGGTATAGCGTATATGTGTGCTTATGGTTGGGATGCAGAGTTAAGTGGGCATCGATCTGATCCCGCCCCAAATCAATTTTTTTAGGAATTATTTATGTTCATCCTATCGGTGCTGTTTGCTTATTGCGCGGGTCATTTTGTCGGCGGAGAGTGAGCGCTGGAGTTATAGACTTCACCAGACTCTGATTATATTGTTTTGGATTTATACTTTTGACTCCGTTTTGACCCGGCTCCGCCGTGGCACCCCTTTGTATTATGCTTTACTCCCGCTATTGTGTGACCTTTGGTTTTCCACGCTTAGACTTATGACAGGTACAGGGGACTTCCCCGGGGATTCCAATGATCCCTTCGAATTTTGGGTATGAAATCCCACTTGAAACGTTAAAGTAGAATTTCAAACCTTCAACCTGTACTCGGGGCGCAAGATCCTAACGAGGGGTTTCATCCCTCGAAACGTAACTCGGGAATCATAATCCCGGGCCGTTACAAAGGGGTATCAGAGCTGAGGTTATGCAAACCGAGTATGATAGGTTGAAGTGGTTTTGAAATGGCCCAAGGTTTTCAAATGGTTTTTCAAAATGTTTTAGAAAGGGCAAAATGAATTTAATATGGCTAACTCAAATGGACTAAGTATGAACTTGACTCAATAAATCTGGTAATCAAACAAAGGGAAACGATGGGGTAGTAAAGGCGCTAGACCATCCCTAACGGATGTAGTTGGGAACGGGTAGGCAAAATCCTAGCTCCTTTTACAGATGGGGTTTGAAGACTCCAAGGAGTCCGAGGGTTGGAGTAGCTTGGGCTAGGGGGTCGTGAGGTATTTGCCCCTCCGGTCAGTCGTCCCTCGAAGGACGGCATAGATCGTTTATGTGATTATATGCATTATATCCAACTGGGCCGAGGGCGATCCTTCTCGAAGGGGATCATATTAATCCTGTTGATTACTTCCATGCTGAGTGCTATTGTGCTTAGGATAGAGAACTAATCAATATGCATTGACTTGAATCATGTATTGAATAACTGTGCAAATGGGATATAGGGAGAATACCTCGTTCTTATGTCATTGGAATTCCTGTCTTGTCGGAATGGAACTTCCTTAATTCAAACCCTTTGATGATTCTGACTTCGTCATCCGTCACACCAAAATATTTAGGCATGTTAGCAAGGGTTGAGGAGCGTTCTCTCTCCCCGTTTTGAGTCCTGTTGATATCCCACCATCTATGCTTCTACCGAGTCTTGTACTAGAGGTTGGTGTCTCCAACGGGAAATTTGGGTTGGTCATCTAATTACCTTCAGAAATCATGTCGGATGTGAGGATTACTTGAGTATGTTAGTGGGAGTGATGACTGAAGTAGTTTCGAGTTAGGAGTGAGTTGTCTCATGGAGTCACCCCTTTGATCATCGTAATGGTCAACCATGTCTTCTTGCCGCAAGAGTCTAAACACGAGTCCTACCCTCACCTCTCATGAACAATGTGTGTGTCTTTGTGTCATACCGAGCGAGTCATACTAGCGTCCCACAGGGAAACGGGTTAATAAGTCGGTGATTGCCCTTGGGGAATTCTGTCAGGTTATGATAGTAGCCCACCTTGTGATTGCATGACATGATGTGTTAGTATATTCCAGCATGACTTGCCATATATCTTGCATGATTACACTTTTGGATGAATATATATGATGAATGTACGAATCCCCATGATAGTTACTCTCCATTGAATTAGGTTCATGATAGTGTGATCAACCCTTGTTGTATGTTTAATATGAGAAATGAGTGTCGTAGCATGCTAAATTGACTTAATTGGACCTCGTTGGCTATGTATATGTTTGATGAGTGTTGGTAGTATCATGTAGGGTACATATCTCCTAATTATAGACCATCGTGCAATTATGTGCCATACTTGTCATACTACATGTACATGGTTGTATTTGATGTGATAGTTGCTATGTCCAAATGACTTCACCCTATCCCCTGACATGATTATTAGAGTGCGTCTTATCATGCTTACCTTGAACCCACATTGTTTTGAGTTGCTATTGTGTACACTTAAAATGAGTAATGAATCATACATGTAGGATATCCTATAATGCTCGCTATGTCATATATAACTTATGTTGTACATGTCTATTGTCGGTCAGTGCATACATGTTCTTAATATGTCAAGCATGATTAGTGCATGAGACGATAAGTTTTAGCAAGTTCTGCGTGCATGTAAAGTTGATTATGTGAACATGTTATGAATGCATAGGACGTTATTCCTGTTAATAGGTACATCCTAGTGTGGAATTTGCTATATGTTTGCTTGCCGCACTTGTAACCTTATAGAATACCCTAAGGGCATTGTTGTAACTCTCGGGTTCGCGTTTTGTCTTGAGTCTCGTCATCTCTAGTCCTGGTTTGTGTCTGAATTTTTAAGGAAGTCGTTTTGTCCTCCCTTGCCCTCCCCTATCTCTGTGACTTCTAACCCCTCGTGAACTCCTTGATGGACGTCGACATAGAAGAGAAAACGAGCGATCGAGTGGCACCAGAGTGGCGCAACGGAAGTGTGGTAGGCCCATGGCCCATGGACCCTAGGATCGACGTCACCAAAGGAAGGACGCCTTTCGAAGATGGCGGTTGCAGACGTAATCCTCCTAGATGACTCAAGGAATGACGTTCTTCGTCCGAATTGTGATCTCTCTTATGCGATCTGGAATCGGTGTCGTGCGATACGCTTGGAACTAACTAAATTGAGGTGTGATGACTGATAAGCTGAACTGGTAGTGAATGATTGCCTGACTAACTTGTGTTTGTGATGATGTGCCTATATGCTTAAGTGTACTGACCTGCTAGTAAATCGGTTATGGGTTATATAGGTGGTGGTGTATTCTTCTTAGGAATGAGTCGAGTGTTTTCCTTGGTGAGACGGATCGGGAAATCGCAGGTAGATTGAGGTGTTCGAGTTGGTCATTGGTTATGCGAGATGGAATGCATGAAGGATGTGTTAGCTTGGGTAGAGTCGAGCGAGTTATGGCTTGTCGGAGATAGTGTTCAGTGAGTATATTTGAGCTTCCAGGTAGGTCTTAGGTGAAGAGTGGAGTTAGCATGGTGAGATTTCGAGGAAGAGGTCCTAGCTAGAAGTGTCGGTAGGTAGTGGGTGCAAGTATAGGTGGTTAGTGTAGTCCTAGAGGTGGATGAGTGGGCTAGGAATGGATCGGAGGGATTCTCAAAGGGAAGTGTTGATAGACGGATTAGTATGCCGGGAGAGAGTGTTTAGATAGTCTAGGAGCGAATCGTGAGTGGCATTGAGGATGATCGGTTAACGAATGTCTAAGGAATCGTAGAATTGGGACTAGGTTGTATGTGCGGTGATTGGGAGCGATCTTGGTAAAGGCTAAGGTTGAGGAACCGCTAAGGAAGAGTAGTATGAGGTTGCTTGGGAAATCATCGATCTTGGGGATTAGGCTGTTCATATCAGGTTGTACGTGTGATGAGTATTTGGGGATGCTTAGATGGGATTGGTAATGCTTGGAGGATTTATGAGTGAAGGATTTCTAGATGCGTTGTTGGAGGATTTTGGTATAGGAAAGGAATCGAGGTTGATGTGTGGATATTGTTTTGGGCTATTGAGGTATTTGGGGATGAGAGATGATTGTTCGAGGAAAGATTGGTAGCTGGGTAAGGATTTCGTTGAGAATTCTAGTAAGACTGTTTACTTGAGGTTGAGATGGGAAGATTCTGATGATGGATTTGGGAACTAGGCAAGTGGGAGGTATTGGAAACTCTAGAGGAAGAAGGATTTTACGAGGTTTGGCGAAGATGTGGGACTTGGGAAACTCGAGGGATGGTAATTTAGGGATTCCGCGGAAATGATGATCGGTAAAAGAGGCCTTGGACGGTAAGGTGTCATGGTTAAGAAGTGGGAGCTCGAGGCAATTTAGGACATGAAGAGATGAGGAACTGGAGTAGAATGACTTGAGGATTTCGAATGGTTAAGGTTTAGTAAGATTTGGAATGAGGAAAATTGGGAATATACTGAGACGAGGACCTGGAATAGGTTGGTTGAGGAGTCGTGGATGTTAGGTTTCGTAAGATTCGGGATGGGACAAGTAGAGTTTGTGATTGGTCATTGAGGATAGACGCGGGTGATGAGGAACTTGGTGATTCGTGGTTATGAGTTGGCACTAGACGGTTTTCTGCGTTAGAGTTGTCGAAGGTATGCCGTTGAATGGATTCTAGAAAGGTAGGATGCTTGTGTTGGTAATGTCGAGGATAAGGATGGGAGTGTCAGGTGTGAGATGTTCAGTATGAGTTGGGTTTTTAGAGGTGGATGGCTAGTGAGAGTGATTAGTGATACGGGAAGTGTGATCATGTTAACGAGAGTATTCGAGATGTCTCTTTGGGAGATAATGGTCAGGCAGAGTCTTGAGGACCTAGGGAGAGTAAGCAAGATTGTTAAGGAGCACCTAGATCGATCGTGAGAGTGGTTGAGTCGAGAGCTTGAGATTTCTCTTAGAAGGCGAGATGGGACTGGTAGAGGACTCCTAGGATGAGGGTGTGCTTTATAGAGAGTCTTGGTTGTTGGTCGAGTTGTTAAGCTTGTCGGAATAAGGGAATTGTGCGATTGAGAACTCTGAGATATGGTTTTCAGATGGCTTGATGGCATGGGAATTGGGACCCCTAGTAGTTGGTTTGGGTAATTGACCTTGAATTGCGGATATTTATGAGACTAGAGAAATTGTACGCTAGGCGGAATGCAATGGTATTTAGAACTAGTATTGGATTGAGTTGGTAGACCTAGGTAAGGTTGATCTCGATGCAAGTGATGATGAGTAGTGGTCGTGTCTTGTCGTGATTGGTAGTTGTAGACAAGGTCTCTTGAGGATTTGATCTAGTGTATGCTTTACTTGGGGTCGAGTGTTGTGCAAATCATATGCTTAGACGATGTTGATTCCCTGATGAATTGCCATTGGCGATATCGAATTGTTAGTACTAACATAGTTAGTCCCTGACTCGATAAAATGCTGGTGTACGGAAGTATTTGTTGCCTCTAATGCGATGACGCTTGGTAGTTAACATGAGTATGATATGGTTATCTGATTGATACGATGTATAATTTTGTGAGATGATGTGATAAATCCTACCTTGTACGATAAGATGCTAGATATGCTATGGTATGTAACTGTCCGTGACATGAGTATGACCTGGTTATGAATGAGTGATACAATTGCTATGTTAGACAATTGCTATGATATATGATGCCTTGAATTGGAATTGCTAGGATGCTAGAATTGAACTTATGAAATGTGATTCTAACTTGGAACATAGGAAGGGAATATGGGATTAGCCCTTAGAGGTGGATGATTCCACCTCATGAGATTGAAACTTGCTTGACTAACATCGGGTTAAGGGATTTTGAATAATGTTTAAAAATGACTAACTTGGATTTTGAGAAGTTGAACGCGATCGAGTACTTCAATGATTTTGAGACTAATCATTTTCAAACTAAGGAACCCCTTATAGACTGCTTGCTAAGACCTAGTGAGATGCTATAATGATTTCGAGTTATGATATAACCGAGAAGTCGGGGTAAGGATGTGGTAAGGGCCCATATCACACTCTCGCTACGACCTATCGGGGATATTATGGCCATGACGGCGATACTGTGAGAATCTCATAGGGGCACTTATGAGACACTTACGAGGTCAATGAAATGGTCCTTGGACTCACCTATTCAGACTTCATCCCCTACTTTGTTTTGGTTTTAGTCTCGGGGACGAGACTTGTTTTTAGAGGTGGATGATGTAATAGCTCGGATTTTGAAATCCTAATATTTCGGAGAAAAAAAAAATTTAATTAAAATAAAACTAAAATGAATTTAAAAGTGGAATTTAACGAAAAACTCCCTAAATCGGATTTTAAAATTCATGGAACAAATATCCGACTTCGAGACCACAATCTTCGTCCCCTTTAATCCGTTCTTATCCAATTTCTACACTTGGTCTAATTAACTAATTTCACTTTCCAACTCATGTTCTCCCCCTTTGGTAATACTTATCCTCCCCCTCACTTACCTCTTTTCTTTCTTCTCCTAAATTGGCAAAATGCCAAACTATCCTTAACTCCCTCCTCTGTCCGACTGCAGCTAGCCCAAGACCTATTCTCTTTTCTTTTTATCAGATTCCCACTTTCATAAACACACAAACACTCCCCTTCCCTTGTCTTCATTTTTTTATGTCAGACACTCTCTCTTCCCCCCTGTGTCTTTCAAACTCCAAACAACTCCTTCCTTGGCCTCCCTTGCACTGCCACCAGTCCACCGCACCCCGTCGCCGAGAGCTCCCGACGCCTAGCAGCGGCTTCAGACGCCGAGTCCCTGTTTCTCCTCCTGAAGAGCCGAGCCGAGCAGCAGCTCACCGCCATCTCCATCACTCCCCTCCCGAGTGCTGTCCGAGCCCCACAGCGCCTTCCTCCTCCATCTTGTTCCGGCGGCAGCAGCAGCACCTCCAGGCTTCTCCAGGCGAGCCGCGGTTTTCCGACGCCCAGGCGAGTCTCCGAGCACCACCGTTCTCCCCTGTTTTGCCTAAGAAGCCTCGGTAAGCCTTCAATCCTTCGATTCCCGATCGAAAACCTTGTAAAGGTTCGCCCTTTAACCTCCTTCTTCCTACCTAGGCTGCGCTCGGTTGATTCCGACCTCGGCGAAGCCAAATCGTGCCTCCGACGACGATTCCGGGCGGAGCAAGGACCTCGGTGAGCATCCTTAAACCCCCCTCCTGTCCTCGATTTTGTTTCTTCCGAATCACTGTGTCATGTGTATCTTCTTTGACTAACTGTTATGAGGGTGGTGAGATGGGCGAGAGAGAACATCGGAGAGTTCGAGAGTGGGAGAGAGTGCGAAGCGGTGAGGACGAGAGCGAGGGTCCGGCGAGCATACGTGGGAGCGAGGGCGAGAGAGGACGAGTGGGGGAGTGCGAGTAGATGCGAGAAAGTGGTGCGAGGGCGAGGTGAGGGCGGCGATCGAGCGAAGGACGAAGCCGGGAGAAGCGTCGTCGGGTTTCGCTTTCGATTCTACAGAGGCGGAGGCAAAAGGTTGAAGGAGAAGACCAGGTGGGTCCCGCCTCCACATCATCGGCCACCTCAGCAGCTGGGCCCCACTCCCTTTTTTTAACTTCGGGTTCCACTTTGGCTGGGAAATGGAATTGAGCTGTTGGGCCTAATTGTTGGGCTGCTGGCTCATCTCTTTTTTTTAAAACAAATGAAATTTGGGCCTGTTTGCCTTCTTTTTATAAAATGGGGTTCGGATTTGGGATTTTAGGAATAAAGGGTCGATTTTGATATTTTATAAAATGAAAGGGAAGGTTTGGTAATTTAATTAAGGGTCGATTTTATATAAAGTAAAATGGTTGGGGTTATTTTGATATAATATATATATTAAGAGTATTCGAAAATAAATAAATAATGGCATTGTAAAGTGTGGGGATTAAGAAAAAAAATGTTACCGGATTTAAATCAAAAAAAAAAAAGAAATTGACGAACATTTTTCCGAGGTCGAGATTTCTAACTATTTGACTCGAACTTCAAACGGGTTTGAATTAACTTGGGGATTTGAATTGTTCGATGACTGACTAGCATGATGTTATGATCTGATTGATTGACTAATAGCATGAGTGTGTGACTAATGGCATGCATGAATGACTAACGACACGATGAGATGTTAAGTTATGTATCGTTTATCTAATAGCTTATAAACTACGATGAATATGATGAACTTTGAGATGTATGACTAGGCATATATATTGTTGCGGAAATATGAATGTGGCTGAATGAAATGATGAGAATGATATGGTCTTGCGAAATGTGGCAATATGACAAATGGTTGAACTTGACGGAACGATGATTGCGATATGGTTGCTATTCTCGTTGAATGATATGCGGATGATTAGACGTAGACTTATATATGTGTTCCTATGTGTATCTAGGTGATCTTTAATCTATCGTAATGCTTGCGTTGCTGTTCTGCACTGCCAGGCAAGTCTCTTCGGAGCTTACTCAGATTGAATAGAGCTATTCCCTGCTTTAGGTGCATGATATACTAGGTGTTGCATTCATGATCAGCATGCCATGTAGTACCATGCTAGGTTGCATCTACGTTGAGCATCCCATTTCTTTATGCGTATGTAAACAGAACGGCCGTTATCTGTGATAGTCCTAGAGTCTTTGCTAGGGTCATAGGGTAGCCCAGCCTCATCGGGTACCCTGAGTCAATCGAGTACTTCCTTATATTATGATATGCTTGCGGGCTTTATTGTGGAGCGGGTTAGGCATGCGTGCCGCTCTATTATGAATGAATGCATTCACGAGCTGGTCAGTCTCCGCCTGTCGGAAGGGGTGGAGGTAGGAGAGGGATATGCCACTTGGCATTGTCTTGGGCCCTTTACAGTATTTCTGCACATTATTATGAACTAGGAGCATGCTAGTGTGTTTGAATTTCGTACTGCATTAGAGCATCTTTATTAGGTATAGCGTATATGTGTGCTTATGGTTGGGATGCAGAGTTAAGTGGGCATCGATCTGATCCCGCCCCAAATCAATTTTTTTAGGAATTATTTATGTTCATCCTATCGGTGCTGTTTGCTTATTGCGCGGGTCATTTTGTCGGCGGAGAGTGAGCGCTGGAGTTATAGACTTCACCAGACTCTTATTATATTGTTTTGGATTTATACTTTTGACTCCGTTTTGACCCGGCTCCGCCGTGGCACCCCTTTGTATTATGCTTTACTCCCGCTATTGTGTGACCTTTGGTTTTCCACGCTTAGACTTATGACAGGTACAGGGGACTTCCCCGGGGATTCCAATGATCCCTTCGAATTTTGGGTATGAAATCCCACTTGAAACGTTAAAGTAGAATTTCAAACCTTCAACCTGTACTCGGGGCGCAAGATCCTAACGAGGGGTTTCATCCCTCGAAACGTAACTCGGGAATCATAATCCCGGGCCGTTACATTTACGCAGAAAGATCATCCTTTCGGATGATGATAGACAACTCCCTATTCAAAGGGAAGGTATGTAAGTTACATATAGAATACATCTAGCTATAAAATCAGCTGCTGAATTTGTCTCTCTAAAGCAATGGCAGAAAGTTGTTGATGTGAATGACGTGCGAAGTCTTCCGATCTTCTCAATAGTTCTAAGGATCGCCCATGGAATCTTGGCTTGATCATTAATTGCATTGGTCACCGTAAGACCGTCTCCTTCAATTATCACTTGCGTCCATCCTCTTCTGTGGGCTAGTTTTAACCCCAAACAAAAAGCAAGGGATTCAGTTAAGAGTACTGATCCCTTTGGTACCTGTTATTGGAAAATCTCAATTACATTTCCATTCCAGTCCCTAACTATACCTCCTACTTTGCAATCTCCATTATTATTAACCGATCCATCAACATTTATTTTGTAAACGTCCCTCGGTTGCTTCTTCCATTTGATGTTTCTTCCTTGCCTCCTTTTTTGATCGAGTGGTTTTACATTTTCCCATCTTTAGAAACAATAAAGTTAATACGTGACCATTATAAAGATAAGTTATTTGTGTGTGAAATCTGCACTAATATTATAGCTTATACGCACAATTGTGTCTTTTTATTTTATTTGGAATTTGTTATCTATCCTAATTAAGATATAAGGTTATATTAAATAGAATATTTAATCTAAAAAGATAAGTTTTTGACTAACTATATATTGGCTTATTAATTAATGTGACCCAAAAATATAATACCAATTAATCCAGAATATGACACGCAAGACAAATTAATCTCGTTTTACTCCAAAAATTTTTATTGAGCGACAGAGACCCGCTGCTTTACATAATTACTCCACGATTTTTATTTATTTATACATTCTGGTATAAGTATAAAATGTTATCAACATATAACCAGCTAAGATACAATAACATCTTATTATTTACTTTATTTTTTTGTTTTGATATGTACCCGCTATCCACGATTTTTACCTTTAAATTTTGGGTAAACTTGTTATTTGGTCTTCAATGTTTAACATTCATGTCAAATAGATCGATCGATCTATATCTATTTATTTATATATCTAGATCTATATTAAATTTAAGTTACTTTGTTACACAAAAATACCTTAAGTAATAAAAATTAATTAGTCATCGATTAAGATGAACACAAATATAATACCACTTTAATCCAGAAAATGTTACACAAGCAGAAATAATTCTACTTTAATCCAGAAAATTACGTGGTCGCGAGGCCGCGCGCCAGTGGTCTCTGTTTATGGTCAATTAATCAATATTCAATAAAATGATGAGTTTTTACCTAATTAATACATATAAGGTTGAATATTTATAATAAAAAACCCTAATTAAAATATAAAGTTATATTGGATAGATTCTACAAACCGTTTCAGACATCTGCTTTAATATTTTATATATAAATTGAAGATTGTGTTTAATGTATAAATTATATTTTATTATGTTAATTTGTTTGAAATATTATATTATATTATTAATTGTCGTGGCCCACAAAAATAAAATCATATATAAATATATTATATTCAATTTGATCTAAAAGGTAGAATATTGAACAAATATTCCTTCTTCATCTTTTAGAATCATGACGGCGTGGTACATATTTATGTTGGATTTATACTATATTTTATGATAACAAAAAATTTAGATTGATTAACTTCGTAAAATCGTGCTTCATAAAAAAAATTATCTACATGATCCTTTTTTATAAGTTGGTTAAACCTTAAATTTAGTTTAAATGCTAAAGTAAAATCTTAATATCTAAAAAAAAATCAGCAAAGTAGATGTACGCACAATAATTAAATATTACCTATTTGTTTTAGATTACAAAGTTAAATAATATTTTACAACTAAAAATAATATTGGATAGATTATTGAATTGATGTGACCCAAAAATATAATGACCTTGTCTATTTATCTATATGTCATCGATCTTATGTTACCACCACATTTTATATAGTTTTTAAAACCTAAAAAAGTTTATGTGAATAGTAAAACATCAAGTTTTAATTAACGAAAGAGGTATTACTTTACCCATTTACATTGATCATTTGATCTTATGGGATGAAATATAATCTTATAAGGTGTACGTTTTATTTCAAATAAAGAACACAATTCGGTTTCTTTTAAATGGTCAATTAATCAATATTCAGTATAGTTAGTATATTATAGTATAAATTTAGTTGTATGATAAGAGACCAAAACAATTCTATCTACGGAATATAGATTGAAAAAATAAAACAATTCTATCTATGAAAACACCTTAAAGTTGTTTGAAAAAAAATACGTATTTTTAAATAAATGAATTCAGGAATATTTATAAAAGATTTACACTCCACGATAATTTTTTTTTTAAAAACTAAAACTATGGATAACAATTAATGTATGAATATCATATTATTTATTTGAATTGTTAAATTTAATTAATTTTACCGAGTAGCAAGTTCAATTTCAAGTTACATATGGACTATATAAAATCACTATGCATATGATCAATCATTAGTACGTATTTAGTATATAAAAAATGTGGTGTTATTCTCATGTAAACATATCTAGATTTTTTATTTTAAAAAGATAAATTTTCTAACTAATTAAGATTTAGGTTGAATATTTATACAAATATATTCAATTTCAGCTAAAAAGGATAAAATATAAGTTAGAATTAATCTCAACCACTATAGGTAAAATATATTTTTTAGATAAGTTTTTAGTACGTATGGTTGAGGTTATATGGAAATTATGGAATAGATAAAATATACATGACTGATATATTCAATATTTAATACATAAATACGTACTCCTTAGTAATTATTTTAGGAATTCCTTAAGTTATAAGGTTATATTGAATATATTATGTACAAAGATAAGTTTTTAGCCAACTATATTCGTTTATTAATTGATGTGGCCCAGAAATATAATACCGCTTTAATCCAGAAAATGCCACGCAGGAAGAAATAATCCCGTTTAATCCAGAAAATTCCGCGGCAGCGAGGTCGCGCCATTGGTCTCTGTTTTAGTATTTTATATAGATATAGATATAGATATAGATATAGATTAGAACTATCCTATTATTTTTATTAGATTTCCTTTTTGACGGGAGAAAGTTTTGCGAGATGCACTCACGTGCCGCCACGTAAGCAGATGCACTCACACGTCGCCACGCAGGCAACAATGCATCGGTTTAGTATATGTATATAGATATAGATAGATAGATGTGTGATCCTATGTGTCTATTTTAATTAATGATTAAATTAGTTTTTAGTATAAATATTCAACCTCATATCTTAAGTGGTTACAAATCTTATCATATTACCTTAAGTTATTTTATAAATATTTTATGTAGAAAAAATCTATATTAGATTAATTTATATGAAAAAAATGTTGGATTAGTTTCAAGAGATTCAACCAAGTAGTTGTTACCACCCTTTTGCCCAATCTATATAAATTTATACATATAATGAGAAATCTCATCTTTGTTAACGAAATCTAATTTTATTTTTATATTTTGCCTTATTAGATTAAATAAATAAAAGATAGATTAATTTGAAATCTCTTTTAGTTGTTAGGATATTATAAAAATAATTTAATTAAACTATACATAAAAATGTCATGGATAGAAAACAAAGATTTTTAATTAACTTACTTAAAAGATTGTAGATGATATAATTTCACTCGGTTTACAAATTGGATTAAATTGATAAAAGATAAACTATATATCTCTTTTGCATTGAATAACTATTTAGTTATGAAGATATTATAAAAACAAAATTAATTAAAAATATGTATATAAGAATGACATGGTTAAAATTAAGATGAATATTTTTACTTGGCTTTGCTAAAAATAAAATATAGGCTTTAATTTACACTAAAAATAGAATTTAAACTTACATATAGTTCTTATTGTGAATTCAAATGATCATGTACAATTAGATCCATTATACATATTGCTTTATTTAACGATAAAATAATTTTGTTTTATGGAAACAAATTAGGAAAATAATAATGAAATTCCATATATATATATATATATATATATATATATATATATATATATATATATATATGAATTTGAGCAAGAGAAAGTATGTATTTTATAATATTTTGTCGATTAAATTTAGTCAGTCAAAAAAATTATCACCAATAATAAATTGATAATAAGTAGGATATTAAAAAGTTAAAAAATAATATTTTATATAATTTTTGTGACCTTACCTAATTTGTGCATGAATAATAATAGTCATATAAAAAAGCCGCGAAGATCGCAGGGGATACAACTAGTTTAAATATAAAAAAACCGCACATGGTGCGGGTATTGAACTAGTTATCAATAAAGTTAAATCTATATCGATAATTTATTTTTATTTCAGACTTTATCATAATTGAACCATACACAAACAAGTAGAAAAAAACTTTAATCACATCGTCTATATCTATATCGATCTATATCTTTATCTTCTATTTTATATATAAAGAGGGCCGGGCTAGTTTCGGTGTACACGACTCTTATGATGTACTTATGTATTATTCCGTACGCATAACTTATTCATATGTTTTCTCATGATTATTCGTTTATTTTCAAATGATTCGTTCATAACAATTTAATTATTTGTCTATACAAAAGTGTAAATTTCATTCTTATGAATAATTCTACAGTACCATAGAATAATCACAAGTTACTTTTAATCTCATCTGTTGATCTTTTTAATTCAATGATCCAAACTTGTTAACATGATACATTATAAAGATTGCGCGGTTCGAAGATCACCAATAATTTACAACAATTGTGATATTGAAGAATAACGTTTCGGTTTATTTCAATCGATGACGTAGGAGTCTTTCGAGTGGCACCGATAGTGGTTTCACGCTAGATAGTAATCCGCATCGGAGGTCATGTGGTATTTGGAGTCAGTGTGGCTTATTCAGAAGTTGAGCCTTGTTAGATGTTATACCGATCACGTTCTCAACTTTGGAACGAGGACGACAAATAGGTACAAAGGCCTTTTTTTTACATTGAGCATATATCTCGTTCATATATTTCCAAATTCGTTCATTAACAAAAACATGATGCAATAGGTGCAAGGTTGAGGGTCAGCACAAAGGTCTAAAGGAACCATTGCACTCGTCCATATGTGACTTTTGTGTTAGAGTTAATGAATAACAGGTGCATGATCTGTAGACGGTCTTAGAGACGAATCCTTTTAAAATGCCAACTGATGCACGCAACATTTCCTTATTCAAAGAGGTGAAGCTCTTGGGTTTGAATAAATATTTCGATTACCTCTACGATCATTGGAGAAACATTTTTGATGGAACAGTACCCCAAGAATAAAGATTGTACAGTCCACTATTGGAGAATTTGATATGGGCTACCCTATGTGCACAATATTAAGTGACGTGTTGCTGATGGAACTCGAATTAGACCAGATGATATCCACCTATTTTGGAAAGATCTAACGGGGTACAACTCTGACAATGTTGTCTTACCTTACCCTACGCCATGTCGTCTTCCTACACCACCTCGAATGAAGTCTTCAACTTTACACCTAGTAACGTACTTTCGAAGGGGAGACCTAGAGGGAGGAGGAATCCTTGTAGAACAAGCTCGTTGCCTTATGAGAAACTTATGACAAATTTTAAAAGGGAAGAAGTCAGGGCACGTCAACGCTATGTTAGAGCTCGATCATCACAACCAGGAGAAGGTAACATGCATATTCATAGGTTTCAACTAGGGTCGCAATAATGTGGACCCTTTCATGTCCATGCACATTAGAGCAGTTGTGAACGTTGTAGAAGATGGCCGTTGCATATATCGAGCTATGGAAAAACCGTTGTTACTGAACGAGGATTCAATTTTTGCAGATATGAAAGGGTGGTTGTGCAACCATTTAGAACAAAATGGTGAACTCTACGCTGGTTGTTACATAAGATGTTATTCGTTGAAAGAGTTTGTCTACCTACAGAGTTACACATGGCTAGCTAATGGGAAGTGACCGAAGATACTGGATAGAGTTGTCGATCATGAGTCTTGTGTTTGCGATGGTCTACCAAGTAACCCTTATTGTCTTAGCTTGACACCGGCCCTTTATGTGCCTCCCTACACCCATCAACTTGATATCAACCCTTAGGAGGCCACACTAGCCTTGGCATGCATCGAAAACCAAGATTATTTTGCCGCAGTGAGTTTTATGTATCTTATTCCCCCTTCAATTGTATTTCATCCAGAAATTCTAAAAATTAGCAGTCTAGTATACTTATTGCAAGTATGGTTATTCTCAACGCTCCTGTACCACCCCTATACATGAATGAAGGACATACCATCACCCGAGCATTAACATATGAGATGCTCATTTCCATGCGAAATTTGATAAATTTATAGCATTGCGAGTTTAGGAAGGTCGTCCTGAAAAGGTAAATATTTAAGAAGGTCGTCTGCTGCAACATGTCTCGCAGCCGTAGCACTATGATGTATGACGTCTGTAAGATTTAGTTTTTCCTTGACTCGTTTCATGTTTGTTGTTTTGCACCCCTTTTTGTTTTCACTTGTATGTTTTGACGTGTTTTTGTCTGCCAACTTGTCTGTAATCGAAATTTAGGTATATCTGATCTCGAATTATTACCTAATAAAAAAAAGGAAAAATGACCAAAAATAATACGAACTATCAACGGTGAACAAAAAATAATACGAACTTTCAAAACTACCAATTCATATACAAACTATAAGACATTAAACCAAAATTGATATGGAGTCCAAAATTCACAAACTCTAAATTAATTTGGATTCAATATATAATTAAATCATAAATTGTGGTCAAAATTGTAAATTTCACAATTTCATTGTCTTCCCAAAACCAATATGTCGAACAGTTGAAGCCATCGATGGCGGAGATGCCGGAGAGGCGATGCCGGAGGTGTGCTTGGGGTTGATGATGTCGATGCGCCACAAGACCCGCACAACACTAAACACCCAACTGCCAACTGGGCGAGAGCCGCCGACGACGACAACGAA
This sequence comes from Persicaria tinctoria, assembly GCA_037127255.1. Classification (NCBI taxonomy): domain Eukaryota; kingdom Viridiplantae; phylum Streptophyta; class Magnoliopsida; order Caryophyllales; family Polygonaceae; genus Persicaria; species Persicaria tinctoria. The sequence goes on along the minus strand of JBANSL010000004.1, from coordinate 33,518,768 downwards.
CGTCGACAGGCGAGGCCGGATAACGGGAACCCTAAATCAGCCAAATTAAAGGTCAGATCCGTGAGAACAGATAGCGGAAACCCAAAATCAGCCAAAAATCCAGCCGAAAGAGGAGAAGTTGGAGCCCATTATGAGTGAAATCGATCAGATCTAAGGGTTTGGAAAAAAATTCTGGGCAAAGGGGTTGTGTCTAAGCGCCATTGTTGAGAGGAGCTTAGGAGAAGGGAAGATGAATACGTATAATTTTTCTTTAATTTTATAAATTTTTCCCAAACTTTTTAAGTAATTACAATTTGAGTTTGAAATAATTCATAGTTCGTGAATTTTGGACCTTGTATCGATTTTGGTTTAATGTGTTATAGTTTGTATATGAATTGGTAATTTTGAAAGTTCGTATTATTTTTGGTTCACCGTTGATAGTTCGTATTATTATCGGTCATTTTTCCTAAAAAAAAAGTATTGATATATAACATCTTATTGAACGTTATACAATGTCTCTTCTAACATTGTGGTCCTATTACCTTTCAAACACAAATAGACCAGAATGTCCAATTGAACGTTTTAGTTGACTACGTTGGATTCGACGTGATAAGTTGGCTCAATCCGATCTAGCTGCTCCCTCTCTTTGCAACATTTACACGATGACAACTTCCAATACGACGTTGTAAAATATCCACTTAAAACGTAAAAAAAACAGCGTATTTGCGGTATATAGAGGACACACATATGAAAAGGAATTAGGAACAACATTACGATCGAGGGTTGAAGGCGAAGCCAAAAAAAGGCAGAGAGATAACTAACAACAGCGGGTCTCCCGCTATGAATCTGTAAAACAAACGTCAAATAATTTGAGAAAATCGTTCTCTGTCTGATCGAGCGGACCTTATTCTCTCTCCAATCCACTCCCACCGCGATTACTCCTTCACGTCGTGCCCACCTCATTCCATACCCCTCTATATTCGATTCCATATTCCTCCTTTTCCCCAATCTGCTACCTTCAAATCTTCTTGTTGCTTTTTCGCTCGATCAATCAATCTCTTCGCTTTCAATACTTCCACTCTCCGCCCTGCACGCCGTCGATTCGTGGAATTCAGGTCAGACATCTCAATTTCTCTACCTTCCGTGCTTGAATTTGATTTTTCCCCCCTTTTTTCTTTTTAATGAAAGGTTCTGATATTTGTTGATTTCTTTTGGTTTATTTCGTTTTGGATCTAATCTAATTTTGTATATTTGGCCGTTATTATTATTGTTTTTTTGTTGTGTGTAAGGCATGTTGCTAATTGCGATTGATTTTTTTCCCCAAATGCGACCCCTTTTCGTTTAATTGGGATTTCAAATGAATTACCGTATCTAACCAGGCAACCGATTAAGGATATTTACGATATTTGAATGTACTGGCTTTCTTTTAATTTAAATTTGTAGGGAGGTTGATTTCAATCTAGGGATGGAGGTGGAGACGGAGAACGAACTTGTTGGGCAAAAGCTGTATGCCAGGATGAGGCTGTGGGAGCTTCCAGATCAGTATGTGATTGAGCCTACAGATGGTGTCACTGGTAACATTTTGACAGTTAGCAGAGCAGATGGATCTATGAAGCTTCTTGGTTCGCTTTCAACTTTCCCAATTGTTTCCAGAATCCTTAATACTGTGCATTTCTTTTTTTTCTTTTTTTTTTATGCCAATTTTGTTTAATCTTGTGCCCAGATGAGCTTCCACATTGCAGTTCTGTCCGTGTGCCCAAGATTCAGACTGTATATGGTGTTATTGGGATGCTCAAGCTCTTGGCAGGTAAACTTCATTTACTGCTTTTCCAAAACAAACATGTTTACTTGAATGAGAGTTCCTTTACTGCAGTTCTGTGATATGGTCTATAGTTCTATATTGCTATTTGGGTCTAGTTCTGTAACTATAATTTACTGTCCATCATTTTCGATGGATAGCCTGTTTCCCTCTTTCCATTATTTGTTTTGTTTAAAATAAATTCAAAGGTTTGGTTTTAGTTCATAGGTTGGTTTCAAGAGAAAATTTAGTTTGCTCAATGTGCTTGAAAAGGTAAATATAGAAATGGGTGGTGACACCAGGATACAAATGATGAGACCAAACTCAGGGTCTCATGTAAAAAAGGGAACCGTATACCCAAAAGGGCCCCTCTATACCCACCAGAAACTCCAAAAAACCACCACTACCTAGCATAACAAACACTCTACCATCCCTAATCACTCCACTGTACCTACTAAAGATCAAGAAATCAATTAGTCCTTACCACCCTTCTCATCCTTTCATAACTGATAGGTTGGTTTCAAGAGAAAATGTAGTTTGCTCATTGTGCACTACGGACATATAAGACACCTCTCATGTATGAAAACTACAAATGGATAAACACCTCAGCTAGTTATGTTTGGTTAAATTCCTCTTTCCTTTCATAACAAGTTATCTGTTTTTTTTTTCAAACGCACTTTTGTTTCTTACATCTCTTCAAGATCTTTGTGTAGACCATTAGATAACTACCAGTTAATAAGCATATGAAAGGTGTCTTCAGCACTAACAAATACTGTCTAAAGGGACTGTCACAACAAAAGAAATGTTTAGAATTCTTATTCAAGTATCCTTCAGTGTTTTTATGATTCCAGAAATATAGTATCATAATGAGTCCCTTCTAATCCTTGTGGTTTACCATCTTCTTTTATGCTTGCAGGCTCTTATTTATTTGTTATAACGGAACGTCAAAATGTTGGATCTTATTTGGGTCATCCAATCTTCAAAGTTTCATCATTGAAGATATTACCGTGTGATTTATCTCTCAGTGGCACGCCAGCAGAACATGTAAAAACCGCAGACTTTGCTGCTCAGTTTGCTTGAAGAGTGATTGTCTTTTGATTTCTAGTCTTTGTACTTACTATTGCAGAAAAGGATGGAGACTGAATTTTCAACAGTGCTGAATGCTGCAGAGGGTACATCTGGTTTATTTTTCTCATATGATGCCAATCTCACATTGAGGTAAAATATTCCTCAGCATCATTTTCTCAATATCATCATCGCATAAAAATTGCAATTACTTATTTGAGGACAGTTATTGTATCGAATTCATTTTGCTATGCATTCCTTTTTGTGTGAATTACATTATAGTGGCCCATTTCGCTATGTTTGTAATTTATATCAAGGAAAGATTGGAATATGTTATCTTGGCCCTTGAATCCCATGATACATAACTGAAATTGGTTAACTTATAAATTTCTCGTTGGGTCCTATTAGCCTTATATACTGGACCTATATAAAAGTCATGCAGAATTTCATCATATGTCAGTTGATGACTACTAACGTGTTCTGCCCATACTAGTCTTTTCCGGGAAGTTCGAAAGTAAAATGTTTGTTTCAGATGGAATTTGAAGACAAAACTAAAGCTACTTAGTACCTTTTCCTTACTATTGCCATATCACTACTATGTACAGTCAAGTTATTCAGTTAGGAATCGTTGTTGAATTATACCGGACCTAGAAATCAGTGTTGTGATTTAGTGGTTTTAGGTTTTGCTTGAACTAACTTTTCAACATCTTCAATAACTGAAGGTGTTATCTAGCCATTTTTGCACTCATTTTTCGTATAGCAATTTGGATAACTATGACAAAGCATGAAATAACTGAGATTTTTATCATGTATTGCAGTGCACAGAGACTGCATGCTCTAGGTGATGAATCCAAACTACTTCCACTTTGGAGACAGGTGAGCTGAATCTACTTATGAATCTAATTCAATCCAAAAAAGTTTATTTCACAAGCATTTATCCCTCTTCTTCCAAAAACTGCTAACGATGTCAGTGGAATAACGGCACTTCTTAGATGTGTTTTTGATACAGTTCTCAATATTATAATGTATTTCTCACTCAGTAGGAAATGAAATTAGGTGTGAGGTAGTGGTTTTCTAGCAACCATACAACAGAAAAAAGAACTAGCAAATGGATTAAGTTAAGAACGAATAAGTTCATTGACTAGTGAAACTTGTATAATTTTTCCATTTAACTACTTACATAATAGATACAAAATGGTGAAATGATTAGTGGATGTTCGATAATGGGTAAATGGACATTAACTACTCTCTATGTAATTCTCAACTTGGGCCAGATATGCTCAAAAAAATCACTGATCTCATTTTCTATGATTATATGATTGCTGCAGGCAGACCCCAGATATGTGTGGAACAATTATATGATGGAGTTGCTTATAGACAACAAGGTTGATTTCATGCATTTTATTGCTGTCTCTGTCAGCCCTATGAATGTTTGTCTAAAATATTTGCTGATTTATCATTTTTCTTCTTGCAGCTTGATCCATACTTGCTTCCCGTTGTTCAAGGGAGTATCCATATTGCATGTTTTTTCTTTCCTTTTGATTTGTTCTGTAATCTGTACCTCTGTATGGATATCTACTCGTGTATTATGCTCCTTAACTACCATCAGCATTTCAGCATTTCCAATCAGCCATTGGGAAAGATATTGTTGATGTTACCCTTATTGCCAGGAGGTGCACAAGGAGAACAGGTAAATAATGCTTTTCTGCTTTGTTTAGATCTGGGATCTGTTTAGTTTACATTAAATCCGGTAATTTTCAATGTTAAATAAAATTCTATGGGCATGTTTAGCATCGTTTGGCTTCCTTATCAGTAATCTTATCAATGCTTGATCACGTAAGTACCTTGTCAACAAGGCACACCAAACATTCCCGACACTTTTCTTGTACTGTTGAAGCCTCCCCTTAGAAGCTGTCCTATATCTTTTGTTGTTTGCCTTATTCATATGCAGATGTGAACATTCTGAATATCATTTAATTTGAATAATGCATTGGTACAATTTTCAGAACTTATGTACCAATTCCACTAAGATGACATATTCCCATGAGGAGGTTCTCGAGTAATTCAGACTAAAATCTCTTTCTAATGATTAATACAGAGTTGCATCCAGTCAGTGTTATAAGGTTTTTCCTTGTAAATCCCAATTTATCATTTATTTATCTTTTCCAAGGCACTCGGATGTGGACAAGAGGAGCCGACCCTGATGGTTATGTTGCCAATTTTGTTGAGACAGAGCAAATTGTACAGTTTAAAGGATTCACTGCATCGTTTGTGCAGGTACTGAGTACAAGTTTACCTCAAACCATTTTTCCTTCTAAAGTACCACTCTTACTAAGAACTTGAACTTTACTAAGCTTAGTTGTGTTATTGTAAGCTTCTAGTAAGGGCTATGCTGTTCCCTAAGAGTTTTTCAATTTTATTTAATATTGTTTCAATTTGATATTACAGCAATTGTGTTTTTGAGATTATCACGGTCATTGTTTCCATTTTTTAAGGTTCGTGGATCAATGCCATTTTTATGGGAGCAAATTGTGGATTTGACATACAAGCCAAAATTTGAAATCGTAAAACCAGAGGAAGCAGTGAGTATATGGAGCTCTTTCTTGACATTTTATGTTCATGCAGCTAGGTTGATGTTTATTGTGGTAATGCCTTTTGTTTTGTGTGGTAGCCTCGAGTGGCTGAGAGACATTTCCTGGATCTGAGGAAAAGATATGGAGCGGTTATAGCTGTTGACCTTGTAAACAAGGTATACCTTTATTCCCCCCCCCCCCTAATTTATCACCTAAGAGTTTGTTTATTACTCTAACTTGAACATTAGTCAAAGCATTTTTGTCTATACATACTTCGTTTTGTTATTATGTTTGCAAATAATATTATTTTTTTGGTAAAAAGCAATTGGAACTATGATACGATTCCAAATATGATATTATTTGGTTGCAAATAATATTATGAGTTTGAAAGGTTAGGAGCATTTGGAACTATGATACGATTCCAACTCTCTGCAGTCCTAGGTCACATGTGAGGAGCACATGATCTAGAGCTGAATCAGTTTCTGCAGTTATTTCCCATTATATTTACTATTCTCCACTTTCTCCATGTTTAGTTCCATTACTTTGAATTATAGTATTTAGGGTTTTAATTTATGAGTCAATTACATCTTTTAATTAGAGGTCAGTTATTTCCTTTTCCTATTATAAAAAGGAGGAGAAACTTCATTTGTAATCATCCAGCATTTGAATGAATACAGAAACTGAGAATTTCCTCAACACCCTTTTCTGAAGTGTGAGATCCTTACTTTCGGATTCTATAAAAGTATGTTATTTAAGATCTCTCAATTTTTGGTCTCCACAAAGTTCTGGTTAGTATTTAAAACAAAAATTTAAGATCATTCTTGAAGACTACAACAACAACCCAGTATATCTCGCAAAAGCAGGATCTGGGGGGTCAGGATGTACGCACTCTTTTTCCGAACAAGTCGAGAGAGTGTTTCCTATAGACCCAGAATAGTAGGATATAAGAATTACAAGAAAGCATGACTCATAGAAGGGAAACAGAATCAGAAACGAAGCAGGAAGAAGACAGAAATGAAGCTAGGGCAAAAGAACAAAACATCAAAGCCCAAAACTCTATACATCCGCATCCGCTGCCCGAATGCACCTCCAATGGTCCCTATCCGAAGTCATATCTTCCGACAGGTTAAGAAAATTGAGATCCTGACGAATAACCTCCATCCGGCTCTTCTTCGGTCTACCTCTCCCTCTACGGATATCTCCAAGATCCAAACTCTCACACCTACGAATCGGAGCCGAAGACGGTCTCCTACGCACGTGCCCAAACCAACGCAATCTACACTTCTGCAGTTTGTTCATTATACTCGCAACTCCAATCTTGCTCCTAATGTCTTCGTTTATGAAGACGGAAAAATAAAATTAGCCAAACGTATAATGATACCAAAGCAGTTTCTGAAAGAGGTTGTAGTTTCTAATCTATGTTTAGTTGTTCATCCTTGACACATTATAGTGCTTTTTGCATTAATATGCACATAACTACCAATATGTATTTCTTAAGTAATGCAGTTGGATTTGTTTACATGGAATGCAATTTGATTTGCTTGGAGAAAAATGTTTGTAAGTAGTCTCTTTAAAAGGTGCAATACTCACAATGAAGGACCCTTTAACACGTTCAAAGATTTTGTCATTCTTAATAGGAGCAGGGATGTATATTCATCTTAGGGTTCTTAAATATTTATGCTTTGCTTGATTATAGATGTTCAACTTCCTTTGCCCAATGTGAGTGTTTGTCCGTTTTATCTGTGGAGGTAATTCTTATGTCTGTTTGTTGCTTTATAGCATGGGGGCGAGGGGCGTTTGTGTGATATGTATGGTAAGGCAATGGAACATATTGTTGGAGATGACATAAGGTGAATCTACACTCCCAGTTTGTTGGTTCTGAGTTTGCAGTAAAACATTATTCTATATGTTAAACTTCCCTAATTTTCAGATACATACACTTTGATTTTCACAAGATATGTGGACACATCCATTTTGGGCGCCTCTCTATCTTGTATGAACAAATTGAAGATTTTATCAACAAAAATGGGTAAGTATCTATAGGCTAAGGTTTTGATTTATCTTATTTTTATTTATTTCCTGAATTGGAGGGAATAATTTCTCATGAATTCACCTTTTTCTTGTTCATGTTATTAATGCTTACTAAAATTTGACATGGACAGTTTGTGTAGGTTTTGTATCTTCATGACTTCATTGAACTAATCTAATTCTTAAATCTCTCCAATAATATCGCTGAGATGGAATGTTTACTTGCATTGCTCATGATTTTTGTCTGGAAATCTATCTTAAGAGTTTTTTTTTAAAAAAATAATTTTTTTGTAAATATGCCTCTTTTTTCTCTACGGGCTTGTCTTCAATTTTGTAAATATTGTTTTCTTCTGATATTTTCAAATTTAATCTTAAAATGCTTGATCCTATATCATTTGCAACATCTTCCTAGAACTTGAGAGCCTTGAAATTTGCAGTTATTTTCTGTTGAATGACCACGGCAAGAAACTTGAGGAACAACATGGAGTCGTGAGGACCAATTGTGTTGACTGCTTAGATCGTACAAATGTGACCCAGGTACGCGAATATCCACTTGTTTGCATTTTGAAATTTATATATTGGATTGAGGACAGGATCTGATGCTTTGATTGGAATTCAAGTAAATCCTTGATTATGGTAGTGTATAAACTTTATAAAATCTGTCCTGAATGTACTAAAAAAGAAGGTAGCTGTTTGTAGGGTGAGTGTGACTTTCTTGTGACTTCTTTGATTTATAGATTCTTTATATTAAGCCTAATACATTGATTACTATTTGATTTGCCAGATCCTTGTTTACGTTTCATTGTTTGTTCTTTATCCATGTTCTCTCATGGCTTTTTCTTTATTTACAGAGCTTGATTGGCAGAAAAATGTTGGAATCGCAACTTAGACGAATTTGTGTTTTTGACGCTAATGAGACTATTAGCTCACATCCGAATTTTGATGAGAACTTTAAGATAAGTGAGTATATTGCATCATATATCACGATCTGCTTGTGTCTTAGTTCACTCTTACCAAAATGGGGATTTCTTCATGGGCATTAATTTGACAAATGCTTCCTTTGTTATGTTAGTGTGGGCCAATCACGGAGATGATATAAGCATTCAGTATTCTGGTACTCCTGCTTTGAAAGGAGATTTTGTCAGGTACTTTCACTTTCTGATTATCATTTATATGCTCATATTTGTTGACTTCTTCATGTTCAATTTGTCACTCTGAATATGCCTAATTTATGTGGGATATGCTCAATGTTTTTCTCTTCTAACAGAAAGATCTCAGGTTTTTACCTGTCTGTGTTTTGAAAGGGCATAGAAAAGCAAAATTTGAGGAAATAATCTTCCATGTCTCTGCATAAATTTTGAATCTCCCTTCTCCCGCCTCTTGCAAATTTTGAACTCTCTGCACCTAATGTTTTTTTTTTTTTTTTTTTTTTTTGTTTTTTTAATGGAGAAATCTGCCTAGCTTGTAAGAGAACATTCTCATGATCATTACTTGAATTGGATACAATACAATAATTAAATTTGGACACATGGTGCTTAGAGGTGCCATTTTCATCCGAATAACTTCTGTGATTGTACGAAACAGATGTGGCCAGCGAACGATGCAAGGTATTGTTAAGGATGGCTGCAGTGCACTAACTCGCTACTATCTGAATAACTTTGTTGACGGGACAAAACAGGTTTGACCCCTTCCCCAATCTTGCATTTTCACCAATTAGAAGTGCTTCAGCATTGCCAACTCTAAAATGCAGAGTTTTACTTTTTCTGTGAATCTTTTATCATTGGTTGGACAATAATGATCTTTTTTCACTTCCTTTGCCTTTACATTTACTGGTCAGCACATTATATCGTTACTAGTGATCCATATGGCTATACTGTAGTAGTACTCAGCATCTGTCTCTCTTTCATGGTTACCCTTCGAATACTGAAATATTTTTGTCCTATCCTTCAAGGATGCAATGGACCTTCTCCATGGACATTTCATCGCATCTGTTAGCCGAGATATGACCCCTCAACCTAAAAAATCAGGGTTGGAGGCTTTGGCTGTGAGTATCATCAAAACCATTTGTTCTTGCCAATTTTATTTTAGATTGGGTATTTTCTGAAATAGAATTGGTTTTTCCTTTGTCACAAAACTTTCACAATCCATATTTTTTTGGTTTAGTTGAGGCAATCTTTAAAATGCTTTTATACATTACAATGCTTTCTTAATGCAGTCACTCCCAATTGCTTTAACCTTGGTCCTGTCAGGATTCTTCTTCGCCCTCATGTCACTTAGGCAAGGTATGTTCACTATTTCCTTCACTTATGGTTGTTTTAAATTTGCTGCTGGTTATTGTTAGAGGAATCAAGAGGTGGGGTGGATCTCAGGCCCTAGACCAGAACACTATGCACTGAATTAGTCAGTCTAGGACTGAAAAATCATGTAGCTTGGATTTTGAATCATTTGTAAGATGGTAGTTCAGTTTATAGATTCGCCTTAATCCTGATGTTATGGTTGAGTTGGATCAGGTTAGGTTTATGGGTAGGATACAGTTCCGAATTCAGATCATATTTGCGCTTCAAGTTAATCTTTGAATATTTGATAATAGTTTGAATTGTCTCCGTTATCCTATCTTTAGGGCTATCCTTTTCCTTTGTTGATGAAACCATGGTATGAATGTTCTGATTGATTCCCTAAATTTCTCTTGTGGGTTTTGCGTTCAACAGCTCGGAACGATCTTCGACACTTGTTCTTCTCGATATTGTGGGCCAGCTTAAGCGTGGCTATACTGCTATACGTGAGGGCTAACGGGAGAATCTTCTGCAACCGCCCTCGTCTGCATAAGAGCCACCGTTGAGCATCGCCAGCCACCCGGCTGATGCACCTCAAACAACTGATATTGCATACCTAGTCATCAAAACTACACTTCTGTATCATCTACTCTTTCTTTTGCTTGATGGAATTTTTGTAGTTAAAATGCAATTTCCGTATTATTTGTTAATTCTTTCGTACACCATATTCCGTACGCTCTACGGACGAATTTCACAGCTAGCCACTTGTGAAGTATCCCGTAGCTTCAAAAGTGGTTCGTTAGCCAGCACAACCGTTGTTTTTGTATTATTATGCATTATGAACCTCCTTGATTATGTGGAACATTTTTTTTTTGGAGGATTTGATCTATAAATATGTGTTGTACAATGTTTACCGAGTTCTTTTTCCCTTCAAAAGCTCCATTTTCACCTAGCTTTGTAATTTCAACCAACCTGAAAACCATCCCAATAGGGCGTGTTTGGTTATAAAACTGTTGAGAATGAGTTGTATTTCTTGGTATCAAGCCTGTGTGATAGAAGATCTTCACCTAGCTTTATATATGTGCAAGCTGTTGGACTAAAAACAATCTCAATATTCCCCTCCAAAAAAATTAATATGGAGAATCTGTTGAACTTGCTTTGAGTGGTTCTATTTTTAAGTGATTGTTGTTGGTATGGCTAGTGCTTCAAGAACACCTAATCATCTACTTTGAGCACTTGATCACTGCAATGTTGATTTGAATATTGTTTCATCTTGTTCCGAGCTCTCAAAAACTTGAGTATATTGATAATCTTTTCTCTTTTAAGTAAGCTGGTCATTAACAATCTTAGATTTGCTTTCACCAGAAAAATAAAGGAGATGCAGTGACGCTAATTGGCCGTATACTACCTCATAAGGAGTGGTCTTAATAAATGATGTGATCATGTTCATGAATCATGACGAGCCCATCACGCAACCCTTTTAATTTGAGTAGCTGACACCATAGTATTTTAGCTATAAAAGGAGCTACTTTGGTCCAATGAAGGTGCATGAATACTCTCGTTGGAAAGTTGATCTCAAACGATACAATTGTGTATAAAATGTCACCCTTCAACTCGACCCCGAAGATGCCCAAAAGTTTCATTTTCCAAACAATACCGAATTTGGACAACTTTTTGACCACCAATCAACTATTGCTAGTGCGAGAATGGGAGTACATTTTGGTCGGTGGGCTTCAGTGACATAGGGTGTGGGCAAAAGAAGACTGCTTGTCAGTGGGAGCTTTATCAAACCGCGGCTGGTGAAAGCCATATCATAGGGCGAGGTCAGATAGACGGATCCACTACAGCGGAGGTCTTTGCTTTTGCTTTTCACGACTCTGCCGCTATTGAATCCCTTTCCGTTCTCTTCTCTTCCTTACCTCTTTTCCTTTAGAACTTAAGCTATCCCGCAGCTCTCCTAAACCTAATCTAAGGATTCAATAAAGGTCAGATGTACTAAATGAAGTTGCAAGCAATGAGATTCATTGAATGAAACACTTGATGACATCTCATTTTAATAAAGGAGTTCAACCACCCTTCCATATGCCCTAATGAAGGCCAACATGTAATCACGATCAATCGTTGGAAACCTTTCGTATTATCCGTCATTAGTTTGTAATCTTCTTTTGTTTCTTTTATTTTTTAAGCATCAATATTTTCCTATATAAGGGTGTAAAATGTTCATTTCTAAGGATGTGAAATATGAGAAATAGATGAGTTATTGCTTCCTTTGAATCCGGGTTAAGGTTTCAATCTGATTTGGTGAGATGCTAGATCAAATCCTCTTGGTGAGATGGTAAGAGTGTTGTCTTAGTGAGAGACGAAGACAAGAAAGGGGGTAAGAGTGTTCACAGTGAGAGTCAGAGAGTGTTCTTGATCGAGTTAGGAAGTTCCAAGGGCAAGAGACCTAAGGAGTTTACCTTCCATATCCTTCTCCTTTATTTCCTATAGACCCCAAAAAATCAATCATACAAAAAACGTGTTTGAAAGCTTGAGCCTTGATCAATCTCGGTCCTCGAGGCGCATCAAATAAACGAGTGAAAAGAGGTACTGTACCACCATTCGCAAGGCTAGCCAGTTGCTCCATGTGTGAGGTGCTTCGTATGTCCTACATTGTGGATAGTTATCTAAGGTCTTGTTGGTTGCCTTAATTTGCCCATCAGATTAGGGACGATAGACAGACGAGTAATGGAGGTCAACTCCTTCCACTCTTAATAACTCTTTCCATATATCGCTAAAAAATATCGGATATCTGTTACTTATTATAGTCTAAGGTAGCCCATGGAGCTTGAAGATATGACTTAACTCTTTAGTAAAAGGCGAAAGAGTAGTTTGCTTTAAGAGTGACTTAACTCTCTTCAAGGTGGCAACACAACCTAAATGACCACCTATGGCCAAATCGTGTAGCCACTTCAGTATATGAAAATTCATTTCTTTATCATCACCAATGAAAAGCTATCATTCACAAAGGTAACCTTTGGATGAGTATGTGCATCTTTATGTGAATAAGCAATTAACTTTGGTAAAGTTGGATCCGAGCTCCATAAATCGTTTATGGTCTCAAAGAACCTTTGGTGAGCACCGAACAAAGTTACATATAATAATTGAGAGCCTTCAATCCTAGACAGAGCATCAAGATCGAGCATAATTCTCCAAGCCTTTATTATACTAGAAAACATGGTCAAATCCCATGAGCTTGGGATAGGTACGATCCTTAGATTTTCACTACAAGATCAACCTTAATGATGAAGTGTCTACGAGAGAGGTATGATCCCTAGGTTTGCACTGCATGAACAACAACCATGAGCTCTTTCTCATACACTGATAAAGCTTGGTGTCTTGGGCGTAGAGATCAACTAATAAAGTTGATTGGATGGTGTTCTTGCATGAGAACAACTCCAATCCCTGTGTTGTATGCATCTGTTTCAACTACAAACATTCTCTCAAAGTTAGAAAGGTCTGGTTCGTGCAATTTTCATTGTTATCTTGAAAGAAACAAAGACATTTGTAGCTTTCACACACCACAAAAAAATCCATCCTTCTTCAACAAATTAGATATATAGGCTTAGCAATATGAATTTAAGATTTGATAAACCTCCTATAATATTTTGTAAGGTGAAGAAAACTCCCGAGTTGTTTCTGACTTGAGGGCACTGGACACTCTACGATGGCCCTTATCTTGCTAGGATCCATGCTAACTACTAAAGCCTTGAGAAGAGATAAAGTGGCCTAGGACTCAATAACCTCTATACCAAAGTTGCACTTTAAGGGCTTGAGATACAACTCATTGTCCCTCAGGATGTCAAAAACATCCAATAGGGGCTTCAAGTGTGATTCTCAGTCCTTGTTGTAGATGAGTATATCATCGAAGAAGACCAACACAAACTGCCAAACGCATGGTTCATGATACCTTGGAAGGTGCAAGGTGCATTGATGAGGCCAAATGGCATAAATAAGTACTCTTAGTGCCCCGAGCAAGTCTTGAAAGTCAATTTTTGTACACATCTTTCGGCTCCATTCTAAGTTGATGAAACCTTGCCCTCCAATCAATGCTTAAAGAATAACTTTGCACCCCTTAACTCATTTGACAAGTCCTTGAGAAGGGGTATGAGCTAGGGTATTTGTCCTTGATAATTTTCTGGTTAAGACCCCTGTAGTCCATGCATAACCTTCACAAGCCCTCTTTTTTTTTTCCACCAAAACTATAATGGACATGTAAGGTCTACTAGTATTTTGAATAATATATCTCTTAATCAAGAATATCATGGACCAGTTTCTCAATCACATATATTTGTAGCATGGAGTACCTATAAGGTGTGCTGGTTATGGGAATGGAGTTGGGAATAAATTGGATTCTATAGTTAAACCTAGCCCCGAAGGATGGGAGGGTGCTATGCTCATTGAATATATAGATCACCAAATCAACTCAACAATTATTGCAATCTCTCTTTTGTGTAGGTACTATCACCTTGATATGCTAAATGATTTAACTATGCTACAACCCCTTCCTCTTATCTATGCCCTAGATCACAAACTTGGACCAAGCACTACTGTGACCTCTCCTTTATAATTATGTTCATTGTCTTCCCTTTGACAGCCTTACAATTGGACAATGTTTAAGAACACATGTTTGTATCCATTGACATTAAACTCCATCCCCATCTTAATGAAGTCACAAAGCACTAGACTCAAAGTAGTCAACCATTGTATGCTTTACAACGTATCACAACACCCAATTAGCAGGGTCATGACATCATCCTTGAGGTCATACCCTTGCAGATACTATCTCAAGCCCTCACACTTGTAATCAGTTTTCATACAATGCCCACCTGCTACACTCACCACCTAGGGAGTGATCTTAATCAATTTGCATCCTAACTCCTAGGTCGTCTTGACGCCAAGATCTCATATGCTGCTCTCCCCTTTCCAGATATAGTTAAGCAAATTAATTATGGAGTATTACCGCCTCTATGACATTCAAAGTGAGGTATGGAGGGGCTTTCTTCTGAGTGAGGAGACCATTGAGAAGATGAAGGTCAGGGGTGTAAAGACCTTGGGTTTTGAAATAATATTTTTAAAGTAAATAATATAAAATGGATTTTAGTCGAAAAATTCGGATATTTCGAAAATCCTCGTCCTCGCTTTAATATTCGTATTTTAAAGTCTTTAAAGTAGATTCCAGCCTAATTTCGAGCTTTTAAAGAATTATTTCGTCTTTTCACATCGGAATTTGAAAATATCTCCGGTTGTCAATATCCTCTTGATTTTCAAATTTTCTTTTGATCGATTCGGGATAAGGTCGAGAGAGCGGCTTTGAGAGTTATCGTTTCGGGTATTCTTTGATTCCCCTTGGGACCACTCCTCTACCCATTTTCTAGTGGGGTTGTTTCTTTCCCAACTTTAAACCCAACAACTCCACTCCTCCTTCTTCCCTTTGTGACTCGGAAGTAGTAGTAGCAAGACAAAGCCTAAGCTGATTACTTGATTAACACAATAAATCGATGTTAAAACAGCAGGATTCCTCCACCCTTGCTCCTCTACCACTGAAATGTAGAAGAGCCACAAACAGAAGACAACTAATTCAAACAAGCTCCTCACATGGTCCCCCCACCCCTTCTGATTCAAAAGAAACCAGACACCACCTACTCCCTCCTATTTCTGAATGCAGTACGTAGCAGCAACTCATTTCTTCTCCTTATATTGAAACCAACCCAAGCGCCCCTCTAATTTCCGATTCTTACATCCTTCAACAGCTACCACAAACAAAAACACAAAAAGAACTTCCTCCTTCCCTTACATTCGACACCAGCCACCAGTCACCACTCCTCACCTCTGTTCTGACCACCAACTCTGCTAGAAGCACCGACCAAGGACCTTCTATGAGCGCCGACAGCCAGTGTCGGGCACCATCGAAGCCCCAATCTTCCCCTGTTTTCAAAGCAACCGAGCCGAGCACCTTCATCTCTTCCTCCTACACCGAGCAGAACCTTCAATAGATGAGCTTCCCTCCTCATCTTGAAGACAGATGAAGACGCACCGTCGCCGCCAGTTCTTCCTCCTTCTCCCCTGTTTTCCATCCAAAGGTTCGATAACCCTTCATCCTCTTCCTTCAGCCACTAGCGCAACCTCCAGAACACCTCCTTATCCCCTTCGTTTCTCCGGCGGGCCCGAAAACACACCTCCAGGCTCCTCTTTTTTTCCGCAATCCGAGCCGGCCGAGCCACCTACTCCCCTCATTCAACTCAAGTAGAAACCCAAGGACCACCATTCACTTCCTTCGACTTTCGAAGCAAAGCTGAGAAGCCCGATCTAGGAGCCGAAGCCAGTGTCGGGCACCCCCTTCGCCTTCCTTTTCTTTTCCGAGCACCCCGCAATAATTTCTCCATTTGCCTATTTTTTCTCCAAAATATAGTAAAGATCCGCTTTTAAGCCATTTCCCTCCTTCGTAGGCTAAGCGAGAACGCCTCGAGCCTCCGACGAGCCTAACCGAGTTCCGACGAGCCTCCGGCGCCACTTCAAGCGTTTTTCCGACAAAACGAAGCCCTCGATGAGAATCTCTCTCTCTCCTTTCTTGTCCGACTCCGTGTCTCTAGGCCGGGGAGATGGTCAGATCTCTGAGCCACTACCGGTGAAGTTCCTTCCTTCCCCTTCCTTTTCCCAAACTGTCAATTAGTAGCAAATCGAGAGAGAGAGTTGGCTGCAGGCGGGGGATCGTAATTATACTTCATTTTTTCATCTGTCGACTCTCGTGCAAAGGGTCAGAAACATAATTCAGGTTCTTAAGGCAAATGATGGCTCGGAGGTCTTGGATGGCAAGGTCATTGAGCGAATGGTGGTAAATTTTTTCAAGTCGTTATGCACTATCCATAAGGATGAGCAAACACTGATTGGCTTGGAACACGGGATATTCCCACTATTACCAAGGGAAACTTGGGAGCACCTTGTCATTTCGATAATAGATAATGAGATATTTCAAGCGGTCAAAGAGATAGGGCCTTTTAAGGCTCCAGGAACTGATGGATTCCAGCCAGGCTTTTTTCCCAGAAGTGTTGGTATACAATCACGAGTACTGTTAATGAGTTTGTGAGAGAGTTCCTCTCCACTTCTAACATGCCAAGAGTGGTTAACGAAACACTCATTGTGTTATTAGCGAAGGTGGCTAGACCGAAATCGATTTTGCAATTCCACCCTATTAGTCTTTGCAACGTGCTTTACAAAATGGTTACCAAAGTTCTGGGTAATCGCATTCGCCCCCTGCTGCAGCACCTCATCGATACTATGCAAGGGATTTTTGTGCCAGGTAGGTTTGTTTCGGATAATATTGTTATTATGCAAGAGTTGGTGCACTCGATGTGAAAGAAGAAAGGTAGGAGGGTTCTCAAGATCGATCTTGAAAAGGCATATGATCGCCTCTAATGGGACTTTATCGGGGATACTCTGAGTAATGTTGGTTTTCCGGATAAGTGGGTAAAATGGCTTACCAAGTGCATCAGTTCGGTGAATACTCGTGTTCTTGCTAATGGAGAGATGACGACGGAGTTTGAGCCCACAAGAGGAATTAGGCAAGGCGATCCAATCTCGCCTTATTTGTTTGTCTGTTGTGTTGAAAGACTTAGCCATTTGGTGAGGAACGTTTTGGATAGCGGATACTAGAAACTGGCCACGTGACTAGGAGAGGGTCGTTGATCTCTCATGTCTTGTTTGCCGATGACATCATCCTTGTGGTGGAGGTGTTGGTGCAACAACTCAAGGTAATTATGAATATATTGAATGTCCTTTGCAGGGGATCAGGGCAAAAGATCAATGCTAACAAATCAAAGTTGTTCGTATCTCCTAATGTGGCCGACAATGTGGTGGATGGCCTGTGTGCGGAGTGAGGTTTTGAGGTTACAACAAACATATGTAGCTACCTAGGGATGCTGGTGCTTCATACCAAGATCGCAGGGGAGACGTTTTCACCTTTTTTTGACAAAGTTAACAATTAAGGGTGTTATTCGAGCCGAGCTTGACATGTTCAAGCTTGGTTCATTTGTTAAACGAGCTCGAGCCGAGCCGAGCTTAATTTTTAAACGAGCTTTTTATTTTGTTCAAGCTTGGCTTGTTTAGAAAATGAAGGAGCTCAAGCCGAGCTTTTTTTTGAGCTTTAAGTAGTTCTACTTGGTTAGAACATGTTAACTTAAAGGAAATTTTAGAAATTCCATAGAATTTGAGCTATTCTAACTTTATTTGAAAGAGCCAAGCTTTCAACCAAGCTTAAAACTTTGTTCAAGCTTGGCTTGTTTAAATAAGTGAGCGAGCTCGAGTCGAGCTTTTTCGAGGCGATCCCGAGTTGTGCTCGAACTGTTCAGTTCATATAACAACTCTATTAACAATCGCCTCACTGGTTGGAGGAAGAAGCATTTAAGCCTAGCTGGTCGCATCACTCTTACCAAATCGGTGCTCTCGTCGATTCCGTTGTACATAATGGCCACCGTGAAAACTCCAAAAGCTACTTGCGATGCCATTGATGAGGTGTGTCGAGGTTTTATTTAGGGCAGGGGCGGAGGGAGGGGGGGGGGGGGCATGCGGTGGCTCAAGCCCCCCCGGGAAGTTTTAAAAAAAAAAATTGTATATATATATATAGTAGATGAGGTATAGAGTAGCTAAGGTGTAAATTAGACAATATAACATTCTAGCTCAGTTGGTTGAGGGCTACATATGGTGGAAAGAGATGCAGTGTTCGATTCACCCTTCCCCACCTTATTTTTTTCATTTTTTTAAAATACTATGACAGCAAATGTTGTTATGGTTATTGCCTTATTGGGTACAACAACCGGTATGACAAAGATATATGTTGTTAGGGTTATTGCCTTATTGGGTACAACAACCGGTATGACAAAGATATCACACTTCTTTTTTTCATTTTTTTAAAATACTATGACAGCAAATGTTGTTATGGGTATTGGGTACAACAACTAGTATGATAGTAAAAAGGAAAGATATCACACAAGAAAATATTAGGGGTGGAAAGAAATGTGTGAAAGATAAAATGGGGGATTCTTTTCGGCTGGTAGATGATTCTTCTTCACTTAGTTTAAGCTCAAATTCACTTCAGCTGTGTAAGGATGTAACGACAGGTACAAGCTCTTCGGTGGCTGCTGTCTGTAGATGTGGGCAAAATAGGTGTTGAGTGTACTTATGCGAGACCTGAGAGTAAATCATAAACCCAAAATGTGCTTATGCGAGACATGAGAGAGACATCATTAAGGGTTGCTTCGCGACTCAAGGTTCGGTGGCCGCCTTGCTCCTTCAATCCAGGTTTGGTCGCCGGCTCTGAACAGCGAGCCCCCCTGGAAATATTCTTGCCTCCGCCCCTGATTTGGGGTGATAGTGAGACCCAAAGGAAGAGCCATCTTGTGGCATGGGAGGAAGTTTACAAACCAAAGAAGAGCGGTGGCTTAGGCATTCGATCTATGAACGAACTAAACATTGCGATCACGGGTAAACTCATTTGGAGATCTATTAATAATAAAAAGAATGATATATGGTATAATGTGCTGCTGGCTAAGTATGTTACGGAGTCTGGTACGGTTCTGGCAAGTTCCTCTTCGGTGTGGACAAGCATGAGTAAGATCTTGGACATGGTGGTTAGCGACGGCTTGAAATGGCTTGTAGGGGATGAGATATCGATTGAATTTTGGAGGGACAAGTAGCTGGTTGCGGATAGCCTCATTGAGTATGCTATTAGGAGCCGGATGAAGATGAGCTGTTGAGAAGTGTTCGTTCATTCTGGACAGATGGTGAAGGATAGAAGTGGGAGGAGCTATCGGATAGGCTGCCTACGGAGATTCTACTCAAACTTGCAGCGACAGTGGTGGTGGAGAGTGGCGAGGTCACAAATAGGCCGAGTTGGGTTGATACATCGGACGGTAATTACTCCATTGGGTCAGCGTATAATTGTTTAACTAATGCTGATAATTATGCTTGTGTGGATAGTGTTGTGTTCAATAGGCTTTGGAGGCTTCGAGTTACGGAAAGATTGAGGATATTTTTTTGGTTGGTTACAAGAGGGGAGGTGCTCACAAATGAACAAAGATACAGGAGACACATTGCATCAGATCCCCGGTGTTAGGAATGCAAGGACCAAGCAGAGACATTACTCCACATATTCAAGGAGTGCTCTTCAATCTCGGAGGTTTGGAAGAATTGGATTAATCCTAGGGAGGATCCTAATTTTTTTGTATGCCTTTTGCAGAGTGGTGGAGAGCAAATTTGATGATGGAAAGAAGACTCCTAAGAGGGCTTCACTGGGCTTGTGTATTTGCCAATGCAAGCTGGTGGGCTTGGCGCTGGCGTAATGACCAAGTGTTCAACAATGCAAGGCGTTGCAGTGATGAGGCGAGGTGGATTTAGGACCATATGAGGGAGTATGATGAGGTTGGGAAGAGGAACATTGGGAGTACGAGAAAGACTGGAGAAGGCTTTGAAGCATATCAGTTGGCAGAAGCCATGTCGGTGATGGATCAAGGCGAATGTGGATGGTTCGGTCAATAAGGAAGGGGAGGCTATGACCGATGGTGTCATTAGGGACAACGAGGGTAATTGGATTGGGGGGTTCTCTCATCAGATTGGTTTTTGCCCGGTGGTGATGACGGAGTTGTGGGATATCCTTGGTTGTCTCCGTTTAGCATGGGATTTGGGTCATCGTTTGGTGGTGGTCGAAACGGACTCTTTAAAGGCACACTCAATGATCGAGAGTAGTAGAGGTGGCAATCAGGCGGGTTGGATCGGGTTTGGGTTCGATTAGTTGGGTTTTGGGTCATTCGAGTTTCGGGTGATGTCTAATAATTTGGTCATTCGGTTGGGTCGAGTTCGGGTTTCAATTGTCTCGGGTTTCGATTTTTTCGGTTTTCGGTTATTTCGGGTTTGGATTGTATCTAGTTTTCTTCAATATTCATTTAAAAAATCTTAGTAGAATGTATCTTAAAGTTCGGGTAATTTCAGGTTTCGGTTATAAGGGGTTTGGGTCTTAATGGGTTTCGGTTGAATCAGGTTCGGTTCATTCGGATTTGGGTGAGTTTCGGTTATCGGTTATTCGGATTCGGGTCGGGTTTTGCCAGCTCTAGAGAGTAGTGTGGCAGAGTATCATCCGCTCTTTAGCCTAGTTAGTAAATTTTAAGGCTTGATCAAATGGATCTACGAGGTCCATGTCCATCATGTCTTTAGGGAAGCGAATAATCTCGTTGACTCCCTCGCTGGACTTGGTCTTTCTTTCCCGAGAGGCCTTCATGTGCTTACGGAACCCTCCGACGGGGTTAGAATATTGTTGAACAATGATTGTAGGGAGATGGCTACCCCCTAGCTTGTTTTAGAGTAGCCCAAGAATGCTGTCTATTCGAAAGAGCTTTTGTTTCTTTGTTTACCAAAAAAAAAAAAAGTATTCGTTGGTCCGATTTTCTTGTTTTTAAGAGATGGGTCTGGTTCAGCAATTTTTAAAAACAAATGGCTTAAACCAGTTTTTTTTTAAGAGAATGGGTTTAGCGTGGGCCTGATTTTAAGAAAAGAGGGCTTTGGGCCTATTTTTGTTTTGGGCCCGATTCTGGTAGAAATTATGAAATTGAATATTATGATATAAGATTAACATGTATTTTCGATAT
The DNA here is from genome assembly GCA_037127255.1 of Persicaria tinctoria. Taxonomy (NCBI): domain Eukaryota; kingdom Viridiplantae; phylum Streptophyta; class Magnoliopsida; order Caryophyllales; family Polygonaceae; genus Persicaria; species Persicaria tinctoria. Next base: position 33,497,377 of record JBANSL010000004.1, on the reverse strand, counting down.
AGTAAATAATTAAACAAATCATAAATAAATGAGATATAATATACTATATAATATTGTTATGGTGATTTAAAATATAATATTATGAGACTTGGATTTTTAAAAGAGATTTGAAAAAAAGGTTTTAAAGTTATGAATTTGATTTAATAAATTTAAAAGAGGATTTTTGGACATATCCTAACTTTGTCGGAATTATTTTGATAAAATGAGTAACGAATTGATTTAAGAAGGTGATGTTTTATAAGTGGATTTTGGACCAAGTGTTAATTGAGAAAGCTATTTTAGAATGACGGTTTTGATCTAAACTTGAGATTTAAGAATTTTGGGAAATATTGGAAAATTTAACTTGCCTTATCTGACTTGTGATTAATCTGATTGATCGTTTGTGCTGAATGCAACATGATGATATGATATTGATATAGTGTTAAGAATGAACTATGAATGTTTGATATATGTTTCTAAGCATGCGTTATGAAATGTTGTTATATGCAAACATGCCGATGATAGTAGCGATTATATGCTGCTATTATATGATCTTAAGTATTGAAATGTGAGATGTCATATGATGATCGTGAAAACATGCTATTTTGATATATGCCTTGAGTATGAAATCCTAATATGATGTTACATGTTGTTGAGATGAGATGTTGATATTAAGATGAAGAGTAGAGTTGATTCTTCATGAGTTATATGAGATCATGCTATGAGAGATGGGATGAACTGATGATGATGTGATGAAATTCTGAATGATGAGATCTGTAGTTCTGTGTACTTGTGTGATTGATATTATATGCTTAATGTAATTTAGTAGTAGATTCATATGCATTACTTGTATATGTTAGGTGATCATCTGTGATGTGTGACTTGCTGTATACCCGAATTCTACCTATTTCTGTTTTGAGCATTTAGGTACAATCGAGCGTCCTACCTTGGTGGTGGTACGGACATTTAAGATTGAGATATACTTATGGTTCGGTACAACCGAGCGTCCTACCTCGACGGTGGTACATACATGTATGATTTGGTACGACCAAGCATCCTACCTCGGTGGTGGTACATACATTGTAGTATAGTTGGAAATCTAGGGGTATGCCACCTGGCATTCTGTGTGGAATATTGATTTACTCTACTTTCCGCATAATTATCCTGATAAACATGACTTGTGTGTTTAAATTATGTCTTGCATTAGAAACATCTTTATTAGGTATATCATATATTTGTGCCTATTGTGGGACCTAGTAATCATATGTGGGCCTCAGTCTGACTCCACAACCCGCATTATTTTTTTTAGGTATGTTTGCAGATTTATGATTATTCTATGCTTATGTGGCGAGGTATCTTTTGGCGTTCCACCGGTAGAGAGACTGACTCCACCAGACTATAAACTTGGATGTTTTGGACTCTTGATTTACACCCACATCTTGGTTTTGATCCGGCTCCGTCGTGGCAAGTTGTACTCAAATTCCTTTTACTATGCTTTTAAACTGTAAATTGCTTTTGAGCGACTTAGTCAAATAGGACAGGTTCTGGGTACCCAACTGATGCAATCAAGCAAGAGCTTATGTGGCTCAAAGAATGATCTTGATCCTGGCAAGCTATCAAGATCGATTCGAGGGCTATTGGAGGAAGAGTATGTCTTTCTTAAACAGAAGAAGAAGGCTCAACCATGGAAGAAGGTCCAAAGAAGCAAGGTGAGCTTAGGCACACGTTTTGGTAATTCATCATAATCATTTGACAGCATTTTGACGTCTCAATAAAATGGGTCGTTCGGAGTCCATATTTATCGGACGAGGTCGTGCCATACCGTTTTGGAACGAGAACGAAAAGATATACAACTTTGCTATTGAAGGTCTTTCCAGAATCAAACTCGAAGTCGGCCGAATTCATCATCTTTGCAGTTGTCACTGTTTGGACGAATTTCTACATATTTGTTTAATTAATTTCGGATTTATTTAATTAGTTAGATATATTTATTTTATGAATTTATGAAAATAATGTGTGGGAGGAAAATATCTCATCTTGGTACTTTCCTTTCCCACCAAGTTTTATTTATCTATCATTAGCTAGTTTGATCTATCTTAGGTAGGTTTGATATATCTTATATAATTTCCTTCTATCTTTTATCTAGTCAAACCTCTATCCTTTGTAAGGTAGAATTGATAAGCAATTGTTATTTAACACTTTCATTCATTCAAATTAATGAGATTTGAATTATAATTAAGGAACCTTTTTAGGATTAAAAGGTTTCCCCAATTCCCCAATCCAAAAGCCTTGTTCAATCGACCAAACCAAGATTCAAACTCCATTTCTCTTTCAATTCACACGGCAAGCACATATAACCCAAAATTTGCAGAAACTGTCGCCATAGCCCAGATCCAGAATGGTCGCAAGAGAAGAGGAGCTTGGACGCTGCTTGGAACCCGACTTCACTCCTCGTGAGCGCTGGCGGCCTCGGTGCCCAGCGCCTGCGTCTTCAGCTCCCAGTGCACTCACGCGCACTCCCTTGCTGATCCACTCGCTTCTCTCCCTGATTCTGTCGCCATTTCTGGGTTCCCGAAATGTTAGAATTTACTAAGTGTAATTCTGTCGCCAAATCTGATTTTATTCACTTGTTTTATTTTGTTCCAAATTAAGAGAAATCAAGGAGCTACACATGATCACGCTTTTATCTTAGCAATTGGTTGGCCAAGTCAATTGCTATACATCACCAACGACCCTTTGCGTGTTTTGGTGTTCGAAATCCCCTCTTTCAAAAACTAACTCTTGGTTTTGAAACCTCGACCAATACTTGGATTGCAAGATCCGAACGAAGGTATTCAACCTTCGAAACATAACCCGAATATTTATATTTGAGCCGTTACAAAGTCGGTATCAGAGCTAGGTTGTGCAATTCGAGTACAAAAGGGTTGCATGTATGTTTTAGAAAATCGCCCAAAGATTTTGAAGGATTTTAAAAGGTTTCAAAAAGGGCAAAATGGGTTTTAATGAACCTAACTTAAGGTGAAGAAGTGGAATGGGGTAATCGAGTGGGTAGAGAGGTGATAGACGGACCCTTATGGACGTAGATTCGGAAAACAATAGACTAACCCTAGCTTACTCTTTACAAAGGACCTGGAAGGCTCCAAGGACATTGCACCGCGGAGGTTGGAGTAGCGGGGTTAGAACATTAGAAACCGAGAGGTAGTTGCCCCTCTGGTCAGTCGCCCCTCGAAGAGCGGGTTCTTGATAGATTGTTGTGACTTTATAAACTGGGCCCGAGGGCGACCCCCCTCGAAGGGGATCAGATTAACTATTGGGGATTGTTTTGTGCTTAATACTGTTTTGTATTTTTTGAATGATCAATGTTCTCTCCTTAATTAGGCTCATGATAGTGTGATCGCTCCTTTCTTATAACCTGATAATATGAGTTATTTAGTTTATGGATATATGTTACAACTTGATGTTCAATATGCCTCATATAATGCTTGATTTCTAGCATGCTTACCAACTTGTAATGCCATGATGATCTCATTGTTACTCTAGGGTAGTCTCTTATTGATGTCCATGTTTTATGCCATGTTTTAATACCTATTTCAGCTCCTTAATCTATCATTTTATGCATTCTGGATTGGAAATATAGCAAATTTATGTAGTTATGCTTAATATTGCCAAATATGGAGTCTACACAAGTTTGATGTGGTTTTCAGGAGTTTAGAGCTAATTTGGAGAATTTTGGACGCACCTTTGAGCTTAAAGGAAAATCATGATGACATTGGAAAAGCTAATTAAGGAAGAGCGCAGGATGGTGCAGTTGGAGAAAACGCCACTTTTCACCATTCATCATTCTGAATCAAGTTCTAATGTCTTCATGAGAGTTGTAGCCATCGAAAAGAGATTTCCAACACATACACATATGCGTCAATCGGACGAATGAGCACTCAGGAATGTGCATTTCAAGACAAAGTAGAATGCTGAAAGTTGATGAGAGTTGGTCGGTATCAACCAAAGCCTAGTCGAAATTGCAGAATCAGACTCGATAAAGTTCAGACTTGACGACGGCAAAAGGAAGACAGGTCGATTTCGACCTAACTTGGTCGATATCGACCAAACCCCAACTCGAAATCTTAGCCAAAGCCGACATCGAGTGAATAGAAACCGAATCCGAACAAGACAATCAATATCGACCAACGTTGGTCGATAACGACCAATCCCCTAGATCGAGTATGAGCCAATTCCGAGTCCTATGAAGATTCCAAGTGAAAATATTCTGAGTGGAAATTCCTTGCACATGAAGACATGAGAGATATTATCTTTTTACCTTTTTATCTATCCTAAGGGTTGAACATTTATTTACACTATAGGATTTATCTAGTTTTACCTAGTTTGATTTATTTTCTTTCAAGTAGAATTATATCTTTTAGCTAGATAGAGATATAGGATAGATATTTCTTTCCTTGATTAGCACGGATTAAGGCCTATAAATAAAGCCCTAGGGGCTGGTTTTTATTCATTCAATTCCAGGGAGACAATTCCAATAGCAAGTAGAGAGTTTTAGGAGTTCAAGGCTTTTAGGGCTTTGTCGCTTTTGCGAAAGTTGGAATGCCGGCATTGTAAATGTTTTGAATTTAGTTTAATGCAAAGTTTATTTCTTTCAATGATGTCTTCGATTGTGATGAGCGAGTAGTCCACCTACTTCTAGGGTCGGGGTGAGCCCGACGATAGCCATGCACGCTTGAGGTAAAGATTCGATATTTATTATGTTTTGATCATCCACTGCCTTTTATATGTTTATTGCATACTCGAAAGAACAGAGATTCATGTAACAACTTGGATTATAAACATAAAGTTGGTAGATACAATTAGGGTTACTTGAAAAGGTTGTCTAATTGTTGGAAAAAGCGAAAGCATGCTCCTTTGATGTGATTGCATAATTATTTATTCATATTATCTTACCTTATCCGTGTTTGGTTATCGTTGTGGTAAACCCCGGTCTTGGAAGTTTTATTTCATATTTGTTTACTTCGAATCTATTAACTTGGTTATTTCTGTTCATCCTTCGCTTCCATCCTCGCAGTCTTCGGCCTTCTTTCGCCGACAAACAAGTTCTGCAGGTACTCAAAATTGACCTCTTCAGGTCAAAATCGAGTCTTCTGGTTAACTTGCGGTCTTCTGAGCTGGTCAATATTTGCCACTGACTTGGTTGAAATCGAGCACATCTACTCGAAATCGACCTTTGCTTGTTTTTGTTCTCTGCAAGTACAGGTAGAAGTCGACAGAGTCTGGTCGAAATCGGCTACGCAGGTCGATATTGAGTAGATCTAGTCGAATTCAACTTCCCTCTACAGAGTTTCTAGAAATCGACCGACTCGTCGATATCGACTATACCCTGGTCGATATCGAGTAAGTCTTCTGAGTTGAAATACAAAGTGAACGTGAGCTATCTAGGATCCCCTGACACGCTTCCTCGTGGATTGATCCTGATTCTCTTCCACTACAGCGGGAGGAAGTCTTGAATTTATTTGGGTAGGCTAGAACTCGGTTTGAATTTATTTTCGTATTTTCAATTCGATTTCCTCCTACATCACTTATACCCTCATTAACAAATGACCTGACATATCGCATGATCACACACCACGTCATATCTAGATTCCGTACATACCTTGACATATGTTACTAGTATCATGAAGGATGTATGCTCCCCAATTACAGTTCATCAGATGATTACGTGTCGTGCTTTTTCTATCATGTAAATATTGTTGCCATGAATGTGATAAATGCAACACCACTTTGATATCCCATTTCAGAACATTAAGCCTGATTGTTAATATGAACCCTGTTGATATGTGACGATATGCTATTATGATGCCGGAATGACATTGTTTTGGGTGTTAGCATGATGAAACTTGATAATTTAACCTGATCATGTCAATATATGGTGGTTTAAAATTTTGTAAGCATGATGGTATCTTGAGATTTATGGCATAAAATTTATTTTGAAACGATTGATAATGTGTTGATAATGTTATGATTATGATGTACTTGCAAGTTATGACTTAATACGCATGTTTAATCACTGTCTTCTATGTGATATTCTTGTCTGATGTATGCGAATTGAGGGTTTCCTTTGTAGAATGACATGGGGAGTGTTAGGAGGATTAGAAGCCTTAGGTTGTTTCGGTGAGGATATATGACTGATAGAGTCTATTTTAGTCATGTTTTAATTACAGATTTGCATATTAATTTAGAGCATGTTTACATATTTTATAGCTTATTTAGTGTTATTTGATTTTCAAAGTCTACACTAGTGTTTTTATATATTTCAGGTATTTCTAAGTTGGATCGTATGAATTTAAAAGATTGCTCGGGATTGTTATACAAATTGGAAGCGAGATGGGCCGGCTACGTATTTGGACTGATGAATTGGAATGCTTCGTTGATTTGGACTGAGATGAATTAGAATTTGAAAGCAAGGCGCCGATTTGCAATTGAGTGCTTCGTTATATATATTATTATATTTAGGTTAATAAGATAGAATTAGATTATATATATTTATATTATATATTATATAGATTAGGTAGATTAGGAGGGTATTGCTCGTTCATATCTATATATACATTCATATACACCGTTAAGAAAGGGGGAGGCCGAACATACTGTTGAGGCCGAACAACAGTATACGGCTGGACTGGTTTTGTTTCCTACTAAATCCTAATTGTGTTTTGTCTTATTTTTATTTTTATGGAGACTTAAACTCTCCCGTTCCGTCTATAATTTGAAGCTTTGTTTGATTGAGTTGTGAGTTTTTGATTCTTGTTCCTTATTTCCTATATTGAATGTTTCGACTTCTTTATGCTTGAATGTTTGATTGTTTTATTCTATCTCGACTGATCAACTTGGTAGAATTAATTCAATTGCTAGGGTTTTGTAGATTCCTGATTTTGATCCTTAACCCAAGTGGCAAACTTATCCCTTTAGGGCTGATTGAACTAATTGGATGGGTAGGAAGTTGGATGTGTTGTTAAATCCTTCTTTAGGGACTGCAAATACCTTGGTTAATCTCTTGTCTTAAAGCTATCAATTGGGTTAAATCCTTCTTTAGGGACTATTCGATTGATAAGGGTTTCTAGGACTGATTGGACTAGTAACTATATTAGGTCGGGATAAGGGCATTCATAGGAATCATAAAAGGACAAGAGGAAGTTACAATATCAATTCAACCAAATAAAGTGGATAGTTGTAGGTAGAACGATTTTCTCTAAATTGCATTAATTTGTTTATAGTTTATTTTCTTTTCTTTCTTATTTTCACCACCCAAAAACCCCCCGTTTCATATTAATTGGTAAATAAACTTAACTTAGGAATAACTTGATTCTATGTGGGATCGACTCGTGCTTACCACACTACATTAGTTAGGTAGGTTCGAAATTATTTTGATACGGTTAACACGACTAAAAACCGCTCATCAAATTGGCGCCGTTGCCGGGGAATCAAAGTTTATTTCTTTGTTTTGTGTGTTTGCTGATTATTGTATATAACTTAACTTTGTTGTGAATCTATCTTACGGTTCACGAAACTCTTACTACTAACATTTTAAGATGAGTTTAATGCAGTGTCAAGGGGAAAATTTTCACCATTATTTCACAAGAGTGAATAATTTATTGGATGCCCGTTATGCAAGGGGTTACAAAGATAGTTTGCAAGATATGGTTGTTTGTGTACTTGAGGGCATGACTCCTGAGACCAAAGAACTTGCCGAGTCTATGAGTAACGGAGGCTTGGCAAGTTTCGACTTTTCAGAGATGTGGGATTTTTTCTGCTACATGGGTCACCAGGTGGGACAGGAAGAAGCTTTCACACGTCAGGTTATGTTGGAAGAGGTGCTTAAAAGGATGGAGCGAATTGAGGAACAATTGAACCAACTTAATCAACCGGTGAGTGAGTTGGTAGTAGAGCAATGTTTTATTCCTCAAGTTGATCAAAGTCAAGACACAAACAATGATGGTTTGATCGATGAGAGCCCGATGCTCCCTGACATGGAGTCTCTTGAGTGCACGCATGAGGATCCATGTGTTTTGGCTCCTATTTCATCGGAAGAAATCATCCATGACTTGCCTATCAAAGAATCATTTACCGAGCCGACTTTTGTGGCTCTCGAAGAAGGTATTGATATTTCTTGCACTTTTGTAAACTTTGGTGAATATACAGACCCTTGGGAGTATTACTTTGAGAAGCCACCAACGGAACTGTGTTGGTGGTATCATATCCCTTCGGCAGAGAGTCATGCTAGACTCTTTGATAAATTGAAAGGGTCTTTAACTTCTATATTTTATACTTTCAATTTATTATGCTATGATATTCTGTGTAAGATGTGTGCACAAGAATATGATAGGTTATTGAGGGCTTTAACAATGTCCGATCTTAGAGACATTGTGAGGTAACCAAGGTATGTTTTTTTTAATTTCTTTTTATTTTTAGTTAAGATTAATTTTATTTATTTATTTATTTCTGTTAAAAAAAATCTAAAAAAAAAAAACCCTTTCTTTCCCGTCTCCCTCAGTTCTTCTTCGCCGTTTCCCTTCACCGCCTCTCCTCCTCTCTTTCCCTGTTCACCTCAACCGCCGGCAGCCACGACACAGCGCCTCTCTCTCGGCCCCTGTCTCCGCCACTCGCCAACCCTGGACCATTCATTCCCCTCGCTAGCAACCACCACTCCACCAGCGCCGCACCAGTAGCTCCATCGCCCGTGTCCGACCGCGTGCAATCGACCCACTCTGGTCATCTGAGACCGCCGGCGCATCACCACCGCCTTCTTTCCATCCTTTTCTCACAGCAGCGCTTCTTCACCGCATCACCCCGCTCCCCTCTCGCTGGGATTCCGTCAATTCCTGGTAAGATCGGTAAGTTCATGTATGTTGATTGATTGGGAGGTCAATTGCTTGGGAGGGGATTGAGTTGATTTATCTTGTTGATTTATCGATTGTGAACTTATGGAGTGAAATCTGCGGCTAATTTGTCTTGATTTTCATATGCAAGATAGGAACAGTCTAAGGACCTAATTTGGACAGTGCACGAAATTTTGATAGGAGTATCACAATTTGCTGAACTGATTTGTTATATAATGCCAGCCTAAATGGTTTTTATGACCGGTTCTTGTTTACTTGCTGTCTCATGCTTCCCTGCGTCCATCAATCAAATTTTTCATGATTTTAGTTGCAGAATATGGATAAGTTTGAGCAGCAAGGCTGACATTTTTTTTGGGTTAGGCTGGACTTTGTTATTGCTCTTTGTTCTTGAATGATATTATTTTGCTTGGATTGTGGTTTTGTGTCTTCTTGTGTTTCTTCTCTTTGTGTTTTGTCTTGGCCAGGGTCTTTTGCAAAGTGGATGATGCTTGTTTTTCTCCTCCTCCAAGACATTTCACAATGCCAGATGCATCTAAGTTGTTGCTGAAAGCTTCTGCTCAAACACCCTAGTCCTATACCTTTTAGAGGTTGCTGAATTTTTGGGTCTATTCAGAGGCTACACTACACCACCACCTCCGAATTTGAATTGAAAGCTTGTTCCGAATGCCTGATTACATTGTGAGTTTCCTCTACTTCTTTTATTCCTTATATTTACTTTGAGGACAAAGTAAGATTTTAAGCATGTGGTGGGGAATTCAAGTGTAGCTCCGTCTTTATATAAATATATTAGTTTTCTGTTTTTTTGTTTTGTTTTTTTTTTCAATTTTTGTTATGCATTACCCATCTTGGTTTAGTTTGTTCTCTGATTCATTTTTATGACCTTAATTGCATAAATCCCATGATTTGATTGAATTGCTTGAAAATGATTTTTGGAGCATGATTTGAGAATATAATTGAGCAAGTATGATTTATAGTTGAGGTTTAATTGAAATCTAAAAAATATAACCCTTGTGAATTTGTTTTGGCCTTATAGGGACTATTCATAATTATTTTCCTTTTGCTTTTATTGTGTGATTACACTCTCCATATGCTTCTTATTTCAATATCGTATTGCACATGTTTGTTACTTGTGAATTTCAAATGATTGAGGCATGTTTTCTTTAGCCACATTATACCTTATCTACCCTTTGCATTATCATTTGCTTGAAGCACGTCTGAGCCTTAAAGCCTATTTTTTTTTTATAGCTCCACAAAAATATATCATAGCCAATAATTAGCCTGACCCTATCCGGGAATTAGGAGGAGAATTGGTGAAAAATCTTTATGTTGGAGTTACTTTGAGTGGAGATGATGTATGTATGGTTGTGCATTGCGAGAGGCATAGCCGAAATAAGGTAACCCTTCTTGCATAATAGAGATGACTTGTTACTAGGGGCCTAATGAGGATAAAATTCACTTAGGAGTAAAAGTCTAGTAAGCTTGAACCTAGGGAGGATAAAATTCACCTAGGGGAAAAAGTAAGCATAAAAGAATCATCCAAATGAAAAAATTGCATGAGTTGTATGGCTATTGAAATCGAAAGAGCTTATTGCTATGTAATGGAGTTTATGTTATTGGAATGGTTTGAGACGTATGAAAGTTTTGGTGTTGTTCTGGTTGGTTGTTGTTCCTTTTTCCCGGATTTTTAGCACCACAACTCCACAAGCCTAAATATTTCTCATACCTTATGTTCCTACCAAAGCCCCATTACAACCCTATCAAAGTCCTCATGATGTTACAATCCTATAAAAGTCCACATGATGTTATTTGCAAGTGATAACTTTCACGGTGTATAGATCGAGCATTTTTGGATTGAGTTGAGAGTTGGACTTTAAAGCCTAAACACATGAGAGCTTGAGTGAAACACATTATCCCGGTGAGGTTGGATGAAATTTGCCTTTACTATTGGATCGCTCATATATTTGATAGGATATTTGTTCCCTTATTCATGGCTCCTACTAAGTGATGTTGTTTTGCTAAATTATAGCATGAAAATCTTATTTGTGGGATGATTAATTCTATATTTGTTTTTCATTGCTTGAGGACAAGCAAAAGTCTAAGCATGGGGTAGTTTAATAGAGTCTATTTTAGTCATGTTTTAATTATAGATTTGCATATTAATTTAGAGCATGTTTACATATTTTATAGCTTATTTAGTGTTATTTGATTTTCAGAGTCTACACTAGTGTTTTTATATATTTCAGGTATTTCTAAGTTGGATCGTATGAATTTAAAAGATTGCTCGGGATTATTATACAAATTGGAAGCGAGATGGGCTGGCTACGTATTTGGACTGATGAATTGGAATGCTTCGTTGATTTGGACTGAGGTGAATTAGAATTTGGAAGCAAGGCGCCGATTTGCAATTGAGTGCTTCGTTATATATATTATTATATTTAGGTTAATAAGATAGAATTAGATTATATATATTTATATTATATATTATATAGATTAGGTAGATTAGGAGGGTATTGCTCGTTCATATCTATATATACATTCATATACACCGTTCAGAAAGGGGGAGGCCGAACATACTGTTGAGGCCGAACAACAGTATACGGCCGGACTGGTTTTGTTTCCTACTAAACCCTAATTGTGTTTTGTCTTATTTTTATTTTTACGGAGACTTAAACTCTCCTGTTCCGTCTATAATTTGAAGCTTTGTTTGATTGAGTTGTGAGTTTCTGATTCTTGTTCCTTATTTCCTATATTGAATGTTTCGACTTCTTTATGCTAGAATGTTTGATTGTTTTATTCCATCTCGACTGATCAACTTGGTAGAATTAATTCAATTGCTAGGGTTTTGTAGATTCCTGATTTTGAACCTTAACCCAAGTGGCAAACTTATCCTTTTAGGGCTGATTGAACTAATTGGATGGGTAGGAAGTTGGATGTATTGTTAAATCCTTCTTTAGAGACTGCAAATACCTTGGTTAATCTCTGGTCTTAAAGCTATCAATTGGGTTAAATCCTTCTTTAGGGACTGTTCGATTGATAAGGGTTTCTAGGACTGATTGGACTAGTAACTATATTAGGTCGGGACAAGGGCATTCATAGGAATCATAAAAGGACAAGAGGAAGTTACAATATCAATTCAACCAAATAAAGTGGATAGTTGTAGGTAGAACGATTTTCTCTAAATTGCATTAATTTGTTTATAGTTTATTTTCTTTTCTTTCTTATTTTCACCACCCAAAAACCCCCCGTTTCAGATTAATTGGTAAATAAACTTAACTTAGGAATAACTTGATTCTATGTGGGATCGACTCGTGCTTACCACACTACATTAGTTAGGTAGGTTCGAAATTATTTTGATACGGTTAACGCGACTAAAAACCGCTCATCAAATTGGCGCCGTTGCCGGGGAATCAAAGTTTTTTTCTTTGTTTTGTGTGTTTGTTGATTATTGTATATAACTTAACTTTGTTGTGAATCTATCTTACGGTTCACGAAACTCTTACTACTAACATTTTAAGATGAGATTAATGCAGTGTCAAGGGGAAAATTTTCACCATTATTTCACAAGAGTGAATAATTTATTGGATGCCCGTTATGCAAGGGGTTACAAAGATAGTTTGCAAGATATGGTTGTTTGTGTACTTGAGGGCATGACTCCTGAGACCAAAGAACTTGCCGAGTCTATGAGTAACGGAGGCTTGGCAACTTTCGACTTTTCAGAGATGTGGGATTTTTTCTGCTACATGGGTCACCAGGTGGGACAGGAAGAAGCTTTCACACGTCAGGTTATGTTGGAAGAGGTGCTTAAAAGGATGATGCGAATTGAGGAACAATTGAACCAACTTAATCAACCGGTGAGTGAGTTGGTAGTAGAGCAATGTTTTATTCCTCAAGTTGATCAAAGTCAAGACACAAACAATGATGGTTTGATCGATGAGAGCCCGATGCTCCCTGACATGGAGTCTCTTGAGTGCACGCATGAGGATCCATGTGTTTTGGCTCCTATTTCATCGGAAGAAATCATCCAGGACTTGCCTATCAAAGAATCATTTACCGAGCCGATTTTTGTGGCTCTCGAAGAAGGTATTGATATTTCTTGCACTTTTGTAAACTTTGGTGAATATACAGACCCTTGGGAGCATTCCTTTGAGAAGCCACCAACGGAACTGTGTTGGTGGTATCATATCCCTTCGGCAGAGAGTCATGCTAGACTCTTTGATAAATTGAAAGGGTCTTTAACTTCTATATTTTATACTTTCAATTTATTATGCTATGATATTCCGTGTAAGATGTGTGCACAAGAATATGATAGGTTATTGAGGGCTTTAACAATGTCCGATCTTAGAGACATTGTGAGGTAACCAAGGTACGTTTTTTTTAATTTCTTTTTATTTTTAGTTAAGATTAATTTTATTTATTTATTTATTTCCGTTAAAAAAAAATCTAAAAAAAAAAACCCTTTCTTTCCCGTCTCCCTCAGTTCTTCTTCGCCGTTTCCCTTCACCGCCTCTCCTCCTCTCTTTCCCTGTTCACCTCAACCGCCGGCAGCCACGACATAGCGCCTCTCTCTCGGCCCCTGTCTCCGCCGCTCGCCACCCCTGGACCATTCATTCCCCTCGCTAGCAACCACCACTCCACCAACGCCGCACCAGTAGCTCCATCGCCCGTGTCCGGCCGCGTGCAATCGACCCACTCCGGTCATCTGAGACCGCCGGCGCATCACCACCGCCTTCTTTCCATCCTTTTCGCACAGCAGCGCTTCTTCACCGCATCACCCCGCTCCCCTCTCGCTGGGATTCCGTCAATTCCTGGTAAGACCGGTAAGTTCAGGTATGTTGATTGATTGGGAGGTCAATTGCTTGGGAGGGGATTGAGTTGATTTATCTTTTTGATTTATCGATTGTGAACTTATGGAGTGAAATCTGCTGCTAATTTGTCTTGATTTTCATATGCAAGATAGGAACAGTCTAAGGACCTAATTTGGACAGTGCACGAAATTTTGATAGGAGTATCACAATTTGCTGAACTGATTTGTTATATAATGCCAGCCTAAATGGTTTTTATGACCGGTTCTTGTTTACTTGCTGTCTCATGCTTCCCTGCGTCAATCAATCAAATTTTTCATGATTTTAGTTGCAGAATATGGATAAGTTTGAGCAGCAAGGCTGACATTTTTTTTGGGTTAGACTGGACTTTGTTATTGCTCTTTGTTCTTGAATGATATTATTTTGCTTGGATTGTGGTTTTGTGTCTTCTTGTGTTTCTTCTCTTTGTGTTTTGTCTTGGCCAGGGTCTTTTGCAAAGTGGATGATGCTTGTTTTTCTCCTCCTCCAAGACGTTTCACAATGCCAGATGCATCTAAGTTGTTGCTGAAAGCTTCTGCTCAAACACCCTAGTCCTATACCTTTTAGAGGTTGCTGAATTTTTGGGTCTATTCAGAGGCTACACTACACCACCACCTCCGAATTTGAATTGAAAGCTTGTTCCGAATGCCTGATTACATTGTGAGTTTCCTCTACTTCTTTTATTCCTTCTATTTACTTTGAGGACAAAGTAAGATTTTAAGAATGGGGTGGGGAATTCAAGTGTAGCTCCGTCTTTATATAAATATATTAGTTTTCTGTTTTTTTGTTTTGTTTTTTTTTTTTTCAATTTTTGTTATGCATTACCCATCTTGGTTTAGTTTGTTCTCTGATTCATTTTTATGATCTTAATTGCATAACTCCCATGATTTGATTGAATTGCTTGAAAATGATTTTTTGAGCATGATTTGAGAATATAATTGAGCAAGTCTATAAAACATAAAAAGTTGTGTTCACCTCCAATTTAATGCACGTTTATTTAATGATTCATCTTTTATACTTATTTTGTTTCTATTCCATGAAATATCAAAAATACTTGCATAGCTTAATGGTTAGGAGAATTGTTTGGTATACATAAGGTCTTGAGTTCAAATCCCATTAGGTACATTCTAAACATGTTTTGCATTTTTTTTATTTCCTCTTAAATTTTTATGTATTTGTTATATGTAATTTTTTTAAATTGAATATAATAATAAATTTTCATGTTATGTGTAATTTTTTATTTTAATTTTCCACTTCTTCATAGCAACATCTTTTATTATTTTTTTTGTCATTAAATTTATATATATATGTAATATATAATGTTCGTTTTTTTTATCAATTTAATAAATTGTCAATTCAATTTTATTTATTAAATTAAACCAATTATATCAAAATTTTGTTTATTTATTAATTTCACTTTATTTTTTTTTCATTAGAAGGATTTTCTTTAATTAAAAAAATAATAAAGGCTTCTCTTTTCATCTTCCAAATGTGTGTTACTATCTCCATAAATTTGCCCAATTAATTACAAATTTTTAAAAAAATAATAAAAATAAAAATCAAATTAAATAAATAGGGATGTAACTAGATATAAAATCAAGCATTTGGTTTATTAAACCGGCTTAACCGGACCAAACCAAGAAAAATAAAATAAAATGAAAAACCGGTTCAGGGGACGCGCTTCTTCCTTCTTCCTCTCCTCCACGTACGTTCAAACCCTTTAATGGTGGTTTTTAATTTCGCGACGTTTCACCTCCAAAACGTCTTCATTAACTTTGATTCAACATCCCATGTCAAAAACGTGTTTAACTTAGTGATATCATCAATGAATTCAGCTCCGTTTTCGTCCAAGTTCATTTTTCCCAAAATCAAATTTGGTGTCATTTGGGATGATTTTTCAACCGTTTCTTGCAATCAAATACACCACATTGATCACCAGAAGAAGAGGAAGAGATCGGTACAATCAATTTCATATTTCGTTCTCATTTTAAGATCGACTATAAAAACCCTTTCGACCTATGGCGCCGCCAGGGATCGCCGAAGTGGTGCCAGATTTGAGCTGTTGAAGTTGCTGACTTGCTGTGTCTTTGTAATCTATTTCAAGTTGATCGAGGAATTCGACAGTGTCATTCCTCCTCAGTTTCAAGAAAGTGTCAAGGTATTTCCTCTTGAATGCAGGATTGATAAGTTTATCTGTAATATTCATAACCTGTTCACATGTGACAGATTTTGAGTGCCTTCTGAGTCCTGCATATCCATTTCCCTAGAAAAATAAAAATAAAACTACATATCCACTTCATATTATGTTTTATCATTTCTAGCAACTGCATATTTGAGATATCTAATGCATGGCGTGTTCTTGCCTATTCAAATGTAGGTGCAACTGCTAGGAATAGTGAAGACATTCCCATTGATGATGAGGATGAGTTAGAAAGTTTGAGTGCCCATAGTGATAAATTATTAACTCGGTTCTTTCTGCCAGTTCAGGCTATGGGTATTCTTCTCAGAGTTCATTAGCTCAAGGTCTTTCCGTAGTACAACAACATCCAGATATTGTGGATTCGACCATTTTACCTGCCTTACCCGAAACTTGGAAGGCTCTGTACGCAATCTAATCTGCCAATCATGACCATAACCCGGTGACTTATGGGTCGATCTGAAATTTCGTAGTCTGCAATATATTTGCATCAGTTTAGAGACTGATGTTCTATTTGTTTAGAGACCAAGCTTATAACTAGCATGGACCAAATTTTCAATTTTCCGAAACCCTCTTTACTGCTATATATTAAGTTTAGCTAAATCCCATTTGTGATCCTTCTCGATGCAAAAACTGATTGATGATGCGATGGAATCCAAGGGGTCGAAGAAGAAGGCTTACATGGAGTGGATGAAGATCATATATATCTGCGTTGAACAACCCAGAAGAGCTCCAACTTAACTCTACTGAAAAGAAGCTTATAAATGCTTACAAAGACAAGCCAGTTCTGTCGTGGCCACATCATGAGTTCTATCATGTCCGAAAACGCCTCCCCCTTTCAATCGCATTATCCTTTTCATCCATTTCTTGCTTCTTGTCCTGATATATATAGTCCATACATGTAGGGTTCTAACTACTTTGAAATCGATATAGACATTCACCGATTCAGCTATGTAGCTAGGAGAGGGTTGGAGTCACTCAGGGAACGCTTGGAGAACGACGTTCTTGACATGGGTTTAACCATCCAGGTATAAAACATTCATCAGCCTCCTCCTATAAACACTGTGTTGCATTCTTGGAAATAGTCTTTTTATGTTCACAAGCTATGCTGCCTGAGACTGAACAAGATTGATTTCCTAAACCACGGACATATACCTAATTAAACTGTTTGCCGTGAATGAGGACTGACTCGGATACACAATAAGCTAAGATAAATTGAACCTATAGTTTGATGCCATTGCCATATTGCAGTTAAGTGCGCATTCCGATTCCTTGCATGACTTTGATTCTACATTCCTTCTATTGTACTATGAGGAAAGGAAATTTACCTTCCACTGTATGTTCTGATATTTGTGTAATCTATGACAACTTCTACTTCATTCATGTCTATAAATACAAGATCGATAAATAACAAAACATTTATGGCAATATTTTATTGGTGATCTTAATTATTCTTAAATTTTTGGCGGTTATTTGGGCACTCAAGAGTTTGATCATTCTATTCTTTTAAAAATTTGTATAACGTGTTATTTTTTTTTATTTACCACGTCTAATCTCACTATACTGTTTGTTTGAAATAAAATATTTGGAACAAATCACGTCCCGGGCGTAGCACGGGTCTGCCCCTTCCTAGTATGATTTATAGTTGAGGTTTAATTGAAATCTAAAAAATATAACCCTTGTGAATTTGTTTTGGCCTTATAGGGACTATTCATAATTATTTTCCTTTTGCTTTTATTGTGTGATTACACTCTCCATATGCTTCTTATTTCAATATCGTATTGCACATGTTTGTTACTTGTGAATTTCAAATGATTGAGGCATGTTTTCTTTAGCCACATTATACCTTATCTACCCTTTGCATTATCATTTGCTTGAAGCACATCTGAGCCTTAAAGCCTATTCTTTTTTATAGCTCCACAAAAATATATCATAGCCAATAATTAGCCTGACCCTATCCGGGAATTAGGAGGAGAATTGATGAAAAATCTTTATGTTGGAGTTACTTTGAGTGGAGATGATGTATGTATGGTTGTGCATTGCGAGAGGCATAGCCGAAATAAGGTAACCCTTCTTGCATAATAGAGATGACTTGTTACTAGGGGCCTAATGAGGATAAAATTCACTTAGGAGTAAAAGTCTAGTAAGCTTGAACCTAGGGAGGATAAAATTCACCTAGGGGAAAAAGTAAGCATAAAAGAATCATCCAAATGAAAAAATTGCATGAGTTGTATGGCTATTGAAATCGAAAGAGCTTATTGCTATGTAATGGAGTTTATGTTATTGGAATGGTTTGCGACGTATGAAAGTTTTGGTGTTGTTCTGGTTGGTTGTTGTTCCTTTTTCCCGGATTTTTAGCACCACAAGCATGGTTTTTAGGATCGAGATCCTAATGTAGGATCGATGCAAGGGTTTAGGATCGGATCGTAGGATCGGATCGTAGAATCGTAAGATCCTAGCAAAAAGTGAAAATCAAATATAAATAAGTCATACCAAACAAATACCTTAATTTTTAAACAAAACTAGTCAGTTTCTCCTTTAAATAAACTAAGTAACTAACATATGCCAATAATAACTCATTAGCATGCATAATATGTCAAAAGGTATAATATGATACTTAAAATGTTTAAATAAGTCACTTAACATCCATAAACCAAACTTAAAATGGTCTAAGAAACAAGATTAACAAAAAATGAAACCCCACATCACATTATTGTTTCTGGTATGCCATATGTGATAGGTGCTAAGTGTTAACACTACTTAGCAGACATTAGAAATTCCTCTTCCCATCTCTAGTTTGTAATGTCATCATAAACAATTTCAGCATCTCTCTCAAGAAAATCATCAACATCAACACCATCTTCACCATCATTTATCTCTATAGTTTTATCTTCGCTACAAGTTATTATAGGTTCACCACTACCACCACCCACACAACTTCCATGGGTTGATTCATGGGTGCCACGTACTTTCAACATTATCACCTATGCAAATTCAAATAAGGAAAACATAAATACATAAATACTTATATATTACAAATTTGTAAGTTTAAATAAACATAAAGGATCGGAGAAATGAGAAAGAGTATATGGAAGATAGTGATTACGTCTAGAACATGAATAAGTATCATCATCTTCGGTGCATAAGGCTTTCCCAATGATAGCTTTCCACTCTTTTGTGAGGGGTGCAAGATCTTCACTAGCCCTTTCGGTTATCTACTCATCATCCGAGGATATGTCCTCTAACTCCAAGTTCAAATTGTACGACGACTCAGTTTTCCTTGTTTTATGTTGTTTCTTATTCTTTAATTTCATATTGTGCATCTTTGCCGCCACACTGTGAGGATGCTCGCTGTCGGCTGGCACCAAGAGTCACCGCCGTCGGAGTGCACTGTGGTTGCCGAATTGTTGGAATTTGCCTCTCAAGCTTGAGAGTTCAGGCTTCACCGCTTCATCGATTTAGGGATTTTAAGGCTTAATTTCCCCCCAAAATTAAAACACAATTAAAAATAATAATAGAAATGGGCACAATTTCATCAAAATAACGACATGGGCTTTGTGGACTAAAATTTGGATGGGCCTAATTTCATAAAAATCTGAAATTACTAGGATCGGTTAGGATCGTTAGGATCGTAACATCCTAACAAAGATCCTAACGATCCTAACCGATCCTAGCCGATCCCACTCCGATTCTAGTATAAACGAGTATGTACAACCGATCCGGATCAAAACTATTCCTAGGATCGTAGGATCGTTAGGATCGTACGATCCGGATCGCGATCCTAATAACCATGACCACAAGCCTAAATATTTCTCATACCTTATGTTCCTACCAAAGCCCCATTACAACCCTATCAAAGTCCTCATGATGTTACAATCCTATAAAAGTCCACATGATGTTATTTGCAAGTGATAACTTTCACGGTGTATAGATCGAGCATTTTTGGATTGAGTTGAGAGTTGGACTTTAAAGCCTAAACACATGAGAGCTTGAGTGAAACACATTATCCCGGTGAGGTTGGATGAAATTTGCCTTTACTATTGGATCGCTCATATATTTGATAGGATATTTGTTCCCTTATTCATGGCTCCTACTAAGTGATGTTGTTTTGCTAAATTATAGCATGAAAATCTTATTTGTGGGATGATTAATTCTATATTTGTTTTTCATTGCTTGAGGACAAGCAAAAGTCTAAGCATGGGGTAGTTTAATAGAGTCTATTTTAGTCATGTTTTAATTATAGATTTGCATATTAATTTAGAGCATGTTTACATATTTTATAGCTTATTTAGTGTTATTTGATTTTGAGAGTCTACACTAGTGTTTTTATATATTTCAGGTATTTCTAAGTTGGATCGTATGAATTTAAAAGATTGCTCGGGATTATTATACAAATTGGAAGCGAGATGGGCTGGCTACGTATTTGGACTGATGAATTGGAATGCTTCGTTGATTTGGACTGAGGTGAATTAGAATTTGGAAGCAAGGCGCCGATTTGCAATTGAGTGCTTCGTTATATATATTATTATATTTAGGTTAATAAGATAGAATTAGATTATATATATTTATATTATATATTATATAGATTAGGTAGATTAGGAGGGTATTGCTCGTTCATATCTATATATACATTCATATACACCGTTCAGAAAGGGGGAGGCCGAACATACTGTTGAGGCCGAACAACAGTATACGGCCGGACTGGTTTTGTTTCCTACTAAACCCTAATTGTGTTTTGTCTTATTTTTATTTTTACGGAGACTTAAACTCTCCTGTTCCGTCTATAATTTGAAGCTTTGTTTGATTGAGTTGTGAGTTTCTGATTCTTGTTCCTTATTTCCTATATTGAATGTTTCGACTTCTTTATGCTAGAATGTTTGATTGTTTTATTCCATCTCGACTGATCAACTTGGTAGAATTAATTCAATTGCTAGGGTTTTGTAGATTCCTGATTTTGAACCTTAACCCAAGTGGCAAACTTATCCTTTTAGGGCTGATTGAACTAATTGGATGGGTAGGAAGTTGGATGTATTGTTAAATCCTTCTTTAGAGACTGCAAATACCTTGGTTAATCTCTGGTCTTAAAGTTATCAATTGGGTTAAATCCTTCTTTAGGGACTGTTCGATTGATAAGGGTTTCTAGGACTGATTGGACTAGTAATTATATTAGGTCGGGACAAGGGCATTCATAGGAATCATAAAAGGACAAGAGGAAGTTACAATATCAATTCAACCAAATAAAGTGGATAGTTGTAGGTAGAACGATTTTCTCTAAATTGCATTAATTTGTTTATAGTTTATTTTCTTTTCTTTCTTATTTTCACCACCCAAAAACCCCCCGTTTCATATTAATTGGTAAATAAACTTAACTTAGGAATAACTTGATTCTATGTGGGATCGACTCGTGCTTACCACACTACATTAGTTAGGTAGGTTCGAAATTATTTTGATACGGTTAACGCGACTAAAAACCGCTCATCAAATTGGCGCCGTTGCCGGGGAATCAAAGTTTATTTCTTTGTTTTGTGTGTTTGCCTATTATTGTATATAGCTTAACTTTGTTGTGAATCTATCTTACGGTTCACGAAATTCTTACTACTAACATTTTAAGATGAGATTAATGCAGTGTCAAGGGGAAAATTTTCACCATTATTTCACAAGAGTGAATAATTTATTGGATGCCCGTTATGCAAGGGGTTACAAAGATAGTTTGCAAGATATGGTTGTTTGTGTACTTGAGGGCATGACTCCTGAGACCAAAGAACTTGCCGAGTCTATGAGTAACGGAGGCTTGGCAAGTTTCGACTTTTCAGAGATGTGGGATTTTTTCTGCTACATGGGTCACCAGGTGGGACAGGAAGAAGCTTTCACACGTCAGGTTATGTTGGAAGAGGTCCTTAAAAGGATGGAGCGAATTGAGGAACAATTGAACCAACTTAATCAACCGGTGAGTGAGTTGGTAGTATTGCAATGTTTTATTCCTCAAGTTGATCAAAATCAAGACACAAACAATGATGGTTTGATCGATGAGAGCCCGATGCTCCCTGACATTGAGTCTCTTGAGTGCACGCATGAGGATCCATGTGTTTTGGCTCCTATTTCATCGGAAGAAATCATCCATGACTTGCCTATCAAAGAATCATTTACCGAGCCGATTTCTGTGGCTCTCGAAGAAGGTATTGATATTTCTTGCACTTTTGTAAACTTTGGTGAATATACAGACCCTTGGGAGCATTACTTTGAGAAGCCACCAACGGAACTGTGTTGGTGGTATCATATCCCTTCGGCAGAGAGTCATGCTAGACTCTTTGATAAATTGAAAGGGTCTTTAACTTCTATATTTTATACTTTCAATTTATTATGCTATGATATTCTGTGTAAGATGTGTGCACAAGAATATGATAGGTTATTGAGGGCTTTAACAATGTCCGATCTTAGAGACATTGTGAGGTAACCAAGTTATGTTTTTTTTTTAATTTCTTTTTATTTTTAGTTAAGATTAATTTTATTTATTTATTTATTTCCGTTAAAAAAAATCAAAAAAAAAAAAAACCCTTTCTTTCCCGTCTCCCTCAGTTCTTCTTCGTCGTTTCCCTTCACCGCCTCTCCTCCTCTCTTTCCCTGTTCACCTCAACCGCCGACAGCCACGACACAGCGCCTCTCTCTCGGCCCCTGTCTCCGCCGCTCGCCACCCCTAGACCATTCATTCCCCTCGCTAGCAACCACCACTCCACCAGCGCCGTACCAGTAGCTCCATCGCTCGTGTCCGGCCGCGTGCAATCGACCCACTCCGGTCATCTGAGACCGCCGGCGCATCACCACCGCCTTCTTTCCATCCTTTTCTCACAGCAGCGCTTCTTCACCGCATCACCCCGCTCCCCTCTCGCTGGGATTCCGTCAATTCCTGGTAAGATCGGTAAGTTCAGGTATGTTGATTGATTGGGAGGTCAATTGCTTGGGAGGGGATTGAGTTGATTTATGTTGTTGATTTATCGATTGTGAACTTATGGAGTGAAATCTGCTGCTAATTTGTCTTGATTTTCATATGCAAGATAGGAACAGTCTAAGGACCTAATTTGGACAGTGCATGAAATTTTGATAGGAGTATCACAATTTGCTGAACTGATTTGTTATATAATGCCAGCCTAAATGGTTTTTATGACCGGTTCTTGTTTACTTGCTGTCTCATGCTTCCCTGCGTCCATCAATCAAATTTTTCATGATTTTAGTTGCAGAATATGGATAAGTTTGAGCAGCAAGGCTGACATTTTTTTTGGGTTAGACTGGACTTTGTTATTGCTCTTTGTTCTTGAATGATATTATTTTGCTTGGATTGTGGTTTTGTGTCTTCTTGTGTTTCTTCTCTTTGTGTTTTGTCTTGGCCAGGGTCTTTTGCAAAGTGGATGATGCTTGTTTTTCTCCTCCTCCAAGACGTTTCACAATGCCAGATGCATCTAAGTTGTTGCTGAAAGCTTCTGCTCAAACACCCTAGTCCTATACCTTTTAGAGGTTGCTGACTTTTTGGGTCTATTCAGAGGCTACACTACACCACCACCTCCGAATTTGAATTGAAAGCTTGTTCCGAATGCCTGATTACATTGTGAGTTTCCTCTACTTCTTTTATTCCTTATATTTACTTTGAGGACAAAGTAAGATTTTAAGCATGGGGTGGGGAATTCAAGTGTAGCTCCGTCTTTATATAAATATATTAGTTTTCTGTTTTTTTGTTTTGTTTTTTTTTTCAATTTTTGTTATGCATTACCCATCTTGGTTTAGTTTGTTGTCTGATTCATTTTTATGATCTTAATTGCATAAATCCCATGATTTGATTGAATTGCTTGAAAATGATTTTTGGAGCATGATTTGAGAATATAATTGAGCAAGTATGATTTATAGTTGAGGTTTAATTGAAATCTAAAAAATATAACCCTTGTGAATTTGTTTTGGCCTTATAGGGACTATTCATAATTATTTTCCTTTTGCTTTTATTGTGTGATTACACTCTCCATATGCTTCTTATTTCAATATCGTATTGCACATGTTTGTTACTTGTGAATTTCAAATGATTGAGGCATGTTTTCTTTAGCCACATTATACCTTATCTACCCTTTGCATTATCATTTGCTTGAAGTACATCTGAGCCTTAAAGCCTATTCTTTTTTATAGCTCCACAAAAATATATCATAGCCAATAATTAGCCTGACCCTATCCGGGAATTAGGAGGAGAATTGGTGAAAAATCTTTATGTTGGAGTTACTTTGAGTGGAGATGATGTATGTATGGTTGTGCATTGCGAGAGGCATAGCCGAAATAAGGTAACCCTTCTTGCATAATAGAGATGACTTGTTACTAGGGGCCTAATGAGGATAAAATTCACTTAGGAGTAAAAGTCTAGTAAGCTTGAACCTAGGGAGGATAAAATTCACCTAGGGGAAAAAGTAAGCATAAAAGAATCATCCAAATGAAAAAATTGCATGAGTTGTATGGCTATTGAAATCGAAAGAGCTTATTGCTATGTAATGGAGTTTATGTTATTGGAATGGTTTGCGACGTATGAAAGTTTTGGTGTTGTTCTGGTTGGTTGTTGTTCCTTTTT
Source organism: Persicaria tinctoria (assembly GCA_037127255.1). NCBI lineage: Eukaryota > Viridiplantae > Streptophyta > Magnoliopsida > Caryophyllales > Polygonaceae > Persicaria > Persicaria tinctoria. Next base: position 33,472,864 of record JBANSL010000004.1, on the reverse strand, counting down.
CCCGGATTTTTAGCACCACAAGCATGGTTTTTAGGATCGAGATCCTAATGTAGGATCGATGCAAGGGTTTAGGATCGGATCGTAGGATCGGATCGTAGAATCGTAAGATCCTAGCAAAAAGTGAAAATCAAATATAAATAAGTCATACCAAACAAATACCTTAATTTTTAAACAAAACTAGTCAGTTTCTCCTTTAAATAAACTAAGTAACTAACATATGCCAATAATAACTCATTAGCATGCATAATATGTCAAAAGGTATAATATGATACTTAAAATGTTTAAATAAGTCACTTAACATCCATAAACCAAACTTAAAATGGTCTAAGAAACAAGATTAACAAAAAATGAAACCCCACATCACATTATTGTTTCTGGTATGCCATATGTGATAGGTGCTAAGTGTTAACACTACTTAGTAGACATTAGAAATTCCTCTTCCCATCTCTAGTTTGTAATGTCATCATAAACAATTTCAGCATCTCTCTCAAGAAAATCATCAACATCAACACCATCTTCACCATCATTTATCTCTATAGTTTTATCTTCGCTACAAGTTATTATAGGTTCACCACTACCACCACCCACACAACTTCCATGGGTTGATTCATGGGTGCCACGTACTTTCAACATTATCACCTATGCAAATTCAAATAAGGAAAACATAAATACATAAATACTTATATATTATAAATTTGTAAGTTTAAATAAACATAAAGGATCGGAGAAATGAGAAAGAGTATATGGAAGATAGTGATTACGTCTAGAACATGAATAAGTATCATCATCTTCGGTGCATAAGGCTTTCCCAATGATAGCTTTCCACTCTTTTGTGAGGGGTGCAAGATCTTCACTAGCCCTTTCGGTTATCTACTCATCATCCGAGGATATGTCCTCTAACTCCAAGTTCAAATTGTACGAAGACTCAGTTTTCCTTGTTTTATGTTGTTTCTTATTCTTTAATTTCATATTGTGCATCTTTGCCGCCACACTGTGAGGATGCTCGCTGTCGGCTGGCACCAAGAGTCACCGCCGTCGGAGTGCACTGTGGTTGCCGAATTGTTGGAATTTGCCTCTCAAGCTTGAGAGTTCAGGCTTCACCGCTTCATCGATTTAGGGATTTTAAGGCTTAATTTCCCCCCAAAATTAAAGCACAATTAAAAATAATAATAGAAATGGGCACAATTTCATCAAAATAACGACATGGGCTTTGTGGACTAAAATTTGGATGGGCCTAATTTCATAAAAATCTGAAATTACTAGGATCGGTTAGGATCGTTAGGATCGTAAGATCCTAACAAAGATCCTAACGATCCTAACCGATCCTAGCCGATCCCACTCCGATTCTAGTATAAACGAGTATGTACAACCGATCCGGATCAAAACTATTCCTAGGATCGTAGGATCGTTAGGATCGTACGATCCGGATCGCGATCCTAATAACCATGACCACAAGCCTAAATATTTCTCATACCTTATGTTCCTACCAAAGCCCCATTACAACCCTATCAAAGTCCTCATGATGTTACAATCCTATAAAAGTCCTCATGATGTTATTTGCAAGTGATAACTTTCACGGTGTATAGATCGAGCATTTTTGGATTGAGTTGAGAGTTGGACTTTAAAGCCTAAACACATGAGAGCTTGAGTGAAACACATTATCCCGGTGAGGTTGGATGAAATTTGCCTTTACTATTGGATCGCTCATATATTTGCTAGGATATTTGTTCCCTTATTCATGGCTCCTACTAAGTGATGTTGTTTTGCTAAATTATAGCATGAAAATCTTATTTGTGGGATAATTAATTCTATATTTGTTTTTCATTGCTTGAGGACAAGCAAAAGTCTAAGCATGGGGTAGTTTAATAGAGTCTATTTTAGTCATGTTTTAATTATAGATTTGCATATTAATTTAGAGCATGTTTACATATTTTATAGCTTATTTAGTGTTATTTGATTTTCAGAGTCTACACTAGTGTTTTTATATATTTCAGGTATTTCTAAGTTGGATCGTATGAATTTAAAAGATTGCTCGGGATTATTATACAAATTGGAAGCGAGATGGGCTGGCTACGTATTTGGACTGATGAATTGGAATGCTTCGTTGATTTGGACTGAGATGAATTAGAATTTGGAAGCAAGGTGCCGATTTGCAATTGAGTGCTTCGTTATATATATTATTATATTTAGGTTAATAAGATAGAATTAGATTATAGATATTTATATTATATATTATATAGATTAGGTAGATTAGGAGGGTATTGCTCGTTCATATCTATATATACATTCATATACACCGTTCAGAAAGGGGGAGGCCGAACATACTGTTGAGGCCGAACAACAGTATACGGCCGGACTGGTTTTGTTTCCTACTAAACCCTAATTGTGTTTTGTCTTATTTTTATTTTTATGGAGACTTAAACTCTCCCGTTCCGTCTATAATTTGAAGCTTTGTTTGATTGAGTTGTGAGTTTTTGATTCTTGTTCCTTATTTCCTATATTGAATGTTTCGACTTCTTTATGCTTGAATGTTTGATTGTTTTATTCTATCTCGACTGATCAACTTGGTAGAATTAATTCAATTGCTAGGGTTTTGTAGATTCCTGATTTTGAACCTTAACCCAAGTGGCCAACTTATCCCATTAGGGCTGATTGAACTAATTGGATGGGTAGGAAGTTGGATGTGTTGTTAAATCCTTCTTTAGAGACTGCAAATACCTTGGTTAATCTCTGGTCTTAAAGCTATCAATTGGGTTAAATCCTTCTTTAGGGACTGTTCGATTGATAAGGGTTTCTAGGACTGATTGGACTAGTAATTATATTAGGTCGGGACAAGGGCATTCATAGGAATCATAAAAGGACAAGAGGAAGTTACAATATCAATTCAACCAAATAAAGTGGATAGTTGTAGGTAGAACGATTTTCTCTAAATTGCATTAATTTGTTTATAGTTTATTTTCTTTTCTTTCTTATTTTCACCACCCAAAAACCCCCCGTTTCATATTAATTGGTAAATAAACTTAACTTAGGAATAACTTGATTCTATGTGGGATCGACCCGTGCTTACCACACTACATTAGTTAGGTAGGTTCGAAATTATTTTGATACGGTTAACGCGACTAAAAACCACTCATCAAATTGACGCCGTTGCCGGGGAATCAAAGTTTATTTCTTTGTTTTGTGTGTTTGCCGATTATTGTATATAACTTAACTTTGTTGTGAATCTATCTTACGGTTCACAAAACTCTTACTACTAACATTTTAAGATGAGATTAATGCAGTGTCAAGGGGAAAATTTTCACCATTATTTCACAAGAGTGAATAATTTATTGGATGCCCGTTATGCAAGGGGTTACAAAGATAGTTTGCAACATATGGTTGTTTGTGTACTTGAGGGCATGACTCCTGAGACCAAAGAACTTGCCGAGTCTATGAGTAACGGAGGCTTGGCAAGTTTTGACTTTTCAGAGATGTGGGATTTTTTCTGCTACATGGGTCACCAGGTGGGACAACAAGAAGCTTTCACACGTCAGGTTATGTTGGAAGAGGTGCTTAAAAGGATGGAGCGAATTGAGGAACAATTGAACCAACTTAATCAACCGGTGAGTGAGTTGGTAGTAGAGCAATGTTTTATTCCTCAAGTTGATCAAAGTCAAGACACAAACAATGATGGTTTGATCGATGAGAGCCCGATGCTCCCTGTCATTGAGTCTCTTGAGTGCACGCATGAGGATCCATGTGTTTTGGCTCCTATTTCATCGGAAGAAATCATCCATGACTTGCCTATCAAAGAATCATTTACCGAGCCGATTTCTGTGGCTCTCGAAGAAGGTATTGATATTTCTTGCACTTTTGTAAACTTTGGTGAATATACAGACCCTTGGGAGCATTACTTTGAGAAGCCACCAACGGAACTGTGTTGGTGGTATCATATCCCTTCGGCAGAGAGTCATGCTAGACTCTTTGATAAATTGAAAGGGTCTTTAACTTCTATATTTTATACTTTCAATTTATTATGCTATGATATTCTGTGTAAGATGTGTGTACAAGAATATGATAGGTTATTGAGGGCTTTAACAATGTCCGATCTTAGAGACATTGTGAGGTAACCAAGTTATGTTTTTTTTTAATTTCTTTTTATTTTTAGTTAAGATTAATTTTATTTATTTATTTATTTCCGTTAAAAAAAATCAAAAAAAAAAACCCTTTCTTTCCCGTCTCCCTCAGTTCTTCTTCGCCGTTTCCCTTCACCGCCTCTCCTCCTCTCTTTCCCTGTTCACCTCAACCGCCGACAGCCACGACACAGCGCCTCTCTCTCGGCCCCTGTCTCCGCCGCTCGCCACCCCTAGACCATTCATTCCCCTCGCTAGCAACCACCACTCCACCAGCGCCGTACCAGTAGCTCCATCGCTCGTGTCCGGCCGCGTGCAATCGACCCACTCCGGTCATCTGAGACCGCCGGCGCATCACCACCACCTTCTTTCCATCCTTTTCTCACAGCAGCGCTTCTTCACCGCATCACCCCGCTCCCCTCTCGCTGGGATTCCGTCAATTCCTGGTAAGATCGGTAAGGTCAGGTATGTTGATTGATTGGGAGGTCAATTGCTTGGGAGGGGATTGAGTTGATTTATGTTGTTGATTTATCGATTGTGAACTTATGGAGTGAAATCTGCTGCTAATTTGTCTTGATTTTCATATGCAAGATAGGAACAGTCTAAGGACCTAATTTGGACAGTGCATGAAATTTTGATAGGAGTATCACAATTTGCTGAACTGATTTGTTATATAATGCCAGCCTAAATGGTTTTTATGACCGGTTCTTGTTTACTTGCTGTCTCATGCTTCCCTGCGTCCATCAATCAAATTTTTCATGATTTTAGTTGCAGAATATGGATAAGTTTGAGCAGCAGGGCTGACATTTTTTTTGGGTTAGACTGGACTTTGTTATTGCTCTTTGTTCTTGAATGATATTATTTTGCTTGGATTGTGGTTTTGTGTCTTCTTGTGTTTCTTCTCTTTGTGTTTTGTCTTGGCCAGGGTCTTTTGCAAAGTTGATGATGCTTGTTTTTCTCCTCCTCCAAGACGTTTCACAATGCCAGATGCATCTAAGTTGTTGCTGAAAGCTTCTGCTCAAACACCCTAGTCCTATACCTTTTAGAGGTTGCTGAATTTTTGGGTCTATTCAGAGGCTACACTACACCACCACCTCCGAATTTGAATTGAAAGCTTGTTCCGAATGCCTGATTACATTGTGAGTTTCCTCTACTTCTTTTATTCCTTATATTTACTTTGAGGACAAAGTAAGATTTTAAGCATGGGGTGGGGAATTCAAGTGTAGCTCCGTCTTTATATAAATATATTAGTTTTCTGTTTTTTTGTTTTGTTTTTTTTTTCAATTTTTGTTATGCATTACCCATCTTGGTTTAGTTTGTTGTCTGATTCATTTTTATGATCTTAATTGCATAAATCCCATGATTTGATTGAATTGCTTGAAAATGATTTTTGGAGCATGATTTGAGAATATAATTGAGCAAGTATGATTTATAATTGAGGTTTAATTGAAATCTAAAAAATATAACCCTTGTGAATTTGTTTTGGCCTTATAGGGACTATTCATAATTATTTTCCTTTTGCTTTTATTGTGTGATTACACTCTCCATATGCTTCTTATTTCAATATCGTATTGCACATGTTTGTTACTTGTGAATTTCAAATGATTGAGGCATGTTTTCTTTAGCCACATTATACCTTATCTACCCTTTGCATTATCATTTGCTTGAAGTACATCTGAGCCTTAAAGCCTATTCTTTTTTATAGCTCCACAAAAATATATCATAGCCAATAATTAGCCTGACCCTATCCGGGAATTAGGAGGAGAATTGGTGAAAAATCTTTATGTTGGAGTTACTTTGAGTGGAGATGATGTATGTATGGTTGTGCATTGCGAGAGGCATAGCCGAAATAAGGTAACCCTTCTTGCATAATAGAGATGACTTGTTACTAGGGGCCTAATGAGGATAAAATTCACTTAGGAGTAAAAGTCTAGTAAGCTTGAACCTAGGGAGGATAAAATTCACCTAGGGGAAAAAGTAAGCATAAAAGAATCATCCAAATGAAAAAATTGCATGAGTTGTATGGCTATTGAAATCGAAAGAGCTTATTCCTATGTAATGGAGTTTATGTTATTGGAATGGTTTGCGACGTATGAAAGTTTTGGTGTTGTTCTGGTTGGTTGTTGTTCCTTTTTCCCGGATTTTTAGCACCACAAGCATGGTTTTTAGGATCGAGATCCTAATGTAGGATCGATGCAAGGGTTTAGGATCGGATCGTAGAATCGTAAGATCCTAGCAAAAAGTGAAAATCAAATATAAATAAGTCATACCAAACAAATACCTTAATTTTTAAACAAAACTAGTCAGTTTCTCCTTTAAATAAACTAAGTAACTAACATATGCCAATAATAACTCATTAGCATGCATAATATGTCAAAAGGTATAATATGATACTTAAAATGTTTAAATAAGTCACTTAACATCCATAAACCAAACTTAAAATGGTCTAAGAAACAAGATTAACAAAAAATGAAACCCCACATCACATTATTGTTTCTGGTATGCCATATGTGATAGGTGCTAAGTGTTAACACTACTTAGTAGACATTAGAAATTCCTCTTCCCATCTCTAGTTTGTAATGTCATCATAAACAATTTCAGCATCTCTCTCAAGAAAATCATCAACATCAACACCATCTTCACCATCATTTATCTCTATAGTTTTATCTTCGCTACAAGTTATTATAGGTTCACCACTACCACCACCCACACAACTTCCATGGGTTGATTCATGGGTGCCACGTACTTTCAACATTATCACCTATGCAAATTCAAATAAGGAAAACATAAATACATAAATACTTATATATTATAAATTTGTAAGTTTAAATAAACATAAAGGATCGGAGAAATGAGAAAGAGTATATGGAAGATAGTGATTACGTCTAGAACATGAATAAGTATCATCATCTTCGGTGCATAAGGCTTTCCCAATGATAGCTTTCCACTCTTTTGTGAGGGGTGCAAGATCTTCACTAGCCCTTTCGGTTATCTACTCATCATCCGAGGATATGTCCTCTAACTCCAAGTTCAAATTGTACGACGACTCAGTTTTCCTTGTTTTATGTTGTTTCTTATTCTTTAATTTCATATTGTGCATCTTTGCCGCCACACTGTGAGGATGCTCGCTGTCGGCTGGCACCAAGAGTCACCGCCGTCAGAGTGCACTGTGGTTGCCGAATTGTTGGAATTTTCCTCTCAAGCTTGAGAGTTCAGGCTTCACCGCTTCATCGATTTAGGGATTTTAAGGCTTAATTTCCCCCCAAAATTAAAACACAATTAAAAATAATAATAGAAATGGGCACAATTTCATCAAAATAACGACATGGGCTTTGTGGACTAAAATTTGGATGGGCCTAATTTCATAAAAATCTGAAATTACTAGGATCGGTTAGGATCGTTAGGATCGTAAGATCCTAACAAAGATCCTAACGATCCTAACCGATCCTAGCCGATCCCACTCCGATTCTAGTATAAACGAGTATGTACAACCGATCCGGATCAAAACTATTCCTAGGATCGTTAGGATCGTACGATCCGGATCGCGATCCTAATAACCATGCTCTCAACTCAATCCAAACGATCCTACGATCCGATCCTAAACCCTTGCATCGATCCTACATTTGGATCTCGATCCTAAAAACCATGGTTGAGAGTTGGACTTTAAAGCCTAAACACATGAGAGCTTGAGTGAAACACAGTATCCCGGTGAGGTTGGATGAAATTTGCCTTTACTATTGGATCGCTCATATATTTGCTAGGATATTTGTTCTCTTATTCATGGCTCCTACTAAGTGATGTTGTTTTGCTAAATTATAGCATGAAAATCTTATTTGTGGGATGATTAATTCTATATTTGTTTTTCATTGCTTGAGGACAAGCAAAAGTCTAAGCATGGGGTAGTTTAATAGAGTCTATTCTAGTCATGTTTTAATTATAGATTTGCATATTAATTTAGAGCATGTTTACATATTTTATAGCTTATTTAGTGTTATTTGATTTTCAGAGTCTACACTAGTGTTTTTATATATTTCAGGTATTTCTAAGTTGGATCGTATGAATTTAAAAGATTGCTCGGGATTATTATACAAATTGGAAGTTTTGAGATGGGCTGGCTACGTATTTGGACTGATGAATTGGAATGCTTCGTTGATTTGGACTGAGATGAATTAGAATTTGGAAGCAAGGCGCCGATTTGCAATTGAGTGCTTCGTTATATATATTATTATATTTAGGTTAATAAGATAGAATTAGATTATATATATTTATATTATATATTATATAGATTAGGTAGATTAGGAGGGTATTGCTCGTTCATATCGATATATATATTCATATACACCGTTCAGAAAGGGGGAGGCCGAACATACTGTTGAGGCCGAACAACAGTATACGGCCGGACTGGTTTTGTTTCCTACTAAACCCTAATTGTGTTTTGTCTTATTTTTATTTTTATGGAGACTTAAACTCTCCCGTTCCGTCTATAATTTGAAGCTTTGTTTGATTGAGTTGTGAGTTTCTGATTCTTGTTTCTTATTTCCTATATTGAATGTTTCGACTTCTTTATGCTTGAATGTTTGATTGTTTTATTCTATCTCGACTGATCAACTTGGTAGAATTAATTCAATTGCTAGGGTTTTGTAGATTCCTGATTTTGAACCTTAACCCAAGTGGCAAACTTATCCCTTTAGGGCTGATTGAACTAATTGGATGGGTAGGAAGTTGGATGTGTTGTTAAATCCTTCTTTAGGGACTGCAAATACCTTGGTTAATCTCTGGTCTTAAAGCTATCAATTGGGTTAAATCCTTCTTTAGGGACTGTTCGATTGATAAGGGTTTCTAGGACTGATTGGACTAGTAACTATATTAGGTCGGGACAAGGGCATTCATAGGAATCATAAAAGGACAAGAGGAAGTTACAATATCAATTCAACCAAATAAAGTGGATAGTTGTAGGTAGAACGATTTTCTCTAAATTGCATTAATTTGTTTATAGTTTATTTTCTTTTCTTTCTTATTTTCACCACCCAAGAACCCCCCGTTTCATATTATTTGGTAAATAAACTTAACTTAGGAATAACTTGATTCTATGTGGGATCGACTCGTGCTTACCACACTACATTAGTTAGGTAGGTTCGAAATTATTTTGATACGGTTAACGCGACTAAAAACCGCTCATCAATGACAGAGTCATAGGAAGGAGGCATTGGCTTAGGCAGTACCAAGTGAGTTTATAGGGTTAATAGGAGACAGTGGTTAGGGATCCTTAGATGAGCCTTTTAGGTAGGCCTTAAATGTGGCATAGGGTGATAATGGCTTTATCGCAGAACGAGGTTATAATATAAGTGAATAACCTGGATGCAATTGAGGAAGATTTGAATGGACCATGGCATGTATGATTGAGGATTCTTGTAGGGAGAATGTGATTATAGGTAGGTTGTTTGTGCTATTAGTGAATTAAAACGACGTTGTTGAGGAAGGAGTTTTGGATAGCGTTAAAGTTGAGTAACTAGGCGGGCTTGAGAAGTTGTAGACCTCGGTACTTAGGTTATATATACTGTTAGTCGGAACGACTCCGGTAAGGAATGGATTATGGATATCGTTAAGGTTAACTAGGCTAGGGTTGCTTGAGAGATTTTGGAGCTTGGGATTCGAGGGTGTATATAATGGGGGATAGGATGTGAGATCTGTACTTGGGAATTGCTCGTGTGGCATTGAGGATATTTGCTAACGTGTAATTGGAGAATTATTAGAGGCATGACTAGAAGATTTCTAGAATAGGAAAGCGATCGTAAATGGTATGAGTAACAATGATTTAATGCTGAGGTATTAGGAAAGGAAGATGAGTCTTTGAGGAAAGGTCGGTAGTTAAAGTGAAAGACGTCAATAAGGTTGATCATAAGTCCGTTTGATTAGGTTCGAGGTAGGAGGGTTCTCAATGGTGAATATGGGAATACCAATGGTCGCAGAATTTTGGGAATTCAGATAGATTGTGATGTCGTGGGTAAGTTTAGATAAAGATGACATAGAGATTCTTTGAGGAATGTCTGGTGAGTGTGCAACAATAAGGAACTAGGATAAGACGTCTTGGGAGACCGTGATCATTTGGGAAAATAGTGGAAATTTTGAACAGGTGAATTGCCATGATCTTATTGGGAAATGAAACGATACGGTTAGAGATACTCTGGTGAGTTAGCCTGGGTAAGACATGTTTGTTGACCACTTAGGAATAGGTGCAGTTGAGGAGGAACTTGATGATTCGCGGATGCGAGTTTAGAACTAGATGCCTCTCTGGTTTAGAATCTGACGAGTGTAGGCGATTGAGTATTGCTAGCAGGGCGAGATGCTTATTATATCTTGGTTTATGTAAGAAGTGTACGGAATGAACTTTTGTTGCTTAATACTGAGGATGTAGAAGGTAAGAATGCTTTTGTTTGAGATTAACAAATGGGAGTTTGTTCTTTAGAGGTGGATCAGTAGTAAGTGTGTTTATAGGAAGTGAGATCCGAGTATTGAGGCAATTTGGGATTCCTTTTAAAGAGTAATGGTCAGATGGGATCTTAAGAACATGGGAGGAATGAATGAATTTGGTGAGGAACACCTAGATTGATCTTGATAAGGGTTCGGATGAGAGTTGAGATATGGGGCTTGATCTATGATTACTTGGGGATTATAGATTCGGAATGTATGAGCTTAATTAGTTAAGTTGGAAAGTTAGGATCTTGAGCTAGAGATCTTGTGTAAGTTGACTCTTGGCGAACTTGTGAACCTGAGTGTTGAGGCATATGATTGAAAATGCCTTGATCTTTAGACTTTTGAGGAGGAGATTGGAGAGATTGTCTATGAGTTTTGGCATAAGGGAAGCAAGATGTGATTGTACTTGGGGGATTTTAACGTGATTTGAGTTTGATGGACCTAGCTGATGCTTGATCTAGACTTGGGAACTTGATGGGGATATGAGAGCGGTGGTTGAGTCTGATCTGATTGGCGACGGTATGCAGTTTCATGATTTTATGATATACTACAATTAGATTTGATTTGTTGCCACTGTGATGAAATGAAATTCCCGATATGACTACTCTTACAATACTGATAATTAGTACGATGAATTTTGTTACGATGATTCTTGACGGGATGGTATTCAGCTAGGTTATGGAAATAACTATGGGAATTTATGCGTTGATGAGCTGCTGTTATGATTAAATGAAGACTCCTGCCATGACTGATTTTGCTAAGGTTGCGATGTTGACATGCGATACTCGAGATTTGAGTTGTAGTGACTTTCAGATTCTATATATATATATATATATATATATAATACTTTGACCTTCTGATGTGTTGATATGTGGCTATGCTTGTTGTAATATTGGTGATGAAATCAGAAATTAAATAGCCCCTCCACATCAACCATGGTTGGTGGATCATTATGAATGCTTATTTGTTTAGTCAATGGTCTTACCTAAGATACCCCATGCGTGGACGCGGGGATATCGTTTCCTGTTCCGCGGAGACTACAAATTGCCAACGAACTTACCTTGAGCACCCCAAACGCAGACATGGGGGTGCCGTTTCCAGCGCCGCCGAGGCTATATTTAAATAAACATAAGTCAATTCCTCTTCCTATTCTTCTGTTTCCTCTAGACTCTTTAAAGAAGTAAGATTTGATGTCGCAAAAAAATACTGTAGGTCGGAGTCTTTAGAGTTTAATACATGTGGCCCTTAATTAACACAACTTGCAAGATTTAGATAGGTAATGAGATTATAGAACACTTAGGTGAGCCTTTGGTACTTCTCTGATGCTGAATGTATCTTCTCTACAACCCTTGAGATTCTTCTTTTTCATCCCAAAAGCCCCTCACTTGGAGAGATTTCTAGAATTTATAGTCCTGCGGGTTGAGACCTTCCGGACACGTCACGCTGGCTATTTTGCCATATGTCGTAGGCAAGCTGCCACGTGTCCATTCTATTATGACATGTCCAGAGGGGGCATGCAGGACCCCTTGTTAGGAGGGAAACTAGTTATCAAAATAAATCGAAATAAACCAACTCCCTGGCCAAGCAAATAAAATACAAGAAACCCTCCCGTTGTAGTGGTAGGGTATTCAGGATCGTATCCACGAGGAAGCGTGTCAGCTCTCGCTTGATTAGTTCCAAAATCCTCTCATAATCGACTAGCAGAAGTCCTCGACGTCGAGTAAAGTACTCGATGTCGACTACCTCAGTCGAGTAAACCTGCAAAACAGAACAACAAGGAATGAAAACAAGCAATGTCGAGTAGAAAGGGTATTTGACGTCGACCAGAATCCTCGACGTCGACCAGTGTTAGTCGAGATCGAGTGTACTGTAGAACAAAAACCGTAGCTTTTCGTTGGAAAGAAAGACAGAATCAACATGAAATTTACGGGAATTCAATAATATATATAAAAGCTCCTAGAATCGGGGCATCAATGCCACAACGATAACCATACAAGAATCATGCTAAAGGTATAAAAGATCATGCCTTTTCATCAAATAATTGTCGTTATTAACAAATAGGAAAGTAGAGGCTTTCGCATAAAACCTAATTGTTACTAACCCGTTTCACGTAATTAATCCAAGTTGTATTAAGATCACTTTCGCCTCAATAACACAAACAAGGATCACACTCTTCGATTGTGGCAGAAGAATCATGCTCGTAGGGATAGAAGACGAAATCGCGTTAAAAGTTGTACCTTTGTCGCATTACCTTACATGGCCACCGTCTGGCTCACCCCGACCCTAGAAGTTGGGTGACTACTCACTGTTCATCATTAAAACACACATCAATAATAAAAGAGAACTAAATTACATTAAATCAAAACAAAGCTTACAACCGATCGAATCCAAATCCGCTATCACAAGACAAAACACCTCTCGACTCCGAGCTCTATCAAAAAACTCCTACTCTCTATCTATGGTGGAACACAATTGCTTGTGGCTTGGATTGTTTGATTCCTAAAATCATACCCTTAGGCCTTATTTATAGTATTTAATCCTCGCTATCCAAGGAAAGAATAATCTATCTATATCTAAAACTATCTATCTAAAGCTTTATGATAAAACTTGGATTGTTTGATTCCCACGTGACTTAGCTTGCATGTAATCCACATATCTTCATCTTCACTTGATTTTGACTCGGAATGATGCCATGACGTACTTGACATCGACTAAAGTGGTCGACGTCGAGTAGTTTTCTTCTTCTTCTCGGGACACTCGATGTGTTTTTGACATCAAGTAAAATCCTTGAAGTCGAGTAGATTTGTGCTCCTCGAGTGATTTTGTGCTTGGCTTGTGCTCGATCTCAGGTGATGAAGCTGAGGTCGACCAAAGTACTCGACATCGACCAGTTTGGTCGACGTCGACTAGTTCTATCCGCTTTCAACATTTTGCTCCGTTTTGAAACGAATTTTCATGATTCCTCGTTCGTCTGATTGATGCATATGAATATGCGTTGGAAATCTCTTTTCGATGGATACAACTCTCTTCAAGACATCAGAACTTGATTCAAAATGATGAATGGTGAAAAGTGGCGTTTTCTCCGGTTGCACCATCATGTGCACTTCCTTAGTTTCTCCAATGTTTTCATGACCTTCTTTTAGGCTCCAAAGTGCGTCCGCTTTCTGCGAAATTAAACAGAATTATGTGTATACCTCCATATATTGTAAATAAACATAAACTACACAAATCTCATTCTTTCCCAATGTAAAAGTATAAAATATAGACAGAAATCGAAGTAAATTAAAGTAGATGCAAAACATGGCAAAATGAGCCCACATCAACATATGATAAGGCATATTTTGATAGATGTTATAGAGTAGTTTTAGTTGTATTTTATACGTGTTTGGTTATGTTTTAGAGTTAATTGCATATTATGCTCTTTTAGTGGTAAAGATCGAAAACTACGCTATTTTATTGGTTTTATGCAGATTCGTAGTGCCGACATGGTGATGAGCTTGGGAAGAGACCAAAGAGTATGTCCAAAGAGCAAGGAACAAGTCAAGGAAGGATTAGAAGGCGATTTGAGAAGCAAATGAGCACAAGAACATGAGCGGAAATGAAGCACTTGGAGAGATCCCATGTTTAATGTTCTGAGAAGTTGGATTCAATTTCTGAGTTCTTCATGAGAGTTGTATTCCTTGAAAAGATCTTTGCAACACATATTCATTTGTATCAATCAGACAAACGAAGACTCCAGAAAGTGCGTTACAAGTTCAGTCTGCGAAGCTGTCCAAGCGGCGCCCGCTGTAGTTTAGGCGGCGCCCGCCGTCCTTTCAGATCCGGATCTGCGTAAGCGGCCAAATTTCTATCTTTTGTGGAAACTCTAATCTAGGGTTTTTCCGACCCTATTTGGCTTTATATTAGGTTTTTCTAATCCATTTGGAGAATCATCTAATCATCTAACAATCTAACATTCATCCAACAGACTAACGTTGTTTCCTATTCAAGAGAAGGGATTTAGGTAAGCCATGCTTGGCTAATTCTCCGTTGTCTTCATCTACACTTTCGAGACTTGGTTGGTTGTTTGTGAGTTTCTAATGAAGTAGTATTTCTCTTTTTAATATCTTTCGATTTCCCTTGCAATTATTGTTGATAGTATTGTGATTGATCACCATGATAGTATCTTGCTAGGTATTTGTTCTTTCATCATTGAATGAATTCCGTAGTTGAATGCTTAGGATTATGAGAACCTTCGTTTGATCATGACTAAGTAGGAATTTTGACATATGTCTTAAACATCTGTTACCTTGCATACTTGGTGTTATTCATATGCCTAGATTCTTAGGAATTTGTGCTATCTTTATGTTAAACCTTTGTCCGTGGTTAGGTTACATAAAGGTGTAAGGAATTAATTGTACTCTTTGTGCTTTAATCTATTCAAACTAAGATGGGAGAAATTCATAAAGAACACTTCAATTGGATTCAACGACCAACAAAGCCAACCAATGTCGAGAATTTGTGGATGGAAACATCTCTTTTAAACATCACTTGCTTTTGTTTAGATTAGGTTTTCTATTTACTTTATTCCCATAATTTGCCTTTCAATCGATAAATATACAATTCTTGGAAATACTTGTTTCTCTGTGGGATCGACCCCTTACTTGCAATCTATACTAGTTTGTTTGTTTGGGAATTATTTTGATAAGAGAAATCAACGACTCTCCCTCCGTCAACACACCATACTTAAGCTTGCTTGTCCTCAAGCATTACTTTTAATTGTCATACATGGGAAGAAATTAAAATCTCAACATCTTAGATTCATTCTCATATGTCACTGCAATCAATTACCATCCTCGAAAAGGTACTAGTGCCATAAATTAATGCATGTGACAAAGCATTAATAATCAAGAGGAATTTTAAGCACAATGGCGAAGAAAAAGTAAAAGGTATAGTGGTGGGCTATATTTAGGCAATGTGGTGCTAAATCCGGGGAGAATTTTTCAAACTTTCATTCGTACTTTGATGCGCTTTCTCCCTTCATATGAAATTACACATCACTCATCCTCTCCTAATTCACTTATTGCTTTTTTCACTTATATGCTTTTACCTCTCTAACCTCAGCATTGCCTTCTCGCGAGTCGTAAACATGGGTGTCATGAATGACCCTGGATACTTAGTGTTTCAGACTCCTTACCTTGTTGTCCCATCCCGCGGAACTATTATCTCAATGCATGCAGGGTCGATCTACCTTTATTTCCCGAGGTGACCAGATTTTCTTTCACTTATTTAATTTTCCATAATATATGAATCATTCTCGATCGCTCCTGCCAGACTCCAAAATAATAGTACAACACAACAACCATATAATAACCACCATAATATGACATCAATTTCTCAACATACTCCTTGGATGGGTAATATGGTAGAGAAATAGGCAATATTTAGATCATGTGGAGCAAAATATAAAATAGGGCATAATATGGCTTTTGTGATGCACAAGCATAGGTAGGGCTAGGAGTATAAACAATATGAGTATTATATGGAAAATATAAAGTCCTCCATCCTCTTATCATGCAACATGTCAAAAGCAACATCAAATTTACATCATTTCATGGTTTTCAAGAAAATAATGCATTTCATTGTGACTTCCCCTTACTAGGCAATTTCATGTTATATCTCTAATGAATCCACTTTAGCATCGTTGAGAGCTTCCATAACACTTATAAAAAAAATTGATGGGGGTGATTTTTATTAACTTTGGAAAATACTTATAAGCACTTAGATAAATAACAATTCCAAAGATAGCCATGTGTGAACAATTCGGAAAATATGCACAAATAATGTCAAATGTAGTCAAATATGCATAAATTAAGTCCTTCCCCCACCCCATACTTAAATATTACAGTGTCCTCACTGTATAAAAACAAGGGTGAAGAAAGAAACTCACTAGACAGATGTGCAGAACGTTGGAATCGAGTGCTAAAGTTGCTGCAGAAGTGTTCGATCTTGAGAAGAGTAGTCGACGTCGACTAGATCTACTCGATCTCGAGTACAATTGAAGCCTCAGGGTGATCCTCCCTCGGCCACAAGCTCCGTTTCTCCTCGTGGTGGTCGACGTCGAGTAGACTACTCGACGTCGAGTACTTCTTCTTCTTTTCTTTCATGCAAGACTCATTAGATAGATAATATCCATAATAGAAAAATCCAAAAACAGTGTTTCAAAACCAAAAACCAAAATCAAAGATGTCTAAAAATCCAAACACTAAATGTTTTGTTACAAGCTCTAGACTTTATAGTCGCTAGGTCGACTTCTTCTATTTAAACTTAATGTGGCATCTGTAGCGCCCATGTAGATTGGGCCTCAAATAAGACTCCATTATTGTCCATCAGTTGTAGTCCTACTGAATTGATCTTATGTACAGTGAAAGGTCCCAACTTTTTGTGATTGAATTTGTTAGGATACAAATGATTCTTGGATTTGGAGACATAGACCTTGTCTCCTACTTCGTATTCCTTAGGATCTTCATTGGAAACCCTACATAATCTCACATACCAAGGCAAACCTCTCCCATGTATAGATAAATCTTTGATGGAAATAGGGGAAACGATGTCTTTACCTTGGGTTACCTTTGCAGAATCGCAATTCGGGACCTCTGAATCTACTCGACATCGAGTAATAATACTCGATGTCAAGTACGTTTGTGCTTCTGGTGGCTTGCTTGTCGAGGAGTAAGGAGTCGAGTGCGTGGAAGACTGGTCGACGTAGAGTACTGCTCGGCTCCTGGTGAGTTGCTCGATGGTGTTGTACTCGATGGAGGGTGCTGAATCTGGTCGACGTCGACTAGAGTACTCGACGTTGAGTACTTCTAGTAGACATCGAATCCATACTTAAGACCTGGCAAAGTATCCAAAAAATAGTTAGTCGACGTCGACTTACCTTGGTCGATGTCAAGTAGATCTTCTGTTTCTTCGTTCAGGATCTCCATGATTTCCTCCACCTGGCTTCCATATCTCTCTTCTCTAGCTCTTCGGGGGTCATATTTCTTACCTTAGGTTCCCCACAAGTGATGTACCTGGCTGAGATTGATTTTACCTTTTCCACATGACCTGTATGCCTTTCAGTTTTATTGAAATAGTACTCAATTACCTCATCGCTGATGTTGAAAGTGAGCACTCCCTTCCTTACGCTTATGTTGGCATCCACCGTCGCTAAGAAATGGCTTTCTAGAATGATTGGACATGCAGGGTCCTCTTCCGTATCAATAACTAAGAAATCAGCAGGGATAAAGAACTTATTTACCTATACCGGCACATAATCCACCATGCATGTTGGGATGACAACTGTGTTGTTTGCCGTATAGAGTCGGGCATCCAGATGCTCTGAAGCACCTATCTTGATTTTGGATCGGATTGATAGAGGCATGATACTTACACTATCTCCTAAGTTATATAATGCATTAAACTTATATTGACCAAATCCAATGGTTATAGAAAATGTACTTGGATCTGGTCTTTTCTCTAGTAAGTCTATCCTGCTGCACTCCTCTGCGATCTCAGCCATTGATCGATTCTTGCTTATGATCTCTTTGAGGAACTTTACGTACGCCGACATTTCATGAAGACCTTCCGTGAAAGGAATGGTGACATTGAGCCTTTGAAACATTTTCATGAACCGCTGAAACTTCTTCTCTGTTGGGTCCTTCAAAGATTTAGTTGGGAATGACAACGTTTTCTTTTTTTGGAGGTGCAGGAGTGTGGTCGACATTATCAGAAGGTTGGTCGACGTCGAGTGGCGAGTGGTCAACGTCGAGTACAATAGTCGACTTTGGGGCAGGTGATGTGTTATGTTCGACATCGACCATGTTCTGATCGACGTTGAGTGGACTAGTCGATGTCGAGTACTTCTCTGCAACTTTCTCCATGTTTTGCTCGGGCGTTTGCATCTGTCGCACACTCCTAATGTTCATGGCAGCTACCTGTCATGTAGATTTATTCTTAGGATTAGGTTCAGAGGATCCAACAAGCGTACCTAATTGTTTGGGGATTGATTGAGCTAATTGACCCATTTGGGTCTCCAGGGTTTTCCTCCACATATCAATCTCCCCAAACCTAGAGTTCATGCCGTACAGTTAAGTGCGGATAAAATTGATTGATTGCTTCTTGTCCGTATGATTCCTCCGCATCTCTTCAAGAATAGTCTGTAGGTCATCTTTCTTACCTTCTCTGTCAGGGTGACAAAGAGCTCTGTAAGGCGGGGGGTCTCTTTGATATTAGGGCTGGCGATAGTGGCTCCAGTTTGGTTGCTGATGTTGGCCTGAGTAGTTTCCCCCCACATAACGCACCTCTTCGCGGGTTTCTGCTACTAGTATTTGGTCGGCATGTGGGCACCCAGTAGTGTTGTGCCTCACAGACCCACATTCCAAACAAGGTTTATCTTTAGAAAAGAATTTAACTTGCTTGGTGAGACGACGTACCTGATCATTGTGGAATTGTTCCCTGACGTCCGGATCAACTTCCTTAGGTGGCACATATAGCGGCATAGATGGGGCAGACCTTTCATACCTTTCGTCTGAGGCCGCAAAAGTCTCATAAGTGTTGTCATAGTTTGCCAGTGTCTCAAAGTTTTCCTAAGCACGCCGTGGGGTGTACTCGAGATACTTGTAGGCGGTGTAGTTGTTGATCCGGTCCTTAGTTGGTGCGTCCATGCAGTTGAAGATGATATCTTGGATGACATAAGGTGGTTGTCCATGTGTAGGACATGATTTCAGTAGTCGCTTATAACGTTCCCAGACATGTGCAAGTGTTTCTCCTCGCTTATGTCTGAAAGCCCTGATTTGTTGCATGAGCGCACCTGTTTTGGTAGGAGGAAAGAACTTGTTATGAAACAAATCCCTTAGCTCGTTCCATGTGCGAATAGATCATGCAAGCAAACCCTCAAGCCAATGCGAAGCTACTTCTGCAAGGGACCATTGAAAAGCCTTTAGTTTTAAGTATTCTAGATTGGCATTATCTGCAATAGCTTCACATAAATCTAGAAAAGTTGTGACATGCTCTAAAGGGCATTTATTGGGTTTCCCCCTAAATTGATTCCTCCTAATTTCAGTAATAAAAGAAGGAAAAATTTCATAATTAACGAGGGGAAGAACGATCAGTGATTAACTTCACGATCCACCCTTGCTTCCCACCTTTGCTGATTCTGTTGATATTTCGCCTCTCGTTGGGTGTACTCTACTTCTCTAGTGGGGAATTCCTCAATCCGTAGGCGGAGTTGCTCAAGCTCCTGTGCTGGTGTGAGCTGGACCTCGTTCTCGTTGTTAGTTGTCGACATTAGTCTCCTCCTTAGCCTTTGCTGAAGGTGGAAAAAGCGTCCAGGTTCGAGAATTGGGTCGATAGGTGTGCGATCAGTTCTTCGCATGGACCTGAAAAACAAAAACAAAAAGAAAAAGAGAGTAAAAGGAACTAAAAAGGGCGCGATTGATTGCTTCCCCGACAACGACACCAATATTTGTTAAGAGGGAAACCAATTATAAAAATAAATCGAAATAAACCAACTCCTTGTCCAAGCAAATAAAATACAAGAAACCATCCTATTGTAGTGGTAGGGTATTCAGGATCGTATGCACGAGGAAGCGTGTCAGCGCTCGCCTAATTAGTTCCAGAATCCTCTCGTAATCGACCAGCAGAAGTCCTCGACATCGACTAAAGTACTCGATGTCGACTACCTCAGTCGAGTAAACTTGCAAAACAGAACAATAGAGAACGAAAACAAGAAATGTCAAGTAGAAGGTGTACTTGACGTCGACCAGAGTCCTCGACGTCGACCAGTGTTAGTCGAGATCTAGTGTACCGCAGAACAAAAACCGTAGCTTTTCATAGGAAAGAAAGACATAATCAACACAAAATTTGTGGGAATTCAATAATATAAAAAGATCCTCAAATCGGGGTATTAATGACACAACGATAACCATATAAGAATCATGCTAAAGGTATAAAAGATCATTCATTTTCATCAAATAACTACCGTTATTAACAAATAGGAAAGGAGACGTTTTCACATAAACCCTAATTGTTACTAACCCTTTTCACGTAATTAATCCAAGTTGTATTAAGATCACTTTCGCTTCAATAACACAAACAAGGATCACCTTCGGCTATCGCAGAAGAATCATGCTCGTAGGGATAGAAGACGAAATCGCGTTAAAAGTTGTACCTTTGTTGTATTACCTTACATGGTCGCCGTCGGGCTCACCCTGACCCTAAAAGTTGGGTGACTACTCGCTCTTCATCATTAAAATACACATCAATAATAAAAGGGAACTAAATTGCATTAAATCCCAGGTGGATAAATATCTTCAATCTTGATATATCTTCACATGACTTGATAGAATCCCAGGTGACTTAGCTTACAAGTAATCCACATATCCGCATCTTCACTCAATTTTGACTCGGAATGATGCTGGAGAGTACTCGACATCAACTAATGTCCTCAATGTTGAGTAGTTTTCTTCTTTTCCTCGGATTCTGAGATTGCTTGACTAGGATTCGGACACTCTATAGGTACTCGACATCGAGTAAAGTCCTCGACGTCGAGTAGATTTGTGCTCCTCGAGTGATTCTGTGCTTGGCTTGTGCTCGAACTCGGGTGATGAAGCTGAGGTCGACCAAAGTACTCGACATCGACCAGTTTGGTCGACGTCGACTAGTTTTGTGCGCTTTCAGCATTCTGCTCCGATTTGAAACTCATTTTCCTGAGTCCTTGTTCGTCCGATTGACGCATATGAATATGCGTTGGAAAGCTTTTTTTAAGGGCTACAATTCTTATGAAGACATCAGAACTTGATTCAAAATGATGAATGGAGAAACGTGGTGTTTTATCCAGTTGCATCATGTTGTGCTCTTCCTTAGTTTCTCAAATGTTTTCATGACTTTCCTTTAGACTCCAAAATGCGTCCTCTTTTTGCGAAATTAAATAGAAACTTTTGTAGACCTCCATATATTGTAAATAAATATAAACTACACAAATCTCATGCTTTTCCAATATAAAAGTATAAAATATAGACAGAAATCGAAGTAAAAGTAGATGCAAAACTTAGCAAAATTAGCGCACATCACACCTCTCGTACTTTCCTTTGTTGTTTTCGTCTGATGATGGACATAGATGATTTCTGTGCGGCTCTTTTCCAGACTTTTTATTGTTGGTTGATTTTTCTAAAAAGGGGTGTCATTAATTGGGATAAAAATTCGTGATAGTGACTTGTGTTGTATGTGTTATATGATTTGATTAAGATACTATATGACTTGATTATGTTGTCATATGGGATTCTGAGAGTTCCTGAATGTTGAGCATGATAGTGTACTGACTTGATATAATGAAAATGATTTTGAAAATGGGACCTAGAAAGAGAATATGGGATTAGCCGAAGATGAGATTTAAGAATTTTGGAAAATCTTGTGAAAATTAACTTGCCTTATCTGACTTGTGATTAATCTAATTGATCGTATGTGCTGAATGCAACATGATGATATGATATTGATATAGTAATAATAATGAACCATGGATGTTTGATATATGTCTCTAAGCATGAGTTATGAAATGTTGTTATATGTATATGCAAATATGCTGATGATAGTAGCGATTATATGTTGTTATTATATGATCTTGAGTATTGAAATGTGAAATGTTATATGATGATCGTGAAAACATGCTATTTTGATATATGCCTTGAGAAAAGGCGGACCTAGGGGGTCCTAGGGGGTCACATGACCCCCTCCTCATCCGACAAGTTACCTAGGTGTATTCTCCTCGTTGATTAGCTTCGTTTTGATATATAATACGCCCTAATCCGACATCTGAGTAAAAAGTTATGAATGTTTGAAAATTACAGTAGTATTAATCACTTTAGTTTTATTTCAATATACTCTAATAATTTAATATTTTACTTAAATTGACATGCACATATTATAATTCATCTCGAGAGCTTCGAAACCATAGGTTATATTACTTATTTTGAGAATATTGTAAGAAGTTACGCAAGTTTAAATTTTTTTATATCTAGTTATACATTATTACATGTTAATAATGCAATGTTTATTTATTGCGTTTCATATCTTTATTTTTTTTTTATCCTTATTTTCGTATTATATATTTGTATTATTTTCGAAACCATAGGTTGACACTAGTTTGTACTATTGATCACGTTGTGTTTTGCGATTTTTTCTCGATCTTATTGTCGACTACTATGGTGACCCCCCGCAAAAAACTTTCTGGGTCCGCCCCTGGCCTTGAGTATGAAATCCTGATATAATGATACATGTTGCTGATATGAGATGTTGATATTAAGATGAAGAGTAGAGTTGATTCTTGATGAGTTATATAAGATCATGCTATGAGAGATGGGATGAACTGATGCTGATGTGATGAAATTCTGAATGATGAGATCTGTAGTTATGTGTACTTGTGTGATTGATACTATATGCTTAATGTAATTTAGTAGTAGACTAATGTGCATTACTTATATATGTTAGGTGATCATCTGTGATGTGTGAGTTGTTGTATACTCGGATTCTGCCTTTTTCTATTTTGTGCATTTAGGTAAGTTCCTTATGGAGCTTACTCAGACTGAACAGATTGATTCCCACCTGCATGTAGTCACATTATATAATAGGTGTACGTGTTGCATATGCATAAGAGAATATCATGTAGTATCATGCTTAGGAATTTCACTTATGAATGAGCATCTGTCTTCTTAATTATGCATTTGAAAGGAGAACAACCGTTATCTGTGAGTTCTAGAGTCTTTGCCATGGTCATAGGACACCCCAACACTATCGGGTTTGTCCTGATAGAGTCTAAGCATGATTTATATATTATGGTTCGGCATGACCGAGCATCCTACCTCGGTGGTGGTATAAACATGCATGGTTCGGTACGACCGAGCGTCCTACCTCGGCGGTGGTACATACATTTATGATAGAAATATTAATAAAACCTAGAGGGTCCTATAGAATAAGTGATTCGATCAATTCCTCAATTTCCGCAACCACATCTCAAATGTTCTAACTAAAATCCTTAAAATCTCACTCACAAAAGTCTCATTGCTCAAATTTTCACCATATGGCTTCATATAATTGATAATTGTAGAAACTCTAGACAATAATTCTTTCACCGATTCTTTGTCTTGCAAAAGTAAGGTTTCAAAATCATAAAGGAAAGAAAGAAGTGTTTAAACGCCCCTCTGGGATGTAAAATATATCTCTTCTCACCATCCCCATATTGTATGAGACAAATGTATGCATTTCGATTAGGGTCGTATTCTATGGTTACGATTCTACCATATATGTCTTTTTCATTCCGTCGAAAATCGATTTTACGGTATAGACGCTTATGACCTCCCCCTCTATGCCTTGCGGTAATGATTCCTCTGGCATTACGGCCTTTACCAAAACGACGCTGTCCATAGATCAAATTATTTCGTGGATTGGATTTCACTTGACTGTCTACGGCCCTATTGCATGTGTTCGGGGTAGAAGTTTTGTATAACTGTATCGCCATGCTATTAAGTATTTTTATTGAAGTTCTTTTCTTTCTAAGAGGTGGAATAGAATAACCCGGTTGAAGCGTAATGATCATACGTCTGTAATGCGTTGTATGTCCCATAATAGGTCCCATTCTTCTACCCTTTCCGGGGAGTCGATGACTATTCATAGCTATTACCTTGACACCAAAGAAGAGTTCGACCCAATGCTTTATTTCTGTCCTAGTTGATCCTGATTCGACATTAGAAGTATATTTCTTTTTCCCAAATAACCGAAGACTTTTGTTTGTAAATATTGCATATGTGATTCTATCTATTTTCTTCCCTATGAGTTCTAGTCTCAAGTTCTTACTGTTCCTATGTTATGAAATGAATATACTAATTCGTTATATATGGAGGATGAGATTCCATTGATACAGAGCCAATTCCAATAGACTTATACTTATTGGAGGGTCCCATTGGCGTGCATCCAGTAGGAATTGAACCTACGAATTCGCCAATTATGAGTTGGGCGCTTTAACCATTCAGCCATGGATGCTTAGCGGGGATCCTCGTACATGGTGAATAACCAAATTCCAATTGAAATGAAATCTTTAGGATAAATCAATACAAATACAATTTTCATTTTATACAAATATCATTGAAATTTTCATTGTTGACACTTTAATTGAAATAGAATCTAGAAATGTTAGACATATTTTCATTTTCAGTGATTCCATTTTCAATGAAATATCATAATTTGAGTATTGTATTATACTCAAATTGCATTTTTTTCACTTTCACAATTGCATATTAAAGTAAATTTATAGTATTTTAAAATTGAATTTTTTTTAACAAATCTTCAGTGTGATGTACTTTCCCTTTTTGAATCCTTTTTTTATACCGGAACCTTTCAATTCGATTCTATAAGGAATTTTATACTTTTTTGTTTTGCCTATTTTCTTTCATTTCTGGTGTTAGCTCATATTTGATATGGGCCAACCAGAAAGAATTCTATCACTTTTTGATCTTCAATTCAATATAGACGGATATCTATCGCTATAGATATGAACCTATTTTGAATTTTACCATGAAAGTTGAAATACTCTTTTTCGTGATCATACATAACTTACATAACTATAACCAAACAAGAGTTGAGTTCTTATTATTAACTTGATCTAGAAATTCATAATCTAAGGTTAAACAACCCTCAAATGGATGGTTTCTACATAGTTGGTTCTCATCCTTCCTGTGGTTGTTCTTGACTCGGCATAGAGGGGATAGGTTAACCCAATTAATTTATTAAGCAACAGCTCAAACTCCTTCCCATGCCTGATGCCTATAAATAAGCAACCCAACAATCTTCCTTTTAGATAATATGTCATTGGAAGAAACCAACACATAAGTGCAACCACACCTTACCATGTAATTAAATGATAGGACCAGAAGTTATGTATTCAATCAGGTTTGGAAAGAATGATTTGGCCTTGAGATCCTTGTAGTGCTCCTATTACTTGACAGACGAAAAATCAAAAGCCACACAAATTCAACAACAGCAGGCAACAACTTGGGATCAAGAACATCAACATTGACTCAAACAGAAAGAGGAGTAAGCTACGACAAAACGTAAAATGAAGACAAAAATTAATCCATGGTCTTATATGACAGTAAACCTTGAATTGGTAAATAAAGAGCGGCCATTCCGGGGTTCGAACCGGGGACCTATGACTATTATCCACAAGTCCTCTCCGGTGAGCCATTCCGGAATGGTTTATATGACAGTAAACCAAAAACACTTCTAAGATTTGACAGTAAACCATAATTCTTGAGGCTTAAAAAGAGTTTTCATCTTCAAACTTCCAAAATATAACCGATCCCCTTAAAAATCGGAATAAAGGGTTGAGAAGAAAATTAATGAACCATTGTTGCTAGTTTACATCTTACTAAGATGCCAATTCCTCTCTTGTACCTATTTCTCTCACTATATATGTTTCTCTCTTTCGACAATCGTGCTCTTCATTTTCAAAATTCTTTTGTTTTCTCTGATAACAAATATTGAGAGAGAAAATGTTGAATAGATACATCTTTTTGTTATACAGGCGAAGTATCAACCGCGGTTGTATCACCACCCAAGAGCATCCCTGCAGATGAGAGTTTGGAACTCAGAATCAAAACCTCAGGACGACGGAGAAAACTCTAAGGCCAAATGAGCGAGATGATTAGCTGCTCTGTTGGCTTCCTTAAAGATATGATTAACAGAAGCCACCTCAAAACAGCGAAGCAAGCGGGAGAATCCGAGAGAAGAATCTCAATCTCCCAAGGAATTGACCAAACATCGTTGATTGCGTTAACAACCGCAAGTCAGTCACCTTCCATAACAAGAACACGGATCCCAAGCCGACGAGCTTCCAGCAACCCATGTTGTAGACCGGCAGCCTTAGCCTGAAGCGCAGACATCCTCTCGCACCGTTTGGCACCACACGCAAAAATCTTCCCCTCGGCGTCCCTAATTACAAACCCTGTAGAGACCAAGTCAGAAAGAGATTCAGCACCATCAAAATTAAGTCTGAGAGTGTCGGGATCAGGTTTACAATGGCGTTCCTTTTGCGAGGATCATTTCTGGGTTTAATTCCCATTGTTTTCCATCGTCTTCATCTAGTTCATCAATGACCGTATAAAGGAAAACACTTTGCTGAAATTAACAAACTTAGTTTCAAATTAATCTATATATATATAAAGTCTCCTCTAGTATGATTCGCAAGTATGTTTTCACCCTTTTTTTACACGTTTATTAATGATGGTCCAATATATTCAAGTCATGCCAGCCAATGACGTGCTTATTTTATTTAGGTGTCATCCGATGTGTCCAAATTAATTGATGACTAGTTATTTATTTTAAATATAAATATTCAACTTAATTCATATATTAATAGTTACAAAGTCTATCATTTTAGTTTTAGTTATTTTATCTTTAGTGATCATCAAAAGTGGTTATATTAGTTGATCATTATATCTAATGATAAGATTTAATTTTTGAATACATATTTAAGTAAAAAAAAATATATTCAACACCATACATTAATGAGAAATTTTGGTGAAATATCACTTTTGCTAATTCAATGAGGTTATTAGCACCCTAAGAAATTAAATTGGCCGCTTTAACATCTTATGGAAAAAAATTAGCCGCCCTAACATCCTTCCCTGTTCTCTCTCTCTCTCTCTCTCTCTCTCTCTCTCTCTCTCTCTCTCTCTCTCTCCCTCTCTCAGTACGCTCGTGGCCGTCCCACCTTTTTCGTCTTCCTCACCAGCGTCGGTTTCGTCCGCATCTTCCGCCGCCCTCGTTAGATCTGTCGCCGTCTCCTCTCTCGCCTTCAATGACAAAAGAGACTTGTCAACATACACGGATTGATTTGCCCAAATCAGTCGATAAGCTGATGACGAATTGCGTTGAAAGAAAACTTGGAAGAGAGGAGATCAAGAAGGCGATGGAAATCCCTAAAGAAACCGATGAGGACATACAATTGACAAAATCTCTAGCGGGTGAGTTCCCAATCGATGTAATTATTTTAGGAAAAGTTCATGTTTCGACCAGGGATGATGATGAGTTGTTGTCTTTCGATACGGGAGGGTTAAGCTCGATGTTGTGGTTTTCTGGGAAAAACGTTGAATTGCAACGATGTTTTACTGAGGAAGATGTCCAAGTCTAGAGGTGTTGTTCCTCTCCTTGCAAAAGATCTTGTCAGCACGGGCGCTCATCAACTACTCGATGAAATGCCAATGAGCTCTATGCAAATCTCCTTGGCGGTGCCAAAGATCTCGATAGTCTAGGACAGTCAATTGAGTATTGATGTCGATAAACTAGTCGAGAAAGTGTGGCAAGCTAATCAATTGAGTATTGATGGTCTAGGACAATCAACTATTGATTTATTTGTCTTGCCGTTTTGGTTTTTATTAATACTGTGGGACTACGTGTGAAGCATGGTTGGGACAACGTGTTGACGGTGAAACTGGGTCCATCCATGGGGAGGGGGAGGAGTCTTGTTGAAGGTGTAGGGAGAGGTCATATTGGGGATGGGATCTGGATGATTTAATTTTGCAGATTTTAGGGGAGGAATTTAGAGGAAGGTGCTAATGATTAAGTTCCCACTCTTTGCATTATTAATGATATCTACCAACTTGCCTTTCTGATCTTACACCTCTTATATACATTACCAGTCTTTTACTATTGTTCCAAAAGGTGAAATTGCTCACCTCGGGCGCAAATGTTTTACTATTATCTTACTTTAGATTGCATTAGTACATCAAATTGAAAACCTCAAGAGCAAAACTCAAGTTTAATGTCATCACAAATTAGTGAGATAATTGAAGCGTAATCACAATGTCATCAATGAATAAAAGTCATCAATAAAATATGTCATCAATCAAGTTTAATCACATTTTACGCTCTTTTGTCATCACTTGAATAAAAATATGATAAGCATGTCACCACAAGTGATTGCATCAATGAAGTGTAATCACAAACGTGTAATCAGTGAATAAAAGTAGAATCGATGAAAATATATCGATATACAATTGATCAAATTAAAAAAAAAGTGGCATCAAACGATTTGATTAAAAAAACTGCATCAAATAATTACATTAGAAAAATGGCATCAAAACACTACTTTGAAAAAAGTTGCATCACATTAAAGAAAAAAATGTCATCAAAACATTATCTTGAAAAAAATATGGCATCACGAAAACATTACCTGGAAAAAATATATGGCATCACAGTAACAAAAATATCATCCAAAAATTGATATAAAAAAAGTGTCATCAGTAGTCAACGGTAAAAAAAATGGCATCAATGGTCAATGTGGAATCACAGTAAACAAAAAATTGTTATCAAGATTTTAAAAAAGTGGCATTAAAAAAGTGTCATCAGTCCATTTTATTTGAAAAGTGGCATTAAAGCAAAAATAAAATATAAAAAAAAATGACATCAAAACAACAAAAAATGGCATCGCAAAAAAAGTCACCACTTAAAATAAATTCCTAAAGAGCTGGTCAACGGTCAACGATGACCGGTCAACGATCAACGCTGACCGGTCAACGGTCAACATTGACCGATCAACGATTGACGGTCTAACAGGTTGACCGTTGACCTTAATAGTCCATTTAGGGAAGGGTGCTAGGTTAGCTAATTAATTTTATTTGGGTGCTAGTTAGCTAATTAGATCTTCATAATGTGCTAGTTGCCAAAATTATCCTAAATTAATTGACTACAAATCCTGTTATTTTTAGGAAATATTTGTTCAAATATCCATTTAGGAAATCTAATTAACTAAATGTCCACATTGAAATGGTAATTAAGTAAATGTCCACTTATTTTATCTAAACACCAAACTACCCTTATTATAATTTAATCTCAACCCTCCTCCTTTTCCCTTTCAGCCTTTTTCCCTTTCCCTTCACAGTTTGAGGTTAGGCGTTTGGGGCCGCCGGCATGGGAAAATCGAAGGTGGAGCTTACTAGGGGTGGTCGGAGATGCTATTCCCATGATGACCATGGTCGTCGGAGCTGCTCCTCTACATCATGTGTTCAACCTTCTTTACCTCTTGGGTTTTAGTCATGACAACAACGACCTTCGAGATTCAGATCTCGAAAATCAGCAACCACAGATGAACGACACGCCAAGAAGACGAGCATCTCTTCCATTTTCGCTCACACCTCACGTGCGGATCTGCTGCTACAACTCTGGCCTCCGGACTCTGCATATCCTGAGTTTCGAACCACCTCTTGCATCTCCTAAGTTTCGCTCCTCCACCTCTGGCATCTCCTGAATTTCGTCGGACTAGTGCGAATTTCAGGTTCGGCTTCCCTCGACAGTCTATCTCTCTAATGAATTTTAATTTCCACTTGAACTATGTACTTGCTGAGCTTTCGAAGGTGTTCTCTTTCGGTTAGGGTTTGAGGAGTTATCATTTAATTTATTGGATTTAGGTAAAGTAAATCTTGAATTCTTGTTTACTGTCGAGCTTATTGGTGTTTCGAACACCTACCAACTGTTTGCTGAAAGTCCTCAATGAACTCTGATATTTTTCCGATTATACTTAGCTTGAATCTATTTATTTCAATTCTTACTGATGTTTTCAAGCTTACTGCAATTTAGGAACGGAGAGATACACATAAGAGAGAATGAAGCAGTTTATAGGCGTGGTGGTGTCGAATAAGATGCAAAAATCGGTGGTGGTTGCAGTTGGCCGTCTCTTCCAAAACAAGGTCTATAATCGATACGTTAAGAGAACCAGCAAGTTCATGCCCCACGATGAGAAGAACGATTGTGACATTGGTGATCGGGTAATCTACAGCTCTCTCTCCCTCCATCCTCGCCTCTATCTCCAAGGAATGTTGATTTGACAGTGCTTATTCAATTTTTCTTATGACTAAGGCTCAAATCAACATTTGATTCAAGGGAGAGGATTTTGATTTTTAAGGAATTTAACAACTTAATTATACTAACATCCATGTTCAGTTCTATGTATGTTTAACAATAGTTTTGCCTCTTATGTACCCTAATACAGTTTCAAGCAATGGATATTGCATTTTTTTTATTATATTTTTATCATGTAATGCTGAACACATTCTTTTGAATTTTTTTTTAGTACTTACGGTGTTTTTGGTGTCAATTTGAAGTTATAAGTTTTGGAAATATGAGTTGGTGAAAATATCTTTGTGATAAATATGGGTTGGTGTCAATATCTTGGTGATAAATATGGGTTGATGACGATATATTGGTGAAAAATATGGGTTGGTGACAATATTTTGGTGATAATCAGTTTTCGGGTGATGAAATGGCGTGGAATTATATATGTTCATTAAATTTTTATTTGTTTAGCTTTAACCCCTTTAGGGTCTATATAATCCCTTCATTCTAGGGTTTCGGTTTGGTGACAAAAGTGAGTTAATATTTGTTGATGACACTATCTTAATTGGTGATATTTAGTAATGTGATGACAGTTTTTTTTTGTGATTACATGGTTTTGGTGACAAATATTTATTGAAACAATATTTTGATGACAATAGGTTGATAACCATATTTTATTATTGGTGACGACAGATTAATAAATTAGTTTGGTGACAATAGGGGGTGATGATAATGTTCTTTGTTTATGGATAATAGATTGGTAAAAATGTTTTTTAGTTGGTGACAATTGGTTTATGACAATGTTTGGTGGCAGTGTTCACTTGTTGGTGAAAATAATTTGATGACAGTGTTTCGTAGTTAGTTGCAATATTTTGTAGTCTGTTATAGTATGTAGTTAGTAAAATTGGTGGTGACAATATTTTATAGTAGGTGAAAAAAAGTTGGTGACAATGTTCTGTAGTTGATGACAATGTTGGCGAGAATGTAGTTGATGACAATGTTCTATAATTGATGACAATAGGTTGCTGACAGTGATCACTAGTAGCAGAAAAAAATTCTGTTAAATGTCACTAGAAAAAAAAATGTCACTAAAAAAGTCTACTGTCACCAAAATAATTATCACAAATAACTGTCACCGGAAAAAGTGAGTTAATATTAGGTGACAACAGTGATGACATTAATAGTGTACACACATTTTAAATTGGTGACAATGTTTCGTAGTCGCTAAAGATAGGTTGGTAACGCTATTTTGGTGACAATTTTAGGTGAGAGAAACTCATCAAACTTTTAAAATTTTATTTGGTGACAATATTTGATGATATATAATGTAGTGTTCACATTTATTACTATTTGCTTAGTTTTAGTTACTCTAGGTATAATGTTTTGTCATTCGTGACAATAGATTACGATCTTGGTGATATTTAGTATGGTGATGATAGTTTGTTTGTAATTACATGGTCTTGGTGACAAATATTTGTTGAAATAATATATTGATGACACTATTTTATTGTTGGTGACAACAGATTACTAAAGTAGGTTGGTGTCAATAGGGGGTGGTGATAGTGTTCTCTGTTTAGGGATAATAGATTGATGACAATGTTTTTTAGTTAGTGACAATTGGTTGGTGACAGTGTTCACTTGTTAGTGAAAATAATTTGATGACAGTGTTTCGTAGTTGTTGACAATATTTTGTAGTCTGACAATTAAGTATTACACAGTTAAACTTTACATCAAATTTCATCTACTTAGGGTTATTATTGTAACAAAAATGCGTTAATATTAGATGATAAATGTGATGCCATTATAGTATTGTACATCGAATTATTCGTTTGCTCAAGTTTAACCCCTCTAGGGTCTCTGCTCCCCTAGTTCTAGGGTTTCAGTTTTGTAACAAAATTGTGTTAATATTAGATGACAAATCTGATAACATTGGTATTGTACACACATTTTAGGGTTTAGGGTTTAGAATTTACAGTTTAGGGCATTGGCCCTAAACCCTAAACTATACAGTACATCAAATTTTCGTCTACTTAAGTTTAGCCCCTCTTGGGTCTAAGATCCCCTTGTTCTAGGGTTTCAATTTTGTAACAAAAATATGTTAATATTAGATGACAAATGTGATAACATTAGCATTTTAAACATTTTAGTTTGATGAAAGTGCTTTGTAGTTGGTGACAATTGGTTGGTGACATTGTTTTGTCGTTGGTGACAATTAATTTCTAAAAATAGGTGGTTGACACTAGATTGATGACAAAGTTTTGTAATTGGTGACAATAGATTATTGACCAAAGCTTGATGAAAATAGGTTGGTTACACTGTTTTATTGTTGGTGTCAATGCAATAGATTACTGAAAAGAGGATGGTGATAATGTTTTTTATAAGTTGGTGACAATATGATTGATTAAACAATATGAAAACAGTGTTCTGTAGTTGGTGACAATGTCTTGGTGATGTATAATGTTATGGTGACAATTTTTTTAAGGTTACAATATCATTGTGACAATATATTGTCATCAACCATGTCATTAATAGTTGTCAGTTGTCACCAACAATTGTCATCAGGAAAACATCTAATAGCATAAAAACCTCATTTGTCACCGATCTTCACCCCGATTGGCATCTATATTTGATGTTATTCACCCCGATCTTCATCATCAATTTGATGATGAAGATACTAAACCAAGCTTTAAAAGACCTAATTTATTATGGATTCATTTCAATATTAATAATTAATTTAACTAATAATTTATCATCCTATCTTGATTAATTATACTAAATCTTTTAAAACGCACATAGAGACAAATTATCTTTGCAAAATTATAATAAAGATATGCCAACTTTTTTTCTTCATATATATATAACTTAAACTATGTAGTAAATTTCTAAAAAATCATATCATTATTCTTATTTAAATAGATTTTATTATTCATTATTCATATTAATTTCATTATTATTCTAGCTATATGCCAAAGTCATTCTCAAATTATTCTCCAAAAATAACAATATAACTGGATGGATATAGATAATATGTTAAATTATCTTCATTAAATAAATAAATAAAAATAATGTTGATTATGTTTTAGGTTATATTGGAATTGTTGATGCTCAATGATAACTACAAACCCTAGCCTTAAGTTTATTGAATTGTTTACAAATAATGTCAATATTAATGATGTAGAAATTAATATCTTTAAAAAAAAATAAAGAAGATGGAAGTATATATTTTGAAACTTAAGTAATATAATATGAATTAGGTATTTCAACGTATAGACAAAACAAAGTACCTCATGGCTCAAGGTCAAGAATGATGTAATATAAACTTTGAATTAATTAAATATTCCACAATAGCTTGCACAAATAACAAATAAAATTATGAAAAAGAGTACGTTTTAATCCATAAATTATGAAAGATAATCATATAGTAATTTAATTTTGTGTAATCGCACATACAGCTAGCTAGCGCATCTAGAGACGTTGTTGAGCACAGATGAGGCTAACAGGAAGGCCATTTGCAGGCTTTGGCATTGGATAGGCGATGATCTTCTCATAGCGTTTGAGCATCTCCCACCGGAATCTTTTCACAAGATTGTGAAGGAAGACTAGGATCTCCATCTGGGCATAGTTTCTCCCCGGGCACATGTTTCCGCCTCCTCCGAATGGGACATAACTGTACTGCCTCGGCTCATCCCTTTCGAACCTTGAAGGATCGAAATTTTCGGGCTCTTCAAAGCTTGTTGAGTCCTTGTGTGTCACGTTCACACTTAAGTATAACTTCGAGCCCTTGGGAATGTGATAGCCAGCATAGGTTAAGTCCGCTGAGGCTTGTCTGAATAGCCCTTGCGCGGGAGGGTAAAGACGCATAACTTCGCGTACCACATTCCATGTATGCTTCATTTCTTGGATGTCTTCCCAGCTCAGAAGATCCTCCTGTGCCTTCTTAGCTGCCACCTTCGCGTTTTCTGCACATCCAAAATCACATAAATTCGATCTCAAAACCTTTAACTTCATCTTATGAATATGAAAGGTTTTCATCTTATGAATATAAAAAAGTGTGTAGGTGTTGATTGCTAGGTTGCACGGAAACGGGAAACGGGGACACGGGGAAGCGGCAATTCTAAAAATCAGGAAACGGCGAGGAAACGACAATATGAAATGAAATCAAACAAATATCATTCAAAGGTTTGACGAAAAAGACTAGAAGAATCAAAAAATGAAATCAAACAAAAAATAGGGCAATTGAGGATTGAGGAGTGAGGATTGACGAAGAAGACTAGAAGAATCAAACAATGTCGTTTCCCCGCTGCTTCCGAGCCGCTTCCCCGTTTCCCCGTGTCAGAAACGTCCAAAAATAAAATTCTGGAGTTTCCGTGCTTCCTAGGTTGATTGTGGGAGGTATAACGATACAAAATATAAGGACGGGAGAAGCCCTACATAATGGTTTAAGCTTTTGTGTTAAAAGGGTAGATCCTGACCTTATAATCAAAAACAATATTAAACCCAACCCAACCCGACAGGGATTTCTTGAAATTTCACAGTTGTATGTATACCTTGGAACACAGAATCATAAATTTGTGGATGTTCGGCGAGATACTTCAAGGTAAGAGTGATGACAGTGCTAGCAGTGTCATGGGCTGCAACAAGGATCCCCATGATCCTATCAGCTATTTGAAGGTCTGTCATATGCTTTCCATCATCATAAGTTGTCAGCAACAAATGTGTCAAAAGGTCTTGAATTCCATTACTATCCTTGTCTTGATTAGGGCCGCCCAATAGTTGCATCCTTCTTCTACTTGCGATGTGAACCAGGAGTTGCTTCACCTCTCCCGCTGCTTTGATGGCCCGATTTAATGGAGTCCCCGGCAGGTTTATAGGAAGGGAAAACATCCCTAATGCTAGTGTGCTTGTTGGGGCCTCTAGCTTCGCTATCAGCTCCGCTTCTTCAATCGATAGGAACAGTTTACAAGCAAGTGTAAATGTATACCTCTTGGCTAATGGAAGCACTGTAACCTGGATTAATATATTCAACAGATTAATTAATTATATATTAGAGTTCATCATATATGGAATCTTTAGTATCTTTAATTGATGTACACTGACCTGATCACGAGCCTCCCATTCGGAATCAAGGTGTCTGCGAGCGATGCTATCCATAACCCGGACATATCTCTTTAGCCCACCGGGCTGCACGAACATGGTGGCGAGGTTCTTGAGCTTGAAAGACTCCTGAAGGCTGGAGGAGAAGAGCATATCAATGGACTTGGGCCACCAGGACTGGACCAGCCGGTTGTCGTTGGAGAGCAGGAACTTGCTGGCCTCGGAGCCGCACAAGACCACGAACGTGTCTCCGAGCAATGAGGTTCGGAAGACGGTGGAGCAGTGCCTGGCAATCCGATCCAGGAAGAACTTTTCAGTCTCACCAGATCGGAGGCAGGAGAGGAAACTCAAGCTCTCTCCAACCAATGGGAGGCCCTTGCTTCCGGGGGGCAAACCGGGTTTACCAGTTGCTTTGTGGCTGAAAACCAAGTAAAAGAGAGGGATGGAGATTATAAGAGAGATGCTTATAACGGCATATGAGATTACTGAATCCATTATTTTTTTTATGTTTCTAGTTTGAAGCAAATGGTAGCTTGATTAGCTAGGTTAATTTGTGGTAGTGTTTATATAGCTCTTTGCATGCCTAGCTTGTACATTTTTATAATCCCTGCATGTGACGTGTCCAAGGGGTCATGTATTTTTTTATTTTTTATTTTTTGGTCACGAAAGAGGGATTATGTATAAGTTTGAGGCGGTCTAAGAGCATCTCCAAATATACCATGTATTTTATGCATGAAGAAAATAGGAAAATTTGGACATAAAAATAAGGTTTTATTCACTTTAACATATTTTATATATATACTTCCTTCCTTAATTCCTTTGATAAAAACATGTTTATGATTTATGCGCGTTTTTTGAAGATGGTAAAATCTTTATAAAATATCAAAATTAATAAAAAAAATTTATCATTTTATATCGATTTGATTTTACCATCCTCGTAAAAAAAACATATATATAAATAGTGAACGACAAGTCATAAGTATATCCATAGATAAATAGAGAAATGAATAGAGAGAGAAAAAAATTCTCTAAATGTGTATAAATAGACAAACCTTATAGATGAAACCCGCCATTTTGAGAATCCTGGGACTGCGGGATCTGGGATCGAGTAGAGCGTGGATGATTATGGGTGATTATCGGAATTATCTGAGTGGCGTGATGAGATTATCTTTTGCACACCACAAATTAGGCCGATCCAAGTCTAAGCTAGTCGTGGACTAACATCCTTCCCTCAACTCCATGATGTATTAACTCTCATTGACCGAGACAAATCCCGCTCGGGAACCTCTTAAAACCATGAAACCTAGCATATGGCTTTAGAGATTTCGAGAACTGACCCCTAGTATGGTCAGTCGGGGTCCTTATTTATAGGAAAAGTGGAAAGGGCCCCACATATTCATCATTCTCGATACATGTCCCTATCCTTACGACAAGTGCCATTTACCCTTGGACATGTATCATTTAGCAAGATCTTTGGAGTTAGTGGGTTTTGGAACTTGTAAGATTGGTGACTTGTGGATTTTCCCATGCTTGGACGAGTTTTGGGACCGCAAACGATTTCTAGGTACAAGCTAGTGTAGAATGATAGAATTGATGTAAAGTCCTCATTGAGGATTTCATTTATTAACTGATCAATCATATATATAGGTTACGATGGATTGAGCCTTTTGGCCCACTATACAATATGAAAACTATGTAATCTATCAAACCCCCTCAGTCAAAAGTGGAGGGTCCCGTACAGTGAGGTTGGACCGAAAATCAAGGAACAACTAATGAGGTAAACCCTTGGTGAATATATCAGCGTACTAATAGGAGGACGGGACATGTAGAACACGAATATGTCCAAGAGCAACCTTGTCTCGTACGAAGTGGAGATCGAGCTCAATGTGCTTTGTGCGCTGATGTTGGACTGGGATGCTAGCCAGATAGACGGCGGAGACGTTGTTAGTGTAGACCAGGGTGGCCTTCTGAAGAGGGCAGCGGAGCTCAAGTAGGAGATTGCACAGCCATGAGCACTCGGAGACAACGTTGGCGACGCCCCTGTACTCAGCCTCGGCGCTAGAGCGAGACACCACAGACTGTCGCTTCGCTGACCACGACACAAGAGTGTCGTTGAGGAAGACACAGTAGTCAGACGTGGAGCGACGAGGTCATGCCGAGAGGAAGGGGTGATCGGGGTGCCTAACTCGAGGGTACCGCTGATGTACCGGGTGATCCGCTTCAAGGCCTGAAAGTGCGGTTCCCTGGGCGCATGCATGAACAGGCAGATCTGCTGAACGACGTGACTGATGTCTGACCTAGTAAACGTAAGATACTGCAATGCACCAGCGAGGCTCCCGTACAACGTCGGATCATCAAACAGAGGACCAGAGTGAGCACTGAGTTTGTTGGAAGTATCCACAGGGGTCACAACTGAGAGAGAAACAACCCAGACGTATGACGTTGCACGGCGACGCCCAAGAAGTAAGACAACGGACCCAGATCTGACATGGTGAACTCGGCACTCAACTGGGAAATAATAGATGTCCGAAGAGCATCAGAAGAGGTGGTGAGGATGATATCGTCGACATATAGTAACAGAAAGGCCATGTTTGTGCCTCTGCAATAGATAAACAGAGACGTATCTGAGCGGCTGCCAACAAAGCCTAAGCATAGCAGATGAGAAGCAAAGCGCTGGAACCAAGCTCGCGGAGCCTGTTTCAAACCATACAGAGAGCGCTTCAGGAGACAAACGTTCTTGGGATGATCAGTATCAGTGAACCCCGGCGGCTGAAACATGTAAACTGTCTCATTCAGATGACCATGCAGAAAGGCGTTCTTGACATCCAGCTGATGAATAGCCCAATGTCGCGATAACTCTAACCTCAACACCACTCGGATAGTGGTAGGCTTGACCACATGGCTAAATGTCTCATCACAATCAATACCTGCCTGCTGAGATCGACCGTTAACCACAAGACGAACTTTGTAGCGTTCCAATCACCCATAAGAGCGGAACTTGTGGCGGAAGAGCCACATACAGCGAATGATGTTTGCCTCAGGAGGGCGAGGAACTAGAACCCTTGTACCATTATATATATTCCTTGTAAGGGCCCTGTATTCGTCGAGCATAGCCGCCTGCCAATTAGGGCCGAGGAGGGCTGTTTTGTGGGAGGTGGGGATGGGGGAAAGGGAGGTCGGGTGTGAGGCAGGAGGGGTGTGGGAATCGGTAGGGGTGGCAGTAGACGGTGCGGCGGGCGCGGCCAAATGTTGCGGCCGCGGCAAGGTACCCACGACGGGTTGATGTGTCGCGGGCGCAGCACGATGCTGCGGCCGCCGCATCTGGTATGACGGGGGGGGTAGTCGGGAGGACAGATGATAGGGGTTGGCAGGGTGATGGGTGGAGGTCATAGAAACAATTTGACGAGGTCTGCATACACCGGAGATGCTACGGGTGTGCACTCTGGTGGGAGGAGGAGGAGGTGGTAGTGGGGGCGGTGTAGGGGGGGATGCAGGAGCACCGGTAGAGAACTGGGGAAGGAGAAAATGAGGAAATTAAGACTCTGACCCAGGCTGAGACATAGGAGGTGTCGAAGATGGGAGAGGATGAGAAGAAAAGGGGAAGCGAGACTCATCAAAAGTGACATGACGTGACAGAATGAGCTTATGGATCTTCACATCGAGGCAAAGGTAATCACGAAGATCAAACAGATAGCCAAGGAAGACACAAGGAGTACGTGGAGCGCGGGTGAAGCTTGTGAGGGGCTATGGAGGACTGGTTTGGGAAGCACAAGCATCCAAAAGTATAAAGATGATCATACCTAGGCAGGGTGCGATAAAGTGCTTGAGTTGGCGAGCGATGGTGTGTAGGGTAGTAGATGGGAGAATGTTGAGGAGATGGCATGTGGTTGATAAGGCGTGAGGCAAATAAGGAAGGGGAATAGATGCGTGAAAGAGGAGAGAGCGCATCATGTTGGTGATGGTTCTAATGATTCGTTCAGCCTTCCCATTCTGCTGGGAAGTATAGGGGCAAGACAATCGATAGGAGATCCCATTTGTGGTGAAGAAAGTGTGAAAGTCTTTGTTATCAAATTCACGGCCATTTTCACATTGAAAACATTTGATGGATGTGTGAAACTGTGTTTTAATGTAAGTATGGAACTTGACGAAGATAGGAAATACTTGGGACTTGAATTGTAATGGAAAAACCCATAGAAAATGAGTGTAATCGTCAAGAAACAAGAGGTAGTACTTGTGACCATCCTTGCTAGGCACAGGAGAGGTTCAAATGTCACTATGAATGATGTCAAAAGGTGTAAGGGTGGAGTTCAAAGACCGTTGGAATGGCAGTCTTGCATGTTTGCCTAACTGACAAGAAGAACATAAACTAGAGCGTAGGTCTGTATGACAGTTGACAAGACTCTGAGAACGAAGGACATCTAAAACGGCAGCACTGGGATGGCCAAGGTGTGCATGCCACAGGGTGGACGACGATGCCGAAAGGTCGACCGGACACAACTGACGGGATGTAGAAGGCGGTGTGACAGGGTAGAGCTCCCTGATTCCGTTACATCTTAGGCGAGTAACCCCCGTAGTAAGATCGTTCACAGATAAACCACAGGGATCAAACGCAAGGGAAACATTATTGTCAGGAGTGAACCGACGGACAGAGATAAGGTTTTTGACAATCTTTGGGGCAATGAGGACATTGTTAAGGTGTAGTGGGTGGGTTGGGGTCTGTAATTTGGCATGGCCAATCCCCGAAGTAGCAAGGCGACCACCATTGTTGACGATAATAGAGTGTGAAGGACCTTTAAAGGAAATAGAAGAGACACTACTAAAAAAAAGGAAATAGCTACAGATGGTTAGCCACGAATTACATGCGACCCTATATTCGTGTCCAGTAGCGATGAAATTGGCCACGACTGTTTATGACCGTGGCTATATTCATGGCTGATACTCATCCAGGAATCACATGTCAGAACATTCGTGGCTAATAGCAACGAACCAGATGTCCATAGCTGATTTCGTGGCTCGATTTTTGTCAGTGTCAGTAAATAGCCACGACTTCAGCCACGAATATATTTGTCGTGGCTGTTTTCGACGCTAATCTGGCCACAACACCATAGCCGTGGCTAAATCTGTGGCTATTCGTCATCGGAAATCAAATGAATTGAACATGGGTGAGTGGGCCTTGGCTCACTAGTTGTAGGCGGGCCGGATATTATCATATACTTTGGGCTATGATCCGATATTACATAACCCCGATCCGTGGCTGAAACCGGGTCGCCCAATTAATTTTCTGGGCTCGGCCCATTAGAAGCTAGTACGTGGGAAGCCCAATATTTAATTAGCCCATAGAAGGAAGTGGTTATTTAGCGACGATTTAATATGTGGCTAAATTCCGTTGCTATTACGGATGAGGTCATTAAAGTGATTTTGTACTGCACCTGCTTTATGGTTGGGTGCATTAAATGGGGCCGGCCCACTTGTGTTGTCTTGTAGCTTGGACATCTGTTGGCCATTGTGAGAAGCTCCATCGATCAGATCCACCTCCCAATTGTCTTGTACGGACAGAGGTAAGTTTTCATTTCTTCTACACATATTTACATATATATTTATATTATTCCTATTTATTTTAATTAGAAAAAGGCTATTAGTATTTATATAAGATTATATATAGAAGTAGAAGTGGTTATATATGATTACGGTAATATATGTTTGCATTGGTTGGTAATTTTTCTTTTGAAAAACATTTTGGGGGTTTTGGAAGAATATGTGTTTGACAATGTTTATATGTACAAATATATGTGATGTACTTTTAAAAATTGGTTGTAAGTTGACACTATATATATGCTAAGTATTTCAATTTTATTCAATATTATGTGTAATTATTTAGAAATTTAGTAATGGGCTTTTTATTAAGAATATATTATGTATAAATGTATAGTAATGTGCTCTAGCTATTATATATCTATTGTACAGATTGATCGAATTTGATAAAATATGGACGATCGTACATGGATGTATGATATGTACTTGTCGAATCGTAGAGGATTAAAGCCCGAATACTACCAAGGGGTGGAAAAGTTTGTCGAATTTGCTTGTGCTCAAACTTATTATGTTGATGAAGGTAAGATAAAATGTCCATGTCGGAGATGTGAGAATTGTTATTTCGAGAAAGTAGATGATGTGAAGAATCATTTATACCACAATGGGTTTATGTATGGTTATTATCGTTGGACGGCACATGGCGAATCTGTTGCACATCCAAACCATGAGCAAATGGCAGGGGGCAACCAGTGGGCTATGTATGATCAGTTAACTGCAGAACAGAGGATGGTGTTCGATGTTGCTGGGCCAAGCTTTGTTCCTCCTACATGGTTTAGCCCCTATAATGTCGATGGTGTTCCGAATAATGGAGTTGATGTTGAATTCCAAC
This sequence comes from Persicaria tinctoria, assembly GCA_037127255.1. Classification (NCBI taxonomy): domain Eukaryota; kingdom Viridiplantae; phylum Streptophyta; class Magnoliopsida; order Caryophyllales; family Polygonaceae; genus Persicaria; species Persicaria tinctoria. The sequence goes on along the minus strand of JBANSL010000004.1, from coordinate 33,430,861 downwards.
CAGCTGAAGTTAATGAGGTCGATGGAATGAGCGAAGATCCGGTAGCAGTCGAGGAGGATATTAATCTCTTGTCCACGCGGTTTGAAGATGTGCTAAGAGCAGCTGATGAACCTGTGTTTCCTGGGTGTACTACACATACACAATTGTCCTTTGTAAGCCGACTTATGAGCTTGAAGTGTGAATATAATGTTCCTCAAAGCCTCTTCAATGGGTTCGTGCAATTGTATGATGAAGTGTTGCCTGATGCCCACAAGATTCCCACCAGTTACTATGAAACTGAGAAGATAGTCCGAAATTTGGGTCTACCGGTAGAAAGAATAGCCATGCGTCCCAACGGTTGTATGTTGTATTGGAAGAATGATGTCAATGAAGATTCATGTAAGTTCTGTGGTCATGCAAGATATGCCGTGGGTGCTTCAGGGAAGCGCAAGCCACATAAAGTTTTATTCCACTTGCCTCTAATTCCGAGGCTACAGAGACTATATGCTTCTGAAGTAACAGCCAGCAACATGACTTGGCATGCAGAACACGTAACAGAGGAGGGAATGATGTGCCATCCTTCAGATGGAGATGCATGGAAGAGGTTGGACACGAAGCATCCTGATTTTGCTTGTGAGCCTCGTAATGTTCGTTTGGGTTTATGCACGGATGGTTTTGCTACTTTCAACAAATCTGGTCAGAATTATTCATGTTGGCCAGTGATTGTCACTCCTTACAATCTTCCACCTCATTTGTGCATGAGGAACGAGCACATGTTCATGTCGTTGATAGAGCCAGGTCCTCGAAACCCGAAGAAGTTGATTGATATTTGCCTCCAACCTCTTATTGACGAGTTGATGCAGTTGTGGGATGTCGGTGTCATCACATACGATGCCTCGAGGAGGGAAAACTTTCTTATGCGTGCAGCTTTACTTTGGACTATCAGTGATTTCCCTGCATATGCTATGTTGTCTGGATGGGGCACTGCAGGACAATTGGCTTGTCCGATTTGCATGGAATCAGGGTCTGATGCTTTTCGCCTTCAAAATGGTCGGAAGGCTTGTTGGTTCGATTGTCATCGGAAGTTTTTAGAGATTGATCACCCCTTCCGTAGGAACAAAAAGGACTTCTACAAAGGGCACGTGGAAACAGGATTGCCACCTCCATTGCTATCGGGGGAGCAGATATGGGAGCGGGTTCGTCATTTGCCAACAGTCATGGAGGATCCCTTCTACAAGTCGGATGACTATGGCATTTCTCATAAGTGGACAAAACAAAGCATTTTTTGGAGACTTCCATATTGGAAGGACCTTCTAGTCCGACACAATCTCGATGTTATGCACATTGAGAAAAATGTGTTTGACAATGTTTTTAACACTGTGATGGATGTCCCTGGGAAGACAAAGGATAACTTGAATGCCCGAAAGGACCTTCGCCTATATTGTCATCGACCTGAGTTGGAGGTAGCTGATGATTACAATGGTGCGAAACCTAAAGCAATATATTCTTTGGCAAGAGAGGCGAAGAGAAAGGTGGGTCAATGGTTGAGGACCGTCAAATTTCCCGATGGCTATGCTTCCAATATAGGCGGATGTGTTCAGAGTGACGATTGTAGTCTAAGTGGGATGAAGAGCCACGATTGTCACGTGTTTATGGAGAGACTCTTGCCGATTGCTTTCAAAGAGTTATTGCATCCATCCGTTTGGGGTCCTTTAACTGAGTTGAGTATCTTCTTTCAGACAATCTGTTCGTCGAGCTTGTCAGTTTCTGTCATGGAGCAGCTTAATTCCATGATTCCTCTGTTGGTCTGCAAGTTGGAGCGTATCTTCCCGCCATCCTTTTTTGACTCGATGGAGCATCTCATTGTCCATTTGCCCTATGAGGCCCAAGTGGGTGGTCCGGTTCATTATCGATGGATGTATCCATTCGAGAGATCTTTATTTCAGCTGAAAAGGAAGATTGTCCAAAAGAGTAATGTAGAAGGGTCGATTGTGATGGCGTACTTACGAGAAGAGATAACTCATTTCTCCGTCCACTACTTCCCTTCACATGTTCCTTCCAAGTTAAGGCGACCCGCGAGAAACGACGTCGATGGAGGTGACGGTTGTGCCTTGTCTATTTTCAATTATCCGGGCGGGGGTAGTGGGAAGAAGACAATAAGGTGGTTGACCGAAGAGGACGAGTGGAGGGCCGCACACACATACGTGTTGCTTAACTGTCCGGACGTCCAACCATACATTGAGTAAGGAAACCTGTTCCCTCCAACCTCTTATTTGCGATATATTGTCCTTAATGTTACGTACATTATTCATTACTTTACTATGGTGCAGGCTATTTGAGAGTGCAATGGGGGATAATGTTGGAGATGAGCTCATTGAAAACGAATTTGCGGGTTGGTTTAAGAATTATGTATGTTCATCTTTCCAGAAATCTTAATTATATATATTTCTTAATTTGTATACATATAGCATATCTTAATGTTCAATTATTTTTTCATGTAGGTCACAGACAAAGGAAACGGAATTGGGCCAACGGATCTCTTGTGGAGTTTGGCTTGGGGTCCTAGTGTGAAAGGAGTTTCTTGGCCACGATACTTTGTCAACGGCTATAAGTTCCATACTCTAAACCATGGTGTTGGGAAATCTACAATGAACAGTGGGGTTTGTGTTCGAGGGACCAACTACGCAACAAATGAATCGGATTTCTTTGGGCTACTTGAAGAAATCATCGAGCTTGAGTACCCAAGTGCACTTGGGCATCCGCTGCAGGTTGTCTTGTTCAAGTGCCGATGGTTTGATCCAACGACACGAGGAACACAAATACATCCAGTATACCAGTTTGTTGAAATCAATCAAAAGAAATTGTATAGAAGGTATGAGCCCTTCGTCCTCGCGCAACAAGCTGTGCAAGTGTACTATGTTCAATATCCAGGGGCCTCACGTGATCGGATAGATTGGTGGCATGTGTGCAAGACAAGGCCTCGGAACCGGATAGAGCAACGATGGGTATCTACGGGTGCAGACTTCATGGATGCTTATCAGTCCGATGAAGTCATCACGCCAGAAATCTCCATCGGCATAGGAGTGGACAACTCACCAACAACCTTGCGAGATCCTTCTGGTGTGTACGAAATCTGCGATGACATAGATCATGTTGGAGTTGATGATCTCGAAGAGGACGATTGTGAGGCCTCCACAAGCGGTCAAGTAGGCTCTGACTAACCCCAAGCTAGCTGTTCATGCCAAGGTAAAATTAGTTTACCATGATTCTGGCTGAATATGGATTTGTACGTACCTCCCTTTCCGACCTTCTGATTCGTGTGCTTGTTTTCTGACAGGTCTTCAATTCGTAGCATAAACTGCCTGATTAAGAATGGAGCTAATATTTTGTACATTTGGCCTATGAGGGAATCGAACCCCCATCTTTGTGTCACACACAACGCTCTTCCATTGAGCTAATAGGCCTACAAACAATTTCAACTTCAACTATCTTTTTCATTGATTCACATTGACTATGTCTACTGTGTTTAATTATGTCAACTTGAACTATCTTTTTCAACTTCAACTGCATATGTCAATTGTATGACCAGACAATTTCACCAACAGAGAACGATATTCATATTGGCCCTCATCACACATATCAAACTTCAAATGTCTGATTCATGTTGTCTCTGCACATATCAGACTTTATGTACAAAAAATTCACACTCACTACACTAATGACACTTGCATCTATTCAGATTTCAATTGACACTCTTTATTCCACTGCTAAAGCATTGATTTATAGATTGTTTCAATTGTAGAATTCAATTTATATGCACTGATCACTCACTGCTAATGCATTGATTTGAACATCAGATTTGTAGATCATTCACTGCTAAAGCATATGTTGAGATTTCAACTATAAACACTGAGCAACTATAAAAAAAACTGAGCAACATATACAGTCACTGATCACTCACTGATAACCAACATGGATAAAAAATCATCAGATTAGTAAATAGAGGCACAACCATATAAATTGAAATCTGATCAACAAAACCGCACAGACAGAAACTACCAATAGAGGGTGATTGGATCAAAACACCCCTAAATGAAAACCACATTAAAATCCACTGGGTTTGAAAAAAACTGAGCAACTATAAAAAATTGGAATACAGAAATTACCAATAGAAGGCGAGGAGATGACTAATTTTAATTTCGATCAATTCCAAGATCCAATCAAGCACAGGTCTCCCGAATTGGTCAAATACGCAAATCAATTTTCACACAGGAATAGGAGATGAGGGATGAACGGAACTATAAAAATAAAGTTAGGGCTTATGTAGAAGAAAGATACCAGGTTGACGAAATCGGAAACGAGAAGCGAAGCGAGAGCATCGCCTTTGCATGGGAAAGAGCATCTTCTCCAACCAATCCATGGACGCCATGGACGCCTGACTAAAACACCACTGAATCTCCCTCCTACCTCGCCTCTCTGAATCTGAGTAGTAATTACAGTGCTAATTAGTGCTGTTCGGTTGGCTCTTCAATGGTGTAGTTGGAGATTAATGAGAGAGGGGAGAGTGAAAGAGATGGATTTGTCGGTGGAGGAAGACGTTGGAAGAAGATGCACCAGCGACTTCCTCTGTTGAATCGTAGGTTTCCAGGATTTGGGCCTTTTCCAACTTGGGCCTTTCCCAATCAAAATAATTTGGGCCTAACTCTATCCTTTCCCAATCAAAATAATGTGAGCCCAACCCTAACTCTATCCTTCAGAATTGTGAGAGGGAATGTGAAATTTTTAGAGGGAAAGTTAAAACTTGGGAGGGAAATCCAAATTTTCAGAAAATTTTATCCAAACCCTAACTCTATCTTTTCATTCTAATCGCCTCCAATCCAAACCCTCACTCTCTCCTCTCACCTCTCCTCTCTCCTCTCTGAATCCAAACCCTCACCCTCTTTGAATCCAATTGAAACCACCCCTGGCTCCAATCATGCGAGGAGGAGGACCAAGGAGATCAACTCGAAGTACTGTAGCCGCGAGACCACCACTGCCTCCAACCCGACCAAGGGCGAAGCCTCAAGCGGCGCCCTCTCCCCCGGTTGCCCTCTCTCCACCGCTGACCGCTCCATCCCCATCCATACCCCCTCCAAACCCTACCTCGCCTACCCGGTCATCCCCCCGGAGACCAACTCCCAAAGCACCATCTCCCTCGGCTGCCCTCTCTCCACCGACGGCCGCTCCATCCTCAGCCGTACCCTCTCCAAACCCTAACCCACCTCCCCCGGCTTCCCTTTCTCCACCGGTGACCGCTGCATCCTCAACTGTACCCGCTACGAACCCTAACCCTCCTACTCGGTCATCCCCAACTGTACCCGCTCCAAACCATAACCCTCCTACTCGGTCATCACCCCGGAGAGCTAAATCCACTGGCCGCACCACACCGATCTTCTCTCCTTCCACTAAGCCCTCCCCACTGGGAAGATCTCCTACCAAACCACGGTCACGGTGTCAACCCACCCGCCCCTCCCCACTGGTGCCGTCTCCTTCCCAATCGGGGGGACCTTCTGCGGCCTCCGAACCCAGCGCTTCTCAGCCTTGCCACTCCACGTCTTCTATACACGTTGAGGCCTCAACCCAATCTCAACCTGCAGTGGTGTCGGACAACAATGAAGCGGATGCATCTTCAGCTTCAGGGAAGAGTACAGGTTCTCATAACCAGAACGACTCCCAAGGAAATGAGGAAGAAAATGAGGAAGGAACTGAGGACGGAACTGTGGACGGAACTGAGGAAGGAGATGAGGAAGGAAATGAAGAGGAGTATGCCCGGTGGAACAGAAAAGTCTACATTGAACTGGTGAATGGAACGTAAGATCCCTTTTAGTTTCTTATCTGATTTTGTACAAGTTGTTTTAATTTCATAGACTGCAATTTGTGGAAGTTTCTTTCTTTATGAAATTTGATGTTGATGTTGATGTTAGATTTATTTTTTACAAGTTGTTTTAATTTCATAGATTGCAAGTTCCTTTATTTTGTACAAGTTGTTTTAAAAATTCTGATGTTGATGTTGAAGATATCCAAGGCACTGAAATCTGATTCTGTTCCATGTGTGGTTATACTTTCTGTTTCTGATGTTAATTCAAATTGATTTAGTTTCTGTTTCATGTGTGGTTAATTCAAATGATCATGATGTTACATTATAAAGCAATTGGATAGATGTTTTATTTCTGATGTTAATTCAAGTTTATGTTATTTTCAATTTATTCATGTGTGGTTATACTTTCTGTTTCTGATGTTAATTCAAGTTTATGTTATTTTCAATTTATTCATGTGTGGTTAATTCAAATGGATAGATGTTCTGTTTCATGTGTGAAAGTTCATGTAGTTATGAAATTTGATTTGCATCGATTGACATATCCAATATAATGAACATAAACTATTCAAATCTTTGTGTCTGATAGATGGTTTTGAATTTGATCATGATGTTAAATTATAAATCAACTGTCAATTACATTCCCATTTTTTTGTTATTTTTCCTTTATGAAGCTTTGATATTAGATGATAAATCAAGTGTCTACTCTTCAAATCTTAGTGTCTAATACATTTCTATTTTTTTTTATATGTACCTTCTGAAGCTTTGATGCAAGCAATCCTGCGTTTGGAGTCCTCACACAGGTTATTCACTCCCATTTTGATGGCCCCTACATACGGTGGGGTGATGTTCCTGCCACCACCCTGGAGTTATGGTGGGAAATGTTCAAGGTATAAAACAATTCAATAAGATTTTTACTTTGATTAATTAGATGTATGTCTGAATATATAATGCCCCTAGTTAATATGTTTGTTCAATATATTCAGGCACGAGTAACTTGGGATGAAACTGTATTCCCAGAGTCAGAAGTTCGCAAAGCATTCAACACTAAGGGAGGGGATCACCTAAGGAACATCTTCGGGAAGGCTCGCACGGGGAGAACAAAGAAAAAGCCTTCGTGGGTGAAGCAAGTCATATGGGTCAAAATGTGTGAGAAATGGAAAAAGGAGGACAGATTTCTACATCAATCTGAGGTGAACAAGCAAAACAGAGCTGTGGCAACAGAGAAGGGCACACCAATTTTCAGTGGTGGTTCGGTTTCCACAACCGTAATCAAGAAGAGACTTGTATGCACATCTTAGCTCTCCTCTGACATCATTTTGTTTACCATTTACTCTCTATTCAGTATATATATGTAATTAATTAAACTAATACAATATTTTCCACAGAGGGAGGAGCTTGGAAAAGATCTCACACCAAAGGAAACATTTGAACGCTGTCATAGAAAAAAAGATGGTTCTTGGGCGGGCGCTCAGTGCCAAGAAACTGTGGTAAGTTAGTATTTGAAGTTACCTTTTAACTACTTAATGCCTTTGATTGTGTGATGTGCATGATTTGAACTGGGACTTTTATGCCTTAGAAATTAAAATGTGCATTCAACTGTTCTTGCTTCTGGTATTGGTTATGTGATGTGGTCTTTTATATCTTGCTTTTGGTATTGGTTATGGATTGGTTTTGGTTATGGTTTTGGTATTCTTTACTCATGTGTTGGGATCGGTATTTTTAATTTCTATATCTTGCTTTTGGTATTGGTTATGGATCTGATGTTTCAAGTGTTTATATGTTGTGGTCTTTTATATCTTGTTTTTGGTATTGGTTACGGATTGGTTTTGGTTTTGGTTTTGGTGTTCTTCACTCTTGTGTTGTGATCTGTTATAATTTATGTATTGGTTTTGTTTTTTTTCCCTAGCCTTTTCTTCTGTTCCTATGCTCAGTTCCTATGTTCATTTATTTTTATTTCTTTTATTTTCCTATGTCTAGTTCTGTTCCTATGTTCATTTCTTTTCATTTTTCTGTTGTTGGGATCTGTTATTTTCAGCTTTTGGTTTTGCTGTTCTGAGCTTACTTTTTGGTTTTCATTTTCGTTTTTGTGTTCTGAGTTGTTGAATTCATTTTCTTTCCACTTCTAGGACAAGTATGACCAGTTGCTTGAGGATGAAATCTTAGATGATGCTGTCTCAGAGGATGGATCCCATTCGGTTGACACGAACGCTCTTTGGCTCAAGGCAACAGGTGGTTCGAAGAAAGGCCGAGTTGTGGGCATGGGATCTGAGTCTCAACCTATCTTGCAGTCAGCACCTTGCACACAAACTGGTGCCCAGAGTTTTGCAGCTGGTGGTAGTGGCAGTTTGAAGGACTACATGATGTCTGAACTGTCGACCATCAAGGAAGACTTGAGGAAAGAAATGGCAGATTTGGGGGATCAAGTGCAGACTCAGGTGACCACGAACCTCAGACAAGAAATGTCTTCCTTTGGAGATCGAATGCAGGAGAAGCTTATCAGCACCATGAAGGAGCTCTACAAGGGCAAACTCCCATCAAAGTAAGCATGGTTCTTTAATGTGCAGTATGTGGTGGTGGTTTGGACTGTTTTATTTTGGTTAACAAAACTGTTGGGAGGTATATATTTTGGATTGTCGAACTATGTGGACAAGCTTGGTACGTACGTGTGTGTACGTACGTGTATGTTGTAGAACAGTTATGGAGAGACTACTAGCTAGAACTGTGGACAAGCTAGGTAGAACAATTATGTGCATGGTGTTTCGTTTTGGTTATGCACATGCAGTACCTATAATATGACATTATGGTTCAATCATATCTTCCATATCATATATGCAATGCATCAAAAATATGGGAATACAACTGCGAAATAAAATTACAAATTAAATGGAAACCATCAAACACGAGTTTAGCCTCAAAAGTAGCAATGACACGAGACCTGGCGTTAGCAACAACCCTAGCAACAACATTAACAACCATAGCAACAACCCCAGCAACAACATTACCGACGAAATAAGCAACGAAATTAGCAACCACAATAGCCATGGAATCAGCCACAGAATTAGCCACGTGCCAGCCACGGAATAAGACACGCATCCAGACCGATGGCCTATTTGCAGCAACGAAACTATCAACGAAATTGGCAACGAACATAGCCACGAATTCAGCAATGGCCTAATTCCGAAGCTGAATTCGTTGCCTCAGCCACGAGATTCAAATGTCCATCACTAGCCACGGGCTTAGCCACGACCTGACAATTCGTTGCTATTTCCATTGCTAAACAGCCGTCGCTATTAGTCACGAGGCATATGGCTACGGACGGCCCATCCGTGGCTAATTCCGTGGCTAAACCGGTTAGCCACGGCCATTCGTGGCCAATGCCGTTGCTATTTTCCGTGGCTATTTCCTGCGTTTTTAGTAGTGAGAGGTTACCTGAGGAGTTCGTCATATGGGAGGTGGCACCAGTGTCCATGTACCATGAAGAGTCGGGAGATGTCGGCTGCATAGAAGAGAAGGTGTACTGATGCCTATCAAGATCAGGCGGAACATAGGCTTGATCTGACGATGTCAGATAGGCCTGAGGACCGGCATGTCGCAGGGAAGGAGAGCCGGAGTGTATCCAATGAGGGTTGAAGCCAGGCATCGGGGACCATCAAGGGGCGGCGTTCCAAGGACAAGGGGCGCGAGTCCACGTATGTCGCGACCGCTGCATAGAGCCGCGGCCGCTGCTGCTGCCGATGCCGCAATTGATGTCGCATCCGCTGCATCTGCCGCGGCCGCAGCTAAAGTTGTGTGAGGAGGAGGACATTTTTTTTCAAAAAGAAAATAGGTGGGGACTCTCGACGGTGTGTGGCGGCTTGGTGCGCACAGGCTGGAGAGGGACGGATCCGAGCTCAGGGTGGCCGGATCTGGGCCGGAATGTGTTGGTGGTGGACGGCGAGCTCAGATCTGGGTAGCGGCAGTGGAGTAGCGAGCGACGGAGGAGTGGGTGGTGCTCGGTGGTAGACAGGAAAGGTTGAGAGGGAGAAGCGAAGAAGGGCGCTTGAGGAGAGAGGGAGAGAGAGGGGCCGAGAGGGAGGCCGGTCGGCGGCAGGGAGGGGTGGGCCGGTGAGGCGAGGGTAGAGAAAGAGAGAGAGATCGGCGGCGAGGGGACGACACCGGCGACGGTAAGAGGAGAGGTGGGGCGGGAGGATCAAATTAGGGTTACGTGAGGAAGAAAGGTTGTGATACCATGTAAAATGATAGAATTGATGTAAAGTCCTCCTTGAGGGTTTTCATTCATTGATCAATCATATATATATGTTACAATGGATTTGGCCTTTTGGCTCACTATACAATATGAAGATTATGTAATTTGTCAACTAGGAGTGTAGATAAAGGCTTCCATACTTTAGCGGATATATTTTTTGCATGCAACTAATCGTCACCACCCTTAACCTTGTTGACCTTATATTCACTATAATGAATATAAGCCATCTATGTATGCTTTTCTTTATTATATTTCATGAAGTTCTGTTTATATAGCAAATAACCTCATTTATGCTCGCGTCCACTAGCTCATATTTACTCATGGCATCATAATTAAAATTAATTATAATATTTATGTTAGTGCATCGATCATAGATTTCTTTTTTTTTTTTAAGTTTTCATATCCTTTGTCTTCATTTTGATGAACATCAATTAAATTTAGTTTAAATAGAGAATATTTATAAAAATAAAGAAATTTGTAAATTTATAACATTTTGATGAACATATATTGAATGTGTAAATTTATATAAAAAAAAAGCATAAATTTTTTTTGAGATTTTGATATTTATTTCTCAATTTTAAAGACTTTTTATAATTAAATATCTATTCTTCTTATCACATATATCTGGACTCGCATGCACAAAGACTCCTAGCGGAGCTAAAGGCATATGGTGGTTAGAGTTTCTCTTTCACTAGAAAAAGTGAGTATTTTAAAAAAAAAATTACTAATTTTAGAAGTTAGATGATAAAAAAAAAAGGATTAATCATAAAGTTGTGATTATCTTTATGTAAAGAGTGAATTAAAATCTAGAATATTTTAAATATATATATATATATATATATATATATATATATATATATATATATATATATATATATATATATATATATATATATATATATTCAAACCCATTTAGCTCTTTTTTTTTACATATCTACATACAAAAAAAATATACCTCCCAAAAAAAATTTGAACCCCTGAAAACCATTTTGTGGCTCCACCAAGTGTTCTAAAAACCGCGTCTGGACGCTAGGCGGGAGGGCACCTCTGAATTTTTACGCATAGGCACCTCCTAGGTGCCGCCTAGGCCACGCCTGATCTCGTCTAGGTACTGTCTAGACACGCCTAAGTACTGCCTAGGTCAACGATTATTTAGTTTTAGTGTTTAGTAAAGTTATTGGTGGATTTAAGGTTTTTTTATGGCCCCAAGTCGTGACGTATTTTTTTTTTTTTTTACAGTGGGCAAACATTAGGAAGGTTCTGTTCGGCAAACAGAACACAACCTTGATCATCCTGAAGGATGATGTTACAAAGATCCTTGTTCAAAGGGTGAGTGAACATATTACAATTCCTCCTACTCTTAGCAATGAAATCTGCTACTCTGTTTGCTTCTCTATAACAATGCTTAAACTCAATATGCTCAAAATAATGTGACACAAGCTTGATTTCCTCAATCTGGTGCATGATCTCCCATTTCGTAGTAGTCCTTCCATTAATGGCTTTCACTGCTTCAAGGTTGTCACCTTCAATTATGACTTTCTTGAACCTTCTCTCAATCGCTTTCTGCATACCTGTTCATATAGCTAAAACCTCGGTCTAGGGAACTAAACTCTGCCTTGTCTCCTGATGAAAAATATCGATAACATGACCATTGGAGTCCTTGATGACCCCTCCCACATAACAACGGCTAGTGGGGCACATCGAGTCATCAATGTTTATCTTAAATATTGTATTCTGGGGTTTTTTCCATTTTGCCTTTTGTCTTTTATTGTTTGGGTTTCTCGTTATTGTTTCATCGTTTGTCCTTTTCCAGTTCACAATATCAGTTAGAATTCTTTGGAATAAGGCTGATGGGTTGTCTAGTTTTTTATTGTTGAAGATAATATTGTTTTTAGTTTCCCACACCATCTACCAGATGAAACACAGCTCTTCAAAAAGTTTGCGTTTTGATTCCTTAGTATGATGATATCATCAATTGAGAGACTTCTTCTGTGCAGATGTAAAAAAGATTTACTTGATACTTGTTCATAGTTTCTAATTATCGATCTTGTGACTTGACAGTTTAGGAAAAGATGGTGAGTATCCTCATCCTCACTGTTACAGAAGCAACATTGAGAAGGGACTCTATTGAAATATCTATTAAGCCTGCATTTTGTTGTTAATCCGCCAACTGCTATCTTCTAAATGAGTTTTTTTAGCCGAGGTGGAATATTTAGTTTCGAGATCCACTTATAGTTATAATCATCTTGGAGTGTCTTGGAGTGTATCTTTGATTTTGAGTTAAACCTATATTTTTGGATTTTATGAGGTTTAGAGTCGCTATTTTGATGTGTACTTTTGAGTTTGTTTACTTTAGAGTTAATTAAGTACCGCAAATTTGTGCTTTTGAGTGATATTATATAGATTATTATTACATTATATAAATTATTGAGATGTGTTATTCAGATCAATGTTTGTTGCTAATTAATTTTCTCATTTTGGGTCGACTAACGTCTTTAAGACATTAGCTCCCACTGCTCTCTGACATTATTCAGATCAATGTTTGTTGCTAATTAATTTTCTCATTTTTGATCAAGTCAGCAAAATTAAACCGTACCCCAAATTACTGGCCGGTAAAATACCCAATCTTTTTGACTTGCTACGTACTTCAAGCTAGATTCACAAATTAACGTGCACAAGCACAACACATGCATAGACTCGCAAATTAATTTCTCCACCCAAAAAAAAATTTGTGAGAGCATCGTTATCAATGAGTTTTCATCAACCCTATACCCCTCTCTCTCCTCTTATAAGGTAGATGATGGGTGTGGGGTTACCCCATTTCATGGAAGAGAAAGGGGTAAACCCTCTCCTTCCCCATCCCTTTTTTACTTTTAAAAAATAAAATAAATGTAGATTATATATTTTTTAATTAAGTGGAATAAGTTTTGATTGGTTAAAAATATGTAGTGGGGGTATAAATAAGGTTTAAAAAATAGGGATGAGGTAAACTTATGGATGTGAATTAAAAGTTAGAATTTTTAAAGGATGGGGTAGAGTTAATGGAAAATGAGGTGTCGAAATATTACGAAGAGAGAGATGAATGGGTTACCCATGAGTACTGATGCTCTGACAACCAAAATTTTGAGCCCTAAAAATTTCAAAAAATTTCAAAAAATTTAAATAAATAATTGCTAGAACTAGAAGGCCGGCTTATCTCAAAGGGTATTACAGAGATGAGATGACCAGTTTTTTTTTTAATTAAAAAAAAAATACTTGTTTTGGACCATTTTATTTATAATACGTTACCTCGATCACATGAAGCAAATTAAAATTCGAAAAAGGAAAAAAAAAAGAACAAGAGATGAAAAGAGAGAAAGTAATGAATCGTGTCTAGTGGAGGTCAGACATTTGGTTTTCAAAATGTCAAAATGTTGACATTGAAGCAAATAACTTGTACATCGGCGAATCGCGTTAACCTATATATGTCAATAATTTGTTGCATATAAGTTAACAGTCCTCATGGAACCAATTTGCATGAATATTATATTATAATATTGGTCAGCACTGGCTCATATATATACATATACACACACGAAAGGAAAAAATGAAGAGAGAGAAAGCGATAGAGAGAAAAAGTGAAAACCCTAACCGTCCCCTTCGACTCTGCCGCCGACGGCTGCTGCTAACCGGAGATCCGCCCAAAAGAAGAGCCACAACTCCAAGATGGCGGCTATCTCGACACCCGCCAAAAGAAATGAACCTAGATCGGCGCTCCTTAGAGGGCAAAAAGGCCGATGAAGGCAAAGGAAGCTTCAGTAGAAAAATCGACAAAAGCCTGTTCGATGCTCCCTCATCATCAATTAAGCGGATCCGGAGCCAAAAAATTGAAGATTCTGTCGAAAATCGACGCTCGATGGCGAGATCTCAGGACTATTTGAAGAGTGATGTTCGCTGGCGGTGGGTTCGGGGAGCTGGTGGTGGGTTTCCCCTTCCTATCTCGCGGTCCTGGTGGCGTGGGGCTGAAGGGCGCGTCCTTGGTTCCCTTCTTCTGGCCTCACGGACTACACCGATTTCGGAAGTCCGAAATGCCTGGGTCAGTTTTTCTCTCCCCTTCAACCTTAATAATCATAAATGTCTGTTTAGCATTTTGCCAAATGAGAAATCTGAGCATAACCTCTTACATACCCTCGAAAAAATCAGTGAATCCGAGAATAAATTTGAAGTTTATGCTGTTATTACCCTATGTTGGATGTGTTGCTTACTGTCGGAGCTGTCTACTCTCGCTGTGTTGCCTGCTGTCTGTGAATCCAAGAAAAAAATTGAGAAATTAGGAAAACAAACTGACTGCGGGACATTATGCAATATGTCTATGTTTTGGTTATTTGAAAACAGTCCTGTATCTCTGAATCTGAGCTTTCTGTCTTTGAACCCCAAGCATGTTTTGTGCTTTGAAAAAACAATCCATATTGACCAAATTCAAAATATGGACCAAAATGAGAAGCTTCAAATAGTGACTCTCGGGTCAAAGATGACCACTCTTGAACCATGGAAAAAAGACCCTTCTAAATATAATTGCTTTGAACAAAATATCAATTGCTTGAATGTTGCCTGTGCACTCTTACAGAATATTTGTATGCTCTGCTTGTGGTTTGAATTACTACAAAACACAAATGAACATTGGAACTTTGAATCAAGTAGAACAAAAAGAACCCCGTGGATCCAAGAGAACCCCATGGCGATCCCTCGAAGGAATGACATACGAAGCATGAAGATCACAAACGAACAAATGAAAATCGAACAAGAAACTGGAAAATCCATTTGCAGACAAAACATGAGAAAAGATATCAGACAAGGATCAGAAGGTTGGGCAAAGGAATCGCAGCGAGTGGAGTTGAAGAAAAACGACCCATATATACTAAACCATCCAACTGATCACTCTAGACTTATGCTCTGCCTCTCGACTCAGTTGATGTGGAAGAACCATGAACCTATGGACAAAGTTAAAGGTATTGTACTCTTGGACCTAGCGTTCTATTTTGAGAAATTTTATTGTATAGACCACTTAAATAGTATGCAAAGTAGGGCGTATTTACCCAGTTTGAACAACTTGGCTTCTAAAATATGGAAGTTTGCTTCCCTGTGGTACATTGTTGTGTGGACCCATTTTTCTCGATCTGTCTTGCTCTGCCATATGTTTGTCTCACGTTTTGCTGATAATGCCTTTATCACTGGGTGGTTTTCGCGGTTGTTAAGGACACTAATGAGTTGCAGATGGGCAAACCCTGAACAAGTCTTGAGCTGTCAGAAGTCAAGGAAACTTGAACAACTGTCCTACCAAATGGATCAAATCTTGGTTGATGGAAATAGGATGGATGAAACCACGTCAAAGATACAAAGAGCAATTGGAAAGATGAAAGGAAAGATAGATGATTGGCATAAAGTTCCCCTTGACCCCAGGTGTGCCTTATTCTTACTTGTTTTCGTCTCTAGCTCCTTATCCTTGCTGTCGATCTTTCCTTGTTTGCTTATATGCATTCTGAACTCGATAAAAGAACTAAATTGTGCTTTTGAGTACATGACCGAACCAAATAGTGCTTTTGAGCACATGACCAAACATAGAAACTCTTTGAACCCTTCATACTTTGGACTCTACAATCCTTCTCTCCGACTGGAGAAAGAAAAGAACTCAATAAAACATACTATCTGCTCGCTAAGAAAACATAATAAGGAACCAATGGATCATAAGAAGAAGAAACTAGGAGGGAGGAAAAAGGTCTATGACCTAAATATCGACAAATGGATGAAGCAAACAGAAATCACAAACCAGGAACGCAAGCGAAAACTAAATGATGATAACATAAACTCAAGGAATAGAACAAGAGACCATAGAGAGGCAAGCACCCTAAGAAGAAACATTACTACCAACATAAATATGGAAAAAAGAACAAGTAAATTGATAACTAAAGCGAGCGAGAGAACATCGGGCAACGAACCCCGTAATATGACAATTAATTTAAGCAAGTATCCAGAATGAAGATCTGTACATGGAATTGTTGCGGTCTAGGAAAACGAAACCTTTGGACTGAAGTCGAGACTTTCTGCAAAATTGAAAATATACAAGTCTTAGCACTTTTGGAAACAAAAACGGAAAACCAACCTTCCGATTCCACGTGGAAAAAGGCGGGCTTTGATTCCATTTGCTGGACGCCTGCCCGTGGTCGGTCCGGGGGTATTTGTATTCTTTGGAAAGAATACCAGCTTATAGGAGGAAAGTTAATGGTTCTTGACAAAGATGAGCGATACACAACCCTTATCTTCGAGGACTACAACGCCAGAACCAAAGTTGCTTGCTGCATTGTTTATGCACCGGCCCAAGACCATGGCAAAAACGAATTTTGGCAAAAACTAACTGACCATATTCTTCGACTCGAGTGTCCCACTATAGTCATGGGTGACCTAAATGAAATCCAAAGTCCGACTGAAAAGTTGGGTGGAGCGATTCCAAACCAAACCAGATTTTCTAGAATCCTTTCATTCAAGGATGCATGTAATTTACTAGATATCCCAACAATTGGAAATGAGTTTACCTGGAGAAAGAACAAAACTGATCAAAACAATATTTATGAAAAACTGGATCGGGCGCTGGTCCAACATCAAATACTTCAGTGGTACCCGAATGTAGCTACCAGAAACTACGCGTTCTCATTGTCTGACCACTGCCCGATCTCAATTGAACTAAAGCAAAACAGAACAACAAAAGCAAGACCCTTCAAGTTTGAGAAGATGTGGCTTCAACGAAAGGATTACCGCAACATAGTAAATCGGGCTTGGAACCTTCCCTATTCGGGTTCTCATATGTTCCAAGTAACAAAGAAAACTCAATACCTAAAAAAACTCTCAAAAGAGTGGAATAAAACAACTTTTGGAAACATCTTCCGACAACTCAAGGACATTGAAGAAAAATTGACAAATCTACAAAGTACAAACAATTCATCACAACTAGGTGACAACAATAGTAGACAAATGCGCCTATTAAACAAAAAAAGAAAAATCCTCCAATTTCATAGTCAATATTGGCGACAAAGGGCGAAAACAAAACACCTAAAGCTTTCCGATACGAACTCAAGATATCATCATAAAGTCGCTACGGGACGTCGGAATAGAAAAATTATTCGTGAAATTGTATCAACGGAAGGAACGACTATTATAGGCGATGAAAATATCAGAAGAGAGATTCAGAATGATTTTGAAAAACGATTCAAAGAAGAAAGGATTAACAAAAATCTGTTAAATGAATATTTAGAACTAATAAACATAGAAATATCGCAACAAGACAATGATCTTCTCACAAAACCAATAACAAATCAAGAAATTAAAAAAGATTTCTTTTCCATGGGGAAAGACAAGTCTCCCGGACCTGACGGAATAACGGCAGAATTCTACCAACAATACTGGGATATCGTTGGACCCTCAATTACAAAAGCAATTAAAGGCTTCTTTCACTCAGGGAAAATCCTAAGACAAATAAACCAAACTTTTATATCTCTAATCCCCAAATGCGAAAATCCGAAGACAACAAACAACTATAGGCCTATTAGTCTCTGTACAACGCTATATAAGGCAATCGCAAAAATTCTCGCGGAGAGACTGAAAATGGTATTACAGAAACTGATCCATCCGCTGCAAGGAGCTTTTATCAAAGACAGAGCAATCCAAGACAACGTGTTAATTGCACACGAAATCTTTCACTCTTTCCGTACTAAGAAGGGTCGTGACGGATGGATAGCGATCAAACTTGACATGGAAAAAGCATACGACAGAGTAAATTGGGAATTCTTATTTGATGTAATGACTAAATTTGGATTCTGTCAGAAATTCACGAACTGGATAAAGGAATGTATTCAGACCGTATCTTTCTCCGTGTTGGTAAACGACGAACCTACTGCAACCTTTCAACCAAAACGGGGACTAAGACAAGGAGACCCACTTTCCCCCTACCTTTTTATCCTAGGGGCAGAAATCCTGGCACGACGACTACAACGACAAAGCGATCTCCAAAACAATGATATCGGTTTCAAAACATCGCAAAGTGGGCCAACGATTCCTTTCCTCTCCTTTGCTGATGACATTATGATATTTTCTAAAGCAACAACAGAAGCCTGCAGAACGGTAAAAACCATCATGGACGAATATTGCGACATATCAGGCCAAAAAGTAAATTTCCAAAAATCAGCATTCCAAGCCACGAGGGGAATAACAAACGACCAAATACAACGACTACAGGCCTGTCTACAAATAACTAACCAAACCATATTAGAAAAATATCTGGGATGCCCCATAATCAATGGCAGAGTAAACAAAGATACGTTCCAGGAAGTCATAGGAAAAACAGAGAACCAATTGTCAAAATGGAGAGCAAATGAACTCACCCAGCAAGGGCGAGCGATATTAGTTCAAGCAAACCTAGCGGCCAAACCAAGTTACATAATGCAAAATTTTATGCTTCCCACGACCATCCAAAATGATCTGGATCGAATTAATAGAAATTTCTTTTGGAACAAAGGACCACAACATAAGCCAATGATAGGATGGGATAAAGTATGTAGACCGAAGAAAGATGGTGGAATTGGAATCCACAAGACAAAAGACATGAACAAAGCTTTACAAATGAAGTTGTTGTGGAAAATATTAGCAGAACCAGAAAATGAATGGGTCAAAACAATCCAACATAAGTACCTCAAAAGTGAGAAAATATGGAATTATAAAAGGAAAAGAAATTCATCCTGGCAATGGACAAAGCTAATGGAAATTAAAGACGAATTCTGTGAAGGACTAATATGGCAAGTGGGAAACGGCAAGACCATTAGATTTTGGAAGGATCCGTGGATCCAAAATGAAGGAAGCCTGAAACAAAAGAGCCTTATTGACCAAATAGATGAAAACGAATCGGTTGATAACTTCATAAGACCAGATAAGACCTGGGACAGAGATAAACTGAATATCTATCTCCCGCCGGAAATTGTTGACAAAATTCTAGAGGTATACGTACCTTCCAACGAAATTGAAGACAGATTATACTGGAAAACAAGCAAAAATGGATGGTTTTCTACGGCAAGTGCATTGGATTATGTGACTAGGACTAGAAGAGTCAACGCAGACCAAATGGATTGGATATGGAAAATTGATTGCCCCCCAAAAGTAAAAAACTTCCTATGGAAAAATCTATTAAATGGAACACCAACAAAGGTTAGACTACAGAATAAAGGAATCCATGTGCCACTACAATGCCCCCTATGTTCCCACCCAGAGGAAGACAACATCCATCTTTTCACTGACTGTCGGATCTCATTATCGCTTATAGGAGGCCTCGATAGGAGGATTGAACAAACGATTCGACATACAGACAAAGAGAACAAACCATACAAGGACATTATAACAAAAGTGTTCCAAAAACTAACCCCCGAACAAAAATCAATCCTCGCCTTTGGATTATGGGGTATATGGTCGATGAGGAACAAAATAACTTTTGATAACAGCAACATCAATTCTATGGCTGATTGGATACAAAAGATAAAGCAATTTAGAAAAATGTGGAAGAAGGTAGAAACAGACGATCAACCTGATCAAATTACCGAACAAAAAACCTCCAACCCCAAAAAGAAAACGTCAAAAGCAAAAATTGTCAGATGGAAAAAACCGGCTACGGATTTTGTCAAACTAAACTTCGATGGTGCTCGGACGGAGTCGAACAGAGCGGCGTCTGGGTTCGTTATCCGTGACTGTCAGGGTACGGTGCTTGCTTGTGGTGCCCGTGGACATGGTTCAATTTCGGCCGTGCAGGCGGAGTGCTTCGGTCTTATCGCGGGTCTTCTTGAAGCCTCCAAGCGGGGCTTCACCCATCTTGAGATCGAAGGTGATTGCCTTACGATCATAAACGCCCTTAAGGGTGTTTGGCACTGTCCGTGGGAGATCGAGATGCCGATTTCGGATGCCCTGGGTCTCTGTCGCGCCTTCCAGAATGTCACTTTCGGTCATATCTTCAGGGAGGGCAACCAGGTGGCGGATCGTCTTGCGCATCTTGGTCTCTCTTCTCACTTTGTAGCGAACTGCGTTCCCGCTGAGATCTTTGAGCTCGTTCGTGGGGACGCCATCGGGCGGGGAGCTAGACGTATGTAGCTTTCCCCCGAATCCTTGCCTTGTATCAACAAAAAAAAAAAAATATATACACACACGAAAACGAATGCATATTTTTCATAGGTAAAATAATGGGTAAATTCCAACCATATTCCTCAACCTGGCGCTTAAAAGATGATTTTTGCACCTTATAGGGTTTGGTTGAAATACTTGTCTTTAGGATTTGAGGTTAGTTTTTCAAAAAAGGAATTTAACGAACATTTTCTAAGATCGAAAATCATAACTATTCGACACAGATTTTGAAACGGATTTGAAACTAACTTGGGGGATTGGGCCAAGTGTGAGAGGTTGGGCTTTTATTTTGGGTTGGGGTTTTATAATATGTTTTAAGTGCAAATCGATGAATTGAATGTTATCAATGTGATTTATATGATTTCTTGTGGTTTAAGATGTGTTGATTGGACCATTTGAACTTATGATATCGATGAAATTGTTAAATATGAGTTTATGATGATGTGTTTTATGTGAATTATGATGTGAGACTATGTTGTTATATTATATTATTATATGCTTCTCTACTTAAATTACACTTCTTGTAATATGAGCTACTCTTGTGTGCATCTGGCTCCTTCAATACTCTTACAGAATTGCATTCTTGACCTTTGGGGTCTACAAATGTTAAACTTATATCCAAGTCCTTTTGTCAATGTGTTACTCAGCTGTGTTACCTAGGTACCACTACAAATCAACCCATCCTAAACTACCTTCTTGCCTGCTATCATCCTATCAACGCAAAACACGGGTCCTTTTGGCTACTTAACTGTTTATATCTTGAATGTATCCGATACAATTTTAAGGGTTGTATTAAGAACTTATATTTAATCACTAACTCTCATTCTACAACTATATTATATTTAAAACTAAAGGCTTTTCGTTGCTCCCTTGCAGGAATAGTACAACAGTGGCTGGAAGGATTGCTTGCACGATCAATTCGCACGTGGAACGAATTGCTGGACTTGTTCCTCAACAAGTTCTTTCCTCCTGCAAAGACAGTTGCTCTCAGACAACAGATCACGGCTTTCAGACAGAAGCCATGGGAAACACTTGCACAAGTCTGGGAGCGCTACAAGAGGCTTTTGAAATCATGTCCTATGCATCGACAGCCGCCTTACGTCATCCAAGAAATCATCTTCAATTGCATGGATGCGCCCACTAAGGATTGAATCAACAATTACACCGCCTATGGGTATCTCGAATACACTCCACGTCGTGCTTGGGAGGTGTTTGAGACGCTGGCTAACTATGACAACACATATGGGACTTCTGCGGCCTCTTCTGACAAAAGTTAGGAAAGGCCTGCCCCATCTATGCCATTTTATGTGCCACCAAAGGAGGTTGATCCGGACGTTAGGGACCAATTCCACAATGACCAGGTACGTCGCCTTACCAAACAGGCTAAATTCCTCTCTAAAGATAAACCTTGTTTGGAATGTGGGTCTGTGAGGCACAACACCACTGCGTGCCCACATGTCGATCAAGTACAAGCGGCAGAAACCCACGAAGAGGTAAGGTATGCAGGGGGACACTACTCAGGTCCACATCAGAACCAGAACTGGAGCTATTATCGCCAGCCCCAGTATCAAAATCCCCCTCCCTACAGAGCTCCTGGTCACCCTAACAGAGAAGGTAAGAAAGATGACCTGCAAACCATTCTTGAGGAGATGCGGATGAATCATTCAGACACCAAGCAATCTATCAATTACATTCACACTCAGATGCATGGTGTCAAATCTAGGCTTGGAGATATATATATATATATAGGGTTTACTTCAAATGTAAAAACTCCTTAACGTGTAAAATTTGCTTATCGCGTAAAATTAGCTAATGGGCCTAATTTAATTACTAATGGGCCTAATTTCATGAGTAGGATGTCTGCCCCTCCTGCCCATGCGTGTGCCCCCCTTGCCCCTCCTTCTCGGACCCGATTTTTTTTTTTTTTTAATTTTTCTTTTTTTGCCCAGAATTTTTTTTTTCGTGATAGCACTTTCTGCTGTGCAAGTATATCTTGCTTTTGTGCACATATAACATCTTATTGTGCAAATATAAGTTTATTTTGTGCAGACAAATAATTCATTATGGGGTAAATAGGTAAATGTGCCTATTTCAATTATAAAAATTTTTAATTGAAATATGTTTAATTTATGGGTAAATTGGTAAATATGTCTAATTTTATGGGTAAATGCACTTTTTTCCGTTTTCGATACCTTTTGTCTAATTTTATGGGTAAATTGGTAAGAACTGATCGCACACCCATAGACCCTCTTCTCGAACCAGAACGTTTCTTCCACCTTCAGAAAAGGCTTAGAAGGAGACTTATGGCGACCCCACCCGATGACGAGAATTTGGGCCAGCTCACACCAGCACAGGAGCTTGAGCAAATCCGCCTACGGATAGAGGAATTCACCACCAGAGAAGCAGAACATGCTCGACGAGATGCGAGATATACACAGAACCAGCATCGGTGGGAGGCAAGGGTAGATCGCGAGATCAACGCGAGGAGGCAACTTGAGGAGCAGATGGGGCATATCTCAGCCAATGGAAAGGAGTATCTGCATCCTACTCTGGAGGTTCCAGAATCGCCGATCGTTCTTCCCGCTATTAATTTTGAAATTCGTCCTTCTTTTATTACTGAAATTAAGAGAAGTCAATTTATGGGAAGAATCAATGAATGTTCTTTAGAGCATGTCACCACTTTTATCGACTTATGTGAAGCTATAACAGATGGTGCTAATCTGGAATATTTAAAACTAAAGGCTTTTCGTTGCTCCCTTGCAGGAATAGCACAACAGTGGCTAGAAGGATTGCTTGTACGATCAATTCGCACGTGGAATGAATTGCTGGACTTGTTCCTCAACAAGTTATTTCCTCCTGCAAAGACAGTTGCTCTCAGACAACAGATCACGGCTTTCAGACAGAAGCCAGGGGAAACACTTGCACAGGTCTAAGAGCGCTACAAGAGGCTTTTGAAATCCTGTCCTATGCATGGACAGCCGTCTTACGTCATCCAAGAAATCATCTTCAATTGCCTGGATGCGCCCACTAAGGATTGAATCAACAATTACACCGCCTATGGGTATCTCGAATACACTCCACGTCGTGCTTGGGAGGTGTTTGAGACGCTGGCTAACTATGACAACACATATGGGACTTCTGCGGCCTCTTCTGACAAAAGTTAGGAAAGGCCTGCCTCATCTATGCCATTTTATGTGCCACCAAAGAAGGTTGATCCGGACGTTAGGGACCAATTCCACAATAACCAGGTACGTCGCCTTACCAAACAGGCTAAATTCCTCTCTAAAGATAAACCTTGTTTGGAATGTGGGTCTGTGAGGCACAACACCACTGCGTGCCCACATGTCGATCAAGTACAAGCGGCAGAAACTCACGAAGAGGTAAGGTATGCAGGGGGACACTACTCAGGTCCACGTCAGAACCAGAACTAGAGCTATTATCGCCAGCCTCAATATCAAAATCCCCCTCCCTACAGAGCTCCTGGTCACCCTAATAGAGAAGGTAAGAAAGATGACCTGCAAACCATTCTTGAGGAGATGCGGAGGAATCATTCAGACACCAAGCAATCTATCAATTCCATTCACACTCAGATGCATGGTGTCAAATCTAGGATTGGAGAAATCGATATTTGGCGGAAATCGATTGAGACACAGATTGGTCACCTGGCAACATCCGTCCCCAAGTAATCAGGTATGCTCGCTGGAACTTCTGAACCTAACCCTAAGGGTAAATCTACAGGACAGGTGGCTTCCATGAATCTAAGGAGTGGGCGACAGATGCAGATGCCTGAGCAAACGACGGAGGAGGAAGGAGCTGGAGACAACTCGATATCGACCAAACCAATCGATATCGACCAGACCCAGCTCAATATCGACCAAGATGCAATGCCTGCCAAGAAATCGACCAGTCCAGCCGATATCGACCAAACATCACTCGATATCAACCAGACTCAGGTCGATATCGACCCCCTCCACTCGACATCAGCACCTCCGACGGAGAAAAAGCTGCATTTCCTGACAAAATCTCCAAAGGATCCGGCAGAAAAGAAGTTCCAGCATTTCATAAAGATGCTTCAGAGGCTCAACGTCACAATACCCTTCACTGAAGCTCTTAATAAGATGCCATTATATGTAAAGTTCCTCAAGGAGATCCTAAGCAAGAAGTGGTCAATGGCTGAGATCGTAGAGGAGTGCAGCCAGATGGATGTTCTAGAGAAGAGGCCAGATCCAGGTAAGTTTGCTATAACTATTGGATTTGGTCAATATAAATTCAGTGCTTTATGTGACTTGGGAGCCAGTGTGAGTATAATGCCTTTATCAATCTAGTCCAAAGTTAAGATAGGTGCCCTAAAGCCTGTGGATGCTAAACTTTATATGGCGAACAACATGGTGGTCATCCCAACGGGCATGGTGGACAATGTACCAGTGCAAGTAGGTAAGTTCATTGTCCCTGCTGATTTCTTAGTTATTGATATGGCAGAGGACCTTGCTTGTCCAATCATTCTAGGAAGGCCCTGCTTGGCAACGGTAGATGTCAACATAAGCGTAAGGAAGGGAATGCTCACTTTTAACATCAGTGATGAGGTAATAGAGTACTCTTTTAACAAAACTGAAAGGCACACAGGTCCCATGGAAGAGGTCAAGTCTATATCAGCCAGGTACATTACTTGCGGGGAGCCTAAGGTAAGAAATATGACTCCTGAGGAGTTGGAAAAGAGGGATATAGAAGCCCAGGTGGAGGAGATCATGGCCATTCTGAACGACGATACAAAGGACCTACTTGACATAGACCAAGGTAAGTCGATATGGACTAACTATTTTTTGGATGCTTGCCAGGTCTTAAGTATGGGATCGAAATCGACCAACATTCTGCAGCGGAATCGACTAAGCTACAAGAGCAGTCGATATCGACCACCCTTGGTCGATATCGACCAGATCATATCGAGCTGACTCCGCCACCAGAAATCGAGCAGGACAACTCGATATCGACCACTCTTGGTCGATATCAACCTCCTGAAGTCGAGTCGATTTCCCCATCAGAGACCAAGCCAGCGGAAATCGAGCAGAATCACTCGATGTCGACCACTTCTGGTCGATATCGACCAACCCAAATCCACACGTCTTCATCTACATCGACTGAACCTCCACCAGAACAATAGCAGTCGATATCGACTGACATTGTTCGATATCGACCAGATCCTCATAAGCTGAATGACACCGAATCTGCAAAGGTAAGCCAAGGTATGGATCTTTCTTCTCCTATTTCAATTAAAGATTTATCTATACATGGGAGAGGTTTGCCTTGGTATGTGCGCTTATGCAGGGTTTCCAATGATGAGCCTAAGGAATACAAAGTTGGAGGGAAGGTCTATGTTTCCAAATCAAATGATCATTGGTTCCCTAACAAGTTCAAAAAGAAGAAGATGGGACCCTTCACGGTGAACAAGATCCATTTCGGAGGACTACAACTGATGGAAAATAATGGAGTCCTGTTTGAAGCCCAAGCTACATGGGCCTTGCAGATGCCACCTTGAGCTTAATGGAGAAAGTCGGCCTAGCGACTATAAAGTCTAGAGCTTGTAAATAAAACACTTAGTTTTGGGGATCTTTGGACATTGTTGCTTTTGTTTTTGGTTCTGGACATTATTTTTAAGTTTATCTATGGTGGGTATTTCTTTTCTAACAATTTTTACAGGTACAAAGAAGGAAGCAGCAGCCTCACTCGATATTGAGTAAGCTAGGTCGATATCGACCAAGTCACTCGAAATTGACCAGTTCTACAGAAGCAATGTCACTCGATTCTGACAACTAGCACGCATGTCTAGTGAGTTTCTTTCTTTACCCTTATTTTTTATACAATGAGGACACTGTAATGTTTAAGTATAGGGTGGGGGAAGGGCTTACTTTATGCATATTTGGCTGTATTTGACAATATGTATGCATATTCTTAAGCTTATTTCTTGAATTGCTTATACATGGCTACTTAATTTGGAATTATCATTGATATCTATGTGCTTACATGTTTGTTTTCCAAAGTTTGAAAAATCACCCCCATCAAATTTTTTTGAATAAGTGTCATGGAAGCTTTATTGAACTCGACGATGCAAAATTGGATTCATTAGAGATATAGCATGAAATTGCCTAGTAAACGGAAGTCACATTGAAGTGCATATTTTATTGAAAACCATGAAAGGAGGTAAAATTTGATATTGCTTTTGACATGTTGCATGATAAGAGGATGGAGGACTTTATATTTTCCATATATGCTCATATGTTTATATTCATTAGCCTTACCTATGCTTATGCATCACAAAAACCATATTGAGCATTATTTCATATTTTGCTCCACATGATCTAAATATTGCCCATTCTTTACCCTATCCGGGGATTATGTTGAGAATAAAAGATACATTATGGAGATATTATATGGTGTTTGTGTTGTTGTTATTATCATATATGGAGTTTGGCAGGAAAGTTTCAAGAACAAAATATGGAAAATTTAATGAGTGAAAGAAAATTCGGTCACCTCAGGAGATAAAGGTAGATCGACCCTACTCGCTGAGATAATAGTTCGGCGAGATGGGATACAAAGATAAGGAGTCCGAAGCACTAAGTATCTGGGGCCATTAATGACATTTATGTTTGCGACTCGCGAGAAGGCAATGCTAAGGTTAGAGAGGTAAAAGGAATTATATTGAAAAAAGCAATGAGCGATGAGAGAAATGTGAGAAATCAAAGGAAGAAGGAATGTGGTATGAAAGTTTGGAAAGTACTTCATTTCCCCGGATCATTAGCACCACATTGCCAAAAATTGCCCACCTTTAGCCTTTTACCAATCTACTCCTTATTGAGCTTAAATTAAAGTCCTCTTTATTATTAATGCTTTGTCACTTATGAATTGTTTTGCATAACCCTCCTTTTGTGAGTAGATGTTGCTTTTATTTGTACATGCACGGATTTGTGACAGAAGTACCTTTTCGAGGATGGTAATTGATTGCAGGGACATATAAGAATGAATCTAAGATGTTGAGTAGATGTTGCAGGGACAGAAGTACCTTTGTGAGTAGATGTTGCTTTTATTTGTACATGCACGGATTTATCAAGCCAAGAGAGATCTATCCACTTTAGATATAGTTTCCTTATAGATTTAATTGTATTATTTCCCAAATTTTATCTTAATTTTTTAGATAGAAAGTTTAGATATAGATATAGTTGTTCTTTCCTAGATTAGCGGGGAATGAACAATATAAATAAGGCCTTAGGGGCTGGTTTTTATTCATTGAATTTCAGTTAGAATTAGTTATAGAGAGAGAGAGAGAGAGAGAGAGAGGGAGAGAGCATTGTGGCCGAGAGAGTTGGAAAAGTTGAGAGCGGATTTGGCTTCGATCGGTTGTAAGCTATCTTTTAGTTTATTTAATGCAATTTAGTTCCTTTTTGTTATTGATGTCTTTCTTGATGATGAAGAGCGAGTAGTCACCCAACTTCTAGGGTCGGGATCAGCCCGACGGTAGCCATGTAAGGTGATACGGTAAAGGTACAATCTTTTGATGCGATTTCGTCTTCGATCCCTACGAGCATGATTCTTTTGCGAAAGTTTAAGGTGATCCTTGTTTGTGTTATTGAAGCGAAAGTGATCTTAATGCAACTTGGGTTAATTATGTGAAAAAGGGTTAGTAACAATTAGGGTTTATGCGAAAGCATCTATCTTCATATTTGTTAATAACGAAAGTTATTTGATGAAAAGCATGATCTTTTATGCCTTTATGTGTTATTTTACATGGTTATCGTTGTGGTGTTGAAACCCTGATCTTGGAAGTCTTTTAGTTTATTGATTTTATTTATAAATTTCATGTTTACATTCGTTTCTGTTCGGAAAGTTGCAATTTTTAGTTTCTGTTCCTACTCAATATCGACCGGTTTTCGTCTTCTGTTCGTTGTTGCTTTCTTTTCTGTTTTACAGTTTCTGTCGACAGTGTGGTCGATATCGACTACATAGGTCGATATCGAGTGCTCTTCTGGTCGAAATCGAGAGGTTTTCTAGAACTGAAAAGGCGGGCGCTGACACGCTTCCTCGTGGATCGATCCTAACTGCCTTCTACTACAACGGGAGGAAGTCTTGTATTTATTTAATGAGACAGGGAGTCAGTTTGATTTCATATTTTATATTTATTTCATACTTGACACATCCTCCTGCAACAACAGTGTCACTGCTCAACAGCACACCCAATTGCGTCTAAATAGAATCCCCTTGGCTAAAGAAACTTTCGAATATACCCAACACAACAAGCATACTCTAGAATCAATACATAAACAAAACAAGCCAAAAAACACCCTTAAGGCTCTAAAGGCTTTTAACATAAGAAATATCAATTTTCTTAAAAAAAACTTTATAATTAAGTTTAGCTTCTGGAATATTAGGGGCTTAAATAGGAAAAATGTATGGACTCATATAGAATCTACCTGCAGAACGGATCACATCAAAATTTTAATGCTAGCAGAAACAAAATTACAACATCCTCCTTCGGACAACTGTTAGAGAAAACCGGGTTTTGACAGAATGCATTTCTATCCCTTAATAGGTCCTTCTAGTGGTCTTTGCCTCCTGTAGAAGGATTCTGAATTCCAAAATGAACATTTACAGTTACGAACTCGGACAACAGAACAATACAAGCAACATACAGAAACAATACTCTCAACTTAGCAGTTGAAATTTTGTTTTTTTATGCCCCACCTCATGATTGTGACAAGGATTCATTCTGGTCCTCTCACTCATCAACTATCAAAAATATAAAAGAACCTTTAATAATAATGGGAGACTTAAACGAGATACTCGAACCCAATGACAAATTGGGTGGGAATACCCCCAATATGAACAGGTTTCGGAGAATCACTGAAATTATTACAACACATAATCTCGTAGATGCCCTGACTTGTGAAAATAGATTCACTTGGAGAAAACGGCCACATGGGGTAGACAATATAATTGAAAAACTAGATAGAGCTTTGGTAAGTCATAACCTCCTACAATAATTCCCTAACCTATATACAAAAAACCATGCCTTTATAAGATCTTATCACACACAAATCACATTAGATCTAATGGACAACCAAAAACTGAAGTTATAACCCTTTAAATTCGAAATGGCATGAACTTCGAGACCAGACTATGAAACACTCATTCGCAGTGCATGGTGTGTTAATACGCCAGGATCACAAATATATAAACTAACCAAGAAATTGCAAGAAGTTAAAAAAAAAAGAGTAAAATATGGAGCAAAGTCACTTTTGGCAATATATTTCGCCAAATTAACCAAGTAGAAACTGAGCTGCAAGAATTACAAGTAAAACTTTGCAATACTTATGACTGCAACATAGACAATAAAATTAGAAGGATATCCACCACACATGCCTCCCTATTAAGCTATCAACACAAATACTGGGGTCAACGAGCAAAAAGAACACCTATAAAATCAATCGACGTTAACACGAAGTACTTTCACAGAATAGCAACAGGAAGGCGAAATAAAAATATAATAAAACCAATACAAACTACAACCGGGATTATCTTAACAAACGAAAAAGATATACGGGAAATCACCAAGCATGACTTTGTAAAACGATACTCACAACATCAAAGACAACAAATACCAAGCAACTTACTAAATAACATAAGTAAGGAAGTCACGAAGGAGGACAACTACTGGCTAACAAGAAAAGTTTCTAATTCTGAAATAAAAAATGCAGTTTTTAGTCTAGCAAAAGACAAATCACCTGGACCAGATGGCTTTCTAGCTGGTTTCTTTAAAAAATATTGGCACATTATAGAACCTTCTGTAATTAAGGAAGTCAAAAGCTTCTTCCTAAGTGGGAGAATTCAAAAACAAATAAACCACACTTTCATAGCATTAATACCAAAGTGCGACAACCCGACAATAACATCCCATTATAGGCCTATAAATCTATGCTCTACAACGTACAAAATCATGTATAAGATCTTGGCTTCTAGGTTGACAAAAATGATTCCCAAAATCGTTAATCCAGTACAAAGTGTTACAACTGGTAGATCCATACAGGACAACATACTCATAGAAAATGAAATTTTCCATTCATTCTCTAAGAAAAAAGGAAATTCTGGGTGGATGGCGGTAAAGCTTGACATGGAAAAGGCATTTGATCTGGTTGACTCGGATTTTCTCCTATCAGTCTTATAGAAATTTGGCTTCTCCTATCGTTTTTCTGGATGGATCAAGGAGTGTATTACTACAGTTACATACTCGGTTTTAGTAAACAATGAACCTACCGATCTGTTTACTCCTCAATGAGGGCTTCGACAAGGAGACCCATTATCACCCTACCTTTTTCTTATTCTCTCTGAAATTCTTGCTAAAGGACTTCATAATGAATCAGCAAAACCTTAAAGCCACCTAGGAATAAAGATAACACACAATGGAACTAAAATTCTGTTCTTGGCTTTTGCAGATGACATTGTCATCTTCGCCTCAGCCACAAAAACAGTATGCAATCAAATCAGTAATGTACTCAAAGAATACTCGTCTCTCTTGGGACAAAGAGTAAATAGACACAAATCGCATTTTCAAACTTCCACAAATGTAGCAACAAACCAAAAAAATCTAATTCACAATGAACTTGAAATTGGCTATACAGCAAACCTGGGTAATTATCTAGGATGCCCTATCATTGACGGTTGTATAACTAAAGATGATTTTAAGGAACTGTTAACTACCACAAAAGCTCAGCTTCATCGATGGAAGGCTAACTGCATGTCTCAAACCGAGCGCTGCACTCTAATAAAAACGACTCTATCAGCCAAACCCCTACACATGATGCAATGTTTCTTACTGACTAGATCAGTACATACAGAACTTGATAAAACCAATCAGAACTTCATATGGAATAAGGGCCCAAAACATAAACCACTTATAAGCTGGTTTAAAATATGTAAGGCTTAAAGACCATGGGGGTCTTGGCCTTTGAAACTCAGAGGACATGAACAAAACTCTACAACTAAAATTACTCTGGAAGATTTTAGCATAACCACACAACCCCTGGGTAACCATAATTAAAGAAAAATATCTCAAACAACATGACACACTACTGTATCAAAAAAAGGGCGATTTCTCTTGGCAATGGACCTAGCTTATCAAATTAATTCCACTCTTTAATGAAGGTATTTGATGGTCAATTGGTGATTGCAAAAACATAAACTTCTAGACTGATCATTGGATTGGTAATGCTCCACTCATAACTATATCATCAAGTAATCAACAACTAGACACCAAAATTACAGTACATCAATTTCTAAAAGCAGATAAAACTTGGGATTCTGCAAAAATTATGCAACACGTTGTAGCACATCCTACCTAGGGAAGTGATAAATTCCATAACAACGATGTCGATACCCAAAAATATACATATGGATAGACTATATTGGAAATGGAGTAGGAATGAATGTTTCACTACTAAATCAGCCATTGACATGATCAACAACATGAAACACCACCAAAAATCTGACATGAGGTGGATTTGGAATCTTGATATACTACCAAAAGTTAAAACACTACTCTGTAAAATCACAAAAAATGGTGTGCCCACATCGATTAAACTTGCCTCTCGCCGCTTGGGCATACCCACCAACTACCCACATTGTGACTCTAGTTATGAAGACCTACCTCACTTTTTGTGGAGTTGTCCCATCACGCGTGAAACATTAATAACGATTGAACCGACGTTATTTGTTAAACTTGACAGCTCTTTCATACAAGGAACTGATCTAAATTAAATCATCCAGGAGATTAAAGAAAATATAGGAACTCATCAATTGCAAAATTAGCCTTTGTATGGTGGGGTATTTGGTACTTCCACAAAGCTCTCTTCGGGTATTTGGTACTTCCACAACAAAGCTCTCTTCGATAACATCAAGTCGGACATTAGGTGTATTTCATCTTTTATTAAAGAGCAAATTTTCATGTGGAACTGCTCCAAAAACATCGACGAATCGAATGACCACTCGCAATCGGTTAAACATAATCAACCAACAATATCCCAGAAAAGTAAACAAGTAAGATGGAAACCTCAAAATGCAGGGACTTACAAACTAAACTTTGATGGGGCTCTATCGTCTTTTGGAAAAGGCTCCTACGGATTTATCATTAGAGATTGTACCGGTACTCCAATTTTAATTCTTTGGTTCTAGGCCTTGTCCCATTTCGTCTATCGTTGGGTCGGAAAGTTTGGGACTTTGGAAAGGAATCATAACAACATAGAAACTCAACATAACCAACCTTGAAATTGAGGGTGATAACCTCACCATTATAAACAGTCTAAAAGGCCTTGGGAAGCCTACTGGGGACTCTGAAATGATTGTCTCGTAGTCTAGTCTCGCTGGGCATCTTTGATTCCATTGAGATTCGTCATGTCTATAGGGAAGCAAACCAAGTTGCGGACCGCTTATCACATCTGGACTTTGAATTCCACAATTCTTTAGCACATGACAATTCTGTGCTTCGCAATCTCATCCGTATGGATACTCTTGGCTTGTAGGGTCTGGCCCTACAACCAAATTATTTTCGGTTCAAAAAAAGAGCTTGATAAGCATGATTATGGATATGTGCTAAATATGAAAATAGGATATGATGATTAGAGTATGAATATGAGTTAGAGTATGAATATGATTTATATATGAGATAATGATGCATGAATTTTAAATGATTGATATATGGTATAATAATTAGTTGAGATGATGTCTGATGATCTATGTTGATGTTAAGCGATGAGGTATTGATATGAGATGAGATGCGAGATGGTATATGATGAACTATGAGATGGGTTGGAAATTCGACGATGAGACTTTCAATATGTGAAATTATATGAAATCATGTGTACTTGTATGTTTGAATAGATAGACTTATATTTTTATTGTCATTACTAGGTGATCTTAAATTGTATGATTGCTACCTTGATGTTCTGCACCGCCAGGTAAGTTCCTAGAGCTTACTCGGATTGATTCCCATGTGCATGTAATCATAGGATATACTAGGTGTTGCATATGCATAAGAGCATGGCATGTAGTATCATGCTAGGTTACACAAACGAATGAGCATTCTTATTTTGTATGCATATATAGACAGAACGGCCGTTATAGGTATTAACTGATTTGATCTTTATCTTTATCCTTGTCATCTTATTTGGCACTTATTATAGAAAGTTGCTTACACTTGATGATGCAGTAGGCTTTTTGGTATAGCTAGAAAGTTGCTTGCATTTGATGCGGTAGGCTTTTTGGTACAGAAAGTTGCTTGCACTCGATGATGCGGTAGGCTTTTTGATAGTAAGTGTCATAGGACTATTAGAACCTTAGGCCTTATATAGTTTTCATTGCTTGCCTCCTCTTTATAGTTAGTAGGCTCATTACGTGGGGTTAACCTGCACCGTGAGGTGAGGTAGCTCCTTTGATGGTGAGTTGCTATAGAGGGACGTGCCACATGGCACTTTGTGTGGGCCCGTTTATCGCCCTTTTCATATATATAAATTGTCAGGATGCTTGCATGATTCAATTTCTTATCCTGCACTAGACAATCTTTATTTAGGTATAGCATATATGGTATGATAAGAGTAGGACCTAGTTCTGTGTGT
Source organism: Persicaria tinctoria (assembly GCA_037127255.1). Taxonomy (NCBI): domain Eukaryota; kingdom Viridiplantae; phylum Streptophyta; class Magnoliopsida; order Caryophyllales; family Polygonaceae; genus Persicaria; species Persicaria tinctoria. Next base: position 33,396,939 of record JBANSL010000004.1, on the reverse strand, counting down.
GGGCCTCAGTCTGATCCCACGCCCTGTATTATTTTTTTAAGGTATGAGTGCAAATACTTGATCGCTTGGTGTCTTTGTGACGGGGTTATCTTTTGGCACTAGACCGATCGAGAGACTGACTTCACCAGACTTATAAACTCAGATGATTTCAACTCGTGTTTTACACCATATTTTTGTTTTGACCTGGCTCTGCCGTGACAAGTTGTAAGCAAATTTCCTTTTATCCTATTCTGAATTACAAACAACTTTGAGTGACTTAGTCAAATAGGACCGGTTCGAGGTACCCAACGACCCTTTGCTTGTTTTGGGGTTCGAAATCCCAACTTTGAAAGACTAACTTTTGAGGTTTGAAACATCGAACCGTACTTTAATTGCAAGATCCGAACAAAGGTACCCAACCTTCGAAACGTAACCCGAATATTTATATTTAGGCCACTGCCCATGATTGACATATCTTCCGGATATGGGGTGATATGCCAATGGTCAGGGGTTCGATCCTCCTTTGCAACAACCCACTTGGTGGGCATGAGATGAGCCTTCTGGGAGATGGGTCTGTGTTGGGCACATGCTATGATGCGGGTTTGGCCCATCTCAGGCCCACCTCTCTCAAGTCCCATATTAGGTCTGCAGACCATACACTCCAACCCATCCCATCTCAGGCCCAAGCCTGGGGATCGAACCCCTGACCTTTGACATATCATGGACATGAATAGGTCAACCCCCCATTCAAAAATAAATTCAAAGAGAAGATGTGTTCTTAAGTAATACATGTAGTGAACTTTAATTTGGTATTTCCTCATTTAACCAAACCTTTATCAGGAAAACAAGATCATCATCATGGAAATGTATTGAACCTATACTTTTTGTCAAGGAATAGAACTTTTAGAGTTTAATAGCATTAATGAATCATGATTATACATCACATTAAACCCCCAAAGGAGCACTGAAAGCATTATTTATAAATAGGTTTTCAATCAATTCAAAGTTAATTTTCAACTTCTATGTTCCACAAAGCTCTACACTAGCACTTACACAACAAAACTCACAAGTGTAATCTAACAAAGACAAAAAAAATTGCAATCAAAAGCCAATTATGTTAAAACTAATTTGAATTATAAGTCAAGATAGGGAAAAAACACATTTTGCACACATATGAGTCTTGTACATATTGAAGCCAGTAAAAAATGATATCAAGCAACCTAACCCGGCCAACATCAGATCGAAAAACAAATTCATCTCCAATTTTCAGATGATAAAAATCATAGCTTATGCGTCATATATGAATCAACCCCAAACATTATTCCACTCTATCCACCTGCTGAGAGAAAGTTTTCATCAAGGACATGAAAGTATGCAATTATTGTACATGTCTAATTAAACAATGCAATATTTTAGAAAAATAAATTACCGACAAAAAAAACTATAGTAAACAATTGAAATTAGGAATATGCAAACAAAATGGGAACTAGGAATTTTGTTTCCAGCATACTCCTCTGAATTGAAATAACCCCTCAAGGATAATATACAAACAATTGAAATTTCAATGGATCTCAAATGAGAAACTGGATATATATTTTCTGGCAAGCAATCGGGTGGATTTTTCTGCCAAGCAGCAGCTGAATGAACTTATCATCCAAAACTTGAATTTGTGCCACAATGTCATACAAATTGCTCAGGGCCAGCTAGGCGTGGCCACGGGTTACGGGTCAACCCGTGACCCGCCGGGTCGTACGGGTCCGGGTTGCCGAGTAAGGGCGGGTAGCGGGTTAGGGTTAGGGTCGGGATATTAGTGACCCGTGACCCGCCGGGTCGCCCTATTTTTAAAAAAAAGCCGTTGGAGTGGGGCCCACGGGTCGGAGCTATTTTTTTAAAAAAAAATATAGTCGTTGTAACGGCTAGTCGGCTCGGGGCTATAAATACCCGACTCCTCCTATCAAAAATCCCATCCAATCCATCAATCACCTATCATTCTATCAATTTGATTTTCATAAGCTCGTACGTTCTAATCATGTCCGGTGACAACCTCAAAGAGGCGTTGTTTAAAGATCACTACGATAAGGTGGATGTGCAAGCCGATCGATCATTCGTAGCCGTTTGTCATCATTGTGCTAAAAGGTACAAGATGCGGAATAACCTTGGCCATGGTAATTTGAAGTCTCACATCACCAACAAGCACCCCGAGAAGATTAAGAACGATGGCGCTTCGGGCTCGAGTTGAACGAGTGGTGGTAAAAACTAGTCTATTATTCCTATAATCCTATGTCCTACGTCCCAATAATAAGTAGTGAGTATTGTAGTAATGTAGTAAGTTTATGTTTTACGTTTTTATGTTATGTTATGTGAATCGGTGAATGTGAGTCGTGATTTGTAAACGTGTATTCGTCTATCGGTTTACAATAAACTTGTGTTTGAATGATTCAAAAAATATTGTTTTATAAGATAATATTTTTTACTAATTACCTAACAACTTAGAAAAAATTACCTAAACATTATATATTACATTTAAAATGTTCAAAAAATAAAAATCTACATAAAATATATTGAAAACTTAAGCTATAAATTTAATTCAAAGTTAAGGTAGTTAACTAGTAGCCAAACACCACCCAAGGTGCAAATTAAAAAACAAAACAAAAAAAAAATTTGAAAATGACCCAACGGTCATATTTCAAACGGTCGACCCGCCGGGTCAGCCCGGGTCGACCGTTGGACCCGCCGGGTCGAACGTTGGACCCGGCGGGTCGACCGTTGCTCCAACGTTCGGAATGGAGGGAAAGGGCTCGGTTTGGCTCTATAAATAGCCCTTTTCCCTCCCAATGCCAACCCACACCTCACTCATCTCCTCTAATCTCATCTCAATCTCTCTAATCGCTCTCTAATCGCTCGATCTTTTCTCTCGTAATCTCCTAAGTCTCTTCAATTGAAAATGTCGGGTTTCATCAACCGAGTTACCAACCGAGGTACTAGGGGTCGCAAGAGTGTTAGTGGAGCCCCATCTTCATCGACCCCGAGTGTCGGAGGAGGGGGGTCGAACCCGGCGGCGGCCCCAAGCCTTCGTCGAAGTGCATCGATCTCGGCGGCGAGCGGATTCCGACGTCGTCGAGATGATGCTCTACTCGCCGACCACGTCGACGAGATCGAGGAGGAGGAGGAGGAGGCCGAGCTCGAGGCCGAGGGGACCCCTACCCCCCAAGCCGGAACTCCGACGATTCCGACCCAAGAGTCGGGGTTCCCCGCCGAAGGAACTCCGGCCGATGGCGACCCTATTACTACGGCGGAAGTTCGAGCCGCTACTTTCAAGTATTGGTTCACGAAGGGTCCTAGGGAGCCGGCTTGGGAGGAAGCGAGTTGCGCCGCCAAGTGCAACTTTTGCTCCACGGTCTACAAGCACAAGAAGGGAGGCGGATATGGGAACTACGGTCGACATATCCGCTCGAAGCATCCCGAGAAGCTCGGCCTTGCCAAAGGGCAAACTCAACTAACCGGGTACGCATCTTCTTCCTCTCAACCCCCTGGTTTATGGTCTTATGATTATCGTAGTTGTCATGATCAATATGCGGAAATGATAGCGGCCGAGGGTTTAGCATATAGTTTTTCACAACGTTTATGTTTCAATGAATTTATTACGCAAAATGTTCAACCTGCATGGCAAGGTATTAGTCGAAACACGGTTAAGAGGAAAATACTTAGACGGTATAACACCCGTAAAAATGAATTAATCGAATATTTTCAAAAAAACCATGATATACACGTTTCGATTTGTAGTGACATTTGGACCGACCATTGGCAACATCACTCATACATGGGTGTTACTTGCCATTGGGTTGATCAACGTTTTCAATTGCACAAACGTGTTTTAGCTTTTCGAGTTTTCGACGAAGCACACACGGCACGAAACATAGCAGGTGTCCTTTTAACGGTTTTACAAGAATATAGATTAACTAAAAGAGTTTTTAGTATCGGTTTTGACAACGCTTCTGCCAACACCGCATCTATCCCCGATTTAATCCAAAACTGTCAGCCCGCGATAGGCGGGAAGTTTTTCCACATCCGTTGCGCCCCTCACATTTTAAACTTATGTGTTCAAGATGGTTTATTATATTTACAAGGTGTTGTTGAACCAATTCGATTTGTTTTGCGGGCACTTTGACGAAGCAAACAGCTTCGCCAGCAATGGAGCGCTTATTATCGTAGCCACCAAACCCGCCCAAAAACGTTCCCCAAGGACGTTTGCACTCGGTGGAACTCCACTTACACAATGATTTACGATTCAATCGCTTACAAGGAACTTCTTTCCGGTTTTGCAACACTACACATCCCGGACTCACACATATTTGCCGATGTGTGGACTCAGGCCCGGGACGTTGTGGAGGTTTTCAAAGTTTTTTACGACGCAACTCGGACGTTTTCCCACGTTTACCAGCCTACATCAAACGTTTTTTGTTTTATTGCAATGAACGTAGCACTAGCCCTTCAAGACGGAGTTAACACGCCTTCCATTTCCACCGCAACTATGGGGATGCGGCAGAAATGGATCGCATATTACAAATTTATACCCGATATTTTCCTCGTAGCTTGTTGTTTCGACCCTAGATATAAATTAAAGGGAGTTCAATTGTTTTTAGAAAACTATTATCCGACTTTAGGAATTGTGGATGATCCTGATTGCAATGTTACAATTATTGTTGCTAGAGTTAGAGGATTGTTAGAACAATTATATACTGAATATTCAACGGGCGATAGAGCGCCCTCCGGTCGTCCTCCCGTGCCTTCCAGTTCTAGCGGGTCACGAACCAGCATCACCGCTAGAACTAAGGCACTTGCCCGAGATATCTTTGGGTCAAAGAGGTCGAGAACTTCGTCGGGCCCCCACTCGGAGCTCGACGAATATTTGTCCACTAACTTTGATTTTCTCAGCGATGAAGAGGAAGATTTCGATGTCCTTGAGTGGTGGAGCCGTCCCGAAAGACAAAGATTCCCGACATTGCAGGTAATCGCCCGACAAGTACTTGGGGCACCTTGCTCCACCGTAGCCATCGAGCAGCTTTTCAGTCGCGGAGGTCAGATTCTTTCGGAGAAGAGATCAAGGTTGCTTCCCGAGAACCTCGAAGCCCAAGTTTGCCTTGCAGATTGGAAGAAGGCGGAGATGCGGATGCAGAAGAACAACTTGGGGACTGATTCCGAGGATGATGACGGAATAGAGACAGAGTCTGTTGGGAGCTCCATTGATGGCGCGGTGACAGATGGCTCAGGAGGTGGTGGAGGATCCGGGACCAACGATCAAGAAGACTAGAAGAGGAGGTAACCGGGCCGGGGTTCAGACATACAGGTAAAAGAACTACGTGGGCTTTGATTCCTCACCCCCGGGAGGATACGTAGGCAGTCGGGAAACCGATTCAAGCCCTTCTTCCTTCCCCCCCCCCCCCCCAACACTCCCTAATACACAAATTGTACAACTTTTTTGTAATTTGTAAAACTTATAGAGTTATAAGTTGTAGACTTTTTAGTTTTGAAAATTATAAGATCAGATGTAATATTACATATTGTATTTTGTACATAAAGACTAAAGAGTAAAGTTATGATTTGTGAACACGAAAGGATATTTGTCAAACACTTAGGCGTTCAATTCCCGTTCCCTCCTCGCAGGTAGGTTTGAAATTGGCACTGTCGAACCTGTCAACCCGAACGAGTAGTTCGTCTCCAGAACAATCGGCTTTGAATCGCCCAAACCTAAATCCGCCACGCCTCCAGACTTGCACTCGCAAGAGAGAACGAGAACCAAAGAGGAGGGTATTGCTTTAGATCTGAATTAGGGAAATAGGAGTGGAATCAGTGAATCCTCATATCTGAAAAAAAATGGTTGAAAGAAGGCGGAAATACAGATCTATAGAGGGGGTGAGAGAAGGCTTACCAGTTAGGTTTTCGGGTTGTGGAAAGGGGGTCACCATCTTCGTAGTCGCCAATCGAGGGAACAGAAGGAGCGAGAAAATTGAGAGATATGGGAGGGGTTGGAGGTGTTTCAGATTCAAAATCGAAGATGGAGATCCAAGACCAAGAGATGAAAGCTAGAGTGAGTTCTTGGGTTCGTGAGATCTCAGATCTAAAAATGGGAGAGGTGAACTTGAAAATGGGAGAGGGTTAGAGAGAATGAGAGAGGGTATTTTAATTTGTTACTAGTGCTGGGTTGATTTTTATTTTTTAAACAAAAATTCAAATTTTCAATATTTTGGCTAAGTGTTGGAATCAGGCGGCACATTTACCGCTTTTATTTCGGTGAACTTAAAATAAGTATAGTCCGTGTTGTTCGGGTTTTTTTAAAAAATAATTTTAACATTGTCTAAACAATTAACCTGTTGTAAATTATGTCAATGACATCAAAAAAAATTAAACTAATGTTATAAATGTATTTAACATCATGCGTATTTCTGACTGATGTAAATAATGTGATGTCTATGAACAAAATTCTAGTAGTGTCTTTCTGTTTGATTTGGTATGTTGAGGTTTTACTTTTCCTTTTTTCCAATTATGAATATCAACTACCACATTTTGGACTAGGTTCAAAATTTGAGGCGGATTCTTCTTCCTTAATATGAGTTCTTTCTAATGTTCCAGATTGCTTGCCATATAAATCTGAGATTTTCAAACAAAGAGGAGTTTAAATTGGAATTTAGTAAGTCTAAAATATCCAAGTTTTGTCTTTTGTTGATTCCAATATGTTTACCAGTTACTCTTTCAAATTGAGCTATAACTTCTTTGGTATATTTACAGTGAAGAAAGAGGTGGGTTGAATCTTCATTAAAAGTGTCACAAATACAGTATTGGCTAGGCACCCTATTTATATATTTGTTTAATCTACTTCTAGTAGGAAGTCCATAAATTGACATTTTCCATATATAAGAGATTTTTTTTTATTTTAGGTGGCACATTCAGCTTCCAGATTCATTTATAATCGTTATTAATTTGGTAATCAGTGTTGTTAAGGAGTTTTACAGATTTCTTCGTAAAGGAACCGTTGGGTTCTAGCTTCCAAATGAGTCTGTCATGAGTTTCCCATTGAGGAATTTGGATTTGGGAGATTTTTTTAACTATGTTTGTCGGAAAAAGGTCTTGGAGTAAAGATAGATTCCAATGCTTTTGGTCATCTAGAAGTGGGCAAGCTTTCATGTTCGGATCCCTTTCACTCCTAAATTCATCAAGAGTAAAGTTATCAAGTCAGGATCATTCCAGACATTTATCGAGTTGCCATTCCTAATGATCCAAAGAAGTCTCTTATTAAATTTTTTCACTTAGAGAGAGGAGTCTTCCAAATTGTCAGGAAGTGTTTTGGATAGATTTTTTGTTAATGCTATCATTCTGTAAATATTTTTCCTTGATGATCTTAACCTAAATACTATTCTGGTCAGAGTGAATTTTCCATAAGAGTTTTAATTGAAGGCTTACATTAAGATCTTCTGATTCCCTTAAACCTAGTCCTCCGTTTTGTTTAGGTTGCCAGATCTTATCCCAACTAACAAGGGGAATGTACTTTTCAAAATTTAGTTTATTTCAAAATAAGTTTTTATTGATTTGATCCATTTGGTGGAGAATGCCTTTCGGGAGAAGAAAATTTTGCATTAAATAGTTCGTTTTGGAGTTTATGTTGGCTTGAATAAGAACCGCTCTACCCGCCTGGGAGTGAGAGGAGGCTTTCCATTTTGATAATTGTTTTTTTAAGGTTATGGATGGCTTCTTAAAAAACACAATTCTTAATTTTTCCATTACCAGGGGAATTCCTAAATATTTCTCTATTGTTTTAGAAATAGGAATTTTCATATGTTGAGATATATCTTTGCCAAGATTAGGATTTACATTTGCCAAAAATTGGATTGAACTTTTGTTGTAGTTTATCGTTAATCCCGATATGTTCGAAAAATTGTTCATCATATTTTGAATGGTATTAAGACTTGTGTGAGCTGCACTTGCGAAAATGATTGCATCATTGGCAAAAGTTAAGAATTGGATTAGAGAGCCATTTTTTACTTGTTTGATGCCAACTAAGGCATCATCCAGAAAAGCTTTATAATTCAATTCTCTAGCCAAATTTTCCATAACTAAGACAAAAAGATAAGGTGCTAACGGGTCCCCTTGTCCTATTCCTTTGTTAGATTTGAACTACTCGCCAGGGGAATTATTAACAAGGACCGAGAAAGTAGTAGTTGATGAAGGGAAAACAAGTGGTGCTTATCAACAAGTTTAAATCGTTCAGCAGATTGGACAGCTTTGCAACGTCTCTGTAAAATGGGTCGTTCGGAGTTAATATTGATCGGATTGGTTCGCGACATACCTTGTTGGAACGAGAACGAAGAGATCTACAACTTTTCTGTTGAAGAACTTTCCAGAATCCACCGGGAACATGGCCGAAAATCAACATCTTTGCAGCTGTTCATTTTTTGGACGAAAATAATTATCTTTCCCTATTTAATTTATTATTTTATCCTTATATTTATTTAGGAATAATGTAAATTAGAATAATATCTATTAGTTGACTTTTCATTTAGTTGATATTATATCTAATTAGTTTTTATATTTATTTTCTAGGATAAATAAAGTGGAAAAGGGAAAATCTATATTCAAGATATTTCCTTGGTCACGAAGTAGTTTGATTTTATCTAGGATTATGTTTTCTATTTAAGACGTTTTTATTCATTCAATAAAATCATATATTAGAATTGAATTTTTGACAAAAGTCAGATTTGGAGAGTTCTCCTAGGGAGGAACCGAGTTCCCCTGCGTGGGATAGGTTTCGATGTGTTGTTCTTAGCTTGGTTTGTCTTGTGTGTGTTGATCCTCTTTGTTGGTTTGGTGCTACCACATGTTTGGTGTGTGTCGATTCTCGTCATAGGATTGGTGCTATCCATCATGCATGGTGTGTGTCGATTGTCGTCATAGGATTGGTGCTATCAAGCATCCACGAGCTAGCCCCCACCTTGTGCTTCCAAGTTGTCCGCTTGGTTGTGTAAGGTTGTAGAGGCGGGCTTTATAGTTGTTGATATTTGGTTCCTACCCTCTAAGGAGGCCTGAGGTCATTATCTCGTTCTATCTTAGTTCGAATCAGTCCTTATCGGTCGTGTCTTTACTATCAATTTCGAGTCTTGCATCTTGCTTCATCGAGTCTTGGTGTTCTTGGTCGATTCTTGCTTCCGTTCTTGAGTTTCTTGTTTGATTGTCGAAGATCGGGCCATCCTGCGGCTAACCCCATATCAAATTGGTATCAGAGCTTTGGTTTCCGACATCAAAGATTGAGTCTTTTCTTTTCATAAATATAAAAACCCACAAAAAGTGTCATTTTCTTGTTTTGGTCTTTTACTTCTTGTTCTTTATTTGATTATTGCACTAATCTTTTGTTTGTAATTGTTTGTGGTTGCATAGCCTAAACACAAGTCTAGCCGAGACCAGTGGAGTCGACCAAGCCGTGTGCACAACCCCTTGTGTTCACCCTAGAGCTGACGGCATACTCTTGCCCCCCCCCCCCCATAAGTCCAGCTTGGCCGATTCTATCATACCACCACAAGAAACCCTAAGTGCGTTTATCTTTTTCTATCTTTGAGATATTAGAATTGAATTTTTGACAAAAGTCTGATTTGGAGAGTTCTTCTAGGGAGGAACCGAGTTCCCCTGCGTGGGATAGGTTTCGATGTGTTGTTCTTAGCTTGGTTTGTCTTGTGTGTGTTGATCCTCTTTGTTGGATTGGTGCTACCACATGTTTGGTATGTGTCGATTCTCGTCATAGGATTGTTGATATCCATCATGCATGGTGTGTGTCGATTGTCGTCATAGGATTGGTGCTATCAAGCATCCACGAGCCCCCTCCTTGTGCCTCGAAGTTGTCCGCTTGGTTGTGTAAGGTTGTAGAGGCGGGATTTATAGTCGTTGATATTTGGTTCCTACCCTCTAAGGAGGTCTGAGGTCTTTATCTCGTTCTATCTTAGTTCGAACCAGTCCTTATCGGTCGTGTCTTTACTATCAATTTCGAGTTTTGCATCTTGTTTCATCGAGTCTTGGTGTTCTTGGTCGTTTCTTGCTTCCGTTCTTGAGTTTCTTGTTTGATTGTCGAAGATCAGGCCATCCTACGGCTAACCCTGTATCAAAGAAAACCCTACTTGGTGACCGACCCCAGGCCTCCTAAGAGGGTAGGAACCAAGTATCAACAACCTTACACAACCAAGCGGATAACTTGGAGGCACAATGAGGGGACTTGTGGATGCTTGATAGCACCAATCCTATGACGACAATCGACACACACACCATGCATGATGGATAGCACCAATCCTATGACGAGAATCGACACACACCAAACATGTAGTAGCACCAACCCACCAAAGAGGATCAACACACACAAGACAAACCAAGCTAAGAACAACACATCAAAACCTATCCCACACAGGGGAACTCGGTTCCTCCCTAGGAAAACTCTCCAAATCTGACTTTTGTCAAAAATTCAATTCTAATATATGATTTTATTGAATGAATAAAAACGTCTTAAATAGAAAACATAATCCTAGATAAAATCAAACTACTTGGTGACCAATGAAATATCTTGAATAGGTCTTTATCTCATTCTATTTTAGTTCGAATCAGTCCTTATCGGTCGTGTCTTTACTATCAATTTCGAGTCTTGCACCTTGTTTCATCGAGTCTTGGTGTTCTTGAGTTTCTTGCTTCCGTTCTTGTTAATTCTTGTTTGATTGTCGAAGACCGGGCCATCCTACGGCTAACCCCGTATCAGTAGTGGTTAAACATTTCATCACCCAGCTGATCCAGGTTGAGTGGAATCCAAACTTAGTGAGCGTAGATTTTATATAGGGCCAGTTAATTTTATCATAAGTTTTTTTCATGTCTAGTTTCAAAGTCATCCATCCTTTTTTGCCCTTGCGTTTATGAAAGTTGTGGAAATTTTCATGAGCTATAACGCCTATAAGGGTGTTGTCTTGAATTGACCTCCCTTCCACAAAAGCACCTTGAAAGGGGCTTATGAGCCTCGGGAGGATAGGTTTTAGTCTGTTGGCTAAAACTTTTGTAATAATTTTATATATTGTATTACAGAGGCTTATTGGTATATAATGATTTATGTTCATGGGATTCTCCACTTTTGGAATGAGAGCAATAAAAGTTTGGTTGATCTCAAATAAGAGATTACCAGAATGGAAAATGAATTTAATAGACATAGAGGAAAGGGCCCACTATGTTCCAATATTCGATATAGAATTCGGGGGATAGCCATCCGGTCCAGGGGTCTTATCTTCAGCCATAGAATTATATTCCTTATTTCCGCCGTGGTTGGGATTTTTGTTAATTTATGATTTTCCTCATTTGTAATTTGAGGTTGGACATATCTAATGTCTTCTAGGTTAATAGATCTTTGGTTTTGGCCTATAAATTTCTCAGCCATTTCTTTTGTTATTTGGTTAGAGATGCTAAGGGGTCTGTTAACAGATTTCCATCCTTTGAAGTAAAGGTAAGGGTGTTTCTTTTAAAATTCCTTATTTTGGCACTAGTTCGAAAGTATTTAGTATTTCTATCGGCTAATTGAATATGTTTGATTCTGACTCTCTCTTATTTCAGAACTTATAATTATACTCAAAGAGAGCAAATTTTTTTATTTTCCAATCTTTTAAGACGCATATTTTCATACAAGTTAGATTTCCCGCGGCATCTGAATCTGTAATTTTAGTATATGTTCTTCCAGCTGAGTCGGCTGTTTTTGGACATTACTTGTTTGTTTTTTGTACCAATCTTTAGTGTTGTTCATCGATTCGAGCCCTCTCGCTTCCATGGTATTTCTATTGGCTTCCACCAACACCAACACCAAGACCATCGATTCGAGCCCTCTACACGACATCCTGGCTAGGACGTTGAAGGACTTGGCGGCTGCAAAAAGTCACCTAAAAGATAGGCCAACGTATGTGCTATACGGGTTCTCCATGGCCTTCTAGGTTAGTGAAGTTCTGAAAAAGGGTCAAAACCTTTGCCATTTCAGCTTATGTGTGACTGGTTGGGATGCCAAATAGGCAATTATATCATGTCAATAGTCTATTTCTATCCTGCCAAATATAGTGAGGATGATGAACTGCCAAACTGTGTATTTCTATCTTACCAAATCTATCAAGTTGTCATGTAAACTGTGTATTAATATCTTACCAAAATGTGTGTGCAGCTGTGGGTGTATGAGACCTTTCTAGAGATTGGGAATTAGTTCGGGCGTAGCATTGACGACACCATCATCCCGAGGTATCTGAGATGGGAAACCTCAAACTCCCACATCCGATATGAGAACGTGAAGTCCTTCCTGAACCTGGACGCCCCCGCCGACGACGTCATAGATGAACACGTTCGGATCGTGAAGCCAGAGCCCATCTTGCACCCAACCCACAAGGAGAAAGATGCCTACCCGCAATCATCGTACAAGAAGGACTCTCCAGACATCTTCTTTGACCAGATTGTGGGTGAGCGCATGAGGGCCCGGAGAGAGAGAAGCGACGACAAGAGGATGCCACTACTGGACCCATTCAGGGAACCAACCAGTCAGGGTCAGACGCGTCGAGCGTCGGTTTGGAGGCCCGGATTGTGGCGAAGGTTGAGGCTATCTGCAGGGGCATGATGGTGGAGATGGGGAGCAAGTTCAAGGTGCTTGAGGAGAGGATAAATGAGGTTTCCAAATATTGCAAAAAGGCTTTATCTGAGAGGGGCGGCAGGGGCAAGGTAAATGCTTCTTTGCCCATCATATGTGCAATTGGTAGAATAGTGTTGATGTGTTATTATACCATAATAAGCGAAATGGTATGACATATATGTGCAAATCGTAGGATAGTGTTGATGTGTTGGATTCCCCATAATATGCAACTGAATGACTGCATGCCCTTGCAGGAGTACGTGTCTTTGGATGACGATGTCGTTGAGAAGGATGTTGAGAAGGATTTTGACAAGGTTGAGGAGAATCTGGTTGACAAGGACGGTGACAATGTTGAGGACAAGGCGGAAGAGAAAGAAGAGTTGAATGCTGATAACAAGGGGTCGGGCAAGCAGGGAGAGAACGTTGAGGATAAGACGACGGAGAAAGAAGAGCTGAACTCTGATCTTAAGGGGCAGGGCAAGGGCACTGTTGACGAGGTTAAGGAAAAGGTTGAGGAGGAGGAAAAGGAGGGTGATCAGGACAAGGCTTCCACCGAGGACGATCATGACACCATCATCCCGAGGACATGAAAGGCAAGGAGGATGTAAAACAATCTGCAGGGGAGGGTTCCAAGGGTGAGTCTCATGTAGAGGCTGGGGAGGAAAAGGTAAACCTTACTTGTTGGTAGGATAGGTTGACCCTTTTGGTAAGACATATGTAGCTTTTTGGTAGGATATCAAATTCAGTTGTTTTTGGTACGATAGAATTACCTAGTTTGGTAGGATATATTTACCCTTTTGGTAAGATATTTTAAGCTGCTTTGGTAGGATAATGACAACTGTTTGAAACTAACTCGGGGGTGTGTTTGATTGTTAGAAGATGAAGATATATGGATCTGAGGAGAGGCAAGCGCGATAGGAAGCAACCAACCGGATTAGGGGACTGCGTGGTCACTCAACCCTCTAAGCGGGCCAAGAAGGGCGCAAAGGCAACGTGTCCAGCCACCGACGCGGCTGCGGAGGGGATGGTCACGGATGCACAGAGAGACGACTTCTTGGCATGGCTGGAGAAGTTCCCGGCGCAGGTAAAGCGCCCTAATGGGACCCAATGGAACAAGGACTTCTTCAACGCCCTCATCTCACCAGGCGTATGGACATCCACCGAGGTACGCAAACATTCGTCCTCTTCCACATGTTTCCTTATTCACTTACGTCATGGGATCAACGCTAATGGGAATTTGGAACGTACCCCTTAACGCAGCATATCCAGCAGTCCCTGGTCCTGGTACGGAATGCATTGGAGGCCCGGGAGGGTGACAAGAAGTTGGGCGTCGTCGTGCTCGACCCCTACTGGCAGGACACAGTGGTGAAGCAGTTGGACGCAGTGAGCGGTGATGTGAGCCGCATTACAGGTCGCAATGTGTCCAAGGCGCTGCTGAAGTACTTTGCAGGGACACTTCCGGACAACCATGGCAGGACCTGGTCGGTGGCGAACGCCAAGATCTTAGCGCCTTGGAATTAAAAGGCCAAGCACTGGATCGGGCTCGTCATCGACCTTGTCAAGTGGAGCATCGAAGTGCTGGACAATGACTGGTACCAGATCAAGGACAAGGAGCTGCAAAACCACCTCAAGCCCGTTGCAAAGCTGATCCCAGTGGTGATGCAATTTTCTGTGGAGCTCCGTGCCAGGCACACCGTCCATGTCCCCAACGCTCTCACCATATCCCGAACAGTCAAGATCCCCATGAACGAAACCTCGTAAGTGTCTCTTAACTCGTGGGTTATGTACTTCTACTAATATTGGTAAGATAGAAGCCACGTAATGGTAGGATAATCCAACCATTGGTATGATTAAATGATGGAAATGGTAAGATGTAATGAATTTATGTTGTTTATTAATTCCTTCCTGTGTAGTGGTGACTGTGGAGTGTACGTGATCAGAACTTTGCAGCTCGTGGCAGAAGGCGTAGAAACATTCGAGACCATCAACGACGATTTTAATGCCCCCTACCGCCAATACTTGGGCCTCTCCATACATCGCCACTCTTTGTAGGTCTCTCCCCAACCTGTCGTCATCCGTCGTATATGGCTTTTGGTTTGTGAAGACATTATCTCCTGGTTTTCTATGTTGTTGGATTGTGATGTTGTTTGTTTGGAAACTTTTTATCGTTTGAAAACTTTGGTGGTGTGGAAACTTATGTTTGTTTTAAAACTTATGTTGTTGGTTGTAATGTCTTTTGTTAACGGTTTTAATGTGTTGTGATTGTAATGGTTTAAACTGTTATTTATGCTTCGCGTCAATTAGTTTTTGCTTACACCCACGGTTGCACTTTTTTTGGTGCTAAGTTTATGTTTACATGAATGTTATAATTGGTAAGATTATACGATACTATTGGGCAGATATCAAGACACCCTTGGCAAGATAGAAACAGAATATTGGAAGGATGTCAATTTCATGACGGTATTAGTAAGATAACAGTACACTAATGGTAGGATAAGTAGAAACTATTTGGTAGATACAAACAAGATAGTTGTAGGACGAAATGAGAAATACATAATAGATCCGATAATTCATGTCACTGTGGCCAAAACATGACATCCATGACAAGTATCCATTACAATTAGCCCCATAATAACCCGATAATATCATACACATGGCAAAAAATACTGGCGCAACTAGAAGTTAGCCCCTCCATAATATCAGACACATGGAAAAAAAATTGTAGCGCGTACCGATCACTGCCTAAAATAACTCCGTCAGCTGCCCTGAACGTCCACCAAGCCACACTAATGTCGACGGCGCTTTGCCCCCTTGGCCTCGCCCTTCGACGGATAGCGCTTGGTCTTCGGCCTTCCCGGCGCACGCTTCACCACCGAAGGCAAGCAAATCCTCGTCGCTATTTCTGGAGGCACCGCCCATGTGTCACGTGGTGGCACTGGGAAGACGATATTGACGTAGCACGTGCGCCAAGCCTCAACCCTGTATAGAGGATGGACGAGGGAGTATGGGTTGATCCGACGTACCTTGGCCACGGAGAGGGCATGTGCACATGGAATCTGGTCAATTTCAAAGTGCTTACATGTGCAACTACGAGCGGACAGGTTGACCAGCCAGGCGGATAGCCCTTTACGGACGTCAAACTCGTGTTCGCTCAAAGTCTTCACCTGAAGACATATAGCCTGCATGGCGTTTTGCCTCAAAACGGTGTCCACATGGTTAGTGACAACCTTGTCGGGATTTGAACTTAGCTCCCGGCGCTTCACGAACCACCCACCCACTGTGTCGAGTACGCTTTCCACCAGGGCGGTGACGGGCAGGTCACGAGGTTCAAGGAATACCGAGTTCAAGCACTCGGCATGGTTTGTGGTGGTGATGTTGAACCGATTGGCGGGATAGAAAGCCCGGACCCAATTGGAGAACCCGACCAGCTTAATGTAGTCAGCACCAGTGGGAGACTTCTCTCTGAATGCTTCGAAGTGCCCATTGAACTCCGCAACGGTGTACGCGTTTGCCATTACGAAGAATAGTTTTTACAGCCCACCCGCCTTGTGATATGCCTTCACATTCTGAAATAGATGGTAAGTGCAGCGTCCATGCTTTGCGAAATTTGCGGGTTGAACGGGTTCGGGTTGCTTCGGGTTTCGGGTTGAAATATTTGCGCCAAAACCCATGTTTTACGGGTCGGGTCCTCGGGTCGGGTCACGCTTTGATAGGTCTAATGTGTAGCTTATGTGGGATTCGAACCCACATCTTGTGCCTAAGCACAATGCTCTACCATTTGAGCTAATGAGCTAAAATTTTCAAAGCAAGAGGCTAACATGTTCAATCTTCAATGAGGCATAAACATATCGAGAACTTATTTGCTAACAAAGAAAATTTCAGCCAAGGAAGCCATTGTCTAACCTTGTCTTGATGCTTGCAATTAGATAAAAGAAGTGAAACAGTTGAAAAGCACAATCTATTTACCTTTCTTTTCCTAAACCATTGTAGGATGCACATTTGGCCACTGTTCCCCGTCAATAAAAACACAGAAAATAGACTAGGTAGAATTGAGGATAAGCAATCCACAAGAAAAAAATTCCAGAAGCACTTGCCTCGCCTTCATAAACCTCCTTATTTTCTTTGATACGCAAGCCAATAGCCCTACGGAAATTTTCCATCGGTACTTCAGTTTTCTTTACTTCAGAAGAGTACACTTCTGAGCCAACCATAGGGCAGAAAAGGAACCTGCAATAATTAAACATTCACACCATAATCTTAGCTAGACAACTCAAATACTGGTCTAATAACCTTCTGAGTCGTGGATTCAATAGCATCATTTAGCTGGTAGAATTACATATAAGTAGTATTCCTGTATTCATGCTCATGCACTATTCTTGAGTTGTATATTAGGTATATACAACCATGTCTCTCTTTCAGACCCTGATATCTTCATGGAGTTGGAGTCCTTCCACGACTTCTTTTTGCCTCACACATTTTAAAAAAGCATACATAAAAACAAATACAACATAAAATTTTTGCCCAATTCAATGAAAGAAATTTAGAAGAAGATATAAGTAGACCTTTCAGCACAAAATAAATGTGTGATAAATATATATATATTTCCCACTCCCAAATAAAAGCACATGTTAATGGTTTAAAAAGGCCAATATATCGAGGACAATAAACTGATTCAACTTCCAATAGTACCTACAAATTTGGGGATCAAACTACCCATTTTCATTCAGCATAATCTTAGACGTTTAAATCCACACCGCTTCAATACTCTAGGTAATTGAATAACGTAGGCCAAACAATAGTCATGAAGAAAAACCACCAACTATAGCGGCATTTGCATTTTACACCTAGTGAGGTGTTTGATAATTGAAACAATCCATTCATCTAGTGAGGTGTTTGATAATTGAAACAATAGACAATGCTCTTTTGACAATAGGAGTGTAATAGGCTGGAGAAGCTCGTGTAAGTTACTCTTGTTGATAAGCCAGTAACGTACAAATTGTTCCCCGGATTAAATGCATTTGGACTCCTTTACAAACGAAGAAAACACACCGTAGATTAAATCCCCTTTTGATAAAGCTCCACAAATCCATTGAATTTCAACAATTCGAATCATCGCCCCTAACCCCTAAATCCTCAAACGCTAGATTAAATTCAGAGATACTCACCTCCACCTTCGGCACCAACTGAGCTCCACCGGTGACAATCTGATCGGTGACGTAGCCTCGCTCTCTCCCTCTCTCGCGACCTCCTTCTTCGCCCTTCACTCTTCCACCGTTACTTTTCGCCCTTTCTTCTTCAACCTTCGTTCTCGCGCAACCTGTATTTTTTTTTTTTTTTTTTTTTAATTTCAAAAGTAACGGAAATGTGACCCTCTCTGTTAAGTTTAACCACGGGC
Source organism: Persicaria tinctoria (assembly GCA_037127255.1). Lineage (NCBI taxonomy): Eukaryota > Viridiplantae > Streptophyta > Magnoliopsida > Caryophyllales > Polygonaceae > Persicaria > Persicaria tinctoria. The sequence continues at coordinate 33,378,898 of JBANSL010000004.1, read as the reverse complement.
ACGAGGCGAAATCTAACAAAAACACAAGGGCACCACGCGAAATATGTAAAAGATGCGAAAATGGCAATACTCCAAGGCACCCCGCGAAATTTCGGATAAAAAATCCTAGGTAGCTTGCGTCTTTCAACCAAGTATCAAAGAGCCCGCCGTACCACCAAGGGTGCCCTTAAAAACTGCCCTAGGGAATCGCTGTCCGCCGCATCGCCGGCGGTAATACAGATACCGATTGCCGCCGCCCCTGCAAAACCCTAAAACTCTTCCGTAAAATAATCGCTCCGTGGAAGTACCAAACTTCGACCTAGTTTTCGATTTTTTTTTAAAAAAAATTTCGACAAGATGCTTCAGAGCAAGTCCTTCGTGAAGAAGACCAAGGGCGGCAAAGTTGTGAAGGTATTTCTTCTTGTGATTGCTGTCCTGTGATGGTTTCTCCTGTATTTTCTTCCAATTTGATGTGTTCGTGTTTTTCTTGTTTTTGAATTTGGGTGAACCTAGGTGGTTAGAGAGCACTATTTGAGAGATGATATTTACTGTGGAGCTTCGGCTTGTAAAGTTTGTGATTCTTCGGTTGCTCGCTTGAGTTCCACTGCTTCAACTGTCCTCCTAGTTGATACAAATGTCGTTCTCAATCAGGTAAGCGTGGTAGTTTCTTCGAGTATGAATTTTGCTGGGAGTGTGGTTTTTAGTTTGCTACAATTGAATCTTGTGAGGTGTTCTCTTTGTCTTTGATTTGGTTTCATTGAAGAAATTTTCTTTTAATGGATTATTTTTTGGTTTCTTAAGTTTGCGATATTTTGATGCACAATGCATGCTGAATATTTTGAACCACATGAATAAACTGTCTATGCTTTATATGAGGCATTTATGAATCATTTAGGGCTTGAAAATATGGGTAGGCAGCTAGTAATAATTTCAGACCTCACTTTTTCGTTAACTGATTATTTTTTGTGTTTTGAATTTGACATATTCCAGATTGATTTGCTCGAGAATCCGGCAATAGACGAGGTTGTTGTGCTGTCCGTTGTATTAGAAGAAGTTAAGAATAAGAACATTTCTGTTTACAATAGGCTGCGGTCTCTATGCAGCAATTCTCAGAGGAGATTTTTTGTTTTCTCCAATGAACATCACAAGTGAGTTCCTACCCTTTGGGTTCTCATAGCTGCTGTATAAATTTCTCTTCTCATAGAGCAAGAAGACATGCATTAGATTCCTTTTGGGGGAAAATGGAGAAACATGTTTTATGGTTAGCAATATCATCTGTTACTTCTAGTGCTTGGATAGTTCCAGTGAAGCTTTGGCCGTAATTGATGTGCTGTGAAATGTATCTTCATCAATTATGATAGCTTGATTACTTGAATATAGATCTGTAAAATTCTTTGAACCCTTATGCCAGAACGATACACGAATCCTCATGTTATTTATCATTTTTGGTAGGGACACTTACATCAAAACCATGGTTGGTGAAAGCCCAAACGACCGAAATGACAGAGGTTTGTTCCATTTTTTTTAAAAACTTTCCCATGGATGTCGACTAAACTGATTGCTTTACTTCTCCATCGGCACATTCTTTTCCTTGCATGTAAGTTATGTAACTGAACTATTTATGTATCTTTTGATGTCATAGGACTGTGTATTAATATTTTTATATTGGCATGAAATTTACTATTACTTGAAGGGAATTGATGTATTGTGAGCCGCTTTCCCTGGCAAGATTTTGTGTGCTTATAGGCAAAGGAGTTTGCCATCATACTCAGTAAAATTCAGATGATAGTGGCAAAGTAATCTGTAAATCTGAAGGTGCTGGACTGGAGGGGGAAAGTACACCTCTAGTTTTACGTGTTTTGCTTGATGGAAAAGTTGCAACTTGCAACTCTAAGCGATGAATAGAATGGGGATGACAATTGGCTTGGAGCTAATAAATATAACAATAGATGCTGTTGTTTCCATTTTTCATTTATAGAGTTTCCTTTCTCTCATCTTTCCAATTTCATTTCTTCTTTTGTTCACATTTCATTTACCGTGTGAATGTGTGTATATTTCTGTGCAATCTGACATATTGCATGTTTCCAGCAATTAGGGTGGCAACTCAATGGTATCAGAAACATCTTGGTACTGCCACTCGTGTGTTACTGATAACAAATGACCGAGAGAATAAGAGGAAGGCAGATGAGGAGGGCATCTTTGCAGAAACAGGTAACTGTCTGATGTTCTTGTAGACTTTCCTACCTCACATTGGACCCTGGCCATGCTATACAGCCCCCAACTTCTGAAATTCAAGTAGAAATATAGCTTCTTCTTTTTTTTCTTATATTGGTTTTTGCTTTATTATATGAATGTTGTTGACGACATCTTGTGTAAAGCATTGATATAAATCCTGATGGAACCATTTTGTTTCAGTTGAATCATATGTGAAGTCACTAGGTCAGCCTGAATTGCTTGACCTGCTTGTTCAGCCTGCCAATGGGGATGCGGTGATGGAGGATGCTGAAGACCTGAGGCCTTCAAAGAGGAAAGTCATGTACAGTGAGGTGTGTAATGAAGTATAACCAACTCAAATCTGTCATCTTTGTATAAGTGGTTTATATCATTGTTGTTCTCATTGTTCTTCATCACTTCAGCATAAACCCTTGTCAGAGATCACCTCTGGCTTGCTTCGTGGAATTTATCATCAAGGAAAACTTCGCGTTAATCGTTACAATCCATTTGAAGCATATGTTGGGAGTGAGAGCATTGGAGATGAAATAATTATCTATGGGCGTTCAAACATGAACAGAGCATTTGATGGTGATATAGTTGCCGTGGACCTTTTGCCTCAAGATCAATGGCACGAGGAAAAGTCCATGTCTATAGTAGAAGAAGGTATGCTATACTGTTTGATATCAACTCTCAAGGATGCACATCAATTTAACATAATAAATGTGCATTCTCTAAATCGGTATCTAGTATGGGGGGAAAATACACCATTAATATGGTGTATGGAAAAATTTTAGACCCTTTTGTTACTGGCTCCCAAAAATAGTACAAGTCTTTGCTGGTGGTTAACTATTTTTTTCCTGGCAGACAATGAGGAGGAAGAAGGTGTTCATCTTGTTCCAAATAGTGCTGATGATGCTCCAAGAAGCACTAACGGTCAGTGCTCAGTCAATGATATGAATCCTAGTCCTGGACGCCCATGTGGCCGTGTTGTTGGCATCATAAAGCGAAACTGGCATTCGTAAGTGTCCATTATTTTTTGGCATTCGATAGTGGAATTTTCCAAGTCTAAACCCAATTCTGTTATATCAGTTTCTGTGTTCATTTGTTACTACTCTTGTCTTGTGGTGTTACCCAGATTAATATGTCTTGAGGGTTTACTGCATATGTTGTGTATTCACAGATACTGTGGATCTTTGGAGCCTATGCCGTTGCCTGCTGGTGGTGGCGGGGTTGCCCATGCCTTATTTGTCTCAAAGGATCGCCGAATTCCTAAGATTCGCATTCAAACTCGACAGCTTGGAAACCTTTTGGACAAGAGAATTATTGTGGCTGTTGATTCTTGGGATCTTTTTTCTCGTTATCCCTCTGGTCATTATGTAAGGACCATAGGAGATATTGGTGACAGAGAAACTGAAACTGAGGTATAAAAACCGGCATTTTTTTTTGTTGCAATTGCGATGAATTACTTGATTTTCATTTTCATTTTGAGTGTATCAAAGTGACATTTCATTTAGTTGAGCTTCTAGCTCTGAAGACAAATTTACCATTGTGGGTGCCAGGTTGTTCTAATAGAGAATGACATAAACAATAGGCCATTTTCATCACAAGTATTGGCATGCCTCCCACCGTTGCCATGGTCAGTAACTCCACAGAACCTAGCAGATGCCCACAGACAAGACCTAAGACATTTGCGTGTTTTTAGTGTTGATCCACCGGGTATATTCTTAGACTTCCACTTACATCTATGAAGCGAGAGCAATTATCTTTCTCCATAATAGCTGAAGGGTCTTCTCTGGTAATTTCAACCTGGTTCTTTGATGTAGGATGCAGGGATATCGATGATGCATTACACTGCACACCCCTGCCTACTGGAAATTTTGAATTGGGAGTCCGTATCCTTTTCCTGGAAAATTTCCTAAAACTGTCATTAATACAATGGATAATGATTTATTTCTTGCTGTAAAAAGTTATGTACCTATGTATCCTTGATAATGGAAATTCAGATATTGCAGATGTGACCAACTTTGTTCTTCCTGGAACTCCTCTAGATGATGAGGCTTCTCACAGAGGCACATCCACCTACCTTGTAGAGCGTAGAATTGACATGCTACCAAAGCCCTTAACTGAAGGTTGTTATTTTTTACTGTTCTTCTCTAAATGATTCAGGAAAAAAGTTAAAGAAACTGATTTTGTAAGCATCTATAATTTGTTCTTTATGCTGTAATGCACTAATATTCTATTAAATTCTAGATGTATGTTCTCTTCGAGCTGAAGTAGAGAGGCTGGCCTTTTCTGTTATTTGGGTAAGATCTTTATCTTCTGTTGTAATGTTGTTGCTGATTTATTGTCTTCACATTTATAGTTGTGGTTAAAACTGACGGTAGATAGTGCACACATGCATGTTATTAACATCCTAATGTCCTTTTGATTGACTCTTACAAGTTTGTGCTTCTAAAATTTCAGGAGATGACACCCCAAGCAGAGATCATATCAACTAAATTCACAAAAAGTGTGATCAAGTCATGTGCTGCATTATCTTATGTTGAAGCTCAGGCTAGGATGGATGATAGGTGTTTGTTTATCCTCTGGCTTCCTTTTTATGTATCATTAGTTTTATCCATGACATGTTGGGATACAGAAATGGGAAAATCTGATGATGTGATTGAAAAAAGATTCAGTAGGGGAAGGAAGGTGCAAAACCTTATTAATGTATGTTGAACTCAGAGTTTCTTGCTCACATGGTAGTTGACTTAAATTTGTAATCATTAAGTGTGTTTTGAATGCTTACGCAATCCCACAAAATTTTGGGTAGTCTTTTCATTCTAATGCCTCTATTATGCACAAGTGATAGTGATTATTTTTCAAAGCCTTTAACATGATATGTAAATTAGAAAGTTGCTTCCCGACCTTTTCTTTATAATGCGAGTTTATGTGGCAGTGGTTACTTTCTCCCTGACTTTCTTTTAGTCTTGCTTTTGTAACTTGTATTATTGATAGTTATGTCTGAATACTACTAACCGAGATCTTTTTGCAGTCGCTTGATGGATCCACTAACCACAGATCTGCGTAATATGAATTCATTGGCAAAGGTATAGATTCAAGATGCTGCTTGGCCATTTTTTGTCAATATATATTGCCTACTATTAATATTATACATCATTTATCGGTCTCGTACTTTGTCCCTTGTAGATAATGAGGCAAAGGCGTATTGAGAGAGGAGCCTTGACCCTTGCATCTGCTGAGGTTAAGTTCCAGATTGATACAGAGACTCTTGACCCTCTAGATATTGGTATATATTCTCCTTTGTTCAAATCAAAATACCTTTACTGTTTGATTCCAGTTAGATCAGTCAAGTCCTCAGATCTGAAGCATTGATGTTCTGAAAATTACTCTGTTTGATGGCGGCTTGGTCTTTAAATATGTCTTGGCTCTCCCTATTTTGTGATGCAGATTATTGTAGCCTAAAGATATCTACTTAGCATTTCCCTAGTTTGAGTCCTGTAAATGAATCGCTAGGCAGTTTTGTATGTTTTCACCTCCTTGATATAATAGCCAAGACCTTGCTTGATCCGAGTCTTTAGAGGATTTGGGCATAACAAAATGTTCTAGACAGGGCAATTTCTTACTCGCACCATTTTTTTGTTTGTTATTATTAACAGAGTAATCTTCTTGTACAGGAATGTATCAAATTCGAGAAGCAAATCAGATGGTTGAAGAATTTATGCTTGCTGCCAATGTCTCTGTTGCAGAGAAAATATTGAAACATTTTCCATTATGTTCACTGTTGAGGTTTGACTACTCTTCATTCATGTCTGTTGGATCTTTTTTAAGAAGCTCAAGTATTTTAGATCTAGATTCATCACTTGAAGCATATCAAAAAGTTCGGGGAAATTGTAAGTTTCTTGGCCAAGAAATAGTCACATTTTGGTATCATCGTCCACTGAAAGCATTGTAATGTGGAAATGGAATATATCACGAATTCTGATAATCTGATGGAGTAGATCGACTGTTAAGACAAGTTGTGTTGCCACTACTCGGCATTCTTAACTCGGCTATATATCTTTAAGAAGAAAATATACACTCAACATCTGTTCCATGTTGCAAATCATCCCCCTTTTTAGACTTGATTTTCATTTTCATTATCCATGACAAATATTATTATTTATCTATAAGAATTTCTCACATTTATTTTTGCAAAAGATTAATATGAATGATTTCTGGAACATATTGGCAGGCGCCATCCCATTCCAACGCGAGAAATGCTTGAGCCTTTGCTTCGTACAGCCGCAGCTGTTGGCCTTGATTTGGATGTCTCATCATCCAAAGCATTGGCTGATTCACTTGACCGTGCAATAGTATGTTTGGCATTATCTAAGTAGCTTGGAATAATATAAAGACATCTTTCAAAATGACTTCCACTTGAATGTTGCTGCACAGTTTTGTTGATTATTTCTATGTACTTCATTCATGAGTGCATGCATTTACTATTTTTGTTGGGTAACCATGTTGTTTTGTTCCCTCACATTAGGAACTTTGGGTGCTTGAACTCTGATCAATTGTTGCCTGTAATTTACCCCCCCTGATTTATAGGCTTCTACTTTTTCACTTCTATTTGACATGGATATATGCATGTTTTCAGGGAAATGATCCATATTTCAATAAGCTGATACGTATACTGGCAACAAGATGCATGACTCAGGTACAAGATCCTTGCAGATTGAGTGTTCTTTGGATGCACAACCTAACTAATACCTTTATTTGTCAATGAAAATGCAGGCTGTATATTTCTGCAGTGGAGATCTCAGCCCCCCTGAATACCACCATTATGGACTTGCAGCTCCTCTCTACACCCATTTCACTTCTCCGATTAGAAGATATGCAGGTCTAATACTTTGATGTCAAGTGAAGATACGGAATATCAATTCTGGATTTTTCCTTGTATGATACTGTTAGTCTCAATCCAATTGATATATCATCATTTATTTGCAGATGTTATTGTACATAGGCTGCTTGCTGCGTCTTTAGAAATATCCAAGCTTCCAACGATTTTCCAGGATAAGTCTCAACTTACGGGTGTTGCAGACAGTAAGTCATGAATCTACCATGATTGTTTGGAATATATTTATCATTAGAGCTGTACAGGAATACTAACTTTTTTGGTTCAGTATCTGGCTTTAGCTTTAATGCAAGGAGCTATGGCCTATGAGACCAAATTATGATATATGATCAATTTCTCATTGCCTGACAAGAGGGGCATGCTTATTATTTTTTGTTACCAATTACTTCTAGCAGACCCCTTTTATTGAACTATATGGTATGCATTTCTATACATGCTTGAATAATATTTTTTTCTCGGTATTGGTATCCAGATCTCAATTATCGGCATAGGAATGCGCAAATGGCTAGTCGGGCTTCAGTAGAGCTCCACACACTAATTTATTTTAAAAACAGGTGCATAGATCTTCCTGCTGAATCTCGACTGTTTTCCCTTTTATATGCTTGTGCTTACAAACATCTGTTCGTCACACTCAGCCTAATGTGTATGAAAATTTGTCGTTTTGCAGACCAACAGAAACAGAAGCCAGAATTGTGAAGATACGGTCTAACGGATTTATTGTCTTTGTGCCCAAGTATGCCTCTCTGAGTTTCCCACCTCCCGTGATTTTTATATAACACTATCCAGGCGCAGAAGCCAAAAAGGGAAAAAAAAACTTTTTGATTATCCTCTGCTAAAACTCTAGTTGATATTCTTTGATTCCTCCTTAGTCACCTGCTATTAAATTCTTTTATTAATTCGTTCATGTTCTTTAATATGCATATTCGTGAAATCTGTTCTTTCTATGTCTAAGAGTGATTTATCAACTACTCCGTAATATGGAGGATATGTTATCCTTGACTGCACAGTTGAGTACCATTTCTTGGGAAATGACTGTTCAAATGACTAGATCTAACCAAATGAGTGTTGTTGCAGGTTTGGCATAGAAGGGCCGGTTTACTTGACCCCAAATGGCCAAAAGGCAGGTGGAGAATGGATAGTAGACGAGCAGCAGCAGCAGATCAGGAAGATCAATGGCGATGTGTGCTATACCATTCTCCAGACTGTAGGGATTCGTTTGGAGGTGGTTGAGCCACAACCCCACAGGCCGAAGCTTCAGCTCACCCTGGTTTAGAGACGGATAAGAATGTCGAATATTGGAATCAGTGCCACTATATGCAGGGTCACCTTTCCTGTACAAAGCGTCGAGCAGATATTTTATAACCAAATGTTGTGGTATTGCTTTTACAATAATATAGTATCAGGAGGTTGATTATCAATGTTTCGGGTGTTATTGCTGTACAAGTTATAGTTTGAGGTGGTTGATTGTTGATTTCTAATGTTTGTGTTTGGGCCGCACAAACATCCTTTTTTCAAACTTATTTTTTTTGAATCATTTTCACCGACATATGTGATGCTGGGCATTTTACTTTGAGAAAATTTGACTAATTACACCTTTTTCAGGATTCAATTAAGTGTTTGTCCCCTTTAAAAAATTTTTGGCCGTGCTATCACCTTTGAAAATTAATTAGCGCCAATGTAGCCCTTTCACTGTCCCTTTCATTCTCCCCAACCCCAAACTCCATCGCATCGGACGTTCTGAGAGCCCGTCCATGGCAATTTTTGACCTCCCTCTCTTTCAACTCTGATGGCACCCGCTCCCTTGCCTCTCTCGCTTTCATTGACCTCGCTCTGTCTCCCACCCCACGCTCTGTTCTCCATCGTTATCCTCATTCTCCTCCCTCATTGTTCTACTCACGCATCTGCCCCAAATTCTCCGATTTCGAAGTCGGAAGAGAGGAAGAAGGAAGACGAAGATGACAGTGAGTGCAGCAGAAGCCCGGCGAATGCAAAATTGCAAAGGATTGCGTATCGCGAGCATACGCACTTCTTTGTCGATTTCTATGGTCACTGCTAACTTCCACGTCAATCGCAAGCTTGACGAAGGGGGATTTGGTCTTTGTACAAGATATTCTTTGCTCATTCAATTTCAATTTCCAGTTTGAAAAGTTGTCTTGCTGAGTATGTGCTAGGTTTGTGAGAAATAGGGTTTGTAGTTTTTTAACTTGTGAATTTGCTAAATTCGCGCTTGCTTCGAGCTCTCGGCATCAATCGAGGTATGTAACTAGATTTCGAGCTGCGAATTGCTTTTTTTTTGCCAGTTTACTTTGTTACTTTGCATAAAGAAAATTCATCTCTGATAGGCTTGGCCAAGGCCTTTTGTCTGGCATATTCTTCCTTGAAGTTACTGTGAACCTCTTTCTTGGATTCCATGGCGTTTTTCTAATCAAAGTTGGATCGATGTGATGTGTTTGAAATTATATTCACAAAATATATACTTGTTTGTGTTGATTATCTGTTAGTTTCTTACTTGCAAGCTTGTATGAATTCAGTCTCCACCTTATGAAGCTGAAAATATAGGACTAGAAATTTGTTTCATCAAGGAAGGTCATGACTCCTCTGCTATTTTTAAGTGTTTAATTGTCAATAGCAATTTAAAGGCATAGAAGAAATGTTATGAATATAACAAGAACAAGGGTAAGTGGGTAACAATTTAAGTGTTTTATTTGCAGGAAAGGTGTTTTAATAAAATGCTCGTATTAATTAGGGTTGGGTTTCTTTTAGAGGAGGCCGCTGAATTTCATGGTTATCTGCCTTATGCAGATTGGGATAAATTAGGTTTGAGGGGATGAGATGAAATTGATTGCATCTATAACTGACTGCAATAACAAGAGTATGCTGCGAAGAAAGAACACATGATAGCGAGGTTGGGTTTGCTGGTTGCTGCTTCTATTGCAGCCACCTCCATCTGCTGCCAAGCCACCTCTAGTTTGTTGATTCCATTTGTTCATGACATTCTAAGGATGGTTATGCTCCTGAAAGTTCAACAACGATTGGAGGAGAATCATTGACAACTTTCTCATGGTCACAGGGGTGGAGGCTCATCCATTTCTCAGGGGTGGAGGTTAGTTCTTCATTGATTCATTTCACTGTTTCCGAAAATCAGCAATCTTTGTCAAAAATGTGTCAAAAATTGGGATGAAATATTCAACCCTGGTCTATTTTATATCCAATTTATTTCTCTTTGATTTTTAATTAGCCTTTACAGCTTCATTTGCAACTGGGGCAAACTCTGGAGATGGCTGTGTACAATCGGGAGAATGTTTCCTAGATGTGTATATGAAGCTTTTGCTGATTATCAGTTGCATGAGCTTTTGAGGACGCCTTTTCATTCTCTTTGTGATGCGGGACCATCCAAGACACCTTCGGACACACCTATACTTGGGGACGGACCTATGATTCGAGCTCGTAGGCTCCACCATGGGAGAAGGTCCAAAGGTGGAAGCTTGACGTTTTATTAGATTCGTTCAGCATTTGACAACTTTTCGACATCTTAGTAAAATGAGTCGTACGGAGTCAATATTAATCGGATTGGATCGTGTCATACCTTGTCGGAACGAGGATGAAGAGATCTACAACTTTTATGTTGAAGGTTTTTCCAGATTCGTCCTAGAGCTTGGCCGAAAATCAACATCTTGCAGCTGTCACATGTTTAGACGAATTTTTCTAAGGGTTGGAACAGCTTTGTTATTTTTAGTAATCTTCTTTACTTAAGTTATTTTTAGTATTTTAGGGATTTAAGTTAATTTCTATTTTATTTATTATTTCTTTAGAAATCAGCCTCCTAGGTTATAAGAAGAGGCGTACGTTCAGAACTCAGTACGTTGAAATTTATGAAAGTTCTTTTTTTGTGTGAAACACATAGAGCGTAAGTCAATCGATTCGAAGCGTTGCTCATCGATTGCAAATTGGTTCTTGATCTTGCTTGGATTGCTTTGAGTTCATCAACCTCGCGAGAGCTTGGTGATCCTGGTAATCACAAGTCCCCTCCTTGTGTCTCCAAGTTGTCCGCTTGGTTGTGTAAGGTTGTAGAGGCGGGCTTTGTAGTTGTTGATACTTGGTTCCTACCCTCTTAGGAGGCCTGAAGTCTTTATCTCGTTCTATCTTAGTTCGAATCACCAATCTATCGGTCTCTTTATTGTTTAATTTGATTCTGCATTGTTTCCTTCAATTCGAGTCTTGTTCTTGGTCGACATCGAGCATAGTCTTGGTGTTCTTGAGTCTTTTGCTTTCGTTCTTGTCTTTGAGTCTTGATTGTCGAAGATCAGACCATCCTACCTAACCCCGTATCAAAATTTTCAATTCGAGTCTTGTTCTTGGTCGACATCGAGCATAGTCTTGGTGTTCTTGAGTCTTTTGCTTCCGTTCTTGTCTTTGAGTCTTGATTGTCGAAGATCAGACCATTCTACGGCTAACCCCGTATCACTTTGCCTACAAATTCAAAGTTTACGACTTGATAGTATATTAGTATATCAGAGTTCCTATCCAGCGCATTACCGCCACCGTAACCATTATCAGTAAGATCTATCAATCGCATTTCCCTTCCTCTCAATATTCATCCATTTTTGTGTGTCATGATGTTTGCTTGCACAATAGTTGTTGTCTTCCTGCTCTACATGAAAATGATAATGATCCCCATTTGTGTAGGTTCATAAATAATGCAATTGAGTATTTGAAGACTACTGGTGCTCTTGATGAGAGTGAAAATTTAAATGCACTAGGTAGAAAAGTTGATTTTCTTAAAATTCATTTTCTTATTCCATATTTTCTCTCAGTTTGCAACTTTTGAGGTGAAGATTGTATCCGTAAGGATTAATACAAACCATTAGTTGATGCCATTATTTCACAGGTCAAAAGTTGTATATGCTTCCTGGAGAACCCAAATTGGGAAAAACGCTTATATTGGGGGGGGGGGGGGGGGTCCATTTTTAAGTGTCTTGATCCGATAATAATGGTTGTTGCTAGTCTTAGCATTAGAGATCCATTCTTGATGCCATTTGATAAAAAAGATTAAAGTTTTTTTTTACAGTTTTTGATGCATATATATATATATATATATATAGGTAATAATTCGAGATCGGATAGACCTGAATCTCGATAGTCGATAAGTCGGCAGACGGAAACCCGTCAGTTCTTGATGCCTATATGAAATATTATGTTAATAACATTTTATACATTTTTTAAATCTTTTTCTTTCTCTTGTCACTCTTGGGTCCTGATTCTGCTTGCTCGTTTTTTTTAATTGTTAGGCAATGATTGAATTTATTATCGTTTTGTTGTCATCAAGTCACACCTACAGTCCTTGGTTAATAACATGTCTTTGCACATTTTTTGTTGCATCAAGATTGCATTATATAGTTTCTTACTAGTTAAATTGAAATGTCCTGCATGCCTGGATATAGGTTTTACATTTTATAAACTTTGAGGACAAAGCTTTATAAGGGTGGGACTATTGCATTTTATTACTTGCTAGCTAGGTGATAACATATTTTTAACTCTGCTTGTGTTTTGGTACACAACCGGTTCCAAGCCCGGAAAAAAGGAGGAGGGGGGACATGTTACGTGATATTTCATGTTATTAGATTCTTAAATGTAATTACAAATGTGTCACCAATAAAAATATCACCAATGAAGTGTAATAAAATTTTATGCTCATAGGTTATCAATTGTATAAAAACGTTATCAATTGTATAAATTAAAATGTCATCAACAAACAACGTCATCACAAATGATTGAGATCAATGAGGTGTAATCACAAATGTCATCAATGAATAAAAGTCATCATCAAAACATGTCATTAATGAAGTACGTTTAATAACATTTTATGCCCTTTTGTCATCAATTGTATAAAAAATATAATAAAAATGTCACCACAAATGATTGCATCAGTGAAGTGTAATAAAAAATGTGTCATTAGTGAATAAAAATAGAATCAGTGAAAATATATCGATATACAATTGATTAATTAAAAAAGGGGCATCAAACATTTTGATTAAAAAGATGGCATCAAATAATTACATGAGAACAATTATATCAAAACACTACTTTGAAAAAGTGGCATCACATTAAAGAAAAAAATGTCAATAAAAAATGGCATCAAAACACTATTTTGAAAAAATGGTATCAAAACACTACTTACAAAAAATGGCATAACGGTAAAAAAAAATGTCATCAAAAAAGTAGCATCAATGGTCAACGGTAAGAAAATGGCATCAGAAAAAAAAATGGAATCAAACAAACGTAAAATAAAATAAATAAAATAAAATTTTAAAAAATGTCATCAAAAAAACGAATTTAAAAAAAAATGGAATCAAACAAACGTTGACCATTGATCCTTAATCCTCCATTTGTGAAGGGTGCATATAAAACGAATTTGATTTTAGAGTAGCCTAATTAGCTAATTGGATTTTCCAAAAGGTATAATTATCAAATTCACCCTTTTACTTTGGGATAAACTTGTAACTTTTAATTATTTAATGAGAATTTTAAAAAAGTTAAATATCCTCGATCAGGACACATCGTGACATGTGATTGCCACACAAGGGGCCGCTGCTTATTTGCAAATGTCTCCGTCCGTTGTTCTATATATCGGTGATATATAAGGAATATTTGAAATTCGATACAATAAAGAGTATATCGGTTAAAATTTATTGGCCAGTGCATTAAAAACGGTCAACAATGATATTTAGCAAAATGCCAAAATTTCACCAATATATTGGTGATATTTAGTATATTTTTGCAATGTCAACATTATTTTTTCAACTTTATTTGATGATTTTGAAGTGTAACTTTTCACTACTTAAGCAATTTTTTGTATAAGTGTATAAATATAATAATTTTGACTAAAAATTATTTTATTCGATAAATCAGATATATCATTTTTCCTTTTAACCGATATCATCTCGAAGTGATATTTAGACCCTATCTCTTCCATTGTAGGATCTCCCCTCCTTTAAATGATATTTATACATACAATGTTTCAATATTTTCTATGCAACAAGCATAAATTCTTCAACCATCTGATTTTCTTCTCGAATTTGATACATTCTTGTACAAGACGGTTACTCTGTTAATAATAACAAAAAAAAATGGACCAAGTAAGAAATTGCCATGTCTAGCACATTTTGTTTAATTTGAAATGCCCAAATCCCCTAAAGACTCGGGTCAAGCAAGGTCTGGGCTATTATATCAAGGATGTGAAAACATTGCCTAGCAATTCATTTACAGGACTCAAACTAGAGAAATGCTGAGTAGATATGTTTAGGTTACAATAATACTGCATCACAAAATAGGGAGAGCCAAGACATATTTAAAGACCATGCCGCCATCAGACAGAGTTATTTTCATAACTTCAATGCTTCAGATCTGAGGACTTGACTGATCTAGCTGGAATCAAATAGTAAAAGTATTTATTTGAACAAAGGAGAATATATACCAGTATCTAGAGGGTAAAGAGTCTCTATATCAATTTGGAACTTAACCTTAGCAGATGCAAGGGTCAAGAGTCCTCTCTCAATACGCATTTGCCTCATTATCTACAAGGGCCAAAGTATGAGACCAATAAAGAAAGGATAATATGAATAGTATGCAATACATATTGACATAAAAAATGGCCAAGCGGAATCATGTCTATCTATACCTTTGCCAATGAATTCATAGTACACAGATCTGTGGTTAGTGGATCCATCAAGCGACTGCAAAAAGATTACTCTGTTGCATAGTAACCTTTTTATTTGTTTGATGTTCGAACATTGCATGTATATTCTGGTCACCGAATATTTTGAAACCCATTTATAAAAGGTTGATAACGTTAATATAAGTTGAAAATATCAACTAAATATTTTGTTGAAATAAATCTATTTGTATTAGATAATAAATAGGGTAATAGTGTTTCTAGAGAAAGAGTTCTCCCTTCTCTATAGAAACTCTTTTACCTCTTTGTCAATCTGTACTTTGTATCGATAGCGAATTGAAATGGGAGCTTCAACATATTTAGGAGATAAGCTTAAATTTATAGTGTGTTTAGTTCTCGAAAAGAGAAATTAACTTGTGAAAATATTGAAACTCAAAAAAAAAAATAACTTAAGGTCATTACCAACAAACTTGCCAAACATAACTTAAGGTCATTACCAACAAACTTTAAAAGTTCAATATGAAAAGGCGTAAACAGTTGCCCTTTTAGGGAAAAAAACTCAGTGGCCTTCATTTAAGTAAAAAGTAAAATACTAATACCTCAAAGGTCAATAAATATTTTATATTTATGATATAAAACATAATCTGTAAAAAGTTGGTCACATTAATGCCTTGAAATTCAATTCATGAATTTTATATTTCAAATCCCTAAATATCTCCTAAAAGAAATAATAATTATGATACAACAATAGGCATTTAAGGCAAGGGATAAGGTTTGGAATAATATTTTTACAACCCTGGTTTGTCTTGAAGAAATATGCTATAATATAATTGTGAGTGCATTGTAACAACCCTAATGCAGGTAGATCAAAGATAGTCTTAGAGTATTATGGAAGGTTGCTTATCACATTGTCCATGTACAAGGGCACAAGAGAAAAAGAACAAGATTGTCGATGATTTGATTCAATAAGTAATTTAAGTAAATGAAAAAGAAGATATTGAGAAATATACCAATTGACTAAAAAGACTTTGAGTGGTATATAATTAACAAAAAAGCAAGATTAGAAAAATATACCAATGTATAACATTTATTACAAAACAAAACATATAGAGGTATATTCGTGTCCACTACACATCTAAAGACCAAACCTACATCAAAACACAAAACACAAAACACATATGGAAGGACTACCACCTACATTTTCACTTGGTAATAGTAGGATTACTTGATAGTATCACATAAATCAAAATTACATTGATTTTTCATCATATTCCATCAACCTTATTATTAGAATATATTGTTTATTACTTTTTTTTTTGTTATGTTTAATAGGAATAATGCATGTCAACATGAATATAATATAGTGAGTTGTTGAGATTGTTTACCAACAGTTAAAAAATGCAGGTTATCATTCTAAAGCACCCCTCCTTGATGAGAACAACAAAAAATGGACGGATAGAGAAAACAAAATATTTCATAATGCTTTGGCAGAATTGAACTTGAGTTCCTCGTATCTATGTGAAGAGATTAGATCAAGGCTTCCGGATAAAAGCATCGATCAAATAAAGAGTCAATTGGAAACACTACTTGCAGGTTTACCAAAGATTGAAGAAGGAAAAGTACCCATTCCTGACGTCAAAGACACAAACCCGCCATCCTCTTTTGCGGGAAGCTCAAGTCATAAAGGTGCACGATGGACGGAAGAAGAGCACAAGTAATATCAACTATATTCCTTCTTTACCCTTTTAATTAACAGAACTTGTACTTGGCAATGTCAGTTTTAGATTTTGATCTAGTGAAATTTTTTCATTTATTTATTTATTTTTATCAAAGAGGAGAGAATCTTGCATGACACTTTAATAATGCTCTAAAATGAAGTTTGCAACCAAATCCTACATAAATATATCAATCAGATAACTTACCTACCAACTTATGCAATATTGTCTTTCTTTAATTTCCATTTTGTGCACTTC
The DNA here is from genome assembly GCA_037127255.1 of Persicaria tinctoria. Taxonomy (NCBI): domain Eukaryota; kingdom Viridiplantae; phylum Streptophyta; class Magnoliopsida; order Caryophyllales; family Polygonaceae; genus Persicaria; species Persicaria tinctoria. The sequence goes on along the minus strand of JBANSL010000004.1, from coordinate 33,362,163 downwards.
AAAGAAAAATTCCATTTTGTGGTATATATTTTCCAATTATATAGTTTTATGAGATTTAAGTACTAATTAAGTTTGTTACTTTTTTACTTTATTAGGGCATTTTTGATAGGACTAAACATGTATGGAAAAGGAAACTGGAGCAACATATCAAACTTTTTTTTTTTCCATCAAAGACTACAAGTCAAGTGGCCAGCCATGGCCAAAAGTACTTTAGGCGCCTTCAGGTCACTACCCCTACACAAAAGCGTCGATGTAGCATTCATGATACGCGAATTCGAAAATCCAAGATTGTTCAAATTTCCGCAAGGCTCATTGCACCCCAGGAGAGAGAAGAGCCTCCTTACTCTCCTTCCCAAGTAAGTTACAATTACGAGGCAAATCAATATGAACCAGTTGTCCCAATGGCAAGCCCCATGTACTCTAAAGAGCTAGAAGGACTAGCTTGGAACTCACACTCGATTAACCCACCTTCTCATTTTGCATACAATCCCTTATCAAATCTCTATGGATCTTTTACTACAAATGATTCTAATATTTCCTGTCCATTCAACCCACCTTCTTGTACTGAACCAAATTACCATATGTCAACTGTCCATGTGATGAGCCCCATGTGCTCAGAACCTCTTTGCATTCCCAACGTGGTTGTCCCGTCTCCTCCATGCACATATGATAATTCAGGCATTTTAAACACATACAATCCACCTCAATCCATCTACAACAATTATGACCCATATCACTCTGAACCACTCATCCCTATCACAAGCTCAATCTTCCCAAAAGAGCAGCAAGAACCTCCTTTCATTTCTCATACTTTCAACTTCACTCCACCTACCACATACAATAGTTATTCACCAATACAATATGTGCCCTTCAATCCCATCACAAGTCCCATGTACCCAGAGTAGGAACAAAAACTGTAGGGATTCTTTCACTTAGTAAATCCCTTCCTTTATCTAAGATACAATGATTATAATGCAATATCCATTAAGCGCAGATTCATACCTATATCAACCCTAAGAAACCGACATGACTGAATAACTCCCAAGTGTTTATTGCTATGTTAGTTGCGTTGAACCATGTTTTATACTATTTCCACGAAAGTTAGTGTTTATACATAGAAATGTAAATTAGTGTGTTTCATAAGATTTATAGCGTCAAATCTTGTATGCAATATATTAAAAATATTATTAATTAAATGAATGTGCAATTTCAATCTTTATGTTTTTGAATAACACATCAAGAAATAAAGTTTGCTTTGAATTAAAAAAAAAGATAGTGTTGTTAACATAAGACTTGGTTTAAGGAAAGAATGTCATGTGGCATATTTTGCAAGCTAGTGTTTTAGTATTATTATATTTAGTTAGATATAGATATAGATGATTAGAATATAAAAAAATATTGTAAGGAAATAAAAAAATTCCTCTTATAATTTGATTGGTAATTGAAAACCCTACGATTAATATGGTGATGACACATCATAAAAAATGATTCTCATTTAATTATTATATATAGATATATGGATATATGGATAACACGTGAATACTCTCCGATTTATCCTAAAAACAAATAGGAAACTAATCAATTAACAAAAAATTCAATAGTTCAAGAAAATAAGAATGCAGATATGCAAGTGAAAAATAAATCACTAAACCTAAAACATGAACCATATGCATATATTAGATACTCCAAGAAGAAGAAAAATAAATCATACGGAACCACGGAAGGTGGGTGATGAATTCTCATTTCCAACGACGAAACTAAGTCGAAGTAGAATGGTGGGGGTTTGAGACTTTGAGTGAGGTGAAGGAGGAGTCACAAGATCAAATACGATCCTCTTGAAAGAAGATGGAATCATGGTTGACGGGTTGCCATCGATAGGACTTAGGAGTTACGAGATCTGGCATTAATGGGGTCATCGCTTTTTACGGTCAATGATTGAATCATCATGTATCAATTAGTTCCTAATTTTGTTGATTGATTCAATCATATACCATCCAAAAATGGTGAAAGAGTCTACTGATAAGATTGATTAATTTATCGTCAAAGTTTTCGAGATGGTAATGAAATTTTCTTCATTAAACCGATAGGAATTGTGACAGAAGACGATCAATCTCTAGAGAGAGAGATTTGTAACGACCCGAATATATTATATGGGTTACGTTTCGAAGGTTGGATACTTTTATTCAGATCTTGCAATCCAAGTACGAGTCGAGGTTTCAAAACCCAAATTGTTAAGTTTCATAGAAGGGACTTCGAACCCCCCCCCCCCCCCCTGTTAAGGTCGTTGGGTACCCCAACCTGTCATACTTGACTAAGTCACTCAAAATCATTTGAGTTCAAATGCGTAACGAAAGGAAATCCAAAATACAACTTGCCACAGCAAAGACGGGTCAAAACCAAGTACGAGAAAAACAAGTAGTAAATCATCCAAAGTATAATAGTTTGGTGATAGGTCAGTCTCTCGTCGGAACGTCCAAAAGGATAAACCCGCCATGAAGCATAGAGAAATCATAAATCTTCAAGCATACCTTAGCAAAAGAATGGGGGAAAAGGAGTCAGACCGAAGCTCGCATGCGGGACCGAAGTCCCTACTACGATCACATAGTATTCGCTATTCCTAATAAAGATGCTCTAATGCATGATAGGAAATTAAATCATATAAGCATGCTGACAGTTTATATATGATGCAGAAAGCAATTAAATGGATCCACACATAATGCTAAGTGACATATCCCTCTTCTACCTCTACACCCCTTCCCGTTAGTGCAAACACTGGCCAGTTCGATGCTATAGCATATCCAATCCGATATAAATCAATGCATATCAATAATCATGCTCGTCAATAAATCATATTCATCTCGTAATCATGCTCACCTCGTAAATCATGCTCATATAATGAATCAAGCTCATCTCGTTTCTCGTGATATAAATGAATCGAGGAGGATAACACCCAATGAAGTTGGAATGTCCTATGACCCTAGAAAGACTCTTGGACTCACAGATAATGACCGTTCTGTTCCAAACGCATAAAGAATACAGATGATCATCCATAGATGCAAGCCCTATGCATGATACTACATGGCATGCGATATGCAACACCTAGTATACAATATGACTAAATGCATGAGAATTCAATCTGAGTAAGATCCCTAGGGAACTTACCTGGAGGTGCAGAACAACATTGTAGCAATAAGACAATTTAAGATCACCTAGTAATCACAGTGAACGTATAAGTCTATATTCAAACATATAAGCACACATACTTCCATATATGTTCACGAATCGAAGGTCTCATCATCATACTTCCAACTCATCCCATAATTCATCGTTTACCATCTCACATCTCATATCAACATTTCATATAGTTCTCCAAGTACCAACCATACTCATCGTCATCATATAAGTTTAACACATAGTAACATCTCATAGGTCATATTGTATGCTTTATGATCATTCATCACATTCCATTATTACAATATTAGCATACCTATACTCCTATAACACATCATAGTCAATCCATATATACCTCATGCTTCCATATTCATCAAGTCAAGATCTCACATAAGGCATGCTTTAATGTAACTCATATCATGTCATATTCATAACATAGCTCAAATCTATACATACATCATCATATACCACATCATGCTTAAGATCATATCAATAATCATGTTTGCACTCATATAGCACATATCATCGCAATATTTTCTTACTTAACATATCATGCTCAAATCATATCCTCATATCACACATCACAACATATCATAATATCTCATATCATAGCATAACATATCATAATCACCTAACAAGTTAGTCCAAGCAAAGGATTCCCATGTTAGCTTAATTTCATTTTCCAAAACAACCTTATAAAACATATTTGTCTTAAAACCAAGAAAACCTTAGGTCGTTAGCCAAATCCATATCCCATTTTATCAAGGGAATCCGGCACGTCCAAAACATTTTCCCAAACCCTTTTTAAGTAGTAAAAAACGACTTTCCGGCCCTTGAAAACGTCTCTTAAATACCTTTTTGAAAACCCAAGTTTTATCCGTCAAATCATGCATTTCAAAACCCATTTTAGACATTTTTGAAAGCATAGCACAAAACCTTAGGTCGTTAGCCAAATCCACATCCCATTTTATCAAGGGAATCCGGCACGTCCAAAGCATTTTCCCAAACCCTTTTTAAGTAGTCAAAACGACTTTCCGGCCCTTGAAAACGTCTCTTAAATACCTTTTTGAAAACCCAAGTTTTATCCTTCAAATCATGCATTTCAAAACCCATTTTAGACATTTTTGAAAGCATAGCACAAAACCCAACTCATTCGGTCAAATGTCTAACCCAAATTGGCCAGGGGGAGCATCCCGCGAGCTAGGGATGCTTGCGTCCACGAAAGGCCTTCGCCATGGCAAAACCTTGTTTCACCATGGTGAAGCCTGGGTTCTCAGATGCCCAACTGAGCTCATACTCGCCGCGGTGACGAGGAGCTCTCGTCGCGACGAGATCCATCCATGTGCTCCCTGGTAACCCGAGACATCCAGGAGACACGTCCGTGTCTTTTGCCGCGGCAAAACACAGTTTTGTCGTGGTGTACGAAAGACCGTTCTCAATGGCTATGATGAGTTCTCGTTCGCCCCGGCGAAACCTGCAATTGGGCTCGTTTTGAGCCTTGTTGAGGGTGCCATTGTTAGTGGTTTCATTTATCGCTTTCTCCAAATCATATCTTGATCTTAATACATATGTTAGCACAAAAACGACATGAAGAAATCAAGAGAAATGGAGATGTTGATAGCGATCAAGATCCGATGATTCCCGATGACAAGACGATTCACGGTGAAAGCTCGCATTGCTCAAAGATCAACCGTGAACTCAAGCTTTTGGTGTGCAACTTCATTCCACCTTGACATCGTCTAGCCTGACTCGATATCGAGTGAATGTCACTCGATATCGGCTGGGCCTTGTCTTGCCGGATTTTGTCTTCGGATATTTTTATTATATCTTTATTTATTTTCATTTATTAGTTGTTGAATAAAAAGTAGGAAAATTGATATTTCCTTACTTATGGCTATTTTGGATATTTAGGTAGATGGGATATTTTTAATATTTATCTATGTTTATTTTAATTTATTAGATAAATGAGAGAACTAGGGTTTCCTTTGCAAGGAACCACTCTCATCTACTACCAAACCCTATTTAAGTTGTATTCGTCATCTTTTATTGTTACGTTGAATTGAAAAGAAGAGCGCTTGGCTAAGCGTTCTCTTCTTTGTTCAACCCTAACATCCATTACGTTACAATTCCGATATCAATCCAACCCGTTCTGTTAACACATTCGATCCAAACGTTCCACCATTACAAATCCATTTACGTCATTGATCGTGCTTGTTTCCAATTAAATCAGTTGGAGTTGGCCAATAGTTGTGGAACGTAACTTCCTTCCGATTACAGTTAGACACAGCCACGGGTCGGACCCGCCGGGTCGACAACCCGGGGAGGGTGACCCTAACCCTGACCCGGGGTTGGGACGGGTCGGCGGGTTGGGTGACCCGGCGGGTTGGCGGGTCGACAGGTCGGACTGACGGGTCGGCCACGTGGCACCAAATCGGGTACCCAACGAGTTTTGCGAGTCGACCCGCCGAGTCAACCATTTTTTTTTAAAAAAAATCGTTTTAAACCCAAAATAAAACTAACCTCAAGTCTTTCGCCACACTTTCGAAATGGAAAGATTTAAGGTTGACAAAACATGGTATGTGGGAAGATATATATAGATGATATCTTCATTCCACTCCCATCATTTCATCACACTTTAGATGTGGGAAAGAAAAGGTCAGATTGTGGGAATGGGGTATGAGGATCTATATATAGAGAAAATAGAGGTATGTAGCCCACTTTCGATGTGGGACAGAAATATGAGATATGAAAGAAAATGTGAGAAATTGATATTTAAGTATATGATGTAAAATGTAATGTAATTAAAGTCGTTGGATTATATGGTGGAATATAATGTAATTTAAGTATTTGGATTATATGATGTAACATATAATAATATAATTAAAGTGTTTACCTCTTAAGATTTAATGAAATGAATAACACATGGTGATGAAACATCATGATACAATATATCAAGTTATGTTGGATTAATCTTTCTATTTAATTTAATTGATAGTTGTGTTGATCCATTAATCAATCATAAGTATTTTATTTTACTTGCATTATTATGTTAATTTCTTGATCAATGATTTCAAATCTAGGTTCTTCTTCATATAGATATGTTAAACTTTCTCGTTTAAAGTTGGACTATCCACATGTTGTGTATACACTTAATGATGATGTTAATAGAATTACATACTTGGGTTGCTTGTTATGATGTACATGAAAAGACACATTGAAAAAATATTGCCAATATTATATTTCATTCTTGTGTTTGAAAATCCGAAGTTCTATATCATTTTGAAAATAAACGAAAACCTGACATTAAGGATACTATACAAGTGTAACGACTTTATCAATAACAATATTTGTATTATTTGAAATTATATTATAAAGAGTCATAACTTAGTATCATATAGAATGATATAGAATGATTTAATAGTGGATCTACCAAATAACACAAATGTTTAAGGTATATTGTTGAACTTCACACTTTCTTGTTACCCGTTCGTTATTTCTTTCATAATTCATAGGTAAAATATATATATATATTTTTTTTAAATAATATTTATATAAAGTATAGTACTAGTGTTTGTATATGATAAAAATTTATAAGTATGGATTGACATTAAAAACCGAATGGTAGAGATTGAACACATGGTGTAGTTTCTAGTTTTTACCCTTGTTTTGTCCCACATTGAAAACTAGAGGAAAAGGAGGGTGCTAAGTCTATAAAAGGAGAAGCATGGGGTGCTAAGTCTCACATTGTCATTGCATATTACATTATGTAATATTATGAATATTATGAATTATTCTAAGAATAATTTATATAATTTACATAATAATTATAAATTTATTTTATTAAAAATAAATTTTTCAAAAAAAATATATTTTAAAATAGTGGGTTGACCCGGCGGGTCGACCTGCCGGGTCACGGGTTTTCTTTTCCCCGACCCTAACCCTAACCCTCAACCCGAGCTTACCCTTGGATCCGTGGACCCTGACTCGGCGGGTCACCGACCCGTGACCCGTGGCCATGTCTAATTACGGTGCCGAGTCCTTAATTCCAAAGTCAACCAGTGGGATTCATTTAACGACCGAACAATTACTTGAATTCGAAAGAAATTCCACGTAATTTCAATTGGTGATTTGTGAGGAAGCCGCCGTTGTTGACTAGGCGGGTCAAGATCCATCAAGAACGGGTCAAGATTCACTTAAGACGTTGCAAGATCCGAGCAATTCGAGTCGTTGGAGATTACAACGCATCAGATGTGCTCACCCAAGCTTCTTCTTGTTCGACGGTTTGCTTATGGAGGCTCGTCTAGGTGTCATAAGGCCTTGATCTCGAGTGAAGCTGCCTAGGAAGGGTGTTAGGGTGTTAAAGGTGTAGCTTTACGAGGTTTGAATGGGAAAGGAGCAAGAAACAAAAGCTTACCGTCTCAAAACCACAACTAGAGGGAAAGGGAGTGACGGAGGGTTGTTCTCGGCTGTTGGGCTCTCCTGGGAGGTGGCCGCAGCTTGGGGGTGTCAAGGAGGGTGTGAAGGACGTCCTGGGGCTGCTCGAAGAAGGAGGAAGAGGAAGGTAGCTAGGTTGTGGCGCGCTTGCACAACAAAACAAGGAGCTTTGGAGCTCTTGGGGTCCCGGTCTTTAATGAAAGAAAGGAGGAAGAGGGAGGTGATGTTGGGGGCTGCTGCTGGGAAGAAATAGTCTGCAGTGGTGGTGTTGGAACGCCTCAACAAGGAAGAACAAGAAGGGAGGAAAGGAGGAAGAAAAGAGGGAAGATGAAGATAAGGGTTGAATGTGTTTGCTAGGGTTTTCTCTTTGTGTTTTGTGGTGTATTGTGAGGGATAAATCTGATTTTTATGGAGTGCAACCAGGGTTTGGGGCTTCTGAGATTTGGATAGAGCCAAAAGAACAACTTGTCAATTCTTTGCCATCTTTAGAGTGTACAATGCAAGAGAGGGAAAAAGCAAGTTGTGGGTGCTTACCCAAATCAAGTAAGGAGGAAGGTGTGTGGAAGGTCCCTTTGTTTCAATTTTATTTCAAGGACGACCATGGGGCTGAGCAAATTCAGATGTAGTGGGAGAAAGAAGATGAGAATTGTGGCCCCGAAAGTGCTAATTTGAATTTCCGACGTTAGTTCCCGAAAGTTAGTTTTCCGAAACCCGCTCTCTCGATCTAATCCCGACTCGATCAAATTAGTGTTTCAAAGTCATGAGGATATCGACATCCAAACTTCATTTCAAATCCTGATGCAAAAAGACGGAATTGTCCTTCAAAAGTTCAAAATTTGGTCGAAATCGCTTGATGGATTTTAAAATACGATTTTCAAGGTGAGGACGATGATTTTCAAATATCCGAATTTTCCGATTTAAATCCATTTTATTTTATTTATTAAAATATTATTTCAAAACCCGAGGTCTATACAAGAATATGGTTTAGGTGAGAACACTTCTACTAGTGAGAACAAAAGAAGAAAATCATATTGGTCCACGTGTTCAAAATTAAGTACAATACATATTTGCGTCCCAATCAATTAGCAACACACCCACTTGTGTAACTATTTGCGTATGCACACGTGCCTGCCAGTTAGAAACACACACTAATTAATTAATAACACATCTGGTGCATATGCTAATTAATTAGCAATATACCGTACTAATTAATTATAGCAAAAGTACACGGATGAATATACAATTTTTAACATGAACCTTTAATTCATTTTTAGCACTTTTAATATATATTTTTTCTAATCATAATTAAAATATTTTTATATAATTTATTTAATTACACCTTAATAAGCATGTTAATATATATTTCACTATAAGAAATTGCACAATCGATCCCTACTCACATGTAGTTCACGACTTTTACAATATATGGTTCATGATGTTAACAACAAGTGATTCATGATATTAACAAGAATTGATTCAAACTTTTACACATATGTGGTTCATGACGTATACGATATATGGCTCAAAATTTTGAGAATAAGTGATTCATAATATTAACAAGAAATGGTTCAGATTTTTATTCACATGTAGTTCAGAACTTGTAAACAAGTGGTTCAAAATATTAACAAGAAGTGGTCTAGGCTTTTGTACAAGCGTGGTTTAGGACTTAAACAACATGTTTAAGATTTACAAGAAGTGGTTCAAAATATTAACAAGAAGTTCAGGCTTTAGGCACACATGGTTCAAGACTTGAACAACATGTGGTTCAAGATATTTTACAGGAAGTGTTTCAAAATATTAACAAGTGGTTCATGCTTTTACACACACGCGTGGTTCAGGACTTGAACAACAAGTGGTTTAGAATATTTTACAAGAATTGGTTCAAAATATTAACAAGAATTGGTTCAACCTTTTACTCACATGTGCCTCGAGACTTGTACAACATATGGTTCAAGATTTTGATAATTAGTGGTTCATAATATTAACAAAAGTTACTTCAGGCTTTTACTCACATGTGGTTTAAAACTTGTACAATATATGGATGAAGATTTTAAGAAGAACTGATCCAAGATATTAACAAGAAGTGATTTATATTTTTTTTACTCACACGTGGCTCATGACTTGTGCAACATATGGTTCAAGATTTTTGTTAATTTGCCTCCAAGTTGTTCCAGGGGCAGAGCCCGCTAGCAGGGGGTTGGGGCAATGCCCCCACTACGGTGGTCTCACTGAAACGGTATGCTTTAATATTTGTTTATCATAATGGTTGTTGTGAGCTGAATCTGCCATGTTTTACAGTAACTTTTATATCGATTTCTGTATACACTGCATTCATTTGGGTTTAAATAGTACAGAATCTATGTAGTTTATGTTTATTTGCCAAATTATGGAATCTACACCAGTTTCTGTTTAATTCACAGAAATCGAGGCGCTTTACAGCAATTCTACAGAAGATCGGAAAAGCTCGGAAAAACACTACAGAAGTCCAAGGTCAAAGCAGCGGAACAAGTCTAAGAGACGAGGCTACTCGATCTCGAGTAGGCCCTACTCGACATAGACCACCATGTCCGAGCACCAGCTTGGTCGACCAGGCCTGATCGAGAGCCAGACAACCCGAGCTCCGGACCCTACTCGGCCTCGAGGAGCACTTGTCGAGGTCGACGAAGCCCAGACGCCCACGTCCGGAGTCGACGAGGAGAAGCTGTCCGAGGACGAAGCCGAGGACGACCAGGAGCACTCGCTGCCAGCGGCTTGACTCGCTGCAGCGGAAAAGGGACCTCGCTGCCGCGGAAAAAACCACTCGCTGCCAAAGGAAGAGCCAGCTCGCGGAAGCGGAAGAAGACCCAACTCGATCTCGACGAACTCTTGTCGAGATCGACGAAGACCTTGAGACATGTCCGAGCATGTCCAGGCCAGTCGAGCACACCCACCCGAGGAGGCTAGTCGACAGAGCCACCCTTGTCGAGATCGACTACGACTGGTCGAGATCGACGAGCACCAGTGAGCCAACTCCGAGCCACATCGAGCAAAGTCAAGCCAAGCCGAGCCATCTTACTCGAGGTCGACAAGGCCAACTCGAGGTCGACTAGACCGCGTTCCAGAATCTTCTCGACGTGGCCTGTCCGAGTAGAATTGGAATTCCTTGGGCGCGAAGGCGGAAGATTCTATCCTATTACATCAAGTTCTATCAAAGGAGACAAGATCTATCAATATAAAGACATACTACCCTATTTAGAATTATCTTTTTCCTAGTTGATTTAATTCCATTATGTCATCTATTTATCTTTTAAGCCTTTTAGATATAGATAGATATCTTCTTTCCTAGATTAGCTAGGGAATGAAGGCTATAAATAAGACCCTAGGAGGCTCAGTTCAGAAAAAATTCAAGACACAATTAGTTAGTTCCATTCAGAAAAGTTTAGGAGTTCTAAGGTTTTTAGGGTTTTGGCTTACAGCGAAAGTTGATTGCCAAGATTGTAAATGCTTTGAATTTAGTTTATGCAATTCAGTTTCTTTCATCAATCAATGTCTGCGATTGCAATGAGGCGTGAGTAGTCCACCCACTTCTGGGGCTGGGGTGAGCCCGATGGTGGCCATGTGAGGCGATGCGATAAAGGTCAGATCTTTTGTGTGATTCATCTTCTATCCCTATGAGCATGATTCTTTTGCGAGAGTTGAAGGTGATCCTTGTTTGTGTTATTGAAGCGAAAGTGATCTTAATGCAACTTGGATTAATTATGTGAAAAAGGGTTAGTAACAATTAGGGTTTATGCGAGAGCCTCTATATGCCTATTTGTTAATAACGAAAGTTATTTGATGGAAAGCATGATCTTTATGCCTTTATGTGTTGTTTTGCATGGTTATCGTTGTGGTGTTGAAACCCTGGCCTTGGAGGTCTTTTAATATATTGATTTATTTCACCGAAATTCTGAGTTCTGTGTTCGAATTTGCAAAGTTTAAATTTCTGTTCTTGTCGGCATAGACGAAGCTTCGTCGAGATCGAGTTACCTCTTGTCGATCTCGATTTGGGCTGGTCTAGGTCGAGTTGGCTTTATTCTGTCTTTGTCAATTTTCACTTTCTGTACTCTGTGTCGAGCAACCCTTGTCGATCTCGACAAGCTTGTGGTCGAGATCGAGTACGACTTTCTGCTTTGTTTTCGTTTTCTGAGTTACTGTTGTCGACCACCTTTGTCTATCTCGAGTAGCTGTCGTCGAGATCGACCAGTGTGTTGCTTTGCTTCTGTTTTACTTGTTCTTTGCTTTTATTCTTTGCCTTTGCCGGGTTATTTGTTTCTTTCCTTTCTGTGTTTTTGTGCTTTTCTGCTGATGTTGTGAGAATCTGATAGCTACCTGAGAACTGCTGACGTGCTTCCTCGTGGATTCGATCCTGACTATTCTCTTACTACAACGGGAGGAAGTCTTGTATTTATTTGCTGAGACAGGGAAGTCAGTCTGAACTTTATTTGATATCTATTTCAATACTCGATTTACTCCTGCAACAACAAATTGGCGCCGTTGCCGGGGAAGCAATCAATCGCGCCTTAGGTAGTCAGTTCTCACTGTCTCTTTGAGTTAGATTGCAGGTGTATGCGTCGTTCTGGTCAAACACCTGAGTTTGACAGCTTAGACGAACCGGAGCGCTGAAATACCCCAAATTATTTTTGGGTTATTTCTTATTTTTGTTTAATTAAATAAGTCTATATTATATCAAACTATAGTATATATCTTGTGAATTTGGTCATTTAATAAATTCACCTAAGATATATGGCATGAATTAGAATAATTAAATTATTCTAAAGAGAAATAATATATGATGGATTTAATTACATAAATCCTCTAAATACCCTTATTATTTAATTTATGCAATTAAATTAAATAATATTCATCCCGTTAAAAGGGGAGAAACCTACCTTATATCTCCATCTTTATCCGTTTTTTTTATATTTTTTTTCTTAAATTCTATTTCAGCATTATAGATACACGTCAAATCATGTTAGGGTTTTCCACAAACCAAAAACCCTCACCGCCTCTCAACATCACGGTCTCCCTTCCTCTCCCAATTCTTCCGAGCCGTGAGCAGCCACTGTCCTACCACCACCGCCGGCGATCTGGGTCGAGGCCATCACCGCTGCCCATCACCTTGCCCGGAGAACGCGGCCCTTGGCCGAAGATGCGCCACGAGCCACGGCCGAGCCCTCTCGCTGCGTTCGCCCCTGTTCGCCGCCGCCGGAGGAAGGGCCATTGCCGCTCTGTTGTCGCAACCCAACCTTCACCGCCGAGCCACTGCAATCACAGCCCTTGGCCGGAGAACGCCAAGGCCGAGCCTTCGCCTCTCGATCCGCCTGACCATTGCCCATCACCGATCGACGCTGATTGCTGAATCGCTGCAGGCCGCCTCCGTTTCTCGTCGCACCCGCCGATTGCCGTCGCAACCACTGCTCGAGCGCCGCCCCGATCGCTGCCTTACCGATGTCCACTATCGTCGCCGAGCCGCCGTCTTCGATCGCTGCCATCGACGCCGGAGGAGAGCTGCCCCCATCGTCCTGCGCTCCTCCTCTGTACGTATAAACTCCATGGAAATCAATCGGAGTTTTAGTAAGCTTTTGTCAAAATTACAGAAACGTCCCTCATTTTCATACTAATTCCGTTTCTTGCCCTAATTTAATTATTTATTAAATTAAGTGGCCAATATTTCTAAACTGTCCGATTCTTGCCTGTTTCAGCGACACCAATAAATCTCGAAGCACTCACGCCGGATCCTGCTCCCCGAGGAATTCATATTGGTATATAATATTTAACTTTATAGAATTAATTCAATTTCAGATTGAGTTAAGTAAAGTTAAATTTCATAAAGTATCAATATTAATATTCCTTTTTCCGTTGGATTCGATAGGTGCTAAAATCTCGTTTGGTTCTCATCAGCTGATCATCGAAGGTTAAGGCAAGTGATTTCGTTCAAACGCCCTTTGCGTGTTTCGTGATTCTTTTGTTGTGCCTTTTAAAATTATTCTGTGTCGAATGCGGCCCTGTGGCCAATTTCCTTGCCAATTTCGATAAATTGCATACCCGTCTGCTTGATGTAATTTATCTTTTTAATCATAAATTGGCATGAGTTAAATAAATGGGCAATTATTATTAAAGTAATTATAGTGTTATAGTCTTAAATGTGAATTGTTTGTTTATAACTCGGGATAAGTAAATGTTGCCCATTTTCTTCTTCCTAAAGTGCATGATATTCTGCTTGTTCTTTCATGCAAACTAGTGGCATGTGATAGTAAGACCCTTTGAATTATCCATGCTTGTCCCTGTTTGATTTAATGTCGTTATTATGATCACCTAGTATAAATTGTTTATATATGATAAGATAGGCACCATGTGATGCTTAGTTGTGATATGTTAAAATGCGCACCACGTGATGCGAGTGGCTTTATGCCTTTGGCAAGTTATGCAGTAGACTGACTTGCAGGTTGTGGTTCGTTAAGCCACCGCCTCAAAAGGTTTCATGAAACACCATCCCGGAATGCATTCTCTGCGGGATGATAAAACAACGATCTGATGTAGGTCGTGGTCCTTGCTAAAGGCCCGACCGGTACCACGTATTATCAATATTAGTATTCTTGTGATTAGTGTGATTATGTTGTTATCGACTTTTAATAGGTGATCATTTCAGTTATTATACTCATTTGTCTCGGGTATAATTCCTTTTCTTATCTTATAATCGATCGTTATGATCATCCGAGTCATGTGTGAATTTTTACCCTTTTCATTCAGTTTCCACTATTAAATAATCGTGTCTTTCCCTTAACCTATAACATACCGTTTTATGGTCACTGTAAGGTTAAAGTCTGAACATTTTCCCTATCATTTGCTAGTCTTAATTGTACTAACCATCCTATTTATTGGATGGCTGGTGTCCTTCGTTCTCACGAAACACCAGACCATATTCCACAGGTCTAGTGCAAGTAGCGGAGCAGGAGAGAGTTGAAGAGCAGGCTATCATTTATTGAATCTTTTACTACGCGTTTTTGAACCCCTAAAGTTTCCGCATTATTACTTTAGTTTCAGCTATTTTGGAGTTATTCCTACTTTATGGTTTTGGGTATTTTTCTGTTATTGTGATCTGATATTTTAAACTATGGTATTTAATTGACTTCCGCATATTTTATTTTAAATTGCTTAAATTATCATCTTGTTTATGGGAGCATGGTTGCATGTCCCTATAAGCCTCAGGTGAATTCAAAGAAATTAAAGTCTGCGGATTCACTGGCGCTGCAACACTCCTTTGGGATCTGAAAGGGGGTGTTACAGAAGGTGGTATCAGAGCTGTAGGTTTTAAAACAGTTTCATTAGGATTTTTCAATGATTTATAAAGTGAATTTCAAAAAGGCTTTTATTAAAACTAATTTCTATTTACAAAAGTAAGCAGTTTTGGAAATGATTTTAAAATAATTGTCCGATAGTCCTGCTCAAGCTCCTACACCTGCAATAGACTAATATTAGATTCTTTATTCTTGTTTCCTCTAAATCTCGCTTATGTGATTATCTTGCTCGAGTACTGATTACTCCTCGCTCTCCTCGATAGACGTCTAATGTTCGCAAGACCCCAGAACTGCAGCCCCGGAAAATGGAAGGGAGCTCATTCGCAAGTGGTACAAGGGACATAATTTTGGAACTTTTCGATTCTATAGCAAGGAAAAATGCAGTAAGGGAAAAGAAAGTCATGCTAGCTCCTCTGGACGATAATAGGAGAAAGTACCTCCAGGACCTCGTCTGAGTGTACGGTTTGGAACCATCCCAAAACCATAGTGAGGAGGAGTCGAAGAAGGGATCCTTTTTGGAAATCCTAGCTGATGGAAATGCATACCAGGATTTACAGGCAAGAAGAGCGAGGTAGAGACTCCGCGTGAGGAAGGTCGAGGAAACATACAAGAATAAGGAACGAATTGTGAATAAGCTGGAAAAACTCTGTGATCATGCTAGAGATGAGATCAAAAAAAAGATGTGTGAGCATGCTGAGTCAGAGAGAGATGCAGCATCACAAAAGCATTGCTCTAGAGTGGACAAACTCGTCGAGCTATATGTCTTTGCAGAAGACGATAAGGATTAAGATCTCATCCGCAGTACCAGCAGAATACCCAGATTCCTGCCGGTTCACAATTGACTGTGAACAAAGAGAAGAATGTCGCCGGGCTATCTCAGCAGGGTCCGCAACTTTATGAAATGCGTAGTCTGGTTGACACTACTTCTCCTATGGCTCAAGATATTATTTATCTTCGGGCCGAGGCAATTAATATTATTTTTATCGAGGTACTTCTCATTCTTTTCTAGCTGAGAAAACTGTTGAAAGACTCGGATTAGAATATGTGACTCTAGATGATTCCTTTATTGTGAAATTCCCTAGTGGGGATAGAGTTCGAGGTAGGAATATGTTATTCCGCTTCTCCATCGCGATAGGTGGCGATGAGTACCTTGCCGATCTTGTTCTGCTTCCGATCCTTCCTCAGAACATCATTCTCGGTATAGATTAACTTATTCGCCATAGTGCAATCATTGATTGTGGACGGAGAATCGTGACCATTTCGTCGGACGGTAGAGTTGTGTGCAGATTTCGTGGGCGCATTCCTGAGGAGGATGGTCGTGTTATTGTAATGCAGGCAGCCAAATTGTTACGTCAAGGTGGTGCCGGATTCTTATGTTATCTGCAGGATCAGCGATCCGACCCGGTCCATATCTCCGATATTCTTGTAGTTCGGGAATTCTCTAATGTTTTCCCCGACGAGATTCCTGGTTTACCTCCAAAACGGTTTATTGAGTTCACCATTGACTTAGAGTCAGAAACCTCTCCTATTTCCAAAGCCCCGTATCGCATGGCTCCAGTGGAGATGCAAGAATTAAAGAGTCAGCTTGAAGAGTTGTTAGAGAAGGGTTATATACGACCCAGTACTTCACCTTGGTGTGCTCCCGTGCTGTTTGTGAAGAAGAAAGACGATTATTACCGTGTTGTTTGTGAAGAAGAAAAACGAATATTTCCGTTTGTGTATTGATTATCGGGAGCTGAACAAGGTGACGATCAAGGACAAGTATCCACTGCCACGCATCGATGATTTGTTGGATCAGCTTCGGGGAGCTAAGCTGTTCTCCAAGATTTAACTTCAATCTGGTTACCATAAGCTTCGAGTTCATGACGATGATATTCTAAAGACTGCTTTTAGGACACGTTATGGGCACTATGAGTTCGTGGTGATGCCTTTTGGCTTAACAAATGCCCCAACAGTTTTCATGGATCTGATGAACTGTTGTTTCCACTAGTATTTGGACAACCTCATTGTAGTCTACATCGATGACATCTTGATCTAGTCGCCGAGTGATGAGGCTCACTCCGAACACTTGAGGCCTATTTTGATAACACTGCAAGAGCATCAGTTGTACGCGAAGCTGCCTAAGTGTGATTTTTGGATGAAGAAGGTGGCATTCCTAGGCCACATTATTTCAGAGAAAGGGGTGATGGTCGACCCCCCAAAGATAGCAGCTGTAGAGAAGTGGAGTCCGCTAGAGAACGCTAAGGAGATTCGGAGTTTTCTGGGACTAGCAGGTTACTACAGGAGGTTTGTGGAAGGGTTTTCCAAATTGGTCCAACCACTGACCTTACTTCTGCGTAAATCCCAGAAATTCGTCTGGAATGACAAGTGCAAAGCGAGCTTCTATGAGCTCAAGAAGCGGTTGACCACATAACCTATTTTGGCACTCCCTGAGGAGTCAAAGGATTATATGATTTACAGTGATGCTTCAAAGTATGGTTTGAGTTGTGTATTGATGCAAGATGGGAAGGTGATAGCTTATGCATCACGACAGTTGAAGCTGTATAAGGAGAACTTCCCAGTGCATGATCTAGAACTAGCTGTTGTGGTATTTGCTCTGAAAATCTGGCGCCATTATCTGTATGGAGTTCGTTGCCAAATATACACCGACCACAAAAGCCTCGAGTATGTGTTCACCCAGAAGGATTTGAACATGAGACGGAGACGCTGGCTAAAGCTGATCAAGGACTATGACATTGAGCTTCTCTATCATCTTGGGAAGGCTAATGTCGTAGCCGATATTTTGAGCCACAAATCTCAGCACGAGGCTATGATTAGTTGTTTGACAGCAAGTCCTGTTCTGCAGAGGGATCTGCTCAAGACCCTCAAGTTAGAGGTTGAAGTTTGGTTTGAAAGGAACCGAGAACAGTTGTGTATGATAAAGGTTTAATCAGATCTGTTAGCAAAGATAAAGAGGATGTTGTGTTATTGCCGATCACCGTTGACTTTTTCGATGATAAAGCCTCGGGTTTTGTCGTGAGGGATGATGGAACCTTATGGGTTGGGAATTGCATCTGCGTCCCCGATGTCCCTGAGATCCGACAAACCATCCTTTAGGAAGCCCATGCATCCATCTATTCGGTGCATCCTGGAGCTAGTAAGATGTAAAAGGATCTGGGGAAGAACCGGTGCAGATTCTAGAACGGCGAGAGAAGCAACTTCGCACCAAGGTAGTTCCGCTCGTCAAAGTGCTTTGGTCAAAGCACGGAACTGAGGAGATGACTTGGGAAACTGAGGAAGAAATGAGGAAACGCTTTCCTCAATTGTCTTCTACTTAGCGTGAGTCGCATAGCGATCCAATTACCTCATTCATTCGGATATTAATAAATAAGGAAGCTTGTCAGAGACGATCTGTCATAGTTCCTTTGGTTAATGTTTTCGATTCATCTTTACAACCTTACAGGTTTGAGTCAAAGTAAGGAATTTGTGTGTTCATTGGCAATATTCTAACGTTGAATATCATATAAGCTATGAACACTTCTCTAATAATATTCCTTCCATTTTATACAGTCGGCTCTAGTATGTTGATACTTTTGATTCCATACAAAGTTCGTCAATCCGTGCTTTTATAGATATCGAAAAAGAGTCGGGAAGTGCTCCCTATAGACTCTAGAAGGGCTCCTTTGTTTTGCTTCTATAAAAGCAGGAATCAAACCCGCATGTGAAACCAGTAATTAATGATCGATATGTCATACGTAAGGTCCTTCAGGAGGATAATTAGTAACTCTTGTTGTAGGTAGGTTCACCTTTCCTAAATCTTGATAGTATTAAACGATCATGGGTTATATATCTCATCTTTTCTTTCCATGATCGAGCAACCAAACTCTCATTGGTAAAAAGCTTGAGAATAGTATATAGATATGCGCAATTTATGTTTATGAAGAAGACAAGGACGCAAGGACACAAGTGTTGATGAAACGGACAACGTTCCCGTCGATAAACTAGAAGACGAAGACCCGCAACTCATCTCGTATGAATAAGGCTGGCTAGTTTTGTCACAATGGTTGCCTTCAATGCCACCCGGGCCATTTGGCAACCTGGAAAAGGAAGCCAGATGGGGCTGAGACGAAAACCAATGACAATCTAGTTAACCCTGTTTCTTATGTGATGCGAGTTCACTTATCTCGAGCAACGAGAGTGAATATCAAAAGATATCTTTTAAAATTTTATTACCCTTGCTTTAGATACTAATAACTATAGAGATATATACACTGTTTTCATATGTTTAAAATGTCAAGCTTTGTCATTGAGGAGTTCGGAAAGCAATGAGTTACTTTAGATGTAATTCTCATCACTCATGTATTCGATAAGTTCATTAAGCGAAGCATGCTTAAATTCTACCTATTCGGTAACCATTATTGATACCCCTAACTTTACTTTGATCAATTTATATCCTCTCATCTATTTCGAGGATACTATCATATCTTCAATTCATTTCTCATTCTTTTCTAAGTTTCGGGACGAAACTTATTTTTAGTGGGGATGTATGAAATACCCCAAATTATTTTTGGGTTATTTCTTATTTTTGTTTAATTAAATAAGTCTATATTATATCAAACTATAGTATATATCTTGTGAATTTGGTCATTTAATAAATTCACCTAAGATATATGGCATGAATTAGAATAATTAAATTATTCTAAAGAGAAATAATATATGATGGATTTAATTACATAAATCCTCTAAATACCCTTATTATTTAATTTATGCAATTAAATTAAATAATATTCATCCCGTTAAAAGGGGAGAAACCTACCTTATATCTCCATCTTTATCCGTTTTTTTTATATTTTTTTTCTTAAATTCTATTTCAGCATTATAGATACACGTCAAATCATGTTAGGGTTTTCCACAAACCAAAAACCCTCACCGCCTCTCAACATCACGGTCTCCCTTCCTCTCCCAATTCTTCCGAGCCGTGAGCAGCCACTGTCCTACCACCACCGCCGGCGATCTGGGTCGAGGCCATCACCGCTGCCCATCACCTTGCCCGGAGAACGCGGCCCTTGGCCGAAGATGCGCCACGAGCCACGGCCGAGCCCTCTCGCTGCGTTCGCCCCTGTTCGCCGCCGCCGGAGGAAGGGCCATTGCCGCTCTGTTGTCGCAACCCAACCTTCACCGCCGAGCCACTGCAATCACAGCCCTTGGCCGGAGAACGCCAAGGCCGAGCCTTCGCCTCTCGATCCGCCTGACCATTGCCCATCACCGATCGACGCTGATTGCTGAATCGCTGCAGGCCGCCTCCGTTTCTCGTCGCACCCGCCGATTGCCGTCGCAACCACTGCTCGAGCGCCGCCCCGATCGCTGCCTTACCGATGTCCACTATCGTCGCCGAGCCGCCGTCTTCGATCGCTGCCATCGACGCCGGAGGAGAGCTGCCCCCATCGTCCTGCGCTCCTCCTCTGTACGTATAAACTCCATGGAAATCAATCGGAGTTTTAGTAAGCTTTTGTCAAAATTACAGAAACGTCCCTCATTTTCATACTAATTCCGTTTCTTGCCCTAATTTAATTATTTATTAAATTAAGTGGCCAATATTTCTAAACTGTCCGATTCTTGCCTGTTTCAGCGACACCAATAAATCTCGAAGCACTCACGCCGGATCCTGCTCCCCGAGGAATTCATATTGGTATATAATATTTAACTTTATAGAATTAATTCAATTTCAGATTGAGTTAAGTAAAGTTAAATTTCATAAAGTATCAATATTAATATTCCTTTTTCCGTTGGATTCGATAGGTGCTAAAATCTCGTTTGGTTGTCATCAGCTGATCATCGAAGGTTAAGGCAAGTGATTTCGTTCAAACGCCCTTTGCGTGTTTCGTGATTCTTTTGTTGTGCCTTTTAAAATTATTCTGTGTCGAATGCGGCCCTGTGGCCAATTTCCTTGCCAATTTCGATAAATTGCATACCCGTCTGCTTGATGTAATTTATCTTTTTAATCATAAATTGGCATGAGTTAAATAAATGGGCAATTATTATTAAAGTAATTATAGTGTTATAGTCTTAAATGTGAATTGTTTGTTTATAACTCGGGATAAGTAAATGTTGCCCATTTTCTTCTTCCTAAAGTGCATGATATTCTGCTTGTTCTTTCATGCAAACTAGTGGCATGTGATAGTAAGACCCTTTGAATTATCCATGCTTGTCCCTGTTTGATTTAATGTCGTTATTATGATCACCTAGTATAAATTGTTTATATATGATAAGATAGGCACCATGTGATGCTTAGTTGTGATATGTTAAAATGCGCACCACGTGATGCGAGTGGCTTTATGCCTTTGGCAAGTTATGCAGTAGACTGACTTGCAGGTTGTGGTTCGTTAAGCCACCGCCTCAAAAGGTTTCATGAAACACCATCCCGGAATGCATTCTCTGCGGGATGATAAAACAACGATCTGATGTAGGTCGTGGTCCTTGCTAAAGGCCCGACCGGTACCACGTATTATCAATATTAGTATTCTTGTGATTAGTGTGATTATGTTGTTATCGACTTTTAATAGGTGATCATTTCAGTTATTATACTCATTTGTCTCGGGTATAATTCCTTTTCTTATCTTATAATCGATCGTTATGATCATCCGAGTCATGTGTGAATTTTTACCCTTTTCATTCAGTTTCCACTATTAAATAATCGTGTCTTTCCCTTAACCTATAACATACCGTTTTATGGTCACTGTAAGGTTAAAGTCTGAACATTTTCCCTATCATTTGCTAGTCTTAATTGTACTAACCATCCTATTTATTGGATGGCTGGTGTCCTTCGTTCTCACGAAACACCAGACCATATTCCACAGGTCTAGTGCAAGTAGCGGAGCAGGAGAGAGTTGAAGAGCAGGCTATCATTTATTGAATCTTTTACTACGCGTTTTTGAACCCCTAAAGTTTCCGCATTATTACTTTAGTTTCAGCTATTTTGGAGTTATTCCTACTTTATGGTTTTGGGTATTTTTCTGTTATTGTGATCTGATATTTTAAACTATGGTATTTAATTGACTTCCGCATATTTTATTTTAAATTGCTTAAATTATCATCTTGTTTATGGGAGCATGGTTGCATGTCCCTATAAGCCTCAGGTGAATTCAAAGACATTAAAGTCTGCGGATTCACTGGCGCTGCAACACTCCTTTGGGATCTGAAAGGGGGTGTTACAAGCGCTACCTACACATCCACTCCAAACTCAAAAGGATCATGGCGGCCGCTGAAACACAGGAACAGCTGATCGCTAGGCTTACCAGGGAACTAGCCGCAAGGGATGCTGCTATCAACGCTAAAGATGCTGCTATCGCCGCTGAGAGAGCAGCAAGGGAACAAGCACAAGCTGAGCTTGCCCAGTATCCAACCACGGCAGAGGACTACATGCACCCAACTCTCGTCGTGCCTGAATCGGCGATTCTAATCCCTGAAAACTCTTTTGAAATTCGCACTCAATTTCTCATAGAGCTTAAAAATAATGCCTTTTACGGCAGATTTAATGAGTGTCCTCTTGAACATATTACTAACTTTCATGATATGTGTCATACTCTTGCAGAAGGTACAACTCTGGAATATGTCAAGATGAATGCTTTCCGTTGGTCGCTCGCTGGACCTGCACT
Source organism: Persicaria tinctoria (assembly GCA_037127255.1). NCBI lineage: Eukaryota > Viridiplantae > Streptophyta > Magnoliopsida > Caryophyllales > Polygonaceae > Persicaria > Persicaria tinctoria. The sequence continues at coordinate 33,339,605 of JBANSL010000004.1, read as the reverse complement.
GAAATGGCTGGAAGGGCTGAAAGCAAAATCGCTCACAACCTGGGCCCAAGTAGAGCAAGATTTTCTGAACAAATTCTTCCCACCTGCCAAAACAGCACATCTGCGCCAGAAAATCACCGCCTTTAAACAGCAGAAAGGAGAACCGCTGGCAAAGGCATGGGAACGCTACAAGGAACTTCTGCGATCTTGCCCTACTCATGGACAGCCACCCTACATCATACAGGAGATCTTCTTCAACTCTCTTGATCAAGTCACTAAGGACAGAATCAACAATTATACTCGCTACGAGTATCTGACAATGCCGCCAAGTGACGCATGGGGAGTGCTGGAGAAGCTCACTACTTACGACAACAAGTATGGGTCTACTGCAACTTATGAAGAGAACCCATACGCCAGGCCAGCACCATCCATGCCACTCTATGAGCCATCAAAGGAGATTGATCCAGATGTCAGGGAGCAATACTACAGAGATCAGAATAGGAAGCTCATCAAGCAAGTCAAATATCTCTCTGTCAACCAGCCTTGTATTGAATGCGGATCACAAAGGCACACCACTCCTGAGTGCCCACACACAGAACAAGTCAGGATGGCAGAGCACCATGAGGATGCAGCTTACGCAGGGGGTCCAAATCGCTACATGGGGGACCAAAGGTTTCAGCAACCACAGTGGAACCAAGGTGTCCCTAGGAATCCCCCGCCCTACAGAGCTCCAGGACATCCAGAAAGGGACCAGAAGAAGGATGATATACAGCTGGTCCTGGAGGAAATACGGAGGAACCACTCAGAAACTAGGCAGTCCTTCAACTCCGTCTATACTCAGATGCAAGGTGTCAACTCTAGGCTTGGGGAAATGGATATATGGCGGAAAACAGTTGATACACAGATTGGTCAGCTAGCCGCAGGAATCCCCAGATAGTCAGGCGCACTCCCTGGATCTTCAGAACCAAATCCTAAGGGAAAGACTGGACACATCGCCGCTGTAAAACTCAGAAGCGGCCATCAATTACAGGAGCCAGAGGTCGGGAAACAGCAGAATGACGAGGAACAGTAAGTCGATCTCGACAAAACAGTAGTCGATCTCGACAAACATCTGGTCGACCTCGACAAGACCCTAGTCGACCTCGAGGAGAAAATTCCAGAATCTTCGTCAGCACCACACAGCAACTCGACTGGGCCCAATCTGGTCGATGTCGAGGAGCCCTTGGTCTAGAAATCTGCAGCAACTCCGACGTCTGTTCTGGCTCCGAATCAGAAAAAGAAGCTGCCTTTCCCCACAAAATCTCTAAAGGACCCAGCTGAGAAAAAGTTTCAGCGCTTCATCAAGATGCTTCAGAAGCTGAACGTCACCATCCCCTTCACAGAAGCTCTCAATGAAATGCCGTCCTACGTCAAGTTCCTGAAGGAGATTCTGAGCAAAAAGCGATCGATGGCAGAAATCAAAGAGGAGTGCAGCCATCTGGACATATTGGAGAAGAGACCGGATCCAGGTAAGTTTGCTATAACTATTGGATTTGGTCCTTACAAAATTAATGCCCTATGTGATCTTGGAGCTAGTGTTAGTATTATGCCTTTAACGATTTGGTCCAAGATTAAGATAGGTGCCCTGGAGCCTGTGGATGCTAGACTATACATGGCCAACAACACGGTGGTCATTCCAACAGGCATGGTGGAAAATGTCCCAGTACAAGTAGGTAAATTCTTCGTTCCTACTGATTTCTTAATTGTTGATATGCAAGAAGATCCTGCTTGTCCAATTATTTTAGGGAGACCATTCTTGGCGACGATGGATGCCAACATAAGCGTAAGGAAAGGAGTGCTCACCTTCAACATCAGCGATGAGGTCATTGAGTATTCCTTCAACAAAACTGAAAGGCATACGGGCCCGATGGAAGAGGTCAAATCTATCTCAGCTGGCTACATCACCTGTGGGGAACCCAAGGTCAGGAATATGACCCCTGAGGAGATAGAAAAGAGGGACATGGAGGCCCAGGTGGAGGAGATCATGGCAATCCTTAAGGAGAACACAGAGAATCCAAACGACACAGATCAAGGTAAGTCGTTGTGGATTCATTATTTTTCAGATGCCTTGACAGGAGCTAAGTATGGGGTCAAGATCGACCAGGGCTCATCGACTTCGAGTAGAACCCTAGTCGATCTCGACCAGACCAAGGAAACTCCACCAGAGTCGGCTTAGTCGAGCAGCGAACCAGAGGAGCAGCCCTACTCGATCTCGACAAGGCTTGTCGAGGTCGACCAGAACTCGGAGCCACCAGTCCCTGCGTCCTCGAGAGCACCTCCAGAGCCAGGAGAGCCCTTGTCGATCTCGATCACCCTTGTCGAGATCGACCACCACTCGGAGAGCCCAGCCCCGCCCTCCTCGATGAGCAAGCCACAAGGAGGAGAAGGTTACTCGACCTCGAGTAGTCTTGTCGAGATCGACAAGCCCACATCTTCCTCGACGGCACCTTCCTCGACGATGGTGACTCCAGGACCAAAGCCCTACTCGACCTCGAGTAGGCTACTCGATGTCGACAAGCCGCCTTCTTCATCGACTTCTGCCTCTTCGACCAGACATCCACCAGAGCCAGCAGCCTCCTCGATCTCGAGGAGCCCTAGTCGAGATCGACCAAACACCGTGGTCCCCGATTCCGTCTCTGCGAAGGTGAGCCAAGGTATGGATCTTTCTTCTCCTATTTCCATTAAAGATTTATCTATACATGGGAGAGGTCTGCCTTGGTATGTGCGATTGTGCAGGATTTCCAATGATGAGCCTAAGGAGTATGAAGTTGGAGACAAGCTCTATATCTCTAAATCTAAGGATCATTGGTTTCCTAACAAATTCAACAAAAAGCGGATGGGACCGTTCGTGGTGAACAAGATCCATTCTGGAGGACTACAGCTGATGGACAAGAATGGAGTCTTATTTGAAGCCCAGGCTACATGGGCTCTGCAAATGCCACCTTGAGCTAAATGGAAAGTCGGCCTAGCGACTATAAAATCTAGAGCATGTACATAGACTTTTTAGGACATTTGAGACTTCGTTGTTTTGGTTTTGAACACTTTTGGTTTTGCTATTATAGGTATATGTCTTCTACTTTTCAGGTCAATGGATGGAACCAAGCTACATTTATACTCGGTCCAAGGAGGTGCTGATAGGGTCTATTTTAGTCATGTTTTTAGTATAGATTTGCATATTAATTTAGAGTATGTTTACATGTTTTATAGCTTATTTGTTAGTATTTGGTTTTCGGAGTCTACATTCGTATTTTCTTGATTTCAGGTATTTTGGAGCGAATTCGGAATGAATTACATTGGACAAATTATATGAGGTCGGAGCCAAGTGCATGCTACGGAGTACTTTTGGAAGAATGATGCTACTGAAATTACGAATCAACTATGGATGGGTTAATGAATTTTACAAGGAAGGCGGCTCGAGGACGTTTGCTTGATCACCGGTCAACAAGTGTTGCATTGCTTTGGTTAATATAATTAAATAGATAGATTAGTATCGTAGATAGATAGCTTCATATATTAATATTATATATAAATTATCATACATAGAATTAGGATATAACATACTACTATATATACATTCATACGGCATAGTTGCAACAGGAGGCCGAACGTGAGTTGTGATCGGCCGACTAACTTTCATCATATACCCTAATTATGTTTTGTCTTATTTTTATGGAGATCTAAACTCTCCCGTTTTGTCTACAATTTGAAGCTTTGTTTGATTGATTGTGAGTTTCTGAATCTTGTTCCTTATTTTCTATATGGAATGTTTCGACTTCTTTGTGCTTGATTGTCTATTGTTTTATTCTATCTAGCCCGCACAACTAGTTAGAATCAATTCAATTGCTAGGGTTTTGTAGATTCCTGGTTGTGAACCTTAACCCAAGTGGCAAACTTGTTTCTTTAGGGCTGGTTGAACTAATTGAATGAGTAGGAAGTTGGATGTGTTGTTAAATCCCTCTTTAGGGATTGCAAATACCTTGGTTAATCTCTGAACTTAAAGCTATCAATTGGGTTAAATCCTTCTTTAGGGACTGTTCGATTGATAAGGGTTTCTAGGACTGGTTGGACTAGTAACTATATTAGGTCGGGACAAGGGCATTCATAGGAGACCTAAAAGGACAAGAGGAAGTTACAATATCAATTCAACCAAATAAAGTGGATAGTTGTAGGTGGAACGATTTTATCTAAATTGCTTTGCATTAATTTGTTTATAGTTTATTTTATTTTCTTCTTAGTTTCACCACTCAAAAACCCATATTTTGTCTTAATTGGTAAATAAACTTAACTTAGGAATAACTTGATTCTCTGTGGGATCGACTCGTGCTTACCACACTGCATTAGTTAGGTAGGTTCGAATTTATTTTGATACGGTTTACGCGACTAAAAACCGTCCATCAGGTGCTCCATTCGATATTTAGAGGCTCTGCACACCTGTCTTGTGAGTTTCTTTCTTTACCCTTGTTTTTATACAGTGAGGACACTGTAATGTTTAAGTATGGGGTGGGGGAAGGGCTTACTTTGTGCATATTGATCATATTTGACATATATATATATATATATATGCATTATTTCTTTGAATTGCTACATGGCTATTTTGGAATGCATTATTTGATTTATATGCTTATATGCATGGAAGGGCTTACTTTGTGCATATTGATCATATTTGACATATATATATATATATATATATATATATATGCATTATTTCTTTGAATTGCTACATGGCTATTTTGGAATGCATTATTTGATTTATATGCTTATATGCATGTTTTCCAAAGTTTTGAAAAATGACCCCCATTGAAAATTTTGAAATAATGTCATGGAAGCTTTATGGAACTCGACGATGCAAAATTAGATTCATTAGAGATATAGCATGAAATTGCCTAGTAAAGGGAAGTCACAATGAAGTGCATTATTTATTGAAAACCATGAAAGGAGGTAAAATTTGAAGTTGCTTTTGACATATTGCATGATAAGATGATGGAGGACTTTATATTTCCATATAATGCTCATATGTTTATAATCCTAGCCATACCTATGCTTATGCATCACAAAAGCCATAGTATGCCTTATTTCAAATATTGCTCCACATGATCTAAATATTTTCCATTCTTTACCTTATCCGGGGATTATGTTGAGAATGATGTAATATTATGGAGATTATTATATGGTTGTTGTGTTGTTGTTATTATTGAAGTTTGGCGGGAAATTGTTTGAAATATATGGAAAATTTAATGAGTGAAAGAAAATCCAATCACCTCAGGAGATAAAGGTAGATTGACCCTGCTCTCTAAGATAATAGTTTGGAGAGATGGGACACATTGTGAGGAGTCCAAAGCACTAAGTATCCGGGGCCATTCATGACACCCATGTTTGCGACTCGCGAGAAGGCAGTGCTGAGGTCAGAGAGGTAAAAGCATTATTATTGAGAAAAGCAATATGAAAGGTGATAAATCAAATGAAGAAAGAATGTGGAATGAAACTCAAAAGTTTGAAAGTGATCCATTTCCCCGGATCAAAAGCACCACATTGCCGAATATTGCCCATCTTTAGCCTTTTACCAATCTACTCCTTCATGAGCTTAATTAAAGTCTTCTTGATTATCAATGCTTTGTCACTTATATTGTTTTATACATAACCCTCCTTTTGTGAGTAGATGTTGCTTTTACATATTTGCACATGCATGAATCTGTGACATAAGTACCTTTTCGAGGATGGTAATTGATTGCAGGGTTATATGAGAATGAATCTAAGATGTTGAGAGTTTTGAATTCTTCCCCTGAATGACAAGAAAAAGTATTGCTTGAGGACAAGCAAGCTTAAGTATGGGGTGTTTGTTGTGAGCTGAATCTGCCATGTTTTACAGTAACTTTTATATCGATTTCTGTATACACTGCATTCATTTGGGTTTAAATAGTACAGAATCTATGTAGTTTATGTTTATTTGCCAAATTATGGAATCTACACCAGTTTCTGTTTAATTCACAGAAATCGAGGCGCTTTACAGCAATTCTACAGAAGGTCGGAAAAGCTCGGAAAAACACTACAGAAGTCCAAGGTCAAAGCAGCGGAACAAGTCTAAGAGACGAGGCTACTCGATCTCGAGTAGGCCCTACTCGACATAGACCACCATGTCCGAGCACCAGCTTGGTCGACCAGGCCTGATCGAGAGCCAGACAACCCGAGCTCCAGACCCTACTCGACCTCGAGGAGCACTTGTCGAGGTCGACGAAGCCCAGACGCCCACGTCCGGAGTCGACGAGGAGAAGCTGTCCGAGGACGAAGCCGAGGACGACCAGGAGCACTCGCTGCCACCGGCTTGACTCGCTGCAGCGGAAAAGGGACCTCGCTGCCGCGGAAGAAACCACTCGCTGCCAGCGGAAGAGCCAGCTCGCGGAAGCGGAAGAAGACCCAACTCGATCTCAACGAACTCTTGTCGAGGTCGACGAAGACCTTGAGACATGTCCGAGCATGTCCAGGCCAGTCAAGCACACCCACCCGAGGAGGCTAGTCGACAGAGCCACCCTTGTCGAGATCGACTACGACTGGTCGAGATCGACGAGCACCAGTGAGCCAACTCCGAGCCACATCGAGCAGAGTCAAGCCGAGCCGAGCCATCTTACTCGAGGTCGACAAGGCCAACTCGAGGTCGACTAGACCGCGTTCCAGAATCTTCTCGATGTGGCCTGTCCGAGTAGAATTGGAATTCCTTGGGCGCGAAGGCGGAAGATTCTATCCTATTACATCAAGTTCTATCAAAGGAGACAAGATCTATCAACATAAAGACATACTACCCTATTTAGAATTATCTTTTTCCTAGTTGATTTAATTCCATTATGTCATCTATTTATCTTTTAAGCCTTTTAGATATAGATAGATATCTTCTTTCCTAGATTAGCTAGGGAATGAAGGCTATAAATAAGGCCCTAGGGGGCTCAGTTCAGAAAAAATTCAAGACACAATTAGTTAGTTCCATTCAGAAAAGTTTAGGAGTTCTAAGGTTTTTAGGGTTTTGGCTTACAGCGAAAGTTGATTGCCAAGATTGTAAAGGCTTTGAATTTAGTTTATGCAATTCAGTTTCTTTCATCAATCAATGTCTGCGATTGCAATGAGGCGTGAGTAGTCCACCCACTTCTGGGGCTGGGGTGAGCCCGACGGTGGTCATGTGAGGCGATGCGATAAAGGTCAGATCTTTTGTGTGATTCATCTTCTATCCCTATGAGCATGATTCTTTTGCGAGAGTTGAAGGTGATCCTTGTTTGTGTTATTGAAGCGAAAGTGATCTTAATGCAACTTGGATTAATTATGTGAAAAAGGGTTAGTAACAATTAGGGTTCATGCGAGAGCCTCTATATGCCTATTTGTTAATAACGAAAGTTATTTGATGGAAAGCATGATCTTTTATGCCTTTATGTGTTGTTTTGCATGGTTATCGTTGTGGTGTTGAAACCCTGGCCTTGGAGGTCTTTTAATATATTGATTTATTTCACCGAAATTCTGAGTTCTATGTTCGAATTTGCAAAGTTTAAATTTCTGTTCTTGTCGACATAGACGAAGCTTCGTCGAGATCGAGTTACCTCTTGTCGATCTCGAGTTGGGCTGGTCTAGGTCGAGTTGGCTTTATTCTGTCTTTGTCAATTTTCACTTTCTGTACTCTGTGTCGAGCAACCCTTGTCGATCTCGACAAGCTTGTGGTCGAGATCGAGTACGACTTTCTGCTTTGTTTTCGTTTTCTGAGTTACTGTTGTCGACCACCTTTGTCTATCTCGAGTAGCTGTCGTCGAGATCGACCAGTGTGTTGCTTTGCTTCTGTTTTACTTGTTCTTTGCTTTTATTCTTTGCCCTTGCCGGGTTATTTATTTCTTTCCTTTCTGTGTTTTTGTGCTTTTCTGTTGCTGTTGTGAGAATCTGATAGCTACCTGAGAACTGCTGACGTACTTCCTCGTGGATTCGATCCTGACTATTCTCTTACTACAACGGGAGGAAGTCTTGTATTTATTTGCTGAGACAGGGAAGTCAGTCTGAACTTTATTTGATATCTATTTCAATACTCGATTTACTCCTGCAACAACAATGGTTCAACATGTGGTTTATGATATATTAACAAGAGGTGGTTCATGACTTGTATAACATGTAGTTCATGAAGTTAACAAGATGTAGCTCGGAATCAAAACACCAATCAAGACTCCCTTTGACCTTTAACTAGGAGAGGTAGCAAAGAGATTAATTGAAAAAGAGGAAATATAGAATTAGAGGAAGAACTCGAGCTGAAACCTCTCAAGTACTTGATCTTCAACGACACTTGTTTCTTATATCTCAGCTGCCTGTAGAAATTCATTATAAATGTCTTCGCTTTTGCATCAATTTCTCCTTGGAAACCCCTCTAGGAGATGACTCCGACAAGCTCGCCTTCTAGTGGACCACGCGCTCGGGGCTAGGTCCTGGCGAGGGGGCACCATCGTGATCATCTCAGATGATATTGATCAAGCCACCGGAGAGTATGCGATCGTTGAAGTTGTGACGAGGTGTCGGAGGGAGCTCACGATGATAGAGGATGGGGGTGGTGGAGTGGAGGAGGGAGGTGAGGTTGAGTTTGAGTTTGTGGAGGAGGAAACGAACCTTGTTGACGGTGGACCTCAGGCGGCTCAGTAAACTGGATATGTTCATGGAAAAAGTGTGGATCGATCAGATTTGGAGGGATCGGTTTTCTTGATCAGTGTTCTGATTTTTTAAGAGAGATGAATAGATGATGATCGATTGATTGAGATCGAGTGTGGGAAGATGGTAAAAAAGGGAAAAAAAAGAGTTGATTATGGAAAGGGAGTAGGGTGCATGGGTTTTTTTAAAGAAAAAATCAGATTCCTTTTCACCAATCATATTACTTCTTTGTTTCCCACTTGAACCCTAGCCTATATAACAAATTAATTAGGTTTAAGAAGAATATCAAATTGAGTTTTATTTTAAAAAACCAATACCAAATCTTTCAACTTCCTTTTTTTCTTGATAGTTTGAAGATAACAAATTTCACACACAAACACACACACACATTCGTTTGTTGAACAGACAAATCATTTGTGATTACCTCTTACAGTATAATTTCTGAACAAATCTAGAGCTTTGGATCAAATAAATCAACGATTGAGATTTAAGGGAAAATTTGAAGAACAATATTCATCTAAAACAACATGAATATTCGTACATAACACATACAAATGATCATGTTGCAATAAACGAATAATTTTTATATAAAAAGAATGTTAATACATACTAATAATTACATTACATTAGACGAGTAACTATGTTGTTACGTATAAATAATCAATTTGTTCACAATTTACATCATAAGGTGTGTTTACAATGGAATCATCCCCTATATATATATAATGACTAAAAATAACACAAACTATCAGTGGTGAACCAAAAGTAATACGAACTATAAAAACTATAAATTCATATACAAACTATAAGCTATTAAATTAATATTGATACAATGCTTAGAATGACAAATGAAAAATTAATTTGAACTAAAAATATAATTAACAAAAAGTTGGACAAACATTGTAAAATTAGAGGAACTCATTGTTGAAATTTCATCATTTACCTTTTGGAGGCTGGAGCAATTAGGCGCTTACATTCATATTTGTGCAAATTGACCCGGGCTCTCTCTTCAACTCGGCTCGAAATTGCAAGGTGACGGGAGGAAGAGAGGATGAGGATGGAGGGATTGATATTGAAATGACCCAAAGATCACCAATAAGTTCGTACAGTTCACTGTAGTAGAGAGTTTGAGCTCCGTCATTGCACCCTTCTACTGGCTCGATTGACATCACCATAAGCGACTTAGGTTGTGGTTCTACCACTTGCAAGTGCTCTAACAGGGGAATGCGAAAATTCAGAGGTCCGTTTGTGGGTCGAGGTGAAAACAATGAATAATAACAAAAAAAAATCCCTACACTATAAACCTCTCTTAACGCATAAATTATATGTCAAATTAAGTAATGGCTGTAGTAGATAGGATAGAATTTCAAATTTGTGAGCCTTTATGTCTAATTCAAACTACAAACCTTCGAATTTGAGATATAGGGTTCGACATCTATGAAGAAGGAGAACCCCGAAACCATGAGCATTGAGAAATTCGTCCGATTCATCAAGATCGAAAGCTAAAGAAAAAGGCACTGCTACACTTTGAATCTTCAAGCCAGACGGAAGATGAAGCCACATTTCAAACCGGTAAGGCTCTGCAAGCCGACGCCTCTTGCTCCAGCCTCCAGGAGGGAGAGATGATGAACAATACAATTCTACATAATTTTACAATTTTTCTCACTCATCTTGTTAATTATATTTTGATTCCATATATATATATAGAGAGAGAGAGAGATACACCGCAAATCCTTCTTCTTAAACGCACGTCCATTCCAACGTGCAGCCATTTTTAATTAATTAGCACGATTTTTTAATTAATTAGCTCACTACAAACCTGCACGTCTTTTTTAATATATATATATATATAGGGGGTGGCTCATGTGAGAACACCCCTTAAAGTGAGAACCTAGGAACACATCCGGATCCTAAAATGATTAAAATCCAACGGATCATATTAACCATTTTAATATATTTTCCGTTAATTGGCGTGGGACCCACCAGTGAAACACACGCACTTTTCCCTCTAAGTGCGTACAGTGCACACGCCACACGGATCCAAGGAGGGTTGCTTCTTTTTCTTTTTTCATAAGTAAAAACGCACCCAATTGCATTAAACCAACCCAGTGCTACAGTGCATGGAGGGGTTTTTTGAATTTTTTTTTGTTACATTATTTAATAAGATAATTGTGATAATTGAGGTGAAATTACATTATTCATTTAAATTAGAAAAATTATACGTATTTAGGGTGATTATTCGATTAAATTTGATAGATTATTCGGTTAAACTTCATATATTCTTTTTTTAAATTTGATAGATTATTCGGGTAAATTAGAGAGATTATTCAGTTAAATTAGAAAGATTATTCGCATATATATAAAACGATGGTTGTGTACGGGTCTATTAGTTTTAGAGAGGTTAAAAGAATAATTAATAAAATTGTATATTATTCGGTGAAATCACAAAGAATATTCATATACAAGAGAAAAATTAAAACAATTATCTATAAATTAATAATCATTTCTCAATTAAATTTGAGAGATTATTCTGTTCAATTATAGAGATTATTCATATATAAGAGGATAATTGTTTACATATTTATTAGTATTGGAGATTTTAAAATAATAATTAATAAAATTATAAATTATTCGGTGAAATTAAAAGATTATTCATTTGTAAAAGAACAATTTTTTACGGGTTCATTTATTTTAAACACAACCGATAATGGGTTTTTTTTCGCCAAAAATATTTAGTTGTAATCTCTTATCATTCCATTAATGGAAACCATTTTAATTTTTTTTAAATCAAAAATTGAAATTATTTAATGAGCCCGCAAATCACAACACGTACCACGCATTTATTCAATTTGAAATGTGGTGGAACATTACATTATTCGGTGAATCGAGAATCATTATTTGTTGAATCAGAAATGATTATTTGTAGATATAGGACTATTATTTACCCTATTAAGAATAAATCTAAAATTCACAAAAAAAATTGATAGATTATTCGTATTTAACAAAATGATTATCCGGTTAAATTTGATATATTATTCAATTAAATTTTATAGATTATTCGGTTAAATTATACTCTGTAGAAATTATTCGAATATAAGATGTAGGGTGATTGTTTACATGTTTATTAATAATCAAGTTAGAAATGAAAAAATTAAACAAAAAAAAATAAATCAAACCCACCTGCTGCCAGTTACAAATAGAAGAAAAAAAAAAAGAATGTGAATTTTTTTAGGGTGATTTTGGTAGAGGACCTTTTTTGAATATTCAATTAGTCATTTAGCCCCTAAATCAATTTAATTAGTTTTGCCCTAGACCCTTTTCCAATAGGATGGGTTGGTCAATGGTCAACGTTGACCAACCCATTTTGATGCCAACTTTTTTTTTTAATTATTTAGTGATGTCATATTTTACCGTTTTGATGCCAAAATTTTACTATATTTTATTTTCACTTTGATGCCACTTTTCTAATGAAATAATTGGATGTCACTTTTTTAATGTCACTTTTTTTAAACCTTGATGACACTTTTTTTTTTACAGTAATGTCACGTTGATCATTGATGCCATTTTTTTTTGCTGTTAACGACTGATGCCACTTTTTTTTTATGTCAATTTTTTGATAATATTTTTTTTACCGTGATGCCATTATTTTTGATGATATTTTTTCAAAAGTAGTATTTTTGATGACATTTTTTTCTTTAATGTGATACAAAATTTTCAAAATGGCATCAATGGTCAACGTGACATTAGAGTAAACAAAAAATGTCATCAAAGTTTAAAAAAAGTGTCATCCAATAATTTAATTAGAAAAGTGGCATCAGAGTGAAAATAAAATGTAATAAAATTTTGGCATCAAAACGGTAAAATATGACATCACAAAAAATGTCATCAATGCCATTATTTTTGATGATATTTTTTCAAAAGTAGTATTTTTGATGACATTTTTTTCTTTAATGTGATACAAATTTTTCAAAATAGCATCAATGGTCAACGTGACATTAGAGTAAACAAAAAATGTCATCAAAGTTTAAAAAAAGTGTCATCCAATAATTTAATTAGAAAAGTGGCATCAGAGTGAAAATAAAATGTAATAAAATTTTGGCATCAAAACGGTAAAATATAACATCACAAAAAATGTCATCAATGTTTTAAAAAAGTGGCATTAAAAAAGAGTCATCCAATCATTTCATTAGAAAAGTGACAATAAGGTGACAATATTCTGATTCCACGTTTTAAGTTCTTATGCCATCAATTATATAAAATTGTCACCATAAAATTTTGACATCAAAACGGTAAAATATGAAAAAAAAAAAGAGTTGGCATCAAAAAAAAAAAAAAAAGTTGGCATCAAACTGGGTTGACCGGTCAACGGTAAACGTTGACCATTTAAGAAGGCTTAGCATGCTAAAAAAACAATTAATGGGCCTATCTAGCTAACCAAATATGCTTAAAGGTCCATTTGAACAAAATCCCTCTTTTTTTTATCTCATGCCTCACGTCACGCGCTACAAAGTGAGATGAGAATAGATTTGAAGTGGCCCCGTAATTTTTATTTTAAAAAATTGGTTAATTTAGGATAAATCTTGACCATCCATTTCATCTAAATCGACGATCCAAATCCGTTCTTATGTTCCTATCTTAAGAGGTGTTCCCATTTGATCTACCCTCTCTCTCTCTCTCTCTCTCTCTCTCTATATATATATATATATATATATATATATATATATATATATATATATATATATATATATATATATATATATATATATAGGGAAGGGTTCGGGTGAGAACACCTCTACCGGTGAGAACGAAAGAAACAATTTGATTGGTCCAAGAAATATTTTGATATGTTTTGATTGGTCCACGTCATTAAAAAATAGGATTTTTTGGTAAGAGCAAGCCCAACAGGTTTTGTAAAAATTCTCTAAAATAGAGATCAAAATATCAAAATCTCTAAAAAATTTACCCTCAAACTCCAACAGCTTATCTATTATACAGATTTCTACATTAATTATATAATATAATAAATACAAATTTCTTCCCTCTCTCCCAAAGCAATTAATGTTTTCCCCCTCTCTCTCTCCCAAAACAATTAATGTTTTCCACTCTCTCTCCCAAAAATGGTGCATCCTACCACAAAAGAGATGGTGGAGCATTAATTTTTTCCTCTATCTCCCAAAGCAATTAAAGTTTAGAGTGTGTTTGTCTTGCTACAAATATAGAGCAAAATGTAGTCTCTCTCCAAATTTCTCTATTTTGCAGATTGATATACAAAAGCTGTTGGGGCAAAAAACACTCATTTTTCTCTAAATTTTCCACTTTTCTTTATTTTAGAGATACTGTTGGGGTTGCTCTAAGTGTCCCTTTTCATAAGGGAATGTCCATTTTTATAATGTATTTTGCAAAATGTCCTAATATGACATTTTTACCCTTACCTTTGCCTTCCTTCCTTTCAAGCCCTGCGTTTCATCCCCAAATCCAGGTTTCAACAGAAATCAACCATGGCGGCCTCCTTACAGCCGCTCCTTCCTCCGCGGCGGTCTCCGTACAGCCGAGCAACCATGGCAGTCCTCCAGTCCCCTTCAAGACGGAGCAATCTTCATTGTTCAGGAGATCAGTCTCCCTTGTTCTGAAGCCAAGGTCTCTTTCCAAGGTAACAACGGAGACAAACCCGTTTTGTTTTTGAAGAAGAAAAAGGGGGCTCACACAACATGTAATTATATTTTGTCGGACTTATGCCATAATTGTTATATATATATATATATATATATATCCATTGCTGCTGTTGGTTTATTGTTGTTGTAGCCTGTTGGCAGGATGTATGATTTTAATAGTCATTTTAAGTTAAAAAATTTAAAAGGGAGAAAAATCCAATAAATGAAGCAATGGGGATTCGAACTCAACACCAAATCATTCAAATTCCCACCCCTTACCAACTAAGCTAACCACATTACTTATTTTTCTTTCAAATTAACTTGTTTTAACCCTTAAATTATCAAAAATTACCAAAAAAATACATATTTTTAATTTTTTTTTACGTTTTTCCTCCGACCCAGGGGGCTCGAGCCACCTCATGCCCCCCTCCCTCCGCCCCTGCCTGTAGGTTCTTATTTGATTATTTTTTTACAGTAACGAATATGAAGTCCCAAATTGAGTGTACCTTTGAATTCGAAAATATAATTTTGATAACTTTCTTGTTGAAATTAACGTGCTGATTTGCTTTTGAAAAGGGGGAAACCACCATTGAAGGCTCCAAACACGGCTTGACCAAGGTAGGATGACAGAGTTGACTCGGCAAATTCGGCCGAATGAACTCGCGACTCACCGAGTCAAGTCATTGGCAAGAGTCGGCGCATGAATTAGCCTTGATTTTTCTACTGTCATCAAATGTTGTATAAATGTTCTTATTAATTGGTTCTTATTAATTGGAACCCATTTACAACCCTATTAATTGGAACCATTAGCAAAATCACTAATGTCACCAACCAAACAATCCTAAATAAGTGAGAGTGTTATTGACAGTGTCATCATAATTAAAAAAAATATATAGTGACAACTCTTTTTTGTTGTTGCCAACTTTATTTGTAATTTTTTTTTGTGACATTTTTTCATCAACATATTCAATAACTTCCAAAATGTTATTAGTAGTGTCACCACTACAAAAATAGTGAAACAACTTCTATCACCAAATGAATTGAAAATCCTAGGATACAAGGAGAAA
Organism: Persicaria tinctoria; assembly: GCA_037127255.1. NCBI lineage: Eukaryota > Viridiplantae > Streptophyta > Magnoliopsida > Caryophyllales > Polygonaceae > Persicaria > Persicaria tinctoria. The sequence goes on along the minus strand of JBANSL010000004.1, from coordinate 33,324,211 downwards.
AAACATTATAGAGGCTAATGCTAACCAAAAGAAAATTTGGTGGTGTCACCACCATAAAAAAAAATCTCACCACAAATGTACAAAGTGGTGTCACCACTAGTGTAGCAAGGAAAAAAATGGTCAAGTGTTATTAGTAGTGTAACCAAGGAAAAATAGTGTCACCAAACTCACCAGTCACCACTGTTGTCACCGAAGGAAACACTAGTAGAAAATAGGCTTTTTAGCCCGAGCGTTTTCAATAATATAGCCCGGATATGGAGCAAATAGGGTCCGGGCATCAGCTTAATGTGATAATAGGGTCCGGACCCAAAAAATACACGCCCGGGCTAATAGAGTCTTGTCAGATTTTGGGAAAAAAAACTCAAGAAAAAAGATCACCTAGGACAAGGGAAAGTGTTATAAGCAGTGTCACCACAATTAAAAAAAAAATCATTGCTGTCACCAAAAGAAAAAAAATCCTAGAACAAGGTAAAATGTTATTAGCAGTGTCACCATAATAAAAATAAATAAATAAATGTAATCACTATTGTCACTAAAGGAAACTCTAGGACAAAGGAAAATGTTATTAGTAGTGTCACCACTCACCACAATAAAAAAATGTATCCACTACTGTCACCAAAAGAAAACAGTACTGTATTAAGAGACGAATGATTAAGTGTGTTAATAGTGATGTCACCAACACAAAAACAGTGTCACCACGAGTGTACGAAGTGTTGTCACCACCAGTGTACCAAGAGAAACAATGGTCAAATGTTATTAGTCATGTCACCAAGTAAAAACAGTGTCACCAATGCTGTCACCAAAGGAAAACTCGAGGACAAGAGAAGCACAAACCCTAGAGGGGCTAATGCTAAGCAAAAGAGCATGTGGTGTTCAGTATATATCATCACAAAGTTCAAATACGCGTGTCACCACTATTGTCATCAAATAATATAAACCCTAAGACAAGGAAAAGAATGGTCCAATAGTGTCACCACAAGTGTACCAAGTATTGTCACCACCCGGTGAAAGAATTGCCAAGTGTTTTTAGTGGTGTCACCAAACAAAACTCTAGGACAAGGAAAAGTGTTATTAGTCGTGTCATCGCCAAAAAAATAGTGTCATCGCAACTGTCATCAAAGAAAAAAAACTAGGACAAAAGAAAGTGTTATTAGTGGTGTCATCACAATAAAAAAAATGTAACAACTTCTGTCACCAAAGGATAACACATTGAAAAGGGAAACACAAACCCTAGAGGGATTAATGCTAAGCAAAATCATTACCGTCATCAAAAGAAAACCCTAGGGAAAAAAAAAAGGTGGCCAAGTGTTAATTGTGGTGTCACCAACATAAAAACAGTGTCACCACAAGTGTAAAAAGTAATGTCACCACCAGTGTACCAAGTGAAAGAATGGTCAAGTGTTCTTAGTGGTATCACCAAAGGTAAAAACAGTGTAATCACAACTGTCACCAAAGGAAAGCCCTAGGACAAGGGAAACACAAATCCTAGAGAGGCTAAATCTAAGCAAAACAAATACTGTCACCAACGCAAAAACCTAGGACAAAGAAAAATGTAATTATTAGTATTGTCACCACAATATAAAAAAAAAATGTAATCGTTGGTGTCACCACTATAAAAACAGTGTCAACACAACTGTCACCAAAGGAAAAACCTAAGAGAAGGGAAAGTGTTATTAGTGGTGTCACCACAAAAAAAATATATAACCACAGTTTGATGACAACTTTGTTTTTACATTTTTTTATGGGGTTAACTGTCACCAATATAAAAATAGTGTCACCAAAGCAAAACATTAGGACAAGGAAAACACAAAAATGCTAATCAAATATACATTGATGTCACCAAAAGGAAAAAACCAATTCATCTTAGTCCATGTAATTTATCTTAATTAAACATTCATATTTATACTCCAAAATGGCCATCAAAAGCAAATAAGGTAATTATTGGATTTCTCCAAATCCTTGTCTCCTGGCAATTATGTGCCTCATCAAAAGCAATTTTTTTTCTTTTAAAAAAATTAATCAATCTTCACAAGAACAACTTCATAAACAATAATCAATTTTCAGGATCCAAAGTTGCAGATTTAGTTTCCAAAGCGATTTCGGAAGAATTACATTTCGAATCCACAAAATCCAAAGCTTATCACTGAAATTGTGAAAATTCTAATTGTTTCGGTGGTTGAATTCAGTAGTAAACGCTGTAAAAATTGCAATTTGGGGTTCTCAAGTCGGAGAAGACCCAAAATTTCAATAATCTGAGATGAGTGGCAAGGATCCAGTCAATCTCAACGGCGATCAGATCTCGGAGCTGCGCAAGATCTCCGATGTCCAGCTCGATGACGATCAGATCTCGGAGCTGCGCGAGATCTCCGATCTCGCCGGCCTGGAACTTCTCCCGGTGGTGGCGACGACGATCGACAGTGAACATCTTATGTCACACAACACTCAACCTCACCTACGGTGGCTGCGAACCAGGATAAAAAATGGAGGAGGGGTAGGGATGAGTAAGGGTAAAACAGGGTTTCCAAAAAAATTTAGGACATTTCAAAAAATCTTAGTTTAGGTGGACATTTAGCAAAACTAGTAAACAAAAGTGGACATTTAGCTAAATTTCTTCTAAAAAATACGGGCAAAAATTTCGCATTTTGCATCTGGCCTGGCTCGGAAATGCGAGGCCCACTCGCAGCATCTCAGCTCTCCGCGCGCGTGGTGGACGCGCCTGAGAGAGTAGCGGCAAAATGCCACTCCTCCGTGTTGAAGTTGGGAATCGAACCCCGGATTTAATTAACCTCCAACACTCCTTCAATCACTACACCCCTCAAATCTTCTTGTCTATTAAAGGCATCAATTAAAACTATGACTCTTCGACTTAAAGTCACCACTCTAATTATAATTAATATGTTTTCACATAAATTTATTAATTACACATTAATTGATATATTAATATATATTTCGCCCTAAATAATGATAATAAATATATTAATATATACTTCTCCATAAAAATTTCACTTTTTTATAATTTCATTTTTCAAAAAATGATAATAAATATATTAAAATAAAATGGTTCATGGACCACTACTCTTTATTTGATAAACACTTAGAATTTATTTTATGAACCACTACTATTTAATAATTATAAAATTTTCATTCTTCTTTTATTTTCTTTTAATGTTTATTTTTTAATTAATTAATTAATTTTTTTATAAATAAAATGATTTATGAATCAATACTATTTATTTGATGAACCCCTACTCTTTATTTCATGAACCACTAGAATTTACTTCATGAACCACTACTTTTTGATAATTGTGAAATTTTCATTCTTCTTTTATCTTTTTTAATGTTTATTTTGTAGTTATTTATTTATTTTAAAAATAAAATATTCCATGAAGTTGTTTATTTTTAAAATAAAATGGTTCATGAAGCTATAAATAAGTGGTTCATGAACCTCCTGGTTGCTTGGCCGCCCCATCTCCAACCGCCGCTGCCTCCATCCCTGAAGTCTCTGTCGGCCTGAGCGGCTCCGCCCTTGGCCTCCATCTCCAACCGGAACCCGCCCAGCTCACACTGTTGTCGCTGTCCCCGGTGTCCGCCGGCCCTGAGCAGTGGCTCCCAGCCCTCGACCTTCCACCACCGGTGCATCACCCTACTACCCACCCTTTCTGTTCATGGCCGTGTTAGATCCTGGGGGGCCGGCAAGTCAACCCTCGCCTTCCTGACCGCCCCACGTCTCCCCATCCTTCGGCGCCTCCTACATGTCTACTTCTTCACCCTCTGTTTGTGTCTAACTTCAAATCTAAAGTTCTTGAAAACCAAACCCCCAATCCCAAATTTGAAACCCAAAATTGCAAGTAATCACTGCAACCAAAAAAAAAAACCCAATTTGATAACCAAATCTACTCTCCAATCAAACTTCAAACCGGTTGAATTGAATTATAAAACCACCGGATGTTGTTGTTCTAATCCCCACCTTCGAGCCCAGATTTGGCGACACCTCTCTCGAATCTTTCATCTGATTCTTGGGACTCCTCCGCTGTTGGGTCGATGTCGCTGTATCCCTCTGCGTCAACCTCCGCCTATCCTTCCTCTCCGTCTCCCGCCTCTCAGGTAACCTCTCCGTGTCTCCATCCTTTCCGGTTCTAAAACAAACTCTCTTTCAATCGGCGTTGTTAACATGCACACCCAATTGTCCTCTCCAAATCTGTTTTTTGTCCCTAATCTATAGATTTGATAACCCAAATCCGTTTTTACTCAAATTGAATACCCAAATCTGATAAACCCACCAAAAATTGGAAAGCCCACAAATCCGATAAACCCAGTATAGCCCGCTTTGATCTACCACCTTGGGTCTAGATCCGAAACCATCACCACCTAAGTGATCTCAACAGCAGTCCAGATATCAAGAATCAAGACAAGATCTCAAGACACAGTCCAGATATCAAGAATCAAGACAAGATCTCAAGACATTAGGGTTATAATTTTCTAGTTGTTTTAGCTTTTATTTTATGTTGTTGTTTTTTTCTTTTTTTTTCTTTTCGTTTGTTCGGCGACTCTCTGCGTAGGGTCTAACAAGTCATCTTCGGATGGCTTCTGGATCGCTTGTCGGTCCACTTCTTGCCCACGGTATAAAAAAAAGGGTTATAAAGAAGTGAACCACTTTCTATTTATATATTTAGCCACTGAATCATTCTCTACACATGTGTTGAACCATTTACTATAAAATTGATGAGCCACTTCTATTTAATTCATGAACCAATATATATTTAGTCGCTGAACCACTCTCTATATATGTGTTGAACCATTTACTATAAAATTATGAACCGCCCTCTATTGAGTCATTGAACCACTCTCTATTCCGTCACTGAACCACTCTCTATTCGGTCACTGAACCACTCTCTATTCGGTCACTGAACCACCTTTTATTCAGTGACTGAACCAACCTTTATTTAGTCACTGAACCAACCACTTCATCAAGTTAACAAGAAGTGGTTCATCAAGCTATAACGAAGTGGTTCATGAAGCTATAAGGAAGTAGTTCATCAAGTTATCAAGAAGTGGTTCATCAAGTTATAAAAAAGTGGTTCATGGGCCTATAAGAAGTGTTTCATCAAGTTATCAAGAAGTGGTTCATCAAGCTATAAATAATTATGAAGAAGTGGTTCATCAAGTCATCAAAAAGTGGTTCATCAAGTTATCAAGAAGTGGTTCATGAAGCTATAAAGAAGTGGTTCATCAAGTTATCAAAAAAGTGGTTCATCAAGTTATCAAGAACCGTTTCATCAAGCTATAAAAAAGTGGTTTATGAAGCTATAAAGAAGTGGTTCATCAAGTTATCGAGTGGTTCATCAAGCTATAAAGAAGGGGTTCATGGGCCTATAAGAAGTGGTTCATCAAGTTATCAAGAAGTGGTTTATCAAGCTATAAAGAAGTTATGAAGAAGTGGTTCATCAAGTTATCAAGAAGTGGTTCATCAAGCTATAAAGAAGTGGTTCATCAAGCTATAAAGAAGTGGTCCATGGGCCTATAAGAAGTGATTTATCAACTTATCAAGAAGTGGTTCATCAAGCTATAAAGAATAAATAAAATGTTAAGCCACTGAACCACTCTCTATTTTTTATAATTAATTTTTTTAGTCACTGAATCACTCTCTATTTTTTCATTGAACCACTTTCTATTTTTTAAAATTAATTTTTTAAGTCACCGAACTACTCTCTTTTTAGTCAATGAATCAATCTCTATTTAGTCAATGAACCAATCTCTATTTAGTCAATGAACCAATATCTATTTAGTCACCGAACCAACCTCTATTTAGTCACCGAACCAACCTCTATTTAGTCACTGAATCAAACTCTATTTAGTCATTGAACCAACCTCTATTTAATTGTATTCATTTTGCTGCATATATGGATCAATTAGCATAAGCATGAGCCAATAATAATAATATACTCCGTTTAATGGGGAGTCTCAGAATTTATCATCTCAAAGTTATAGGCAGTGTTCTAAATATCGGATATACCGGCCGATATATCGGCGATATAACGGGGATATTTAAAACCCGTTACGATATTGTAACGGCCCGGGATTATGATTCCCGGGTTACGTTTCGAGGGATGAAACCCCTCGTTAGGATCTTGCGCCCCGAGTACAGGTTGAAGGTTTCAAACCTACTTTAATGTTTTCAAAGGGGGATTTCATACCCAAAATCGAAGGGATCGTTGGAATCTCCGGGGAAGTCCCCTGTACCTGTCGTAAGTCTAAGCGTGGAAATCAGAAATAGTGCGACTAGCGGAAATAAGTGTAATACAAGGGGGTGCCACGGCGGAGCCGGGTCAAAACGGAGTCAAAAGTATAAATCCAAAAAAAATATAATCAGAGTCTGGTGAAGTCTATAACTCCAGCGCTCACTCTCCGCCGACAAAATGACCCGCGCAATAAGCAAACAACACCGATAGGATGAACATAAATAATACCTAAAAAAATTGATATGGGGCGGGATCAGATCGATGCCCACTTAACTCTGCATCCCAACCATAAGCACACATATACGCTATACCTAATAAAGATGCTCTAATGCAGTACGAATTTCAAACACACTAGCATGCTCCTAGTTCATAATAATGTGCAGAAATACTGTAAAGGGCCCAAGACAATGCCAAGTGGCATATCCCTCTCCTACCTCCACCCCTTCCGATAGGTGGAGACTGGCCAGCTCGTGAATGCATTCATTCATAATCGGGGGGCACGCATGCCTAACCCGCTCCACAATAAAGCCCGCAGGCATCTCATAATACAAGGAAGTTTATGACTCGATTGACTCAGGGTACCCGATGAGGTTGGGCTACCTTATGACCCTAGCAAAGACTCTAGGACTATCACAGATAACGACCGTTCTGTTTACATACGCATAAAGAAATAGAATGCTCAACGATCGATGCAACCTAGCATGGTACTACATGGCATGCTGATCATGAATGCAAGCACCTAGTATATCATGCACCTAAAGCAGGGAATAGCTCTGATCAATCTGAGTAAGCTCCGAAGAGACTTACCTGGAAGTGCAGAACAACAAAAGGACAACAACTAGGTATACACGCAGCCAACATGTCACATATGATCACCTAACACATATATAAGCAATATAAATAAGTCTATTCCTAATGTTACTTAAAGCATACAATATCACACATAAGTCCTCAAATTTATTCCTCATTTTCCCAAGATTTCCCGAAACTCTTTTAAAACCTCAAGTTAGATCAAGTCACCATTCATAACGTTTTCTCAATCATCCAAAAATCCATTATTCTTTTAAATCAACTTATTTTATTATTTTATCAAAATAAATCCGACATGGTTAAGGTATTTCCAAAATTCCTCTTTTTAATTTTATTAAATCCATTTCCAACCTTTAAAATCTTTTTCAAATCCAAGTCCAAATATTATACTTTAAATCTCAATAATAATATTCTATATTATATTCCATCTATTTAATATTTATATATTTGAATATATAAATCCCGTAAAGCTCATTTTATTAACACATTTCACAAAATAGGCCCAAAATTCCAACTCAACCCGAAAAAGGATACCCGGCCCACAGTCAAACTTTCTCCATTTTTAAAGGCAAGATATCCGGCCCAATACAATTTAGTAGGGCTGTTCATCGGCTCAAAACCGATCCGAACCTGGCCAAACCGAACCGAACCGAAAACCGAAATTTCAAAAAACGTAAACCGAAAACCGAACCGAAACTAATAGGTTTGGTTCGGTTTTCAACCGGTTTGGTTTCGGTTCGGTTAGGTTATAAACCTAATTGAACCGATTTTATTTGAGCATTATTTTTTGAGGTGAGCATTTAAAAAAAAAAATAAACTCATGGTTTACCTACACATGCCTCTTTTTTTTATATTAGCTTTGGTTACCAAATGCCATATGAGAACCTTCCTCATGTCATGACATGAGCATACATAAAGTACAGAGAGTGTAATTCCATAAGGTGAGTTGATTTCATAAGGTGTATACGTACTCAGCAATTGATTAGCTTTTGGGCTGGTCTCAATGAGTTGAGCTACCAACAATAGGTTGAGCAAGCTGCAAGTGCAACAACACATATCAGGTGAGCAAGCTGCAAGTGCAAGTGTGTAGCAGTAAAAATGCACAAATGAGCTGAGCAAAAATGTGCAACAGTGGCTGCGAACAGCGAACTGGCGAACAGATGAATAGGTGACTCAGGCGAGAGTGCGAGACCGAGATGGAGACCGAGATGGAGACGGGAGAGGAGAATCAGGATCCCTAATATGGTGTCAAGAGACAAGAGGCGAACAGCAACCTAAGGTGCTATGGGTAAATGAAAACATTTTAAAAAAATATCGGTTTTCTCTCGGTTTAACCGAACCGAGTCCGAACCGAACCTAAAACCGAAAATGAAAATTTCTTGAACCGAAAACCTAAACTGAAACACGTCGGTTCGGTTAGGTTCCAGTTATTTCGGTTCGGTTCGGCCCAAAAATTCGGTTCGAACCGAATCTGAACAGCCCTACAATTTAGGCCCAACCATTCCAACCTCTCCCATCTTCTGGAAAGCAAAGTTTTCTTTTATAAAAAAAAGGAGGAGGGCCCATGGCTGAGGTGGAACGGGACCCCACAACTTCTTCTTCCATTCAGATCGAAGGAAAGAAGGGGAAGAGCAGAGAAGCTCCACTGCTCTCGAAAATGGCGGAAGGGAGAGGGAGAGATGGGGCTGCCGGCGACGCCCGGACTCCGGCCACCCAATCCCGACGCCGGCACACACATACAAGACAAGAAGGGAGGGAAGGAGGAGGAAGGGAGAGGCTCACCGAGGGCGTCGACTCGCCGGAAAAATCTCGTCGGAAATCGATTCGGCTTCGTCGGAGGCCCAAACTGATTTTACTTGTCCTGGGTCGAGAGAGGAGATCAAAAGTCAGAACCTTGCCGAGTTGAGAGCGAAGGGAGTGAGGAAAGGAGCTTACCGAGCTCGATCCGCGAACGGGGAAGAAAGGAAGATGGTGGCGGCTCCGGTGTTCCTGGCGGCTCGTGGGCGTCGACAGCGGAGCTAGGAGGATGGAACTCGGAGTTGGCGTGGCTCAAGGAGGAGGTGGTGGTGCTCGCTCGAGGCTGCGCTCAGGGAGGTGCTCGGCTGGGTTGCTCGGAAACGGAGCTGTTGCTCGGCTATTGGGGCTCTCGGACATGGATTCGAAAGCGGAGGGAGGGGGCTGCGTCTTGATAAGGTTGCTGTCGATGGTGATTGCAGGAGGTGGCGACAGTGGGAGGAAGGAGTCCTCTTTGAAATTGGAATGGGAGTAGGAAAGTGGGGGATTTGTTCCCTCTGATTTATGAAATGTGAGGCTCCAGCTTGGGTCATCAACAATTCACAGAGAGGAGAGGTGAGGTCATTGGGCCTGATTTTTGTTTTAAAGAGGGATGGGTGCATTGCAACCTTCGGTCAACCAAGGGTAGAATTGCAGGGTGTTTGTACTCTTGTATTTGTGTGGGTGTGAAAGAGAACCCAAATTTTGATTTCTAATGGGTTAAAGAATCTGATTTTTTTTGAAGAGAGAATTGTTGTTTGTTTGGCATTTTGTCCAAAAGAGTGTAACATCTTGAAAGATAGGGGATAAGATTTTACCCAATGGGAAGAAATGAGTTGGGATGGATAACCATGGAATAAGTGTAGGGATTTGGGTAACAATCGGTGATATGAGACGGAAAGAATTTTTCCAATCCCGACGAGAAAGACGGATTCAATCGTTAAAGTTAAAAGTTGGGCCGGAATTCGCTTAAGTGTTTCGAGTTATATTTATTAAGTTAAGAACGAGTTTTTCTTGAAGTATCCGATCTAAATTCATTTTTCCGAAAATTAGGATTTAAAAATCCGAGCCTTTACAGATATCGGGATATCGGTTGGAAAATATCGGTCAACGGATGATATCGGGTCAACGACCGATATATCGGTCAATATCGGGTTGACCGATATATTGATAGCTCAAAAACGACGTCGTTTGATAATTTAAAAAAATAAAGTTGGTTGGGTTAGGGATTTCTCTTCGAATTGGTGCCCAGCGTAGCGTTAGGTCATCCTCATCTCCTCTTCATTCTTCGTTTCGCCGGACAATGACCAGTCGACCACTCCATCCTTCGACCGGTAACCTCGCTTCCCTCGTCCATCGTTCTCCGGTCTAGCAGCTTCCCCGACCGCCGCCGTGCCACACCCCAGCAGGCTGCAGCGCTGCATCTTCTTCTGTCTGTTTGAAGTTGTACGACAATAAATCGACAGTAAATAAACCTCTTTCTATTCGTGCTTTGATTTTTGGTTGAATGAATGTGTTGAATTGATTACATGGGTTCAATTTGAGATGTTTAAAGATTGATAAGTGCTCTGAAATGTGTTTTGATTTGGGGGGTTTCGAACGAAATTCAATTTGGGAGGTTTGGAATGGGTCTCGATTTCTGAATTTGGTTGAATGAGTGTGTGTGACTACTCACCGAACTACTCATTTAAAATTAATTTTTTAATCGAACCACTTCGGGCCTGTTTGGCATGGCGTTTGAAAGCGTTGAAAATGAGCGTTTTACGATTCCCGAAAATCTATCTCAGCACAACGCTTTGTAACCTTGTTTTGCAACACAGAGCGGTTTTCAAACGCTTTCCCATTTCATCTCTGAAAAAAGCTTCCATGGCGTTTCATCCACCGCTTCCATGGCAAGCGTTCGATGAAATTTCAAGAGCGGTGGAGCTTGGAAAAGTCAGAATTGCCCTCTCTTCAGTCCAATTCGTCATCTTCCTCCGTCTCCATTTCAGAAAATTGAACTTCGCTTGCTTTTGCCATGTGAATGTGAAGAAGATGAAATTCGATCTTGTGGTGTGTTTTGAGGCTTGCAATCAATCAACTCGACTCGCGATTTGATTTAGAAAATCACTAATGTCCTTTTGTTTTTGTTGGAATGTGCTCTTCGAAGGTTCCATCTCACCCAGCCTTCATCCACCCAACATTGTAATTTGATGCTGCTAGATTTCTGTTCACCAGTCACTCGTACTTATTCGGTGCTCGTTGTAATTTGATTTTTCGTTTCATAGCCCGATCTTGTTGTTGTGCTATAAAGTAATGTATTTTTTTTTTTTTAAAAGAACTTTATAACCCGGGTCAAATATGACCGGGTCGTAAAGTCATGCATCAAATAAAATAGTCTCATTGTTTTTTTCATTTATTGATACCCATTTTGGTAATTTTACTATTTAATCTCCAAAAAACTTGGATAATCAATAGTCATGCCAAACAAAATACCCATAATTTTAAGCTAGATTATAATATAAAGTTAGATTAAAATTTAATCTAGATTATAATCTAAAACTAGATTATAATCTTAAGCTAGATTAAAAAGTGTGCATGCCAAACATACCCTTCATCAATTTGGTTGAATGAGTCACCGAACCACTTCATCAAGTTCGGTGACTACTCATTTAAAATTCATTGAACACTAATTTTTTAAGTCACCGAACTACTCATTTAAAATTAATTTTTTAATCGAAACTCACCGAACTACTCACCGAACTACTCATCAATTTGGTTGAATGAGTCAGTCACACACTAATTTTTTAAAATTAATTTTTTAAGTCCCCGAACCACTTTCTATTGAATTTGGGAGGTTTTGATGTGGTTGAATGAGTTTCGATTTCGAATTAGTGTGTGACTGACTGAATATGTTCTGAATTTGAGGGAATACTAATAAGTTTTGGGTTCAATTTGGTTGATGACAAATTTGTTAATATGGTTGGAAGCTAATAAGTTTTGGGATCTATTTGGTTGAATTAATGTACTTTCAGGAAGTTTTTAATTTGAGGGAATACTAATAAGTTTTGGGTTCAATTTGGTTGAATTAATGTACTTTCAGGAAGTTTTGATGATCCAATGCAATGGGTTCCTTCACAATTTTAATAATATTTTTTTTTATGTATTTTTACATTTTGAAGTATAAATATAATATTTATTGTTAAAAATTAGTGAAACCGATAAATCCGATATATCCCGATATATTCCTGATATATCATTTTTACTCCTAACCGATATGACTCCGATAGGCGATATTTAGAAGCTTGGTTATAGGTAATCAATCTGTACATAATAATAATATACTCCGTAGTTAACAACCGGCGAGATTGTTCATGTTTCATATCAAAAAATACATATAATTAATACAAATACAAATTACAACAAGGTAAACTATAGCTTTTTGAACCATTCATGAAAAAGACTCAGATTAACTGGTTTGACTTAGCAAATTAATAATTCAATCTGTACTGTTATGTAACCATGTAACTAGCTAGGTTAATACTCCGTATAAAATACATGCGTACTTTTTTTTTTGTGTGTCTAAAGACTTAATTAATTTGACTAACCACACCCAGTGAACTAAATCCTGTGAATCACATCAAGTGAACCAATCTTAACCATTATTAATGAACCAATTATAGAGTGATTGACAAATCATGTAAACCACACTCAGTGAACCATATCCAGTTAACCAATCTTAACCAAATCCCGTAAATCACACCCAGTGAACCACACCCGGTGAACCAACCTTAACCAAACCTAGTGAACCAAATTTTGTGTACCACACCCAGTGAACCAATCTTAATCATTATTAATGAACCAATTATAAAGTGATTTCCAAATTCTGTGAACCACGAACAAATCTTAACCACACTCTATATATGTGTTGAACCAATTGCAATGTATTTATAAGCTACATTATCATACGTTATGATTTCACATTTTTATAAAACTAAATTTAAACATATGGCTTAAGTAGAATGATTTCATATATACACTCTAGGAAGTATAATGATAGGACAGTATTATAATTTTTGTTCCATGGAAAGTGTAAGATAGCGGAATTGATGTAAAGTCCTCCTTGAGGGTTTCCATTCATTGATATAACATATATATAGGTTACAAGGTATTGGGCCTTAACGGGCTTTCAGCCCACTATACAATAGGAGACCTATGTAATCTATCAAACCCCCGCAGTCGAAACGGGAGGGGTCCGTACAGTGAGACTGGAACGAAAATCAATGAATAACTGTCTAGGTAAACCCTTGGTGAATATATCAGCGTACTGATAAGAGGACGGGACATGTAGAACGCGGACATGTCCAATGGCAACCTTGTCCCTGACGAAGTGGAGATCAAGCTCAATGTGCTTCGTGCGTTGATGTTGGACTGGGTTGCTAGCCAGGTAGACGGCGGAGACGTTGTCAGTGTAGACCAGAGTGGCCTTCTGTAAGGGGCATCGTAGCTCAAGCAGGAGATTGCGGAGCCAAGAGCACTCAGAGACAACGTTGGCAACACCCCTGTATTCGGCTTCAGCGCTGGAGCGAGACACGACGGACTGACGCTTGGCTGACCAAGACACAAGAGTGTCATTGAGGAAGACACAGTAACCAGACGTGGAGCGACGTGTGTCAGGACAACCACCCCAATCCGCATCAGTGTACGCCACAAGATCAAGCTTAGAGGAAGGAGTGATGGTGGTGCCGAGCTCGAGGGTGCCGCTGATGTACCGAATGATCCGCTTCAAAGCCTGAAAATGAGGTTCCCTAGGGGCATGCATGAACAAGCAGATCTGCTGGACGGCGTAACTGATATCAGGCCTGGTGAAAGTGAGATACTGAAGAGCACCAGCGAGGCTCCTGTACAGTGTTGGATCATCAACCAAAGGACCAGAATGAGCACTGAGCTTGTTGGATGTATCGACTGGGGTTGCGACGGGATTGCAGTTGACCATCTTAGCGCGAGCAACAATCTCAGCAGCATACTTACTCTGTGAGAGAAACAGACCAGGCGCATGCCGCTGAACGGCAACTCCCAAGAAGTAAGACAGCGGACCCAGATCAGACATGGCAAATTCCGCACTCAACCTCGAGATGATGGACGTTCGAAGAGCATCAGAAGAGGCTGTGAGAATGATGTCGTCTACATAGAGCAGCAGGAAAGCCAAGTCCGAGCCTCTGCGATAGATAAACAGAGACGTATCCGATCGGCTGCTAGTGAAACCCAGGCGGAGCAGATGAGACGCAAACCGCTGAAACCATGCCCGTGGAGCCTGTTTCAGACCATACAGAGAGCGCTTGAGGAGACAGACATGCTGTGGACGCTCAGCATCAGCAAACCCCGGAGGCTGAAACATGTAAACTGTCTCATTCAGATGACCATGCAGAAAGGCGTTCTTGACATCCAGCTGATGGATGCCCCAGTTGCGCGACAGAGCCAGACTCAGGACCACTCGGATAGTGGCAGGCTTGACCACAGGGCTGAAGGTCTCATCACAATCAATACCGGCCTGTTGAGATCTACCGTTAACCACCAGACGGGCCTTGTAGCGCTCCAATGTCCCATCAGAGCGGAACTTGTGACGGAAGAGCCACATACAGCGAATGACGTTCGCCTCAGGAGGGCGAGGCACAAGAACCCAAGTGCCATTCTTCGTAAGGGCCCTGTATTCGTCGAGCATAGCCGCCTGCCAATTCGGGTCTAGGAGGGCTGTTTTGTGGGAGGTGGGAACGGGGGAGAGGGAGGTCTGGGTGGAGGCAGAGGGTGAAAGGGAGTCGGGAAAGATGGGGGCAGGAGAGGCTAAGGACGCGGGCATGCCAGCGGAGGACGTGGGGGCGCCAGCTTGGGGCGCGGGCGCGCCAGCTTGGGACGCGGGCGCGCGTAGGGGAGGCTTGGATGTTGGTGGAGGGAGGGGCGAGGTTCTTGCGGGGGGCGCCGCAAAGTGGGTTGCGGCGGGCGCAGCAAGCCATGCGGCGGGCGCCGCGCGTAGGGGAGGCGCTGATGTTGGTGGAGGGGATGTGGGGTGTATAGCGGGGTGATGGTCGGCGGTCATGGAGACGATCTGTCGGGGTCTAAAGACACCGGAGACGCTGCGGGTGTGTGGTCTGGTGATGGATGGTGGCGGGGGAGGTGGGGGAGGGGGAGAAGCAGGAGCACCGGGAGAGCTCTGGGGAAGAATGAAGTGAGGGAAAGGCGACTCAGACTCTGTGGATGACACAGGGGGTGTGGGAGACGCGAAGGGAAATCGCGACTCATCAAAGGTGACATGACGAGAGAGAATGATCTTGTGAGTCTTGATATCGACGCAAATGTAACCGCGATGATCAGACGGGTAGCCAAGAAAGACACAAGGGGTGGAATGAGGGTGAAGCTTGTGGGGGGCAGTGGATGACTGATTAGGGAAGCATAAGCAACCAAAGGTACGAAGGTGATCATACCTAGGCTCGGCGTAATAAAGAGTCTGAGCTGGCGAGCGATGTTGTAGGGTAGTGGAAGGGAGAATGTTTAGGAGATAACATGTGGTGGATAAGGCGTGAGGCCAATAGGGAAGGGGAATAGATGCGTGGAAGAGGAGAGAGCGCATCATGTTGGTAATGGTTCTGATGATTCTTTCTGCCTTGCCATTCTGCTGAGAAGTATAGGGGCAAGACAAGCGATATGAGATCCCATTTGCAGCAAAGAAGGAGTGAAAGTCTTTGTTGTCAAATTCACGACCATTGTCACATTGGAAACTTTTGATGGACATGTGGAATTGTGTTTTGATGTAGGTATGGAATCTGGCAAAAATAGGAAACACTTGGGACTTGAAATGCAACGGGAAGACCCATAAGTAATGAGTGTAATCATCCAGAAACAAGAGGTAGTACTTGTGACCCTCCTTGCTAGGCACGGGAGAGGTCCAAATGTCGTTGTGAATGATATCAAATGGAGCAAGGGTAGAGGTCAAAGACCGTTGAAACGGCAGTCTGGCATGTTTGCCTAGTTGGCAGGAAGAGCATAAACCAGAGCGTGGGTCTTTAGTACATGTGACAAGGTTCTGGGAACGGAGGACATCTAGAACGGCAGCGCTGGGATGGCCCAGACGTGCATGCCAGAGGCTGGATGACGATGCCGAGAGGGCGACCGGACACGATTGACGGGACGCAGGAGGTGGTGTGACAGGGTAGAGCTCCCCGGTGCTGTTACATCTCATGCGAGTAACCCCCGTAGTAAGATCGTTCACAGAGAAACCATAGGGATCAAACGTAAGGGAAACGTTGTTGTCAGTAGTGAACCGACGGACAGAGATAAGGTTTTTGACAATCTTTGGGGCAATAAGGACATTGTTGAGATGTAGTGAGTGGGTTGGGGTCTGTAAATTGGCGTGGCCAATACCCGAAGTAGCAAGACGACCACCATTTCCGACGATAATAGAGGGGGCAGGGCCCTTAAAAGAAATAGAGGAGAGGTTACCTGAGGAGTTCGTCATGTGAGAGGTGGCACCAGTGTCCATGTACCAAGAAGAATCTGAAGATGTCTGCTGCGTAGAGGAGAAGGCGTGATGCAGAGCTGGCGGAACATAGCCTGGATCAGGCGATGTCAGACAGGCGTGAGGGCCGGCATGTCGAGAGGTAGAGTATGGGTGCATGGGGACGATGCGGGAGGGTGGCCTGACGCGGGCGCGCTGAGGACGACGCGGGCGCGCTGAGGATGACGCGGGCGCGCTGAGAATGACGCGGGCGCGCCTGGGGACGACGCGGGCCGAGAGAGAGAGGGGGAGGGGAAGGGTGGCGGTGCAGGGGAACCGAGGATGGCGGTTCCGGCGACGGTGGCCTTGGAGAGGGAGAAGGCGGCGGTGTCGCTGTGCGCGGAGTAGTCGAGAGCAGGGGCCGGAGAGGCGGCGGTGAGGAGGAAGGTCGGAGGAAGAGGGAGGATCAATTTAGGGTTCCGTTAGGAAGAAAAGGCTGTGATACCATGTAAGATAGCGGAATTGATGTAAAGTCCTCCTTGAGGGTTTCCATTCATTGATATAACATATATATAGGTTACAAGGTATTGGGCCTTAACGGGCTTTCAGCCCACTATACAATAGGAGACCTATGTAATCTATCAGAAAGGTTGACTTTATATAGTATAATTTTTGTTCAGAGGCCAAAAAAACAAAAACAAAAAAAGGGACTAAATTAGTATATGGAATTAGACCTGTTAAACCGGTCATTCAGGTCGAGTTCGGGTCGGGTCACTTCGGGTTCCGGGTAATATGGGTCTCGGAACCGAACCGAAACTAATAGGTTTGGTTCGGTTTTCAACCGGTTTGGTTTCGGTTCGGTTAGGTTATAAACCTAATTGAACCGATTTTATTTGAGCATTATTTTTTGAGGTGAGCATTTAAAAAAAAAAATAAACTCATGGTTTACCTACACATGCCTCTTTTTTTTATATTAGCTTTGGTTACCAAATGCCATATGAGAACCTTCCTCATGTCATGACATGAGCATACATAAAGTACAGAGAGTGTAATTCACCTTACTCAGCAATTGATTAGCTTTTGGGCTGGTCTCAATGAGTTGAGCTACCAACAATAGGTTGAGCAAGCTGCAAGTGCAACAACACATATCAGGTGAGCAAGCTGCAAGTGCAAGTGTGTAGCAGTAAAAATGCACAAATGAGCTGAGCAAAAATGTGCAACAGTGGCTGCGAACAGCGAACTGGCGAACAGATGAATAGGTGACTTAGGCGAGAGTGCGAGACCGAGATGGAGACGGGAGAGGAGAATCAGGATCCCTAATCTGGTGTCAAGAGACAAGAGGCGAACAGCAACCTAAGGTGCTATGGGTAAATGAAAACATTTTAAAAAAATATCGATTTTCTCTCGGTTTAACCGAACCGAGTCCGAACCGAACCTAAAACCGAAAATGAAAATTTCTTGAACCGAAAACCTAAACCGAAACACGTCGGTTCGGTTAGGTTCCGGTTATTTCGGTTCGGTTCGGCCCAAAAATTCGGTTCGAACCGAATCTGAACAGCCCTACAATTTAGGCCCAACCATTCCAACCTCTCCCATCTTCTGGAAAGCAAAGTTTTCTTTTATAAAAAAAAGGAGGAGGGCCCACGGCTGAGGTGGAACGGGACCCCACAACTTCTTCTTCCATTCAGATCGAAGGAAAGAAGGGGAAGAGCAGAGAAGCTCCACTGCTCTCGAAAATGGCGGAAGGGAGAGGGAGAGATGGGGCTGCCGGCGACGCCCGGACTCCGGCCACCCAATCCCGACGCCGGCACACACATACAAGACAAGAAGGGAGGGAAGGAGGAGGAAGGGAGAGGCTCACCGAGGGCGTCGACTCGCCGGAAAAATCACGTCGGAAATCGATTCGGCTTCGTCGGAGGCCCAAACTGATTTTACTTGTCCTGGGTCGAGAGAGGAGATCAAAAGTCGGAACCTTGCCGAGTTGAGAGCGAAGGGAGTGAGGAAGGGAGCTTACCGAGCTCGATCCGCGAACGGGGAAGAAAGGAAGATGGTGGCGGCTCCGGTGTTCCTGGCGGCTCGTGGGCGTCGACAGCGGAGCTAGGAGGATGGAACTCGGAGTTGGCGTGGCTCAAGGAGGAGGTGGTGGTGCTCGCTCGAGGCTGCGCTCAGGGAGGTGCTCGGCTGGGTTGCTCGGAAACGGAGCTGTTGCTCGGCTATTGGGGCTCTCAGACATGGATTCGAAAGCGGAGGGAGGGGGCTGTGTCTTGATAAGGTTGCTGTCGATGGTGATTGCAGGAGGTGGCGACAGTGGGAGGAAGGAGTCCTCTTTGAAATTGGAATGGGAGTGGGAAAGTGGGGGATTTGTTCCCTCTGATTTATGAAATGTGAGGCTCCAGCTTGGGTCATCAACAATTCACAGAGAGGAGAGGTGAGGTCATTGGGCCTGATTTTTGTTTTAAAGAGGGATGGGTGCAGTGCAACCTTCGGTCAACCAAGGGTAGAATTGCAGGGTGTTTGTACTCTTGTATTTGTGTGGGTGTGAAAGAGAACCCAAATTTTGATTTCTAATGGGTTAAAGAATCTGATTTTTTTTGAAGAGAGAATTGTTGTTTGTTTGGCATTTTGTCCAAAAGAGTGTAACATCTTGAAAGATAGGGGATAAGATTTTACCCAATGGGAAGAAATGAGTTGGGATTGATAACCATGGAATAAGTGTAGGGATTTGGGTAACAATCGGTGATATGAGACGGAAAGAATTTTTCCAATCCCGACGAGAAAGACGGATTCAATCGTTAAAGTTAAAAGTTGGGCCGGAATTCGCTTTAAGTGTTTCGAGTTATATTTATTAAATTAAGAACGAGTTTTTCTTGAAGTATCCGATCTAAATTCATTTTTCCGAAAATTAGGATTTAAAAATCCGAGCCTTTACATCATCCACCTCTAAAAACAAGTCTCGTCCCCGAGACTAAAGCCAAAACAAAGTAGGGGATGGAGTTTGAAATGTTGAGTCCAAGGACCATGTCCAAGGATCTTGTAATCATCTCGGTTGCGTCTTCCGGGATTCTCACAACATCCTAGTCACGGTCGTGACATCTCCAATTGGTCTTGACAAGTATGCAATAAGCGCCCCTATCACATCCTCGCTTCGACTTTTCGGATGTAGCACAACTCTAAAAGTTCTACAATATCATCACTAGGTCTTAGCAAGCACCCTACAAGCGCCCTCATAAAATACTTGTATCCACTTCGTGAAGTATCATAGAGTTGCCTGGGTTTGAAAAGTTTCAAAGGGGGTTCCACAATTGAAAAAGATTGGCCTTAAAAAATCGTTGAAATTCTCGATCGTGTTCGGTCTTCCCAAATCCAAGTTAGTCCTTTTTCAAAACTGTTCTAAACCTTTCAAAAACAAGCAAAACCTTTCGACTTCAAAACCATCCAAAGTTTTTCAAAATCCGAGTTAGTCGTTTCCAAACTCTTTCAAAATCTTTTAGATCCCAAGTTGGTCAGACAAATTCAGAACTCAAGAGGTGGAATCATCCACCTCTAAAGGCTAATCCCATATTCTCTTCCTAGGTTCCAATCTCAAAAGCAATTCCAATCTACGAATCTCTCGCAATTATCAGAATCAACATAGAATCGGTCATGCTTTCATGGTTCAGCAATAGCTAAGTCTAACAACATAGTAGCACAAAATAACATCGCGACAACATTTAGCTTAACAGGATATCGCATACCAAGATATCAAGATAACATGCACCCTTATACTATGAACCCTTCATTCTACTATCACTTAATTCCCAAGTATTTCATATCAGCATATAACATGATCTCACACTAGGTTTACACATTATTATCTCTCATTGTCTCAAACAGTTACATGTCATAAATCCTAATACCATCATGCTCAGCAGGTATTGCAGAATATCAAGTATCGACATATCAAGACGAGTTATCACATTACATCATGCTATTAATAATTTGAGCAAAGGTAATATCAGGCCAGAATCACAATAACATATTGTCACATATTAACGGGGCACATAATATCATGATTACTAAACACAAGTCAGGATTTCATTAGGTATAATTCGCATTCTACGAGTAAAAGAATTCAGACAAGGCCTATCAACACAAAACACCAATCATATCACAAGGTCAGTCACATAGGAACACTAGAGCACTAAAATCCATCCTCATAAGTAAAGGTTAACCAGGTAACGTCCACTACCAGTTCATCATTCAAAGAATCAATACGTCAGTTTTGGGACCTGGGGTTTACAGGCCCACCGTGCTTCCGCTGTGCCGCTCCCGTGCTATTCGGCTAAACGTGCTCTTTTCTACGACATCGTTCGTCAAAGTATTGCAGTGAAATTTTTAGTTAGCGGAGATAGGGGAGAGACAAAGAGGACAACCTGGACTCCCCATGGAACCGAACACAGACCAACTGATGACGACACGAAGAAAAGAACAAGATCCCAACCCAAGAAGGAGTATGGTGCCCTTATGGAACTCTACGAGGTTACAAGTGCAGCAAGCAAAACACATACCAATCGTGGAGTGAACTAGTCACATCACTGAACACTAACATGTACCTACCTTAATGAAAGATGTTAACAAATAGGGCAACCAAAACATGATCGGTCTCTGCATGGGGCATAAGAGACTAGCTAGCAACTTTTCGTTTGATGTATCAGACAAGCTTGATATGTATATGGAACATGTATATTCGAATCCAAGAATAGATTGGTGCGGCACATAGCTTATGCGAAATCTAGTAAACATTACGGAGCATTACAGGTAGGGTAAATTACTCGTAACAGGTACACATGGGTAGGTCATATAAAAGCGGTACAACAATCACATCTTATAGCAATGACTTCTTATAATGATAGGGTAAGTGTTGGATGTCTTCACACAAGGAGCTATGGGGAAAGTAAGTCCTTCATGATACTAGTAACATATTGTCAAAGAATGAACGCAATCAAGGATAATCGTTCAGGAATAAATCAACACCAAAATCACATTTCACGTATATATATGCATCTAGCATGTTGTAGGGTATAACACGCAACGAGATACTCAATTGCTAATTAACACATGTCCCACCAAAATATGAATTTATCTCATTAAGCATCGGAAGGACATCATGTGATAAAGACAACAATTCATATGAGAACACTTATAAGCATGCCACTAATCATACTTAGCATGAGACAACTCTGTGGAGGCATATCATTCTAACTGGACTAACAATATCTAACATGTTTTGACAGTCAAAAGATCATGTAGAGAGAGTATAGCAAGGCTATCACATCCTATGACATGAGTGGTTACATGAGGTGCAAGTTGAGCATGCGATTGTACGAGTCATAACTTTACATGCATAGATTTTACAAGATACTACAGGACAATCACAGATGTATATGAATAAGATGCATTGAGCAACTCCACACAATAGTGGGACGAGTCATAGAAGTTTGAGCAGGATTACTATTGCACCCAATCATTAGCACATATAAAAGGAATATAAGCAGTTTTGATGAAGTAGTCATGCACATATCATAGTGCGAAACAAGATAATGCTCCTAAGGTATCATGTTTCAAAGGGACGGTAAGCTGCATAATGTATGCTAAGATAATCATGACATGCGAGGTGCTAGATTATTCATTTGCGAAAGCATTAAGAATGTCAGGGGACATGCAGAAACAACATCGAGTGATGAGATGATAGACACACATTGATAATCACCTAATACTTAACATGCGTTGAAAATAGGCACTAACTCTATACTGGGTCTATCAATTCCCAAACAATTAAAGGATCACACATCCAAGATGTTGGAAAGAATACAAGACTTTGCGGAGTCTATTCCATGAAAGAGCAAATCATAATGCAAGTAGGGCATGAAAACACACAAGCCATAATTCATTAGTCCTATAAGATATATTTTAACATGATAAGAGGTGCAGCTATGCAGCATAGACTACATGTTCATTTAAGAACTAGCACGAATGCATTTAAGGAGTCAACCAATCGTAACGCGACCACATGATGACAAGGGGGAAATATGACGGAAACGACAACATGATCCTAAGATAGTACGACCTCACATGAAAATAAAACATGCAAGTACACAGGTATAGATTGACAGCATACAACCAGGGCATGTATTTAGGATATATCAAGTCACATCGTGATCCTACATGATGTTAGCGGTACATGATAAGACATGGGTATCTCTACAGAGTGAACAAGAGAACATCACAACCGATATATCATAATCATGCTAGGAATTAATGAACCGTCATAGGAGTACATGGAATGGTACAGTACTATCACATCATGGAACAATCATGTTCACGTAATGAAGCAAGCATGACAAATTACCACTCATCGAGTCATATTGGAATTCATAAGCCCTATAGGATACTACCGACACATATCGAACATGAATACAATCAAGATAATGCGATTAGATTCATCCTAACATTCAGGTGTCATGTGTGTGCAAAATCATAATCTAACGTGGTGTGTGATCATGCGAGGTGTCAAGCCATATGTCCATGCAATTACGAGAAGGTGTCATATAGTAATAGAGGAATACCACCGAGTGAGATCATGTAAGAATGCTAGGCCCTACCATTGCGGAAAACACATCGGTCATCAAATTTAACATCATCTAGCCAGGATAAGTAAGGCATGTTATGGTAATAGGAAGAGGGAAGAACCACTATCAAGAACCTAGCTCGAGGGAGAATCAGCAATAATGCAAGCAGGATATAATTCACACGAGTCACAACCAAGGATCCTACATGATACTAAAGGATCTACTTAACATATGATACATGCATTCAACTAATCATGGCGACACGTAAGAAATCAATTCAATCACATTCCAACAACATAGAAACATGAGGAAGGTTTTACGATGTATAACATGAGTTTAAGTAATGGCAATATGACTAGAATACGGGGGCATGAGTTCAAACCAACACATACTAGGATGAAACATGCATTTCTCAAGACTCAATTATACCACATATTCTCCATCCAACACAAGTAATTACACAACAACACAAATTGTAAAACAATCAACGTTATTTAATCTGACGAATACAGAATAGATGGGCATACTATAGATTCTTGTTACAAAAGGATAACAAGCATTGACATGTGACGGAGGGGAAACCTGTCGTTGATCCCGTCAAAGTAAACTCAAACCTATAACTAGTATAGCAATAAGTAAGAGGTCGATCCCACAGGGAAATTATTATTCAAGTGTGATTCAAGTGTCAATCAAAGTAACCAATTTGGGGGTTTTTGTGTGAAAGTTTTTAAAGCAAATTAACGAAAGCAGAATAAGTGATTTTTGTTTAAACAATTTAGAGAAGCAATTCCACCTACAATTTTCCACTTTATCGGATTGAAGCGATCCTTGTAACTTCTTCTCGTCCTATTATGTTTCCTATGAATGCCCTTGTCCCGACCTAATATAGTTACTAGTCCAACCAGTCCTAGCAACCCTTATCAATCGAACAGTCCCTAAAGAAGGATTTAACCCAATTGATAGCTTTAAGTTCAGAGATTAGCCAAGGTATTTGCAGTCCCTAAAAAAGGATTTAACAACACATTCAACTTCCTACTTATTCAATTAGTTCAACCAGCCCTAAAGGAATAAGTTTGCCACTTAGGTTAAGGTTCACAACCAGGAATCTACAAAACCTTAGCGATTGAATTGATCTAACGAGTTGGCCAGACAAGATAGAACAAAACAATAATTAATTAAGCACAAAGAAGTTGAAGCATTCACAAATAGGAAACTAGGAGCGAGAATTAGAAACTCACAATCAATCCGAATAAAGCTTCAAATTGCAGGCAGAATCGATGAGTTTAGTTCCTCATGGAAGACATCGCTCAAATTCTCTAAAGAGTCTAATGGTTGAATGAATAGAATGAATGCTCCAGAAAAATAATATAAAAGGCCTAATTAAAACATCCAATTCGGCCACCAAACAAACTAGATAAAAAACTAGGGTTTCAAAACACGCGTTGGGCGCTGTCCGTACGTGCGGCGGCCGCCGCAAGGGCTGTGGCGCCCGCCGCAACTGCCTTCCCAGGTACCCGCTGCGGCGGGCACTGCGGCGGCCACGGCACTAGCTGCGGCGCCCGCCGCATCTAGCTTTTTGCCGTCACCTTGCTTCCTCTGCGGCCTTCTCTTGTCTTGTCTTGCTTCTTCCTTTCTTGTTCCTTCCCATGTATCTTGTGTTCCTCTTCGAGACATCGCATCTCCCAAATGTGTTCCGATTCAATCTGCGAGATAAACACAAAATTGCGCAGAATCCGAACTTTTCCAAAATAAACACAAGATGCAATTTAACGATAAAGCAAGCAAGAAATGCAACCTAAACTAAACTAAATGTATCTATAATGCCTATCTAAAATATGCATTATCAACATGTCATCACCCAACATGCTAAGACGATCATCTATCAGCATTCATACAAAGAGGAGTTGATCACACTATCATGAACCTAATTCAGGAGGAGATGACAATCAGGTAGGTTCATATCATGTGGTTAATGCTTCCAATCAATCACATAATCAATAGGCGAAGTAAACATTCTATAACAACATACAGTCATGATAGAAGACAAGGCATAACACGAGACTTGAGCAATGTAACTAACCACAACATGAGCTTAACAATAAAATCATGACAGAAAGCAAGGCACAACATAAGGAGCTTCTTACTAATGATCAATTGCAAGTACATGCGGGAGATTACAAAATCATCTCAGGCAATTCAGAGAGTGTCACCATTACAACCGGACAGAGATCCCTAAGGGCAACCATTGACCTTCCCCAACTGACTCATCACCCCTCTTTCCCGTGGGACTTTGGTACGACTCTTTGTGGTAAGAAAACACTGATTGATCATCATAAGAATCCAGAAAGACAACCCCAGAAAAACCTTACTTTCTAACTCAGAGTGACGTCAAGAGCCATCTTCCAACACTCAAACGACCCTCATGTCCATACCTAATTCCCGACACCCCGTGTTTACCAACCCGATTTTCGTGAGAGACATTAGCATCCAAAAGAAAGAATCGATAGAATTGTCAAGGGGTCAACATAGTGGTAGGGGTTGTTCCACACAAACTGGGCTTGACCATATAGAATTAAAGGTACTCCCGCTATCTCGTTTGCACAGGTAAGTCAATACAAATTTCATAGTTAGGGCATCCAAATCAGATCTCTAGTATAGCAAGCACTCAGCATAGAATCAGTTGATACACTCATAATGACCTCCTTGGAGTCTTCCAGACCCATCTGTAAAGAACAAGCTAATATTTTTGTCTACTTGTTCCCAACTACATCCAATAGGGATGGTCTAACGCCTCTACTCTTCGTTTCCCTTTGTTTGATTACCGGATTTATAGAGTCAAGTTCGTATTTAGTCCATTTGAGTTAGCCATATTAAATTCATTTCGCCCTTTCTAAAACATTTTGGAAGACTATTTGAAAACCTTGGGCCATTTTCAAAACCACTTCAACCTATCATACTCGGTTTGCACAACCTCAGCTCTGATAACATCTTTGTAACGGCCCGGGATTATGATTCCCGGGTTACGTTTCGAGGGATGAAACACCTCGTTAGGATCTTGCGCCCCGAGTACAGGTTGAAGGTTTCAAACCTACTTTAATGTTTTCAAAGGGGGATTTCATACCCAAAATCGAAGGGATCGTTGGAATCCCCGGGGAAGTCCCATGTACCTATCGTAAGTCTAAGCGTGGAAATCAGAAATAGTGCGACTAGCGGAAATAAGTGTAATACAAGGGGGTGCCACGGCGGAGCCGGGTCAAAACGGAGTCAAAAGTATAAATCCAAAAAAAATATAATCAGAGTCTGGTGAAGTCTATAACTCCAGCGCTCACTCTCCGCCGACAAAATGACCCGCGTAATAAGCAAACAACATCGATAGGATGAACATAAATAATACCTAAAAAAATTGATATGGGGCGAGATCAGATCGATGCCCACTTAACTCTGCATCCCAACCATAAGCACACATATACGCTATACCTAATAAAGATGCTCTAATGCAGTACGAATTTCAAACACACTAGCATGCTCCTAGTTCATAATAATGTGCAGAAATACTGTAAAGGGCCCAAGACAATGCCAAGTGGCATATCCCTCTCCTACCTCCACCCCTTCCGATAGGTGGAGACTGGCCAGCTCGTGAATGCATTCATTCCTAATCGGGGGGCACGCATGCCTAACCCGCTCCACAATAAAGCCCGCAGGCATCTCATAGTACAAGGAAGTTTATGACTCGATTGACTCAGGGTACCCGATGAGGCTGGGCTACCCTATGACCCTAGCAAAGACTTTAGGACTATCACATATAACGGCCGTTCTGTTTACATACGCATAAAGAAATAGAATGCTCAACGATCGATGCAACCTAGCATGGTACTACATGGCATGCTGATCATGAATGCAAGCACCTAGTATATCATGCACCTAAAGCAGGGAATAGCTCTATTCAATCTGAGTAAGCTCCGAAGAGACTTACTTGGAAGTGCAGAACAGCAAAAGGACAACAACTAGGTATACAAGCAGCCAACATGTCACATATGATCACCTAACACATATATAAGCAATATAAATAAGTCTATTCCTAATGTTACTTAAAGCATACAATATCACACATAAGTCCTCAAATTTATTCCTCATTTTCCCAAGATTTCCCGAAACTCTTTTAAAACCTCAAGTTAGATCAAGTCACCATTCAAAACGTTTTCTCAATCATCCAAAAATCCATTATTCTTTTAAATCAAATTATTTTATTATTTTATCAAAATAAATCCGACATGATTAAGGTATTTCCAAAATTCCTCTTTTTAATTTTATTAAATCCATTTCCAACCTTTAAAACCTTTTTCAAATCCAAGTCCAAATATTATACTTTAAATCTCAATAATAATATTCTATATTATATTCCATCTATTTAATATTTATATATTTGAATATATAAATCCCGTAAAGCTCATTTTATTAACACATTTCACAAAATAGGCCCAAAATTCCAACCCAACCCGGAAAAGGATACCCGGCCCACAGTCAAACTTTCTCCCTTTTGATTTTTAAAGGCAAGATATCCGGCCCAATACAATTTAGGCCCAACCATTCCAACCTCTCCCATCTTCTGGAAAGCAAAGTTTTCTTTTATAAAAAAAAGGAGGAGGGCCCACGGCTGAGGTGGAACGGGACCCCACAACTTCTTCTTCCATTCAGATCGAAGGAAAGAAGGGGAAGAGCAGAGAAGCTCCACTGCTCTCGAAAATGGCGGAAGGGAGAGGGAGAGATGGGGCTGCCGGCGACGCCCGGACTCCGGCCACCCAATCCCGACGCCGGCACACACATACAAGACAAGAAGGGAGGGAAGGAGGAGGAAGGGAGAGGCTCACCGAGGGCGTCGACTCGCCGGAAAAATCTCGTCGGAAATCGATTCGGCTTCGTCGGAGGCGCAAACTGATTTTACTTGTCCTGGGTCGAGAGAGGAGATCAAAAGTCGGAACCTTGTCGAGTTGAGAGCGAAGGGAGTGAGGAAGGGAGCTTACCGAGCTCGATCCGCGAACGGGGAAGAAAGGAAGATGGTGGCGGCTCCGGTGTTCCTGGCGGCTCGTGGGCGTCGACAGCGGAGCTAGGAGGATGGAACTCGGAGTTGGCGTGGCTCAAGGAGGAGGTGGTGGTGCTCGCTCGAGGCTGCGCTCAGGGAGGTGCTCGGCTGGGTTGCCCGGAAACGGAGCTGTTGCTCGGCTATTGGGGCTCTCGGACATGGATTCGAAAGCGGAGGGAGGGGGCTGCGTCTTGATAAGGTTGCTGTCGATGGTGATTGCAGGAGGTGGCGACAGTGGGAGGAAGGAGTCCTCTTTGAAATTGGAATGGGAGTGGGAAAGTGGGGGATTTGTTCCCTCTGATTTATGAAATGTGAGGCTCCAGCTTGGGTCATCAACAATTCACAGAGAGGAGAGGTGAGGTCATTGGGCCTGATTTTTGTTTTAAAGAGGGATGGGTGCAGTGCAACCTTCGGTCAACCAAGGGTAGAATTGCAGGGTGTTTGTACTCTTGTATTTGTGTGGGTGTGAAAGAGAACCCAAATTTTGATTTCTAATGGGTTAAAGAATCTGATTTTTTTTGAAGAGAGAATTGTTGTTTGTTTGGCATTTTGTCCAAAAGAGTGTAACATCTTGAAAGATAGGGGATAAGATTTTACCCAATGGGAAGAAATGAGTTGGGATGGATAACCATGGAATAAGTGTAGGGATTTGGGTAACAATCGGTGATATGAGACGGAAAGAATTTTTCCAATCCCGACGAGAAAGACGGATTCAATCGTTAAAGTTAAAAGTTGGGCCGGAATTCGCTTAAGTGTTTCGAGTTATATTTATTAAATTAAGAACGAGTTTTTCTTGAAGTATCCGATCTAAATTCATTTTTCCGAAAATTAGGATTTAAAAATCCGAGCCTTTACAGATATCGGGATATCGGTTGGAAAATATCGGTCAACGGATGATATCGGGTCAACGACCGATATATCGGTCAATATCGGGTTGACCGATATATTGATAGCTCAAAAATGACGTCGTTTGATAATTTAAAAAAATAAAGTTGGTTGGGTTAGGGATTTCTCTTCGAATTGGTGCCCAGCGTAGCGTTAGGTCATCCTCATCTCCTCTTCATTCTTCGTTTCGCCGGACAATGACCAGTCGACCACTCCATCCTTCGACCGGTAACCTCGCTTCCCTCGTCCATCGTTCTCCGGTCTAGCAGCTTCCCCGACCGCCGCCGTGCCACACCCCAGCAGGCTGCAGCGCTGCATCTTCTTCTGTCTGTTTGAAGTTGTACGACAATAAATCGACAGTAAATAAACCTCTTTCTATTCGTGCTTTGATTTTTGGTTGAATGAATGTGTTGAATTGATTACATGGGTTCAATTTGAGATGTTTAAAGATTGATAAGTGCTCTGAAATGTGTTTTGATTTGGGGGGTTTCGAACGAAATTCAATTTGGGAGGTTTGGAATGGGTCTCGATTTCTGAATTTGGTTGAATGAGTGTGTGACTACTCACCGAACTACTCATTTAAAATTAAATTTTTAATCGAACCACTTCGGGCCTGTTTGGCATGGCGTTTGAAAGCGTTGAAAATGAGCGTTTTACGATTCCCGAAAATCTATCTCAGCACAACGCTTTGTAACCTTGTTTGGCAACACAGAGCGGTTTTCAAACGCTTTCCCATTTCATCTCTGAAAAAAGCTTCCATGGCGTTTCATCCACCGCTTCCATGGCAAGCGTTCGATGAAATTTCAAGAGCGGTGGAGCTTGGAAAAGTCAGAATTGCCCTCTCTTCAGTCCAATTCGTCATCTTCCTCCGTCTCCATTTCAGAAAATTGAACTTCGCTTGCTTTTGCCATGTGAATGTGAAGAAGATGAAATTCGATCTTGTGGTGTGTTTTGAGGCTTGCAATCAATCAACTCGACTCGCGATTTGATTTAGAAAATCACTAATGTCCTTTTGTTTTTGTTGGAATGTGCTCTTCGAAGGTTCCATCTCACCCAGCCTTCATCCACCCAACATTGTAATTTGATGCTGCTAGATTTCTGTTCACCAGTCACTCGTACTTATTCGGTGCTCGTTGTAATTTGATTTTTCGTTTCATAGCCCGATCTTGTTGTTGTGCTATAAAGTAATGTATTTTTTTTTTTTTAAAAGAACTTTATAACCCGGGTCAAATATGACCGGGTCGTAAAGTCATGCATCAAATAAAATAGTCTCATTGTTTTTTTCATTTATTGATACCCATTTTGGTAATTTTACTATTTAATCTCCAAAAAACTTGGATAATCGATAGTCATGCCAAACAAAATACCCATAATTTTAAGCTAGATTATAATATAAAGTTAGATTAAAATTTAATCTAGATTATAATCTAAAACTAGATTATAATCTTAAGCTAGATTAAAAAGTGTGCATGCCAAACATACCCTTCATCAATTTGGTTGAATGAGTCACCGAACCACTTCATCAAGTTCGGTGACTACTCATTTAAAATTCATTGAACACTAATTTTTTAAGTCACCGAACTACTCATTTAAAATTAATTTTTTAATCGAAACTCACCGAACTACTCACCGAACTACTCATCAATTTGGTTGAATGAGTCAGTCACACACTAATTTTTTAAAATTAATTTTTTAAGTCCCCGAACCACTTTCTATTGAATTTGGGAGGTTTTGATGTGGTTGAATGAGTTTCGATTTCGAATTAGTGTGTGACTGACTGAATATGTTCTGAATTTGAGGGAATACTAATAAGTTTTGGGTTCAATTTGGTTGATGACAAATTTGTTAATATGGTTGGAAGCTAATAAGTTTTGGGATCTATTTGGTTGAATTAATGTACTTTCAGGAAGTTTTTAATTTGAGGGAATACTAATAAGTTTTGGGTTCAATTTGGTTGAATTAATGTACTTTCAGGAAGTTTTGATGATCCAATGCAATGGGTTCCTTCACAATTTTAATAATATTTTTTTTTTATGTATTTTTACATTTTGAAGTATAAATATAATATTTATTGTTAAAAATTAGTGAAACCGATAAATCCGATATATCCCGATATATTCCTGATATATCATTTTTACTCCTAACCGATATGACTCCGATAGGCGATATTTAGAAGCTTGGTTATAGGTAATCAATCTGTACATAATAATAATATACTCCGTAGTTAACAACCGGCGAGATTGTTCATGTTTCATATCAAAAAATACATATAATTAATACAAATACAAATTACAACAAGGTAAACTATAGCTTTTTGAACCATTCATGAAAAAGACTCAGATTAACTGGTTTGACTTAGCAAATTAATAATTCAATCTGTACTGTTATGTAACCATGTAACTAGCTAGGTTAATACTCCGTATAAAATACATGCGTACTTTTTTTTGTGTGTGTCTGTTTCTTTAGGATGGGTTTTGAATTTTGATTTCGCTTTTAATTAATTTGACTAACCACACCCAGTGAACTAAATCCTGTGAATCACATCAAGTGAACCAATCTTAACCATTATTAATGAACCAATTATAGAGTGATTGACAAATCATGTAAACCACACTCAGTGAACCATATCCAGTTAACCAATCTTAACCAAATCCCGTGAATCACACCCAGTGAACCACAACCGGTGAACCACACCCGGTGAACCAACCTTAACCAAACCTAGTGAACCAAATTCTGTGTACCACACCCAGTGAACCAATCTTAACCATTATTAATGAACCAATTATAAAGTGATTTCCAAATTCTGTGAACCACGAATAAATCTTAACCACACTCTATATATGTGTTGAACCAATTGCTATGTATTTATAAGCTACATTATCATACGTTATGATTTCACATTTTTATAAAACTAAATTTAAACATATGGCTTAAGTAGAATGATTTCATATACACACTCTAGGAAGTATAATGATAGGACAGTATTATAATTTTTGTTCCATGGAAAGGTTGACTTTATATAGTATAATTTTTGTTCAGAGGCCAAAAAAACAAAAACAAAAAAAGGGACTAAATTAGTATATGGAATTAGACCTGTTAAACCGGTCATTCAGGTCGAGTTCGGGTCGGGTCACTTCTGGTTCCGGGTAATATGGGTCTCGGGTAATATGGGTTTCGGGTATTTTCGGGTCCTGGGTAATACGATTTTGATCGGGTTTTCGGGTCATTTCGGGTTGGTCAATTTTTTCTTTTTTAAATAAAAAAAATCATGATTTGATAATTTTGCGATAAATTTAAAATTCTAAAGTTAAAGACGTTGTTCATAAGTTTTGGTGCTTGTAATTATATACTATATTTGATCTAAAATATATTATTTTTATTATTTCTCATATTTTTTAATAAAATGTAATAATATATAAAATATCAAATTTTCATATAACCTTTTAAAAATAATTTCATGGAATTAGTAATAAGCATAGAATTGTTTTAATATTTTAATATTTTTTAGAATTTTTATCTTCTTAAAAAAGTCCGTTGAAAAATAAAAAATGAAATACTATCAATCGGACGGAGTATTACACAATACAAATAAATATAAAAGTTGATTTGAAAATGAAAGATCAAGTGATTGTGATTATAAAATGTAATAAATTGGAATCTCCATAAAAAAAATCAGTC
Source organism: Persicaria tinctoria (assembly GCA_037127255.1). Lineage (NCBI taxonomy): Eukaryota > Viridiplantae > Streptophyta > Magnoliopsida > Caryophyllales > Polygonaceae > Persicaria > Persicaria tinctoria. Next base: position 33,291,670 of record JBANSL010000004.1, on the reverse strand, counting down.
ATATATAATTATAAATCAATCGGGTCAATCGGGTCATCGGGTCAAATGGGTAAATCGGGTCAAAATTACCGAGTCAATCGGGTCACCGGGTTGAAACCCAGATTACCCAGAAAATTTTCGGGTATTTCGGGTCGAAAAAAAATTCCGGGTCGAAATTCCCGGGTTCGGGTTGAAATTTTTTCGGGCGTTCGGATCGGATCGAATGGGTCGGGTTGTGTTTTGACAGGTCTATATGGAATTGCTCCTTGTCCATCAGCCACTCGGCGGATCACGACAACAGCTTCCTTTAGCTTCCTCCCACCTAAATTCAATGCTTGGTGCTTCCTCCCACCTAAATTCGGTTTTGATTGGCGCCGAATCAGAGGACTTCTTCACAAGCGTTCTTCGAGGAAACTTCGGGTGCTGGAACGGGACTCTGGCAAGCATCAAATGAGCTGAAAAGCGACATCATCTTCGATTCGATCGATTGATTACATAGAAAGAGGGAAAATCAAATTGAAATTGGGAAGGTTGAGATTTTAGGGTTTGGGAAGATAAACATGAAAAGAGAGAGAGAGAGAGTGCGCGCAATAAATATCACGCTTCCATAGGAGATGAGTGAAATGGGGGAGGCTCTAGTTGAGGACGACGAGGGCATATGAAGCGGGAGAAGAGAGGTTGTCAGTAGATGGTTAAATCGGCGTCGAGGAGAGTGAAAGTTGAGAAGAAAAAAAGCGCGTGAGGGTAGATTTGTTTCCACTAATAAGAATGTTTCTTTCGTTCTCACCGGATCGCCCTCCCCTATAGAGAGGTTAGCTCCGATGTATTCAATCCTTAACATGTATTATGTTAACAAATCTGGGGCGTTAATTGAATGAAATGAGTGGATGTGATTATTCTACATTTTTTTTCTTTTTTTATATTAAAAATGATGGGTCTCACATGTGTTTTTGGCTGACTTGCCCGAAGGTAGGCACGTGAGGTGTTTATGACACGAAACGACATAGGTATCCGACATGACACGTTATTTTATATATATATATATAAAATATATAATATTGGTAGCCTGTTGTTATAGTAGAAATAAATTAAATGCCCTAGGATAACATAACGCTCAGTTTTTTTTAAGCAAGATAAGAATTCGGTTCTCTAGACAAGCCTAGAGGACCGAGAGACCGGACAAGCCGGTGGATGGACTAACCATCATGTACAACCGGAAACAAATTACAGAATCAAATAACTAAAGCAAATGACATAAAGTAAATAACCGAAGCAAATGACATAATTAAAAAAACACAAAAAGGTACAAGCCATTCTACACTGAAAATCACAAGCCAGAAGACGAATGAAACGATCGGCCAAAGGGACAACGCACTCAGAGAACTCTGGAGAAATTAGCGAACACCTCAGATTGTGGACTCAAACGAGAGCCATCAAATGTCGATCGCCCAACCACGACGTTGTCGAACATGACAAATCAACCACCGCACACATGAAGCCTGCAATACAACAAGAACAACACAGTACACCATCCCGCAAACTCAAACTCAAACCACAACATTGCATTTTAAACCCCACGCACTTATCTCATCCCTCAAGGGCGATAACTAGATCGTAAGCAGACTACCACAAGGATAAATCCAAATAGAGGCGATAAAAAATGAGACAAGGAAGCAAAAAAAGGCAATAATGAACCGGAAAGCGAACGAAAGAGCGGACGAAGAAAAAACCCCAAATTGTTTTTTAATAAGTTTTTCCCCAAAAATAAGGAAGCGTTAGAACGCTTGAGATTTGCTGAAGAAGCATCGCTCCGTGGGAGGCTGCAGCGGCGGCGGCAGAAGGAGTGGGAACCCACAAACAGCCGGAGAAGCAGCAGGCCGACGATGAAGGGAGCCGGATGGCCGAGGTGAACGGAGGCAGTTGCAGGCACTGGAACGTCTCAAAGAAGAGAGCGCATAGGGCCGGTGGGTCTTTGTGGAATGTTTCCAAATTGGAGGCAAGTCGGAAGGATGGAGAAGACGAGGTGGTTGGAACGGGCGGAACGGACAAACGAGGAGGAGACTGAAGCAACGCAATCAGTCGCTTGAGAAGCCGATGTGCGAGGAAGAGGACGGTGAGAGTCAGAGGACCAGGGAGATTGGTGGAACACCTGCGGGAGACTGGTGTTCCACCAACCTCCCATTCAAGTGCACATGGATTTGGGCTTCTTGAGTTTGATTTTCTTATCCCATTCAAAGCCCTTTTTATTTGTTATTTACCTTTTGTTGAGCAAAAGTACGTTTAGGTTACTGTGTTATTTTGCTTAACAATTTTTTTTCCCCAGATTATCAGCCGCCTCTCAGCCTCTCACTCTACCTTTCCTCACGCTCAGTTGTCCGCCCTATCCCCTCTCCTCTCGCTCACTCTCACCTCTGGTTCAGAATTGCTTGCTTGTTTGATTCAGAAGGAGGAGAAGATGAGGCAAGCAAGGAGGCAAGCAAGGAGGGTGAAGAAGTCTTCCGTAACAAAAATTCAGAATTGAGGGAGTTGAGAAGGGTGAAGAGGCAGACGAGGAGGAGAAGAGGAGGCAAGCAAGTAGGGTGAAGACGATTTGCATCATCTTGTTGTCTGGTTCTTGTCTGCACGATTCAAGATTGAGATTGGGGAGATTGGGGGAGGAATGGTATGGGTAGCCTAGAAAAGCTTTAAAAAAAGTTTTTTTTTTTAATAAATGGTTCGTGTCGTGTTATATAAGTATCCGACACGGAACCGTTTCGTATTTTCATGTTGGATACCCAATACTTATCATGTCGTGTTCGAATCGATCTTTTTAGTGTTTTCTTATTTAACATATCGTGTCGGATACTGGTGATGCAGACCCTTTCCGGTACCCTACCCATAGATGTAAATTTTTTCCCTCGAATTTGAACACGGATTTTAGTTATTTAATGGAATGCTTTACCTCAGGGGAAAAAAATCAGTAAACACTGAGATTTTCATTTCAAGGAGCCCTAACGCCTCTCTACGCCGCGCCATTCCCAATACGCCTGCAAACTTCCGTTCCCCGAAGATTACTTCCTCTGCCCCGTCCTCCCTCTTTGGTATCGCCTTATTTCAGTCTTCTTCCTCCTGGTTCCTCTGATTTTCTAGTAATCATCTTGCCTAATTCGTATTCGTTGTTGGATTCCGCTGCTATTATTTCTATGACGAGAATTGAATTTTTCTATTTCTCGGTGAAATTTTTGGACAATAACATAACTCATTTGGTTTATTCATTTGAATTATGGTTTGCGTGACTATGTACGCTGTTCCTCTTTCGTCTTGTTTTGATCAGGCGTGACTTGATATTATTGATTTTGTCTGTCTGTGTTGCTTGCGTAAGGTTTTGTTAAATCTCTGTAACACCTAGGGTTTTGGGGGATTCAGATAATTCTGGAACAACGGCTGCTTTCTGAAACAATTTGCAACGCAGTGCAGAGTCACTATAGGCTTGAGCGGAGTGTAAAGTTGATTACCACTCATGGCCATTGGCCACTCCGAGAGTTGACTTGGTAGATAGATATGTAACGTGACATACTAACTTGGTTTCGTATCTGCCATTTTTAGCCCCTGATTTCACTTCCAGAGTTGGCTTGAAAATTTTCATGTGGATTGTTTTCTTTTAAGTTATTTGACTCAATTGCTAAGATCTGCTGTTTCATCACTTTCATGTAGTAAACACTTGAAAGAGCGAAAATTTTACTTGCATTGTCCTTGAAGAATGGCAACTGGACCTGGGCTAGAGTCACTTGTGGATCGTAAGATTCTGAACATATCTCCTTCTTTTCTATTTACTGCAATTTGGAGAATTGATTTTGGTTTGCAAATGTTTGTGTATCACCCCATGAATGGGATGGGCAGTGAATCCACATCAACTATGAGGACGAGATCAGATCATGTGAGGATAAGTTAAGTTGTGCTTAGAAATGATTGGACTGATTCCTAGAGCTCTTCATGTTTCCGAGTCTAGTGAAGGGAAACCCCAAAAGGTTTCAGTTGCCATGGATTTAGTGGCGGGCGGGGGTGGCCGTGCAATTTACAAGAAGAAATTGACTGAACATATAGCACTCACTCCTTTCTGTTTTCTTAAAAGAATCCCTTTTATGTTCTGTTTCCACTCATGCTGTCATTATTTGTTTCTGCAGAAACAATCTCTGTCATAACCAATGATGGGCGGAATATAATTGTGAGTTTTTATCCTCACTTATGGGAAACAATTGGAATTAAGAATGTTTACTTTGATGAAAACCTATATCTCAGATGAGTGCTTATTATGTTTGTCTTCAATTGATGTGCAGGGTGTTTTGAAAGGATTTGATCAAGCCACAAACATAATTCTTGATGAATCTCATGAGCGTGTCTATTCCACCAAGGTTACATTCTGCCCTTGTACTAGAACTTTAGTTGCTCCTTTTCACTGATGACTATTGAGAACTTATCTCAAGCATATTCACCTCTTTTAGTAGTCTATAACTGTCATCCCCCGGTATAATGATTAATGAGTGCAATGACAAGAAATATTGATAGTATAAGAAAGAACTAGAGTAGTTTGGAAAGGGAGGAGAATTAGAAGAAAAGTAGAGTTGATTTAAGGGTGGAAATGAGACGGGTTGTGGATGGATGAAGCCATTCCATCACCCACCTCATGGGGCAAATAGCTCCATCCGTTCCACACATAACCCGCAAACATATTCACCACCATCCGACCCTTGCGGGTGATGTGGGTAACCAATAGGTGAAATAAAATGACGGTGGAAATTGGAAAATTGAACGTGGAGACTCAATACGAGGATGACAGTGGAACAAAGTGGAATGTGGAGAGTGGAGAACTACCGAAATGGAGGGAGGTGGTGGTTAAGATTAGGGTTTAGAGTCTTGATATGTATAGGTTAAAATAGTAAAAATATACATGCATTTTAGGGTTTTAATGTGGGTATGTGGGGCCGGTGAACGGGTGGACTATTGGGGCGGGTAATGGGTGAAAAATCTTCACCCATGATCCATACATCACCCGCTTCACCGGCACCACTTGTCATCCACTTTAGTACGGGTTTTTGCCTGCAAATTTAATATGGGTAGATCGAATACCCGCGGGTTATTTCTAGCCTTAATTTGAATAGACGTTAAGGGAAGAGAAAGAGAGATAGAACTCTTCTTTCCATCTAGGCATCAAACCAACAGTTCAGTTCTCATTTCAAAATCTATGGAAATTTCAGTTTTGTTTGCTAAATAAGCAGCCTCAGTAGAATTACTGTAGAAAGGTTGAAGTCGAGGAAGCTGATTGTCTGAGATACTAGCATTGTGTTAATATTAAGTTTGCACCATTTCATAATTGGCCTAGGTAGTACGAGGGGTTGTAAGGTTTCTGATTATGGTGAGTTTAAACTTCTCGTTTTTATTTTGTTTATTTATGCTCCGACTATTTCGTTTTAAAACTTCAGTTGCATTAATAAATCTGGAAAGAGAAGGAAACAAAAGGTCGTTATTTAAGCTTTGCCCCATGTGATATAATACATTGCAACGTACTAATAAATAAATAATTTCTGCAATCAATTCTGAAGCAAGTTGCTATTTAAATTTGTAGTAGCTTGATAGCTACTACTTGTGGATTCTTCTAATACGATGCAAGTTGCCATTTAAATTTGTCAAAATGCGTGGTCAGTGGCAATCGTTTTAGTGCCATTTTTGGATTTCTCTGGCTCTCTAATAAGGACCAATTGCTATCGACATCATATCATCAAGCTCTAGCTGTTTTGGTCTTTTAATTTTGATGAAATTCTCCCTAATTTTGAGATTAAGGCTTACAACAGCTGTTGCTATGATTTACAGGAAGGTGTCCAGCAACTTGTTTTGGGTTTGTACATCATCAGGGGTGATAACATGTATGTAATCCTTTATAACCTGAATCTGCATTTGCTTCACTTGGATACAGACATCTTATATTCCTATATTCTGCTGTATACAGAAGTGTTATTGGTGAGTTAGATGAAGAGTTGGATGCAGGCCTAGACTTATCAAAGCTCAGAGCACATCCATTGAAGCCCGTTATTCACTGATCGAATACATTACGTTGTCGCAACTTGCTGCACAACCTAGAGGGGATATTGATGAAATCGTGTTTGCAACTACTAGTAAGTCGAGATGCTGGTACTTGATGCTTTTGCCAAATTTAAGACTTTGATGTAACATCGGATGTACCCTCAACTTTTCTTTGAACGAGTTAATGTTCTTGTTCATTTCGTTGAAGTTCTTGCATCCGGAATTTGTGCAACTACTAGTAAGTCGTGCAAGTACAAGCATGTTTCGAATTTCTGTAAATTTACAAACATGAGGTTGAAATCTTACCAGGTAGGGTTAGTTGATATCCACTCCAATTTGCCAAATAAACAAATACAGGAGTCGGTTTTATTTTCGCTGTGTTTGACTTCCCTTAGGATAGAAAATTCAAAATTGATTTTGTAAGATGAATAGTTTCTGTATCAGTAAGAAGCAACCATGGTCAATGAAGGTGAGGGAAAGAAAAATGGGAACGTCAGCAATGACAGGGGCACGATAGATTATTACAGTTTAAGCTGCCAGATAGCGTGGAAGCAATTGTCAAATGTATGAAAAATCAAAGCCACCGAGGTTGGTAGTAAGAGATAAAAGAGTCTTGATGGCGACATGTCGAGAAAGAAACAGGGTTCCTGTGAGTCAGGACAGATCCAACTTCCAAGTCGTGTCTATCTTTACTGATAACAATCTTCGATCTTTCGATCCGTGATGGTAATCAACAGAAACCTCTCAAACCTACCCGAATCAACATCCCTCAAAAACAAAAAGCTCATCGAGGGGAAATCTAGGGAAAACATAGTAGTGCCTCTGGTAAAAGGAAAGAAGAAGAAAAAATGAATTTACATCTCAAGACATAGTATTTGACATTACAAGATGAACAAGAGAACTTTGAAATTGCAACACAAGGGTGGGAAAATGGATATGTAGGAGAGAGGCGAAAATCTACAATTTAACAAAGAACAGAGCTTCAGCTGGACGGGTTGCCACCTTATTTTTTATGTGAATGTGAAGGGCTTGAGATACGCAAACCATTTCGTTCCCTTCTTCCATGGTGAGCTGCCAACCAGCTGGATTTGCCTGCAGACAAAGAGACAAATGCAGATGAGGAGCCAGGACACCGCCAAGTAACTTCCAGCTTGTTCTGGTTTTTGTAATCTTCTTTGTTCTCTATGGATATAATGTTCAGTTTAGATCTTTCTGGTGAGTTAGTTAATGACTATGTAAGGCACCAGCCTGGAATTAGTTAATTATTATGCATTATGTAACATGGGCCAGCTGCTCTTTCTTGTTAAGAGGGTGGTGCAGAATATGTGCATTGTTGTTAGATAGTGCTACTATTACTACTTGCCAGATTGGCATTCAAAACTCTGAAATCTGTGTCATTTACAAAGGGACTAGCCTTGCTAGAGGCTTCGATGCCAAACTAAGATCCAATTTAATCTAACATCTTTTAGACTATTTGCTGAATACTAGTACATCAATGATTTTTAGACTGTAATATAGAGAATTGAATAGCAAGGAGGACAGATATGACTTACATAATGCAATTGCAGTGCTTTGGGCTCATGAATCACCCCTTTACACAGTCTGCAGTGTTTTGTTTCCGTTTCTTAAACCTCATGCAGAAGCATCTCTGCACCCAGCTTTTCTTCTGGTTGATGGGTTGTGTTTTAATATCCTTGTTTGCAACAAGATCAGCCATGTACTGGACAACCGCCTGAGAAGCGAAATATCTAAGATTGCAATGTAAAATGTAGAAAATAGATTATAATCAAATAACAATGGGGAACATATTGCGTACCTGAGCGCCCTTTTCAGCTATGTGTCGTGGAGGAACTTCCAATGGGTTTTCTTCCACGCGTAAAACACGCAATTTTGCCAAAAACCTAAAAGACTCGGGAAGAACCCGGATTTGGTTATTGCTCATATCCAACTCTTCGAGTATCTCAAGGTTCCCTATAGACCTTGGAAGGGACCTTAGATCAGCAAAGTTGTTACCAATATTCAGCTTAACTAGTGAGGTAGCAAAGCATAAGCTCTCAGGCACCTGTTCAAGCTCATTGAAACTCACATCAAGCTCTCTCAGTTTTGAAAGAGACGACATTGTTGTGGGTAACTGTCTAATATTATTGTAGCGCACAGAAAGAACTTTCAGGGACTCTATTTTCCCCACAGCTTCAGGAAGTGCCTTAAGCCGATTGTAGTCTGCACGGAGCTCCTGAAGTGAGGAGCATTGCCCGATAGTGTGTGGGAGCTCGTCTATATCGTTTGTCTCGATATTCAGCGTCTTCAGGCTAACAAGAGATCCAATTGTATCTGGTAGTGATGATAGCCTATTTGAGCTCAAATCTAGCTCCTCAAGGCAAACCAGTCTACCTAGACTAGGAGGCAGAGATGAAATCTGATTCGCCCTCAGGTCCAGAAATACCAGATTCAAAAGATTACCAATCACCTCGGGCAATTCAACAATTCTGTTTGAATGTAAATCCAACCTCATCAGGGAGGAAAGACCTCCAATGGTGGCAGGCAAGGTCATGATTCGGTTCTCTGATAAATCAAGAGTCACCAAACTGGATAGCTTTCCGATTGAATCAGGTAACCATTCTATTTGATCGATCAACTTGTTCTGAAGGTTGAGATCTTTTGTCCCCTTCTTTGAAGATACTTCAATCAAGCTTGCTAGCTTTATTAAACTCAATTTGTCACCAAATTCAGCTGCAAAAGGAAATCAAGTAGTCTAAGGATTGGAAACTAGGGAAGGTTAGTCAGAACTTGAACTCCTAATCCAATTGCAAAGAACCATACACAATCAAGAATCATCTGAATATACCAGAGGCTGACAACATATACTTAATTTGTAATATAAAGAAGAAAAAGAGAAAATCACCTGGAGTAGTTAAAGGTTTCAAAGTTGAATCTACAATTCGAGGAGGGGCAGCGCCAGCTCCAATCCCGTTGACATGGAAAGAAGCTTTGGTCTTCTTCACAAAAGTATCATCCTTAGAGAATATCTGAGAACTCCGCACCGGCTCCTTCTCCAAGTAGAAGCTCGTAGAATTCAAATCATCAGATTTGAAACCAGAGCCACTACCAGTCGTCCCGGTGCTCGAGTTCGTAATCGTACTCGAGACGCTCGACGATTTGTCGGAGAAGATCGAGGACGATTGCGAGTAAGCGTAAGAAGAAGACGAAGAATTCGCCATCATCACCCCCGCCCCTGACGGCGAAGAAACGCACTGAGAAGCTCTCAGGATCAAGTCGTCGAAAAAACAATGGAGGTGCTCAAGATCTAGAAGCTTCGCAGCCTCTCTCTTCTGCTCTTTGCTCTGGTATAGAATCAAGCTTCTTTGCATCTCCTGGAGAACGAAGAAGAGCTCCTCCGGAACTTCAGCTCCCTTCGCCTGCTTAGCAATGGCTTCCAATCTCAGCTGATCCTCCTTCTCCACGTTTAGAATCAGCGTCTTCGCCGCTTCCACTTCTTCGACACCCGGCCTCGTCGGCAGAGATCTGTGTATTCTCATGACCTCCGCCACCGCCGCCTCCACCGTCTTCGCTGCCATATCCATCGCTTCTTACCACAGCCAGAAATTGCGGAAAACGAGAAATCGAAAACAGTTGAGTACGGAAAGAAGAGCCAGATCGATAAGTTCAATTTGTACAAATTTCTAGAAACCAGTTCCAACAACACAGAGCGCACCGCCGCCTTTAATTACCATTGGCAAGCTCATCATTATCGCTTGATAAGCCAAAAAGCAGATCAACAAAGAGAGAAAAAAAATACTGTATATTTGTGGATTACGACTTGCAAGTTGCAAGCGGAAACAGTCAAGTAAAGAAAGATTATAGAAAATGGTTGAGAAAACAAGAAGCGGAAAACGAAGACTCTTTCACTGCTAGAGCAAAAAGTAATATAGACAGCAAATTGAGCTTCGCTGGCAACAACTGGAGATTGAATTATCAAACGGTCGATTCCAGCAAGCAGAGATTAAAAAACAAATAACAGGAATTGAAAAACACAGTGATCGAAAACAAAAACTCTGATGCCGGTGCTGCCAAAACACTGGGAAATTGGGGGAATGGAACTTGAATTGCTGAAGTTGAGAGAGTATGAGAAAGCAGAGGATACGTACGTAATCCTGTGTGTTGGCAGCTGAGGAAATGGTTGGAGTATGTGAATTTACTGATTTGTGCCTTGTGCGGTTCCTGAATGTTACAGAATCGCTTATATATACAAACATAAAAAATGAGTTCGTTGATATTTTGTTTGCATTTTCTTATTTAAAAATAGGGAAATTTACGGAAAACCACCCTTAAACAGGTAAGCTTTCACTTAACCACCATTTAAATGTAAAATTACAGAAAACCACCCTTTAAAGGGTTTTTCTTTACAATTCACCACCCATTTATCTATTTTTACTAATTTATCATTAAACATAATATATTTTAATATTTTAAACTCATGTTTGATTAAAAATTTATTTAAAATTTGAATTTAACGGCTTAATTATATTTTAGGGATAATTTTTTTTATTTTAAAAAAATAATAATAAATATATCCTAGAACTATTATCTTCATTTATGTTTGAAAATGTTTATAATTTTTAAAATATTATGTAAATTAATATTTTCTTTATAATATGACTAGAAATCATAATTTCTATTTATAAAGTTAAAAATAACCTTAAAATTATTATTTATTTATAGTGAAATTCTTTTTCCAGTAATTAAATTTTGTTAAATATTAAAAAAGTCTATAATTATATTTAAGTGATACGATTAATTGATTAACAAATTTTTTAAATTTGTTAATTATATTCAAAGAAAAAGGGTATCTATAACAAGTAAAATGCATTAAACTCATATTTTAAGTTAAAAAATATTAACTTATTTTTAATAGATAATTTTTTTTAAAACAAAAATATATGTGGGAGAATTCACCTGCCTTTTACCCCAAATTTTAAAAAAATATCTTATCGATTAATCGTATAATTTAAATATAACAATAGACATTTTAGATTTTTTTATCAAAGACAATTATTGAACAAAAATATTTAAATTATATATAAATAAATAATACTGTAATATTTTTAAAATATTTAAAATATAAAAAAAAGAAGAGTAATTTACATAATATTTTAAAAATTATATATATGTTCAAACATAAATTAAGATAATCGAATTTGAGTGTAAAATATTAAAATATAGTATATTTAATGATAAATTAGTAAAAATAGATGAATGGGTGGTGAATTGTAACCAAAAACCCTTTAAAGGGTGGTTTTCTGTAATTTAACATTTAAAGGGTGGTTAAGTGAAAACTTACCTATTTAAAGGGTGGTTTTCTGTAAATTTCCCTTAAAAATATGTATTTGGGGAGGATAAATTGGACCAATTACCGTGAATATTTGATACTCCGTAATGACTGAGCAGTTATCAGTAACTATCCACTCACGGCTCCGGCTCTGCCCTCTACCAAATTGACCATCGCACCCTTACTTTTTTTTAGAGGAATTTGTAGCAAATATATCAAAGGAAAAAAAACTTGCAAATGTGACACCCTCGAGGAAAAAAAAAAATGGTACTCAAATTTTGTCCAATTAACCGGTAACTCTGAGGTGTTTGTCAAATTATTCACAAAAAAGAAAATATTTATCAAAAAATTTAGAATTTGAAAATATTTCTCAAAATATTCACTAGTGTCCCACTTGTCATTTATAATTTCCCATAAAAATAAAAAATCGTATAAAATCACCGTATCTTTTTAAAATTTGCATTAATATCCTTGTATGTTACTTGTTTAGTTTATATTCCGCAATAAAAATTTATAATTAGAACCTTGATCCTGCAATTTGGTATCAGAGCCAAGTTAATTAAAAATAATCTGCATTTATCTATAAGACAACCTGAAGGTGTCTACTAATTGCCCCCATAAGACTTATCCTCATGCTTTACATTTAGATGTAAACGATAAGCATTTTGGAGCAATTTTAAATGCCATTTCAGATCAACTTATAGATCTAAAACTCGAAGTTAAAAAATTAGAACAATTATATATTGAGATTAGCAGTAAAATATTTAAGACTGTAAAAGAGACATGCGAATTACATCACTCAACAAATCTAAAAGCCATTAACGAAATTAGCCATCAGATAAGCCTAACATCAGGTGGTGAGATTAAGAAAGGAGATCCTTTTAAATACAGCTATCCATTTAAAAAAAATCCAAAAAGAAGTTTTCTACTAAATTAGATAATATAAAGAACAAAGCGACTGCAGAAGAAGAAGACTAAGACGAAAATCTTAAAAATGAATCACCATCCACTTCGACAAACAAGGAGATTCAGCACTAAGTTGGATGACCCAGAATGGAAGATGAAATTACAGAAACAAAAAGCCATTGAAACCAACTTTATGAACCAAGAGGTCATGAGCGACGACGAGTCTGAAAAGAATTCGGATGAAGAAGCTGTGTATCAACAAATGGGATTAATTAACCTAAAAGATATGGAAAACATTCCCATATCTAAAGTCCAAAGAAGGTTAAATGAAATTTTAAGACAAAGAAGGTTGAAGGAGAATGAACCTGTAGAACAAAATGAAGCTAGAAGACATTACAGAAGATATGAACATGGTTCAACTAGTAATTACAGACCTAGGTTAAAACCTAGAGAATTTCTGGAGAAGAAGGAAAGATTTGGAGTAAGCATTATGCCAAACCATAGACCAAATCAAAGAGAAATTAATCTAGAACCCATAAGTGAAACAGGTTATAAATTAAACCTAGATGGTATAAGGAATAGGCGTGAAATCATAGAGTTCTGGAAGAAAAGTATGATGAGTGTATTAAACATGAACGTAGGATGGAACTCTTCTCAATTCCTTAATTACATAGAACATAGTTTCTATGGATGTATTGCCGACTGGTATGGAGCTATTGGTGATGAACCAAAACAAGAGCTTAGAAATTTAGCAAGCCCAGTGACGATGTTCACCTTAATATGTGAATTAATAGAAGACGAATTCATTGGAGAAAAGGAAGATGAAGATAAGGAAGCTTTAAAATGGCAAAGAACCTTAAACAATCTTGAAATCTGTAACATGAAATATGTCGATAATTATATAACAGAATTCGAGAAGTATTACTATAAGATAGGGGAAAACAGCACTAATCTACAAATGTTCTTTGATAAACTTCCTGCCCCAATTAATGAACAAATAAGTGAAGAGTATCGAGAGTTAATTAAAATTGGAGATAAAGATACCCTTGGTAACAGAATTTCCTATGTTAGGAAATGGGTTGAGAGAAAATGTCGAGGCGTAAGAAGCACCCAAAGAATGAAGAAACAATTTTTAAATTGTTGGGAGACGCCAACAGAATGGGGATGTAACAATAGACATTACCAAGGAAAAAGAAACTATAAGAGAAAAAGTTTCAATAAACAAAGAGGTGAAAAATATTATAAAAAGTATTATAAAAAACCATTCTCTAAGAACAGAAGGTTTTTCCAGAAAGCCTCGTTCTATCCTGAGAAAAAGAAAAACTGTAAATGTTGGGCATGCGGAGAATCCGGTCATTATGCTAATGAATGCAAAAACAAAAAGAACAATAGATTAGCAGAGGCCCTAGGTAGTTTGGATTATATCGAGTTATCTGAAGATGAAGCAGTAGATCTAGCCCTAAGAAATAACAAAGGGATAGTAGAAATAATAGAAGAAAAGCTTGAAGAAGATATAGAATCTGAAAATGAGTCAATAGAAGGTGAAGAAATTAATGAAATGATGGAAGGAGAAGCTCCTAGTGAGTTCTCTGATGAATATGAAATGACTACTTTAGCTCAACTTTAGCAACCTGAAACCTCTATTGATGAAGAACAAGTTGAAGAAATGACGAGATCAGGGGTTGATTTCCCGATCATCGCTAAAGAACAGTTTGTTAAAAAATCATTATTCTCTAAATATGCTAAATATGTTTGCGAAGAAATGTCTGGAGATGTAACTGTCAAGAATAATGAAAATCAAGCAACTGAAGTAAACTTAATCAATTGGGCAAACATTCAGAAACATAACAAAGATAAAAAAATTTAAATATATTTTCATATGTGGCATCCAAGTAATTATAACTCCATTACAAGACTATGGAAAAGATGTGCAATAAATGCATTAATTTTGTTTGTGACATTAGGCATAAAAAGTTTAGTGATCAATGCATCAGTGGTATAGTCTGTAATTTGAGCCAAGGAGCTGTTTCTTGGATCTGTAGACCTAACTACTATGTTAGTCTAGAAGATCATTATGCATCTAAATTCTTAGCTATAAAATTGTTAACAGAAGGTATTAGTATGCATAAGGGAACTTGTCCTTTACAATTAAAATGGAAGGTAGTTTATAAACTTGAAAATACTACAAATCCTCCACAAAAGTGCCATATAGTAGAAGCTGAAAAACACGAGGTGGTAGGTCCAAGCAAAGAAGTTGTACCTGTTAAGTTGAGACCTGATCAGATAAAACTTAAGACTATTTGGATAAACGCATTTGAAAATTCTACGGGTACTAGCAGTAATAAAGTTTTAACCATAGATGAAGAAGGTAGAATTCATAAAAATGCTAAACCACCAGTCAGTCTCTCTAGATGTCCAAGTTTATCCAGGAACACTAGTTTTAGGATCAATCCTAATCTTAGTATTACTCCAAGGAATCAGGGAGCTACTACAAGCAGAAAAGACAAATCGTTTGTGGTAGATGAAGACATAGTAAGCATGATAGCAGCATTGAACAAGAGGTTAGAAAATAGAATTATAAAAGAACCACCTAGACATAGTATAGACTTAGGTTCTAGCCAATTTAGGGAATCGATAACATCAATTCCTCCAATAGTTCAAAAGGTTAGAGAAAATCAAGAAGGATCATCTAGTTCCGAACAGAAAGGAAAGATAATAGGATACCAAACTAAAACCTTTAGTGAACCTATCTATGAAAATGATCCAAGGGCTAAAGATTTAAAAGAATCTCTCACAAATTCTTTATTTGATGAAGAGTTAGGAATGAGAATGGAAGTAATAGACCTTAGACATCTCTATGGAGATAATATGAGAGTAGAAGAAAGCTTTGAACATGTCAGTAGAGAATCACTGAAGAAAAATTATAGGATTACCAACCCTAATAGCATTTATATCCCGATAAATATTTGCTTAGAAGGGTTCAATAAATATGAGTTATGTGCCTTTGTAGACACTGGATGTTCAGTATGCTTTGGAAAGAAGGCATTATTTCCTGAGTATATTTGGCAGAAGTCTCGTAGACCAATCCAAGTTAGAATAGCTGATGATAGTATCATGGTTCATTCAGAATTAGCTTCTGATGTACCTATCATGATAGGAGGAGTCCAATGTGTAATTCCTACACTCTGGGCTACTAATCAGCCCTCACATGATATGTTAATTGGAAATAATTTCCAAAGACTCCATGTTCCAGTTGTTGAATGATAAATTTTGGTGAACTATCAAATTATCCCTATTTATTAGAAATTTGGGAGATGTTCATCATATGACATAGCTTAGATTTCATTAAAAAAATGATAAATGAAACCGGGCTTTATAAATACAAGCCCCCAAAATGATTATGCTAGCCCAAATTTGAGGCCCATATTTAATTCTATTCAATGGAGAAATATGGAATTAAGATTGAATAAAATATATGTGGGTGAGTATTCAATCATGCATTCAAACAAATGATCAGTTAAAAAAAAAACAGTATTGCTATTCACACGGTGATGTTTTTGCCGGTTACACTGAAAGTATTTGCAATTGCGCATTACAAGTTCACGGGAATGGAAATATCGGACCGCAACCGCGGAGTCTGAGTGCGCAGAACATATAGGGCTCTGCAACTTCTTCAATCTCTCCCCGACTCAACAATGGAAGCCATAGCGATGCCCTTCGCCGCCGGGGTGCCTGCCTTCCTCACCGTCTCCTCCAGCTCCTCCCTCTTCCTCTCCTTCCGCCTACCCTCCTGCCGGTAGCCCCGACGTCGCGGCTTCTCCAGCCTCCATTGTAGCAAATCTGACCGCTTCTCCTCCTACTCTAAGAATAGTGCCTTCCAGATCTGGAGATGGTAATTTGCAGCAAATTGGAGCGCTGGGCATGGGAAGGAGAAGGGCTTCGCTTCAGATGGCGTTCCCTCTCGAAATTTCCGGCGCTGATCTGGCGAAGGGTGTGCCTCGGGGGCGTAAGGGCTCGATTGCCACGGCGGGAACATAGACCTCTAAATCGGAAGCGGATCTAGGACAAAGAGGAACCTTGCCGCTGCTGACGCCATCTTCCATGAATTGTGGGTGAAGGTCGGTTACCTGCCACTTAATTAATTTAGGATGTTAATTAATTTAGGAGGAAGAGGATGAAGTAGTTACAGCAAATTTATAAAAAAAAAACAAAAAAAAAAAAAGTGATCGCGTACGCGTAATGCGGATTTGCGGCTACGATCGTGTATTTGGCGAAAATACCCCTGTGCAAATAGGGTTCCCAAAAAAAACACACAATGGAGAACTGTCAAATGGGGAAGTTAAATTCAGCCTCAACTGCTCCCGTTTTCTCCTTCCACCAACAAAATATAAATAAAGAAAATAATTAATTAAAAAGTGGAGAGTGGGGTAATGGAGCCAATTCCATAACTGCTCCTGCAGGGCTTATAAAAGGAGGAGGCTATACATTTTTGGGGGTTACACAGACACAACGCCATCCAAAAGAAAAGAAATAGGCAAACAGTGGAAGAAAAAAATCCCAGCAAAGCAAAGTCTTCATCAAGGTAGTGGCTTCGTTTGATGTCTGTTCGATTCTTGGAACCCCGCCCTTGAAAACCTCGAGAGCTTTTCATGTGGCCTGGGTTCCGGAATCACTAAATCACACAAGCCATATCGAAGTGCTGTCCAAATTCTGTCGTGTATCCTGTCGATTTTGGTAACCCCGCCCATGAAAACCTCGAGAGCTTTTCATGTGGCCTGGGTTCCAGAATCAATGAATTACTCTAAACCAGGGCTGAAATGCTGCCCAATTTTGGTTAGAGTAAAACTGATTCAAGAAAAAAAGAAAGGGGAATCATCACTTTCAACGCTTCTCATTAAAACAAACACACCAGTGACCGAATTGGTTCCAAAAAGAACCTTAAGCCAAACTCACAGGTTCACAGTGAATGCAAAAAAAAAATGAAATTGGTAAAATTAAAGAGAACAAATCCAAGACAATGGATTTCACTCAGCCAAAAGAAAGAAAGATGAAGGGGGAATCTAATTGAAATTGGTGTAAAATTATACAGACCATGAAATTTCCTCTGATTTGAAACTTCAAAACGGTTACAAGCATTCCAAACTTTGATTCAAGGCTTACAAAGTGTTGGATTGATAAACATTACACATTGGAGGAACAAAATTGTCTCAAAACGAAACAAAGAAAAAAGCCCTAAATTTAACGTCATAATAGAAACAAGGAATCCAAACCTATGCGGACCCTTTTGCTCCCCGAGTTGACAAACCTGTAGCTCTCTACCTTGACCCTCTTGATCGTGGTCTATCAGTTCGTCTCGGATCACCAAGAACCGCCTGCGCCTTCGGTCTTCGGGCGGTCGGCAAATCGTCGCCTTGAACTGTTGCCCTATTCGGTCTAAGCGTTTCTGATTAGAAAGTTGAGGCTGGGAGAGAAACGTGGGCTAAAAAAAATCAATTAAGAAATACGGATGAATAGAGGGCAAAACAGGCCGAGCTCTCGGTTGAGTCAACTGAAGCTAACTGATGGAATGGGTTACCATCTTCGTTTGGGCTCAGTTAATTACTTTGATTAAGCCCATTAGCAAATGTTCAAAGTTTGCTTCAGAATTGTTTCAAAACAATTAAGGCAAAACATCAAACGTAACATATATGCCTCTACATATTGTTTAATTGCAAAATGAACCCACTAAAACATAAGAATTATAATCGGCATAAATTAAGAATTTGAGTTTTATTAAAATGTCAAATTAAAATTCATAAATATTCTTTGCCAATTAATTCTATTGGGTCAATCTCAAAACCGGCTCCTAAATAAAAAACGGAGTCGAAATCTCAAATCGACTCCTAAATAAAAACGGAGTCAAAATCTCAAATCGAGTTTCACCAAATATAAACTCGTTCACCAAATATAAACTCGGTTTTTGTAAAGAACTACGTATAGGCTTGATACTCTTTTACGGGTTACGTAGGAAATTCGGTATAAAATTTTAAATACGCCGAATTCAGTCACCGGTTACAAATTAAATAAAATTTGTCCCTAAAGAACTACATAAGATTTGATCCCGTTCAAACGGGTATGTAGGAAGCTTGACATAAAGCTACGAGCTCGTCGAGTTCAATCATGATCCTCAAACGATCAAATTTTTAAAACAAAATCAAACGGTTTCAAAAGAAAAAGAACTACGTAAAGACTTGACGCCGTAAAAACGGCTACGTAGGTAACCCGATATTAAATCTCAAAATATGTCGGGTACAGTCGCTAATCCCTAAATTCACTCTTAAAATGAAAATGGGGTTAAAATTAAATTTAAATTAAATACACGTGATTTTCTGTGTAAGTGATAGCCGTTAAGTCGAGAAACCCTTCCAAGAAGGTGTGCTTGATTTATTCGGATGATACACGAGAAAATCTCATGCATATGATAGTGTGATTTATGTTAGGGCTACCCTTCCGAGAAGGTGGGTCCTAATACGATCCAATGATGCATGAAAACCTTTAAGGGGATAAAACACACCAACTCAAACACTCTGAACTACGTGAGGCTTGGTTCTCTTCCAAGAGATACGTAGGCAACCCGTTAAAATTCGGGTGCAGCCCAAATCACCAAAACCACTCAAATCTTGGTGTCGATATGACTTCGAATCAAGAGGATAACCAAAAGGGGTCGAACTCAAATATTAAAAATTAAATAAAATGTGTTGTACGATTATTCGCGCATTTTCGTTCAACATATTTTTGGCACGCCCAGTGGGACCCTTTTTGCCTTTTCATCTCTTAGTTTTATTCGATACTAATATTTATCTATTTATTTTGGTTGCAAGGAAAATGGCACCAAGAGCGATCGTGAAGTTCAACGAGCTACCGGCGACTTTCCTCGTAGAGGGTGGTCGTTGGTTAAGGAAGAGATCTTTCAAGGTGCAGTTTGAAGTGACGAGGGATTCCATCTCCGCCGAGATCCCAACAAGCAATGTGTTCAAGGCCATCGAGGAGGATGCAACGATGCAGACTTGGGTCCCAAGAGCATCCGTCCCTTCATCGGGACAAAGTGATAAAAAGCCCGCCAAAGTCTTCATCAAGCGGAAGCCGGCTTATGTCCAAGTCAGGGAGGCCAGTGTGGCCAGTAGCAGTGCGAGTAGGCCGACCCGTGCTGTTTCCCAGGGGCCTATCATTCGAATTATCAAGAAAAATGATAATTCGGTGAGGGGCTCCGTTCCACCGGTGGTTGAGACCAAGAAGGAGAACAAGCCCCGGAGGAGAAGGGGGCGAAAGTGCGGCTCCCAGCGCGGGAAGGCTGGGGCACTTCGCAAGTTGGCCCCATCCCCAGCGTTGGACCTGGCCAATGCAACCCTATGGAAGGCCGCCAAAGACCTCATTGAGGCAAACAAGACTATCATCACACCTCAAACCGCGAGCTCAAGCCATATTTTATTTGGTTCAATTCCTTGGGATATGAACCATGTGGAACAAGTCATGGTTACCTCCTATTCGGAGGGAGAGGTCAGAGAAGGATCTGTAGAGAAGAGAGATCAGAAAGCCAAAGCTCCGAGGGTCAAAGTGTTGAAGCCTACGGAGCCTCAAAAGGATGTCCAAGCCTCTTTTCAAGCTCATGAAAAAGGGAAGAGCATAGTGGTGCCAAGAAAAGTTGCCTCCCTCCCCATTTATATGGAGGGGTATGAAGGGCCAATGACAAGGTCAAGGTCTAAGACCACGTCATACTCCGGCGCGGTTACTCGTTCTCCAAGTCCGCCAGCTATACCAAAGAAGAAACAAAGCTCTCCCTTATATGGAGATTCAGATTCGTTGTTTCATGAAGATGAGTTTCCGACGGCAGTTGTCAGCGGTATCGGATCAAATGATGGATCCGAAGAGGAAGTTGAAAGCATGTCAGTGTTAGTTACTGGAGCCTCAACTGTTGAAGAACAACTTCAGGATTTGCAGAAAAAGTTGGAGGAAAGAGATGCTCAAATACAGCTCCTCATGGATCAAATGCAACAGCAAAATTCCGAAAATAGGCAAGAGCAAAGGCGAGAGGAAAGTAGCTCCTCTATCTCACCTCAAGAGATAAAGGATTTAATTGCTCAAGGGATTCGATAATTTAAAATCTCCCAAAGTCCGCCAGTGATTGGCTATAGAAAGCCATACCCTGTGGATTATGATGCAATTCCTTTCCCTCCGCACTATCAAAGGCCGACTTTTGATAAATTTGACGGCATTCATGGTTCACCTCACGAGCATCTAGCTCATTTTTACTCCGCGTGCGGAGAAACTCCTTTAAGTGATCAACTGTTGATAAGGCAGTTCGTCCAATCATTAAGAGGATCCGCATTTACGTGGTATACGCAGCTTCAGCCCGAGTCGATCCATACTTGGGATGACCTACAAAAAGAATTTTTGGCCCAATTTGTGAGCTCAAAGGCCAAAGTTTCCATCATGGATCTTGCAAACGCTCATCAACGGCCAAATGAATCTGCAAATGATTTCATTGCAAGGTGGAGAAGCTTGCGACTGCAATGCCCGGAAAAATTGAGTGAAGAAGCATGTGTGAAAATGTGCACTAACAACTTGATTCCCGAGCTAGCTGTGCATGTAGGCAGTGCAGAACCTAAAGCTTTCGATGCTTTAGTATCGAAGGCCTGCAATGTTGAGCGCTGATTGGCTCAGCGTAAGATCGGGGCGAGTCGGCCTCAAGTTAATGAACTAAGGAAAGATGAGGGTAGAAAACCCGTGAAAAAAGGAGAATCGATGGCCACCTTCATTAAGCCCCAAGGAAAACCCTCTGGGAGTGCTTCTAGGGCCAATGAGAAGGGTCAGGCCAAAGAGACTACTAAAAGGCTAACTCTCGAAGAGAGGAAGCAAAAGAAATACCCCTTTGATGATGAAGATGTAAGGGGTATATTCAGTGAGTTGATAAAGGAGAAAATGACATCTCTCCCGGAGTCAAAGAGGCCAAATGAAGTCAACAAAACGGGTGATCCGAGGTATTGCCCTTATCACCGTATTGTTAGTCATCCAATTGAAGATTGCTATGTTTTCAAAGACATTGTTGAGAGGATGATCAACAAAGGTGAGATTGAAATTGAGGGAGGAAGCTCTAAAAACCAAACCGCTTCGTCGAATCCTATATCGATAGCGGAAGAGGTAGAGAGCAACCCTTCGTCGGAGGTTGTCAAAGAGGACGCCATTCCTACAGTATCATTGCCCCCGAAGGCCGTCCCCGTGCAGTTTCAAATGCGCAATGAGGTGCGTACTGTATGGGCCTATCCGGATATGCCAAGAGACGGGCCAGGCGGCATATCTTTATATGACGTATTGATGCAAACAAACTTCGAAGAATCGTTTCCGCCGGATGGTGAGGGCGAGAATGGTTCTAAGTGGCAGGTTTATGTGAGTCGGAAAAGGTATCCTTCAAAGACCACCCGACGAGCAGGACCTACGGGCTTTAGGATGATCGGTAGGAAGCCCGAAAAGAAAAACAAGAAGAAGAAAAACAAAAAGAAGGGTAAGAAGAATAAGAAGCCCGAAAGTAAGTCCGACGAAGAGTATACTCAACCCGAACGTAAAATGTTCACTCTTATGGATTATATTCCAAAAGAGTTCTTGGAGGATGACTCTCCCGGTGAAGAATTATTTCAGGAAGGTGAAGTTGTTGATGATCCTTCCGATGAAGAATTGTTTCGGGAAGGTGAAGTTGTCGATGATTCTTCCGATGAAGAATTATTTTGGGAGGGTAAAATCATCCAGTGTTGCATGACCTCATGGGCCGACATGGTCGAGGAAGAAGAGGTCGATGAAATTTCTCTTCGGTCGGGAAAAAAGTTGTCTTCTCCTAAACCCAAGGAAAAAGAAAAAGGCAAGGAGTCACCAATTGGTGAGACCTCAAAGACGACGAATTTTGAAGGGGCGGTTGATAAAGAAGCTTCCATACCAAGCCAAAGTGACGAGGTTGGGGCATCTAATCCAAAAGACGTTGCCCCACGAGTGCCGATGTCACTTCGAAAAACTTCTTATAAAGAGAAGGTGAAGTATGATGTTATCGGTCACTTAAAGCGCATTCCAGCACGTCTAAGTGTATATGATGCTTTACAAATGTCGACCGACCTAAGGAAGGCTTTAATTCAAGCTCTCATGGATCCGGAAGATTATAAAGACCAAGTTGATCATGTAGAGGTCGACGAAGTCACGTCATCTCCTCCGGTTCATTGCGCTTCTTGCATGGCATGTATAACCTTCGCCGATGAAGATCTCCAATTGGGGAGAAATGACCATAACAGGCCGTTATATGTAACGGGTATGGTAGGGGAGACAAAATTGAATAGAATCCTATTAGATTGTGGGTCCGCAGTGAACTTATTGCCTTTGCGGGCTTTGGAAGCGATGGGGTTATCCGTTGATCATCTATCGCCAACATTACTCACGATTCAATGATTCAACCAAGTGGGGCAAAAAGCACTAGGAGCTATCGCCTTAAAAGTGGTTCTGGATGATCTTTACAAAGATGCGCTCTTCCATGTGATCGATGCCGGAACCTCTTATAATGCGTTGCTTGGAAGACCTTGGCTTCATGCTAGTAAATCAATCGCTTCTACACTTCACCAGTGCTTAAAATACACCGATGAGAACAGGAATGAGAGGACTATCCGAGGTGATAGTGATCCTTTTCAAGGTGAAAGCGTTAACTACGCGGACGCCAAATTTTACAAGGCGGTGCATTGTAGTCCTAGCATTCGTTCAGAAGCGAAAAAGGACATTAGATGTGAAAGTCCTCAAAAAGAAGAGATTGGCCGAAAAGAGTCGTCACCGCCTAAAATCTCTCTTGTTTGCAAGAAGGAGGTGCAAGTGACTCGTCTGAAGGTGTTGTTCAAATACACACCCAAAGACAAGCGCCAACCCGGTCAAAAGCCCTTAAGTGCCACGGAGAAGGCCATGAATTCTTTAATGACAAGTTACACTTGTCCTCTCCGCAAGATTGACCAATCCGTGCCTAAGAAGAAGTTGGTCATTCATCGGCATTTCGGAGAGAAAAGAAACGAAGACACGAGGGTAGTGTTCAAGGGCGAGTCATCTAAGTTGCCCGATGAACAGGTCTCTTCAAAGCTTGATAAAAAAGTCAAAATTAAGGTGACAAAACCCTCGTGGAAATGTAAAAGCCAACAAAACCCCCCTATCAAGATCTCGATGGATGATTTGCAACTTTCGCAAGAAGGCGAATTGTTGTCGGCCAAAGTCTTAGAGCCTATGACTCTTACAAGTCATGAGCAAAGTATGTTCTTACAAGAGGCAACAAATGCTCCGCGAGTCTCGGTCTTTGGAAGACTAGGAGTAAGTTCTTCGAAAGTTTCTGTGTTTGAGAGACATGGAGAAGCCAGTGTGTCCAAGAACAAGAAGGTCAATGGCAAGAAAAATAAGAAGTGGAAGCTTAAGAAAAAGAAGTCAAGAGCTCCTACTTGCAAGCCGGAGGATCCAATGGATACTCAAATGGAGGAGGTGAACATGGTGTTGGCCTCTAGCGAGAGTGAATCGGCCGAAGACTCACAGGATTTTGTTAACATAATCCAGCCAGCTCCACCGGAAATGGAGGATGGTGGGCAAGCCACGGTCGATAAACTTCAAGAGATCAATCCTGGGAGTGTCGAAAATCCTAAACCTGTTTTTGTTAGTGCTTTTCTAACAGACAAGGAAAAAGGATTATATGAGGAGCTTCTTCGTGAATATCGAGATGTGTTTGCTTGGGGGTACCAAGATATGCCTGGATTAGATCCAAAAGTGGCAATGCATAAGTTGTCCATCTCGGAAGAAAAGAAGCCGGTAAAGCAAGCGCAACGCCGTTTTCGGCTCGAGTTGACTGTACAAATCAAAGTTGAAGTCAATAAGCTCATCGAGGCCGGATTCATTCGGGAGGTCCAATACCCGATATGGTTGGCTAACATTGTTCCCGTAAAGAAGAAAAATGGTCAACTGCGCATCTGTGTTGATTTCAGGGACTTAAATGAAGCATGTCCCAAGGATGAGTTCCCTCTTCCCATAACCGAGCTCTTGGTTGATTCCACTACAGGGTTCCAAGCCTTGTCCTTTATGGATGGATTCTCGGGTTACAACCAAATAAAAATGCATTCCGAAGATGAAGAACTAACGGCTTTCCGTACACCATTAGGCACGTATTGCTATACTGTGATGCCTTTTGGGTTAAAGAATGCCGGGGCAACCTATCAAAGAGCCATGACGGTCATCTTTCATGATCTTCTTCACAACAACATTGAGTGTTATGTAGATGACCTTGTGGTGAAGACAAAGAAGAGGGAGGATCATATAAATGATCTTAAAATAATTTTTGAAAGGTTGCGCAAGCACCAGTTGAAAATGAATCCTCTTAAATGCGCCTTTGGTGTAACATCGGGAAAGTTTCTTGGTTTCGTTGTTCGAGGTCGAGGAATAGAAATTGATCCCGGTAAAATTAAGGCAATCATGGAAATGCCAGCTCCGAGGAATCTCCGTGAATTGCGAGGCTTGCAAGGCAGACTTGCTTATATTCGACGGTTCATTTCGAACCTAACGGGGAGATGTCAACCCTTTTTAAGGTTGATGAAGAAAGATGTTCCATTTGTTTGGGATCAAGCTTGCCAAAATGCCCTCGAGAGCATCAAGAAGTACTTGACCGATCCGCCGATTCTTATGGCACCAGTTCAAGGAAGGCCCTTGATTTTGTACATCGCAAGTCTTGAGCGATCGTTAGGGGCTATGTTGGCTCAAAATTAGGGCTGTTCATCGGCTCAAAACCGATCCGAACCTGGCCAAACCGAACCGAACCGAAAACCGAAATTTCAAAAAACGTAAACCGAAAACCGGACCGAAACTAATAGGTTTGGTTCGGTTTTCAACCGGTTTGGTTTCGGTTCGGTTAGGTTATAAACCTAATTGAACCGATTTTATTTGAGCATTATTTTTTGAGGTGAGCATTTAAAAAAAAAAAAACTCATGGTTTACCTACACATGCCTCTTTTTTTTTATATTAGCTTTGGTTACCAAATGCCATATGAGAACCTTCCTCATGTCATGACATGAGCATACATAAAGTACAGAGAGTGTAATTCCATAAGGTGAGTTGATTTCATAAGGTGTATACGTACTCAGCAATTGATTAGCTTTTGGGCTGGTCTCAATGAGTTGAGCTACCAACAATAGGTTGAGCAAGCTGCAAGTGCAACAGCACATATCAGGTGAGCAAGCTGCAAGTGCAAGTGTGTAGCAGCAAAAATGCACAAATGAGCTGAGCAAAAATGTGCAACAGTGGCTGCGAACAGCGAACTGGCGAACAGATGAATAGGTGACTCAGGCGAGAGTGCGAGACCGAGATGGAGACGGGAGAGGAGAATCAGGATCCCTAATCTGGTGTCAAGAGACAAGAGGCGAACAGCAACCTAAGGTGCTAAGGGTAAATGAAAACATTTTCAAAAAATATCGGTTTTCTCTCGGTTTAACCGAACCGAGTCCGAACCGAACCTAAAACCGAAAATGAAAATTTCTTGAACCGAAAACCTAAACCGAAACACGTCGGTTCGGTTAGGTTCCGGTTATTTCGGTTCGGTTCGGCCCAAAAATTCGGTTCGAACCGAATCTGAAGAGCCCTACTCAAAATAATGATGACGGAAAGGAAAATGCCTTGTACTACATCAGCCGAACAATGGTTGGGGCAAAACAAAATTATTCCTCTATGGAGAAGATATGTCTAGCGTTGATCTTTGCCATCCAAAAGCTACGACATTACCTTTTATCCCACAAAATCACATTAATATCCAAAGTTGATCCTTTACGGTACATCTTATCAAAAACCGTGTTGTCGGGACGATTGGCCAAATGGGCTATGCTTCTAGCTCCTTTTGACATTAAATATGTGCCTCAAAAGGCAGTAAAGGGGCAAGTCATAGCTGATTTCTTAGCAGCCCATCCTACTCCGGATAATGAGGAGTTGTCGGATGATTTGCCGGATGAAGAAGTCTTCATGACGGAGGAAAAGTCTTGGCAGTTATATTTCGATGGCGCTGCAACAAAAAGAGGGGCTGGTGTGGGTATTGTTTTCATTACCCCAAGCGATGGAATAGTGCCTTATTCATTTTCTCTTTTGGAAAATTGCACAAATAATGTGGCAGAGTATGAGGCACTCATTATCGGCTTGGAGATAGCTCTTGAATTGCGTGTTGATCCCTTAAAGGTGTTTGGTGATTCTCAATTAATCATCAGACAGTCAAATGGGCAATACGAGGTCAGAAACGTAAACTTGATCCCTTTGCATCAAAGAGCTAAATATCTCACGAATCAATTCCGTCAAATTGAAGTGGTACATATATCGAGGTGTGAGAATGACAAGGCAGATGCTTTGGCAAAATTAGCGTCATCGTTGACATTACCAAATGAAAGAGAAATTCAAGTTACTATCGGTGAACGTCATCTGCTCGTACCATCCTCGGAGCGAAATGAGCCAAAAGAGGAGGTGGAAGTCGCTTCCGTTTATGAAATTGAGGAAGAAATGGATTGACGACAACCATTTGTTGAATATCTTCGTCATGGAGTCCTCCCCGATGATGCGAAAAGGAGGGTGGACGTTAAAAGACGAGTGCCAAGATTCTTACTTAAGAATGATACTTTGTATCGAAGAACATTTGATGGAATCTTGCTAAGGTGCTTCTCCAAAGAAGAAGCTAAATACATTCTAGCCGAAACTCATGCTGGAGTGTGCGGAGCGCATCAGGCAGGTCCTAAATTGGCTAATCAAATCAAACGGTTAGGCTACTATTGGACTACTATGGTGAAAGATGCTATGGACTTCGCTAAAGCTTGTCACGCTTGCCAAATTCACAACGACTTCATACATCAACCTCCTCAAATGCTACATCCTACTACTTTATCATGGCCTTTCAATGCATGGGGTCTTGATGTGGTAGGGAGCATAAAGCCATCTTCTTCCCGAGGTCACCAATATATTTTGGCGGCTACGAATTATTTCTCCAAATGGGTCGAAGCTATACCTTTGAAGGAGGTGGGAGCTAAAGAAGTCGCCAATTTCATAAGGACTCATTTGATTTATCGATATGGAGTGCCTTCGAAGATCATCTCCGATAACGCTCTTTACTTCAAGAATCAAATGTTGGTGAAGTTGAGTGAGAAATTCGGGTTTAAGCATAGCTTTTCATCTAGCTATAACCCGTCGTCAAATGGCCAAGCTGAAGCATTTAATAAAGTGCTATGCAAAATTCTTAAAAAGATGGTCTCAAAATCAAAGAGAGATTGGCATGAGAGGCTGCCGGAGGCACTATGGGCTTACCGGACTACAACCCGAACATCGATAGGTTGTACACCATACAACTTGGTCTTTGGGTCTGAAGCTGTTTTACCACTAGAGATACAATTGCCATCTCTTAGAGTAGCGGTTCAACTTACCGACCCCGAGGAGAATGTCAAAATCCGTTTGGCCGAGCTTGAAGCATTAAACAAGCTTAGGCTAGCAACGCAACAAAAGCTTGAAATCTACCAGGCTCAAGTAGCTGGGGCATTCAACAAGCGGGTCAAGTTTCGCTCATTCACTATTGGTGACTTGGTTCTTACCATTCGTCGACCAATTGTCATTAATCGAAAAGCGCAAGGAAAGTTTGAATCGAAATGGGAAGGTCCTTATGTGGTGACCAAAGTTTTTCCCAAAGGGGCATATGAGCTCTCGAATACCGAAGGCGAAGTGGTATATTCATGTGTGAACGGAAAATTTGTGAAAAAGTTTTTCACATGAAGTTTGAGAGTCAGAACGTCAAAGAACTACGTTAAGACTTGATCTCCAACAAGGAGTACGTAGGACGTTTGACATCAAAACATTTGTCAGATTCAGTCGCACAAAAAAAAAATATTCCGGGTTCGCATATGATAGTCGGATCATTTGGGAAACCCTTCCTAGAAGGTGGGCCCAGGTAGTCCGAGTGATGCGGTAAAAATAAAAAAAAATATATAAAAAAAAGAGAAAAAAACAGAAAAGGAAAAAAATCCCGGTACAAAGAAATGAAATGAAAAAATGGACTGGAAGCTAGTCCAAAATCGAGGCGCCCTGGAGCATATGTGAAAAAATGGGCGTCCGAAAGAACTACGAATGGCTCGATCCCTCAAAAAGAGGGTACGTAGGCAGTCTAGCTAGTAAAAAACGCTAGATGCAGCCCTAAAAACAAACACAATACCAATTGCCCTCTTAAAAGGAGAGTGAGTACATTTCTTGTAAGAGGGTGTCACTCTTAAGGGCTCTTTATGTCGAGTGTTAAACCCATCTTTTCTTAGCGGAATATACATTATCGATAGAAGAATATGGAGAGGAACTGTTTTGAATGCATGCAACATACATGCAGGGGCATATACTTGTCCTACCTAAGAGGCAAGGAAAGAGGAATTTTGTCATAGCAATAAGTTGTGTTGATTTGATATTAAGTTCTGTAGAGCTCTTGTATCTAAAAAAAGTGCTCGCATGTATTCATAAAAAAAATGTATGTGCAAAATCAAATAGATGCCCAAAAGTTCCTAAAGCATATAAAAAAATGATGATGATAAAAAAAATCCGCTAACTAAATAGAGGCGAATGAAGTAAAAGTGGTAATTAGAGTCTGGAGGTGAGCTTTCTTCGAATTGAGATCCTCCAGCTTCGCCTTACCTTCCCACTCCAGCTTTTCTAGGCTTCGTTGTCTCCATGTAGTGATCTGGATACGATGCTCTGCTTCAGATTTTCTCTTTGTTAGCGCCTCTTTGTTCCTAGCAAAATTATCCTTCAAGGTTCGAAGCTTCTCTTCCGCTAGCAAAACCTCCATTTCTTGCTCTTTTATAGCAACTTCTTGCTCTTTTGTAGCAAGAGAGTCTTCCTCCACCTGAGCTAATGTCTTCTTTTCGGAGGCAAGATCCTCATTACAGTGAGAAAGAGTGGTAGATACCTCATTCAAAGCAGTAGAGTCGATAGTGCTCTCTGCTGCAGCTATAGTTTCCATCTCCTCAAAAAGATGGTTGACTTGGGAAACTATCCAAAAAACACTACCATCATCCACTTCGGCAGCCTTGGTAGTGAGCTTCAATACCTTCAAGTGTTTAAAAACTTCATCTCGAGTAGACAACAAAGTCAAAGCGGATTGAGAAGCTAGAATAGCTTTAGCAATGGCTTTGATACCTTCCATGACCACTGTGCGGAGGTAGGGTGGCACCGAGTCAGGAAATAGACTATCCAAGGAAGTTGGTGCATTCTCAATGGGAGCAGATGAAGCTAGTGCATTCCCAATGTGAGCAGATGAAGCTGGTGCATTCTCAATGGGAGCAGAGTCTGGCAAATTCTGTATCGGCTCAAGAGGCTGCTGTTGTAGCCCAGCAATCAAACCATCATCAGCTTCATTGGTTAATGGTGCTAGCATCTCCAAATTGGTAGAGGTCGCTTCGGTAATATCAAAATCAAGTTTCGGATCACTGTCATCGTATTCCTCTTCATCTGAGTAGTGCTCACCCTGAAAAGTCAATTTCCTTACTGCATTAACATCAAAGAAAGATGTTTAAAAAAAAATATATATATATATATATAGTCAAGAGCATAAAAAAAAAAGGAAGATAAAAAAAATGTGAGAAGTAAAAGGGTGCACCTTTGCTTCCAGTGCCTGAATCCTCCAACAACATGGGGCTTTTATGTCTCGGTATCTTTCTTTTAGGGTGTAACTCACTACTCGAGGAGTTGTTAGAGTTTTCCCTTGTTGCATTTGCAGGCACTAGGGGACTTTTCTGGCTTCCTTCTGCTACCTCGGCAGGCATTGAGATGTGTTTTGGACTACTCTCTAACACATCTTCAGGAATTGGGAAATTTCCTAAATCTTCCTCTGCTACCTTCGGCGGCGCTGGTGAACTGGGGATAGGCGAGCAAAACATGCCACTGGAAGGTTCGGCTGCCTTAGAGGTGTTCCCAATACCATGGAACCCACTAATCACTGTTCTCACATCAACAAGTTGATAGATAGGCTCTCTCAAATGAGTGTCACTACCGGTCAGAGTTGCATTGACCTTTCGAAGTGATTGACTCAAGTAAGGCGTTGAAGCTCCAACCCACCAGGCACAATAGTTCCGAGTACATGCTCCAGCACTACTCCAGTTAGGTATATGGAAAACTTCGCTGGTACCACTCTGGAAGAAACGAGCATAACACTCAGCAATATCCTTCAAGGATCTTCTGGTTCTGGGTGCAAAACCAAACGTCAAAGCATTTGCAGGAACACCCTGGTCATAGCCAAATTGGCGAGCAAACCTGTTGGGGTAATAGGGTTCTAGAGTTAAAGTCTGGCCCATCCGAATAGGCAGCCTAGTAGAGCGTATGCAAAGCAGCCGTTCAAAATTGAGGTTTGAAAGCCCCCCATTATCAACTAGGTCTAATTTGGCCCTTTCGCCAAAAGGTATAGTACGGTATCGAACAAACTGGTCATGCCTCAATATCAACCTAGCCTGGTGAAGGTCAGGGTTCTCCGGCCGGAGTCCAGCACATCGTATAAGGAGAGGGAGTTCCTGAGGGAAGTCTGCGTGGTCATGGCATTTGTATAGGGAGGGGAAATACTCTGACAACCAGCCAATCACAAAATGAATCCCAAAGTAAGGATTAACTCTACCAGGATGCGATGGATGAGTGGCCATCTCATTAAGGCCATGATAAATGTGGCCTAAGACAGTAGGATCCAAAGAGACTTGCGTACCTTGCGCCATAAAGCACGCCATGACAAAGGTCTCTGGACGAACTACTCGAGGATTATGGGGCAAAACGAATCTGCTAAGCAAAAGAGCTAAAAACGCCGCCAACTCTCCTTGGCTACTCACAGTAAGAGGAGAAAAATCCGTTACACGCGATCTCTCAAAATAACGTATAGAGGCATCGCGGATATCCTGCTTCCTTGTCAACCCAATACCAGTTTGGTCTTTGATAGCAGCAATATTCCATTCATCCTTGTAGAAGTAATCTATCCAATCCTCCCAAAAAACCTGATTCTTGCTGCGATGTTTACAAATATCAGCATGGATGCGCAAAAGCTCTAAAACAGTGGGAGGGAACTTACTCCTATCAGAAAGGTGCTTGTTCAGTGGTAAGAATTCCTCATATGGGTCACCTAGTATTGGCAAACCTGCGATCTGCTTTAGATCATTGAGTGAAATCCCAAGTTCATCGCCTCCATGATGTAAAGTGTTCGTTAAAGGGCTCCAAAGTTCACAGAAGGCTCTTCATACATCCTTGTGATACATGTAAGGAAAGCGTGAAACTGCCACGAGACCAAGTATGCCGAAACGACGCAAAGTATCTGCATGATGGTTCATCATCTTCTGAGTCCAATCTGACAAACCAGATATGAAATTTGCGGTTCCGCTAAATCTGAAATCTGCACCCCAATGCAGCTTCTTTGCCAACAAATGCTTGAGAATTGGGTAAAACTCCTCACTCTCAGGAAGTTTGTTGGTGAATTCCCTATCAGCTTGAAACTTTTTGAGGAAGACACCGTTGAGTAGTTTACTATTCCTCACATTGGTTTGTATGCAACCTCGCACATCCTCACCAGAAAATGTCAAATAGCCGAAAAAGGCATCTTCCCTCTCGGTCCAAACTCGATTCGATGGAACAAGTGGAGGAACATCGACCTCATGAAGGGAGAGCGACCTCTGGTAAAGGGGTCCATCTTTAAGTTCCTGACCATTGCTCCCCAACGCCCTTTGAGAATGAACACCTCCATAAACGTTCATTCTGGTAAGCTGAAAATCAAACAAACAAAGCGTTAAGTTAAAGAAAATGAGAGGAAAGAAGACAAAGGCAAAGACGAACTTTGAATACGTTCGGTTAATTCCTTACAAATTCAAAGTTCGGGAGCAACTGTTGAATGATAAATTTTGGTGAACTATCAAATTATCTCTATTTATTAGAAATTTGGGAGATGTTCATCATATGACATAGCTTAGATTTCATTACAAAAATGATAAATGAAATCGGGCTTTATAAATACAAGCCCCCAAAATGATTATGCTAGCCCAAATTTGAGGCCCTTATTTAATTCTATTCAATGGAGAAATATGGAATTAAGATTGAATAAAATATATGTGGGTGAGTATTCAATCATGCATTCAAACAAATGACAACACACAATGGAGAACTGTCAAATGGGGAAGTTCAATTCAGCCTCAACTGCTCCCGTTTTCTCCTTCCACCAACAAAATATAAATAAAGAAAATAATTAATTAAAAAGTGGAGAGTGGGGTGATGGAGCCAATTCCATAACTGCTCCTGCAGGGCTTATAAAAGGAGGAGGCTATACATTTTTGGGGGTTACACAGACACAACGCCATCCAAAAGAAAAGAAATAGGCAAACAGTGGAAGAAAAAAATCCCAGCAAAGCAAAGTCTTCATCAAGGTAGTGGCTTCGTTTGATGTCTGTTCGATTCTTGGAACCCCGCCCTTGAAAACCTCGAGAGCTTTTCATGTGGCCTGGGTTCCGGAATCACTAAATCACACAAGCCATATCGAAGTGCTGTCCAAATTCTGTCGTGTATCCTGTCGATTTTGGTAACCCCGCCCATGAAAACCTCGAGAGCTTTTCATGTGGCCTGGGTTCCAGAATCAATGAATTACTCTAAACCAGGGCTGAAATGCTGCCCAATTTTGGTTAGAGTAAAACTGATTCAAGAAAAAAAGAAAGGGGAATCATCACTTTCAACGCTTCTCATTAAAACAAACACACCAGTGACCGAATTGGTTCCAAAAAGAACCTTAAGCCAAACTCACAGGTAAAATTAAAGAGAACAAATCCAAGACAATGGATTTCACTCAGCCAAAAGAAAGAAAGATGAAGGGGGAATCTAATTAAAATTGGTGTAAAATTATACAGACCATGAAATTTCCTCTGATTTGAAACTTCAAAACGGTTACAAGCATTCCAAACTTTGATTCAAGGCTTACAAAGTGTTGGATTGATAAACATTACACATTGGAGGAACAAAATTGTCTCAAAACGAAACAAAGAAAAAAGCCCTAAATTTAACGTCATAATAGAAACAAGGAATCCAAACCTATGCGAACCCTTTTGCTCCCCGAGTTGACAAACCTGTAGCTCTCTACCTTGACCCTCTTGATCGTGGTCTATCAGTTCGTCTCGGATCACCAAGAACCGCCTGCGCCTTCAGTCTTCGGGCGGTCGGCAAATCGTCGCCTTGAACTGTTGCCCTATTCGGTCTAAGCGTTTCTGATTAGAAAGTTGAGGCTGGGAGAGAAACGTGGGCTAAAAAAAATCAATTAAGAAATACGGATGAATAGAGGGCAAAACAGGCCGAGCTCTCGGTTGAGTCAACTGAAGCTAACTGATGGAATGGGTTACCATCTTCGTTTGGGCTCAGTTAATTACTTTGATTAAGCCCATTAGCAAATGTTCAAAGTTTGCTTCAGAATTGTTTCAAAACAATTAAGGCAAAACATCAAACGTAACATATATGCCTCTACATATTGTTTAATTGCAAAATGAACCCACTAAAACATAAGAATTATAATCGGCATAAATTAAGAATTTGAGTTTTATTAAAATGTCAAATTAAAATTCATAAATATTCTTTGCCAATTAATTCTATTGGGTCAATCTCAAAACCGGCTCCTAAATAAAAAACGGAGTCGAAATCTCAAATCGACTCCTAAATAAAAACGGAGTCAAAATCTCAAATCGAGTTTCACCAAATATAAACTCGTTCACCAAATATAAACTCGGTTTTTGTAAAGAACTACGTATAGGCTTGATACTCTTTTACGGGTTACGTAGGAAATTCGGTATAAAATTTTAAATACGCCGAATTCAGTTACCGGTTACAAATTAAATAAAATTTGTCCCTAAAGAACTACATAAGATTTGATCCCGTTCAAACGGGTATGTAGGAAGCTTGACATAAAGCTACGAGCTCGTCGAGTTCAATCATGATCCTCAAACGATCAAATTTTTAAAACAAAATCAAACGGTTTCAAAAGAAAAAGAACTACGTAAAGACTTGACGCCGTAAAAACGGCTACGTAGGTAACCCGATATTAAATCTCAAAATATGTCGGGTACAGTCGCTAATCCCTAAATTCACTCTTAAAATGAAAATGGGGTTAAAATTAAATTTAAATTAAATACACGTGATTTTCTGTGTAAGTGATAGCCGTTAAGTCGAGAAACCCTTCCAAGAAGGTGTGCTTGATTTATTCGGATGATACACGAGAAAATCTCATGCATATGATAGTGTGATTTATGTTAGGGCTACCCTTCCGAGAAGGTGGGTCCTAATACGATCCAATGATGCATGAAAACCTTTAAGGGGATAAAACACACCAACTCAAACACTCTGAACTACGTGAGGCTTGGTTCTCTTCCAAGAGATACGTAGGCAACCCGTTAAAATTCGGGTGCAGCCCAAATCACCAAAACCACTCAAATCTTGGTGTCGATATGACTTCGAATCAAGAGGATAACCAAAAGGGGTCGAACTCAAATATTAAAAATTAAATAAAATGTGTTGTACAATTATTCGCGCATTTTTGTTCAACACCAGTAACTCAGCACCTAGACATGATGGTCTTTAACATTCATGGAGAAGATGCTTGGGTTAAAAAGATTAAACAAGCTTATACACACCAAGCAATAGAGTTTACGCGCACTAAGCGTGGTGAGGAATATATTCTTCCTACACAAAGGGAGTTTGCACTCTCTATATGTGAAGTAACATTAAAAGATAAAATTCTTAAACAACAAGAAAAAATGTGTAAGGAGTTATATTCTGAAAATCCTTTAAAATTTTGGGAAAAAGATAAATCATTTGCTACAAGAATTTAAAGAACAGATTGATGAACTCTTAAAGAAAGGCTTAATTCGAGAAAGTAAAAGTCCTCATTCTAGTCATGCCTTTATGGTCAGGAATCATGCAGAAGAAAAAAGAGGAAAAGCCAGAATGGTTATCAATTACAAAAAGCTTAATGATAATATTGTTTTTGATGGATATTATATCCCTAACAAAACAGTTTTATTTAATAGAATACAGGGAGCCACTTGGTTCTCTAAAATGGATTGTAAAAGTGGTTATTGGCAGGTAAGAATGGATGAAAAAAGTATTCCACTTACTTCATTTAGTGCTCCTCAAGGACACTATGAATGGGTAGTCGTGCCCTTTGGTTTGAAAAATGCACCACAAATATTTCAGAGAAGAATGGACAATGTCTTTAAAGAGTTTAAACTTTAAACATTGCTGTCTTGTTTACATTGATGATATCTTAATCTTCTCTAAAACTATAGAACAACATAAGCATGACTTGAAAGCTATAACTAAAAAATGTATTGACCATGGAATCATTTTAGGACAGAAAAAATGCATTTATGCTGAACCTGAAATTGAGTTCCTAGGATTAAAGATTAAAGCTGGTCAAATTATTTTGCAAGAACATATTCTAGAAAAGGTAGAAAAATTTCCCGATGAAATCAAAGATAGAAAACAACTAGAAAGATATCTAGGTTGTCTTACTTATGCGTCTGATTTTATAAAAGATCTAGCCAAATTGAGAAAACCTCTTCAGATAAAATTAAAGAAAGATCAAGTTTGGAGTTGGACTCAATTAGATACTAAAGTAATCAAAGAACTTAAAAGAAGATGTGAAAAACTTCCAATATTAACTTTACCTAATGAAGATGATGAGTTAGTTCTTGAAACAGATGCTAGTGATTATCATTGGGGAGCTGTTTTAAAAATAAAGAAAGATAACAAGCTTTGCAGGTATAGCAGTGGCAGCTTCAACAAATCTGAGTATAATTATACTATCATGGAGAAGGAGATTCTTGCAATTTATCGTGGAATCCAGAAATTTATAATCTTCCTAGCTCCTAAACCTTTTACAGTCAGAACAGATTGTAAAGGAATATTGGGTTTCATAAATAACAATCTTGATAATATGAAAGCGCATGGGAGACTCCTGCGTTGGCAACTAGCCCTTAATCAATTCACTTTTACCATTGAACATGTGCAGGGATCTAAAAATTCTCTTGCTGACAGCTTAACAAGAGAGTTAGCTGATGGATCAGAGAAATCAAACGCGGTGGGAAAATCCGCAATGGGTGTTCCACTCATGGGACATTAATCTCTTAGGAGAAATAAGAGGATACCAAGGATGGGTTTCCCCTCCAAGTTTTCATATTTCTGTTGATTTTGGAAGATTTACTGAGAATAGATTCCGTCGTGGACTCCTACAAACGAGACACAGAGCGGTTATAAGAATGTTAACTCTAGAGATAATTATAAAAGTTCTCCAGCTACCTACTGAACTCCAGGAAGACATATGTAGAAGATGGAAAATGAGAGATTTCGACAACTTCTACTGGATGGTAACTTTAAGAGATCACGATACTCCAGCAACGATAAGAGAATGGTGTAACCATTTATGTGTAACCACTGGTGCCGGATTGGGAGGATTATCATTACCCATCATGCCAAGTGAAGATGCAGACTTTTTAAATTCGTGGAGATATGGAATGTGCAATGGAATCCACCACAATAACAGGAGACCATGGCCAAAGAAAGAAGAAGAAAGCATCTTGTACAAGTATTTCACTAAGTTCCAGAAGGAGGTCTTCCTCAGAGCAGCAACATTCGAAAAGATACAAGACATAAGTTGTTGCCGGGTTATCAGTGCCTGCATAGATGTTAGCCAGGGAAAAACCCGGCTACCACATTACCTAATCTTCCTACTAATGAGAGAAGACTATTGGTACGTGACAGATCCAGTAGTGGAAGGAAGAATCGACGTAGTAAGACATACTTGGGAGGCAAAAGCCAAAGGATTCTTTTACATCTACTACTACATCACCAAGTTCAGACAAACAGATTGTGGGATATTCAAAGTCGGAAATACAACCTTCATCGTAACCCCACAACTCAATCCATTAATGCAACAAGCCATAAACAGAACCGAATCCATCAATCTTTACTTAGCAGAGATAGAGGCCGGTCACTTTCTAGATAAAAGAGGACACGAGAGGATGATTGATTTACTGATTGCATGGGATCGAGAATACACTGAAGGATTAATGCTTGATCTCGATCTAGACAATGATCAAGATCTAGAGTTTGATAATACTCTAGATCTAGTTCTAGATTACCATCATGATGACCTGGAAGCCAACATGGGAGACGAAGGGGTCCAGAACCTGGACGACTGACAGCCATCATCATCCACCAAGCATAATTATTGTACTTTCTGCTTTTACTGTTTTTGCTTTTATCACGTGAACTTGTAAAATTATTGTACTGTGTGCTTTTACTGTGTGCTTTGTCAGGCCAACCTGTAGGCCAATCAATGTAGTCGTTGGAGAGGCATCCAATGCCCTTCAAGTAGCTCTATATAAAGGGCTCTCCTCAGACTTCTCAACACACAATTCCAGAGAGAGAGAGAACGATAGGAGAAGAGAGAAGAGAGTTTGTAAATCAGAAAGAGAAGTAGAAACGTTTTGAATTTGAGTAGATTGGTGTTTCCATCACTCTAAAGTTCAAAACCTTTCAATGGATCTTCTGGTATGAGTGTTAAATGTGTTTAAGTTTTAAGTTAAGAGTGCTTGTGTGTTGTAATATTTCCCAGATTCAATAAAGTTTGTTTTTAAGAAAGGGAAAGCTACTTAATTGAACACTATGTTTTGAATACTTTGTTTTCTTGATTCAAATCCCTTCACCCTCTCAAAAACGAAACCAAAAGCTAGAGACTACGGTCTGAGGTAGGAAACGAAACAGATCTGTGCTCAATCTGAACTAAGGGAGGCCTGGTTGAAGGTTAGCCACCTCTAGAAAGGCGGAAGCTAAGGAACGCCGGTGGTCCAGTGTAACTACGTTCAGGTATGGGTCAAACCTCTTTAGCTTAAATTTTTAGTTGCAGAGCGTGGTGGGCTTAAAACCATAGAAAGCTTATTATTCATAATATGGTTAGTAGATTATGGTAGTTAGTACCACCAAAAGTCATTTATACGAATTTTATATTGCATCTTGAGTATTATTGTCGAAAACTAGAAAGTTAAGACCAAGTTTATAATTTAGTATAAAGTACGGGTACCTTTTGAAAATTAAAAAGCAAAAAGCTGAAATCTTTGAATATTTTGATAAATAGTTTAAAAGCTTGAATATTGTGATAATTAGTTTGGAAAACGTGAATATTTTGAAAGAAATTTCGGTAACTCTCACCCCCTTTTTTATTTTTTATTTTTTATTTTTTGATTAGGAAAGAATTCGGGTGGGCTGACCTACCCGGCAGCATCCTTACGGATGAGTTCAACGAGACCTGGGTCATTTTCGATATCGACTTCTCGGGCAGAGCGACAAAAGTGTGCAACCTTATCCGCCACTCTATTGCCCATACGAGGAACGTGAGAGAACACTACTTCTCTCACAATCGATAGCAAGACTTGAACGTCAGAAATGATTAGTTCTATCTCCCAAGGGCATTTAGATTTTCCTTTTAAATGGTCCATGATTATCTTGCAATCACCTTCAATTTGGATCCTATCTAAATTGAGTCGTAATACTTGATGGACCCCCATTTTGAGGGCAAGAGCCTCTGCTGTAAGCGGATTCTGTTTACCAAGTTGCTGATGGTGAATGGAGACTAGCCGACCTTCCCAATCCCTAATAACGACACCGGAAGTACTATCGCCATTAGAAAGAGAGGGACCATCGAAATTAAGTTTGAACGTGCCCTTTGGAGGCTTGCGCCACTGAATCTTTTTTTGTTTGTTGTTCTTTTTTGAAGATATCCCCCGATGGGGGCGTATAACCTCCTCGATTTCTGCCTCGGCTGTGAAAGTTTTGTTCTAGTTATCTATGTGAGATTTGATCAGTCTTATGACCGAATCTTTTCGCGGAATAGCGGTCTGTTGAAACAAGTGTTGGTTCCTGATGTACCAAGTCGTCCACCAAGTGAAAGCGAGGTTAGACAGGACCGTAGGTTGTAGACTCTTCCCAAGTGCAGAGAGAATGGGTCTGAAATCTCGAGACTGGGCAATTAGACTAGCAATAGTTGATCGGTCTTGGGTTGGAAGTTTGTATATTGCTTTGATGAAGTAACATTCCAAAAATAAATGGACCTCATCCTCGGGTGCCGAATTGCACAGGGAGCAAGTGGGTGGAACTGCCGAACCCCTACACGCTAGCCTGGAAGCAGTTGGCAGGCCGTTTTGCGCAATCTTCCATAGGAAATTCTTAACTTTTGGAGGGATATTAATCTTCCAAATCAAGGCATTACAATCAGGAGATGGTAAGGAATGATCTGTTATCAATTTGTAAGCACTGACAGTAGTAAACCATCCCTCCCTATCCGGCCACCAGTATAGACGGTCTTGCAAATTCGAAGAAGGAAGATGGATGTCTAAAATCTCTTGTACTATATGATGTGATCACACCTAGGATCAATCAAGAAGTTAGACCTACCGAAGCTCCAAATGAGCAGCCTCTCAGATCCATCACTCGAGCTCGGGCAAGACGTCTTCAAGCCGGCCTTCTTCAAGGACTCTTAACCATTTCCATAAACTATGAAGATCAAGGTCAAGCATTCACAAGTTTACAACAAATTGAAGATCGCAACTCGCAGCCCAAGAAGCCCGGAAATGCCTCGGTTCCCGCTATTTATTATGGAGCCAAATCTGATTCAAATTCAAACTTCTCATGCATTTAAATGCACATTGGGAAGAGAAGACATCATGGAATACATCCCCCATGCAGCTGGTGGTTTTGTGCAGAGAACAACTTCCAAGATTGCATTTAATGCAAGCCACCTTTTTCCCAAGCATGCACAAGTTGTCCACAAACTTGCTCTATATTACTCAGCCCTTATGGCCATTAGAGGGCACGAAAATTATCATCAAAACCCAGGTTTATATCCTTTGTTTGAAGCTTGAAAACTCCATCTCCTTCGTGAGTCATATCGAAGGTCCGATCTTGTATTTTCGGTGCGTAATATCCGTTTGTACTTGATATTTGTTCAAGAACTTGTGGTGAGTCATATCCACTTGTTTTTGTTCACCTATCCTTTATAAAATTCAGTTTGTTTTACCCAAAATCTGAGTTTTATCATTATCACAAAAATACCAAAAATATTCCACCGAAATCCATCTCTATCATTTATCTTCCACCGGCTGGTTCGAGGCTTGTTCCGACTTACTTTGTACTGAGATTTAAGGATCCTCAAGGGGAAACTCATCACTATATTAGTAGGTAAAGCCTAGACCTGAGCAAACATGGGCCAACCCGCCCAACCCGTCTGGGAAAATATGCGGGCTTGGACAGAGTAGTTGGCCCAAGCGGGCCGACGAGCCCGGCCCGGTAGGGCCAAAGGACCGGGATTGGGCAGAGGGTAAAGCCCAAGCGGGCCGATAGGCCCGGACCGGTTTTATATATTAATATTATATATATAATTATATAAGTTATATATATAACATAATAAAAATATATACCTAATTTCTAGGGGTGGGCATTTACAATATATATATTTACAGTGTGTATATATAACATAATAAAAAACATATTTACATTTACAATATTTATATTTACAGTTTGTATATTTTCAATGTTTACAATGCTTTATTTATTTATATGTTTACATTATATATATTCTTCGTGTGTATATGGTTATATATAGATAGATATAACTTTGTATTGTATTTGTTAATAAGCTAATATTGTGTCCATATTTGGCTCAAATTTGAATGTATTGGTATAATTTGTGATTTGCCTGTTTTTTTTTAAAAAAAAATAATTCGATTTCGGATAAAAAATGAATTTGAGATGCTAAGCCCGT
Source organism: Persicaria tinctoria (assembly GCA_037127255.1). Taxonomy (NCBI): domain Eukaryota; kingdom Viridiplantae; phylum Streptophyta; class Magnoliopsida; order Caryophyllales; family Polygonaceae; genus Persicaria; species Persicaria tinctoria. Next base: position 33,250,510 of record JBANSL010000004.1, on the reverse strand, counting down.
TTGGCCCGCTGGGCGGCCCGACCCGGCAAGGAGGGCGGGCTTGAGCAAAGCATTAGGCTTGAAACCCGGGCCTGGCCCAAGCCCGACCCGGTGTAATGGGCTGGAATTCTGGTTAAGGCCCGACCCAAGCCCGCCCGGCCCGGCCCATGCTCAGGTCTAAGTAAAGCTAAAGCCCCATGAAGTTTTTCACTCCACCACTTACCTCCCAAAATATAGTCACTGACGGTCTCATCCGGATTGAAAAATTGAGGGCAATCAACTCTATCCAGTAAGGAGGAGGTTGTGATCCAGTTATCTGTCCAGAACTTTATAGTGCATCCATTTCCTACCGACCAAATCAGGCCCGCTTTAAAAGTGTCAATTAAGTCGAACAACTTGGACCATTGCCAGGAGCTAGCCCCGGATCTTTTGTAATCGAAAATACTGGTGGAGCGCAAGTACTTATGTCTGATCACGGACCCCCAGATATTGCTAGGCTCGGCCAGAATTTTCCACAGAAGCTTCATCTAGAGAGCGATATTCATATCACTAAATTTACGAATTCCCAGTCCCCCAAACTGCTTCGGTTTGCATATCCTATCCCAGCTAATCAGAGGCCTGTATTGGAGGTCCTTATTCTAAAAGAAAGATCGGTTTATCTGGTCTAGTTCTTTATGCAAAGCAGCAGGAAGCATAAAATTCTGCATCACATGCAATGGCTTAGTGGAAAGGTTGGAGTTTATTAGGGTGGCGCGTCCTTGTTGGGAGAGAGCATTAGCCCTCCACTTAGTCAAGTGTTGTTTGGATTTACAGATGATATCTTCAAATGTGTTGTTGGTGACTCTTCCATTAATAATTGGACAGCCTAGATATTTTTCTATTGAATGTTCATTTGTAATGTTGAGGCAGTTACACAGCTCCAGGATCCTATGATTCGGAATACCCTTGGTTGCTTGGAAGCTAGATTTGTGGTAATTGACCTTCTGGCCTGATACTTTGCAGTATGAATCAACTATCATTTTCACTTTTCTCCCTGCATCCACGCTTCCTTTTGAGAATATGATGATATCGTCGGCGAAAGAAAGGAACGGAACCCGAGGCCCGTTGTGTCCAATCGGAAAACCAATGTGAGTTCTTTCAAGGCTAGCATCATCAGCCAATTTCCGAGCCAGAATCTCAGCGCCTAAAATAAATAGGAAATGAGATAAAGGATCACCCTAACGAATTCCCCTAGATGGAAGAAATAGCTCAGTAGGGCCTTTATTCACCAGTACCGAGAATGAAACAGACGTTATACATTCCATAACCCAAGAGATAAATGTATCATGAAATCCGAACTTTTGGAGCACGCTTTTAAGAAAATGCCAATCGACCCTATCGTATGCTTTTTCCATATCTAATTTTATTGCTAGCCATACTTCTCGGCCCCTACGACTTTTGTAGGAGTGGAAGATTTCATGGGCTATCAGGACATTGTCTTGTATAGCCCTATCAGACACAAAGGCGCCCTGCAGCGGATGAATGAGTTTACCAACAACTTTTTTCATTCTATCTGTCAGAATTTTGGAAATTATTTTGTAAATATTGGAACATAAACTAATGGGGCGGTAATGACTAGTGGCCGTGGGGTTATCCGTTTTTGGGAGAAGAGAGATAAAAGTATGATTAATTTGTCTGAGCATTTTTCCGGAGTGGAAAAACCCTTTGACTGCACAGATAACAGATTTTCCGACGATATCCCAATATTTTGTGTAGAATTCAGCTGTGAATCCATCCGGCCTCGGAGATTTGTTTTTCCCGAGATTAAAAACCGACGTTTTAATCTCCGAGTTAGACGGGAGTGCTATGAGAAAGTTGTTTTCCTCTGATGAGATGGAAGGTTGTATTAAGTCCAACATTTCAGTAAGGAGCCTGTCATCAATTGGTTCTTTCTTGAACCTTGTCTCAAAATCCCTTTTTATTTCATTCTTAACATATTCTTCACCCACAATCACCGTACCAGAAGAGGAGGTTATGTTCTGAATTTGTTTCATGTGTCTTCGACCCGAAGCCACCCGATGAAAGTACGTTGTGTTGGAATCCGAGAGTTTGAGGTGTTTGGTTTTAGCCCTTTGGCTCCAGAACGATTTTTGAAATAGTAGGAGCTTTTCTCTCTTTAGGATAAGCTGTTTTTCCTTGTTGTGGTATGTTTAGTAGTTAACACCGGGTCCTGCAGACTGAATACGCAGGAGCTCCGTATCCACCTCTTTTAGCTGACGGAATATATTGCTGAAACTTGTTTTATTCCAATCTTTTGCCTTTTTTTTTCAGTATTTTCTGCTTGAACATTAATTGAAACATGGCCGAGCCAGGGCAAGACGCTCGCCATGACTGCTTTACTATGTTACGAAAATCTTTCCGAAGTATCCAAGCATTCTCAAATTTGAAAGGTAGGGCTTTGAAGCTAGAACTAACTTCAAGGGAGAAAGAAATAGGACAGTGATCCGAAGAGGAGAATGCACTGTTATAGGTTATCATATTGGGGAAAGATGCAATGACCTGTTGGTGGACAAGCACCCGATCAAGCTTTTCACGAATATTGAAAATTTCCTCCGGGTTTTTCCTCCAAGTGAACGGATTTCCAAAGGTGGGGAGATCAATAAGTGAGCATTCGCTTTTGAAAGAAATAAGACGAGAGAACCTGGATGCCCGAGTAGATGCCCCGCCGACAGTGGCGGAGCCAGGATTCTCGGTCAAGGGGTGCTAAAAATTTTTCGTAAAATGTTTTTTTGGTGTATACTTATTAAGAATATTTTTTGTAAGAAAATATTAAAAAATTACTAAAAATTTGATTTTCTAAAAGGTTTTTTTGTATTTAAATAGTTGAGATTAATAACCAAAAAATATAGAAGAGAAACAAAAAATATAGGAAAAAATAACGAAAATTTACTTTTAAAACAATATTGAAAGAAAAGGTTAAATGTATAATTTAAACATAAATATTACATTCTTTTAATGAAATAGTTGATAGGAAAAAAAAATATAAATAAAGAAAAATTAATGATATGGTAAAATAAATAAAAGTGAAAGAGTTGGGATTTAAACCCAAAACCTTTTGATTCTATTTTTTCTTCCTTCCTTCCTCTACCACTTGAGCTAGTTAGCACTCTTGTCTCAAATACTATTTAAATATGTTATATTTGTGATAATAGATAGAATAGAGAGAAGAAGAAGGGAATGAACTAAAATGTATTATTGGGGTCTTCAGGACCCTTTATATAGGAGTTTACATAGGGAACTAGGGTTTACTAGTGTTTATCCATCCCTAATATAATAATATTATAACACTCCCCCTTGGATAAACATCCTTAAATACTACCTCATTACAAATCTCGCCTAGAAAACCCAATGGGACAAAACTAGGATCCAGAGAACAAATACATATGACATTTGATACGCTTTGGTGATCTGCCTCGTTAAAAACCTTGTTAGGAAAACCCAGTGGGACAAAAACCTGATCGAAGGGAAAAAGAATGCAATGCGTATACTCCCCCTGAAGTCAACATCCTTCTCGAAGTCTTCTCATTCTTCTTGATGGCGCTGTCTTCATGAGCTTATTGTCGAATATCAACATTGTCTTTGACCTGGAATTTCTTCATGATTGACTTGATGCGCTTGACTTCCATCTATTGGTGTTGAGCTGCTTTGAATGCACAAGCATAAGGTACTTCAGGACCTAGTGTGCTTTTCATTGTTGATATGGGGAATCTGTTGTATTAAATGGTGCATAAGTTGCCTCGTTAAAAACCTTAACTTGGAAAAACCCAATGGGATAAAAAACCAAGATCAAGGAAAAGAGTACAACATTGTATGGTACTTCGGGACCTAATGCAATGCCACCATTTTCACAATTATAAGTACTTCTAGTACTCTTATACGGATCTTTAATGAATTGTATGTGACGGGGCTCTGACATTAATGCTTCAGGCATTTTCAATCGATCCTTTCATTTATATACATATGTAAGTAACACGCCCGTCATTTACATTTAGATCCAAAATTATATTCACTTCTGGTGAATACATTCTCCATATAACCTTTGATAGGTATTTGTGCAATCAACTTGGATTTATATTTTATTTTGTATGAACACCCACTTAAAACCAATTGATGTTGCCCTTGTCGGTGTTGGAACTACAGGTCCAATGCCATCATGCTTAAAGAATCCATCTTTGCATGACTTGCTTCTTTCTAGCTCTTTTACTACGATTTCGATGTCGACATCCATTTGTTTATTTGATGATCATCATATTCTCATAGGCTCATTCCACTTCTGGGGAATCGTATACCAAGAGCCTAGTGATCTCCAACACTTCTGGTGTACTTGAGAATCACTTGATATTCATTGAGTTGGAGTTACTTCTGGAAACTTCCAAATGAGCTAGTATCTGTGACTTTGTCACTTTCTTGGCCTATAGTAAATGCTTTCGATGACATATTTGCTAAACCTTATAATCATTTCATTTATTGAACTTCTGGTTCACTTGTATTTATCCGCGGATATGAAATGATAGAAAAGTTGCTTCCGTGCAATCTCTTTCTTAATTTGTCTCATTTCCTCTCCCCCTAAATACCGAGCATTTGATCACCATTATAAAGCTCTAGGTATTTGATAACAATAGGGACTCAAACCCCATGTATCATCCAACTTCTTTGTGGTCTCATTGTAGTTCATTTGGAGGAGGTACATCTCCGAACATATGTTGTTTATTCAAAAACCTTTGAATGACATGCTCTCTTCTAGAGATAATTAAAGAGATGTTATTGTGTCAAATTCGAAATGCAAACATGCATGGGCCCATTTGACCAACGAATCTTCTGGGTCGTCGTGAGCTACCTTATGCTCAACAATGTTTTTGATAACATTCTCTACCTTATGTTTCATATGACCAAAGTATTGAGACATCTGTAATCTTGGAATTATACTGGTCTATATGATAGTGTTCCGTAGATGTCTCATTGAATCCATTCAAGAGACATTAAAGACTTTGCATTTACTTTGAATTTAGATGGTCTTGTTGTTGATTTGCCAAGATGACAGACCATATATGTCCGGTCACCCTTATAGAGGATCTTCGGGTCCTAGGATCTTTTGGTCCCTTTTAGTGGGTGTGTATGTGAATGCCAATGATCCCGCCCATCATCGTTTCGCATGAATGACCGAATGCCACAAAGAAAAACATTTGATCATTAACTAACTTCTGGTTAGTAATAAGTTTCAATGGGATAAATGAGTGTCAAATAAACCATATATATACATTCTCTCTCTGTAAGACTTGCTTCTGGCTAGTCATATGAGATATTGGTGTTCAATACCATGTCAATTCATACATATGTGTCATTGTTACTTCAGGTAACAAGATCAATGCTCTTCTGGAGCTATATCGTATTTATCCTGATTTTCCATTCATGATTGTTTGAGAAAACTTCGGGTTTTCAAATTTGTTTGACACTTATAAACCATAATATTCAACCATTGAACTTTGTATATGGTGATCCATTTATTTAATTTAGATGTCATTGAATGGGTATTGTCAGAACTTTCGTTGATGTCATACTTCGGGTATGATTCATTTATAATGTTCTTCAAGACATTTAGAATTAACCGTATAACAGACCTAGCTATAAGCCACAACAATAACTTTGGTCAAGTGCTTAACCATAACCTCTTTCACACCCTCTACCGGGGGGGCATGCGTCAGGCAATGCTTAGAGGATAGTCAGGAAGTGGCCTTTTTACCCGGATCGTATTATGTGGTTACTTTTATTAGTTGTATCAACCAAACAAAAATAGTTCTGAATATGATAAAATCCACATTAATTCCATGTACTTCTTCAGGAGTACAAATGATAAAATTAGGATCATATGCTCTTCTGGAGTTTGTGAAATCCTTTACTCTTCTAGAGTTTATCAAATATTCTTTACTCTTCAGGAGTTAATAAAAATCCACCAGTAGAGTCTTCAGGCTCTTAGGTTGGTGTTGAAAAACTTCACAATCTACGAGATTGTGGTAAACCTTTCTCCCAAATGTTCATTTGCCAAACAAAACTCCGCATTTGACGCTCATGATAAGTTGTTTCTTCGGGAAATACTTTGAGCTTTGAATTACAATAAGTAAAATCATAATAATTTTATTCAATATAAAACAATGAGTAAAAAAAACAAATAAATAAATAAAAGAAATTTGTATTTGTCCACTTCAGGTGGAGTCGTGGAGAAACTTTTCAATTTCTCAATCTCCTCAAGAAATGATTTTATTCATAAGATGATTCGTTTGTCAACTTCGAGTGACAATTAGTCTCCATTATGTATAATTCGATCATATACTCCAAAAGATGATAAGTTGCATTCAAAACTATAGTAAGTTGTCATAAAAACATTGACCATATTCTTCAAGAAACGGTATAATCGATTATTACTCACTTCAGGGAGAAGACAACTTGTATACATTTACTTTAATTTCTACACTTCTGGGTATTTGTGCAACTTTAAAATAAAACTCATACACTTCTGGGTATGATTTTGAATAATCTTTAGGAGGATATACAATATATCTCTTATAATTCATTTACTTCAGGAAATGAATATTGTCACTTCAGAGACAAATTTGTGTTGATTAGATGGAGACATTTTATGAATTTTCTTTTCATATATCTCTTCAGGAGATTATTATCGTTACAGCAGGAACGATTTATGAGCATAATGTGTTCATCCTCTTCATCCACTTTAGGGGATGAGTTTATTTAATCATTCCGAGAGATAATGATAAATAAATAAATAATTGATATAATTAATAAAATTATAAAATCATAAATAAATAAAATCAAATTGGCATATTGTCAACTTCTGGTGAAAAGAAAATGAACATCTGCAAATACATGTTCGTCTACTTCTGGAGACTGGTGGAGAAATCATAATTTGCTTGTTTAGCTATAAAAATCATCGGTCCAGGGATGATTATGAATTTTAAAATTTTATCTACTACGGGAGATAAATTTTATCATGATATATAGCCGAAAATATTTTATCTTCTTCAGGAGATAAATAAGAATTTCATCTTCTTCAAGAGATGTGATACATAAATTGTGTTTACTACTTCAGGAGATAAACTACCACTTTTGGGATGACATGCAAATTTAACAATTTATATCTACTTCGGGAGATAATGTTTGTCTACTTCTTGAGAGAGGAAAATAAAATATAAATTGAAATGAATAATAAAACTGAAAATAAAAAAAAATTCATCACTACGGGGATGATTTTCAATCGTTTCACATCTACTTCAGGAGATGGTCCGTTCATCTACTTCGAGAGATGAAGATTATACAAATATAATTTAAATAAATTAAATTAAATAACATACATATAAAATAAATAAACATAAATAATGAATATAATTTCATCACTACAGGGATGAAATTTATCGGCTTGATCATCTCTGCGGGGATGAGATTTTATCGTTTCATCGCTTCGAGGATGAGATCAATTTATCATTCATCTAATGCGGGGATGAGATTTATCGTTTCATCGCTTCGGGGATGAGATCAATTTATTATTCATCTACTTCGGGAGATGCACTCGTTCATCTACTTCGGGAGATGATTTCGCTCCTCCACTTCGGGAGATGATATATATAAATTTAACAATTTTATCTACTTCAGGAGATAATATATAAATTTAACAATTTTATCTACTTCAGGAGATAATTCATCTATAATTAAAAAAAATAAAAATAAGATAAATAAAATAAATAAACAAATAATTCATCACTTCAGGGATGAAATTCGATCGTTTATCACTTCAGGGATATAATAAAATAACATCCACTTCAGGGGATACGACCAATTGATCTAATTGCTTCAGGGATTTAGATTCCGCACTTCATGGATTGAGATTAATTTATCCGCTTCAGGGGATACTACAAATTTGATTGATTAAACCACTTCTGGGGTTACACATCATCTTCAGGATGTGTGAATACTTCACAGGGGCAAAATATGCAACCCTGAAAGTTTTAGGCCAGAGCAAAATATGCAGCCCTGAAAGTTTTAGGCCTTTTTATGTAATTATGTAAAATTTACGGGCCAATCTGCAATGTTTAAGAAATTCTGGGCCGATTTCGTGATTAATAAAATAAATTGCAAACAAAAACTCAGTACTTCGTCTTCCTCGCTGAAGTAGAACGAGAACGGCGGCGGCGAGCCCTCCGATGACGCGGGCGACGGTGGCCAGTGAGAGGAGCGGAATCGCGACGTTCCACTCGATCGATGTGTTGATCTGCAGCGAAGACGGGGGCGGCTTGGTTGCCGACGGAGGTTGGCGGATGACCTTCGGCCTTTCTTCTTCGTTTGGGAATCACATATCGGCGGCGAAACTGTTTGTTTATATTCCGACCATCGCGTGCACAAGGTTCTGCGACTACTCTTCCTCCATCACCGTCGTTCCGACGCCATCGGAACGTGGATCGATGGATTCCGACCTATTGGAGATCGAAAGGGCAAACCTTTGCGTGGCGTCTTCGAGCGGTGATGATCCCAACTTCACAATCCAAAGAAGAACAACATAAAAAAATATCAAATTCAATTAATGCTTCAAAAGAATATTACGGTAGGGGCTAGATTGATTCAATAAATCAACGTTTCAAAGTTGAAGGAAATCAAAAGAAATTGGGGAGGCGTAGTAATGAGGTCGGCGAAGATGGCGATCGCGACGCCGTCGATGGAGGTTGCAGCGGAAGGAGCCGGGGTGGCTCGTCGGTGATTTTTGGAAGCCGTCATTGATGAGAGGAGAGGTTTTTGATTTGGAGGTTGATGTGGCATGATCGGAGAACAATTAGGGTTTTAGAAACTATCGTGCTGATAACGTGTGATAATAGATAGAATAGAGAGAAAAGAAGGATAGAGAGAAAAGAAGCGAATGAACTAAAATGTATTATTGGGGTCTTCAGGACCCTTTATATAGGAGTTTACATAGGGAACTAGGGTTTACTAGTGTTTATCCATCCCTAATATAATAATATTATAACAATATTACCTTAAAAATACTAAATATATGCAAAAAAATTAGATTTTTTTGTATTTTTTTTTCCGCGAGGGGGTGCTCGAGCACCCCCTTGGCTCCGCCACTGCCCGCCGAGCTTGTCAGTACTACAAATAATCTCATTTAGATCTCCAAGCACAATACACGGTATAGAGGAGTCATTTACAATTGTTTTTAGCGTTTCCCAGAATGCATCTTTATCATTTGGAGTTGGTGGTGCATAGACGAAAAGGACCAGAACCGGAAACCCAGCATGTGGACTATCCAATCTAAGTCCGATGATACGAGGTGCGTGGATAGCAATGGAAATAGTAAAATCTATTAGCTGGTGAGATTTCTATAGGACACCAATACCACCGGATCTCCCGATAGACGGCGACCAAATCCCTTCATCAAATCCGATATTTCTCCACAGCTTGTCATCGGTAATATTTTCCGATTTGGTTTCTGCGAGCGCTATGATTTGAATGAGTTCATTTTTACACATTGAGTCGATTTCCGTCCAGAACGTACGTTTTCCTATCCCTCGACAATTCCATAAACAGATCTTCATAAAAAACCTTCGATGATAAAAGGACGAGATTTCAGAGTCCTTAAATTGAAGAGTTTTTGATGAATTAGTATGAAGTTACTTTTATCGAGCCCTTTTTTTAAGCAAACATAGTAAGATATATGCACATCAAATGCTACAAAGGTGTCTAGACACATACCCATACGATACCCACACCGAAGATGTTCACCAACAACACGGTTTGAATAAGGACGAGGCGGTCCCAGCCAGAGGAATTTAGCAATCACCTTAGTTACAATACAATTTTTAATTCCGATGAACAAGTAAAGAATACACGTTCTTTTGTGCATATGGGTAAGTTCTATGAATCTTTTATTTTTGTAAGGAAGAATGTCACTAGGCCATTGGCTAAAAATTCCCCAAAAAATCAGTAGGAGCCATAAGAAGCAATGTGATTGAATAATGACACTTGCCAAAGGGGAGGATTTATAATTATGCTATTAACCCAACCAAATGTGGGCGCAGAAGCAAAATGTAATGAAATACAGCAGAGTGAGTGCACATATGTATAATTTATGGGGTTCGACATAACAACCAAATGTCGAACAGCCCCCGCAAGCCACTAGACCAAGAGGGTTTTACAAAAATTAAGGCAAGCAGTTGAACAAATACATGTAACAAGCTGCTTAATAATACATAGATAGACCCAGTCTATCAAAGACAGAGACAGATCATTGTGTCCAAGGTCTACAAAACTGATTCCAGCTAGTTTACACCATTGGTTTCCTGGAGAGCACAAATGAGAAGCGGAATTTGCCCCCCCGCACAAGAAAGTACACATAACATCCCTGCATGCATGTTTCTTCCACACCATAGTATACAATATAGATTTTAGCAAGTTATGCAGACTGAAGGATACAACAGCAGACAACCACGTCTCCAAAGACCGGATAAGGCAAAAAGAAGGTATAATTATCTGAAAAAAAATTTCTAATCCCTTGAGTTGGGGAGATACGAAGAAGCTATCAAGAAAGTCATAATTGCAGCAGCCGAGGGAGGAGGTAATAGGATCATATAGACCTAGCTGCTCAAATCCAAGGAGCTTAATAAAAGCAACAAGGAGAGCAACAATAGGTAAATAAGACGATTCAGTGAGACTTAGCATAACCAAGCTACTAACCACAAGCTCAACATCATAATCAGGCCTAATTTTATTCACCCCGCAGTTACTAAAAATGATTTTCCAGAAGCCAAATATACCAGCCCTCAGAACGGCATCATTAAGGATATGATCCTGAATAGGAAGCAATTTACCTGGACAACGAATGTATGTAAAGCAGAGTATAACCCGGAAGGCCTTAGACCCAACCGAGACCAGTACATCCGAAGAATATAGCATGAAGATCAAAACCTCAACATGAGTGGTAGCAATCCCATCAGAGGTTGCTATGAACATCTTTTGTTCTAGGCCCTTTCGGGAGGTATGGGATGAGAAGGAGTGCACCACTCTAACCCCTTTGTTCCGACACCAGTGGGTAATGTTCTGTACCCGTGCAACTGACATAACTATGTAGCATCCGAGAGCCCGAGGGAACGTGAGGAGTACCAGCAAACTTCACAAATAAAACAAACTTCACAAACCCAAGAAAAACATCAAATGGAACGTGAGAAGTACCAGCACGTGTGCATGATGAAACAACGAGGTTAAATAGAGTCCAACACGCAGGATTCAATAAATCAACCCTGGATTTTAAGAGAAGAGCTTCATTATCAGACCAAGTTATAATAAACATAAACACTGATTTAATTACTTAGATACACTTATATGATTTGGCAAGCAGAGTAAACCACATAGTCTTGACAAAGATATAAAGCTTTCCAAACACAAGATTTAAGCCAAACACTTCTTTATCCAAACTGAAGATAGGAGCAAAAGAAGCCCCAAGATCGACAAATTGTTCATGGCCTGAAAATGGGGGGGTAAGGAGTACCAAAGCCAATTTCCGACTTGCATAACCCAAATTAATGAGAACCAAATCTTCATTCGAACCGAGGAAAGGAGCCATGACAGCCCCAAAAACCTCAAAATTTTCAAGGCCCGAAAATCGGGGGGTAGGGGGTGAAGAGGCTTCTGCCTCTAACACCGGGTTTTCCATCCACTGGAAGGTGGTGATTTTACCGGACTTGCCATAGCAATTAGATAAAATTTAATTATAGAAGATGTAGAGAGACCTGAATAAGAAGACATTCGCACCAGAACATCACCATAAGAGTCGAGGAGGAGACAAAACACCCTCCCATACACACCTAATAGAGAGAAGACGACCCCAGAGGGCACCTCCACTTTGAGCCGGCGAACAGAAGCAACGTCGGCGAACACCCCCAAAGCCATGACCGAGCCGGCACACCCCCGCACCCATTGACAGACGATTTTCTTCCTTTTTTTTTGAAGTTTTTCATCACCCTCTCTTCACCTCGACACAAGAACCCATACTGTCGAGGGAACGTCCATGAGCACCACAGACATGGCAACATTGGCTCATTTGAACCAACCATGGGATTTTGATTTGAGTGACAGCGCAAGACATTAGGTTTAGTCGCCAGGCCAAATTCAGCCACTGATGAACAACAGCCGGCAGGGGTGACGGAAGGAGGGTACGAAGGCGGCTTGAAAAGGCCGATTTGGTGGCGAGAAACCTCGCATATGGGGAGAACGATGGATAAATTGGTGTGGTTTAGGGGTTTGATGAATGGGGGAGACGAGAGAAAGGGGGCGCGTGTCATGGCGCGTTCTCTGGCCCTAAAAAGGGAGTTTCTGGTTTATCTTCCGTATCTCACTCTCACCCCCTATTGTAGGTAAGGGTAATGATAACTATAATAATTAATGAGCTCATCAAATCATAAAATTAAAAAGAGGGATTTTTAGTGGCAGTGAATACGGTGTTTCAAAGGATCTCTCTCACTCTGCCCAAGTGATTGAGTGTGAATTGGAAGGAAAATGGTGAGATTGTTTGTGTTTTTGTGCAAGGCTAGATTGTGAAGGAATGGAAGAATTCTAATCACCCATATCCACGGCGCGATCCTTCCCCACCGTGCACCTCATGCTATACTTACCAATTGATGAATTATGAACATGTCCGGTTATAATTTATGGTGTCATTGTCTTGTTGTTGTAGTTGGGCATCTATATGCCTATCATGGAACTATCTGTTGTTGTCATGCAAATTTTTATATGTTCCATTTTGAAATTATGTACTACCATAATAGGCGACATGGAAGAAAGAGGATGTCATAGACTAGGTAAAATGCGACATGGAGAATGCAATGGGTGACATGGAGATTGAAACGTTTATCATTGAAAATGTAATAGGTAACATGGAAGAAATGAGAGGTGAGGGATCGCTTGACAATGGTTGATATGTTTGTGCAATAGAATAAGTGACATTGAAATGCTAAAATGTGGCATGGAGAATGTAATGGTTGACATGTAAATTGTAAGGGTTGATATTGATAATGTAATGGATGGCATGGAAGAAAATGTAAGATGCTCAAATTATGCAAGAACAACATAACTAAACATACCCATTTTAATATTGTGTTTTTCGAAAACTTTAATGACACAAGTAAGTCTTCTTCTGGCACACAATATTATTTAGGTGTCGCGGTGTTTTGTTCGACCAATAAGTAAAGGCAAAACTAGTTATCTCTACAACTACAAAAGCCCTTCAATGGAGATCTTTAGATTCCCTCATGATTGTAGCATGTTTTTATAATGAAAAAAACTTATATGTACCATCTCTCTTCCATCATTTACAACAAAATGGGGCAGAAATTTAATCTCATATCTCTATTTTTAATTTGATGGGAAAGAAAAAAAAAAGCACCCATTTTCAAGCATTTTGAATAGTTTCATGGTATTGAAAAAAAGGTAGGGAATTTTATGTTTCTGTGTGTTTTATCGAAGGAGGAAAATGATGTTCAATGTACAAAATAACAACAAAACTGCACTTACCCATACAAATATTTTGCTTCTCATACACCTTTGTGGCATGGGTAAATATTCTAATTATGCCACGCAATATCTTTTTGGTGTCACGATGTTTTGTTCGAATGTCAAGTGCAAATCTACTATCTGTACAACTTTGAAACTCCTTTAATAGTGTATTGTCATACTTTGTGGCATAATTTAATTTCTTACACCTCTCAGTTTAATGCTTTTATTGAAGAGGAATTAATGGCTAATAATTACCTACCATAAATATTCAGTAATGTTCCTAGTATTAAATGATAGGAGGTGCATAACCGATTGTTCGACGTGACACAGTTATTCATATTGGATATGATAGCATGATCTGAAGAGTGACGTCTATTCGACATGAATACATGAAACGAAATCGTTTATCCGAACAGATACCCGCCACGCCATGGTTAACCCTTTGACCATGGATTTCCTTAGTAGATTCAGTTCATTCAATTTGAAATCAAAATTGACGAAACCCGTTTTTTCAGAATTCCTTGTCGGCGGATTCCGGGATCAAGTTGCACGCTGGCGAGCTCAGACGATCGGGCTTACCTGAGACGCACGACGAGATTACCGTCGGCGTACCCGAACCTGTGCCGATCCGAGCTCAAGCCACTCGCGGACAACCGTCCTCCCTGTAGGGCTCCATCATGTGTCGGTCTAGCCGAGACTAATCCCGCTTGAGAAGGGGGGCTCATGGCCAGGGAATCCGGCCTAAGCCTTATGCGATTCCAATTTCCGACCCCTGCCAATGATGCCACGCCTTCTTATTTATAGTACAAGCACTCCTTTATGCAATCTCACTCGTCGCCAAGTGTCACACACCTCGTGACATGTGGGAGGGAGGCATGAATGCCAAGTGTCGCATGCCTTGTGTCATGTGGGAGGGAGGCATGAATGCCAAGTGTCGCAGGCCTTGTGTCATGTGGGAGGGGGGCATGGAAAACAAGTGTCCCGACATGCATGTCAGGGTCGAAGACGGTTTATCGTCGGCGTACGTCATGAGTTTCTATATTGACCGGTATTCGCCCGTTTTTCATGTTTATAAGGTTCTATTTATATAGCGGGGAACCTTATTTATTTATGATATTTGTGAATATCATTATTTATATTTCGGGCATCATCACAGCTCCTCGAATTCCAGTTAAGTCGTGACTAAACTGGGGTTCGATAATGATGCATCATATGCACACGTTTCTCATTCTTATTCCTCGTTCGAGAGGGTCTTAGTTTTATTTCCGTGAGCTTACAAAGATACCAACGGAGGCCATCTATCACTCGAGAGGGACTTAGTTTATACTCATTTAAGAGTTATCTCCGTGAGCTTACAAAGCTACCAGCGGAGCCCTCTGTCACTCGAGAGGGACTTAGCTTAAACTCACTTGGAGTTATATCCGCGAGCTTACAAAGCTACCAGCGGAGGCCCTCTGTCACTCGAGAGGGACTTAGTTTATACTCATTTAAGAGTTATCTTCGCGAGCTTACAAAGCTACCAGTGGAGGCCCTCTGTCACTCGAGAGGGACTTAGCTTATACTCATTTAAGAGTTATCTCCGCGAGCTTACAAAGCTACCAGCGGAGGCCCTTTTTCACTCGAGAGGGATTTAGTTTATACTCGTTTAAGAGTTATCTCCGCGAGCTTTCAAAGCTACCAGCGGAGGCCCTCTGTTACTTGAGAGGGACTTAGTTTATACTCATATAGAGTTATATCCGTGATCTTACAAAGCTACCAGCGGAGGCCCTCTGTCACTCGAGAGGGACTTAGTTTATACTCGTTTAAGAGTTATCTCCGCGAGCTTACAAAGCTACCAGCGGAGGCCCTCTGTCACTCGAGAGGGACTTAGTTTATACTCATTTAAGAGTTATCTCCGCGAGCTTACAAAGCTACCGGCGGAGGCCCTCTGTCACTCGAGAGGGACTTAGCTTATACTCATTTAAGAGTTATCTCCGCGAGCTTACAAAGCTACCAGCGGAGGCCCTCTTTCACTCGAGAGGGACTTAGCTTAAACTCATTTAGAGTTATATCCGCGAGCTTACAAAGCTACCAGCGGAGGCCCTCTGTCACTCGAGAGGGACTTAGCTTAAACTCACTTGGAGTTATATCCGCGAGCTTACAAAGCTACCAGCGGAGGCCCTCTGTCACTCGAGAGGGACTTAGTAGAGTCTTCGATTCGGGAGACAAGCACTATCGGTTGCCCGACGCGGAGCAAGCTCACGCGTTAAGGGACTTAATAAAATATTTTATCCGGGAGGCTAGCTCTACGACCGGATGCCCGACGCGGAGCAAGCTCCAGCGTCCTGGGACTTAAAGAAAATATCTGATCCGGGAGGCTAGCTCTACGACCGGATGCCCGACGCGGAGCAAGATCACGCGTTAAGGGACTTAATAAAATATCTGATCCGGGAGGCTAGCTCTATGACCGGATGCCCGACGCGGAGCAAGATCACGCGTTAAGGGACTTAATAAAATATTTGATCCGGGAGGCTAGCTCTACGACCGGATGCCCGACGCGGAGCGAGCTCCAGCGTCCTAGGACTTAAAGAAAATATTTGATCCGGGAGGCTAGCTATACGACCGGATGCCCGACGCGGAGCAAGATCACGCGTTAAGGGACTTAATAAAATATTTGATCCGGGAGGCTAGCTCTACGACCGGATGCCCGACGCGGAGCAAGCTCCAGTGTCCTAGGACTTAAAGAAAATATCTGATCCGGGAGGCTAGCTCTACGACCGGATGCCCGACGCGGAGCAAGCTTTAGCGTCCTGGGACTTAAAGAAAATATCTGATCCGGGAGGCTAGCTCTACGACCGGATGCCCGACGCGGAGCAAGCTCCAGCGTCTCGGGACGAAGTATTAATCTGGGAGCTCAATGCGTCCACCAGATGTCTGACACGGAGCAAGCTCCAGCGTCTCGGGACGAAGTATCAATCTGGGAGCTCAATGCGTCCACCAGATGTCCGACGCGGAGCAAGCTCCAGCGCCTCGGGACGAAGTATCAATCTGGGAGCTCAATGCGTCCACCAAATGTCCGACGCGGAGCAAGCTCCAGCGCCCCGGGACGAAGTATCAATCTGGGAGCTCCATGCGTCCACCAGATGTCCGACGCAGAGCAAGCTCCAGCGCCTCGGGACGAAGTATCAATCTGGGAGCTCAATGCGTCCACCAGATGTCCGACGCGGAGCAAGCCCCAGCGCCATAGGACTTAATAAATTCTTCGATCCGGGAGGCAAGCTCTACGACCGGATGCCCGACGCGGAGCAAGATCACGCGTTAAGGGACTTAATAAAATATTTGATCCGGGAGGCTAGCTCTACGACCGGATGCCCGACGCGGAGCAAGCTCCAGTGTCCTAGGACTTAAAGAAAATATCTGATCCGGGAGGCTAGCTCTACGACCGGATGCCCGACGCGGAGCAAGATCACACGTTAAGGGACTTAATAAAATATTTGATCCGGGAGGCTAGCTCTAAGACCGGATGCCCGACGCGGAGCAAGCTCCAGCGTCCTGGGACTTAAAGAAAATATCTGATCCGGGAGGCTAGCTCTACGACCTGATGCCCGACGCGGAGCAAGCTCCAGCGTCCTGGGACTTAAAGAAAATATCTGATCCGGGAGGCTAGCTCTACGACCGGATGCCCGACGCGGAGCAAGCTCCAGCGTCTCGGGACGAAGTATTAATCTGGGAGCTCAATGCGTCCACCAGATGTCTGACGCGGAGCAAGCTCCAGCGTCTCGGGACGAAGTATCAATCTGGGAGCTCAATGCGTCCACCAGATGTCCGACGCGGAGCAAGCTCTAGCGCCTCGGGACGAAGTATCAATCTGGGAGCTCAATGCGTCCACCAGATGTCCGACGCGGAGCAAGCTCCAGCGCCCCGGGACGAAGTATCAATCTGGGAGCTCCATGCGTCCACCAGATGTCCGACGCAGAGCAAGCTTCAGCGCCTCGGGACGAAGTATCAATCTGGGAGCTCAATGCGTCCACCAGATGTCCGACGCGGAGCAAGCTCCAGCGTCTCGGGACGAAGTATCAATCTGGGAGCTCAATGCGTCCACCAGATGTCCGACGCGGAGCAAGCTCTAGCGCCTCGGGACAAAGTATCAATCTGGGAGATCCATGCGTCCACCAGATGTCCGACGCAGAGCAAGCCCCAACGCCTCGGGACGAAGTATCAATCTGGGAGCTCAATGCGTCCACCAAATGTCCGACGCGGAGCAAGCTCCAGCGCCTCGGGACGAAGTATCAATATGGGAGCTCAATGCGTCCACCAGATGTCCGAAGCGGAGCAAGCTCCAGCGCCCCGGGACGAAGTATCAATCTGGGAGCTCCATGCGTCCACCAGATGTCCAACGCAGAGCAAGCTCCAGCGCCTCGGGACGAAGTATCAATCTGGGAGCTCAATGCGTCCACCAGATGTCTGACGCGGAGCAAGCTCCAGTGCCTCAGGACGAAGTATCAATCTGGGAGCTCAATGCGTCCACCAGATGTCCGACGCGGAGAAAGCTCCAGCGCCTCGGGACAAAGTATCAATCTGGGAGCTCCATGCGTCCACCAGATGTCCGACGCGGAGCAAGCTCCAGCGCCATAGGACTTAAAGAAAATATCTGATCCGGGAGGCTAGCTCTACGACCGGATGCCCGACGCGGAGCAAGCTCCAGCGTCTCGGGACGAAGTATTAATCTGGGAGCTCAATGCGTCCACCGGATGTCTGACGCGGAGCAAGCTCCAGCGTCTCGGGACGAAGTATCAATCTGGGAGCTCAATGCGTCCACCAGATGTCCGACGCGGAGCAAGCTCCAGCGCCTCGGGACGAAGTATCAATCTGGGAGCTCAATGCGTCCACCAGATGTCCGACGCGGAGCAAGCTCCAGCGCCCCGGGACGAAGTATCAATCTGGGAGCTCCATGCGTCCACCAGATGTCCGATGCAGAGCAAGCTCCAGCGCCTCGGGACGAAGTATCAATCTGGGAGCTCAATGCGTCCACCAGATGTCCGACGCGGAGCAAGCTCCAGTGCCTCATGACGAAGTATCAATCTGGGAGCTCAATGCGTCCACCAAATGTCCGACGCGGAGCAAGCTCCAGCGCCTCGGGACAAAGTATCAATCTGGGAGCTCCATGCGTCCACCAGATGTCCGACGCAGAGCAAGCCCCAGCGCCTCGGGACGAAGTATCAATCTGGGAGCTCAATGCGTCCACCAGATGTCCGACGCGGAGCAAGCTCGAGCGCCATAGGACTTAATAAATTCTTCGATCCGGGAGGCAAGCTCTACAACCGGATGCCCGACGCGGATCAAGATCACGCGTTAAGGGACTTAATAAAATATCTGATCCGGGAGGCTAGCTCTACGACCGGATGCCCGACGCGGAGCAAGCTCCAGCGTCGAATATGCGCAGGTACAATGAGATGGATGTATACATCTTCCTATGCTTATATTTATTATATTGCCTATTGTATTTGAAAATAAAATATATTCCCAACTAAGTGGTGGATGTAGACTCGTTCTTTAATCAAATTAGTCACTCGGTTAATGTCGAACCGAGTCAACCGAGCTGCTCCACGGACGAATAAATGCAAAATTGATCGAAGCGACATAAGATAAGAACGGTACTACAACCGTTTAATTAAATCAATAAACGCCAACCGATTGAAGCAATAATAGTTAGAGATGCTATTTCAAATCGATTGTCCATTACCTCTTAGCGTGAGGGGTTCCCACGGACGGCGCCAGTGACGAAACCCGTTTTTTCAGAATTCCTTGTCGGCGGAATCCGGGATCAAGTTGCACGCTGGCGAGCTCAGACGATTGGGCTTACCTGAGACGCACGACGAGATTACCGTCGGCGTACCCGAACCTGTGCCGATCCGAGCTCAAGCCACTCGCGGACAACCGTCCTCCCTGCAGGGCTCCATCATGTGTCGGTCTAGCCGAGACTAATCCCGCTTGAGAAGGGGGGCTCATGGCCAGGGAATCCGGCCTAAGCCTTATGCGATTCCAATTTCCGACCCCTGCCAATGATGCCACGCCTTCTTATTTATAGTACAAGCACTCCTTTATGCAAGCTCACTCGTCGCCAAGTGTCACACACCTCGTGACATGTGGGAGGGAGGCATGAATGCCAAGTGTCGCATGCCTTGTGTCATGTGGGAGGGGGGCATGGAAAACAAGTTTCCCGACATGCATGTCAGGGTCGTAGACGGTTTATCGTCCGCGTACGTCATGAGTTTCTATATTGACCGGTATTCGCCCGTTTTTCATGTTTATAAGGTTCTATTTATATAGCGGGGAACCTTATTTATTTATGATATTTGTGAATATCATTATTTATATTTCGGCATCATCAAAAATAAAAATAAAAAGCACAAACTATGAAGGAGAAGAACAAATTATGAATAATTATATGCATTAAACACAATTATAAACAACAATTACAAACATCAATAGCATGATCACAAATACACAATTACAAACATAAATAACAATTACAAAACCCCAATCGAGCAGTCAAGCCGAAAGAAAAATAAATTAACAAGTTCATTTAATAAACCTTAAATAGAGAGAAATGACGGAATGAAAAGGGAGAGAGATCTATCCATTTTCATAGTGCACGCATGCAGATTAGAGAGACCTATCCTGCAATTCTAGACATAGTTGGTTTGTGAGAATTCTTTTCTAAGCTATTTCTATTTCATTGTTTCCATCTCATTCACTCTGAATTGTTAGTGTTGTTGATTTTGTCATGACTCACGATCTATGTAGAATCGAATCGTGCTAAGGTTAATTATGGCTTCACCCGCTTACAGGCTTTAATGTGAAGTAACAAATACATCTTGTAGGATCGGTTTGAGAATCTAGATTATGTAGGGGGTCGACATCTAAAGATTATTACTTTTAGTGGAGGTAGTAGCTAGGTTGACAATTAGGTGACAAGTTGCTAAGATGAGAGTCGTATTGTTTAGATGTTAGTTTATTGGGCCTTAGTGCTACTCGACCCCATGCTAGAGTAGGGGGAGGGGGGGCATGATATCCTATTATGTCTATATAACCCAATAACTAGAATAATAAATATAGTTAATATAATTAGAGAGAATTCAATGATCAAGGTACCTACCATTGCTGCGAATTTGTAGGGGAACTGACTCATTCCCAAATAATTTCAACCCACTTACATTCTGTTTTCTTACTACTCTCTTCTTCTCTTAATCTTACAATCTATTTTACACCATCAATCTACTTTCCTACTTGTTGAGAAGAGAAATGCATAAGACGAGGTTAAGCTTACCCTAAATCGACACCTAGACTTACTCGCTATACTAGCTTGTCGAGTGTGGATTATCTTTGGACGGAATAAAAGACATTAAAAGACATTATGTAAAAGACATTAAAAATACATTAAAAGACGAAATAACAAGTTACGAACTAAAAGAATGAACAAGTTACGAACGTATGAACCAACTATAACTATTGAATTAGCATAAGTAATACAGGAAGTAATATACTCTTAACCATTTCATAATAACATGCGTCGAGACTCTTGAGAACTGATGGTACCCTACGGGTTGTTAGGGTTAGAGACCGGGTAACGGTCAGTCAGTGTAGGGTAGAGAGTGGGGGTGAGGATATGGTTGAGGGAGGAGCGGAGGGGGTGACGGTACCTACTGTTAAGGAGGCCTCGGCGACCCATATCATAGATGAGTTGCTACTGTCTGCGGATGGCGCCTAACAGAGCATAGAGAGCCCCCAGTACGACATGGATGACGGCTTCTAGCAGGGTCTGCCTGATTTTCGCGGCTCCGGAGATCCATTATTGGGCAACAAATGTTGATGTCGTCCCAGGATGTACTCGGTAGGTGCGTCACTGGTTTTCGTGGGGGTCGACCTGCGGAGCAGCGGCCCCCCACCATCCATGTGATTTCGACTTCCGCCGTCCATAAGGCTTCTACTTCCGTCACCCATGATGTTGAGGCTTCGACCTCCCACACACCATCACCGATATCGTTGGCTTCTGCGGATGACACCATCCCTAACGTTGTAGAGGAGGTAGAGGACGGACAAGAGAGGCAGGAGGAGGGGTTGGAGGAGAGGTAGGGGGGCATCAGAAGAGGCATGAAGGGCAGAAGGAGCAGAGGGTCGCGGGTGATGCACCCATCCCTGCGCAGCCTGCTGGACCGGTTGCGCAGGAGCCGGATAACTTGCCTCCGGGCACTCTACTGGTGTCTTACAAGCACCACCGAGCCTACCGGGTGTGGAGGGATGGGACCGTGGATCTTCCGCTGCTGAAGATCTACCATCTGGCGAGTCACGTGACTAATTTTGACATGTACGTCTTCGAGGGCCCGGAGACATGGTGGCAGAAGCTCATTCCCACGGACACCCCGCAGCTGTGGGTCCTCCATAGGGAGGGTTTGGACCACCAGTTGGTCACGGTGTTCTTGGAGCACTGGGATCCCGAGACCAGCTCCTTCCATTTTTCATGGGGCGAGATGACCATCACGTTGCATGACGTCGCCTGCTTGCTAGGCGTGCGGATTAATGGAGATGCATGTTTGTCAGCTCTACCCGATGAAGAGCCGATCCCCACGATCGCCGCGTACTACCAGATGGTGGTCCCACAGACGCCGTACAGACGAGCTGGAGGTTACCCAGTTGGGTTGCTGATAGACCAGTGGATCGCGAGACATGGGCCGCTCGTCGATCTGGAGCCCGTCAACGGCTAGCCCGTCGACGATCACCAGTTGGTCATTGTCGCTACCGTGCTTTGGCGTCATTGACATCACCGATTTGCGAGTCTTCTTTCCCAGAACTAAAAATGTTATTGTGCAATCACTTGGAGGATCACGCTGACCTCTACGCTGGTTTTTATATGGAAGGGTACACATTCCAGCAGTTCGTTGACAACCAGAGATGGGCGGGACCTGTGCATGGTGATAAGAGACGTTGGATCATAGAGCTACCCATCATGAGTTTAGTATTTGCAACGGTATATCAAATTCCTCTCGTCGTCCTAGCTTGGCATCATCTGTTCACATGTCTCCCCATGTCCTCGCCGACACCTAGTAACAACCCTCAATCAGCAACCCTTGGTTTATCATGCATCGGAAACTATGACCATTTTGTCACAGTACGACTTCAAACGTCTTATATTATCTATTCTTACTTTTCATCTATATATGCCAACACTCTAACTCTAATTTTTCGTTCTCATAGATCTGGTTGCGTCCTAACGCTCCTATATATTCCGCCGCCTGCGCCAGAGTGGGTTGCACATAATCAACCGAGCGTCGAAGGATGGAATGCTCCTTTTCAAGCTCAGTTTCACAGATTCTGAGCCTTACGTGTCAATTCCGATCGCCCTTTGCACGTTGTCTAGATTTTTTTATCCACGGGTTTATTACAATTATTATGGATCTAAACTTTTTTTCCGTGCCTTGTAACATTATTCGCATATAACCCAAATGAAATCCTTAACAATTATTGATTTTTATTCCACATTGATTGATGTTAGTGTTAAAAATAAGGGCTATTTGCACAAATATACATTTTTTTTTGCCGGGTTTGCACAAATACCACTTTTTTAGAAAATTTGCAAAAATACCATATGTGGTATTAGTGCAAATATGAGGGGCAAATTGTTTAGCCGGTTGCAGGTTGTCCCAAGGAGAGAGAGAGAGAGAGAGAGAGAGAGAGAGAGAGAGAGAGAGAGAGAGAGATGGGACATTGGATTGGGTGGGGAATTTTGGCGCCAAAATTGGAGAGAGAGGAGGTGAGGTGATGGGAAAGGGTTTCCCTCCATTTTTAAAGTGTAATAAGAGAGGAGGAGAGAGACCATCATTTTCGGTGTTCCCGTGGAAAAGAGAGATGGAGAAGAAGGCCACCATTGGAGAAGAACCCATCCGCATTAAGGTCCAGTTGGTGAGCACGTGTCGGGGTCTTAATTCGTTCGTGTCAGTGTTCGTAAACTTCCGTGTCACGGAGATATCTGAGAAACCCTAATTCTCAGTTGCAATGGGTATGCTTCTCTTCTATTTCTCCTCATGTTTCGTGAAGAGTAGATACCCATTACCAATGGTGCTGATCCGAGTTTTCAATTGCAGGGCAAAATGCCAAAGTATGTGTCACTCTCTACTTCAACGGGCGTTGGTTGTTCGATGGTGCGGGGTGGGTGTATTATGGTAAAATAGAGCGGAAGAATGTGATAATTGAAGAGGGCATCGACTTCGCCTCTCTGACTCAACTGTTGAGGGTGAAGGTCGGCCATGATTGTTCATGTGAAGATTGGCGGTTGTCTTACATGCCAAAGGGGGAAGAAGCGGGTCATCCGATAACGACAGGTGATGACGACGACCTTGAGGCTTAAAAGTTTCTCCACTCGATGTCTGGGGAACATCCATGGCCCATGACGATATATATTGGTCCAGTGGTGAAAGAGAGTCTTCAAGTACCACAACCCGGCGTCGGGGAAGAATGCTTGAGTGGGCCTCGTAACTCTTAAAAGGTGGACGAGGTGGAGGCAGAAGGTAAGCCACAACCAAACCCTATGGTTGTAGATGTGGGGTTATATGGTGGAGGAGGGGTTAGCCAGTCAATAGGGATGACCAACGATATAAGGGTGAAAAACAATGTGGAAACGGGGTTGGGAAGGGGTGACAAAGATAAATGTGAGGGTGACGAAGGTAAGGGTCCGGAGGTGATCCTCTTGGCTGAGGTCATAGGGAAGAGGTAGGATGACGTTACTGAAATGGGTTTTGGAACTGGTGACAGACGTATTTTTGAAGGTGACAAGGGTAAATGTCCAGAGTCGAACCACATGGATGAGGTGATAGGGAAGAGACAAGAGGACGCTACTGAGAGCGGGTTTGGAACTGGTGAAAAGCTTAAGAGTGTAGGTGACAAGGGTAAAGGTCCGGAAATGATCCAGTTGGGTGGGGTGATAGGGAAGAGCCAAGAGCACGCAGGTGACATAGGGTCTGGAAATGGTGACATGGATATTCTTGGGGGTGACAGGTGTGATGGTCTAGATGTTATCCACTTGGGTGACACGGACTCCTCTCCAGATGACACGGAAAAATGTGAAGGTGACAAGTATAAGGGGGTGGATCTCATAGCCATTAGCAGTGAGGAGGAGGACTTCGATTCCGGAGTGAAGAGGGAAGAAGATTGTTCATATTATTATGACTGGGAGGATTATGAGGAAGACCAGGGTATGAGGGTGTCGTCGGAGGAGGACGAAGTTGAGGAGGAGGTGATTAGGGAACTAGAAGATCGGGTTCCTAGGTCCAGCACATCCCCACCATCGATGGAAAACGTAGAAGCTATGTTGGACAAAGCAACGCCTCGGACCCAGGAACCACGACGGAATCTGACAGAAATTTCGGAGGGACAAATGTTCGGCTCGAAGGTAGAATTGCAGACTTGCCTGAAGTGGATTGCAGTGCAGAAGCGCTTCGAGTTTGTAGTGAAGAGGTCGTGTAACAAAACCTATTTAGTTGGTTGTTTGGACAGCAAGTGCACGTGGATGTTAAGGGCGTCGACTTACCGGCGCACGAAAATGTGGTGCATCCGACAGTATGTCCAGGAGCATACATGTGACCTGAGCATGATGCACAACCATAGCCGACATGCTACGTCGAATATGATTGGACGCAACCTCGTGACCACGTAAGTGTTAATTTAGTTGCGAACAGCTATTTCTGTCACACAACATTATTACACATGTCACATGACGTAACACACCATGCCACCATTATATGCAGCTTCACCGGGACTCGAAAGGACCTCGTTCCCGAGCAAGTCCAGAAAATGACGAAGTCCGAGTATGGAGTATCGTGTAGCTACTGGAAGGCACGAAGGGCACAACTGACAACGAGGGAGGTGAAGCATGGGACCGACGAAGACAGCTACCGAGATATTATTCCATACTTGCACATGTTGGAGCAGACTAACCCCGGGACATATACTAAGTTAGAGCTGGACGCATCCCAAAGATTCAAGTACGCCTTTATTAGCTTCGGGGTATGGCGCAAGGCGATTCCCTACCTTCGAAAGGTAATACCCCGTGTCGGTACTATAATATTGCATGTCACCTAACATACATAACCATGTCACCTAACCAACTGGTATCGATATCCATGTCCAGGTGATTTCAGTTGATGGGAGTTTCCTGAAAGGGAAGTTCAGGGGCACGCTTCTATTTGCCACAGCACAAGATGCAGACCACAGTATATACCCAATCGTTTTTGCGATTGTCGATGGTGAGAATCACGGGTCATGGGGCTTCTTCTTCAAGAACATGCTACATGTCGTCGAGGATACACCGGACTTAATGTTTGTCTCTGATCTGCATCTTAGTATCATCAAAGGTTTGAGGGACAACTATGTGTTTGCTAAGCAAGGGGCCTGCCAATGGCATCTATTTCAGAATTCCAGGGTTAAGTACAGGGGGGTGACGGCCCTGCACACATTGTACTTAAAGGTGGCGAAGGCGTACACGAGGGCAGAGTTCGAGAAGCACTTTACTGATTTTTGCGCTCAAGCACCCGCTGCGGGCCAATACCTAGGAGAGGCTGGATTCCAGAACTGGGCTCGGGCATACTTCTTGGGGATGCGCTACAACATATTGACGACGAACAACTCCGAGTGTCTGAATTCGGTGTTCAAGGAGCCCCGCGACCTACCCATCACAGCCCTGATTGATGCTGTCATCGAAACAATATCCAAGTGGTTTTACGATCGACGGGAAAAAATCACCAAATCGGCGTCGACGGTCAGCGATTACGTTCAAGGTGAGCTGCAAACGAGCTATTCGTTGGCAACATTCTTGGATGTCAGAGCCCTCAGCTCACACGAGTACACTGTCCGCAGAGGGTCCGCCACCTGGGTTGTGAACCTGTGTGCCCGGACCTGCACATGCAAGCGGTTCAACATTGACCAGTTTCCGTGCCAGCACGCCATAGCGGCTGCAAGGTATCGAGGTAGCAATTTCTTCTCTCTCGTGAATGACTTCTACAAAATCGCAGCATGGAAGGCGTGTTACGAGAATGTGCTATATCCGGTTCCTCCAAGAGAAGAGTGGCGAATCCCCCCAGCCAATTCCAGCGCGGTGTGTCTCCCCCCGAACGTGAAGCGACGCCCTGGTCGCCCTAAGACTTTTCGATACCCATCTCGGGGAGAATTTAACCGTTCCAAGCGCCGTCGTTCTTTGATGTGTTCCTCCATTGGTGGTCCAACGCCTTACCTCAGCAGCTGGGTACTCTTTTTCATTTGCCGTATCGGGTCAGTGGTTGGACCATTCTCCGTCTATGTTATTTTTTGAACGGGCAACGTATTTGGTAGTGTAATTAGGCTGTTTGTGCATATGACAAACTGTAAGTAGGCTGCTGTACTTTTGGGAAGGGTTTCCACACTACAGTTAAGTGGTGAAGAACTTCGTAGTACTTTTGGGGATGGTTTCAGAACAAAAACCATGTCACCCTATTTGTATTCCCGTGTCAGGTAGAAGGGGTTATCATGTCACAGCTTTCAATTTCGTGGTAGACATTTCGGTGGTTGAAGCTATGATAATGAATTCAGCAATGCATTGGCACTTATTTGACAACATGTTTACAATCCTGAGTGGTTGTGGTAGTGGTGTTAGGAATTCACCCTTGTTAACATATTGAAATCACCTTCATGACAATGTTGAAGGGGTTATTATGTAAGGTGACACGGGATTGTAAGTTGGGTGACACGGGTGATTTCCTGACAACTTATAACCAAAGTTTCGACAATAATAACTTAGTCAACCAGTGGTCAAAGAGAGACCAAATTTTGCCAATACTTGCATAAATAGCACAATGGGGGATAATTTGGATAAATTGACCCTTTCCCATTTTGGTCGAAAAAGTTGCCCGTAGCTCAAAACAAAAAGAAAACAAAAAGAAAACAATAAAGAATAAGTTGACACGCGTCCCGGATATCACCCCACACTCTCTTTCTGTATTCATCGGGACTCCATCTCTAAATTTCCATAACTCAAAACTGTTCGAAAGGGGGAGGAAGAAGAGACGCCGGCGACGAGGAACAACAGGTCGAAGAAGAGACTGTCGGGGACTGTCGGATAAGAGAAGAACGCCGCCAGGAAACTCAGAAGGTACGCCCCCTATCTCTGTTGTCCGTTATCTTCGAATCTGGGGTTCGGGGTGGGTGGATGGAACAACCTACTATGGTGGTAAGGGATTGAACGTTAAGAAGGGCGGTTTTGTCGATGGTGGAGGTGGTTGCGAATGAAGGACAAGGAGCCAGGTTTTGGGGATTGGAAAACCCGCGGTTAGGGTTTAGTAAGCCCGAAGAGGATGGCTACGGTGGGGGTCGAAATAGGGAATGGGGTAGATTAGGGGTTTGATTGGGAATGGGGACGATTTGGGGTTTCATTTGTCTCTTATCTTGCATGTGCTTAGTACATACTTAAGTTGAGTAGTTTCTTGGAGTTCGTATATGTGTTTATTGGTTTACGCTTCATATATGCAATTAGTTTGTGGAATTTGCTGAATTGGGGCTGAGAAAGCAGCCAGTCAAGTATATATACTTGGTGACACGGGATTACAACTTTGGTGACACGGGTGATTTCTAACCACCTATTTGTAATTGGTATTTGCTTGCAAATAATTCTCTCCTTATCAAAATTATAAGGTGCTTACAGTAATTTAGCTTATATATTACATTGTCCTTTAGTTTTTTGGTGACATATCATCTCCCTCTCCCATTCATCTTCTTCATATATATGTACTTGTTAGGCTTGAAAAAGAAATAGCACATTTAGCATCCTTTCTGTGTGAATCTAAAGCTTAAATATGATTAAGCCTATGAAAGTTGCAACCTTTCTCTTTGTCTATGAAGGTTCTTAGTAGGATGTCTGCCAAGTATATATAATTGGTGACACGGGATTCAAATTTTGGTGACTCGGGATTTCAAAGTTGGTGACACGGGTTATTTCTTCCATTTGTTATATAACTTTGTCAAAACTTTAATTCATTGATATGAGTTTCATATTCACACTTGTATTTACCATTTCCAACTTTGCTTGCACATAGATCTCTCCTTCTCAACATTCTAAGGTCCGGACATTTTTTTACCTTATATTTGACAT
This sequence comes from Persicaria tinctoria, assembly GCA_037127255.1. Lineage (NCBI taxonomy): Eukaryota > Viridiplantae > Streptophyta > Magnoliopsida > Caryophyllales > Polygonaceae > Persicaria > Persicaria tinctoria. The sequence goes on along the minus strand of JBANSL010000004.1, from coordinate 33,221,796 downwards.
TCTCCTTTACTTGTTTGGTGACATATCATCTCAATCTCCCAATCATCTTTTTCACATATATGTACTTGTCTCCTATATAAAACATGCTTACATATTTTTCATATGTACATATGTTCTTGTGTTTGGTTTTCTTCTGCCATCTGACGTTTATTTTCCCTTGTACTGGTAGGAATAATGTGGCCGTACTCAGACAGCGACATTGACACAGACTCCGACAGCGATCGGAGCTACCAGAGTGGTGACGACCGGAGGTACTTCTGGCTGCGTTCAGACTACGACTACGGGAGGAGCCGTCGTGACCGTCGTGATGAGGACGAGGATGATGATCAGTCAGAGACAAGAGACCCCGACCAGGTGGCTGAGGACAATGCGCTATGGGACTTGGCCGCCAAAGAGCTCACCGACCTTCGCTAGCGAGTTCAGTCGCTGCTCAACCGGGATGCTACCCGAGAGGGAGTTATGGCCGCACAGCGCACTCAACTTGAGGCCGCCCACACGCATGTCCAGACAACCACTCTTCAGCTGCAGTCCACCTAGTCCACCCTGGAGGCCACAACTACTGAGTTGGAGCTTACCCAGAGCTCACTGCAGGCCACAATTGATGAGAACTTGGTCCTCGCCAACAAGTTGGTGAGGAGCGAGGCTAGCAACAAGCACCTGACGCAGCGGTTGGCCGAGGTGGCCTCCTTCCTCTGTGGGCAGTGGGTCGAGCACGCTAGCGAGCAGCTCCGCACCCAACAACTCACCCGCTGGAATAGGATGATGGGGTGGATTCTCGTCCTGATGATGGGAGTTATGGTGCCTCTGGTCACCAGGGCTTATGAGCTTCGAAGCTAGGTCCCTTTGTTTTTTTGCCAAAACTTGTGATGTTCTTGTAGTAGTTGCAAAATACTAATGTGATCCCAAACAGCTATGGTTTTTTGGACTCCGCCACAACTCCGTATGTGGCGGATGGCCCTCATTTGTTGCAGTTAGGGCCTATGTAAGGGTAGTTAGAAACAATGTCTCACCCACGCTCGGTTAGTTGTCGTTTTTTGGAAAGCCGAGTGTGATTGCACCGTTATGAATAGTGCCTGTATTATCGGATATGGTATGTATAGGGCAATGTCCCTTCTATATTATGCATGTCTATTACATTTCCATTTGTTGGTGTTATGCATGTGTATTACATTCAATCATCCATGACAAAATGTAAAATTATGTGGTTCCTATGATAGGGCCTTGTAACAATTCGTATATGAACCTATCAACACTTAAACAAGGTTAGAAAATCACCCAACTCACCATCAGTGACACGGATAATCACGTCAGGTGACACGGGATTGCCAGTTTGGTGACACGGGATATTTCCTTACAACTTATAATATGGTTTTCAACCGAGTAAGTTGGTTGCCACATTACATTCAATCATCCATGACAACATGTAAAATTATGTGGTTCCTATGATAGGGCCTTGTCACAATTCGTATAGGAACCTAGCAACATTTAAACAAGGTTAGAAAATCACCCTACTCACCATTAGTGACACGGATAATCACGTCAGGTGACACGGGATTGCAAGTTTGGTGACACGGGATATTTCCTTACAACTTATAATACGGCTTTCAACCGAGTACGTTGGTTGCCACATTACATTCAATCATCCATGACAACATGTAAATTTATGTGGTTCCTATGATAGGGCCTTGTCACAATTCGTATATGAACCTAGCAACACCTAAACAAGGTTAGAAAATCACTCTATTCACCATCAGTGACACGGATAATCACGTCAGGTGACACGGGATTGCAAGTTTGGTGACACGGGATATTTCCTTACAACTTATAATATGGCTTTCAACCGAGTACGTTGGTTGCCACATTACATTCAATCATCCATGACAAAAAGTAAAATTATGTGGTTCCTATGATAGGGTCTTGTCACAATTCGTATATGAACCTACCAACACTTAAACATGGTTAGAAAATCACCCTACTAACCATCAGTGACACGGATAATCACGTCAGGTGACACGGGATTGCAAGTTTGGCGACACGGGATATTTCCTTACAACTTATAATATGGCTTTCAACCGAGTACGTTGGTTGCCACATTACATTCAATCATCCATGACAAAAAGTAAAATTATGTGGTTCCTATGATAGGGCATTGTCACAATTCGTATATGAACCTACCAACACTTAAATAAGGTTAGAAAATCACCCTACTAATCATCAGTGACACGGATAATCACGTCAGGTGACACGGGATTGCAAGTTTGGTGACACGGGATATTTCCTTACAACTTATAATATGGCTTTCAACCGAGTACGTTGGTTGCCACATTACATTCAATCATCCATGACAAAAAGTAAAATTATGTGGTTCCTATGATAGGGCCTTGTCACAATTCGTATATGAACCTACCAACACTTAAACAAGGTTAGAAAATCACCCTACTCACCATCAGTGACACGGATAATCACGTCAGGTGACACGGGATTGCTATTTTGGTGACACGGGATATTTCTGAACTAATTATAACCAATGTTTGCACCATGTCAACATGGTCACTCACTGCTTACAAATTATCATACAAATAATGTAACAGTCCACAACACATAACCACTCACCGAAGATAAAGAATGCGAAACAGTTCATACCAACGTACTAAAATACCAACCTAGTGAGCTACCGTCCACAACTAAATGTGAGAACCAGGAACCATGTTCATAAATATCCAACACAATAAAAACGATGTTGATAAGAAGCTTATACCATAACATAAAATTTCATAACACTGGCCAATGGTGATCACAACTGATATCATAACCGTGTACCATTGAAGATGCGAACAGTGAGCATGTGCCTGTATGCCCCGATGAATACGTCGTCAAGACCGTCGTAGGTGGGGGCGTCCTTCGTGAGGAGTTGCATGAACCTGATCGTGTAAGGACCGCAGTCTCCACTGCAATAGATAATTACCGGAGTCATATTCATTACAGCCGGATGCAACTATGAGACGAAGATATATTTAAGTGTTGGACAAAAATTACCTCTGCTTGTTTTGCGGAATCCTTTTCTCGCGACTAAGGGCGAACGGCTTTGGCAGCTTATCGACGTAGGTGGCCATCAACGCGGGGTGGGCATTCATCAATACCGGGATAAGGTGGGTGATGCAGCTTAAGTGTGCCGGCAGATGGCGGTCCCTCACGATGTAGACGTCCGAATCATAAACCCTTACCTGCTACCCGACCAGATCGATCGCTACGGCGATCCAGTTAACACTGTCCACGTTCAAAGGTAGGAGGATGAGTTCCGCCCCTTCCCACGCCCTCCCTATCGTCGTCGGGGACCGCCCGTCGAAGTAGCCAAGCAGCTTCTCGTCGGCTTGGTAGCTACCCGCATCGCTCTTGTATTTGCCCCACTCGGTCTGTAGATAGCGACCGAAATATGTGTCCACAACGACAAATCGACCGCCAATGTCGTCGGCCCTCTCCGTTACCCCTTTCCGAAGAAGATAGCATGCTTGTTCCATGTGTTGCATCGATTACAACCCTAGTCAAAATCCAAAACTATTCCACTACCTTTTACAGTACATACCGTGTCATTCACTAGACAAATATATTCACTTAGGCGGGTTTCGTACCTCAGAGTTTAGCCAAACTGTGGGCGTTTTTAGTGCGGTGAAGAACTCCTTACTCACCGTCGTGCCGTATGCAGTCTTCCAGGTGTCCTCATCCCCGTTGCACAACCACAACCACAATGTTAGGGGATTGGAGTCATCTATGCAATAACTTGGGTACGTCTGCTGATGAGTGTCACCTATCCATCCAGCGGATGAACTCTTCGTTGTCTGACACGGAAACAAGACCCAGCTTAATCGCGGCCGCACCTTCGACAACGTTCTTCCCTTTTCGGCCCCGCGTTTTCTTCTGAGGTGGGGACTTCACTTCTCCTTCACCTCCTGGACCTCTCTTACTCTTCCTGCCTCGAACGGGCTCCGCTCTTGCAGCCGCTGGGATCTGCCAATTGCTTAGACAGTTTCAACGATGAAGGAACTAATGTTTTCAACCCCGTGTCACCCTGATCTGTACTCGTGTCGGCTAACACTGATACACTTGTCACTTACGTACTCCTATAGATTAAAATGACAATGTGAAATAACATGCATTTTACCTTCTTTTCATCCTGTCCTTCCGGCGTTGCTTGGTCGTTCACTGTAGGTGGTACCTCCGTTGAACCGGCTTTACCGCTTTTGTCCTCAGCATCCCTATGGTTCCCCACTTTCTCTCCACTGACATCTCCCCCAGTTCCTCCAACGGTCTCGTCTTTGACCGCCTCTGAGATCCGACAATTGGTTACGGTTAATTCAACTGTGATTCAGATAATATATTTGTTCCCTTGTCACTTTACATTTAAATACGTGTCGATTCACTTTAACAACCGTGTAAGTTGTGTACAAAATATTGACATATTATAAATTGTTGATTCTATTACCCCTTCACCGTGGATTCAGAAAATACCATGTCAAGTAACAACGAATTTACCTCCTCTTCTCCTTCTGGTGGCTGGTCTTCCACCTTAGTTTGTCTTTCTATCCCCTCGTTCTTTTGGTCGTTATCCTCTCCACGGACATCGCCCATTCGTTTCTGCTCACCTCCTGCATTCGACTGGCCATCTCGCATCTCATTCACAACACCTTCCAACACCTTCATCTGATACACAAACTACATAAATGAGGGGTGGTTAGCCAATGTTATTCGGCATTGGGAGATAAGTCACCCGTGTCACCTTTGAAAATTACCCGTGTCACATATAAAAGATACCCCTTTCACAAATGCCAGAAACGTTAAACGTACCTTGTCGTCCATGCTCCGCATCCATGTTGACATGGTTCCCAGCCTCTCCAAGATCAGTTCTACTGTCTTCCCCAACTTATCCTCCCAGGATTCCCTTGTCCCATCTCGTTGCTCCGAACTCGGCCCAGACTTGCCAGAGCCTTCACCGTAATAACTCGGTGCCAACGCAGCCTCAATGTCATCAAAGTAGAGGTCAGGCTCCTCATGCTGGTAGAAGCACCCGAGCATCAATTCATACTCACCGGCCTTCGGTACTAGTATCGGGTTGTCTTCGACCTTGATTCTATCCGATTTTTCAGGGTCCATGCGGGACTGGATCGTCTCATACATTAGATTATCGTCATCGGCTGTCCACCTCAGCATGCGAGGCAACGCCGTGGTCGACACCCGGTTCGCAAATGCCTCCCCAATCCCCGGGATAGCTTCGTACAACCAAATCTAAAACAACCACACATGTCACTCGAGTGAGTGCATCAATTGCGCGTAATAGTTCAAGCATAACTTCGGTCAAGTAGCTTACCTGGAACGTATACGGAAAACCCATAAGCCCATAACCATATCGATCGTACTTGTCGTTCGCCTTCGGCTTCAAGTCAGCGACACGACGTTCTATGACGCCCGACAGGGACTCGTGGGTGGTCTCGTAAACAATCCTGTCCCAGGGGTAATCCAGAAATCGATCAACGTTCTCCACAAGCTTCACAATCCACCCTCGTATGGCTTTCCTGGGTTCTCCCCCCAGCAGAACTCCTTCGACGATGAGGAGGAGAGCGATCTTAAAACGCCTTCTCGCACTCGGCTCCTTCAAGATGGAGTTCTTGAAGGCGTTCTCCCGCTCACCCACCTTCATGCTGTCCGTTCCGAATAAGTCCTTGAGAGTCTTCTTTGTCTTCTTGTCATCCTCCGTCTCTGTGTCTTCCCCCCGAACTCGACCACACCGCAGCCCAGTCACGAGCGCAAACTCCTTGATAGAGAATCGCCGCAGCTTGCCTTGAAGCATGTACCAAGTCTCCCACTTCTTTTCTGTCACAAGCTGCCTTTGTAACACGTAATGCAGTAGTTGCGACGAGAATTGAACCCGGTTTTCCATTTGCACAATACCCCCAAATTGGCTTCGCAGCAGCTTCTCCAAATCGACGGGGTCGACCCAGTCGTCCATGTTGACGAGCAGAGACACTTTGGAAGACTGGTTGACCCGCCCTCGGAAATGCTTCTCCTCCGGCACTGCGAGTCGGGGCTCCACCTTCTTCGGTGCCCGGACACCTTTCCTCCTCAAATTCTGGAACCGAACCATGTTCTTCCTGCAATGACGTGGACATGAACATTATCAATATCCACACAAAGTCACCCCCTACTGAATAAGTCTGTCTGCGACTGTTTCACGAGAAAAGGCCCATGTCACCTACTAAAGTAACCCTTGTCACCCAACAAGATAGCTCATGTCATGAATGTCAATTGTCTTATCCCAATTGTCCTACAGTACCCGTTTCTGACAGGGGTTTTTCTTCACTCTCACAATCTGGGCTTAAAGGACCCGTAAGCCTCCCACGCCCTTCTTCAACCTCCCTCGCTCTTGTCTGTCAATTCCTCAGTTCCCCACACCCCTTTTACCCCAGATCTGTATTTCCCCGTATCCCCAATTCCCCACATGACCGTTATTCCAAATCCCCAATTTCCGATTTTTGTCCAATCCCAAATTGCATGCCTTAGAACGAAACAATGGAAGAATGCAAATGAAGTGGGCAAGATTGCAAATTAAGTGAAGATTCAGACTAGTAGAGATGGGTGAGGACAGATTTAAATAATCAATTGAGTTGTACCTGTATTCCTGCGCCTTCCTCTCCGGTACTGCCTTCTCCGGCGTCTTGGTCCCTTATCCGGCGACTACCTCCCTCTACGGTACGAAACAATGGGAGAATGCAAATTAAGTGGGAAAGATTGCAAATTAAGTGAAGATTCAGAGTAGTAGAGATGGGTGAGGACGGATTTCAATAACCAATTGAGTTGTACCTGTTTTCCTACGCCTTCCTCTCCAGTATGGGCTTCTCCGGCGTCTTCCTCCCTCTCCGGTACGGGCTCTCCTCTTTCCCTTCACTTCACAACCGCCTCCCTTCACTCCTATTAATATTCGGTCTCTATCTCTCTCTCTCCTTCCCTTGTGTAGGTGGTGGTTTTTTTCCCCAACTGCAATGAATGCAAGTTACTTTTACTTTTCTTTCGTTTACCTTTTAATTTCGAGGAACACAACATTTTCTTTTGTTTTCATTTTTTGTAAGTAGGTCAATGGAACTGTGCAACCAACTGCCACCCTGTAAGATTCATTTTCCTTTGTCGTTTTGTTCTTTTGTCCCAGTATCGGGTCCCGTCTTTCCATTCTCGTGTCACCTGACAGGTTTTTTCGTGTCACTATTCACTGTCTCATATTCCTACGTACAGTGTAAATGACCCATGTCACCCCTTTAAATCCTCGTGTCATCTAACGACAAATACCTTGTCACCAAATTGAATAGATACATGTAGCTACACTGCCAAGTTTAACATGTCCGCATACCTACTAACATATACAAAATGTTCACATTCGACAACTACCATGTTTCGCAAAATATCCAAATGTTTCACTTCCACTATTACAGGAGGGTGTTATGATTGGAACCAAGTGTTCAACTCCAAAGTCTAGCATCCGAGTCGACCATGGAATACCCCAATAGTTAGCATCTGGCGGTATGCCTCAATGTACGTGTTGTCCAATCCATCGAAGTTCGGGGCGGTCTCCAGCAGGAGGTGCATGAATCTAATGGTGTACGGGCCACAATCACCGCTACAAAGGGGAACAATCGGTCAGAACGCGGACACCGATTCCCCATCCAATCAAACGAAATTGAACCATGTCATCCAACTTACCTTAGCTTGTTCTGTGGAAGGCTCTTGTCCCGGCGAATGGCAAGCGGCCTGGGGACCTTATCGGCATACTTGACCTTCAGATCTGGGTGTGCACGCATGACGACAGGGATTAGGCTCGTCACAGGCATTAACAAGGGCTGGAGTTGGCGTTCCGTCACCATGTGGACGTCGCAGTCATACACCCTTACCTCCCACTTCTTAAGATCGATGGCAAGGGCAACCCAGTGTTTGTTCCTGACGTTGAAGGGGAGGAGGATGAGGTGCGCACCTGACCACGCTCGTCCTAACGGCTTCGGCGACCCCCCATTTAAGTACGCCATCAATGCATCACTAGGCTCGTAAGCTTCGGGGGTGGCGCTGTACTCCTTCCATTCCCAAGGTAGATAAATTCCCGCAAAGCACGAATCGACTACGATGGCTGCACTGGACATGTCACCCGTTATGTCTGCGACCGCTTTGCGCAGAAGGTAGCAGCACTCCTCCATCTCCTACAAGAAGTGAACCGCAATTACAATCCTAAATCCTGACACGGGAAATTTTAGAGGTGACAAGTGTTCATACCACTGTTCCAAACCAATCTTGGGGTTTCTTCAGACGATTGAGTAACTCCTTCGTCATATCCACACCGCAGGGTGACGTGCGCATCGTCGCGTCCCCACTGCACGTTAAGTTTCTGTCAGGTATTGTGGACGTTCAACTATCTACCTTCGTCGTCTATTCGAGTGTAAGACACAAGCTACGTACCTTGCCACCCAACTTGTCACGGCGTCGTTGTCCGTCGCTGACACCATTCCTAGCTGAACAGCATCGGCGGGAACAGTGGCTGCCTTATGGGGTCGCGGTTTCTTGGCCGGGGGAGCCAACTCCTCTCCAACAGCCTTCCTCGCCTTCTTTGCCCCCTTAGATGCATAAACATGAGCTACCCTGGGCTTCGGCCTCTCATCAACTTCTATTTTCTTTCCACCTTCCTCATGACCAAACCCCTTTAAACCAACCTCTCCCAACTGCAAACATATCAAACTTCAGCTAAGATTGACACAATCTTTTGTCACATAACAGATATACTCATGTCACTTGCCATAAACTTTCATGTCACATATATAATCACCTTTTTTTCATAAATAATCCTCACCTCGTTGGTCTTTCCTTCCCCCCCCCCCCCCCCCCATCCCCTGCCTTGACAGATTCAGCTTCATCATGCTTGTCCCCGACATCATGACCAGCTAGCTTGCTCTCTCCTGATATCTCATCCCTTGCCTTCTCAGTTTCAACTTCTGTCTGCTTATCCCCGCCATCATCCACTTCACTTCCCTTCTCAACAGCACCTCCTAACTGCAAATGAAATCAAAATTGAATTATGCCTCAAACTTTCCAGTGTCACTTAACATAACAAATCATGTCACACAGCTATAATCTTCCTGTCACATTCTTCCAGTGTCGCTGAACATAACAAATCTTGTGATGTTTACCAACAACTAACCTTACCACCTTGTCCACCCTCACCAACTTTACCCGCAATTGACTCTATCAACTCATGAAGTTCGTCTTGTAAAATATATGTTAACATTTGATATTGAATCCCCGATTTCAAACTGGACTAAACATCGAAACGCATGTCACGCAAAAACTAACTTACAAACTCATCCCGTTTTTTCTCATCTCCAGCTTGTTCTTTATCGGTTGCTTCTTGCCAGGCCGTCCCCTTATATTGACCATCTCGCAGCTCAGTCACGGCCACCTCTAATAATTTCAGCTGCAGGTGATAAAATTATTACTTCATATCACCATAAGGTGAGAAAATTCAACACAATTCACCCTTCATACCACATTCGTTCATTATCTACAGTACGTGTCACTTGTCCAATTTCACGTGTCAGGAGTCCATTTACCCTAGTCACATTTATCTCGAGTCTACACAGAACGAATAATTGGGAAGTTATTGCCTACCTTTTCATCCATCTTCTCCTTCCCTGTTGACATTGTCTGAAGCTTGTCCATAACTTGTTCCAAAGTCTTGGCCACGTCCCCCACCCAGCCATCCTTCTCATTGCCTCCTCTTCCCGTCCTTGGGAACCTCCCACCAGGGGCTTCGAAATGTGTCAGGAAGGGTGCAACTAGGTCGTCGAAGAAGGGGTCGAGCTTCTCATCATCGTACACACAACCATCCATCAGCTCCAGCTCAGCCTCCTCTGGTATGAGTATTGGGTTATCATCAATCTCTATGGCATCTTCTCCCTCGGCTTCGGTGTGGCTGGCTACATCCTTATAAGCGAGGTTCTCGTCCTTGAGGGCCCATCTCATGCAACGATGGAATGCCGTCGTCGACACCTTCGTCGCAAACCGGACCCCTCATTTCGGCATAGATTCCAACAACCAAATCTGCACCGCATCCCCACTAAAATTAATACATGTTCAGCATATTAATTACAAATTGATCATGGGTGTGGTCGAGAAGGTTACCTGAAAGGATACCGGATAACCCATCAGGCCATAACCATTGCGCTTCTTTCGATCTTCTGCCTTTATCTCAGCTTCCCGACGCTTTACAGCGTCGTTCAGCGACACGTGTGTTGCAGCATAGATGACCCTCCCCCATGGGAATGCCAAAAACCGATCGACATTCTCCACCAACCGGACGATCCAGCTCCTCAGCCCCTTCCTCTGCTCCTCCCCTAACAAAACGCCCTCCACAATGTACAAAAGCACTAGCTTGAATCGTCTTCGCGGGCTCCGCAACACCATTATTGAGTTCTTCAGCTCGGTCTCGAGGTCACCAACCGTTATCTTCTCGTTTCCAAAAAACTCCTTGATAGCTTTCTCGTCGTCCTCCATTTCACTAGTTGTTGGTTGACTGCACCGCAGCCCGGTTACTAAGGCAAACTCCTTCAGGGAGAACCTCCGGAGCTTCCCCTTAATCCGGTACCACGTCTCCCACTCCTTTTCGCTTGCAAGTTGTCGCTGGAGTGCATAATGCACCATTTGTGAAGAAAATTTCACAGTGTACGCCAGCTGCACAACCCCACCAAGCTGGGAGTCATGCAGCTTCTGCCAGTCGCTAGGGTCAAGATAATCGTCAATGTTGTTCAGCAATGACAGTCTTGAGCCCTGGTTGACCCGGGCCCGGAAGTGTCTAGCGTCGGGGACTAGGTAGTCAGGCTCTTTGTTCTTCGCGCTCACATTCTTCGTCCTCACCATTTCTATCCTGCAATTTCCATCACACGAACAAAGTCAGCTTCTACCAATTATATTCGTCTCCCTCTGTCACCTAACAGACTAACCCATGTCACTCTACCCTTGTCACTCAGTGTCAAACCCATGTCACCCATTATGAATCGGAAGCCTATAACCAATACCTCAAACCTCCTTCAATAGGACACCTACGACATCCACATGTCCCAATTTCCACACCTCGTCAATTCCCTATTCCAACTACCACAACAAATTTAGAAACCCTTCTCTACAAATTGGAAACCCCTGTCACCCAATGTCAATCCCCTGTCACCCAATTCGAACCTCAATCCACCAATTTCCCCTATCCATAGTTCCCCGACCGTTGTCCTAACCCATTCCGAAAACCACTGTCACCAAATTGGATACCCTAACCACCGATTTCCCCTTTCCATACCCGATAACCACCCATGCCACCACCACCCACCATTATCCACAGAAGAAAACCACCACCCCGACCCACCATTCAGGCCGCCATTGCCCTAACCCCTTCACCCACTGCTTCCCCGACCCACACCCGCGCACAATACCACCAAAGGGAGAAGAGTTGGAGGGCGTACCTTGTTTATGTCGTGTCTGGTCTACTTTCCGGCGACAGTGGACCTGTCCGCTCTCTCTCCTATGTTGTTCCTCTCTCGAACCAGCGTCTCTGCAACTGCCGAAGAAGAAATCGCCCTCTCTCTCTCCCTTTCTATGCCTCACTGCAACTGCCGATGAAGATGAAGAAGCCTCTCTCTCTTTGCTATCGTTGTGTTTTCAAACGGGAGAGAGATTTGTGATTGGATGGGCATTTACTAACCCTCCCCCTATTTCTCCTTCCCGCCCCCTCTCTCTCTTCACTAGGCAATGATGCCTCTACTTTTATTTTCTTTTTTTTTTTGCCAACAAAACACATGATAGCCGGTTTATGTTGTTGGATTACCGTGGCATTTGTGCAATTTTTCGCCAAAAATGGCATTCTTGCAAAACTTTCGAACTTGGTGGCATTTTTGCAAAGTTTTTTAGAAAAGTAGTATTTACTACCATTTCCTCTAAAAATAAATGCTCGTTATGGCTTAAACCATAAACCCTAAACCCTTCATTTTCACTTGCCAATAAAACTCACCAAGGCTCGTTATGGCTTAAACCATAAACCCTTCATTTTTATTCCATAAAACTCACCAATGACGTGCATTCTTGCACGTTGCTAATGACGTGCAGAGTTGCACGTTGTTAATGACGTGCAGAGTTGCACATTGTTAATGACGTGCAGTCCTGCACATTTCTATCAACGTGCAGGCCGACGTGCACTTAGATCCCACCCACCACATTTACACGTTAATAACGACGTGCAAATCCTAAACTACTATTTGCGGTGTACCTAACAAGACCCTTTTATAAGTTTATATTTTATATTTTTACACGTAAAGTTTAACTTAAACTTGGCTTCATCCATCCATAGCTCATCCATCCCTTTTCTACCCCCTTCAACTGGGAAGGACTATGTAAAGTAAATCAAAATTGTGCCTCTTGCATTCCCTTCTGAATATATTATCACAGTCAAAATCGAATCTGTATAGAGAGATACATAAATACATGTCCATAAGCAATTAAGTCTTCGCCTTCTTTCAAATAAATTACGAAGGAGAGCAAATAAATGGCCTGCAGCACAGGAAGTGGAGTCACGATTGGTTTTCTCCCTTTCCAAAGTTGCTCAACAGTAACCTGACAAAGTTCTAAACATTTTATCTACAAGTGCTTCATAACATTCTTCGACCTAAAAAGGACACAAATACCCCGTAATTCAGATAATTCGCAAGGCCAGGTAGATCATGTTATTCCTTTTAGGAGCATTTGTGGTTCATAGAGTATTTTTGGCAAGATAATCATATGTTCAAAAGAGATCACTTTTACAATGCCAAACCGACATCTAAACAAACATACTTCAGCCTAGAGCATACCATTTTGAAGTATTACATCATTATTTTTTTCCCTTCCTGTTGTAATCATTTGACTTGGGCTTGCATTTAATAAAATATTTCCCTTTAGACATAAATACAAGATCAGTCTTTCATCAAAAAATAAATACATAAGATCAGTCCTTGAAATCAAGATAGAGAGAGCTGGCAAGATCTGAACCGACCCGAGAAACCGGACCGACTCACCCAAATCGAAACCCGATCGACTCACTCGAATCGAAACCTGACCGACTCACCAGAAAATTTAGTGTTGTGCATAACCCGAATTCAAAATCGAGTCCGACCGATATTGACCCGAAACCCGAAGTGACCCGAATACAGGCAAACCCGAATCCGACTTGAACTAGACCAGACTCGACTCCCATCCCGACCTGAATATCCTCGAATAACTATTTTTTAATTAAAAGATGTTGAAAAAACTCATGTAATGAATTATGAATGATTGACTTGAATTCAAAATTCTCATTTCTCACTAATAAAATATGAGTACAATTAGGATATTATAACTTGAATCGTATATAATTTTATTTGAAAACTACTTTTTGAAATACAAAAATACAGAATCACACAAATAACGTGAATTATCTTTTAGATAGGGAATCAAGTATGATTTTGATAACAATATATTGCCAAATTTCAATGAAATTAATGATGAATAGAACGAACTTATGAGCCAATGAGTAGATTATATATTGAATCGTAATTAATTTTACTTGAAAAATACTTTTTGAAATACACAAATAACATGAATTACATATTCAATTTAATAAAATTGATTACCCGAAAGTCCTGAACGAACATGATTCAACAATTTCAACCCAAACAATTGAAAGTTTGAAACAAACATAGACCCGCTTCTATTTGAAACCTGAATGAGATCGACCCGAATACCAACCCGAAACCCGAACGAGACCGACTCGATTTGACCGAAAACCCAAATAGGTCCTACCCGATTCTGGCTTAATTTCATTTTGACCGAATCTGACCCGACCCAACCAAGACCGATGCAGAAATTTTGACAGAGTTGACCCGACTCATCAGTAACCTAATCCAAATGTGATCGACCCGAACCCGACCAAATAACCCGAATTTCCGAGTCTAGATAGAGATGCAAAAAACACATAATTTGAAACCTATAAATCTATGATTTGGGTTGGATTTATAAGAAGTCACAGATTTCGACAATAAAAGAAAGAAGTAAAAAATGTAAGGTGTTTTTTATTAAAGTAAATAAACAAGTGGTAGTTGTGATAATACACTTTTAAGGGTTATGTAACTTAGTTATAAAGTTCGAGGGTTGAGTTGAACCCAATCCAAGTTGAAAGGCTTGTGTGTCCTAGTTGCTAAAGTTAAAGAGTTGAGGAGGTATTTTTAGGTCTACCCTTTAAGTGAATGAAGCCACCAACGAGAGGTAGAGAAGAAAACTCACTGATATATAACGCACTTCCCCTATGCTTGGCTTGTGGGCAAGGCTTCAATCCTCGTCACTATCATAAACAACTGCCATTCGACGATGGGCAGCAGGCTTCCTTGGAGGGGAGTCCTCATCAGACGCAATCTCCTTGCGTTTAAGATTACCTCTCGATTCCTTGACTGTTTGCTGCTCCTCCTATAAAGAAGACATACAACAAGCACCAGGGTAAACATCCATACTAAGGCCATGACACACTTAAATTTCACCAAATAGACGTTGAGCACCAGGGCAGCTGAAGGATAGGATTCATTAAGACCAAGTACCAACTTTCACAAGAAAGTACTACTTTGTCCAACAAAAGGGGTTACATTCCATATTTTATCCATCCAGCAATCCCAAGTCCAACTATGCCTAAATGTCACTATCTTAGATTTTTCATAGTAGGGAGGAGGTAGCATAACCAAAGGGATCTTTAAAGTACAAATAGAGGCGATGTAGAGTACACGCCGATAACATTAAGTATCATATAACAACATCAAAACTTCAAAAGACATCTGAATTTTGACCTTCTTTGCATTTCCAGGCTTGCCTTTTGGAAATGGATATCAGTAAGATTAAGCGTAACATTACACGTATGATATTGATAGAGGCCAGAATATATTGGTTAGAGATACATGGAATTGGTGATTTGCTTCACTTCAAACTTCAAAAATATTTGTCAAAGCAAGGAAATAAGAGCCCCTTAAATGTACAGAATCATACCTGCAAGAAATAGCTCCATAGTACACATATCAGAACTGCCTGTCACTAGCTATGTGGGAGTATAATTAAGGTGGAAGGGATTGTAATACCTCAACTTCCTCTGAAGCTCCATCATCTCTTGCCTCTTCCTCCTCTTCCTCGGAATCCACATATTCTGGTTCAGAGTCCTCATACCTTTTCTGCTGCGGAGATTCTTCAGCTCCTTCTCCTTCCGTTTCATATTCAGACACTTCCCTCTCACTTTCAGAGAAATCTACTGCACGTCGTGAAGGTTTTGCAGCAGAAATGGACGATTTGCGAGGAATACCTTTTGGTGCAATTGCCTAAAAACAGACAGGAACCAATTAAGAGCCAAATATTTAAATATGCAAGGCAATGACACTTTCGGTTCATTAGGTACATTAACAAACCTTCTTTGCATTGATAATACGATTCTCAGCTCTAGCTTCTGCTTCAAAATCTTCTTCATACCGACGACGAGCACTAGGGCGGCGATCATGATACTGTTCTTCATCCTGCTAAAACAGGAAGCAGTTATTTCTCATTGAGATTTGGACATATTTGTAAAAATTTGCCCTTGATTGTGAGTAAGCTTCCCATATTTAGTGATTTACATTGATGATACTTGCTAACTTTTTCAATTGTGAGCTTATGTGTAAGTTATGGACTTGCTACCAAAGAGTCCTGCATCAACTGGATAACAATTGGACCCCTGATTCTAATGTGCAAGAAGAGGAATGTGAAACAAAATGTTTACTACTTCTTGATTTATCAGACATGGCTGCTCTCATAATCAAATACTGGTCTGATTGCATAAAATACATATAACAAAATATAACAAGTGAACAAGTAGTTCTGTGAACACCAGATAAAAACAAACAACCTCATCAAGGGCATCATCCAAGAAGCCAGGTGAGAGCTGGCGTCCCCTCTCTAATGGTTGTGAATACTTCCGATTGACCCTTTCCCGCTTTCTACTAAGCACCATGTTAGCCCGTATAGTCTGACTCTCCACCTACAGAAGCAAAACAGGAGCAATTGAATTTTGGTAGAACTCAACACCAATCAGCACAATTTGACGATTTAATGAGATTACCTTAGCTTTTTGTTCCTTCTCTCTCTCAGGATCCACATCAGTGACACAGTTTTTTACTTTATAAACCTTCTTATGTCGCGAGTCAACAAGAGCAGTCAACAAGCGATGGGAATTTGATGACAAGGACGAGGGCATAAATCGCATCTTCCTCACGATTTTCCCTTGTGATTGCAGCATACCCTGAATCGTCCATAGAAACAGCATATTATTAACTCCATTATCAAATTAAGATTGAGCATTGTTCAAGTTATGAGTTGACAATCATATACTCCATAACGGATCAGCATGAGCCATTCTAATGGAATGTGGATTATTATAATGTACCATCATGTGTTGAATCGAACAGTTTTCAACAGAGAGAGAGAGAGAGTATTCCCGATTCCAAGACGGCTGCTCAGCCATACTAATAAAGCCCAGCGATTTCCATGATATTAAGATTTCAGTCACATCACATGTAACAGAAGGTCACTCACTAGCCCCTCCCTTGAATTAAACACTAGCGCATCAGATTAGTTTGTGCTCCGTAGTACATGTACAGTACATCAATGGCATACTGCTGTTGTGTTTCTGACATTTTGTTTTTCAATTTTCTCTTAGATATTTGTTGTTACTTCTGTCTCCTCTTTTCAATCAGCTACTTATTGTTTTAATGATTGTTAAACTACTTCAAGCATTCTAAATAGCATCCTGCTAATGCGTTGAAGGAAAATATTAGTTCTAAGGAAAGTGTTGAAGGAAAATATTAGTTCTAAGGAAACAGAGATTCTTTTAGTAACACCCTTACGTGGAAATAGGCCAAAATTTGAATCAGAGAAAATATCAACAACAAAAAAAGAGACAGTAAATTGATGTAAGGGAAAAAAGAAAATTCAAGAGGTTTAGAAAATAGACATGATAATTAGACAATAAGAAAGTAGAGATGTGCAAGCAAAAAATGGTTGTGGCAGAGAGGAGAGGAAAGTGAACGAAATTGAAATTACAATATCTAGTGGAGAAGAATCCTTTCTCAGTTCTCTCCTTTCCACCCTTTGAGCCGCTCAACATACCTACTTACACACTAAGCAAACACCTATAAAATACCGAATCCTTGTGCAGACATATTCCATGAACAAGAATACGAGTGACAGAAAGGAAATATAATGTCCAGCAATTCAGAACAAGAATATAAGCAATAGAAGAACTTTGTCAAATCATCAGTATCCTTACTTCTGTAACTATTCTAATAGAGAATAATAATAATAATGGTAAAGTACTTCTTGCTTGTCATTTATCACACCTCAATGATAATGGAACCGCAAAAACAAGTGTCTAAAAGTGCCTATTGCACAAATCATACAAATTTTCCTACTATTTAAATGATTTGGGCACTCCCAAACCACAAACCAAGCATCATTTTCCACGACATTTTATTGTAGTTCATCACATTTTTTGTACCTAAGACATTCTATTCTCCTACATTTATCTTCAGGGAACTTAATAACATTGTGAAGGATGTGCATCCAATTCCTGTATTGATAACAACAGCTAGAATTACCTTCCCATGTCTAAGGAAAAGCGCTGCATGGTCGTGTTGTGCATCTTGTACAGATATGTCAAGAACTTCATTTCCAATTAAAAGCTGCAGACTTCCATCCGACCACCTCACGAATCGTGCATTGCTTTCATACTGGATAATAGGCATCACAAAAGTTGTTTTAGATTGAAGACTGAATTCTAAGGCCTTCAGAAAGCCCATTCATTATGAGGATACACATTCAATTATACATATTCATGTGTAACAGATGTGTCAATTCCAATTCTGGATGTAACAGAGAAACTTAATGGTTGACATATAACAAGGAACTAAAACTGTAAAATGATTAGAAGACACTACACAGGTTTCCACTTACCTTGAATGAACCATCTGTCTTTCTCACATTTCTCCAACGCACAATATTGTTCTCCAAACGAATTCGTTTCTTAGCTCCAGATTCATCAGTCACAAAGACATCTTCTTCCACATATGTCTTAGGATCAAAAGGCTTGGGATCGATGCCCATTATATTAGAAACTCTGATTATATTCATCTACCAAAAAGATCAGCCACACAAATATCAGCTCAAAGGCATATGTTGCAACCCAATCAAGAAAATGCATATATTCAGATTTTTACAGCTCAAAAAAATAGAGGTAAAAAGCTATAAATGTCAAGAGAAATAGACCAGAACCAAAAACATGAAGCGCTAATGATTTGAACTCAGTGAGCAACACCATATGAATGAGGGCAGCCCCCGTATAAATGACAAGCTCCGTACTAAAGACAAACCTTTTCGGGCTCTGCAGGTGGATGCCGTAGTGGTATTTCTAATTCCAAGGGAGGGCCAACTGGTTTGTCTTTGGACCTAGCCTCAATATTCTCATCATCTGACTCATACTGAGCATGGCGTGATTCATACTGATCATACTCATCTTGAACTATATCATCTGCTCTGAAATTTTTCTCATAACTCCCTTCCTCTTCAGCAGGGGATTTCTGAGCAAGCACAGTAATATCACCTCTTTTAGTGTTTTTGTTATATAATTATGGAGCAAAGACAGGCTGGTAAAGTAATTAGTGTGTAAGGTCTTACACTCATATATTCTTGCTCGACATTGTTTTGCACAGCATAATTAGCCTCTTCTTCATCTGAGTCCCCAAATACATCACGAATCTCATTAACTGGATGTGATATGTGGTTCTCATGTCTCTCCTCTCTAGCAGATCCTCTATTAAAGCATCAAGGCCATAATTAGGAATAAATACAAATTATATCTAGGAGTCTAGGACCAACTGATTTTATGTAAATGTACAAACTTATGCTACAATTAGAACTATGTAAATAACTCATTGAAAAAGCTTAGCAAAAACATTTGGAAAAAAAAAACATATATTGACAAGCATCTAGATGAACATATAATGCAAACAAATCAAAATTGAGAAAGCAAAGGCAAGGGGAAAAGGAAGACACTAGCTAATACGGAGTAGGAAATATTTTAGACTGTAAAACAATGAGCTAGATATATGCACGTAAACAACCTCATCAGGGATTGGGAACAAAATCAATAAGGACACCGAAAACCATGCAAGTGTCAACTGCAACATACATTACTGGCAGGATTACATAATGACACTCAAGGAACAGATTATTTATGTCATAGACTCATAGCAGCATAAAACATCAGATGTGTATAATAGAAATGGTCAAGGAATATTAATCATACCCGGAACTTCTAGCTTGATCACCATCATCATCTTCCAGTTC
Source organism: Persicaria tinctoria (assembly GCA_037127255.1). Classification (NCBI taxonomy): domain Eukaryota; kingdom Viridiplantae; phylum Streptophyta; class Magnoliopsida; order Caryophyllales; family Polygonaceae; genus Persicaria; species Persicaria tinctoria. Next base: position 33,202,314 of record JBANSL010000004.1, on the reverse strand, counting down.
GACAAACCGGTGATCTTCAGACCTCTCTGATCCACTATCAACTACACCTCTCCTCCTACTAGTCGCTCCTCCTTGAACATACTCCCCTTTAGAATCACTATCTGTTTCTCTTGTCTCGCTTTCTTCATGCTGCTCACCACCTTCTACTTCTTGGGAACTTTGTTCACGTTCAGCCTCACAGGCTCCGCCTTGTTGTTCTACTTCAGGCATCTCGGCTTCACTCTCCAATTCTGCCTCACCTTGTCCCTCCAAATATTCTTCCACTTCCCCTTCATGTCCCTGCCCTCCATCACCTTCATCCTGTTGCAGCAATGTTTAAATGCTGATGTCTCAAACGAAAAAAGTTCAATATATGTTCAAATCCAACATGACATTCAAGGGGGGTAACAACAAGAGACTTAAACATACCACACCAAAGCCCCTGTAAACCAGAAACACAGCTCATTCCATTTTTCTTCTGTCTATCCTTTTTCTAATATCAGATAAGTAGAAAGATTCAAACCTGAAGCAAGCAATTACTCTAATCACCAGAGAATCAGTTTCCTAACAAAAAATATTCCTTATACAGAAGTGCCTCTACCTGAAAGCAAAGAAAGAGTCTTTTTCATATTGAGATTGACAACAAAGGTTAGTCCAAGAAGTAAAGTCCTTAAAACCTTACAATGACAGTGGTTTCCCTTCCACCAAAATCTAGAGCGTTTGACCTAAATTCCCGATCCCGCCGCAAGGAAACAATCAAACCTTCCCGAAGCAAAATCAACCGCAATATCCAATCTTTACAGCTGAATTCCATCTAGCACCCTAAACTCCAAATATTAATACCCTACTTTCATTGAAAGATGTCAGAAAGCAATTGGAATTTTAATGTAAAAATCGTTCAACATCAACAACAACAACCTCTCGTAACTCGAAACCCTTGTAACACAAGAAAGGGCATAAAAATTCCATCAAAGAACGAGAGAGAGTGAGAGATTTGATTACGGAGGGGTAATTAGGGTGGCCACTGGACTCGTGTTCAGAATCAATCTCCACTTCTTCCTCGTCTTCGGACTGATCTCCAAAGAGATTTTGCATCATCTGATGCCTCTTCTCTTCCTTCATCTTTGCCGATCGCCAATTTGCAACACCGTTGCGAATTGCGATTTCCGAGCAGAGCTCAAATATTCCGGAAAAGCATTTTATATTCTACGGAAATTTATTACTCTGTTTATGATTAAAAGTATGTAAATATATTATGTAATATCAAATCAGTATCCGACCTTAGCTCAGTTGGTAGAGCGGAGGACTGTAGTGGTTTCACAGCTTATCCTTAGGTCGCTGGTTCGAATCCGGCAGGTCGGATTTTTTTTCCCCTAAACCAGAGTCGACTCATTTGCAATATAATTTTCTTATTTCTAAACATCTTTTCTTGCATCATTCCCCCAACTATAACATTCAGTCATTCACGGTTGACAAAATCTAACCCGACTCGATCAAAATTCGAAAATCTAGTTTCATGCACAGCCCGAACCCAACCCATGTTCACCCGATTCTTGTATAGACACGAATATAGACAAACCCGACCCGAAAAAACCCGATTCATCATCTATAGGCGCATGACACTCTTCTTCCTCCTATAAATGCATGTCTGTTGGAGCGAAACCAGGACGTACGGTAATTGAAAGCTTGAGAAAATCTGCCCTTGAGATAACCTAGCCACGCCCTTCTCGCCAAGAACATGTCCCAACTCTTTCTTGCTCTCAATCTAGTAGGCTTCAGGATCCTCTATAGTGAACTTGACCATGTCAAGGAAGGGCAAAACATCTATGATTGATGCTTGAGCAAGGGCTTTTAATTCACCACTGCTAGTTCTAAGCTGTTCAAGCAATGAAAATATATGATGTTTTTTTTTTGTAAACTATAATGTTTTTTACTCCGTATAACGTAATTGCCACATACCAAAACAGAATATTCTTGCAAACAAATTGACCTTCTACTGAAGGCCTACTTTCAAAGTTTCAATCCTACCTGTCTAACAATACAAAACTTGAAACTTGATACTCCGTAGTTGATAGTCTCAAAAAAAGTGTAAAGTAAATCTGTAAATTACAGTGTACTTGAACAAGAATGGGATTTTATCAACATGTAGAAAACAAGTGACCCCTACTACAAAAGTTGCTTCATTCCATCTTTATGGATGCAGCTCGCCTGAGGCAAATACATCGCATGTTATTACTGGAAGCAACGGTGCCATGTGCTGCTCATCATACATGAAGAACAATTTTACCACATTATCCATGGAAATTCCACAGTTACTGCCAAGTTCTGTTTCCACTTATCACATCTCCAATTCGGCCAGCACCCACAAATTCCGCTGCTATTACCAACTTATGTTTCCACTCTTCCTAGGTGACAGGTCAGCGATCCCTGTACTTGTGCTTCAAGAAGATATACCTAGATAAAGGTGAAGCTTGTCCATCTGGGAATAAATGTTCATCCAATGCCACAAAAAAAATGATTCTATTCAGCTGCAGGAATTGCATCAACAAGTTTATCTGCAGCTGTTTCCAACTTAGACTGGGGCTTTGATGGAAAGACAAAGATGGTGGATGCAGCATTTGAAGGCTGAAACCCAGCTGAGTGTCTTATTGCTGTCATTGTGACTCTTGGAAGCTGCTGTGGACCAGAGGACAATGGTACAAGCTTGTAACTCAGTATGTGAGTCGACTTTGGCAAAACAAAAATTGTGTCGCTGTGTGAGCCAGTTGAAACAAAACTCTGAGAGTCCACGAGTGAGAACTTGATCTCCTGCAGCAACTCTGTTTGATTCTGAATTTTGATGAAGTATGTGAAGGGATGTCCAAGGATGGCATGAGGAGGGCACTCCAAGCTCAAAATTAGAGGAGAGAGCTCAGCATTAGCATCAGGCAGACTATGTTTGGTTAGAATTCCAACATTATCGTTGTTAGATAGGTCCAGAGGACCCGAGTCCCTTTGCCATCTTATCCAAAGCATTCCCAACTTCACTACTGGAGAATCTCCAACAGGAACGACAGAGAAAAGCTTCTTATACTCTTCATCTGGAACAAGGAGATCTGATCTTGCAGGAGCATCACTTGCTGGACGAACTGTGGTTGAAGGTTCCGATTCATCTTCATCTTTGACACTTGACACAGAGAGCAATCGCAGTGGCACCTCAGTGCGATTTTTAACACTGACAACAAGTATACTTGTTTCATTTAGGGGTAAACATGGCGATTCATGATATTCAGCAGTTGCTTTCATCCTCGAAAGCAATAATGGATCCCGTCTGAATGGCGACACAACTCGGTGGCTAACAACAAAAGGTGCCTTCCCTTCAATCTCAAAGCTTTTATGGATATGAACCTGTTGTGAATTAGCATCACTGCTGTAAGGAGAGTAACCCAATGATACAAAAAGCATAACTGGTTTTGGACGGTGCCATTTTATTTCTAGTTTGCAGGACCATGAATCTCCATCATTTAAAAATGGAACAGATACCAATCCAAAAGAGTGCTGAATCTTTGCAGTATGGTCAGCATCTATAAGAGATTTTCCATTTGCATCTGTTCCAGAAATTCCAATAAGCTCCACCTGATGACCTTCCATGGACTGTGAATCAATCTCCCTTGGACTAACTAATCCACCTCCCTTGGAATCAACCAGATTGATTTTCAACTCACCAGAGTAAACAGCATGGCCCTTTGTGTTAATGCTAACTGGTACAATAAAGTTTTCCCCGACTAATGCGGGACCAGAAACATTAACACTGAGGTCTACTAGTGGATCAGGTTCATCAACTTGAATAGCCTTTTGACCTGAGAAAGCAAGAATAGGATCCTTGGTAGGCAAGCCCTCCGTGTGTAACTCAAACTTCCATAGTGGCAATTCACCCATAGAGGCAGGGCTTTCCGCTCTGCAGCAGATTGTCAAATGGAGTCCAATGCGTGCAATTATGGATACACATTCAAGCTTTCCACTTTGCTCTGAAAAATCAGAAAGCTGTCTGAGGGATGGAGCAAAAACAACCAAAAAATATGGAATACAGATGGACAATCAGGGAATAAGAACATATTAGCACATTAAGAGGGAAATAAGCACATCAATGTACAGAAGGGTTAACAACTTGGGTTAATAGACAGAACCACAGGTCCACGAAGTTTGGCAGATCTATTCAGTCCAGTGGCTTGTAATTGGATCATGACAGAGGGCTTATCCTAAATAAGGCAATGCTTTCATTGCCCATATCATGTAGCTGAAGAGAGAAGCATGTAGAAATGAACACGACCAAGTCAAAGTAGCAAAACATAGCAAGGCAGAAAAATGCGATTTGTAATTTCTTGTAACATAGTAAGATTTACTATTTGTAAGTTGTAACCAAACATAATATTCTTTAAGATAACAAACATCTATATCAATGATCACATATCATATTCAATTATTCAAACTAGCAAAAGACATACCAGATTTCACATCAAATGTCAACCTCAGCCATTTGTTAGGGACAACAGTCAAAGCAGAGGTTTCTGAACGATGACCTGACTGAGCATTTGAATCCTCAGTTGATGAGCATTTCTCAGCATTTAGTATGCTGAAGTTGCAATTTGACTGATTGAATTGGACTTCTAATTCATCGATTTCAAGAGGAAGGGGCAAATGGGAAAGAAGAGATAGTGTGAAAGGCGTGGATTTCCCAGGCTTTACCGTTTGTTCGTGAAATGCAACTGAAGCCAGTAATGCTACTCTAAGAGGGCTAACAAGATCAATTTCAAGATGAAGTGGACTCTTCTTAGTTACTTGGAAGCCACTTTCTTTCTCATTCAAATGTAAACCAGGTTTTGTACTAGCAAGGCTTAAAATCTCCTTTAGGATTGCCTCCCTATGTTCGTAACTTGGTGGACCGGCTGGGCCAACGTCCCTGTTGCTAAAAGGTTGCATATTTTCACCAGATGATATGGGCAGTGCAGCCATCTCAAGGGAATACTCCACAAATTCCTTCAAGGAGCCATCTCTTCTTGAACATTCACGCAAGAAACCCAAAGCATCCCATAACAAAGTGACCCATCCCTCATGTCTATAGAAGCTTATGGCTGAATCAAAAAATTCTTTCGACTTTTTAGTATCTCCAGCAGAAAAATATTCTTTTGCCATATTGAAAGCGCAAAAAGAAGCCATCCTCACAGCTTTAAGGTTGCTGTATATGTCAAACGACTTTTTCAGGAGAGCAATGATTTCAAAAGAATCCTGGAATCTTTTTCCTTCAGCAATAGCATAACGTGTAAACTCTTCATCAGTGAGACTGCAGACAGAGCATATCAAATAAACACAATGAGCCAATTTTAGTGAGAACTTGAGTTGATGTTTTGAAATGGGTGAATATGAATACTATTTTAACAAGAGTTGGTGCATACTTACGGTTGCATTGTAACTAGATCATCTTTTTGTTCTAGTAAGCGTGCAACCTGACCTACATAAACTGATGGTACAACTGATTCGGCCATAGCATCATCATCATTTGTTGTGTCCAGCAATGAGACAGCAAGTTCCAAGTAGGATCTCTTCTCTTTCAGATAATGAGAAGCTAACTGCTCAATACAAGAACTTTATGTTAAAGGGAAGAAACTAATTTGATATTACCAGTTAACTGCTCATCAATGAAACCAGCTCAAGAGCCATCACATATGGATGCATACAAATGTATAACAATCCCGTTATACAACTAGGAGTGAAAGGTTTAGCAAATAACCATTCCGGAATAGTTCAATCCAAAAGGACTTGCGGGTAGTACCCAAAGGTCCCCGGTTCGAACCCCGGATGGCCGCTCTTTGTTAACCAAATTTAAGAAAGGTTTAGCAAACCAGAGAAAAATCATTGACAGCAACATACTGGGCATATGAAATAAAAATGTCAGAATGTGATTTTGGTTTTTGAAATGAGAGAATAACAAGAATGACCAAAACTAGACATGCCCTATATAAGTAATATCACACATGCACAGCTGATGATGCAAGATTGCAACATTAAAATTTGTTGGGCGTATGTGAATAAATGACAGTACCATAGCAGCTGAGGCCTAAAATGCAATTCCATCCATTTTTAGACACAATGCAAATGGTAAAAGTTTGATTGCACCTTGTAATTCAACAAAACAACTTGCAGGATTTGCTTAATATTGATTGTGACAATTTTATTAAAATTCACGTACTGAAATCTAAAAAATGACAAAGTGAAAAAGAAATTATAGACGTGTTAACAAAGTTACAGATAAATAGTTCTGCAACCAATGTATGGGTGATTTGGGTTCACTGACCAAGTATCAAACACAAGATAATATCTGCATGTATGTTCCATTCTACTGAAGCCATAAAAACGACCCAAAAAAGTTCAAAAAATAATCGGTGCTATTTGAGCAATGAAAACAAAGACTAACAGTTATTCCAATTCATGCTAGGGCTCAACTGGTTGAACGTGGGAAGTAAAATTCCCAAGAATAAACGTCCTAGGAATTGAGAAAATATGTTTGGTTGAATATTAACGCATTTTGGAGGAATTGAAATTCTCATAAAATTATATCCATTGGTTTTTCTGTCATAAAAAGGCAGCCACGCACATGATGTTTATGCTACTTTCTGAGATTTTCTTATTCTTGAGCTTTTTGTTTGTCAACCAAACAAGCCCTTACCAGCAAACTAAGCACCTTCAATTACAGGCAATTTACCCAAAAAAAAAAATTATATAATTCACCTGATAATAGTAGGCTGGTTGAAGTTCCCACTCAGTCAAATCTTTTTCCATAGCAGCTGAAACTAGAGATGGGAATCCTGGAACATTTCTGGAACTTGCTTCTAGAAGCTCAGCAAATACCAAAAACTGTCTACTTGTCCATTCCCAGTGCATAAAAGTAGCATCAGGAGATCCCAGGAGTTTTTTATAATATTTACAATGCTGTTTGAACCACATAACTGCTTCTATGATTTTCCCACCATGAAGTAACAAAGTTGATAGCTTGAAATGCACTTGCTCTGCAACAGCTTTGATCTCCACTAAACGTTGAATTGCTGGTAATCTGGTAGATGTTCCGATCATCTGTATATTAAACCAGGTCATCACTACAAAAGAAAAGATCTATATCAACTAACATTGCACATACACACAAGAGTGACCAGAAAGAGCACAAACAAAAAATAATTATTGCATAGATTTCCTCTTTTGGGTAACCTTTAGAACATTGTCGAAAAAAGAGCCATGTGATATCTCAGTGGTTGGTGTGGTAGTCAGGACTTCCGCTGTCTAGAGTCTCTAGACTCCTGATGTGTACAATAAACATGCCATTTATGTGTCCGGAAGACTCATAAATACCGGATAAAGTGCCAGCCTTTTATTAAATTCCGCTTTCTTGATCTTTGGGTGAGACAAAAGCCTTAATGTTTTCCTAGAGGACTTGTTAGACATCTCCTAGTGTCCATAGGATACATAATTGTGCTGCCAGTGCCTATGGTACTGGACCAGTGTTGATTCGAGAAGCGTACAACTACTGAAAAGGTGGCTTTTATATCATGAGATAAATAGAAATATGTTATCACATCCTTTTTAGTTGTTATAGGACATCAGAGAAAGATGCACACCTCATAAACCTTGCGTCTGTGTAGAACTAGTGCGCAAAAGAAAATCTTAAAATATGGGATTTGATTTCAATGGCCAGGTTTATGGAAAGGCAGATCAAATGAACAATAAATACTTGCACAATGCACATATAAATATTTTTAAAATGCATTTTCCTACAACTATTGTCATTGCACGAGACTCACCGGTGATGATGAATATGATGCAATCATCTCCACAAGGTTGTAGTCATGTTAGCATGGAAATTGACACCTTAGGAGATACTTTAACAAAGTAGTAACAAACAAAAATACCTCTCTTAATGCATGATAAGCATCCTCATAAAATTTCAGGGCCTCAACCCAATCTCTTCGAAACTCTGCATACACAGCAACCTAGGAATTTGCACATTTCTTTGTTAGTGCAATAATAATTCTAGCAACACAAATAGAACTAAAGAAATCAAATTAAATTTTATGAATGAAAACCAAATAGACTCGGCTATAAAAAAAAAACTTATGCTTCAATTTTTGTGCCATGCCCGTGTCAAATTCTAGTAGTAAATACTTAGCATCATTCACCCCAAATGAAGATCAACATACAAGTAAATATTGAAGAGGTATTACATGTAGGAGACAACAAAGAATGAAGAAATACTACTAGAACTGATTTTACCCCACTTATCGTAGACAGATATTTCTTGAACATTGTTCAAACTTCAAAGTAAGAATGGACAAAGCAGTTGGTTTAATACCTTGAAGCAACAGCGGATTGCCAATTCAATGGAACCAAAATTTTTCTTCTCCAAACGAGATTTAACTCGTTGGCCCTCATCTCGGTAATACATCCCAGCCAATTCAGCAAATGTGCTGCCTAACCTGCAACAAATATTGGCCACGGAAAACACACAAGATGAATGAAGTAATGAACTTAAGAGGGGATGAGGGGAACAGAAAGAATTTAAAGAGACCAAAAGCAGTGGTTTGCCTTGTGAGAGAATGCTTTAGTTCAGACTCATTATCCAGGCACAAACTGATAATATATTTTAAGTCAACTTCAGCACGTTTGCGCAGAGCAATCATTCGATCTTCAACAATGTCATCTGCATCACACAGTTCCAAACTTTCAATATGTTTTGCAAGGATTTGCTACAGGTGCTTTTGTGAGCAAGATGATGAGTAGAAACTAGAAGTGTAGAACAGATGTGTTACAGAAAAGACATTTTTTCAGAACAATTTTTGCAAGTCTTCCATGCAATCACTTAATACAATGTAGATATATTTTTTTGCAATCAATAACAGAATACATAGAGACTTTCCTTGAATTTGGTAAATAAAGAGCGGTCATCTGGGTTCAAAACATAGAGACTTTCCATTAACTTATGTTACACGAAAAAGGATATGGAAATGGGAAACGAAATGATACGACACAGGGAAATGGTGATTCCAATTATAGTTACTATAGTTTTACATAAGGATGTGTGACGGTGCATTTGTGTTTCCAAATTTTCCTCGGAAATTGAAATGGAAAACATTGTCCCTTTGGAGATCTATGTAAGATATCCATTAAATTGTGCCACATATTTTTTTGGAATACATCTTGTAGTAATAATTGGAAAATAGTAAACAAAAGATTATAACAGCTTTTCAAGCAGACTACACTAAACACTCACCTTTGGAAGATGAATGCAGTACAACCACAACCAACTTGATATTCCGCGCACGAATGACAGCTCTACATATGTACAGAAATCCAATTAGGGGGATCACAGCATATACTGTACACACTTGCCATACCAACAACAAATCTTAGCAATACCAGGGGAAATATGGCCTACAATTTTCAGACCTGATCCTTATTGGATTGACACTCATCAGAGCTCCTATTGTCAAGTTTCAACCAATACATGACACTCTTGCAGAATTGCTCTGTCATACTAGAAAACAGCTCAACTCCGCTAGCTAGCCGGACAGTAGTTCTTCAAGTGGTAAATGAAAGGGCTAGAAAAAATACTCCTACGAGTCAATCTATATGCTCACATTATGCAATAGCCTTTGCTAGTTAACCACCTGGTAGAATGCACAGAAGCCACAATCAAAGAGCATGTTCTTCAAATTTTATCTTCTTTTCCATGTAAGTCCAAATAACTAGGGTTTAGCGGCAGGGTACTAACATCGAAGGTTAAATTGGGGATCAAACACCCTAAACCTTAACAAAAACTCGAGCAATTCAACAGGGAAAGAAGGAGAGGGGTGTACTTGAGCTGATCAAGATGAGTGCATAGCTGAAGCCACTCGGTAGGGCCACCGGAGACCTGATCGGAAGAGAAGAGAGCGGCAACAACTGCCGGTATCCTTGTCCGGTGCTTAATCAGCCAATCCCTCTTGACAATGCCGGTCGGAGGCCCATCGGCGCCGGAATCCTTGTACTTCTTATCCATGACAGAGATCTTGGAGAAATCAGGCAACGCCAAGGTGTTGATGGGCGGCTGCTCGGAGTGGAGATGTGCAGATATCATCTGGTGGATCTTGGGACAACCTACCAACGCAATGAGGCTCACAGGCGGCGTCCTCGACTCCTCTGGATACTCCTCCATCTCTCTCTGGCGGATCACAACAAATTCGCAAAATTCTTCGACGGAAGACCGAGATTGCCTACAGTGGCGGATTTAAAAGCCTTGATTCAGCAAAGACTGGCTTGGAATAGTGGATCGAATTTCGATTAGGGTTAGTTATTAGATCTGGAGGTGGATGGAACACGAAGTGACCTGAGAGATGATTTTGACTGATCCGATCCCCCTCTCTGAGTCGTCCATCTCAGAATCAGATGATGGATGGGCTACGCTACGCTGTTAAAACTGGGAAGCGGAGCGATGGGTTGCTTCGAGGGGAAGACTGAAGAGTATGTATTCATTTTTTGGGGCTTATTGGGCCTGCTTCTTATTTAAGGGCCCCGAAATGCTCATCACCGATTGTTTTGAGCTTTAACGTTTTTGGATCAGGTGATGTTTGGTTCACAAAAAAATACGTTTCAGCTATATACACCGCAAATCCCCACGTCCTTCCGGACGTGTTTGCACGTTCTTAAAGACGTGTTTGCACGTCCTTAGGGACGTGCAAGTGGGGTGTAAATTTTTTTTTTCAAACCCGGACGTGCAAGCCCGTCCCTTAAAGACGAAGAGGACGTGCCTCTTCGTCTCCCATCGTCTTCGTCGTCTTCACAGAGAGAGAGAAAGCAGAGAGCACCGGAGAGAGGGAGAGAGAGAGAACAGAGAGCGTCGGAGAGAGAGAGAAACCGAGACCGAGAGAGAGAGATGGAGACAGAAAGAGAGGGAGACCTCGAGGCGGCGGTGGCGGCCTTGGAGGCGGAGGCGGTGGCGGCCTTGGAGGCGGAGGCTAGGGCTGGGCAAAAATTGGATCGGACCGGAATCGGACCGGGACCAGACCGGAAATTACGGTCTTTGGATCGGACCGGAAGTATTACGGTCTGGTCCACGGTCCAAGAAAATCTGGATTCCGGGTTCCGGTCCAAACCCGGGACCAGACCGGAATTTCCGGGTCGGACCAGAATTGGACCGGAGTCTGTTCATTAAAAAAAAAAAAAAAAAAAAGCGTGCTGCTTGACCTACTCCCTCCCAAAGCCGCTTCTTGTCCAGACCATCTATTCGCCGCTTCGCCTCGTCTCTCTCACGCAGTCTCCTCTCTCTCAGACAAGTCTCTCTGCTTGGCGTGTTCGTGGCTTCGCTCCTCAGTCGGCCCTCCTCCCTCGTGCTCGCCAGTCGGTCGCGCCTCTCTCTCAAACAATCTGTTCGCGACTCCGCTCCTCGGTCAGTCGATCGGCCCTCCTCTTTATTCGCGGCTCCGCTCCACATTTTTAACAGAGGTCAGGGAGTATTTAAGTATTTATTTCATAGTTGGGGGTAGAATTTCTATCTCTTCTCATCACCTCTGAGATTTTCATGGACCAGTGTATAGCATCCCAATCTTATGAGTATTTGTGTATTTATTTCATAGTTATGGGTTACTGCTATAGTCCTATTTTCCCATTTCTCTAAATTTTGAAAGGTGGGTTGTTGTTTATATGATTCTTTGTTGTTTCTGAGAACTTTGTGATTGTTCTTATTTTGGGAAGTTTTGTGGGTGATGCCTGTTTTGAGCAGCCAGGTTTGTGTGTGGTGTTTGAATAAGGAAATTGGAATTTGGGTTTGTTAAAGAACACTCTTATTATCGGTGGGGATGCAACCTATATGAGAATTTTGCTTCATTTGAGTCTAATTGTTGAGCAAGTGAGCATGGCTACATGGAAGAATCGAGCTGTTGTGTACAGATTAGAATTTAGGTTGTTGTAACTCAAAAAAAAAATCATGGTTGCAAAGATGACTCCGGTCCAAACGGTCTTTACGGTCCGTGGACCGGAAAACCCGGGACCGTATTTCTCGGTCCCGGTCCGATCCACGGTCCATGTTCTTGAAAATTCCGGTCCACCGGTCCGGTCCGATCAGGTCCAGACCGGATGCCCAGCCCTAGCGGAGGCGGAGGCGACGGCGATGGAGGTGGAGGCGGTGGCGGTGGAGCCGGTGGCTCCCGGTCTAGTGGTGCTGGCGACTTTGGCGGCGGAGGAGGGTGGTGGTGGTGGGGCGCCGACTGGCGGCGGTGACGGTGGTGGTGTGGCGACGTATGGCAGCGGCGATGGAGGCGGAGCAGTGGCGGACGACGGTCTATTACCGCCGCGGAAGCGTCGGACCATTGAGGTGTCCCCGGTCCCGACTCCACCGGTATGTTATTTGAATTACTTTTTGTTTGATTTATTTTTAGAGTTTTAAAATATAATTAGATAGATAATATAGTTTTATAATAGAATTTTATAGAATATATGATTGATAATATATATTGTTTGATAGAATATAATTGAAACTATATTTTTTGATTTATTTATATATTACAATGTTTTTTATAGTATATAGTGTCATAGAAAAGAATATAGTATATATGATTGATAAATTTTTTTTGATTGATAATATATTATAATGTTTTTTATAGTATATAGTGTGATACAAAAGAATATAGTATATATGATTGATAATATAATAGATAGTATATATTCAAATACATAGAAAATAATTACAAGTGAAAGACAATAAAAAACATTATAATATATTATAATATTTCAACGGTATTTAATTAACATTAAAATATATTTGAATATATTAAAATATAATCAAATATATAAAAATAAATGTATATTGAAAGACAATAAAAAACATTAAAATATATTATAATACTTCAAAAGTATTTAATTAACATTAAAATATAGGGATTTTTTGTTAAGTGGCCATTTTGGGTCCAATTTTTAAGACATAGGCCACAAGGGTGGCAATATTAGGTAATAGGCCATAATTTCCAATTTTGCCCCTGCCCCTAATTTCCCCCAAATTTCACGCTCCACTTCTCTAAAATCAATCGAGCACGCTCGACAGATTTCACGCTCGACAGATTCACCATCTTCGTCTCCGGTGGCTGTCGGTCAGTCCTTGGTCGTCGCTCGAGGCTCCACCACTCCCACTCCGTCGGCCCCAACCAGTGCTCCGACCAATTGCCGATGTTCTTCCTCCGGCATCTGCCGCCGTCGCTTGACCTCCTCTCCGTTCGACCCTAAATCGAAGCCTTCTACCCGCTCAATCACGTTCTACATCTCTCAAGGATGGTTTTCGTGCAAAAACCCCTCTCAAATTTATACAAAATCGCTAACCACCATTGTTGGACACCTTGGAGCTCCGTGAAACATCCGCTTAGCAGCCCCTGTTCAAGCATTCGTCGCGTTTTGTAAGATCATCCTTCGACAAAATAAACACAACGAGACTGAAGTAGAGATTGCACTCGTCAGTTTGATAGGTCATACGCGTCAAACGGAGCTCTGTGCAAGGAGAACGAGCCGTCGGAAGATCGGCGAAAATCACTGTTGAAGGACTGCTCGAAATGGGGGAAGAAGAAGAAGAATTACGCCAAACCTCCCAGACTTTCTGTTTTTTTATAAAATATGCCCCTGTGTTAATTTCTAAAATTTCAGAAATTATCCCGCAATTATAGAAGTTGTTCTAACTCGCATAATCTCCGTTAAAAAATTAAAAATGTAACTATTATTGTCACCATGATAAAAATAAAGTCATAGATACTGTCACCACTGTAAAAACGTGGTCATAGACACTGTAATCAAAAGAAAATCTTATAGGGGCTAATGAGAAGCCAAAATAAATGTGGTGACAGTTCTCCTATAACATATGAATGGTTAAGAGGGTCATAGATGTTGTAAGCAAAATAAAAATAGGATCATAGACACTGTAACCACTATAAAAACACAGTCAAATACACTGTAATCAAAAGGAAAACCCTATAGACGATGTAACCAAAATAATAATAGCTTTATAGACATTATCTCCACTATGAAAAAATGTTTATAGACACTGTAATCAAAAGGAAATCTTATCATAAAGGAAGAACAAACCATGTAAGGGCTAATGAGAAACCAAAATACATGTGGTGACAGTTCTCCTATAACATATGAATGGTTAAGAGGGTCATATATGCTGTAAGCAAAATAAAAATAGGAACATAGACACTGTAACCACTATAAAAACACGGTCAAATACATTGTAATCAAAAGGAAAACCCTATAGACGATGTAACCAAAATAAAAACAGCTTTATAGACACTGTCACCACTATGAAAAAAGGTCCATAGACACTGTAATCAAAGAAAAACCCTAGGAAAAGGGAAGCATAAACACTAAAGGGGTTAATGAGAAGCCAAAATACATCTAGTGATAGTTGTTCTCTAATTTCTAATTTCTAGTTTTTTAAATTTTTTTAAATTAGTGTCACCACAATAAAAAAATTAAAAATGTAACTACTATTGTAACCACTATAAAAAAATAAAGTCATAGATACTGTCACCACTATAAAAACATGGTCATAGACACTGTAATCAAAGGAAAATCATATCATAAAGGAAGTACAAACCCTATAGGGGCTAATGAAAAGCCAAAATAAATGTGGCGACAGTTCTCCTCTAATACATGAATGGGTAAGAGTGTCATAGACACTGTAATCAAAATAAAAAGTGTCATAGCCACTGTCACCACTATAAAAATAAAGTCATAGACACTGTAATTAAAAGAAAAACTCTATAGGCGCTTTAACCAAAATAAAAATAGCTTTATAGACACTGTCACCGCTATGAAAAAAGGGTCATAGACACTGTAATAAAAGGGAAATCATATGATAATGGAAGCACAAACCCTATATAGGCTAATGAGAAGCCAATATTCATGTGGTGACAGTTCTCCTCTAATATATGAATGGGTAAGAGAGCCATAGACGCTGTAATCAAAATCAAAACAGAGCCATAGACACTGTAACCAAAGGAAAACCCTAGGACGAGGGAGCACAAACCCTATAGAGGCTAATAAGATGCCAAAATATAAGTGGTGACAGTTATTCTCTAATATATGAATGGGTAAGAGCCTAAGAGGGTCATAGACGATGTAACCAAAATAAAATCAAGGTCATAGACACTGTCACCACTATGAAAAAGGGTCATAGACACTGTAATCAAAGGAAAACCTTAGGAAACGGGAAGCACAAACCCTATAGGGGCTAATGATAAGTCAAAATACATGTGATGACAGTTCTTCTCTAATTTCTAATTTATAGTTTTCTAGATTTTTTTAAAGTAGTGTCACCACAATTAAAAAAATTAAAAATGTAACTACTTTTGTCACCATAATAAAAATAAAACCATAAATACTGTCACCACTATAAAAACATGATCATAGACACTGTAATCAAAGAGAAATCATATGATAAGGGAAGGACAACCACTACAGGGCCTAATGAGAAGCCAAAATAAATGTGGTTACAATTCTCCTATAATATATGAATGGGTAAGAGGGTCGTAGACACTATAATCAAAATAAAAACAGTGTCATAACCACTGTCACCACTATAAAAACAAAGCAATAGACACTGTAATCAAAAGGAAAACCCTATAGACGTTGTAACAAAAATAAAAACAGCTTTATAGACACAGTCATCACTATGAAAAAAGGTTCATAGACATTGTAACCAAAAGGAAAACCCTATGATTAGGGAAGCATAAACCCTAAAGGGCTAATGAGAAGCCAAAAAAACATGTGATGTACAGTATGGTTTAGGGTTTAGGGTTAAGTCTTTAGGGTTTAGGGCCAAGGCCCTAAACCCTAAATCCTAAACCCTAAACCCTAAAGGGGCAAGGTAAGGTAAGCACCTACCCTAAAGGGGCTAATGAGAAGCAAAAAGACATTAGGTGAACAGTTCTCCTTCAATATATGAATGGGTAAGAGAGTCATAGCCACTGTCACAACTATAAAAACCGGGTCATAGACACTGTCACCACTATGAAAAAAAGGTCTTAGACACTATAATAAAGGGAAAACCCTATAGTGTTATAATCAAAATAAAAACAGGGTCATAGACACTGTCACAACTATGAATAAAGGGTTAAAGACACTGTAATCAAATAAAACTCCTACAACAAGGGAGGCACAAACCCTATAGAGGCTAATGAGAAGCCAAAATACATGTGTGGATTGTTCTCCTCTAATATATATTCGAGTAGGACGGTCATAGACATTGTAACCAAAATAAAAACAGGGTTATAGACACTGTAATCAAAGAGAAAACCTAGGACAAGTGAAACAATTTTTTGATGACATGTGCATTTCAATAGTTTTTTTTTTCCGGGGTCACTGTCATCACTCTTATCAGTGGTGACACGCTGTAACAAAAAAAAACAGGGTAATAGACACTGTCACCACTACAAGAACAATGTCTTAGACACTGTAATCAAAATAAAAATAGGGTCTTAGACACTGTAACCAAAATAAAAATAGGGTCATACCTTATTAGTGAGCTCGATCATCACCCTTATCTTTAGAGATGACCTCAATTACGCAAGTATACGATCTCAAAATGCTAGATAT
Source organism: Persicaria tinctoria (assembly GCA_037127255.1). Lineage (NCBI taxonomy): Eukaryota > Viridiplantae > Streptophyta > Magnoliopsida > Caryophyllales > Polygonaceae > Persicaria > Persicaria tinctoria. Next base: position 33,185,697 of record JBANSL010000004.1, on the reverse strand, counting down.
ATAAACATTTTTCACCAATTGCACATCAATTTGATCATTTCCTTACAAAGCGCCTACCATTCGAAATCAATTACAGAGTATACGATCTCCAAATGCTAGATATATAAACATTTGCCACCAATTGCACATCAATTTGACCATTTCCTTACAAAGCGCCCACCATTCAAAATCAATTTCATGAACAAAGCAAGCTTAAAGCAATTCTCTGCAAAAGTAAACTAGTCTTCATTTAATAACGATTTCTACACATCTATTACTATTATTATTATTATTAAACTGCAAAATTAAACCACAATATGCAAGTGCACCTTGGAGACTCCAACGCCGCATTCCATGGTGACATTAGCCAAAAACAGATCATCGGCCAAACAAGCGCACCTTGGATCCACCGAATTGAAGCAGCCACCGCCCACCGGTAAAACGGCGACTTCTCCGGCTTAACAAACCTCGTAACAATATCTACCGGAACTCTCTCAGACTGAATCGCAATGGCGAAATCCTTCGGCAAACTGTCCAACGACGGTCCGATCTGCGCTAGCGCTTATAGCAGCTCATGATTCCAATTCCAAGTATGCACCTTTGCAACATCGGGAATTATGAGGGAATTGGAGTGTAGTCGGCGGGAATTGGAGCGAAGGAGGCGGAGGAGAAGCTCTGAGGTCGGGGAGATCTTGGTCGTTGGTACCATCACTCCTCAGATTCGATCTCGCACACAGTCCATTTCATCAGATGAGGGCCGAATTCGGTGCTGGAGATGCGTTGGAGGTCGAGGATTGCTCCCTTCCCAGATGACGTCGTGGAGGTCGAGGATTGCTCCCTTCCCGAATTCGGTGCCAGTGTAGGCGGCGGGAATCGGCGCCGGAGACGTCGTGGAGGTCGAGGAGGAGAACCGGCAACGAGGAGGCCGTTCTCCAGCCGATCTGGATAGGACCGAGGGAGAGGAGGACGTGGAGGCCGTTCTCCGGCCGATCTGGATAGGACTGAGGGCAGCGAGGAGGACCGAGCGAGAAGAAGACGAGGAGGACGCAACAGATGACGATGGAGGACCGGTTTTCCTCCTCAGATCCGATCTCAGGGAGCGTCCTGGTTCTTCCTCCTCGGTCGATTTCATCAGATGAATCAGATGAGGGGTTAAATTAAAATAGGGGCAAAAGGGGTATTATGAAAATATTTTGGCCATTTACTAGCAAAGAAAAGCCTTTAGGCCATTTAGTAATTGGTCCAAAGGCCTTCGACCTTTGGACCAAATTACTTCTAAAATATAATTGAATATATTCAAATATATTCAAATACATAAAAATAAATTTATATTGAAAGATAATAAAAAACATTAAAAAAATATTAAAATACTTCAAAATTATTTAATTAACATTTGAATATATTTAAATATATTCAAACACATAAATTTATATTGAATACAGTAAAAAACATTAAAATATAATTGTAATCATTAATTAACATTAAAATATAATAAAAGACAATAAAACATATGAAAATATATTAAAATACATCAAAAGACATTAAAATACATTACAATATATTAAAATATACTGAAAAGACATTAATATTCAACTGGATCATAATAACAGGCAGGGAGGCTCATGATGGATGATGGTACCCTTCGGCCTATTAGGTTTGGCGACCGGGCAGCGGTCAGCCAGGTACATGAGTCTACGGCACCCCCCGAGCAGACAGTCGACGATCTGCTCGCGTCTGCAGAGCGCTTACAGCCGTCGATGGGGTTGCAGCCGTCGATCTGCTCGCGTCTGGGCGGGTATGCCATCTTGGGATCCTTCCGGCGATGCGACGATGGGGTTGCAGCCTTTCTTAGAGCCCCCTGAGGTTTTGAGTAGTTGCATCACAGACGTAGTCGGTGGGCGACGGGCCGACATGGGTAGACCGCCTATTCGGGTTCCACCGACCGTCCCGGAGGCATCTACTTCAACCGTGCCAGAGGCTTCTACATCCGGCACACTGAAGCCCGAGCCTTCGACCTCCGCCACACCAGCGGCGATCTCCTTGGGGTCTGCAGATGATGTGATCCCTGACGTCGTTGAGGAGGCTAACGACGGTCAGGAGGGGCAGGCTCAGGGCCAGGGGGGCCCACAGGTAGAGCCCGAGCCCATCCCTGCACAGGCTGCCGCACCGGCTGCACAGGTCGATCCTTTGTTGCCGCCGGGAGATCTGCTACTGTCTTACATGCATCACCGGGCGTACCAGGTGTGGAGAGATCCTACGGTGGAGCTGCCGCTGCTGAAGTTCCACCACCGGGCGACTCACATGGTGCCTTTCGAGCCCTACATATTTGAGGGACCGGGGACCTGGGTGCAGGATCTGCTCCCATCCGGCGTCCCCCAGCTGAGGTCACTCCACTGGCAGTGTGTCGACGAGTTCACCTGCACGGCATTTTTGGAGCATTGGCACCCAGAGACCAGCTCCTTCCACTTTCCATGGGGCGAGATGACCATCACGCTGCATGATGTTGCCTGTCTGATGGGACTTCGGATTGATGGCCAGCCCTGCACGTCACATCTGCCCGCGGCAGCTCTGGTCCCCGCCATCGCGGAGTACTACTAGCTCACCCCCGCGACTCTAAAGTCGTACAGACACGTTGGCGGCCCTCCAGTGACTGGGTTTACTCGCCTGTGGCAGGAGAGACACGAGCCGCTCGTCGACCCCGCCCCCGCCGATGACCCAGAGGCCGCGGCTGATCCTGAGCAGATTCGGCTGCGCACGCATGTTGGAGGTGGGCAGCCCGAGGATGACCCTGCACAACGTCTGTTTCTGCACAGGACCTACATGGGCTTTGCTCTCGCCGCGACTTTGTTTGTGGACAAGTCGCAGAGCCGGATCCCATGGAAGGTATTGGGCCTTGTTTGGGACATCCCACGTACGGCCACCCTTGCATTGGCTGCTGGTGCCCTCGCATATCTCTACAGGGGCCTAGGCGAGGCTACCCGCTCCGGCGCGAAGGGCATAGACAGCTGCACGCCGATCCTACAGGTACGAGACCGTTGAATTAGAGTTTATAGTTTACAAATATTTAAATTATATGCTAACGAAATACTTTTTTGTGTCAAGGCTTGGATATGGGCATACTTCCCTCGCTTCCAAGGTGATTTCTCCAGCGACCCGGCTAGGAAGGATGACCCTCGCTTCTACGCGAAGTTCATCGGTCCGAAGCAGCCACCGTGGATGAAGGACGACGCGAAGCTGACGAAGATGCGGGAGCTGCGGGACGAGGTGGACCGTCTTACCGTCGATGATGTATGTATTCGACACTCTATCTATATCACTTATAATTCTTAGATGTGAATTAAATCTGATTTGTTTAATTGTAGGTTCGGTGGATGCCTTTTGGGCGTGATCTGGACTTCGACGGCCAGTACCGTCAGTCCACCTATCAGGGCACCATCACCTTCTGCGGGGAGGAGGAGCCGTATATGCCCGATAGGTGCCTCCGGCAGTTCGGACGGGTCCAGGGGATCCCGCAGGCCGTCATCGCGCCGGTTCAGGTCTGCCGCGACACGACCCTGAAGAACTCGAAGTACATGGCCGTGTTCGCCCCGGGCCACAACAGGTGGCAGGACCTGCAGGACGAGGGTCGCTTCTACAGGCTGGCCGATCACAGGCGCACCAGCGAGGATTGCCAGGCCGGTGTCACTGCAGATTACTTGCCTTGGTACGCATCGCAGAGCCGGCTGTACGTGCTGCCGACCACGCCACCGCATCCCGACCCGCCGGCGCCCGTCCACCCAATCGGCATGGACCCATGGGTGGACCTCCCTCAGCCTCCCGTCATCCCTCCGGCGTTGGCGGCCCGCTTGCACGAGATGGAGGGCTATTGGAGGGCCCTGTCTACCGACCCTCGCCTTGAGGAGCTATAAGACGAGGTGACGGGGATTTTGGATCATGTTGTACGTCATCCACCTGGCCAGTGATGTACTTTTGCAGTTTGTATGTTGATATTATACATTTATATTTCGGATTTTGTATCTATCTATATATTTCTATTAGACTCTTCTCATTTCTTCAGAGTCATATTGAACGTAAATATCAAAAACGAAAACGTTAATATGATAAGGTTTCCCGATAACGAAAACAAAAACGTTAATATGATAAGGTTGCCCCGATACCTTCAAGATTGGCTATGGTTGAAGGGTTTTGGGTAGGGTTTAAGGGTTTTGGGTAGGGTTTAAGGGTTTTGGGTAGGGTTTTAGGGTAAGGAAACTGCACGTCCTTAAGGACGTGCAGTTTCCTTACCCTAAAACCCTACCCCTACTCAAACCCTAAAACCCTAGCCAAACCCTAAACCCTAGCACGTCCTTAAGGACGTGCAGTTTCCTTACCCTAAACCCTAACCCTACTCAAACCCTAAAACCCTAGCCAAACCCTAAACCCTAGCACATCCTTAAAGACGTGCTGCACGTCCTTAAGGACGTGCTAGGGTTCTGCTTACAATGAACGCAACAGTGCCTATTTGAAGCGATGGAGGACATCTTGATTCCGCACTCCAAAACAAAGTCCGACTTCTTACAATTGAAGCGAATGAGGACATCTAGAATCGTTATGGCCGAGCCGCAAATCAATCCTCGTCTCCAAGTATCTCAGGTACGCACAGGTTTCGTAGAGTCAACATATTTCGTATTCGTTCCGTTTTGTTCATATTTTCAATTATATGAATACAGTTTCGAGACTTTACGTCTGAGTTCTCGGACCCAAGGGTTTGAAATGACCGTGACGAAATGGTTACGCATTTCAAGGACTTGGGTCGGAGACACTGCATGATTTTAGTAATCAAGCGGTCTTGGACGGGGGCGTCGAATCGTCCAGGCGGGGTTCTCCTTGCTTGCGAGCAGTTTGGGGAGTACCGACCACGCGGGAGGAAGCTCCGGAGCACACAGTCGAAGATAAGTGGTTGTCCATTCTCTCTACACGGACACGAAGCTCCGTCGGGTCAGTGGCGCATGACGGTAACCCATGGTGTTCATAACCACGGGCTTTCCACGAGCTTGAAGGGTCACGCCATCGCCGGACAGATGACAGAGGGGGAAAATAAGATGGCGAGGTGGATGAAGGAAGTTGGCACTCCTCCAAAATCCATTGGGTACGGATTGAGGCAGTTGGATGATACGAGCGTCACGTCAAGGAAGAGCCTTACCAACACGCTCGCCACGATGGTCGCCGAAGAAAGAGGTAGTCGGACGATGACCCAGGATACCTTGCACCATCTGCGGGAAAGAAGGTACTACTACGACTTCAGACGACATCCGGATGACGACAACATCTTGAGCGACCTCTTCCTTGCGCATCCCGACGGGATACGCCTTCTCCGAAGGTTCCATTACGTCATCATAATGGACAACACATACAAAACAAATGCGTAAGTTACTTAATTACGATTACATTATTGCACATATAGCCAATTATAAAGTATTTTATATGTAACATATTTACACCTGTAGATATGGGATTCCTTTGTACGAGGTGGTCGGGTTTACACCCTCAGGCAATACTTACTGCATCGCCTATGCCTTCATGTCGCAAGAGAACGAAGACACATACGCCTGGGTATTGCGACAGCTTCAGATCTTGCTTGGGGGCGTTCAGCCTCAAGCTATCATGACTGATCGAGAGCTAGGTCTCTTGGCGGCGCTGAATGTTGTCTTCCCCGACGTCCAGCATCTCCTTTGTTGGTTACACGTGACGAGAAGATGCGAGGAAGCAGCTCTGAAGATCACGAAGAATTTAAACCACGCTGGCATCTTTAAGGGCAACTGTCTTCCCCAAAGTATTTTTTGGGTATTTTTGTAAATATAAAAATTATAATAAATGTGAAAATTTTCGAAATAAAAGAATGTGTAAAATTCTTTCTGAAATATATACCATATTATTTGGTTCTTGGTAATTAGAACATAAAATTTGATTGACATTATTATTTTAACTAAAATAAACATTATTATTTTCATTGTTATTAGTAGTATATTTACTTTTAGAAATAGTGATGCGAGTTCATTATTTTTAAAAGGTGTTTTACTTAAATTATTTCAATACCCAATGCGATATCATTTTTAAATAAATAAGTATGATTTATGATACAACATTATTATATATAACATATTATGATGAATTTATGATTTAATAATAATGATTATAAATTTTGAAAATTATTTATAGTAAAATAATTATGTTATGAAATTTCATTTGAATAAGTATTCAAATAAAATCACTTATCATAAGTTATTTGATTATTTATTTATCTATTTTTTTTAAAGTATATATATGTGTGTGTAAGAGATTTTATTGGTCTATATATTTTTCAAATTAATTAAATAGTCTTATATAAATATTACATATTTTTGTTTTAAACCGGTTCAGCCGAACCGAATAGACAAAAAAAGGGGGAGTCGGTTCAAGTGAACCGCTTCTTCCTCTTTCACACGTACGCAAGCGCAGGAGCTATGGAGCTCCAATGGAGGTTTACTCCCTTCAAAATTTCAACTTCAAAACGGCTTTATTAAGACCTAATCAATTCCATCTTATAAAAAACGTGGCAAATGTGGAATCAATTGATGAATCAATCCCCAATTCCATCCAAATTCAAAAACCCTAATTTTTAAGATTCGTCAAATTGACGTGGTAGATAAGGTTGAAAGACTGAATTGATTATGAATATGAATTCCTCTCATCAATTCCGATTCAATGACGCCTTCAATTCGTGATTCCGTTCACATTGAAAGCCCGACCTATAAAAACCCCTTTCGACCTTCGTTAGTGTCGTCCACCATTTTTAGCCAATATCCGAGCTCTCAAGCTAGTTCATCGCGCTCTAAACACATATAGCAACATTTCCTTTCCCAAAATTTTCTCAAAATCATCCCGATTTCGAAACCCCTAAATTTGTCGACTCCATCTCATCGCCGGAATCACCTGGAGGTTCGCCTGTCGTCGCCGCTGTCGTCACCGGAGCCACCACCCTTTACTTCCGGAGCCACCGCCACCATCTCTCGTAGCCACCGTGCCGTCGCCGAGCTGCACCGCCGCGCCACCAGTAGCCATAGGTGAGGAGCTTGTGACTGTGCAAGTGACGGGAGGAAGAAGACAATGTGGGAATTACATAAAACCTCCCCATATTTTCTATTCCTATAAATTATGCCCTATTTCAGTTTCTAAAATTATAAAAATTAGCCCTTAGTTTCAGAACGTATTTTAACTCGCGTTAACTCTTAAAAACTCGCAGCAGTAATCTCAGGTTCCGACACACCCATTGCGTGAAGGACTCGAAGGAGATCAAAGTGGTATAATCTCCAACTCGATAATTAATTCGATTTTTATTTCGAATTAATAAGTCAATTATGCGTAGTAAATACCAATTAGTAAATTCTTTCTCGTCCTCGTAATTCATGTGTGTAGATCTGCTGTTAATTTATTCAACTCCGTCATCAAGCCTTTGAAGTCCATAGTTGGTATCGAAATCCAACAAGGTGAAAAAGGCAAGTGACATTCCGAGCCTTTTATGCTCGTCTGCGTGCCTTCGTGTAATTTATTCAACCGTTATTTTGAACTTGGCATGTAATTGGGTAATGTTATTATTTGATCTTATTATAAAATAACAATGTAGATACCCATTTTATAAAATGCATGATTTATCATTCATTCTTTCATGCAAAATAAGTAGGTATGGAGCATATTATCCTGTTGATGCATCCATGCATAGTATATGGTATTGACGTCCATTTTACTTTTATTAAGATGGATTATTTTATTTTGTGCGATCACCTAGTTTGATAAATTGCTATTAATCACTAGTTAATATGTGATGATGTGCGTGAGATGTAAAAATCAATTGAATCATGATAAAATAAAATATAGTGTGCGTATCAATGAAGATACGGGGTCCAACCCAATGGGAATTGGGCGTGTCTCAACTTTGGGTTAACTACTGAGTTGAGTTTGGATTAAATGGGTTAAGACCATGTTGCGTCTTAAGCCGAAACAGTTTCATGAAACTAACATTCTCGAGATCCAATATTCGAGATGAAATCTGACTACGAAATCTTAGGTAGGTCGGACGTCCTATCCAGACTCGGCCGGTATAATATAGTTAATGTTAAAATAAAAGTAAACAGGTCAAATATGATATCCGTGTGATGTGTTAAAATATATCTATATATAAGCTATGCAATGTGAGATAGTGAGTGAATAATATTATTCATTTAGCTAAAGTTAATTTTTGTTTATAGACTTGATATCGGGGGACACGAAGTCAACCCTTTTCCCACTCCTAATAGTAGGCTCTCCCTAACGTCTGGGTAACTACTAGCGGGACGGATTTGGGCCACATGGAGTACCTCATAATCTGATATCGAGTCCGAACTTAATAAAAATATTTTCATGGTGATCACAAACGCATTTCTAAAGCTATATCGTATCCCATCCGTAATCGGGGTATGGTTCCTAAGGTGCTTGTCACCTACATCACTTTCATATTCAACCCTTCGAGGTTATCCGTGTCACAGAAGTTGAGTCATCAAATATAAAGCCTACATAAAATATTCTCATTAGTAATAATATCATTTGGATTCAATTCATACCTTATTATGGTCACTGAGTTTGAATCCAAAGTAGTCCCAGTTTTCGAGTCGTCACTTGCTAGTACTCGCGAACTAACCGTCCTTTGTTAATTTGGACGGCTAGGGGTTCATTGTCTCCGGACAATACCTCAGCCTCCAGTTCACAGGTTTAGATCGAGTCTTTGAAGAGAAGTTGAAGAAGTTCAAGACGACATTTTAAGTTTCAAGATTTGAAGAAAATATTGTATAACTGGTAAATGTTTATTTTTACAAAGTCTTCTGCGGTAATGTATGTTTCAAATATTGTAATTTGAATCATGAGTTTAATAAAAGCATAATTTATTATATTTAACTCTCCCGCTAATTATATTTTCTTTAGTTATCATCTTGTTTATGGGAGCATGGTAGCATGTCCCTATAAGCCTAAGGTGGTTACAAAGACCTTAAAGTCCGAGTAACTACTGGCGCTGGAACTTTCCCTCATTTACCGAAGGGGGTGTTACAATTACATAGAAGATATTCCAAAAGATACACATGATACAAATAAGGATAAATATACTACAGATATAGATAGAATAACAATAGATAGAATATATCTCTAATACCCTCCTGCAAGCTCATGGAGGAGGACCGACATGAAGCTTGGATCGAAGCTGTTCAAAATAACGAGTACCAAGGGCTTTCGTGAAGATGTCAGCCACTTGCTCAGTTGCACTGATGTGACAAACATGAAGCTCATCGGAGTCGACCATCTCTCGAACAAAATGAAAATCGACATGAATGTGCTTGGAACGGTTGTTCAAGACAGGATTGCGAGCCATGAAGGTAGCGCTGAGACTGTCGCAGAGAAGAACCGGACGTGTGAGAAGACGATGTCGGAGATCAAACAAGAGAGACTTGATCCAGGCCAACTCAGCCGCAGTGGCAGCAATAGCACGATATTCGGCTTCTGTACTGGAACGAGCCACGACCTTCTGCTTGCGAGAGGTCCAGCTGACGAGAGTGTTGCCAAAGTAAATGGCAAAACCAAACTGAGACCGATAATCGTCAGGGTCCGACGCCCAGCCCGCATCAGAGAAGGCTGTGAGCGTGAATCTGGGAGCTGGCCGGATGGTGAACTGATGAGAAAGCGTGCCCTTGAGATAACGGAGAATGCGCTTGACTGCATTCCAGTGAGAGTCCATGGGACAATGCATGAATTCACATACCCGATTAACAGCATAGGAGATCTCAGGACGAGTGATGGTAACGTACTGAAGAGCACCAACAATGCTGCGATACAGAGTGGGATTCTGGAAGGGATCACCGTCCTTTGACAGGAGAGAGTGCGGCTCAGCAGGACTCGAGATAGGCTTAGAATCCGCCATCTTGGACTTGGTGAGAAGATCACGAATGTACTTTTGCTGACAGAGGAGTAAGCAATCCGAAGAGCGGACCACCTCAATTCCAAGGAAGAAATGAAGATCACCAAGGTCCTTAAGTGAGAAGGCCTGGTGAAGCTTAGCAGTGAAGGACGTAATAAGAGAATCTGAACTGCCGGTGACAATCAGATCATCAACATATACCAGGACATAGATCACACTTGCTGGGGTACCGTAAACAAAAAGAGAGCAATCAGACTGACAACTGCGGAACCCATAGGTGAGCAAGAAAGTCTTGAGCTTACCTCGTGCCTGGTTCAGACCATAGAGCGCCTTACGAAGAAGGCAGACGTGATTTGGCCGAGACTTGTCAATGAAACCAGGAGGCTGCTCCATGTAGACCTGCTCATGTAAATCACCATTCAGGAAAGCGTTATTGATATCAAGTTGCTTAATCGGCCATCTGAATGTCAGTGCAATCATGAGGACCAGACGAATTATCGTAGGCCGAACAACTGGGCTAAACGTGTCGAAGTAATCAATACCCTCTTCCTGATGGTAACCTTTTGCCACTAGACGCGCTTTGTAGCGCTCAATAGATCCATCTGCTTTCCGTTTGACCCTGTAAACCCACTTGCAACCCACAACGTTAGTAGATCGAGGACGCGGAACCAAAGACCATGTGCCATTCTTAGACAGCGCATCGAGTTCTGTTGACATGGCAGTGACCCATTCAGGGAATTGGGTGGCTTGGCGAAAGGTTTTGGGTTCATGATGAGGGTGAGGGTCGGGAGTAAGTGGATGTTTTGTGGTGTGAAGGGCTTTGGGTTTAAGGTCACCCGTCCGAGCACGAGTTGCCATGGGATGAATGCTGTTATCAGCAGGGCGGAGGTGTTGGAGGACAGGTGGGAGAGGCGGTACTGGTGAGGGTGCAGGAGTATGCTCAGCAGATGGGATAGAGGGTGTGGGAGATGAGGGTGATGAGTTTATAGGTGTAGCGGGTGGGGATGGGATGTCGAAGGGCAGCAGCTGCTGAGGGGGCTGCAAGCTGTTGTAAGCGGGGTTGTGGAGTGTCAGTGATGGCATGAGGCGACGACGACGGCTGGTTGGCACGGGGCACAATCAACGGAGAGGTGTGGACAGCCGATGACAGAAGGTCAACGGATAGAGGTGGACTGTAGGACTCGATAGAAGGAGCAGTAGGTTGCTCTGTAATGGCCGGAAATTCCGACTCATGAAAGACGACATGGCGGCTGACATAGACACGACGAGACGGAGAGTGGTAGCATAGGTACCCTTGATGGGAGGAGCTGTAACCAAGAAAGATACAAGGGAGGGTCTTGAACTGCAATTTGTTTGACTGATATGGACCAAGGAAAGGAAAACAAAGACAACCAAATGCGCGTAGAGACAAGTAGTCAGGCGAGCGGTTGTACAGACACTGAAAAGGAGACTTGTGACTTAAAATTGGAGTAGGAAGCCGATTATGAAGATATATGGCTGTATGGAAGGCATGCTCCCAAAATTCAGGCGGAAGGCGAGAGTGGGCTAGAAGTGTTAGACCTTTTTCTTGAATGGTGCGATTTCGACGTTCAACCATTCCATTTTGAGATGGGGTATGAGGGCATGAAATACGGTGTATGATACCCTGCTGAGAGAGAAGAGTGGTGAGACTGCGATACTCACCACCCCAATCTGTTTGGAGTTCTTTGTAGAGGCTTGAAATTGAGTGCGAATCATGGTTTGAAACAATTTGAAGAATTCAAGCACTTGCGATTTGTGGCTCATAAAGTAGATCCAAGTAAAGCAGGTCCAATCATCAACAAATAGAACAAAGTATCGACTACCATTGATAGATAAAGAGGGGGCAGGACCCCATACATCAGAGTAAACAAGTTCAAACGGACGAGTTTTGGGAACATGAGACGATGTAATGGGTAAACGATGACTCTTTCCTAAAGAACATGAAGAACATGGCAAGAAGGCCTTATTAGACTCAACATGCAACTTGAACTGACGCAAGGTAAACTGTAAAATAGACTGACTAGGATGACCTAGACGATTGTGTCAATGACCGGATGAGGTGCGCTCGCCAACCAGGGCCGATTTGGACGCCGCAGCAGCTGATGGTCGCAGCTTGTATAGGCCATCACTAACGATTCCTTTGAGAAGAACCCGCCCCTGCAAGTCCTTTATCAACCACTGGTTAGCATGAAATTCGAGAAAGATATCATTTTCCTTGGTAAGTTTAGAGATGCTAATCAAATTTTTGGTCATGTCAGGCACAAAAAGAATATGGGATAGATGTAGGGGGCGTGAGTAAGACGGAATTTGAGTGTGGCCATAATGAGTAATAGGAAGAGTTTTACCATTGCCAAGGGCTAGTTGATCACTACCATATGATATTCAGAGTCGATGGACATCTTGCTGAAGTGGCCAGTCATATGATCCGTGGAGTCGGTGTCGAAGTACCAGGCAGGGTCCTGAATGGTGGACTGAGATGCAGTGTATGCAGCAGGGCCAAACGGGGGTGTCTGATTGAGACGATCCGGAGGGTGCCTAGATGGAAAGGCCTGAACGTTGAGGCGGCTGAAGCAGTCCTTGGCGAGATGTCCGGAACGCTCGCAGATTTGACAGAGATAGCGAGGACGAGAGGGGTGATCAGTGTCACCCGATTGACGATCTGTAGGGCGAGAAGAGGAGCGATCTGCAGGAGGCCGAGAGGGAGGTTGGCGCGAGGACTGACGAGACGGAGGCCGATCAGAAGAGCCCCTGCGAGAGGACCCGCTGCGCTGCTGTCCAAAGTTCGCAGCCGGTTGGGAGGCGACGGCAGTCCGAGCCTCATCAGCCAGACGTTCCTCCTCTCGAAGGAGAAACCCAAGAAGGTTGTCGGGATCCAAAGTATCCAGCTTTATGTTGAGGGCAGCGCGTAGCGGCCCATAGGACGAATCCAGGCCGTGGAGAACAGCCGAGATGAAGTCGTCATCAGACACGGGATGAGAGCAATCAGCCGGAGAGTCAACGATGTTGCGCTTCTGCTCGAAGTACTCAATCATAGGCAGATTACCTTTTTGAAGAGTGTTGAGTTGTTGCTTGAGATACATCGATCGGGCGCGAGAATGTGCCTGAAATATCCGTTCAATGGTGGTCCAGGCTTGAAAGGAAGTTTCAGACTTGGTGAGATAGCCAAGTAGTTGCTGCGTGATGGTGGTGCGGAGCCAAATAAGAACAAATTTGTCCCGTCGCTTCCAAGTGAGGAAGGCAGGATTGGGAGACGTTGATGCCGGAACGGTGTCGGTAGTCGGCGTGGTGACGGTGGCCGAAAGAGCCACATCAGAGGTGACAAAAGCCTTTAATTCAAAGGCATTTAGGGCATCCAAGACATTGGTATGCCAGATGGAATAGTTGGTGCGGTCTAATTTGAAGGGGAAGACCGGAAAGTGAAGAGATCCGGAGGAGTCATCACCGAGAGCAGCGGCGAGAAGGGAGGTGCTGGATTTCGACGAGCCAGGTTCAGTGCTGCAGGTCAACGCCGAGGAGGAGGCAGGGGTGCCGTCAGGGGTGGTGGACATGGTGATTAGGGTTTGTTAAAAAAAGGATCTTGCTCCGATACCATAAAAGGATTTAGGAACTCAGTTGATGATTATCATACTGAGGTTATGTATCTATACATATAGATAATACATAGAAGATATTTCAAAAGATACACATGATACAAATAAGGATAAATATATCTACAGATATAGATAGAATAACAATAGATAGAATATATCTCTAATAAAACCAAAATCCAATCTGCTCGATGGAATTAGTGTTCAATTGGATATCCTCTTTCGTTTCAAAGGGGTTCTAAATGCCTTTTGGGAAGATCTTCCTCTGTGCACCCATAGGAGTTCCTCTTTCTTCCCTAGGTTGTACTTCGGTTACCGTTTTGCGTATTTGTGGCTATGCCTGTCTCCTGGTTTTGAGGAGCGTTCTGTTGGGGATGTGTATCATTGCGTCTATGGCTCTACTACCAAGCTTCCCCCGTGGCCAGGTCCTCTGTGGTGGACTGCGAGTCGGCGATGTGAATCTACCTGTCTTTTCTTTCAGATTGGAGTATGTCCTTTGTGGTGTGGGAAATCTTTTCCCATTCGGCGCCGAAGACATCCTGTGTGGTTGCTGGTCTATAAATTATGGTGGTGGGGCTTATGGGATTTTCACGCTCTCTTCTCTCCTCCTCTGCTCTGTCCCTTCTCATTCCACTTCTCTTCTGTCATTGTGCTCTTGTCCAATATGTCTGCTGCTAACTCCCATCTTGTTGGGAAAGGAAAGGAAAAACTGGTTGATGAGAACATGTCTCCATCACCAACCAGCTCCCGAAAGGGCCCAACCCCTCATTATGAGGCAAACATCCCTAGTGATGCTGCTATTCCTTCTGGTGGGGGTAGTCGCCATTCAGGGGAAAAACAGAAAAATAAGCAAAAGAAGCAATCGCTCAACTTGGACAGAATGAAGTCTATGCTTGATGGAGTGCTGGAAAACATTGCAAATTTGAGTCTCACGTCCCTATTTGAAACTATAATAGGGGAGCCGGTGAGTATTAAGACCATCAGGAAAAAGATCCAGTTTGACTGACGTTTTCTTGCTGGAGGATTTCAACTGATTCTGATAGCCAACAACTGGTTCGAACTAAGGTTCGATCTAGCGGAGAATTGCGAAAAAAGTCTAGCAAGGGCGCCCTTTTTACGTGGCGAGGCAGTTGATGATTTTCCAGAAATAGAGCCTCGATTTCGATCCTCTGGTGGAAGAGATTACCTCCTTAAAGGTATGGCTCCGGATCCTTGGACTTCCAGTGAAGTACGTGAGTGAGGGTGTTCTGAAGGAAATTGTTAAATCCAATGGGTTTAGAGAGGTGATCCGGGTTGCTGCATTTGGTAAGAATGGTGCTCGCTACCGTTATCTGAGGGTCTGTGTCTCCATGGACATCACTCGTATAAAGAAACATCAGGTGAGTGTTCTCAATGAAAAGGGTGTGCTCGAAATCTACCCAGTTTGGTTTGAGGACCTCTCGGAGGGGTGTGGGTGATGCGGATCAAGGTGGCCTTCTGTGGGTCAAACAATGATCTTGATCCAGGCGAGCTCTCAAGACCGATTCGAGGGCTATTGATGGAGAAGAGTGTCATCCTCAAAAGGAGGAAGAAGGCTCCACCATGGAACAAGGTTCAAAGGAGCAAGGTGAGCTAATGTTCAAGTTTGAGTTCGTTCTTAATGGGTTGACAGCATATCGACGTCTCAGTAAAATGGGTCGTTCGGAGTCCATATTTATCGGATGAGGTCGTACCATACCTTGTTGGAACGAGGACGAAAAGATATACAACTTTTCTGTTGAAGGTTTCTCCATAATCGACCTCGAGAATGGCCGAAATTCATCATCTTTACAGTTGTCACTGTTTGGACGAATTTCCACATATTTATTTAGTTAATTTCAAATTTTAATTAATTAGATATATTTATTTTATGCAATTAGGAAATAATAAGGTGGAAGGAAAATATCTCATCTAGGTAATTCCTTTTCCACCAAGTTGTTAATTTTCTATCCTTAGTTAGTTTTACTTATCTTAGGAAAGATTTACATATCTTTAGATTATTTGATTTATCTTTAGTTACCAAAACTCTATCTTTTGCACAAGATAGAATTGGTCTATTGTCTATTTAAACTCATGTTTTACATTTAATAAAAATTAGATTGGAATTATAATTGAGGAACCCTTTTAAGGATTAAAAGGTTCCCTCGATTCCCAATCCAAAAGCCTTTGCAATCAAGCTTATGTTTTTTGGTTATTCAATTCACAAAGATCCCAAACACCTACATCATACACACGTCCAAACACAAACCCATCCTGCGAAACCGTCGCTGAACCAGAGAAGTCGTCGCTGAGTCTGCCCAGAATCGTCGCCATTGTCAGGGCCGCCCCACGGCTTCCTTGGCCGCCCTGCGGCCATCCCAGCGACTGTAGCTGTACACTTCCAAAGTCCGCCGTTGTTGCCTTTTTACTTAGTTTTTATTTGTTTGTTTTTCTTTCTTTCATAATAGTTTCAAGTCCTTATTGTAATTAATTGTAAACATCGAGAATAGCAAGGATAATTGCAAGATCGGGTCATCAACAGTTTGGTGTTCTTGATCCCGAACCCATAGGCGAAGGATCGGGGATTCCAAACGTACCAGTGGGAGTTGTGGTTAGCCTAACCATGATTTCTCAGACTGCCCTCTGAGAAGGGTCATGCCAATCCCTCAAAATGAGTCTCCTATGGTTGGGGCTCTAGTTGAGAACTAGATGCTGCTCAGGACCCCCTTCAAAATGACTGGAAAAGGGTGGCGTCGAAGTCGAAGCCACCGATGTCGAAATTCGACCACTCAAAGACTGCTTTGCTGAATCTGTTTGGTACTAATGCGGACGATATCTCCGACTCATCCTCTTCAAAGTCGTCATGCAACCCCTCTGTTCACCCGGCTCCCATGGCTCCTGGTTCCGAAGGTGGTGATATTGTTGTTGTTCCCCCTCTGGGACCTGTTTTTATTTCTATTCCGGCCCCTCTGGCGTCAGAGGAGATAAACGTCCCTATTCCTACCCAGGTCCCCGCAGACACCACTCACAACTCTTCCCTCTTTGAACCAGCTCTATCGGATTCCTTGTTTGAGATGGATTATGACATGGATATAGTCGATTATGATGACGACTCTCTCTCTCTCTCTGTGCTTGTGGGAGAGGCCTTTCCGGCCACTATGACGATGGAAGAATTTGAGAAGATAATGAAGGACATCCCTGCCTCCTTGGAGTATACCATTCCTGGCCCTGCTCAACGCCTCCTTGATGACAACACGAGCTCCGTCCCTTGCGCATCCTACGTCATCCCTCCCATGGTCCCTGTCATCCAGATCATCTCCACTGCAGAGGGCTCCACAAAGCGCAAACATGGACATGGCGACAAAGACATCGCTTGTTCGGACCTTGCTGCAGGCGGCAAAAAAATCTGCTATGGTTAGTTGCCATTTCCATCCTTTACTTTGTAGCTCCTTTTGTTGGGTTGTTTCTAAGTACCTATCGATGATGAACTCACTTTCCGGTGGTCTCGGTTCATGATCGCTTTTGTATTTACTATGATATGGTCTCTTGTGTATCTGTCTAGGGGTCGGTGTGGTATTGATAATGCGTATTTTATATAGGCATTATATGTAGTTGTTAATGAGTCTAGGATAGCTTATTTTGTGTTTATTTGAGTAATTCGAATCTTTAGTGTTGAGTCTTGCAAGTGTGGAATCTACGCTCTTTATATGCTTTTCTGCAGATTTATGTCCCGACGCTGGAAAGACGAGTTTATGGCTTGCCGAGGATGAGTTTGGAGAGCTAGGAACCTGAGGAAACATGTGAAGGAAGCTAGGAATAGGCGTGGAGGAAGATAGCTTGGATTTGGAATGCACAAATTGAAGAATATGATGACTGATGAAACGGCGCCCGCCGTCTAAAGCACGGTGCCCGCTGCCCGTGTCGTTACGGGATTTCTATTCCGTCTTTTGGAAACTTATTAGGGTTAAGTATTTATGATAATTTCAGCCGATTTTTGACCAAGACCTCTTTTACTTATTGAAACCTTGTGAGAGAGAACTCCTATGGAGATATTGAGAGGTAGACTTCCCATGAGGAACTAAACCTCATCAGGGTTGGGCCACCCCTGAATCCGCCAAACCTCATCAGGGTTGGGCCACCCCTGAATCCGCCAAACCTCATCAGGGTTGGGCCACCCCTGAATCCGCCAGTGGTTTAGCCCCTTTTGAATCCCTTCAGGGTTAGGCTACTATGTATCTATATGGTTCAATGATGCAATATAATCTACGTTTTAACTACGATTTGATATTATTGTCTTATATAATTTTAATGGCCTCATGTTTCTCCCACCATGAATTTGTTTATAGAATCAAGCTTGTGTGGCTTCTTAGTGGATTGATGGTGGGGTGTTTGTTGAATATGCTTTTAAGGGTACAGTACATATTTTGGTTAAATAATGTGGACTATGTAACATTCTGAATCTCCGTTATTTTAGATACTTGGTTAAGATTGAAACTTGTTCAAGTCTTTGCTAACTCTTCTTGTTCAAAGTCCGATCGTCACTCTCCATTAAAGCATACCTTTTATGCCATTTATATAACCATAATGGAAATGTTAGTGTCACTTGCTTTGTCCACTAGTTTGCAACGTTTGATCATACTCGGGTACCATGCTGCATTTTTTCTATGGAGCCCAATTTACTCTTTGCGCTTGATATTGTCAAGCATTGCTTTCTGCTTAACCCATCGCTCTCGACTTGGTACTACTTGGATCATTATTGCTCTCAATACAATTGCGTTACATTCAATTAGTTGTATTTCATCATACTCGACGAGCTAAATTTGGCTTGGTCTCATTTACCATACGTTCTCCCTTCTTATTGTTCGGTTGTTTTTCGGGGTGCTTGGTATACATATCATCCTATCATCTCCCCTTTGCCTCACGCCCTCAAACTTTTGTTGGGCGTTCTATCAGTTTGCGGTGTGGTACAGCTGTTTGGATTGCATTTTAGTATTAAAGCATAAGGTATCTCTTGAATCGCACAATCATGTTGGGGGGTGCTGATGCGTTTGTACAACAGGTTTTTTGGTGCTAGGAATAAGCCGTATGTCAAATATTATGTTTATTGTCATACCCTTTTTGGGTACCTACTAATGCATAACTTCTGTCATACTCCACATGAATTCCCATTTGCTAAAACATATGTTCACATAACCAAAAATAGAGAACATCTAAAAACAAATCTTCAAAAGAAACACAAAGTAGTGCCTGCAAGGGCAAAAAACAAAGTCCGAATGGGCAGCAAATCATCTTGGACAAGAGATATGTATGTTACGTTTCTCTCAGTTGTGTCTTGCTCTCCCAAACGGCTTCTTAAGGTAGCCAATCAAAAGTATAATTTAATAGAGATTACATAAAAGAGGTTAATAGTTTTCTTTACTCTTTGGTTTGTTTGTTCCATAGCTTACATTGTTAATGAGCTCAGGCTATGCATCCATGTTTATGGCCTGGAGAAAAATTGGGGGGTCCTCTTAAGGCACCTGAAACATTAACTTGCACATCAGATCTTGTCTGTTTAGGGAAATTGGACAATATGCCCTTGTTTTTTTTTTACAAAAAGGCGCCCAGTTAGTCTATATGATTCATCCTGTTAATTCCCCATTTATCGGTCAAATTATTGAACCATTCTCTATATCTTCTTTTGTATCAACTAAGAATTTATTGTTGGTTTAAAAAGGTTCATGAGGTCTAAATTTGCAGCGCCCTCTTTCTGTTATACAATGTCCACATGTTCGTTTACAGATTTTATTAACATACTTTCTGCCAGCAGCTTTCTTTGGCACCGAATCTATTCCATATACTATCGCTCGATGCCTTGGTGCTGTTTGTTGGGGATCTTCACTTCATCAGGGCCGACTTACTCTACCGCAAGTTTACTTCGTTCTGGTCCTGAAGTGTCGAACAATTGTGCTCTCCCGTCAACACTGATGGTGCTTTTGGGTTGGAGTATACACCTACTTTTTCTTGAGCAATTTTATGGCTACTACACCATTACAAGACTTTCGCTAACTAGTTTTATTGTCCTTAGTCATGGACCATCACTACATAAATATCATAATCAAACTTGCCTATCACAAAAAATGTCTCATCGAGGCAATCAACCCATTAATGAAATCCTTGTTTGGTACCATATGGATGGGGTCAGTAAATCTCCGCCTCAATCCCACCAAATAGGTTGTTATAGATGAAACCTTTACAACAATAGTACATACTTCGTCCATTCCTTGCATCGTTATGGGCAATCTGAATGAAATTGTCTGTAGTGAGGACAAGCTGGAAGGGTCGGCCTCCCGTCCTTCTCGCTTCACACGATTGATACAATTCAAGAACAACTGCTCCTTCGTGGGCCTTACCTTGTTTGGGAACCCTTTCACTTAGAGAAAAGGTGCTAATGGAAAGTTTGACATCTTTGAAAAACTCGACAGAGTGTTAGTCCATCATCAGATCCTACATGACTTCCCTAATCTTATCACTAAGAACGAGGCTTTTTCCACATCGGATCCCTGTCCTATCTTTATTTCACTTGAGAATGGTGTCGCATTCAAAGCTCCCTCGTTCAAATTTGAGAACGTCTGGCTGTAGCGGAAAGATTTTCGTAACATTGTTAAACAATCGTGGCGAGCTATTTGTCATGGATCTGCTATGTTTCGACTAATGTCCAAACAACGAATTTTGAAACAAAAGGCAAAAATATGGAATAAGTCAACTTTTGGAAATATTTTTCGACAATTACTTGAAGTAGATGATGAATTGCTCAAAATTCAATCTTCTAACCCGAGGGAGGTCTTGGAACGTTCTCTAATCAGAGAACAACACCTTATCTAAAAAAAAGGAAAAGCTCCTCCTTTTCCAAAAGACGTTCTAGAACCAAAGGGCCAAAACAAAGCATATCAAACTATTAGATTCAAACACCTTGTATTTTCATCATGTGACTTCGAGGCGGAGACACCAAAAACAAATCCGCAACATTCTTTCTAGTAACGGCACTTTAATTATAGGTGAAGAAAATGTCAGAAATGAAATTAAGACGGACTTTGAAAATCGTTTAAAAAAGGAACCAACTGATGCCATACTATTAGAAGAGCTGCTTAACCTTATACAACCGGCTATATTAGAGGAGGAAAATGATTTCCTTATACGCACCTGTCCAACAAAGAAATAAAATCTGCAGTATTTAACCTTGGAAAGAACAAATCCCCGGGTCTCGATGGCTTTGCTGCTGAGTTTTACAAAGAATACTAGGACACCGTTGGCATTTCCGTTATTAGAGACGTTAAAGGTTTTTTCTTATCTGGGAAAATCCTAAAGCAAATTAATCATACTTTCATCTCTCTCCTACCAAAAAAAGATAACTCGACGGCCACAAACCATTATCGCTCGATCAACTTATGTTCCACAATCTTCAAGATTATCTCAAAAATCCTCACTGAAAGGATCAAAGCTATCATTGGAAAACTAATCCACCCACTTCAGGGTGCTTTTGTATCGGATAGAGCTATACAAGATAACATCCTTATAGCCCACGAAATTTTCCACTCACTACTAGAAATTTGCTATTTAACATCGGGTAATAGCCGATGTCTTTCAAAAAAAAAATCGATGTCTATGTGGGGATGTTAAAAATCAAAAGTTTTTCACATCGGCCAGAACCCGATGTCTTTGTAAATTATAACATCATTTATATTTTTAAATGCGATGTCTTTGTTATCCTATAACATCGATTATAAAATATAACCGATGTTACAACATACAAAGACATCGGCTGTTACCCGATGTTAAAATGTTTTGACTTTTTACATCCCCTACATAGACATCGATTTTTATTTTTGAAAGACATCGGCTATTACCCGATGTGAAATGACATATTTGCATTTTTTTTATTATTAATGTAGCCTATGCGGGAATTGAACCCGCATCTTTGTGTTTGAACACAATGCTCTACCATTTGAGCTAATAGGCTTTAAATTAGATATAATGTTCTTACATAATAGCAAAAAGAGCATGTGAAACTTAAGAAGCAAAGAAACAAGGAAAATAAACTAATAGCAATAATCCTTGTACATCTTGTTCATGCCAAACACTTCTCTTAGCCACTAGTGGTGTACATGACAAAACATTACAATTAGTAACCATCTCAAGTGCAATCATTTAATCTCAGATGCATGCATTTATATAGTAATTATAAGATGAACATAGATTGGAGAAAAGAATCACCATGTAATATATAAGAATGAACAAAATATGAAAACTAATAGAATAATAAGCAACTCAAATATGATCGATTAAATGACTATCAAAACACAATTATAGAGATGCCACTAACTACATACGGAGTATTAATTTGTGAAACAACTTATCCAACATAGAAACAAACAGACTTACAGTACCACTCAACATTCCTTGATCATCATAAGCAAACACTTAATTCAATAAACTGCAGACGATTTTTTTAAAGTCATTTGCATGCTATCCTAAATATATGGATACCATCTAGACTATAATGGAATAAATCACTCAATTAGAGGCCTAAAAGTGAATCATTTATAACTGGAGCGAGTAATATGTCAAGACCATACTAGGATTACTAGGTAACATCTGTTCTTCTATTGTCGTCTAGACTATAGTATATAACAACACAACTACAAAATATCCATATCCTATTTGATCCATGAAATTTAGAGAAGATCCAAAATGGTAAAAAGTTGAGAGAAAAGGAGAAAAAGAAGAACGAAAGAGATGCATGAACACCAGCAACGGGAGAGCTGATAAAAACTAAAGGCAAAATGAGTGCTTTTCAAAGTCAAAAGTATGGGTTTCATCAAAGAAAGCACTTTGTTTATGCAAAAAAATATTTTACCAGGAAGACTGACATAGGCTTTTAGCAGATATCTTGAACTTGAGACTCCTTCAAAAGAAGCCTCCTTCTGAATCCTATCGTATTAATGGGTAAGGTTTAACCCCCTATGCCACACAACGATGTAAGAATTAAACACGAAGAATAATAATGTTTAATAAGAATTTGCCAAAGAAATTTGACATTTTAGTGGAATTGATTCAAAAGAAGCACCTACCACCCAGTCATAAATTTCTTGGAAGCCCAGCTCCTGATAACTTTGTAAAAAGTCTGCATGAAAATAAACTTCCAATCTCATTTTTGTGCTGGTTTTAATTCCAAGCAAAAGTGTATGGCAGAGGTTCGTGAATGAATGAAATTATATGGCCTAACTATCTGAAATAAAATGATATGAAAAACAATTAATCAGATTCTCAGGGAAAGGGTTTCTGCTTAAAAGCATAAAACAAGAGTAATATCCATCTCAATATATAATCTATCTCTCCCCTCCACATGACATCTGCCACACTAGCTGACAATAAAGCCAGAAATGATCCATGTATGACAGTGCAGTGAGAGTTCATCCTCTCTTGAGCTCTATCATTAGCTACAAGTACGCAGACATGCAGTCCAGAATTACAGCCATAAGTTCAAATTCATCCTGCACTATGACTAATATCCATCTCAGTCATTCAATGTCAAAGGGAGGAAGGATCAGGTTCTCACAATGCTACTTCATGCCCTTACAAAATTTAACTTTTTATAGATATGTCGAACAAAGGGCATCCGCTTGATAAACCACTCACTGAGGCTCAAAACAGAAGTAATTCCAGTAATAGAGTATAGGTAGAGATCAAAGTCAGCAACATAAAAACAAAAGGATAAAAAAAAAGAGGAGGAAGATAATCTAAAAGAATGCAAACCTTTCCAATACAATAGCAAGCAATGCAAGAGAGTCCACGATAGCTAAACAAAAACCATATGAGAAAACCCCACTTCTGACCTTGTTGAGGCAACTGCAGAAGCATTAACAAATTAAGTTCGCAATGATCACAAACAAAAACCGTATGAGAAAACCCCACTTCTGACCTTGTTGAGGCAACTGCAGAAGCATTAACAAATTAAGTTCGCAATGATCACAAACACCTACAGGCAGAGAACTAAGAAAAACAAGGTTGCTACTTACACAACTTCCTCGGCTAATATTGACAAGTAAATAAAACTATAGCACATCTTTTGCCATTCAAGTAAATGAGTAATATATATCATAGCTACTAGAAAATTCAGCCAACTATTATACACTTATAATTCAGAAAGGAAATCAAAAGTTCAGAACTATATATTCCTGCACAATCCATCAAGTAAATCCAAAATTCAGATGACACTCTTTATGCAAAATGTTTCCAATACCATATTCCGGTACCTCATTCAAGCAGAAATCCAACAAAAAGTTAAAAATCGATAAATTAATGAGCGATCAAATACTTGGGGAAATCACAAATCCTAATTCTGACAGAAATTGAATAAAATCATCCTTGCTTCAATTCAAGTTTTCTCGGGCAATCACAATTAGATGAACCCTAACTCGAACAAGGAATTCGATGCAATAGAATTTATGAACCCCAACTCTAACTGGAGATCGAAAGTCGGAAGTGTTTACTTTACAGGTCAAGGAGGATTCGTCGTCGTCGAGAAAGGGAGGAGGATCCTCCGACAAAGTCGAATTAGCGGATGCCGCGTGCCTGTTATCCCCCATCTTCCTCGAGCACGGTCTTCTGTAGGGCTAGCTGCTAAGTGGCTAAGTACCGGTTTGACCCCAAAACACAACAAACCCTAGATCTACAAAAAAAAAAAAGCGCACGGCCAAGAATCGTAGATATCCCAATCGGAATTGGCCATAGATTCGAGCAAGCGAAGCAAAAGAGAAGAGAAACAAGAGAAGGAAAGAAAGAGAAGAGAAGAGAAGAAGGATACAGACCTGTTGCAGATCGTGCGACGAGTGCTGTTTGCCAGAGAATGGAGCTGGAGATGGGATCTGGCCAACGGAGAGGTTAGGGTTCCTGGCTTCCATGGGCGAGTGAAGCTGTGAAGGACGTCGAAGTCGGGTTTCCTTATGAGTACATATATGAATGAAGAATGGAGGAGAGTGTTTCACTCTTTCAGATCTAGAGAATTTTGGGTTTTCGCTGTCGCGGGAGGAGGGTTTAAAAGAGGGAATGAAAAGGGTTTTCCAAATACTGCGGGTTGTGTTTCTTTTTTCTTAAAAATTTTGGAAGTCTTGAATTATTTCGCGTGTATTTCATATCGGCGGGGTAAATCCCGCGCTTATTTTTTTTCCAAATTTTTTTTTATAACATCGGTTAAAAAATAGTGTGGTGTCTATTTTATTTTTAACATCATAAATTTATTAACCGATGTCAAAAAACTGTTTTACATGGCAGGTTTTTCTGACCGATGTTAATGAACCGATGTTAAATAACAGAATTCTAGTAGTGACTCTTTCAGATCTCGAAAGGGCCGAGTGGGTTGGCTTGCGATAAAACTTGACATGGAAAAAGCATATGACAGAGTTAACTGGAATTTCACTAGCAATGTCCTTCAAATTTTGGGTTCCACCCGACTTTCATCTCTTGGATCATGGAGTGTGTCTCAAGTGTCTCGTTCTCGATATTGGTAAACAATGGCCCCACAGAAAGGTTCTTCTCCACACGGGACATCCGTCAGGGTGACCCCCTTTCCCCTTTTCTATTTATTCTCGGAGCGGAGATCCTATCGCGAAGTCTAGCGGCGGAATCCAATTCAGATAGAAGTCAAATAGGTTTCACATTTGACTGAGGTGGTCCCCGAATCCCGTTTCTCTCTTTTGCGGACGATATAATCATCTTTTCTAAAAGAAGTATTGAGGCAGGACACAAGGTCAGAAAAATAATTGAATCATACTATAAATTTTCTAGTCAAAAGGTTACTTACCATAAATCTAGTTTCCAAGCAGCCAAAGGAATTACGGACTCAAAGATTTCCGCGCTCAGTAACTGTCTAAATATGTCAAATGTCTCATCACTAGAGAAATATCTAGGTTGCCCCATCATTAATGGTAGAGTAAGCAAAACAACGTTCGAAGACATCATATGCAGACCCAAAGAACAACTAAATAAATGACGTGCTAATGCGCTTTCACAACAAGGCCGCGCCATCCTAATAAACACAAATTTAGCATCCAAACCCCTATACACTATGAAAAACTTCCTGTTACCAGCCTCGATTCATCGAGAATTAGATCAAGTGAACATGACATTTTTCTAGAATAAGGATCTTCAACACCGCCCACTCATCAGATGGGGTAGGATCTGTAGACCAAGACGAGCTGGTGGACTTGGAATTCGGAAATCAAAATATATGAATGAAGCCCTACAAATGAAATTCCTATGGAAAATTCTAGTGGAGCCATTAAACGTATGAGTCTCCATTATTAGACACAAGTATCTTTGGTCCTCTAATTTACTGGAATATAAGAAAAATGGCGACTCATCTTGGCAATGGGCCAAATTAATAACCCTAATTGATTCCTTTAAATCTGGGTTGATTTGGTCAGTTGAAAATGGTAAATCGGTAAAGTTTTGGATGGATAATTGGGTTTTGTGCATGTCGTTGAATGCTAGGGGTAAATTCCCTCTTTTTGCTAATCTAGAAGAGACCGTTAGTGATTATATTATGGCGGCAGGTGGTGGTCTGAGAAGCTTTGTCAGGTGCTACCTTTAAACATTGTCAACAAAATCATGGATTTAAGTATAAAATAAATAATTATATTGAACGAAATGATTGAAATACTAATATAAAATTATTATATATTTAACTATGAAACTCAAGTAAATAAAGTTAAATAACTGCATTAAAATATAAGATCAAAATATTGTATTAACATTGGTGACAAAATTTTGAAAAATATCCATAAACTATTAGAAAAACATCTTCAAATTTTCAATGGATTTTGATAAACACTAGTCCATTCCCCGTGTATTGCACGGATTTAATGTAAAAATATTATGGAGGATCAAATTATAATATTTTTTCATATTTAAATGTAAAAAATATTAACATTAAATAAATAAACAAACTATATTCAAGTAAAAACATAAATAATAATCTAAATCTTATTATAATTTTTATATAGTTTTAAAAAAATTAAATAATTCTAGAGGATTATTATTGAAATCAAATTAAAATTCCCTCATTAGTTAACAATAATAATTTTCTAACAAAATCAGAACAAATAGATAAAGAAGAACTATAAAAATGTTTAAAAAGTAGAAACAAATCTAGTTCGAGTGTGAAAATAAGCATGCGATTGAATTGTCTGCCCTCCTAACATAGGATCAATCATGCAATCTTAAAAACCTTTAACCTCATACACCACCTTCTTCAAAATAATACTAAACACATTCCTCAAACGGGTTTTTAATCTCCGGGTAAAGAATTCAACAATTTGACAATCAAAATCCACAAATATATGTGGCAAACCATCGTCTAAAACCAATTGAAAAAACATAAAGGATTGTTTTTTCTTGTACCACATCCAAGGTGCGATTGAATTCATTTGAATAACTCTCACAACCTCATCACTAATCCACTCTTGACCCTGCTCATTTAGAGCATTAATTTCAATACCACACCCTTTGTATTTATTAATTGAGGCATCAAAACTGAATTTTATGAATTTTTTCATAGGTTTATGTCATTTGATAATATTTTCTCCCGACATTCAAGGACAATGTATGACACGTAACTCCCTTTGAGCGATTGAATATATGACTAATTAGCTCATAAGCATCATGCATGCATGCATGACCCATGATATATATATATATATCATGGTTTACCCCTTCGAAAATCATCTTAGCTAGAAAAACCTTGTAACTTATTTTCTAATTTGACAATTTAAAGATTAAAATCTGTAAGTGGTTCTTATACAAACAAACAAAAAAAAAACTACCACAATATTCATTCAAAGATTAAAATTAATTATATATATCTATATATATAATGTTTTTTTTGAACCTATATATAAAATATTATAAAAACTAAAATTTTAATATTGATTACATCTTTATTGACAAATGTAGTAAATTGGATCAAATAAAGCGCGTAAAAATTTAGAAAATAACATATAATGAATTAAAAATGATTGAAATATTGTAAAAAAAATAGTCCTCATTTGAAACTTACTTTTATATTTAAAAGTTGATCAAAACATAAAATTTAATTCAATTAAGCTTGCAAAGATGTACCTGATTTGCAAGACAAAAAAACAAACGAAATAACAAATATTAATCATATTATGATATAATTTATTTATTTTAAAGTGTGGGATACAATGAACCTTGTCAAAAATAAATAAAAAATTATTATTATTATTAATTATATAAATACATAATTAATTTATTTATAACAAAAAAATAGATCATTCTATTTTCAAAATTGTTATTAAAAATATTATAAAAATAATAAATAAGTGGTTATATATGACACATTGACACATGTGATGGGATTAGACATGTCAAATGGGTCATCCGGGTTGGGTTCGGGTCGGGTCACTTCGGGTCCCGGGTAAAACGGGTTTCGGGTATATCCGGGTTGACTTGAACCCGTGTTTGATCGAGTTTCGGGTCGATTTCGGGTTTGTCAATTTTTTCTTTTTTAAATTAAAAAAATCATGATTAGATACTTTTGCGATAATTTTAAAATTCTAAAATTAAAGACGTTGTTCATAAGTTCTAGTGCTTGTAATTATATATTATATCTGATCTAAAATATTTTATTCTCTTTATTTCTCGTGTTTTTTTAATAAAATGTAATAATTTATAAATATCAAATTTTAAATAATTATTTAGAAATAATTTTATTAAAAATTTGATATT
Organism: Persicaria tinctoria; assembly: GCA_037127255.1. Lineage (NCBI taxonomy): Eukaryota > Viridiplantae > Streptophyta > Magnoliopsida > Caryophyllales > Polygonaceae > Persicaria > Persicaria tinctoria. The sequence goes on along the minus strand of JBANSL010000004.1, from coordinate 33,157,368 downwards.
TTATATATTATTACATTTTATTAAAAAATATTTGATTTTTATTATTTATCGTAATTTTTATTAAAATGTAATAATATATAAAATATCAAATTTTTAAATAATTTTTTAAAAATAATTTCATGCAATTGGTAATAAGCATATAATTTTTTTAATATTTTAATATTTTTTAGAATTTTTATCTTCTAAGAAAAATGTGTTGAAAAACAAAATATCAAATATTATCAACCAGACGGAGTATTACACGATACAAATAAATATAAAAGTTGATTTGAAAATGAAAGATCAAGTGATTGTAATTATAAAATGTAATAAATGAGAATCTCTATAAAAAAAACTTAATCATATATAATTATAAATCAACCGGGTAAATCGGGTCAAAATTACCGGGTCAATTGTGTCAGCGGGTCGAAACTCAGATTACCTGAAAAAATTTTGGGTTTTCAGGTTCGTGTTGGAAAAAAAATTCGGGTTCGGGTCGGAAAATTTCCGGGCATTCGGATCGGGTCGACCGGGTCGGGTTGTGTTTTGACAGGTCTAGATGGGATCAATTATAACTAATTACTATAGAATGCTACAAATATATATCATTTAACATATTTAAAAAAAAATGTAATAGTAAGTTGCAACATATAAACATGTTAACTAAAAAAAGAGCAAATAAACATTCATCGTGGATCTTTTTTTTTTAAATATATAATTACATTATTAAAATGTTATATTTTCCAATATTGAATACATTGTTTTGAAAACGAAAGATTTATAGGCTAATAATGATGATAACTGAGTTATAATATGTTAGTAATTGAGTTACAGTCTTTTGAAAAAATGGCTTAATAAAAAATATGTATAGAAACTTTCTAAAATGATTGTAAATAAGGAGCATCATTTAATAAGATGACAAAAACTAATTTGACAAATTTTTTAGAGGGAATTTTTTTAACTAAAAGATGACATGTGACAAAAAATGATGTTTTAATTTAAGTATTGTTTAGGATAAGAAGTGTAAACTACCCGAAAATACTGAAACGAAGAATGAATCTTACGATGTTATATAAAGGAAAAATAAAATAAATAAAAAGACAAAGTAAATTAATATATTATATAAAAAATGTCCAACCCCAAGGATTACCTTTTTTTTTTTTTTTAACAGTAGGCAAAAATTAGGAAGTCTTTACGCAGAAAGATCATCCTTGATCATCCTTTCGGATGATGGTAGACAGTTCCCTATTCAAAGGGAAGGTATGTAAATTACATATAGAATCACATCTAGCTATAAAATCAGCTGCTGAATTTGCCTCTCTAAAGCAATGGCAGAAAGTTGTTGATGTGAATGTCGTGCGCAGTCTTTCGATCTTCTCAATAGTTCTAAGGATCTCCCATGGAATCTTGACATGATCATTAATTGCATTGGCCACCGTAAGACTGCCTCCTTCAATTATCACTTGCGTCCATCCTCTTCTGTGGGCTAGTTCTAACCCCAAACAAAAAGCAAGGGATTCAGTTAAGAGTACTGATCCCTTTGGTACCTGTTGTTGGAAAATCTCAATTACATTTCCATTCCAATCCCTAACTATACCTCCTACTTTGCAATCTCCATTATTATTAACCGATCCATCAACATTTATTTTGTAAACGTCTCTCGGTGGCTTCTTCCATTTGATGTTTCTTCCTTGCATCCTTTTTTGATTGAGTGGTTTTACATTTCCCCCATCTTTCCAATTTTTTATATTATCAATAGTTTGTTGTATTACGTGATGGGCAAAGTTACTCTTGCCCAAATTATTTTTACTGCAGTTTCTGAAAATAATGTTATTCCTAATTTCCCATATCTTCTGCCATATAAAACATAACTCATAAAAGTTTGGGTTGTTATTCTTTATTTGTTTTACATCTAGTGTACTGAGATTTGAATTCCTATACACAAGAAGAGTTTTCTTTGTCTTAGCTTCATAAGCATTAATCACAGCTTTCGTAAATTGGCAGTTTAGGAGGAGATATGTAGTGTCCTCATCTTCTTGGTTGCACAAGCAGCATTGAGAAGGGACCCTATTAAAGTATTTATTCAATCTTAACCTTGTAGGTAGCGCATGAACGACTATTTTCCAAATGAAGTTACGGATCCTGGGAGGGATATTAAGTTTCCAGATCCACTCATGATTGTTATTAATAGTTGTATTCAAAGGGCTTGGGTTTCGAGCCGAGTTTGTCTTGAAGTTTCCATCCTTATTATATTTCCAGATTAGTTTGTCCTAAGCATCCCAAGTCGGAATGTCAATTGTTAAGATTTGACTAACCAGTTGTGTAGGGAAGATTTGGTTTAGGAGTTGTTCGTTCCATTTTCTGTTGGGTAGTAATAGACTAGCAACACACATCTTAGGATCAAGATTGTTTTGAAAAGGTTTTAACGAGATATTTTCTATCCAATTATCATCCCAAACGTTAATCTTTTGTCCATTCCCAATGATCCAAAGCAGACCTTGTTGGAATTGATCGTTCAACTGAATTAATCTTCCAAATTGCCAGGAAGTGTTATGGATATTCAAATTTAAGTGATTCATATTTAAGTTATATTTCTCGGTCACAATCTTAACCCAAATGTTGTCCGGTTGGGTTTGGATTTTCCAAAGAAGCTTTTGTTGTAGGCTGATATTCCTTTCTTCTGCTGATTTTATACCAAGACCCCCTTGGCATTTTGGTGCACAAATTTTCTCCCAACTAATAAGGGGGTTGTATCTTTCAGATCTCAGTTTGTTCCAAAAGAAATCCTTATGAATTTGATCTATTTGTTGTAATATTCCCTTTGGTAACAAGAAGTTTTGCATCAAGTAGTTTGTTTTGGAACTTAAATTTGCTTGAATGAGAGTAGTTCTCCCTGCTTGGGATAGAGTAGAGGCTTTCCATTTGGATAATTGTTTTTTATGGTTTTGGGTTGCCTCTTCAAACACACAATTTTTAACTCTTCCATTGACTATAGGTATTCCTAGATATTTTCCATACCGTGGGCTATGGGGATATTCATTGGCTATAGGTATTCATATTGTTTGTGCAGGGAAGTGACAGAAAAAATCCCAAAATTGTGCAATATATGTGTAGTTTTTATATTTGGAAAGTGGAAAACTCTTGAATTTGAAAAGTGGAAAACTGATATGAACATAAAATACAAAATCAGAAAAAATAAAATAATTTACAAAAATATATGATTAACAACTTACCATATAAAACAAATTTTTTTAATTAAGGTTCAACAAAATCAACGATATATCTATATGACTATATATATAATAGTACATGAATCATATGATTGCCAAATATAACAAAATAATATTAAAATAAATAAATTAAAAATAGGTGACAACAAATATACACATGGTACAATGTAATTGGTTAAAAAAAGGCGGGAAAGTATTGAACCAGAAGCTGCCACGTGGCAAAACAACTTCTGTTTTAGTATTGTTTAGGATTGATAACAAGTCTCGGTTGAATATCAATCATTGACATTTTTTAAATTGGGTAGAGGACCCATATAAAATCTCATATATTTGAATAACAAATTTTTATTTAAACTACAATATTGGAGTAATTAATAATTAAGTTAATTAATTATTTAAGGTGGGTTCAAGAGGTATAAAAATTCACCACATGAGATATTTATAGGTCTATAATTAAGGAGAGTTTGCCAAGTGGCATCATTAGCATCTGCTTTAGTATTATACAGTATTAGATATATTGATTAATTCAATTGAAACAAATTTTGGTTCAAAATTTAGTGATGATTTTTACCATTGAAATCAAACAGCAAGTAGCAACAATTTACAGTTAATTAAATTGAAATAAAATATTAACAAGTCAACAACGATAGCAAACAATTCTTTTTTTGAACATATAGCAAAGGAAATTGAAATCAATCCATGTGTCGGCGACGAACAAGGCAGAGCCACCAATTAGGAAGGCAACCAGCAGGATGGCGACCAGACCGCCGGTGGCACATCAATTGAAAGAGAGCGCGACGATGAATGAGGATACTCGAAGAAGAGAAGGTCGACAAGGAAAAGGAGGTGGCCGCCAACAGAGGGGGAGTCGAACGGAGGCACGAATCTACATCTAGTAAAGAGATTCAAGGGTTATTGAGGGTTGGATAGCAGATTTGGATCTGGACGAGGCATAAATTTTGGGGTAGGGTTTTAGATTAGGGGACAAAGGAAGCCAAAAACCGCCGGCGGCGGACTGTGGCGAGTGTGGTTGCACCGGTAGACACCGAAGAGGGTGAGAATGGTGGTCGACAACGGCTTGGCAGTGGGACTGAAGCCAGATTTGGGTCGGTGGTTTCTGTACCAAAATCAAGGCGTGTTTGGTTTCTTTGTACCCTTCCTTTTTTATTCTTCCGTTCAGTCACGTATAGGCCTAAATTTAGGGTTTTTTTGAATGTATATATATACGAGCATTGGGCCCCCAATTGGAAGTGGGCCTGAGGCGACTGCCTGTTGAGCCTCGTCTCAGGTCCGGATCTGTCGAGTATAATTGAATAACCAGTTGAAGAAGATGTGTTAAAATATACTTAGCTAGTGCATGTTAACCTTGTCCGAATTTGATGTTTGCCATACAACAATTCCAAAGATATAGGGAGTATTTTGACAGTTTTGTATTGTATAAAATTGTTAAGTAGGAAGGAGGAAAAAATTGGTGTGATGGACTAGTTTACGTCGTCGACAGTAACACATATAGAGGTAACCAACCGGTCATCAAAATTTAGCAAGCCAACAACAGACCCTAAAAAGGGCTAACGGACGCGTTTGGCAAACTGTACGTGACCCCCTAAAACCTGTTTATGTGTCGCCTTCCTCACCAACATCCAAATTCCAAACTGTATATATACATTTAACTTGTTATTATTGATTCACTCCCCCACCGTAAAACAGGCCTTCCCTTACCGAAGGACAACATCCAAACAGCACCTTACTTTCCATCTCTCCTCCTGCTTCCATGGAAGTTCGCCGGCGACCAGCCGCTCCGGCGGCGATATCGGCCTCCGGCGAACCTCTCCACCACCGCCAGCTACATGAAAAGAAGCGACAGGAGCCTGCCAAGGCCTCCGACGCTCTCCCCCTCCCGATACATCTCACCAATGCCGTGTTCGTCCTCCTCTTCTTCTCGGTTGCCTACTTCCTCCTCCTCAGGTGGCGGGAGAAGATCCGCAACTCCACTCCTCTCCGTCTCGTGTCCTTCTCCGAGCTCGCTGCGATCGTCGCACTCATCGCATCCGTCATTTATCTCCTTGGCTTCTTTGGGATCAGCTTCGTCCAGTCCGTCACTCCCAGGAGCTCGACTGAGGCTGCCACACAGACACTTGAGAAGAGGAGCGACACTCCCGTTGACCGATTTATCATCCAAGAAGGACCGCCTGCGACTCACATTAAGTCAACTGTTAGCGTTGTTCCTCTCTCACAAGACGACGAGGAGATCGTGAAATCGGTGATGTCCGGTGCAACGCCGTCCTACTCTCTCGAATCGAGGCTCGGTGACTCCGGGAGAGCGGCCGCGATCCGGCGTGAGGCGCTCCAGAGGACAACGGGGAGGTCGCTCGAGGGATTGCCATTGGAAGGATTCGATTACGAGTCAATTCTAGGGCAGTGCTGCGAAATGCCGGTTGGATACGTCCAGATTCCGGTGGGGATCGCCGGCCCTCTGCTTCTCGACGGGAAGGAGTACTCGGTTCCGATGGCGACGACGGAGGGTTGCCTGGTGGCGAGCACCAACAGAGGGTGTAAGGCGATCTACGTCTCTGGCGGCGCCTCCAGTGTCCTGCTTAAAGATGGGATGACCAGGGCTCCGGTTGTCCGGTTCGGCTCCGCTAAACGGGCCGCCGAACTCAAGTTTTTCCTTGAGGATCCGGATAACTTCGATACAATATCAGCCGTTTTCAACAGGTTTTGCTCCCCCTCTAACAATCCGTGTTCGTTGTGCACACTGGATTTCTCTCACTGACCTAGTAAACCTTTTTTCTCCTTTCTTTTAGGTTTTGACAAATTGACACGAAAGTGCTTTTTGGTTTGATGGATTACTTCTAAATAAATTAATTTGACTTAATCCATGGAAGATCTATCCTATATTTATTCTCATCTCATGTCAATTTCTAACTCTATATACATTACATTGGTCAATCTCATGACCAGAATATATCCTCATTGCAGAGGATGATATATTTATCAGTGATGGTGCTTTTTGGTTTTGATTATTTACTCATGGGTTGAAAATTTCTCCACAAGTTTGTTTATGATATTTCTCTTTCAGTGCTGGGAATAAAACCGGATACAATTATAGTCGATCACAAAGCTATTTCTTATTTGTGCTTAACACTTACTCTGAATACTGAAACATTGCAGATCAAGTAGATTTGCTAGGTTGCAAAGTTTAAAATGCACAATAGCAGGGAAGAACTTGTACATGAGGTTCTGCTGCAGTACTGGGGATGCAATGGGGATGAATATGGTTTCGAAAGGTGTCCAAAATGTCCTCGACTTCCTTCAGAATGACTTTCCTGACATGGATGTCATCGGAGTCTCTGGTGATTTTCCTGCTACTCCGATCTCATCATCTCATCGATTAAGTATTCGATACTCATAAGTGCATCCTCTACATTTCTCATTTATCTGATTTGCTCGTATTCTGAAAATTTGTGTACTTTTGTGGCCAGGGAACTTCTGCTCTGACAAGAAGCCAGCAGCTGTTAATTGGATTGAAGGAAGGGGAAAGTCTGTGGTCTGTGAGGCTGTCATAAGTGAAGATGTGGTGAGGAAGGTATTGAAGACTAGTGTTGCAGCTCTGGTGGAGCTCAATACTCTTAAGAACCTTGTTGGTTCAGCCATGGCGGGCGCCCTTGGTGGTTTCAATGCGCATGCCAGCAACATTGTTTCTGCAATCTACATAGCCACTGGCCAGGATCCAGCTCAAAATGTCGAGAGCTCCCATTGCATCACTATGATGGAAGCCATCAATGACGGCAAGGACCTCCACATTTCTGTCACCATGCCTTCAGTTGAGGTAAAATATTCAACTTAAAGCTCGCAGTGCTGGCTTTTATTTTTGTGAGGTTTTCTGTTTAAGCAAATATGCTCCATCAAACTGCGTGCATAAATCTCCACCATTTCATATAATAGAACAGGTTAAGAGTTAGGTTTAGAAGCAGTGACCTTTGGTGCTTGAATTATCGAATAGTGTTTGAAATGGCCTGCTACCAAGGCTAGGACTAATTGAGATATGTTGTTGATTTTTGCTTAATGTAAAAAATAAGGCTAGTATCGAAGTCATTTAGAGCTGGTGAACGCAACTTGTGTGATATAATGATCGAGTGACTCACGTTAACTGAATGGTTGCTGCCATGGATCATGTGGGTTCTGAATAACAAAACTAAAAGCAAAGGCAATTGCTAGTTGGAAATGCAGTTTTGGACGCTTTTGCATGTTTTATATAATTATTTACTGGGTAAGTTCACCTGCTTGTGTACCTAATATTTGGGAAATCGAATTTTGAAATATTTGATTCGCTACCTGATGTGACACTGTTTTCAATTAATCTGCAAATGTCATTTTCAAGAGATCAAGCCAAAATGGTGAATTTTGAAATATTTGATTCTCTACCTGTCTTTGGGCATACAATAATTTTGCCTCTTGGGTGCATCTTTGTTCAGTCCTTGTCAGTTTTCTCGTGGGTGCATCTTTGTTTAGTTTGCTCATGGACTAAATAACTAATGAATGATGAAAAATAATTGTGTCCAAATCTCCCTTGTTACTCGACACATGCACCCTGTCAACCGATGGGTTTATTGTTTTTACTGAACAATGCTATATATATTGTCACGGCCTTAGTAATCTGTGCTCATGTCTCAGTTTGAATGTACCACACACAATGCAGGTTGGCACAGTCGGAGGTGGAACACAGCTCGCATCACAGTCAGCGTGCCTGAACCTGCTTGGAGTGAAGGGTGCGAGCAACGAATCCCCAGGGGCAAACTCAAGGCTCTTGGCCACCATTGTAGCCGGATCAGTCCTCGCTGGGGAGCTCTCCCTCATGTCTGCTATTTCAGCTGGACAACTTGTTAAAAGCCACTTGAAGTATAACAGATCTAGCAGAGATGTAACCAAGTTGTCCTCTTAGGTGCTGTTTTGAAAGACGATAAAAGGGGAAAGGTGCCAAGTTTGGTCAGAATCAAAGGCTAAAAAAATCCATAAAATTTGGTATTATCGGACGATCACCAGAAAACAGTGCATGTGATTGTGAAGAGGGGTTTTGCTGGGTGGTGTCATGTGTGGTGGGTGGTGCTGTTAGATCAAGGGAAAACCACAAAAACAAGGTCTAGTGGGTTCATGTGCTGTGTACTGTGTTCTGTGCTGTTGTTGTTGTTCAGAATGAAAGCCATGTGCAGTTGGGGTCCTCCTCTTACCCCATGTGTGTTCATAAGAGCAGAAGTAAAATAAGCTTTCCAGTTTCAATGGGGTAGAGTAAAACAGGCCTTTCCCCAGTGTTTATTTGTTTTTTTTCAAACCCATTTGCTGTTTGGCATTACTTTTAGCATTAGTTTTGTGCCAGTGCCAGTTGTTCAATGTAGATGGATCCAAGCAATAAGTGTCAACTGTTTGGGCCTTTTTTTCTCTTTGTTTTTGCTTTGTGAGTTCTGAGTTCTGACTCTTTTCCATCTTGGTTGTTTCTTTGTGTTATCTCTAATAATCTAATCATTAGAGCATCCCCAATGGTGGGGTGCCCCAAACTTTCTCTCCCCTTTTCTTATTCATCCCCTCATATTCCACTAACTTTATTCTCAATTCTGCCCAATTCATTTTATACCCTTCACAATGGTTGGGTTCCCCAATAAATCTATCTCATCACCTTTTCTATACCCCACTATATTTTCTCTATAATTTAAAACTAGTACTTTTCCCGTACCTTGTACGGGTGATTATTTTTTATTGAAATTTACTGTTTTAGTTTCCCCTCATACCATGAATATATTTCATTTTATTTGGATGGTTGTCATGTTATCAATTACAACCCCTGTTATAATATAATAACACTCACAATCACAAACAAAAGTTTCATAATTTCGGTCAAGTTTGATATCTTAAACAAAATATGTGACACATTAATTTTCTACTAACATATTAATTGTTCTTGCTTCTTGTCATGTTTTTATTCGAAATCTTTGATTATCATGATGAAGTACCTTTTTTCTTGAGACAATCGATACTTCAAATTTAACAAAAAATAGTAAATCACCTGTTTCTACGCTTGTATCCATCCTAATTGAAGGAAAAAAAAACCTTATAGTTTTTAGCTTAAGAAAATCCAATTCGGATCCTTTATGATATTTTATCTATTACACATCACTAGTGTAAGGCCCGTATGAAAATTTTTCATACTACCGATCTAATTTTATAAGAACATATAAAATATTTCTTATCTCTTTTATTCTTCTTTTCAAATAAAATGGTTGAAGGTATTTAAATTGAAAACTGAAATGAGCGAACAATTCAGTAAGAGATTTTGAAAATTTCAAAAGTAATCATACTAAGACGATCAAACAATTTTGAACGAAGAATAATTCAACCAAAATCGAAAGTAAGGACATTTTACAACTCAAGCACGTGAAATTGATGCAAAACTAAGGGTCAAAGAATGGACTAATTTATGCCAATATATTTACTATCAGTCGTCATGTGATTGTAAGAATTCAACGTACACATAAAGGAGAAACATGTAACTAATCAATATATATCAAAGGCAACTCACCAAGAAAATTTCTCAAGAAAGGCTCCTCATTAAAATAATCCCTATGAAAAAAATGAATAGTGGTTTATATAAAAGGGATTCACTTGCTTTACCATAGCTGATTTTACCTACAAAATACAAACAAAAGGGAACATTCTCCTCATAAGATCTTTGGCCTTTTTTTGTATATTATTTTATGCATACACATTTAACATAACAGAATAATGCTTCATAGCGAGTTTCCTTGCCTTCGCCAATTTATCAAAGACTGCCTCTGGCTTGTCTACCTGATTCAACACGCCCCAGGCGTTCATAATAGCAATCCATCCATGGCACTGAGTTTCTTGCTCGCAAATCTTCCAAATCCTTTCCACTTCATCTGCCTTTCCCATGCTAGCATAAAGTGCGATGATTGGGATCACAAATCTAGACAATGGATTGGTATACTTCAAGTCGCATCCTTCAATAACAGACTTCGCCTTCTCTTTGAGCCCGTCGCAGCATAGTGCTTAGCCATAGTGAGCTTTGTGAACAAATCAGGCACAAAGCCCTCAGCCTTCATCTTCTCCACGATCTCATCCATTCCGGCCATGTCACCTGCTATTTGGCATCAATCAAGAGCAGTACATCTTCCTTCTTCATATAAAGCAGTACATCAACTATTTTCTTCTTGTTATTCCTCTTGTATACAAGTATCATTTGGTTAAATGCACAAGCCGAGATAGCAAACCTTGATTGCTTAATTTTTTCAAATTGCATCTTTGCTTTCTTGAGGTTGTGCGAGGATACATAGTTTGTAAGCATGGTCCGGTATATTAATTCTCCTCTGAAGGACTCGGGTATCGACTCGGTAGCTCGATCTCTGCCTTATGAAACCTGTTTACTTTGACAATTAAACCAATCCGGACAGCATAATCTTGTTCATTAAAGTGACGCAGATTTTTTTCTTCCAACCACTCTGAAAACTGCAAGATCCAAATTGAAAACAAAATGTGGAATGCATGCTTATTAGATAAAATAAAAACCAATTATAGAACTAATAGCCACTAAAATACACTCAATAATTTCTATGTGATTTCAATTCACCAACGTCATATGTGTGGACCATTAATGTGGCTAGGCATGTGCCTTCCACATGTGGTTTCGAGTTTTATCTTTTGGGTAACTAAATAAAATCTCCTCTAAATTAGGAAACATTGCATAAAATCATGAGTTAAAAACAAAAGCTGCATCAGCCACCTATATAATTCATACTCGAGTAGCAATTCATCAACCAAGTCATTTTCACTCTAAATGACACATGGAGTGTAACTGTGTTAGTGAGGGGTATTTTTGACACATTGCCCTTTTTTCTTAGCATTTTTTTTACCCTGGTCATTTTTTTTATATATAAAAGTAAATATACACATTTAATTCCCAAGTTTGTGCTCAGTGCTCACAACTAAAAGCCTAAAGTTTAGCCTCAAGCTAAAAAGATTTAGCAACTATGAAGTAATTCAAAGCTAGGGCTTTTTCTTTCAGCAACAAAGCTGCTAAAACTAGACCTGTCAAACGGGTCATTTCGGTCGGGTTCGGGTCGGGTCACTCCGGGTCTCGGGTAAAACGGGTCCCGGGTAAAACGGGTTCCGGGTTTTTCGGGTTGACTAGAACCCGGGTTTGACCGGGTTTCGAGCGGGTTCGGGTCGATTTCGGGTTTGCCAATTTTTCTTTTTTAAATTAAAAAAATCATAATTTGATAATTTTGCTATAAATTTTAATTAAATATAAAAAATTTAATTATAAATCAACCGGGTCAATCGGGTCACCGGGTAAATCGGGTCAAAAATACCGGGTCAATCGGGTCACCGAGTCGAAACCCAGATTACCCGGAAAATTTCCGGGTTTTCGGGTTCGGGTCGAAAAAAAATTCGGGGTCAAAAATTCCGGGTCTTGACCCAAAAAATTTCGGTCGGTCGGGTCGGGTCACCGGGTCGGGTTGTGTTTTGACAGGTCTAGCTAAAACCATTTGAGACTCATATGTCACTCACGAAATGCTACAATAAACAAAGCAGTATGAACAGATATCAGAGGTATCAAAAGCATACCTGAAAGCATCAACATGTCACTCAAGAAATGCTCAAGAAATGCTATAATAACAAATGTCAAAATACATACCTGTAGGGCCTTAGTGCCTTACTATACATCAGATTCTTCAAAAGCATCAACATGGCATATGAGATATCAGAGGTTTCCAAGGTCTTGTGGTCTAATAGATAATTGTCCAAAGCAGTATGAACAGATTTAGGCTCATTTAGGAGCACCCCTGAAAGATCCAAGGGCATCAAATAAATAAGCTAATGCAAAAATAACATACCCATGAACAACAACGTTGCCATCAAATAAATAAGCTAATGCAAAAAGAACAAATAATTCAGCTTTAAGCCTTCAATAACGACATGGCCTTTGTTTCACTGAATAAGTCCAACTACAAGTACTTGAATAGAAACTAAACTAAAAATAAGTGTGATCTTTTATGGAGGAAAACTGTCAAAGGCATGGATTACACAATCACCCTTGCAAAGAAAGAAGAAGAAATCATTCAGTTCCACAACATTAAGTCGAATAAAATGACATTTTTGGTTTTGGGATTGTGGCTGATGGAGCTTTGCCACTGTGAGTGCTGATGACCCTTACAGGTTCTTCACATGGACAGTGACTTATGGTACAACTTCTCCTCTTGGTGTCCCCCAAGAGGTTGGTTTGTTAGTTCAATTTTCTTGATTTTGGAAGCTTTTCAAAATGAAAATGACATTTTTGGTTTTGAATTATTTTGGAAGCTTAATGTCTAAGAGGTTACAGATTGTGCACAAGATCTAAGAAACATGATCATGTGCTCATAAGAGAGGAAACAGAGGTCCTGAATTATGTTGCTACAATCTCAAACATTCAATTCAAGATTGAGTTTCGTTCAGTCATACCTATTCAAGTTAGAAACTGGAATTTATAAGAGGGATGCGAAAGCTATACCCATGATGGGCTGTGTGGGGTTGATTGAAATGTCCTATAAGGAACAACTGTGTACCTATGCCATGTTGCCTGTGGTAATCAAACATTAAAGTTTCAGCAACACGCTTCCCTTCATCATAGCAACTTCTAACACTTATAACACAATTCACAAATCCATACTTTTAGAAGTAAATCACATTTTATGAATGAAACTATTGATTAATGTAAAAATAACTCAAGCAGAACATACCAATTGGATTCACATTTCCCCAGTAGGATTCAGGCTGTGGATGCACAAGGGGATCACCATACACCTCAGAAGTTGATGTAAGCAAAATCTTATTCAATAATCAGATGAAAGAACACCATGAGAAATTGAATGAGCTTAATCTCTCTAGCATCACTACTTATACAAAGAATGCCTGGGAAATGACCTTGTTCCAACTCGCTTAGCAAGACCCAACATGTTCAAGGTGCCCATCACATTTGTCTTGATAGTCTGTTTTCAGCAATAAATGAAGATCAGTAAACACGATATTTTATGCATATAAATTTGATAGAACACAAATTCAATAAAACAATATAATGATTTGACGCTAAATTAAAAAAAAAAATACAACAACACCTAAATTTATAAGCATAAAATATGGTGAAAGTTCACAATATTTACAATCACCATTGTTTCTGTTCAAGAAAACAAATACATGCATAAACTTGTCGATTTTTAGTATGATGCAACTATACTTGCCTTTACAGGGTTGTGCTTGTAGAAAATAGGAGAAGCAGGGCAGGCAAGGTCATAAATCTGAACAACATCAATCAAGAGGGGTTCTGTGACATCTGTAGATACAGGTGGGTTGAAATTTTGTCAGGGTACCAAAAAATAATTAAAAGATAAACCACATAAATATAGATGAAGGATGTCTAGAAAAGAGCCAAGGCAAAGAGGTAGTTGTACAATCATCAGAACAATACAAACTAAGTAAATGGCACGCACCATGGCGAATAAGCTCAAATCTTGGATGGCCAATCCATTTCCTAAGATTGTCCTTGGAGCCGGTGAAGTAGTTGTCAGCAACAATAAACCTGCATAAAATGAAAATCAGAAAATTTGAACGCACATGCAAACAACTTTAGCCATTCTTGATAGAATTGTACATATGGGTTTGTAGACAATGATCTCTCATCCCGGCAAGTACTAAAACTTAAGATTTCTATTTATTAATAAAAAAAAAGTCCATTTGGACCCTAGCATTACCGTACAGGAGCATGTTGGATCAATGGGAGGATTATCTTCTTCCATTGCTTTATGTTTGAATCTCAAAACTCCTTGCAAGGAACCAGAGTTATTCAAGAAACATGAACAACACCAGTAAACAACACAACCAAACAGAACCATTTTTCCAGCGCCGCACCCAAGTCACCACAATCGTTAGAGTCCTCGACAACACCGTTGTCATCTATTCAATGGAGGAGAGAACCTTGACAAACTAAAGAAATTAGAGGCTGAGAACCACTACCCCAAACTCATTTGAGTTCTAAAAACAAAACTACTTAAAAACAAAAAATGAATTAGACAATAAGAAAGCAAATGCAAATTAAAAGGCAATAATAAAAGATGTTGAACTGGTCATCTATAATAGATAAGTTAGATTATTTAAAAGAGAACTCATGCTACTCATAGAATAACGACATTTCCAGCATTTTATCAACAGTTGGCATACTTTTAATCGAGAAAAGGCTCTTCCAAAGTAGCCCACACCACACCAGGCAAACAACATAAACTGAAACGGAAGACAGAAAACAGGGAGTGCCAACCACATATGAATCACACGCAAAAGGCACTGAGGAACAATAAATTCGCAAAAAAATGTATGAATCCCTAGAAAGAAAAATGAATACAGTCCAATTCATAATCGTCGAGCAAGGGCGTGAATGCAATAAGCAATATTAGCCTGAGGCCTAACTACAGAGGTTGCAATCAAAATTTATGGAAACTAAACAAAAAAAAAAGTACCGGAAAATAGAAATTTGATCAAATCAAAAGGAAAGAAGCAAAGTTTGTGAAACACCAATCTAAATTGGGTTTGTAGTCCTCGTTATCATCTTCCCTATCATGCAATTGATAAGAAAAATTTGTTGAGAGGGCAAGCAGAGGAGCAATTTCGAGATAAATGTCGGAAAACAGTTACATGAGAGCATGAATTGGTGAATGGGAATTGGAGAAGGGGTTCGAGTCCAAGGAGCCCGATAAGAAAATTTTACGGAGAGGGCAAGCGGGAATCGTGTTCCGCCTAACTCCAGGGTTCGATCCGAGTCCGATGATCGTTTCTTTTCGCAGGTCCCTGCAATTCAAAGTGAAGAGATTAGAGGTGGAGAGGAAGAGGAGTAAGGCGGAAGACGAATCAGATCTGGCGAAGAGAGAGGATCGGAGCGGCGGAGAACCGAGCGGATCTTCAGCGGAGGTGGCCGACAAGCCGGTCCCTAGGGTTTAGTCCGAGTCCAATGAGCCTGAATCTCACCCTCGGATCCACTTCTTCTCTCCGTGACCGTACGCTCGACGTTCTTAAACGCCTCTCCTCCCTCCTGCCACCTGCGATGCCCCCACTGCAAGCCCTAGCCACCGCCACTGTTGGTTGGAATGGTGGAATAGAGAGTTAATTTGTTTCTGGGTTGTTTTATGAAGGTTTGAATGAGATTTTTGTCATTCCCAAAGCGACTCTAGCCTCGGTAAGTACCAGATGGTTAAGGGCGATGCAGTTTGGGTCTGATGAAGAGAGTAGAGGGAAAGAGAGATTACCCTGCCTTCGCCGACTGCATCGCCGCCCAAAAATCGGCCTCCTCCGATCGTCGACTGATTGCACCCGCCTCTAGCAACGATTGCAGCCACCCACCACCGCTCCAATTGCGTCGGACCTCCAACCCACCATTCGCCCTCCTCCAATCTTTAATCGATTGCAATGTGGGAAGTTGAAATCTATTTGAACGTGTAATTGTGAGGAAGAACGGTTGAGGAGAGAACGCGGGCCTCCTTCTTACCTTTGCTCAGTGAAGACACGTGGCTCAATTTTTAACAAAGACCTTGCTTCTAAAATAATAAGTATAAGGGGTGGATATTAAAATAGTTAATTTGATTTTATAATTATATTTCATAATTAATTTTAGTAATTAATTTTTTTAACGAAATAGTGAATATATTCGACAATTAAAAATTATCAATTAAATACTTTCAATCACAAATTTATTCAATATCTTAAAAATCTTATATGAATTAAAATTAATTTAAACTAGTATTTCTTACACTAGTGATATTAAATATTATAAAAATTACATTAGCCATACATTTTCATTCAAAAATAATAAAAATTACATGACCTATATGTTAGCTGGAAGTTTAAATTTCATCAAAAAAAAAAAAAAGCTGGAAGTTTAAAAAAATATAAAAATAAGGGCTGAAAGTTAAAAAAAAATGACAATGGCTAGAAGTTAAAAATAAAGGCTGAAGTTTAAAAAAAATGAAAAACTAGAAGTTTAAAAAAATAATGAAAAGTTGAAAGGTTAAAAAAATGATTTATTTTATGGACACATGGCATAATCCGATTGGTTTCGGATTTGAGAAGGTTCCCAATATATTGAGGCACCCAAAAATTGGGAGGTTGTCCACAATAGTCGGGTTGCCCAAAAGCCTTGAAAAAGTGAAATGGGGATGTTACCTCCCCACCAATGCTGATGCTCTTACAGTAGTAGAGAGGGTAAGGCTTCAAGCAAGGTTTGCAACTGAAGTGAAACAAGACTCGAATCTTCTTTGACAGAGACTAAAGATTTGTAATCACCTAAATGAGTACCCAAATTATCCTAGAATGTGCGTTCAGGTGTAATAAACCTGTCAAACGAGCAAGATGAGTCGGGTTCTCAGGACAGGTACGTGATGGATTAAAGTCGCAATGCGGTGAAGCCATTCGTGTTTGGGTCAAAACGCGGGTTGAATTGAATTCAAATCACTCATTAGTAAGCCGAAATAACTCTTGATTTTGTTAAATAGAGAGCGGTCATCCAAGAGTCGAATCACGTACGCTTGGGTACTACCCTGATTTTGGTCAGCTAAAAGAACTCATTCACAACGAAAAGTTGTAATTTGTAGAAAGGAAAAGGATGTTGGATTGAAGTCAACTCATGAATTTGAGCACAGGAAAGGTAAGTTATAGACGTTCACACTGAGACCCTCCTCCTTTAGCTTTTAGCTTTTAGTAACTTTTACTAATAATAGATCTGGTCCCCAACTGTAATAAGTAATGGAGTACTAGATAGACATGAATCATCAGTACTTGTATGAAGACATCCCCAACTGTAATAAGTTCCCCGGCCATCACAAATTCACAATCCATTAAAAAATGTTTTGAACAGAGGAGGTAAGAAGACATCAATCATCAATACTTGTATACTAGATAGAGCAGAAGCCTCTAATCTTCCGTGTTGCTCTCTCATCATCAAATTGAAAGTAAACAGATTAAATAGGATACAAAAATGTGAATCAATCTTGTGTAGATGAATCAAATTTGCATTGCCATAAAAAATACATTAACAAAAAAAAAAAAAAAAAAAATTGGAGGAGGGGGAGATATCAAATTACACACGAACACGGAGTATAACATATGGAAATAGAAGAGTAAGTTTAGGGAGGAGGAAGAGGAGCAGGCTCAAATAATGGAGGGCAGCAACCGCTGAAGAACCCGCAGCAGCACAGTAACCAGATGCTGCAAAATTCACACCAAATGAATGAATGTAGGTAGAGACGGAGCACGAAACATCTTGTAATTATATATATCCAACTCACCATGAATCCAGTAGTCCTCTAATTCCGGTAGTTGCAGGGGAGAGCAGCGGCGCTTCCGGATCCATCACCTACGCTACGGGTGATGTATGTATCTTTGTCGATCGATGGATCGATCTTGAGGAGCAGGGTTTCAGAAACAATATGGATTGTAGAATTGTTGTTGGGATTTAGGTTTCAAGTTTCAAGTTTCAACTCATCCTCGTTTCTCAAGATAAAGTCTTGAGCTTTCAACTACCATTCAAAACGGGTTGACTCGTAAACTAAGTAAGATTAACATACATTCCAACAAAAACCCAATTAACTGTGTTATGCAATCCATGAACAATTCAACAAGCCAAAGATACATGAACAATTCAACAAGCCAAAGACAGCGCGACGTTGAGATTTTTTGGGCTAGGCCAAGTTAAAAATTGGAGCTCCTTGCACGGGTGTTGTAGTGGATTTACAAACACGAGTGCAGAGAACAAATCAGAGCTCAAGTAATTGAAACGAAAAAACAAACGAGAGAAAGTAAAGCCACGCTCGATTAGTCTCAACTAGGACACCAGTTACCAAGGCTAGAACCAGAAAGGCAACGAAGCTACAAATCTCTCAGCTCAAGTGTCTCAATCAATGTGTTTGGATGGAAGGGAGCTCATTCAACGCTCACTAAGCAGCTAGAGAAATGGAACCCTAAAAATCACCATAGGAGACAAGAATGGAGTACAATATGTTGGGGAAATGTTCATTGGGGATTTTTCCAAAGTGTCTTTTGGACTTCTTAAATTCCCACATTGATTACAAAAGGGGTTGATGGATTGTTTTTAAGGAGGAGTTTTTCAAGGGGTTGTTGAGAGTTGAGATATGAGTCCCACACGCGCACAACACCTCCGTTGCCGGTCCGTGACACGTGTGTGGTGTTGATCACCTTTTACGTCGGGTTTTAATTTTATCAATTAAATTGGCCTCGGATAGGGTTGATTTAGGGTTTTGACTAATTCAACTCCGTCACACGTTTTCAAAAACAGTTTTTATTTCTTTCGAGATTTCTGCAATTGTGGAGCGTCCTCTTTGTGTTTTAAAACCGGCGTTCCTCTCAGTTTTTCAACACAGAGCAACACACGATCTCCTCCTTCTCTTCTTCTTATTTTGTAAACCGTTATGGGTCCTGGGTGGTTCCTTTGCTTCGACGACGAGTGCACGCCAGAGAAGCCGCTGTGTATCCTTGGGGGCGACGCCAGTAGCCGACCTGCACCGTGGTGTCGGGGCGATTTCACTTCTAAGGCAGTGGCTCCCATTTATACCACGCCACAACCTTAAACACTTTCAAACACGGGTTTTCACTGATCTTTCAAAGCGGTTTTACAAAACTAAATTGAGGCTACATTCGCAATCGCACCAACATAGTAAACCCTAGCAGCTATCTAACCTCATTTAGGGTTTCTTAACCCTTATATAATCAGAGCCACAAGCTGAGCAACGTCACCAGCTAATGGAGAAGCCAAAACATGTGTAACCGAGTAGGCTCAAATCAAAGCCCATGGGTTTATGAGATCAGAGATTGGGTTAATGTTCAATCTCCAATTCAATCAAAAGCTTATACACACATTTGTCAGAATAACACTGAGGATTAAAACATAGGCTAAGAGATAAGCCTAAACAGGTGTGACAGTTCAAATATGTGATTTCAAATAACGGGTGGGCAGTGAGCAATGACATTTCTATGTACCGAATTTCAAGATCTGGAATGGAATCATATACTCGATTTGGAATTTTTGCTGCCTGATAAATCAAATCAAATGTGACCAACTTGTTAAATGCGTTTGCAGTTTGTGATATCAAACCCTTGAAGACGTGTTATTCAATTCCTGGTTTGCCATGTCTGTTTATATTTAGAGGGAATTGCACAATCTAACCCTAAAACCGAATTGTTTTGCATCCATAATCAACTAATAATTTGCAAGGGTTAACCCCCCCCCCCCCCTAAAAATTTGCAAGACAACCAGTTAAAAAGTGAGAGTGAAACCGGAGGTTGAGGGTAATTAAGGAGGGGAGAGAGACGGAGAAGAGAAGGGGAGAGAGACGAAGGAGAGAGAGGACAATTTTTTAAAAAACTGTTAACTCAACTGTCACTTTGGGGCTTAAAAAAAGATAGGAGGGAGGGAAACAATCAGTTCTCTGAAACCGCCATAGGAGAAACGAAAACGGAAAGAAGAAGAGAAAGAAAAACAGAAGGAAGAAGAAGAACCTGCCAGAAAGGAGAAGAAGAAGCCGGGATCGAAGGAAACCTAACGCTACTGAAGGAAGAAGACGATCCTGACAACGTTTAGAAGAGAGGGGTTGTCGGTTTTCAAGTAAGTAAATCCTAACTCTACCGATTTATTACCGATTGTAGAAATTGAAAGGGGAGGGACCGATTGGAGAACCTGATTTGTTTGTCATGGTTTGAAATTGGATGAAGGGGGTGGAATATCCACTGCCATGTAGGAAGTAATCGGCATCAAGTTAAAAAACAATGGGTGAAAATTTGGGAACGTGGGTGTTCATGACGGGGAGAGAAGGGAAGTACCATTGCCGTGATGATATGGTTAACTCCATGAATGGGGAGGGAAATTGAGGGAAATTGATACATGCAGTGGAACATTGGGTGAAATTGGGGAAATTGGATACGTTATTAGATGGAATAGGTTGACGTGGATGCAAAATTGTGGAAATGGGGGAAATGAGTTAGGTTATTAGAGAGGGAAATTGGAAAAAATGGGGAAAGTCGATGTGGATGCAAAATTTTCAGGAATGAGTTATTAGATTTGTTTACTGTTGTAAAACCTTCGACCAAGGGAAGGAATTGTTGCCACATGCTTTCATGTCATATTTTGAGTATTGAGTTGTGATGTTGAATATTCATCATGTCATGTAAATATGCAAACTAGGTGGAAGCTTATAAAGTTTGCTCTGAATACGGTGACATCTGATATGTTTAAGGTTGAAATATACTTGGAGTTTGATAAGTATAGGGTGAGATATGGTTTCTGTCATGTTGTAATGCAAAGGTGACATGTTATATAACCTTACCGTCATGTGCATTGTGACTGGTGTGATGATAATTAATGAGCATATGTTTGCAGCGGGCTAATGCATGGGTTCCCAATCTGCAGGGTATCAAAAGAGAACATGGCTCGTTCATCTGCATGAACGATTACCCAGACACAAACAACTGGAGAGGTATGGTTTGCGTAGTGTCAAACAAGCGAAGTTGGTTTTACAGATGAGTGGCTCTAACATTTCCACCCCACTATGCATGCCATTTATGCCGTCCCCGAGGACCGACATTTCAAGTGTCCATGCAACCAGTATACCCGGCCCCAGGTCCTTTTAAAAGTTGACGACCACCTGACCACCTTAGACTGGAGTCGTTTGATGGAAAGTCCGTTGGGCAGCATTGCGAGGCTTCCTTCCAATGTCGAGTTCTCATCACAGCTAGTCCACTACGTCTTGCAGCGGCAGATGCGGTCAAAAAAAGGAGCACGGAACCTGTTACATGATCCAAGGCGGCTCCATAGTCCGGTTCTCCATCGTTGAGTTTGCGCTGGTGATCGAACTGAAGTGCTCGTACGTGCTGCGGAATGACGAGACTGAGGCAGACAAGGCGGCCTACTTAGAGTTCTTCGGGGTGGAGAAGCTGAGGATGGAGGACTTAGAAGTAAGCTTCAAAGTGGCGATGAAGTCCGATCATTCCCCCGCTAAGCGCTTTAAGTACGTGTTGCTGATGCTGGTGGAGGGGGTGCTCTTCACGAAGGAACCCAACAACTATGTTCAAGGGTGGGTTATGAACAAGGTGTCGGATGTCGATGCCATCTTGTGTTACCCGTGGGGGCATGCGTGCTACGAGCGAACCCACGATTTCCTTAACCGGGCAGTCGAGCGCAAGCTCCAGCACGGGGTCAGCGGCCCTCACCCATCATACTTGTTAGCCGACTCCCCCCTCGCCTTCCAGGTATGTATACGAAGCTCACTTGACAATGAACTATTTATATTGTACACTTCTCCATGATCACTGGACAATGTAAAATGCAAACTGAATACGATTATATACAAAGTGTCCAAACGTCATCACCTCGGTTTTTTTTTGTAGTTGTGGGTGTACGAGGCTCTATACCTAGTTGCCAAACAATTCGCTATCATCAGCGACGACAAAGTCTACCCTCAGTGCCTGTAGTATAACTTGAAAGAGCACAATATCATGTACAATTATTTTGCCCTTCGCATGCAGGAGTCGAAGGAAGGGCTGGGCAGCTTCTACGCGGTTGATGCTGTTAGGACAATCCTCCTCCCGGATGCCGAGGAGAAGCGGAATGGGGTTGTCCTTGGTGCCGTCTACCCGATAGAGAAGCCGGATAAGTTCTTCAATGACCTCGTCTAGGAGTTCATTGTCGCTGTGCGACAAAGGGCTAGCACGACGCAGGCATCCGGGTCAGGCACGCAACATGAGGGAAGTACGACGGCAACCCAAGTGGATGTGTCCATGATTTTGTCTAAGATGTATGAAATGGGGATGACCATAAGGATAAATTTTAATGAGAGGATGCAAACAGTTGAGGCGGCGATGGAGGAGCTCAAGAGGGTGGTGATGGGGAAGAAGGTAGCCGAGGACGAAGTCACACACTCGCTGGAAAAGGGATGGAACCCAATATTGGAAGGAACCTGAACATGTTGAGGACCGGGTTGATGTTATTGAAGTGTTGGCTGAGGGCTCTAAAACTGAGGCGAAACGGCTTGGGGACATAGAGAAGGCAACCGCTACTGAGATAGACGCACCCATCACCCAAACAACCGCTGGCTACCCGCGCCCGCATTTGCGGACGGGCTTGGACATGACTTTCAACCCGTTAAGCGGGCTTAGCCCGGCCCGCGTCCGCAACAACGAGACGAATTTTTGGCTAAAGCCCGTCCCAAGCCCGGCCCGCGCCCGCGTTTGCCCACTAGTCTCTCTCCGAGTGACGAACCACTTGCTGACGGTCTCAAGGATGGCATCTATAAGGGCTGTTAGCGACAAATCCCGTAGATGTTTGAACACCGTGTTCAAGCACTCGAAGTTATTAGTGGTTGTGATGTTGTACCTATTCCCAATGTAGAACACCCTTGATCAGCTGTTGAACCCAACCTCCTTAATGTCTTGGCTCGCTGCAGGACCCCGTGCACAGAACTCCGCGTACAACGACTGGAACTCGTCGTACGTGTAAGCTTTAGCCATCATCACGAATTGGTCCATGCTTCTGCACTTGAATCATAACCAGACGTGTTGAAATAAGTGTCATGTGCATATGCCATGCTTCACGAATACGTAGCTATCACGTATGCCCTTCTTGATGCTAATGTGGTGGTCAGATACCCACATCAACCTGGATCAACCGGGCTTGATGCGCCTTCTAGTAGTTGCATCTGACCCATAGCTGTGACTTCACGAGCGACTGCACTTGCTCCGGAACCAGGGGCTTCTTTGACCATACGAAACTTCACATGCCCATTCACAAACAAGTTGATATTAAGTCATGGCCAATCTTCTACCAACACGTGTGTCCAGTTTACCGTTACGTTTGTCCAGTGTATATCATTTGGTGTACAACTCAATTGGGAAAGTGGACACTAATTTTACCTATCGGCATCTACATTGTAAGGACAAAGTACGTGTTCAAGGTGAACCGCATACATGTCGACAAGCCGTTGGCTCAGCTGCGTGTATGTCGCACGACGCTTTTGTGTGATCACCTCGTTCAGCTCGGACGTGTGCTCGTCCACAAGCTTCCAGATCATCCATAACCGCGAGTTCTTGTAATTCGATGACCAACATGACCACTTCCACTTGGCAACATCGCACACTACAACATACAAGCTCTTCATCAACTTCTTGACCTTGGTTGTGAAGCACCTAGCTAGACTCGCCCTCGTTATGATTTTCTGCACCTCCTCCTTGTTCCGAAATACGTTTCCCTCCCGGAGCTTAACAGTGGACTGGCGGGCATCCAATGGGTTCACCGCCACCATTGGTTCACTTTCAGCAGGCTTCGGCAAAGCTCCCGACTTCCATTTTCCTCATTCGTATGCTTCCTCTACTTCCCTCACCGCTCCTCTGCCTCATAATCCCATGACAAAAACTTCGTCGGACCAGAACTCCCGTGCTCAGATTTAACCACTTTTGGGATTGCATCATCCTCATCGGAGGAGCTGCTGAGATCAACGGTGACTCGATCAACACCACGTGGGCTGAATTCATCTTCCAGGTCACTGCTGACATAAATGACCTGTTTCCCACATTTAACTGTGTCGGCATTCTTTTCCCTCTTTGCAAACTCCCGTGGGATGCCGAACTCTCGTGCTCAGGTTTAACCACTTTTGGGTTTTGCATCATCCTCATTGGAGGAGATGCCGAGATCAACGGCGACCTGACCAACACTACCACGTGGGCTAAATTCATCTTCCAGGTCACTGCTGACATAAATGACATGCTTCCCACGTTTAACTACGTCGACATTCTTTGCCCTCTTCGCAAACTTCAACTCCTCACTTGTCCGTAACTGGTCAGAACTTTCGTGTAACTGGACACATGATGTTTCTAACTGAATACCCGTTTGATTTACCTAGACAACTTGTCCTCCCAAAGCTTTGTCTTCTTCATCAAGTGCCAAGGGGGGTCCGTCTGTGGGTGATCTTCTTGGGTCACGGGAAACCCAGTTAACGGCACTACAACGTCCTTCCCCTGGAGGAGACAAACCACTACCGTCTGAGTCATCCGTTGTCGATCCTTGCGTATTTGCCACGTCTCCACCAACCTTGCGTCGCAGGGAGACATTGAGGTCGATAGGCTAGGATCGTTCTCTAGATAGCCCATTTACAAACTCGTAGGCCTGCAAGTCTTCGTCATCCCCAATGGCAAACGACATGCACTCTTCCTTCTCCGGCTTTACATATGTGAGCTCGACGTCATGCCTCATCCCATCGACATTAAACTTGTTCATCAACTATTTCTTAAGATTGACGTAGTCAATCTTTTTGTCCACCAGCACGACCTTTTGGCTCCTTGACCCCCTTGAAGACCCAAGTGCCCCCTTCACACGACCACCATCCTGCAAACAATACAGTAATACAAACGGATGATTTGTCTCCTGTTGCATTACATAGGGCGATAGCAAATCAATTTTACAACAAGATGTACATAGAAACAACACTTACCTTACGTAGAGAGAAAACTTACCCATTTTCTATCAGGGCGGGAGAATGTCTAGTAACTTCCAATATGTGTCCTGTGATTCTTCTTTATCTATCCAGTGAAATGTAGCTGCTTACAAGTCAACTTTTTAATGAACCCAGACCCACTTGCTTCTTCTTCGATGACTTCTTTCTCTTTCTTCAGATTTAATTCCCCCAGGTCCCCATTAAATGTGACGCCTATCATTCCTCTCATCTCCTTATAATATAGACCCCCACATCATTGGCCACCAATCCTCCTTCTTCAAATGCCACCGGCATTTAAAGTTCCCCTACAATGCATTAATGTGACCTAATGATTTGCTGCAAAATTTCTTCAATGTTTATATACTTTCCCCCTCCTCCATCCTCTTTCCCCTTCTTCTGTTTTGGCGACATTGCTAGGCGGGAATCTCGGGCTCCCTCCTTTACTGCAATTTCCCTCTTCCAACTCTCTCTCTCTCTCTCTCTCTCTCTCTCTCTCTCTCTCTCTCTCTCTCTCTCTCTCACTTGTCCTGTCGTCGAGCACAAAATGTCCAGTCTCTCCCCTCATGACCTGCTACCGGTTTCAACTTCAACCTGGATATCCGATTTTGTCCAATTTTTTCCGGATTGGGTTAACCCTGCCAACTTTTCCCAAAAGTGGGTTAGTTTAGCAAATCACCCTTAAATTTATGTGTCAACTTTACAAGTTAAAAGTAAGTGGAGTAGTTTTTAGATGGGAAATTTACATAGAACCACCCTTTAAATTAGAGATTTTCACTAAACCACCCCTTAAATTCAAAATTAAAGAAAATCACCCCTTAAATGGTCTCTATCAACAAATCACCACCCTTTATCCATTTTCGTTAATCTATCATTAAAATGTTAAATATATTATATTTTAATATATTTAAACATAAATATAATTATAAATATATTTAAATTTTTTTTTACTATTGGATTAAATTTTAAGGATCGTTTTTTTTAAATAATAAAAATGTACCCCGGAATTATTGTCCCAATTTGTTTTTGGAATTTTTAAGCAATTTTCAAAATAGAATGTAGAATACTCTTTTAATTATAATATGATTAGAAATCATAGTTTCTATTTATAAAGTTAAAAAAAAATCTTAAAATTATCATTTATTTGTATTTTAAATATTGTCATTCAATAACTAACCTTTGATGAAAATTCAAAAAGATCTATAATTATATTTAAGTTACGCAATTAATCGACAAACTATTTTTAAAAAAAATTTACTAACATTTTGATTTCACTGCATGCGAATTCCCATATATAAATTTGTTTTTTTATATAAAAAACATTATCTCTAACAAATAAAATAGATTAAATCCATAAGTTGAAAAATATTAAAACATACATAGTTAACCTAGGTTAACCAAAAAAAGGGTGAGGGGTGGTGATTTGCTAATGGAGACTATTTAAGGGGTCTTTTTTTGTAATTTTAAATTTAAGTGATGATGAAGTGAAAACCCTATATTTAAGCATTGAAACACCTTTAAGATTCACCCTCTTAGGAAATCATTGAAACACCTTCAAGATCAGATCACGTATATCATTTTATATTAGCTAGTTGCACAGAACCTGTGAAGCACGTGCGTGTGTACCTTTCGTGTAAAGTTAAAGATAAAATTATATTTAAACGTTTGAGTTTTTGTATAGTTTATCTTCAATCGAATATTGGTTAAAGATGAAATCCACAAAAAGAAACGTATGTAAAACAACCCAATTTGTGCTCTTGACAATGTTTACATTTTAGAGGTGCATTATTCAACTCTGACATGATACAAAAGAAAGCACACACTGAAAACTCAATAAATAAAGGCAAAAGCTACACATACATAATGTTATTGGACATTGTTACAGATTACTTGGTTGAGTCCAGTGAGTGGACAACACACACTGAAGGGAACTGCCTTTATGTATTTGATGAAATGCTTTACTGATCTCAGCAAGTGTTACTTAGACGCTCCACCATCAGGAGTTTAGATTTGTAAATGAAGTATGTTCCCTGCAAAAAAAAGGAGATAATATTAAAAAATCAATAATTTTTACATATTAAAATTTATCAAAAATATTACATGCGCTATATGATACGAGCCTTTTTTAATATTTCAAAGGAAACAACATTTTTTACTGCGTTGTTTGTTTTTTCGGTTAAAAACATGGTAAGAACTAAGAACCTTTATACAATTTTGGTTTTTAGCTCGTGATAGTGCTACATATAGTTGGCCATGTGAAAAGCAATGTTAATGTAAACACACTACAACTTGCTCTAATGTTTGTCCCTGTGCTTTGTTTATTGTCATTGCAAAACACGATTTGAATGGGAATTGCTTTCTTTCAAAATTGAATGAATACTTTATTGAAGAAGGTGGTTTTAATGTTATCCTTGGAAGAAATACTTTTTCACCTTTATAATAGCATGTTGCTATTTCACAATGTATGAGATTTTTTGAGAAACTTTTGCCGATTAATCTTGTTCCATTACATAATCCTAATGATGGATCTAAGTTTCGGAGCAATATAACTGAACAATTTTCTTTTAAAATAAGTTCATGTGGACTCATACCACTTGGGCATAATGAATTTAAAAACTCTAATGGATATGCGTTGTTTTTTTCATCAATTACAGAGTCAAAATTTTTATATGTAATGGATTTTTCTCTAAATTTTTCAGTCATTCCTTTATTTATATAGTCTACATCCTCATTTTCTGGTGTTAAAATTGATCGGGAGCTAAAAAAATTCTAGATTAAGAGAAGTACTTTCTAATTCTGGGAAGATTGTTGTAGCTAGATAGTCAAAGTATTCAATCTAATTGTTAAAGGATGTGACAATTTCATGTGGAAGTTGGACTAAACTACTTCACGTTGCAGTTCTCCGTTGCCCAATTTTAATAAAAAATCTGCAAACTTATAATCTTCCTTTGCTCTCATGTTTTTAGTGAGTCTAAACTTTATAAGATAAGACCATATGTAAGAGCTTACCAAGCTAGCATCAACTGCTTTGTGTTCTATTTTAAGTGGTAGCACAAGCAGAACTTGTCGAAAATCGCCACCAAAAACTACAGTTTTTCCACCAAATAAATCACTACTATTACACATATCTTAAAGAAGTAAATGTAATGCTTTTATATTTGTTTTTTTTTTGTTGCCATCGATGCTTCATCCCAAATAGTTAATGTGGTGTTTCGTAGTAACTCAGACAAGCTACTTTGTTTGGAAACATTACATGTAAATGAAATTTCATCATCCATTGGTAATTTGAATATGGAGTGTGCAGTTCTCCTTGTTGGGATATTAGATGCAGCAATTCCTGAGGTAGCAGTTGAAAGAACTATTTTACCCATTGATCTTACTTTTGCATATAACATACAATACCAAAATGTTTTCCTTGTTCCTCCTGGTCCATCTATGAAGAATGCACCGGATTGTTTTAGCTTTTATGTATCTCATAATGCATTTGTAAGCAAAACGTTGGTCGCTTTTTAACATTTTTGAAGCATTGGTGTAAATTGAAGGAACAGGTGCAGATAATGCATCACTTATATCTCTTGAAATTCTAAATGTATTATCTTGAGGTTGAAGAAGATCTTCAAGCTTGTAATCTTTTATTGATTTTCCCATACCTTCTAAGTGTCTTTCAACTTCTCTATATATATGTAAGTTGCAAAACCTTAATATCATCTTCTCTGTGATGTTGTCTAAAATCTTCCGAAAGAGCTTTATAATATCTTTCCCAAAGAGTAAGAGGATTTGCAGGTTGACAAAAGATTAGCAAAGTTGCAAATAAACGTCGTAATGTGCTAGGCATTTGAATTCGCATGGCTTCAATCATGCATGATTCCACATAATCATCATCTTGTAGTAGTCCATTTTTCCGTGCTGCTTCTTGGAATGTATTACATATCCTTTAACATTTAATAAGTCTTTAAAAGATGTCGGAACACGAACATGTGTAAGAAATAATCTCAAATAATATCTTTCTCCTTCTGAAGGCCAACAATGAGCTAGTCTACCAACTGCAATTTTTTGTTTTCTTTTATCCCATGTTTTAGATAATTTGTTCCAAACAAAATGTTATGGAAATTCAGAATATAGGTATTTTTCATCTTGATTGTTTTTTAGCGTCAAAAGTTTTAGTTAACATTATGGTCAATCGTTGATCATCATAAGCTACTCTTTGTAGGTTTTCAGGTTCTGCAAAGTTGATTAAATTGCATTTTTTGGTAAATGTATTTGTAAAGGAATCACGGGTGGGTTAATATCATATAGATCAAAAGAAAAAATTCTCCATGCAACTTCAGGAGGAGATGTCCACCTACCAGATTGATAACTATGTATTTCATCATTTTTGTTTATAGAATCTTGAACAATATTGAAGTTGACAGGATCATGTCCTCTCTCTCTCTCGATATATATATATATATATATATATATATATATATAGGGAGTGATTCTAGAGTGCACACCCCTTAGGATGTACCTTGTGCACATTTATATACCATTGATTGAAACAAATGGAAGGTGGAGATTAATTCAGATTTTTTGAGTTTTTTTTCAATTAAAATAGAATGGTCCCACATAAATCTCACCTTCACTCTCCCTCCTCCTCTTTGTGCGCGAGTCCCAACTTCCCATTTTCAGTTTTTTTTTGTTTTTTTTTTATTTTTAAGATTTGGATGAGTGTAAATTTTTATTTTTTTCTCATTTATCAATTCCGCTGAATATTCACATAATTTCATTTGTTTAAAAATTTGACGATTCCACCGAATAATGTTTTACACTTCCATTCAATTCAGATCAAAATTTATCAATTCGACTGAATAATTTGTCACATGTTACCGAATAATGATTAGTTTTTTTTTTTGTCAATTAAAGAAACCTCAAATCTCTAAATAATACTTAAAATTTATATGAATAATCCTTCATATTTTACCGAATAATGTCTCACATTTCACTGAATAATGTTTTGTTTGATGTTGTCAGGCCAAAGAGTCCATATTCCGACGAATAATAAAACAGATTTCACCGAATAATTTACCAACTCATTACCACTACTAGCCAAAATTTGATATATACGTATGAATAATTTGACGAATAATGAATAAAAATTATGCATTTCGAAAACCCTAATCGCCCACCCAACCACCCCCCACCCCCGCCCACCACCCACTGTCACCCATCGTCAAATTCAATTCAGTGGTTTTTCGATCGATCGGCCCCTGCCCACCCACCCACACCTAGGCGTGGCCACGGGTCGGACCCGCCGGGTCGACGGGTTCGACCCGCCGGGTCAAGGGTCAGGGTTGGCCGACCCGAACCCGTCAACCCGTAAATCTCACGGGTTGACGGGTTCGGGTCAACCCGTTGACCCGTTGACCCGTTGACCCGCCGGGTCGACCCGTACGACCCGGCGGGTTACATTATTTTAAAAAAAAAATCTTTTTTTTTTTTTAAAAAATGACTATTAAAAATAAATAAATAAATAATATGTAAAGATTTTATCTTCACAACACATTTTATCACTTTCATATGAAGTGTTAAAAATGTAGGAAGATTATATCTCCATATTAATTCTTTCATCCACAATAATTTCATTGTGTGATGTAAGAGAAAAAAAATGAGAATATATTTCTCAAACTTCATTTCCAACTTAATTTCCAATGTAGGAAATGTAGGAAACAAGTGAAGTGGAAGAAATGTGGTAATGGGATACATATATATAGCCCCATGTCTTCTCATTCTAACTCCATATTTTCGATGTGGGACAAAGCCTTTGTCCCACATTGGAAATGAGGGGAATGAAGGAAGACTTCCAAGTCTATAAAGAGAGAAGGATGGGGTTTATTTGTTTCACATTGCACATTGCATATTAGTTTATGTATTATTGTGAGTTATTTTAAGAATAATTTACATAATATTATAAATTTATTTTATTAAAAATAAATTTTTCAAAAAAAAAATATTTTTGAAAAAGCGGGTTGACCCGGCGGGTCGACCCGCCGGGTCACGGGTCACGGATTCTCCGACCCTAACCTTAACCCGCTACCCGTCCCCACCCGCCAACCCGGCAACCCGGAACCGGCGGGTCACGGGTTGACCCGTAACCCGTGGCCAAGCCTACCCACACCCCTCCCCCCACCCCACCTGACCCTCACCCATCGTCAAATTCAATTTGATGTTTTTTAGATCGGCTGGCCTTGCCCACCCAACCACCCCCCACCCCCACCCTACACCCACAAAAAAAAAAACCCCAGATGAAAGCCAAGGAGGAGCGAGATTGGGAAATCGAACCGAAGGCCAAACTGAATCTGTGCAGCAAGTCTTCGTCGGCCTTGATTTGGGCACAAATTGCCATCGTCATCGACCCTCCTTACCCAAGCATCACCCACCTTTTCCGTCGCCGTCGTCGGCCTTGATTTAGGCACAAATCGACATCGCCATCGACGGAGAAAAGTGATGCTGCGTTTGAAGCAAACCTAGGGTTTCACGCTTCCGCCTGGCCATGCCTATCCTCTCTTCGACTCGCATCCGCCTAGCCTCATCGCCGATTGCCGAATGAAAAAGCAGACAACTCGGCTCCACAGATCCACCGAAGAAGAAGAAGAATAAGATTGGGATTAGGTTTTTATTTCCCAAAATCACACGCGCTCCTCTTGCTCTTGGGAGTTGAAATCTATTGGGCCCCACAATTGTGCACAAAGTACACCCTAAGGGGTGTGCACAATTAATCCATCATATATATATATATATATATATATATATATATATATATATATATATATATATAGAGAGAGAGAGAGAGAGAGAGAGAGAGAGAGAGAGAGAGAGATAGATTTTACAGCTTTGATTGTGGAACAAATTTCAACATTCACGTGACAATCAAGCATTGCTAAAAGATAAGGGTTATAAGGAATAACCCATCTATTGTCAATCAATTCGCCTCTTACAAACACGGCACACACAAAACCACCACTAGCTGCCACCACTGGCTCTACTCCGGCGCCCTCTCCCGCTAATGCCTCCCAATCTGTGATTTCTTCTGCTACCTCTCCGATGCCCTCATCTGCCAGATCTCCAGGTAGGGTAAGCGTGAAAGCGCAGTGCCCTCCTCCTCCCAAGCTATTGAAACCAACCAAGCTCTTACAACATTCCATCCCTCTGCCAGGGCCTCCAAATGGGCGAATGTAGCATCCTCAACCCACAACCCCCCACCCAAGCCTCCCAACCCTCTGCCTCCTAAGGTACTGAAACCTTTCAACCCTCCGCCTCCCATTGTACTGAAACCACCCAAGCTCCTGCAACCTCCCATCCCTTTGCCTCCCAAGCTCCTAGAACCTTTTGTGGTTTGCCATCTTCCCCATCTCCATCGCAGGTTTGTGAATAGGGCTCGTCATCTGAGACATAAGACAACGCAACTTCTGGGAACCCCGTCGACGAGGATGCCCCGGAGATTGTCGAAGGGTAAGAAAACGAGGAAGGATAACAAGATGAGGAAGAAGCCCAAGAAAATGAGGAAGAAGCCCCTCGATGGAACAGACCAGTCTTCTTTTCACTGGTCAATGGATCGTAAGTCAACTTTGTATTTATTTTTTTAGCCTAATTGCTCTTGATTTAGTTTTGCTAGCTAAGATTTGTTTTGCTTGGTAAGAGAGCTTCTGCAATTGTGTGTATAATATGTTGTAATGGAACATTGAATGCATGTTTTAAATAAATAATTGAACATCTGCAATTGCTTGCTAAGACAGTTTCTTAAATGATTGACCTTCTGAACACATTATTTTACTTCTATCATCTATTTTGATGGTGTTAGAAGTAATTTTGTTGCTCCTTTACGAGACATAGAGTGCATTTATAATTGCTTTGATCTATGGTCATGAAGCCTAACATATTTCTGAGAATTTTGTATGTCTTGCTGGAACTTTGAATAGATGGTTTGAACTTCTGTTTGTGTTGAAGGAGTAGGAAGTGAAATTTGTTGCTCCATTATAGAACCTAGGGTGCATTCTTAAATTATTTAATCTATGGTCATGGAACTTAGAGTGCTTCTGTTAATTGTGTTTGTGTCTTTGTCGAGTTTCATAGGTAAGCATGATTGCATTTCTCAAGCCAACTCTGTATGTTTTGTCATGCTAAATTTTGTTACCAGTTTCATGATTAAGCATGATTAAGTATGATTTCATTTCTCAATCCAACTCTGTATGTTTTTTCATACTAATTTTTGTTACCAATTTCATGGTTAACCATGGTTAAGCATGAGTTCATTTCTGAAGCCAACTGTGTATGTTTTTTCATGCAAATTCTTGTTATCAGTTTCATGGTCAAGCCAACTCTGTATGTTTTTTCTCAAGCCAACTATATTGATAACATTTGTTATATTTTTTGGGTTTTACGTGAAGCTTTGATTCAACAAATCTTGTGTATGGTGTCATGCTCCAAGTTATTCATTCACATTTCGATGGAACCTATATAAGGTGGAGTGATGTTCCTGAAACAACAATAGAGTTATGGTGGGGAATGTTCAAGGTAAAAAAAAATTCATTACTTCTGCTAACATTCAGTGCTTAAGTGTGAATTAATTACAAGTTGACTTCTTTGATCAATATGTCCAAAAGCAAACACGATGGGATGAAAACGTCTACTCAGAAGCATCTTTGTACAAGGCTTTCAACACAAAGGGAGGGGACCACCTTAGGAACATATTTGGGAATGCTCGCAATGGAAAAACAAAGAAGAAGCCTACATGGGTGAAGCAAGTGATATGGGCCCAAATGGTGGATAAATGGGTAAAAGAGGAAAATTTTCGCCATTAATCTGAAGTTAACAAGCAAAACAGAGCCATTGCAACAAACAAAGGGACTCCAATTTTCAGCGGTGGATCGGTTTCGACAACTGTAATCTAGGATCGATTGGTATGTCAACCTTAAATCAATTACTATTGTTTTCCCATTTCATATAGTTTCAATCACTCTTACATTCATTATTAATCATCTATTTGGTTTGCATATGTGCACTAATTAAATGAAAATATTTACTTACAGAGCCAGGAGCTTGGAAAAGATCCAACCCCAAAGCAAACATTTGAAAGGGGCCATAGGAAAAGAGATGGATCTTGGGCTGGTGTTCAATGCCAAGAAATTGTGGTAAGTAACAACTTCAATCGACCCTTTATGTTATGTACTGGTTATGTGAATAGTCTTTATGTCTTTGTTTGGTACCTTGCTATGCTTAGGTATTTTTTATGTTGTTGTATGGGTTGTGAGTGCATCCGCTTCAAATATGTGATTATGATGTGTAGGTACTACTATGTATTTTGTGTGTTGTTGTTTGGGTTGTGTTGTTTATGCTATTGAGCAATTATGTTTTATGAAACTAGTTAGTATATATGTCTATTTTTTAAGGGTTAGTTTGGAGGGAATTGGTTGTGTTGTCAAGTATGTCTGTTTTATTGCATACTTACAATAGCGGGAAATTACTTAAGATGATGAAATTGGTTAGTATGTCTATTTTATTGCATACTTAAGATGATGTGATCTTTTATTTCATACTTACAATAGCTGGAAATTGCTCACAACATTTTACACCATAAAAATTAAACTCTGACTCAACATTTGTGAATGTCTGATAAATTGGTTTTGTTGTGTTGCATTAAACATTTTATACCATAATGATGATGTGATCTAATTTTATTGTTGTTGTTGCCGCTACTTTCTTTACATTGTTTTCTTGTTGTGATCTTTTAATATCTGATAAATTGGTTTTGTTGTGTTGATTTCTTTTACATTGCTGTTGGTTTTTTTGTGTTGCATTAAACATGTTGGTCGTGTTCTTTGGCTAGGAAAAGTTCAACCATTTGGTAGAAGAAGAGGCCTTGCTTGATGACGATGTCTCTGAGAATGCATCCCACTTGGTTGACATGAATGCTTTGTGGATCAAGGCGACATGAGGTGTGAAGAAAGGCCGGGTTGTGGGCATAGGATCAGAGTCACCAGCTTTCTTGTAGTCAATGCCGAAACTAGAAGCTGTTACAATGGCTATTGTAGCTGTTAGTGATGCCTCTTTGAAAGACTACGTCATCTCTGAGCTTTCAAGAATGAAGCAAGACTTGAGAGAGTAAAATGGTGAAGTTAGGGGGTCAGGTGCAGAGCCAGGTGACCACAAACCTTAGGCAAGAAATATTGTCATTTGGAGATCGAGTGCAGGAACAAGTCAGCTCAAGTGTCCGACAAGACATGATAGCTATTGGGGAGCAACTAATGGGCGAGACTAGGAAAGCTAATGAAGCTTGGCAGGAGAAGCTCCTCAGCACCATGATGCAGTTTTGTCAGGGAAAAGGCAAATCAAAGTAAGTAGCGTGTTTCTGTTTTGGGTTCTCACGTTGATAGCATTCATTTAGGTAGGCATAATAGGTTGCATTTAGCTTAGTTAAGATGCATTTCATTGATGGATTAAACACGATTTGCATATTAGTTCTCTATGTTGTCGGAGTCGGAATCTACACGCTTTTATTGATTATTTCAGGTAATGGTGGATCCGAAGAGGAGACATGAGTTGATAACGCATTAGATGAGAATGTCTAGTTGATCGAAGAAGCTTACATGAAGATCTCAAGAGGTCATGAGAAGAAGAAGCGAGCTTAAACGAAGAACAAGTCTGCAGAAGTTGTCGCCATACATGCTGAACTTGTTTTGCACTTTTTGGAGGCCTCGGTTGCCCGATCGACTATTATGACCATGCGTTGGAAAGCTCTTTCATAGAGCTACAACTTTCATGTTGACGTCGAGAGCTGATTCAAAACAGATTTTCCGTGAAAGGCCTCTGGCTGCGGCCGCAGCAGGCATGCCGCGGCCGCCGCCAATCAATTCGCAGCATGGGTTGTCAAGCGACGCCGTTTTGTTTAAATGAAACCCTAGTTTTTATTCTTAGTTGTTTTGTGGCCGACTTGGGTCTTTTATAAGGCCAAATTTAGTTATTTTTCTAGAACTTCTATTCTATTCTATTCATCAGACACTTTAGAGATTTTGAGCGATGTTTTCCATGAGGAACTAAACTCATCTATTCTGCCTGCAGTTTGAAGCTTTATTCAGATTGATTGTGAGTTTCTAATTTTCGTTCCTTGTTTCTTATATTTGAATGCTTCAACTTCTTTGTGCTTGATTGATTATTGTTTTGTTTATCTTGTTTGGCCAACTTGTTAGATCAATTCAATCGCTAAGGTTTTGTAGATTCCTGGTTGTGAACCTTAACCTAAGTGGCAAACTTGTTCCTTTAGGGCTGGTTGAACTAATTGAATGAGTAGGAAGTTGAATATGTTGTTAAATCCCTCTTTAGGGACTGCAAATACTTTGGATAATCTCTGAACTTAAAGCTATCAATTGGGTTAAATCCTTCTTTAGGGACTATTCGATTGATAAGGGTTGCTAAGACTGGTTGGACTAGTAACTATATTAGGTCGGGACAAGGGCATTCATAGGAAACTTAATAGGACGAGAAGAAGTTATAAGGATCGCTTCAATCCAATAAAGTGGAAAATTGTAGGTAGAATTGCTTCTCCCAATTGTCTAAAACCAAATTCATTTACTTTGCTTTGATAAAAGGCAAAACTTTCATACTCAAACCCCCCTCTTTGGTTACTTTGATTGACACTTAAGTCATACTTGAGTTATAGTTTTCCCTGTGGATCGACCTCTTGCTTATCTCTACACTTGCTATAGGTTTGAGTTTTCTTTGGCGGTAGTCAACGATAGGTTTTACCTCCGTCAAATTTGGCGCCGTAGCCGGGGAAATTTATTAATTCTTGTGTGTTTTTAGGGCTGATTTTTGGTGTGGACCACTTACATGGTCTGCGCTCTTGCTACTAACATATGTTGATGGTGAGGTTATTGCAGTTATCTGAAGAGAATTTTCATCAATACTTTATCAGACTGCAGGAGTACATTAACGATGTTTATTCATGGGGATATCAAGCTAGTATAAGGGAAGTGCTTCTATGCATCTTTGATGGCATGACTACTGAGACACGAAGTCTTGCCGAGCGCCTGAGTGATGGAGGTTTATTAGATATGGGACTCTCGGAGATGTGGGAATTTTTCTGCTACATGGATAATCAATATGCGCAGAACGAGTCACTTTCTCTAGTATCTCAAATCGTTGAGACCTCTGTTGCACCTCTTGAAGTCATTGTGGAAAATCACATTGAGAAGATTGAGGAAGAAGACACTCCATCTGATGAGATCATCCCTAGCTCGCCCATTGATGAATCAGGTCCAGAGCCTATTGCTGAGGCTACAGAGCAGATAAAGGTCATCTCCTGCACTCGAGAGAATATTGGTGAATACATTGATCCATTTGACTCCTACTTTGACAAGCCACCAGTAGAACTGAATTGGTGGTATTATATACCCTTTGTGGGTAGTCAAGCTCCTGAATACAATAAGTCTAAACGGTTCTTAAATGTATTATTATTTAGTTTCAATTTATTTGTATGTAGCGCATGCTTGTTTGTTAGTTGTGCACAAGAGAATGACAGGTTGTTGAGGGCTTTGACTATGTCTGATTAGTCTCGCAAGCTTAAGCAAAACGTCGAGCCAACGACTTAAAACAAAGGCGCTTCTCGGGAGGCAACCCGAGGTAAGTTTTTCTTTCTTTTTCCTTTTCCTCTTCCTTCACCTTGATTATATTTGATTTACTTTTGTTGTCTTTATTGTTTCATTGAGGACAATGAAAACTATAAGTGTGGGGGAGAGGAATTCTGTATATAGATGCAAATAGGAGATCATATTTAAATTTCTGCACCATGTTTAATTTATTTCATTTTTTTATTAATACCTTTTTTATTTTCGTAATTAAAAAAAAATCGAAAATCCCAAAAAGAAGCATGCATTGCATATATATGTGTTATTCAAACACCAATCTAGCTTACTTTGTCCTCTTATTTAAATTTCAAGCATGATCATATAAATCCCACGGAGTTGTGAATGTTTTGGCCTTGTCTATATTTGATTTTTGTGACACATGAGCTAGCGAATATAATTGAACATGTATGATTGAGCTAAAGTATATTGAAGTCCTAAAAACATGACCTTGTGAGAATGTTTAGCCTTATTTGAAATCTTTTGCTCAGTTATGTGAATTACTCTCCTTGTGTTGCTATCTCTTGGCATTGACTGCAGTATCTATTTTTCAAGACCGACTCACATGTTTGCTGCTTGCGGAGTTTATGTTTATATTTTAAGTCCTTTGATTAGAATTTGTGCATATTTAGTGAATAAGGTGGCAATGGTTGATGCACTTAGTAACCGGAACTACGCATGACACCCATGGGTATGATTCGCGCAAAAAGGTGTTGAAAACTATCCACTAGGAGAGAAAGCTTGATCATTGAGTAACCAGGTTCAATCATGACACCCATGTTTGCAACTTGCGTCAAAAGATGTTCAAGTGGACTTCATATTAGTAGGTTGAGGTGTTGATAGACCGGGGTCATTCATGACACCCATGTTTGCGCCTCGCGTAAGGGAAGCACCAAGACAAGAAAAAAGAAAAAAAAAAAAAGAAAAAAAAAGAAAGAAAAAGTGTCACATTTTATTTAGTTGTCTTTATTGTATCCCGCAAGTAATGACATTTCAATATATATTTGGTGATATGGTGGTCAATGTCTATGAGCTTAGTGCATTTTGGATTGAGTTGAGAGTTTTACCTTAAAGCCAAAACACATGAGTGAAACACATATTTCTGGTGAGGTTGGATGATGTCTACTTCTAAGCTTTGATCACTGAAATGCATGCTATGACGTTTGTTTGCTTGGTTTATGTTTTCACCTGCTATGATGTTGCTTTTTGATGAGGTTGAAACTTGAAGGGATTTCCTGTGGGATGCGTTGATTCATGTTCATTCTATCATTGCTTGAGGACAAGCAAAAGTTAAGTGTGGGGGAGTTTGATAGCAGGCATTTAGGTAGGCATAATAGGTTGCATTTAGCTTAGTTACGATGCATTTCATTGATGGATTAAACACGATTTGCATATTAGTTCTCTATGTTGTCGGAGTCGGAATCTACACACTTTTATTGATTATTTCAGGTAATGGTGGATCCGAAGAGGAGACATGAGTTGATAACGCATTAGATGAGAATGTCTAGTTGATCGAAGAAGCTTACATGAAGATCTCAAGAGGTCATGAGAAGAAGAAGCGAGCTTAAACGAAGAACAAGTCTGCAGAAGTTGTCGCCAGACATG
This sequence comes from Persicaria tinctoria, assembly GCA_037127255.1. Taxonomy (NCBI): domain Eukaryota; kingdom Viridiplantae; phylum Streptophyta; class Magnoliopsida; order Caryophyllales; family Polygonaceae; genus Persicaria; species Persicaria tinctoria. The sequence continues at coordinate 33,118,323 of JBANSL010000004.1, read as the reverse complement.
CTGAACTTGTTTTGCACTTTTTGGAGGCCTCGGTTGCCTGATCGACTATTATGACCATGCGTTAGAAAGCTCTTTCATAGAGCTACAACTTTCATGTTGACGTCGAGAGCTGATTCAAAACAGATTTTCCGTGAAAGGCCTCTGGCTGCGGCCGCAGCAGGCATGCCGCGGCCGCCGCCAATCAATTCGCAGCATGGGTTGTCAAGCGACGCCGTTTTGTTTAAATGAAACCCTAGTTTTTATTCTTAGTTGTTTTTTGGCCGACTTGGGTCTTTTATAAGGCCAAATTTAGTTATTTTTCTAGAACTTCTATTCTATTCTATTCATCAGACACTTTAGAGATTTTGAGCGATGTCTTCCATGAGGAACTAAACTCATCTATTCTGCCTGCAGTTTGAAGCTTTATTCGGATTGATTGTGAGTTTCTAATTCTCGTTCCTTGTTTCTTATATTTGAATGCTTCAACTTCTTTGTGCTTGATTGATTATTGTTTTGTTTATGTTGTCTGGCCAACTTGTTAGATCAATTCAATCGCTAAGGCTTTGTAGATTCCTGGTTGTGAACCTTAACCTAAGTGGCATACTTGTTCCTTTAGGGCTGGTTGAACTAATTGAATGAGTAGGAAGTTGAATGTGTTGTTAAATCCCTCTTTAGGGACTGCAAATACCTTGGCTAATCTCTGAACTTAAAGTTATCAATTGGGTTAAATCCTTCTTTAGGGACTATTCGATTGATAAGGGTTGCTAAGACTGGTTAGACTAGTAACTATATTAGGTCAGGACAAGGGCATTCATAGGAAACTTAATAGGACGAGAAGAAGTTACAAGGATCGCTTCAATCCAATAAAGTGGAAAATTGTAGGTAGAATTGCTTCTCCCAATTGTCTAAAACCAAATTCATTTACTTTGCTTTCTTTACTTCGCTTTGATAAAAGGCGAAACTTTCACACTCAAACCCCCCTCTTTGGTTACTTTGATTTACACTTAAGTCATACTTGAGTTATAATTTTCCCTGTGGATCGACCTCTTGCGTATCTCTACACTTGCTATAGGTTTGAGATTTACTTTGACGGATCAACGACTGGTTTTCCCTCCGTCACACGTACTGTCTTCAGACTTTGTCGTATTTGTAAATGTCGTGTTGTTGAACTTGCGGGTTTGTTTTGGTTGTGTTGTGGATGGTTGAACTTCTGGTTGTGTTTTGGATGGTCAAACTTGTGGTGGTTGTGGATGTGTTTTGTATGTGTTTTGGATGAACAAATTATGGAAGTGGTATTTTATTTTCGTATGTTTGTGCCCAGCTATAATAAATAATTAGATTATATTTATTACTGAGCTCACAATACAATTAATAATATGGATAGACAAATAGAGCCACGATGTAGCCATAGACATAGCCACGACCAATCTCCCACATGTCCACGGGCATAGCCTCGAGCATATCCACGAGCATAACCACGAACATTATGCCACTTTGCCAGATACCTAGCCATGGCATTAGCCACGCCATTAGCAACGACCCACCTAGAGCTGCCCCATGTGTGGCCACGACATTAGCCATAGACTATCCGTTGATGAATTCGTGGCTATAGCCACGAATTGACTGCTTCCGAACCGGCCACAGCCATAGCCACGGATATTGGGTTGGTGGCTGTTAGCAACGAGGCATATAGCCACGAATGGCGACGACCGTCAAATCCATGGCTATGCCCTTCGCTAAACTATTTAGCCACGATCATTTGTGGTCAATTTGTCGCTATTTAACCGTGACTATTTTCTGTGTTTTTGGTAGTTAACAACTTTCAGTAAGATGGAGTAGAGAGGAGCCAAACCTCTCCATATCTCCCACCAATTATAGAGATAAAGGCAAGTTTCAGGATTAAGAATGAAAGGGGTTTCGTACCTCGATGTTCATTAACAAACAAACCTTCAACGAATTCATACCAGTAAAGAAGAGGAGGACGCAGAAAGTCGCCATCCACCTCAAGGGCTACATAGAGTTCTTGTCATACCAAATGGAGACAGAAACCAACCCGACAATCACCACCACCAACCCCGCAAGGACAGTCACAACCTCGCATAGCTCGAGGCCACCCAATTCGTCAACCAATCGCCATGCCTGCTTCAGATTTGGGATCTTTCCTCCACGAATTTGAAGGAGAAGACTGAGATTTTAGGCTTGAATATTCCCTAAATCGACACTTGATGCACCTTTTGGAGTTAATTGCTTTTGAGCCATGAAATTGAATGTTTTTTTTCGTGTGAGATTCCATATTTTATGTTGTCAATTTTTAGATTCGAGGTTTACTTTGGAGCGATTTAGTGGAAGTGGTGGTCTAGGATTTGTGGGGGATTCGACCCTCTCTCGTCTCGTCTCAAAATTTGGACCATTTCTAGATTTGTAATTAGATATTTTTTTGATTAAGTAAAAATTCGATGCACTGGACATGCCCGGTTGGTCGATAGGCCGAAAAAATCAACGACAGACAAATCGTCAAACAAATTAACACAAACGATGAAGGAACAACAGTGGTGTGAGACAACTCTTTTGCCAGTTGGTAGAAGCAACACAGGAAATCCCTGGGAAACTAAGTAGAAACCTCAGATTTGGACTCTATCAACAAGCCTTTAGGATTCGATCACATCCACGACCTCTCGGACATCGGCAAATGAGAAAAACACCACTCAAAATTGCTAGACCCCAAAGCCATACAAACCACACTACCATGCAACTCGACATCACACAAATACTCCAAATCCATTCCCTTTTTTTACCTTTTCTTTCTGGGGTACTTTGGGCCCAAGCCAAAACCTTGGTCGCAAAGGTCAATATACCGGGCCAAAGCAAAGTCGGGTCCCCATTGGCTCGAGAGAGAAAGCCGTTGGTGAGGCCGCCGGGAGACCGGGCGCTGGGCGAGCACAACCCACGAGGACAAGGAGCACTAGGGTAGACGAGCTAGGGCGAGCCCATAATAAAGGAAGGCGACGGGAGGGAGAATAAGAAGCACTCGCTCGTGGCAAGACACCTCCTTATCTAAGTACGCCAAAGTAGAACCTCCATCTCCGGACAGAATAGAGATGACGGCGCCATATGCGAAGCACGAAGACAAGATTTGTAGGAGGTCATAGGAAGAAGAAGAATAGGAAAGAAAGAATTGAAAAACCGACTCCCAAAACCCAAGCCCCACTGCGACTAGGAGGGACATCCAAACCCCAAAATGAGGGAAGAAACAGGAGATTAGACCAGAGAAGGAACGAGGACGGTGATGGAACTGGCGGTGGAACTAACCTGATGCCATCGACGGTGAGAGGGGGATGAACGCCAGAACACCACCACCGAGGAGAAATCAACCAATGTAGGTCGGCGAGAAAGGGTAGGTCGGAACGAAATCCTTTGGAATCACAACCCAAAGGAAGATAGATGGATGGAGCTGCACAACCCAGACCCCAAAAATTGCAGAATGAGGGTAGGAGAGGCTAATCAATGAAAGCCGTAAAACAATTTTGGATTTAGATCGAAACCAAACTCGAATTGAAAGAGCAAGGGGTTTCGAATTGAATAAACGCTTTGCCATATGAAACACACCAGCGCACGATGTGGCGACGCCACGGTGACTCGGCGACGACCAAAGCCTGGATGAGATGGCCGGAGCCAGAATAAGGTGACCGAAGCCAGTGTCGGATGACCTAGGCCATGGTTGGAACTCCCCCTCTCTTTTTAAATTCTAGAGAGAGGAGAGAGTGTTTTTTTCAATTTGTAATTAGATGATATTTTAATTAGATGTGGTAAATATAATGATATTTATTTTATGTAAATTATATATGTATTATTTGAAAAACAATTGTATAGTATTGAAAGAAAAAAAACCTACACTAGTTTACATATATAGATGTATAAGAGATTTTGAAGTAGCCGGGCGGATCAATTCCAGTTGTAGACAATATCGGTTACTCCATCATGGTTCTTACCGTTGACGCCCTCCTTGGTGGCCGTCCATGAACAGAACTGGCCGCACCTTGAGATATCCCTCTTGGCTTTATAGACCACCCCATCCACCCATCCTCCGATCCACGAAAACGAGCAGTAGTAGAGCGTCGTCTCGAAAAAATTGGGGATGAATACAAACTCGTATTGTTGTCCGTCGCTTAAGAAATGGGCACCAAGGTCGTTGTCCCCGGACTTGCAGTGGACGGTAAGCTGCAGCCCCTCCCCCAAGTTGTCGGATATGATGACGTGAGTTTTGCGGGTGAAACCGTTTGCACCTTCTTCCGAGGATGTTGTTAGCGCATGCCGTGCTGCACAGAGGGGTACTGTGCAGATCAGGATGAAGGTCACAACTCTTGATCTTGTTACCGACTCCATGCTATCGATCGATTTGATTTGATTTCAACGGATACGTATGGGTTTGGGTTAATTTATATACGGAGTAGTATTGTAAGTTTATTTGGGATGTTTAATTTGGTGCGTCCGTATACACGTTTTTGTTTGGCCAGTGCATTGTACTCGATCCGTATGTATGATTCTTCTTCCTTACATGTATACATTAATTGTTTCTTTTTGATGAAATGTACATACATTGTTTCTAATTAATTGATGAGATGAAGACAAATTACAAATTATAATAGCCAGGTGAATCCTACGGTACAGTATAATATACATGTTTTTTTTACATGTATCTACGTTAACGTGATCGAAACCCAAATGAGTGGATAACCACAGGGCCGGACCTGAGATTTGTAATGCCTGAGGTGAGATTTTAAAATAGGGTCCTCTACCACTTGATTTTAATCTCAACTAATTCAACTTATTTTAGGTGCTAGAATACACAAATTTATTGTCAGCAAGTTAATGGAAAAATTCATGGTAAATGCCCTTATAATCACAAATCATTGATTGATAATAGAGGAAAAAATATGCTTAGAGAAAAAACAGAGGAGATGAAGATAACAAAATATGAATGAATAAATGTAGAAGGAAGGACAATTTATCAAAATTTATTATCAGAATCACCGAGCCTAATCAAAATTTCTCCCAAATTGATTCTCAAATCCACAACATCTAATCTAAACTGATTTTAATCTCAACCAATTCAACTTAAAAACAGTCAAATTAAAAGTAGAGGAACAAAAGCTAACCTTGAACAATGAAGGTTGAAGGTCTAGATCGATTCTAGAAGAAGAAGAGAATGGCGGTTGCTGCGGCATGCGGGAGACGGTGCGGGGGTTCACCGATTGCCGAGGGGCTGGGTGAGGTGTGCTGGTGCCAAGGTCGGCCGAAGGTGGAGCCTGCGGTGGCGGGTCACTGGCTCGGGGCTCTGGCACTCGGATTTTGTCCCTTCTCTATGCTCTGTCGAATTTGGAGTGCGTCGTGCCTGCCTGTCTGGGACCCTGGGTATGCTTGAAAAAAAAAATAGGGTTTTGATGTTTAAAAAAAAAACAGATACAAAATGAAAAGAATAGGATTCGAACTCAGGTCCTGCAATTCCAATGTGCTCATCCGTCCCCTAACCACTAAACCATCTCATCTTTTTGTTTCACTTCTCACTTCAGTTTTATTTATTATAACAATACCTGATATATATACTATGGGCCCCCTAGGCTGATTGGGCCCGAGGCGATGGCCTGTTGGGCCTCACCTCAGGTCCGGCCCTGATAGGGACATACGGTCAGGGCCCAGGGGCAGCCAACGAGGTGCATGGGCAGTGGCGGAGCCAGGTAGGGGTATTATTTGAGCCGAACGAGCCGAGTTCAAGCTTGGTTCGTTTGTTAAATGAGCTCGTGCCGAGCCGAGCTTAATTTTTAAACGAGCTTTTTATTTTTTTCAAGCGTGGCATGTTTAGGAAATGAACGAGTTCGAACCAAGCTTTTTTTTATCTTTAATTTAAATAGTTCTACTTTGTTATAACGTGTTAACTTAAAGTAAATTTTAGAAATTCCATAGAATTCGAGCTATTCAAGCTTTATTTGAACAAGTCGAGCTTTCAATCGAGCTTAAAATTTTGGTCAAGCTCGGTTTCTTTAAATAAGTGAACGACCTCAAATCGAGTTTTTTTTTTTTTTTTTTTTTTTTTACAGTAGGCAACCATTAATAGCAGGTGTAACAACAATTCGAGTGAGTGAGAACTTAGCAGGTGTACTCATCAAGGCTTTACCCACAACAATATTTACACAACTCATACACAATATTGGTTTGTGACGCTTTAAAGATGTAAACTAAGCTGAGCGAGAATAATGAATGCACTCATTTTCGCTTAATCCTGGCTTTTGGTCTAACTAAGATTTTCCAGTGTAAAGTTTTTAATGATGCAATACTTAAGGCAATGAAGATCTCCTACTTCACTTTATGCTCCACTCCCTATAACGCAAAAATATTTTGACATGTATTTAATTTTTAAAAAAATTTAAAAATTATATTTATATTACTAACGTCTATTTTTATATATTCATAAAATTTTATTTAGAAAAATCATATTTTGAAATTTTTAACAATTATAATTTGTTAAATATTGCCTTTTTAAATTTTAAAAATTGTAAAACATGATTTTTAAAAATTTAATTTTAAGAATATATAAAAATACACATTCGTAATGTAAAATAATTTTTATAGTTTTTTTAAAATTAAATAAATGTTAAAATATTTTTGTGTAGTAGAGAGTGGAGTATATAGTGAAGTAGGAGATCATCGTACATCCGGATGTATATCCAAGGGAGAGTGTTATATTATTATTTTGTACTATTTTATTGGTTTTGGATAAATTTTAAGAAACCCTAGTTTGATTATAAACTCATCTAAAAAAAGTCTTTTGAAATCTCAATAAACACATCAATTCATTCCCTCTCTATTTTATCACACACTGAAATTATTCATGGTATATTTTTTTTTCACTGCTCTTCTAAATAAATATTATATTTAATTAAATCATCACTATATAAAAGACTATCTTTACCATTACTATTCATTAAGTATAATTACCCATTTGTCGTTCTTTTCTTTAGTTTTTCCTTATCTATTCTAGGGTTATTTTAGGTATTCCGATTCTTATTCTCTTTACCACCTACTCCGATTTTTTTTTAAACGGAAATAATTCGACACACCAGACAAAACTGGTGGACTGAGAGGCCGAAAACGGCACATAGACTAATTGTCATGATACAACAAGCCATAAATAAGAAATAAAGACCCGCCCTAAACAATCACAAAAGTGATATGTCCAACCAGCAAGAAAGTCAAAAGACCCAAGGAAAGACTGTGGATGCCGAGAGGACAGGAGAGCCAATGGATTACCACGGTGTCTTGACACCAGGGAGATGAGAACAGAAGCCCACCAAGGGAAAGAGACATCACTTGGGGAAGTGTGGATCACCGACGTTCCCCTCACCTGGATGAGGGATCTTCGAAAACCACGAACACTTTCACAATCAACACGGTGAACAGGGAGCCCGAGACTGAACCTCATCCGGAACTAAACACATCAACAACGAAGGCCGACTCCGAAGACGGAAGAGCAACATCAAAACGTGATCGAAGAACGCGAATGAGTCATAGAATTTAGATATTTGTTTATTTTTGGTTAAAAAACTTAGAAAAAAATCACTTTTTAGATTATATTTAATTTAAATTATTTCAAATAAAGTTAAAGCTCAAAGTCGGATTTTAGAAAAGGGTTAGAAATGAGATTGGGCCCGAACAGGTGGACTAGGCCCAATAGGTATAGATGTGAAGCATATAAAAAATACACGCAACATCTTCTTTTTTTTTCGAAACGTGCAAGGGCAAAAGAAATCCTTGCACGCCAAGTACTGAAAAGAAGCAGAGGAGCAGCAGTCAAGGAAGGCAAAACCACCGACGGCGTAAGAGTACCGGCAGGGGTGGCCGACGACAGGGATCTAGGATCACAGGCGGGCAGCGGCCAACCTATGGAGGTGGTAGCGGTGAGCGACAACAGATCAACCATCACACCAAGGGATAGGATGGGTTGAGGCGGAACGGAGCGTGGGACACCGGTGGAAGGACCACCGAAGAAAGAGGCAAACCGGAGGGGAAGTACACGAATATGTTCGATCAGATCGGCTACCTCGGTAGCAAAATCGAAGGAATGGGATCCAAATCAGCCACCAAGGAGGCCGATTGAGGTCCGGGAATAAATTTAGGGGTGGATTCAGAGATTGGGGATAGGTGAAGCGAATAAGCGATCGACAAGGGAGTGGATTCGGATGTTGGCGACACCCACAACCAAAGCCCCCAACCTTCAACCTTCGAAGAGACGGAAGGACGAAAACAAAGAGGAGGCTCGAAAACGGTGCAGCCAACCGAAGAGGAATGAGATTTATAAAGTCAGATTCGGAGATTGGGGGACGGACCTTTGCAGGTGTGAGGGAGAGGATGAAGGCAGATTTGTGGTGGCGGTGGACATGTGGATTGGTGATATTGGTAAGTTAATGTGTTTGATTTTAAACCCCTTGTTCGTGGTTGTTGTTGTTATGATAAGAACACGGTTTTGTGTATAAGTGTTCATGGTGATGGTTGTGGTAGCGGTGGCGGCGGTGGGTCAGTTGTGGTAAGGGTTGCTTCCCAACCGGAGGTTTCCCGTAGAGAGAGGGCAGAGAGTTTATCCGAGAAGATCATCCAATTGTTGGTAACGAATTGGTGGTGATGAGGATTACCCAAATATTAATTAATTTTTACCAATATTAGTTGTTGGGGTTGAGATTGATAAATCTCGGCTGTTCCCCGGATGTTTTTGGGGTTGAGATTGATAAATCTCGGTTGTTCCCCGGATGTTTTTGGGGTTGAGATTGATAAATCTCGGTTGTTCCCCGAATGTTTTTTGGGGTTGAGATTGACAAATCTCGGTTGTTCTCCGAATGTCATTGTTGTTGGTTGTGGTGTATTGGTGGTGGTGGGATTGATTGTTAAGGTGAAAATTATTTTGGGTTTTAGAGAGAGGCTCTCTCTTGGAGAGAGTCTTCATAATACCTACTCCCATTATTTTTTTTTACTATTCTCAATACTAATATACTATGGAGTATATATCAAATCTTTTTTTTTTTATGTTCGATAAAAAAAATAAACATATATATGTTAAATTATAACTTTTTATCCGTTGGTTAGTTTCACTTTTTCCCCTTTTTTTCTTTTTGCTTTTTCATCTTTATGGATTGACATATTTATGAAATTTCTAAAATAAAATACAATCTATTCGCCCTAGGGGTGTTATTCGAGTTGAACGAGCCGAGCTTGATATGTTAAAGTTTGGTTCGTTTTTTAAACGAGCTTGAGCCAAGTCGAGGTCAATTTTTAAACGAGTTTCTTTTTTTTTGATCAAGATTGGCTTGTATAAGAAATAAATGAGCTCAAACCGAGTTTTTTGCGAGCTTTAAGCAGTTGTACTTGGTCATAACATATTAACTTAAAGGAAGTTTTAGAAATTCCATAAAATTGGAGCCATTTAAGCCTAAATCGAACGGGTCGAGCTTTCAACCGAGCTTCAAATTCTGTTCAAGCTCGGCTTGTTTAGATAAGTGAATGAGCTCGAGTCGAGCTTTTTCGAGTTGATCCCAAGCTGAGCTCGAGCTGTTCAGTTCATATAACAACCCTAATTCGCCCCTTGTTTTCCTAGGGTGTTTTTTTTCCATTCACCGCCTATCAACTTCTTTTTCCATACCCCTCTTCGTTCATAGCCCCTTTGTATTATGATTTCTTTTCACTGCCAAAAAAAAAACTATCTGATTGTAAATGAAGCATAAACCCTATTGAAAAACCTCTTGCATCAAAGGTAAACACGTAACGATAAGGTGTGAGGACCTATTATCGTTGGAGGAGTCTAAGGAAGATGACTAGCCGTCGGAATACACGTGTGATGCTTACGGTGTTATTTGGCCTAGAAATTCTTCCTTTCATAGATCTTGAGGGACTCCTTGTTCCGGTTACGACAACAGCGGAGGAAAAGGAAAGCCTTAAACATGTTTCGTTCACCGGGTGATTTGAAATTGCTATCTTCTCTTTGTGCTCAATTAGCTGAATTTGATTTCTGTTTTTTTAGTTATTTAATAAAATTGTGAGTGCCATAATTGTGTTTAGGGTATCTGTGTGGTTTGTTTCATTCTTTCAATTTGAACAATATTCAAAATCCTCGTAACGTAATTGTAACACTGACCTAATTTTATTTTTATGTTTGTTTGCATTCGTTTGGTTTATTCTCTGCAATTGTTGTGGAGCTATTAAACTAAAGCAATTTGGAATTTCTCTCAAATCTACATCAAAGTTTTGATTTCGATGCAAATGTGTTGAATACAAACATGAGTATGAAATCGTTGTGAAAAAATCACTAGATATATGGGTTGCTTTTAATTTGATACCGATTGCTTTTAATTTGACCGCTAATTAATTTCACTACTTTTAATTTGATATCGATTGCTTTTAATGGATCCTGAATGGAAAAACAAGGTTATAGGAATGTTTGCAAATTCCACTATCCTAGAAGCTTTATTTGATCTACAACATGTGGAGAAGACTCATATCCAACATACATAAAAAGAAATAATGGGGACGGTTTCAAAGTGATAAAAGTTATGCTTGATGATAGATAGGTTATATCTTACACCCCATATTTCTATTAGCATTTGATTGTCACATAAATGTTGAAGTCTATTGAACAATTAAAGTCGTTAAATATATCTACAAGTACGTATGTATACAAAGGGTCGGATATGAATCCTAACCATATGAAGTAATTGAGCAACAATAGCATTCACAAATAATGATGAACTACAAACAAAAGGAGGCATACCATCGGGCCATTTATGAGCCTTTGACCGGTTAGGTATCTTTGGAGGTGAAGCTCTCGATGATTAGTCCTAGATTCGTTGATTACAAATGAAATTACTGATTTTTCAGAGTTGTTGGGGGTCTTTTTAGTCCCTTTTTCTTCACATTATGGGGCCAACCGAAGACTTGCACCTTCTTGGATGTGCATGTGCAATTAGGGTAAAAGAACACAACATCTTCAAGTCTCAAAACAACATAGTGAAATACGTTACAGATGGCCTGATTACAGAACATTATTTTTGCTATAATTTGACTCTTCTCAACTTCCCTAGCATGCATTTTTTTCCAAATTTTGAAAAGAACTAAGAAGAAGAACGAATAAATTAATATTTGTATCTATCAGCACCAAAAGCAAAGTAATCAATGGTGTAGTTTCGTAATGGAGACTAATTATCAAAGAACGTTTACCTTTTTTCTCGTCTCATCCCGCCCATTTGTCGCCTGTAAAATTTAAAGAAGTGGAGCTTTTTGAATGTTTCTTATATGAAGTTACTGAATGCCTATTATTGGAAAAATATAATTCCATATCAAGATTCATGTTATCTATGTGACTATATCTGAAATAATAGTCTTAATAGATATTTCTCAAACCTATCTACTGTTTTAAGCATTATGTAAATTATTTCAGATGTAAATGGTGATAAAAAAAAATGTCTTCTTAGCCTTAACATAATTCAATTGTAAAAAAAACACCCTCAATAAAAGGGGGGAAATAGTTTAGCAGAGCACATGAAAGCATGAAAATAGAAGATCCAACACCCTAAATGATTATAATGCTCTTTTAGTGTTGCATATCTTCCCTAAAATACAACACTCCATGGATGACAACGAATACTTTAACAAGTGAGGTATTTTGACCCCTAAAAATGAAGATGTAGACAATATTAACAATGATATACTACATTGTTTCCCAGGGACGACTACAACATATATAAGTTTTGATACAATCCTTGATGATCAGAGTCCCCTATATCCTATCGACTTTCTTAATACACTATGTCCTTAGGGAATGAGCCCCCGCGAAGTAGTCTTTAAACCAAACAGCCCAATCATATAGCTACAAAATATTGGTCCTCCTAGTGCGGCTTGTGTAATGGAACAAGATTGATTTGCAAGAAATTCTTCAGAACATAATCCATTGTCAAATAACAATGGGTCATTACAAAAACGAACATGTGTTTTTAGCAAGAATTACCATGCAAACCTCGCCAGCAGTAAATTACCCATACCAGTTTGAGAAAAAACAATTCTCTATCAAGTTATGCTTTGCTATGGCAGTAAACAAGTCCGAGGGCAAACAATTCCCTATCAAGTTATGCATTACTTTTGTTAAGTTTTGTTTTATTCAGATCTTATAGATCCATATGACATCGGTGGCATTAGATTAAAGTTTAACAACAAATTTTGCACATGTTTGTCGTTAATTTTAAGTTTTGACCTTTGTAGTTCCGCCTCATTAATGCTTTGTTATCAATGTATAAATGAATTGTTTGATGAAATTATAATTGACACGTAAACATCCATATTAATTGTAATCTACTTGCACAAATTTTAAGCTCAAATAGTTATAATCCTAACCATGCCAGCATACTTGATACCAACTCAAACTAATGAAAGTTCTCCCACAATACTCTATATTTATAATCAACAATTCGATTCCAAGTCCAGGTGCACATACAATATAAACTTGCGTGCATCTTGTGCGCATCTGCCAAACTAGTATATATAAAAGCAATCAATACATTTTAGTTATGATAAATTACCTACAAACTGCAAATTAATCAACTAGCTACGAGCAAATTGATCGATACTTTAATTTATATTCATATAATTCATATATATATATATATATATATATATATATATATATATATATATATAGAGAGAGAGAGAGAGAGAGAGAGAGAGAGAGAGAGAGAGAGAGAGAGAGAGAGGATCAATGAACACGAGAAGAAGCTAGAAACTAATTGACGAGGGCGAGGGGCGCGGGGATAGATTCATGATGATCGGTGCGAGAGTCAATCGTAGCACATCGCTTGATGAACTTCAAGCAATCGACAATGGCCTCGGTATAGAAGGAGTTGGTCCGGCGAAATGATTTCAGGCGGTAATTGTACTGTATCGAGGGCTGCCACGTGTTGCTCCTCATCCTTACCACGGTATTCACGAGGATCTTAGTCATCGAAGCGCCACCACGCCTCTCTATAGAGATAGATGATGTCGAAACATGGGAGGGAGAAGAAGACTATGAGTCACGAGGAGCGACAACCGTCTTTGAGAAGAGTGCTTCTTGAAGGATCCGAAGAGGTTGATCATTTCGACTTTGAGAGTCTTGATGGAGAATTTTCGGGGGTGAAGGCGGATTCCGGAGCATATTCGGCCTCCAATGATCTGCTTGTACCGGATTATAGCGCCAGTAGGAGTACTTGTTAATGCTAGTGGATTCATGTTGTAGTTATCTGAATGGCTAGCTTGGCCTAGGGTTTTGATTCGATTTCTGTTACGTTTGAACTGATTTGATTTGGGAGATCCAGAAGGGTTTGAATACAGGAGATTTCAAGATTGGAGAGAGAGATGCTTTAATTTTGTTGGGAGAGGTCGGAGTTGGCTGATCAATGGAATTATCTAGTCCAACTATTAGATAAAAAGTGGTTGTTTGCATTGGCCTTGCTAAATTTCTACCATTTAGTATTTATGACCTAAAGAAATTTGGTATATTATAGGGAGATGTTATAAAGTACCGGATTGTTTGGACAGAGATTGGTTATTAATAAGGGTTACTAGTAAGATGTCGAAATGATTAGAATCAAGAATTTGGTGGACGTTCAATGTCGTGGTTTAAAATCCTCAAATAAAATACCCGAGTCCACTAACTAACTAACAAGTAGTATAGATAAAAGGAAGGGGTCAATCCCACGAAGATCACGTACAATTCTTAAATGCGTATGCAAAGCGAAATACTAAAGCAGAGGACCAATCTAAATAGAAAGCAATAAGAATCTAAAGTAGCAATGATTGAAATAACAAATAGGAATTTGATGAGTAATATAGCCTCACTTACATTTGCAATTCTATGATCATTAGGCTATTATGCAATTAGCTGAGGGTCGGTTTAAGCACACAACTAGATAGGGCGACATCTCCGATACCCCATCTAAATCCCTAAACACTTACGTATTGGGGCGAGTAGCAATAAGTCTCTAACAGCTAGCAAATAAAAATTATTTCTCCCGTATATTTGAGTTGCCACCTGATTCTCATCTCCAGCTATCGCTTCCACTAAAATATTTACCTATCAATTCTCCTACAATATTATGAGTCCATACTCTTCGATCGCTACATGACATGTTGGCTACTTATGGATTAAGCCCCTCAATAGCAGAATGAGGCTATAATCCTAGCATGATGCAAATCTATCCTAATGGTCAGTTAAGATAAACAAACAACGTACACTTATGCAATATCATCACGAAGATAATTGAAATAATCATAATGCATAACTCAAATATGAATCAAAGAAACATAATAAAACACATAAAAAAAAACCCTCACATGTCCTTAAGTACCATTGTATTGAAATGCAAGAAAAACTATAAAACACATAAAACAACCCTCAGAAAACTGATAAAAGATAAACTAAACTATGGAATTGTTTCTTCTCAATGGGTCGAAAACCATAGGCCTAATGAGGTATTTATAGGCCTCAAATCAGTTGAGAAAACCCTAGTGTCATCGTCAAAGGATATGCCGGAATGAATCTCCTTCGGATAAGGATATGAATCAGTATGCTTATCCTGCTTCGACGGACGCCTATATTCCAAGGGCAAGCGCCGCCCCTTGGCGAGTTCTTCATCTCTTCATGCGGGTGCCTTACTCGACGAGCGCTGCCTCATCATCCTTAGTATTGGTCATGCAACGATGAAGGCGCCTGCATCAACGATGCATCATCCTTAGTATTCATGTGGGTGTCTTACTCAACGTTCGATTCCTACGCGCTCAATGCAACGATGAAAGCATCATATGAGAAGTCTGAAAGGGCTATCACACTTTAGAGAATTAGCACATAATGTCTTTTCTTTCCAATTCAGAGATCACACAGAGAAATAAATAGTGTATAAGGCAGGGCATGGGCTTTTGATCGTGCCCTATTGGTGCTGCGTGAACCGGGGCATGAACAACCATCAAAGATATGGTTCGAGGAGGTTCCATTCTGTATATGGCTATATGATCTTCCCATAGGAGTGAGAAGGGGTTGCAGCGCAAAGGAGCATATGTGGAGAATGAAGATGAAAGTGGGGGAAGTTTCGGGGATGAATGGAATAAACTTCTAGAAAGAAAATCACTACTAGAAGAGTATATAGAGGGTAACACAATAGGTATAAGGGAGGAAGAACAAGGAATGATGGTGGTTCAACTTAAAAAAAAAGTGGATTTGAGGGATGAAAAAGTTGGGGGTGGGGGGGGGGGGCAATAGAGAGGGAGGGAGGTAATGTGGGGTAGGCGGGAAATTCAAGAGAAGAGGCAAAAATTTTAACAGAAAAGGGAATGAGAGAGGAGGGAGGGGTGGGGACGGGCATAGGCACAAAAGACAAATGAGGATTAAGTGAAATTGGAAAAAAGAAATGGAAGAGAGCTGTTAGGGGGGAGTAAATGAGAAATATAAGAGGGAAGATGTAGGGGATAGAGGATTGAGAGAGGATATAAACAAAGGAAAAAATAAAAGGAATGAGCTAGAACGGGAGGGTGTTTTGGTAATAGATTGGTGCAATGAGGAGAAGAAACGAAAATTGATTCTAGGGAAGGACTTAGTTTCGATATCGGCAGGAGAGACTAAAGGTCTCTCGTATGAAAATCATAAGCTTCAACTGACTGAGATTGGGGAGTGGCCAAACAGTTATTAGACTCACCGCCTTAGTGAGAATGGAGACCCCAAAGGTGCTTTTTCTCATGGAAACGAAGAGTAAAGCAACCAGGATGGAATTTGTGAGAAAAAAGATTGGTTTTGCAGGGTGTAACGGCCTGAGATTAGAAATCCCGAGTGACGGTTCAAAGGATAGAATCCTTCATTAGGATCTTGCACCCCGAGTACAGGTTGAAGGTTTGAAATCTAAGATTAGTAGTTGAAAGTGGGATTTTGCTCCCAAAACCGTAAGGACCGTTGGAGTACCCGGGGTAAATCCTCTGTACCTGTCTTAAGGCTAAGTTGCAAAACCCATTTGACGTTCAAACTCAACATAAGTTTAAAACGATACATAGGATGTCACGACAGAGCCTGATCAAAACATAGTTCAAGTGTCAAATTCCAATCCATATTAGCTGGTGAAGTTAAAGTCTCAACTCTCATTTCGCCTTGAAAAAATCCTGCAATCATAGAGTCATTTCAGCATCATTATACATATATATATCATATACCTAAAAACATTAAGGGGGCATATGATCATATTGAGGCCCGCACTTGGTTGGTCCGCACATATAAGCACACATATATGGTAGTCCTAATATCATGCTTTTAATGTAGGACAAGAATTTAAATCACATAAGCATGCTGACAGTTTATATATATGCAGAAAGCGATTAAATGGATCAACAGAGAATGTCAAGTGGCATATCTCTCTCCTACCACCGCCCCCCTTTCCGATAGGGCAAAGACTGACCAACTCATGAATGCATTCCATTTAATTATAACTGGATCAAGCCCGTATTGAAGCCCAACCCAAAGCATGCTCAATCATAATTAATCATCATATTTGTGGTCTTGCGAAAAGAAAATAATAATTATCTGGTAATAATAGAGGTGTTATTGTAAAGATGTTACCAATGACTCGAATGACTAAGGAGGAGACTCGATGGTGCTGGGCCGTCCTATGACCCTAGCAAAGACTCTAGTTACTTCACATATAACGACCGTTCTGTTTACATACACATACAGAATAAGAATGATCATTGGTTAATGCAATTCTAGCATGATACTACATGACATGCTATTATGATATGCAACACCTAGTATATCATGCAGATCATTATAATAGAAGATATGTCACACATCAATCACAATCACGAAGTGTCACCTAGATGTATAATGAGACTACTTCTAAGCTACTCTAAGCCTGAAAAGGTAAATATATAGATGGTGGTGAAAGCCAAAGAGTAACAAGAAGCAAAACCATACAGAGGGTCTTGCGTAAAAGGAGCCTACCCATAAAATGTACCACTAATTTTCCACTCACAAAAGTATACGCACCCCACAATCGTGTATCCCCCAAATGGCCTCTCTAAGCTACTCTAAGCATACATAGCACACATACATCATACAGTCAGATAAGTAGATACATCACATTATCCACACTTGCCATTCAATCATGATCAACCAACTCATCGAATCATAACACCTCATAAGACCACAATAATCTCCATACTTACTTAGCCAATTTCGCATGCTTATTAGATCATATCCACATATATAACATCTCATCATGTATAATATTCCACAAGACGTACATTACTCATGCTATAACTAATCACTACGATATCATTCCATCGGTCATACATATATGTTATTAGTCATCCATACATGGTATTAGTCACACATTCATGCTATTAGTGACACCATCACATCATCATGCTAGTTAGTCACCGAATACGTGAAATCCCCAAGTTAGTCTCAAAACCATTTCGAAATCTGAGTCAAATAGTTAGGACTTCCGACCCTGGAAATACTTATCAAGTTCATTTTCCAAAACCCGAGTTCAAGTCATCAAGTCAGTCATTTAAATCCCCAAAGTGTCAAATCCGACTTTTGAAAATGTTCGGTGAAAGCCCCAAGTTATTAAGTTAAACCAATGCGGCTAAGGGCGTCTCGTCGCGGCAAAAATGGATTTCGCCGCCGTGAAACAGGCCCAGCTAACACCCCGCAAGGCAGGGGGTGTCGCGGCCGCGAGATGGGTATCTCGCCCCCACGAGATCCTCACGCCCACGAAAATGGCCTTCGCGGCCACGAGCTATGGAATCCCAAAAGGGTTCCCACTCGCCACGGCAAGAGAGAACCCTAAGCTAAGTTCTTACTTGTGGCTGTGAGTTTTTACTCGCGACAGCGAGTCCGGCCCTGGGAGCTATTGATTTGAGCTCGGTTGGCCTCATTTGTTGTTGTTAGCTTCTCTATCTCTCACCCAACCTTTTCCCAAGATCAATACCCATGTTAGTACACCCATAAACACAAGAAAATCGAGAGAAATGAGGATCTTCACCAAAGTTTCTTCTTTTCCTTCAGTTTGCTTGTGAAACTTTATCCGGGATCCGATTAGGCTCGTTCTTGCACGAGGATGCCTAGGATTATTAACTTTAAGTTAGTAGGAGGGGAAAGGAGGGAAAATGAGCTCTTACCTCTCCTAAAACCCAAAACAACGAGTTTGGGTCGTCTAGGGCTTCTTCGAGCTATTGGGCTCATTCCGATGGTTGAAGGATGTCAAGGGGGTGATGGGGAAACTGTTGTTGATGTCCATTAAGGAAGGTAAAAGGAGCTTTCTTGACTTGCTTGAGTTCAAACAAGAAGAGATGGAGTTTGGAGTTCTTGTTCTTGGTTTCAATGGAGGAAAAGAGGAAAATGTATTGTTGTTGGGGTTGTTGGGGTAACGTTTTGAAGCTGAGAGAGAGGCGTTTTGGCTGCTGAGATCTCATGGAAAAAAGAGGTAGAAGGAGGGGTGAAAAGTGGGAGCTTTGAAGATAAGTGCGCTATTTGGAACCTTTGGATAAGGTTTTGGCGAAGAGTCTCCTAGGGTTTGTGCTTGGATTTTTGTTGTGTAGTAGGTAGACAAAATCTGATTTTTAAGGAGGCAAAGAGAGCTTTGGGTCAGCCAAAATCGGATGGTAAGGATTGGGTTTGAATGTTGTTTTGTCTCCTTGCTATATTTGGGGTATACAAGGCAAAAAGGAGGGAAAATACAGTTGTGGTCTTGTGGGTGTCTCTCCTACTTTGATAAAGAATCTTTGACTCAATTTTCAAATGGTATCACATGTCTCCACTTGGCTAGCATGTTGTCAGTTACCAATCTACCTAGGACAAATGTGCCATGGCTCTGTGAAAACTACCCATTCTGCACGGATCTTTTAATTTTGGAATTAGAGAAATAAAAATGATTTAAATCTTATGGGAAAGATGCACCATTACGAATATCAATTACAAATTTGCAGCCGTCAGTCTCGACAATATGCCAATGCTTCTAAAAAAAGTGTTGATATATCATCAGGACTCGGTGCTTTTGTAGCTAGGATGCATCTAAAAAAGGGACCATCTTACCTCGTCCTTTGTAAAGGGCTGAAGGAGCCTTTAGTTGTCATCATTCGAAACCAGGTGCTGGATTTGTTGATTTGTGAAGGGCTAAAAGGGTCTTTAGTTGTCATCAATTTTCAAATGGTGTCACATGTGCTAATGTGCCAGGGGTTAAGTAAAGAGGCTATAAAATTTATTGGATATTTAAGACAGGCTTAAGAATAAGTTGGTAGAATATTCCAATTTGACGGAGTGAAGAATTATTGGAATATATAATTAAGGAGGACAAAATGTATACTCTGTAAATTTATTAAATTTGGTTGGTTCTATGTAATTACTATGGATGGAAATTAAATGGAAGCCACGTATTTCATTAGATAGGCATGAACTTTGACAAGGTAAATTGTGAAGACATGAAATACAGCACACTTAGAGCATCTTTAGTGGTGGTACTTGGAGTACCATAGCTCTATTTTTAAATAAAAAATAAAAAATAAATGTAAAAGTTGAGGTGAGAATCAAGACAATCATTACAAGTAAGTACCATTCAGATGATACTCACTCTTACACAATATCATAAGATTTATCCAATAAAAACAATGACATTGGGGACCACTTTTTCTTTTTTCTACCCCACAACGATTTAAAAATAAAATGAAATACTATGTTAAGATATTTTGTGAGTATCATGGTTGTGCATTCAAGTATCTTAAAATGATGTGGCAATTAAAAATGTACAATATGATACTTGAATTGGGTACCATGGATAAAGATGCTCTTAGGGTCTTTTGATTGGCCGACTCCTTCTATAAAAGGGGAATGGTTTGAGGAATTGGACGTTACATTACCAAATACAGAGTAACTATTTACCTCTCCCGAGTTCCACGGTATATCATTCCACGATACGTATTGTCTCCAACCAAGTCGATATCAATTATTTTTCTAGTCGTTTGGACTATCGTGATAAATCGACGTCATCCTATCAGCAAAAATCTCTCTCATTTATTTTGAGATGTTGGATATTTTTATGTCGTTATAATACCCGTAAATAATTTAGGATATAAGTCGTTATGATGCTCGTCGTTTTTAAGAAATTTAGGTATTTCTTAAGACGATATAACATTGAATAAAGCGGGTCTTTCTTTTAAGTCGAGATAATATATGCCCGATTACTTTGGATTATATGACATTCCTAAGTCGTTATAATGCCCAATTAAATTTGGGAAAGGAAATCCTAAATTAAGTCTACAAGTCCTAATATTGCTTGGACATTTTAAAAATAGTGTTGGACAAATGATTACCAAGAAGTGAAGGATATAAGTTTTATCGGATTAATTAAGGATCATTATAAAGAGAGACTCGGCCGAAGTTTAATGGTAAAATTATTGGACATGAGCTAATTAAATTATTATTTTTCTACTATGTACGACGTGGTTGGATACGCCTGGGTATATAGTTGGCGACATCCATCGAGATCCTACGTCTTTAGAAGAAATTAAAAATCTTGGCCAATCCTAATCTTTATTTTCCGCAAACTTCGAGTTTATAACCACGGCAAGTGGCTTTGTCTCATTTGTTCAATTACAATTTCGTGTCTTTCATCATAATTTATACCGTTTAATATTATTATCAAACATGCCTATTCTTGGAAATAAATTACAAAATCCATTTATTCTTGTAATTTATTTATAATTGCACTCTAAGGCATGTCATTTGCTAGTTCTTCACCGAACTAACCGACCATCTTGTGAAATGGTTGGTTGGTGTGCTTCCCCTGCATGCAATGTACATCAGGCTAAATTTTGGAGGTTAAAGGAAAAGGCCCTGAGGAGTTGAAGTTGAAGGAATAAAGATTTTCAAGCCTTTTATTGTATAATTACATCTTTCGGTAAAAGAGTTTTCTGGTTTAATTTAGTTTCTTTTGCTGAATGTGTTAAACACGGATATATGTAAATTTTTGAAGCAATAACAGTTACTTTGTAATAAAAATAATATTCATGTCTTACGCTATCATTCTTTTAAATTATTTATTTATGCATCATCTTGTTTATGAGAGGATTGTTGCATGTCCCTATAAGGCTAAGGTAATTATGAGGACAGTAAAGTCTGAATAATTACTGGGGCTGCAACATTCACTCGTTTACAAAAGGGGGTGTTACAGAAGGTGGTATTAGAGCGTTGGTTTTTAAAATCAATTTTTAAACTCAAGGTTAAAATTTATTATTATTATTATTATTATTATTATTATTAATTTATATTAGAGTTATAAAACTTCTGTAAATTTTAAAAATTATTTTACCTCGGTGTAAAATTTCCTTTGCCTAATTATTTAATTTTAAAATCTTTTAAATCTATCATATTTTACAAATCCTTATAAATCAACTCTCAAGTGTCCTAACCTTCCTTAAGATTTATATTTGATAATCCTTATTCCTATTTATCTCTGGCCTATAGCATGTTCTGTGTGTTTATGAAAACTTGTGGACATCATTTTCTTGAAGTGTAGATCATGAACACACGTAGAGTTTGAAGGCGTCAAACTAATTCCTTACCTATCTGTATGGGAGGAATCACTCCAACCCATGTTGATGAATGGGATGAGGCCACTACTGAATCCACTAAAGAGTTTGTAAATGCTAAGGGAAGTAATCTGGTTAAGTCTTCTCAAACCACAAGAGGTGGCTTGAATGAGGAGATGTTGCAAGTTGTGTGAAACATGATCGATGATGCACAAGTGTTGGCGGTGTCTATGCCTCCACCACCTGATAGACCAGCCAGGGTGGTTGATCTTGTTATCCCTGTTCCTGCACCAATTCAAACTACATGCCAAGGCGATTCTTATACTTGTGCCCTAAAAGCAATCAATTCAACCCATCCTGATGACTATGATGGTAATGGTGACCCGTACAATGTTGTGCAGTGGCTAACACATATTGAGAAGTTGTTTCGTGGACTCATATGCACTAATGAGGACAAGGTTAATAATACAACTCTCCGTTTGAATGGCGAAGACAGACATTGGTGGGAAGCCACCAGATTAGCATGGAGGCTAACCCAACTTGGGATGCTTTCAAGCAGATCATTACAGACCACTACTTTACCTCATCCCTAAGAATTGAGAAGAGAAAGGAGTTTATATCTCCAAATACTCAGGGAATGAAGATGTCACAACTCGTAACTAGGTTCTTTGAATTCTTGCCCTATGTTGGAGATTTGGTTCACATTGAGGCAAATAAGATACAATATTTCCATGAATTTATGCATTATCGTATGAAGATTCATATGTTGCATTGGAATAATCATACCATAGTGGAAATCCATCTGCTCCATCTTAGGGCATAGGTTCAAGCAATACTTCATCAGGACAGACTTGAAGACTTCCCAGCAACCTAAATGAAAATTCTATTATCTGTCACAATTGTGGGAAGATGGATCATATCAGACCAAATTGCAAAGAGAGTGTGTGGATTTGCCAAGGGTGTGGCAAGACAGAGTGTGGCAAGACAAGGCACATGGTCAAGTTCTACAAGAAGTTTAGTGGAAATCCATCTGGTTCTCACCAAGAATCAACTACTTGACCAAAATTCCAGAATCAGACGCAAGATGGACCACCTCAACAGTCACGTAATAATCAACCTCTTCAGTCGAAGAACCAGACTCTTGCAGGAACACAAGCTACTGTGAACAAAGGAAGTAATACAACCGATACTTCTAACGCATGAAATCGTTTGTATGAAATGAGACAGACAACCGAACCCACAGCTCCAATGACCCAAGGTATTATCTATCTTCATACTAAGCCTATTGATATTTTGTTCGACTCTGGTGCTTCGCACTCTTTTATTTCTGAATGTGTTGTTGATAGGATTAGGTTAGAGTGTGTCCTTAGAGGAACCTCATATGGAGAGTCTCCCTAATGGGGAGAAGATTATTGGAAATAGGAAGTTGAGTAATTTTCCTACCAGAATTAAGGGTCGAGTATTCAATGCCGATTTAGTGGTTATCCCACTTATGCCGCAAGATATCATCCTAGGGATGGATTGATTTATACAACATGATGCAGTGATTGACTTTCAAAGGAGAATTATGACAATATCTTCTGGTGGCAAGATTGTGTGCAAGTTTCGAGGATGTGTGCCATCTGAGAATGGTCGCGTGATTAATGCAATGCAAGCGGCGAAACTTATACGACAAGGATGTGTCGGTTTTCTATGTTATTTAGAAGAGTCTGACCCTAAATCTGTCACAATCGCTAACATTCCAGTGGTGTAGGATTTTCCTAATGTCTTTCCGGATGAGATTCCTGGTTTACCACCAAAGCGTTTCGTTGAGTTTAATATATATCTTGAACTGGGGACATCTCCGATCTCCAAAGCCCCATATCGTATGGCTCTTGTAGAAATGAAAGAGCTAAAGATGTAGTTGGAAGAACTATTGGAAAACATCTATATCAGGCCTAGTGTGTTACCTTGAGGTGCTCCGGTATTATTTGTAAAAAAAGAAAGATGGTTCATTTCGATTGTGTATTGATTACTGAGAGCTGAATAAAGTTATTGTCAAGAATAAGTACCCACTGCCTTGAATAGATTATTTGCTAGATCAATTACAAGGGGCTAAAGTGTTCTCCAAGATTGATCTCCTACCTGGATATCACCAACTCCGGTTTCGAGAGGAAGACATTCCAAAGATAGTTTTTCGAACGCGTTATGGCCACTATGAGTTTGTAGTGATGCTATTTGGTTTAACAAACACTAATGTTGTGTTTATGGAATTGATGAATCATTGTTTTCATGAGTATCTGGATAAGTTTGTGGTGGTATTCATCCATGATATACTCATCTATTCACCAAGCGAAGAGGCTCATGTTGAACATCTACATATCGATTTGTCCATATTGCGGAAGCACAAGCTATATGCTAAGATGTTAAAGTGTGACTTTTGGATCAAGCAGGTTTCTTTCCTTGGTCATATTATTTCAAAGGATGGAGTTAGGGTAGATCCTGAAAAGATTTCTGCGGTGAAATCTTGGACTCAACCGAAGAATGTGAAGGAGATCCGTAGTTTTCTAGGACTTGTGGGATATTATAGAAGGTTCATGGAAGGGTTTTCCAAGTTAGCTCAACCATTAACCTCCCTTCTCCGCAAAAGTCAAAAGTGATGTGGATCAAGATGGCCTTCTGTGGGTCAAACAATGATCTTGATCCAGGCGAGCTCTCAAGACCGATTCGAGGGCCATTGATGGCGAAGAGTGTCATCCTCAAAAGGAGGAAGAAAGCTCCACCATGGAACAAGGTTCAAAGTAGCAAGGTGAGCTAATGTTCAAGTTTGAGTTCGTTCTTAATGGGTTGACAGCATATCGACATCTCAGTAAAATGGGTCGTTCGGAGTCCATATTTATCGGATGAGGTCGTACCATACCTTGTTGGAACGAGGACGAAACGATCTACAACTTTTCTGTTGAAGTTTTCTCCAGAATCGACCTCGAGAATGGCCGAAATTCATCATCTTTACAGCTGGCACTGTTTGGACGAATTTCTAAATAATTATTTAATTATTTTCGAATTTATTTAAGGGTGATTTTGGTAGAGGGCCTTTTTTGAATATTCAATTAGTCACCTAGCCCATTAATCAATTTAATTAGTTTTGCCCTAGGCCCTTCCCAATTGGGTGGGTTGGTCAATGGTCAACCGTTTGACCATTGACCGTTGACCGGTCAACGTTGACCAACCCATTTTGATGCCAACTTTTTTTTTTTTTTTTTGATGCCAACTTTTTTTTTAGTGATGGCATGTTTTACCGTTTTGATGCCAAAATTTTACTATATTTTCTTTTCACTTTGATGCCACTTTTTTATGTCAATTTTTACTATATTTTATTTTCACTTTGATGCCACTTTGATGCCACTTTTTTATGTCAATTTTTTTACCGTGATGCCATATTTTTGATGATATTTTTTCAAAGTAGTATTTTTTGATGACATTTTTTTCTTTAATGTGATACAAATTTTTCAAAATGGCATCAATGGTCAACGTGACATTAGAGTAAACAAAAAATGTCTTCAAAGTTTAAAAAAACTGTCATCCAATAATTTAATTAGAAAAGTGGCATCAGAGTGAAAATAAAATGTAATAAAATTTTGGCATCAAAACGGTAAAATATGATATCACAAAAAATGTCATCAATGTTTTAAAAAAATGGCATCAAAAAAAAGTCATCCAATCATTTCATTAGAAAAGTGACAATAAGGTGACAATATTTTGATTCCACGTTTTAAGCTCTTATGCCATCAATTATATAAAATTGTCACCACAAAAATGTTGGCATCAAAACGGTAAAATATGGCATAACTAAAAAAAAAAAAGTTGGCATCAAAAAAAAAAAAAAAAGTTGGCATCAAAAAAAAAAAAAAAAGTTGGCATCAAAATTGGTTGACCGGTCAACGGTTGACCATTGACCGTTTAAGAGGGCTAAGCAAGCTAAAAAAACAATTAATGGGCTAAGCATACTAAAAAAACAATTAATTGGCCTATCTAGCTAACCAAATATGCTTAAAGGTTCATTTGAACAAAATCCCTCTTTATTTAATTAAAATAGATTTAATTATTTTATGAATTTAGGAAAATAATGTGGAAATAATTATATCTCTTCTAGATATAATTCTTGTCCACCAAGTTGTTAATTTTCTATCCTTAGTTAGATTTACTTATCTTAGGAAAGATTTACATATTTATAGATTGTTTGATTTATCTTTAGTTACCAAAACTCTATCTTTTGCACAAAATAGAATTGGTATATTGTCTATTTAAAATCATGTTTTACATTCAATAAAAATTAGATTGGAATTATAATTGAGGAACCCTTTTAAGGATTAAAAGGTTCCCTCAATTCCCAATCTAAAAGTCTTTGCAATCAATTTATGTTCTTGCTCATCCGATACCAAACAAGGATCTAAACACAATCCCAAACCACGCACAAAGGAGAAACCCATCCTGAGAAACCGTCGCTGGATCAGAGAAGCTGTCGCTGAGTCCGCCCGGAACCGTCGCCACTGTCCGGGCCGCCCCGCGGCTTCCTTGGCCGCCCCGCGGCCATCCCAGCGTCGCCCCTACTGCATTGCTTCTGTCGCTGTTTCTTTGTTGGTTTTTACTTAGTTTTAATTACTTGTTTTTCTTTCCTCTTAGTATAGTTCAAAACCTTTTATTGTAACTACTTGTAAACATCAAGGATATCAAGAATACTGCAAGATCGGGCCATCAACAGTTTGGAGTTCTTGATTCCGAGCCCACAGGCGAGGGATCGGGGATTCCAAACGTATCAAGAAGTTTCTATGAACTGACAAGTGTGAGGCAAGTTTCCAAGAATTAAAGAGGCGGCTTACCACTGCACCAATTTTGGCTCTTCCAAAAGGAACGGAAGGGTATGTTGTTTACAATGATGCTTCAAAGGAAGGTCTTAGGTGTGTGTTGATGCAAGAAGACAGGGTGATAGCAAATGCATCCCGGCAGTTGAAGCTTTGTGAAGAGAATTATCCAACACATGACTTGGAGCTAGCAGTCGTAGTCTTTGAATTAAAATTTTGGCGACCCTATCTCTATGGCATGCGTTTTCATATTTTTACCGACCATAAAAGTTTGAAGTATGTTTTTACACAGAAGGAATTGAACATGCATCAAAGACGATGGTTGGAATTGATTAAAGATTACGACATTGAACTACTCTATCATTCAGAGAAAGCCAATGTTGTAGCTGATGCTTTAACATCAAAGCCTAGTCTACAAAAAGACTTGCAGAAGTTGGAAGCTGAAGTATGGTTGGAAAAATCAAGGGCAACTGTCTTTCCTAGAAATACAGTCAGACCTTTTGGAAAGAATTAAGTCATCACAAGTGCAGGATTCGATGTTAATCAGATTGTGTGCAGATTTTTATGAAGGAAAAGCCTTAGGATTTGTGATTCAAGATGATGGTTCTTTATGGTTTGGAAAACACATTTGTTTACCAAATGTTCCTGAACTTCGACAGACAATACGTTAAGAAGCTCATTCATCCGCTTATTCTGTACATTCGAGTTCAAGTAAGATGTACAAGGACCTCAAGCAAAACTATTGGTGGCCTGGTATAAAAAATGAAGTAGCCGAGTATGTTTCCAAATGCTTGGTGTCTCAGCAAATCAAGATTGAGCATCCTAGAGTTGCTGATAAACTTCAACCACTTCCCATGCTAGAATGGAAATGAGAACAAATTTCAATGGACTTTGTCATGGGTTTTCCTAAGTTCAAAGGTAAAAAAAAATGTTATTTGGGTGATAGTGGATAAACTCACCACGTGTGTGCATTTTATCCCAATTATGTTCAGTTGGAAAACACCAAAGTTAGCAGATCTATACATCAATCATATTGTTCGACTTCATGGCATTCCAACCTCCATTGTATTAGATCGTTATGGGCAATTCATGTCTCACTTTTGGCAGAAACTTCAAGAAAGTTTAGGGACTAAGCTCAACTTTAGTATTGCCTTTCATCATCACATTGATGGTCAATCAGAACGTACTATACAAACCTGGGAAGACATATTGAGAGCTTGTGTAATGGATAGACCTACCGATTGGGAAACCAGTTTGAGTTAATTTGATCAAATTCACCTACAACAATAGTTGCCAAGCATCAATCGGGATGGCCCTTTCTGAAGCATTATATGGAAGAAAGTGCAAATCACATGTATGCTAGAATGATTCATCAGATGCAATCATTCTTGGTCTAGAACTTTTAGAGAAGACTACCACAAAGGTAGGCATGATCAGACAACGCATGTTGGCAGCTCAAGATCGACAGAAGGCTTATGCTGATGGTAAGAGGAGAGAGTTAGAGTTTCAGACGGTGAGAATGTATTTCTGAAAGTATCACCTAAAAAAGGTGTGTTTTTATTTGGGGAGCGCGGAAAGATAAATCCTCGCTATGTGGGACCATTTGAGATACTTCAAAAGGTGGGAAATGTCTCTTATCGTCTAGAATTTCCACTTGTAGCTCATCCAATATATGACGTCTTTCATATCTCATTACAACGGAAGTACATACATGACCCCTCTCATATTTTAAACTATCAGGATATTGAGGTTCGCCCTACCGGAACTTATGAAGAAGAACTCGTTCATATTCAGGAGTGACGGGAGAAACATCTTCGCACTAAGGTGGTTGCTTTGGTAAAGGTTTTTTGGTCTAAGAATGGAACTGAGAAGATGACATGGGAAACTGAAGAAGAAATGAAGAGTAAATTTCATCAGTTATTCTTGATCTAAGTTTCGGGACGAAACTTATATTAAGGGTGGGAGGAATGAAATACCCTAGTTGTATTTTTTCCTGTTATGACGTCACTTTGTAAGGGATTGTGTAAATTAGTAAAAATATTGGAGATAAAGTTTTAAGGTAAAATTTTATGAAATATTATCAAGTTTAGAACTTAATGAGATCTATGGAAGATTTTCTAATGTGTCAAGGGTTAAGTAAAGAGGATATAAAATTTATTGTATATTTAAGACATGCTTAAAAATAAGTTGGTAAAATATTCCAATTTGACGGAGTGAAAGATTATTGGAATATGTAATTAAGGAGGATAAAATGTATACTCTGTAAATGTATTCAATTTGGTCGGATCTTTTGTAATTACTATGGATGGAAATTAAACGAAAGCCACGTCTTTCATTACCTAGATAGACATAAACTTTGGCAAGGTAAAATGTAAAGACACGTCTTTTGTTTGGTTGATTCCTTCTATAAAAGGGGAATGGTTTGAGGAATTGGACGTTACATTTCCAAATATTGAGTAACTATTTACCTCTCTCGAGTTCCACCGTATATCAATCCAGGATACATAATGTCTCCAATAAAGTCGATATCAATTATTTTTCTAGCCGTTTGGAC
Organism: Persicaria tinctoria; assembly: GCA_037127255.1. Classification (NCBI taxonomy): domain Eukaryota; kingdom Viridiplantae; phylum Streptophyta; class Magnoliopsida; order Caryophyllales; family Polygonaceae; genus Persicaria; species Persicaria tinctoria. Next base: position 33,089,316 of record JBANSL010000004.1, on the reverse strand, counting down.
TATCGGGGTAAATCGACCTCATCCTATCAGTAAAAATCTCTCTCACTTATTTTGAGATTTTGGATATTTTTATGTCGTTATAATACCCGTATATAATTTAGGATATTTCCTTATTAGATTTTATAAGTCGTTATGATGCTCGTCGTTATTAAGAAATTTAGGTATTTCTTAAGACGATATAACATTGAATAAAGCGAGTATTTCTTTTAAGTCGAGATAATGCCCAATTACTTTGGATTATATGACATGCCTAAGTCTTTATAATGCCCAATTAAATTTAGGAAAAGAAATCCTAAATTATGTTTGCAAGTCCTAATACTGTGTTATGTCCGGTGGTGGTCTAGAATCATTACATACTGCTTGGACATTTTAAATATAGTGTTCGACAAATGATTACCAAGAAGTGAAGAATATAAGTTTTATCAGATTAATTAAGGATCATTATAAAGGGAGACTACTGAAGTTTAATGGTAAAATTATTGGACATAAGTTAATTAAATTATTATTTTTCTGCTATGTACAACATGGCTGGATACGCCTTGGTATATAGTTGGTGACATTAATCAAGATCCTACGTCTTCAGAAGAAATTAAAAACCTTGGTCAATCTTCATCTTTATTATCCACAAACTTCGGATTTATAACCAAGGCAAGTGGTTTTGTCTCATTTGTTTCATTTACAGTTTCATGCCTTTCATCTTAATTTATATAGTTTATTATTATCAAACATGCCTATTCTTGGAAATAAATTACAAAATCCATTTATTCTTGTAATTTATTTATAATTGCACTCTAAGGCATGTTTAGAAACTTGGGCTATGCAAATTGTTAAATTGCATAAAATGCCCAAAATTCCTTTATAGAATGAATTGTTCTTTATTCTTTCATGTTAAGTTATAAATATGTGATATTAAAATTTTCGTGAAATATTCATACTAGTCATTTTGCTTACTTCATCCACTTTAAGTCTTTAATGTTCTAAAGTGGATAAAAATAAGTTGATCGCCGAGAGGTGAACTTGTGATTTTAATTATGATAGTATGTGATGTGATTATAAACAAAATTATTATAAAATGGTAATTAAAGTCAGATCAATGTGTCTATGCCTCGCTTTGTAAATATTTCATGAAATGCCCATTTGAACTGCAGATTTCTCGAATGGATATAGTTTTCCCAAGTGGGGTAATCTAGGCCATCTTGCCAGTGTACGGTAGAGGCTGGTACCACGTGTTCGAAATGAAATATTTTATATCCTAATTTTGTATAAGTGTTATATATGTATGTGTATGTGTATGTGTGTGTGTGTGTATAACGGTGATCACTATTCTTCTCCGATATCATTTTCCATCCTTTTTGGAAATATGATTATTCAGATATTCAATTTCTCAAATCCTATTCCTATTTCTTTTAAGTGTCCAGAGATCCACAAAAATTTATTTCCTTGTCATTTGCTAGTTCTTCACCGAACTAACCGACCATGTTTTGAAATGGTTAGCTGGTGAGCTTCGCCTGCATGCGATGTACATTAGACTAAATTTTGCAGGTTATGGGAAAAGGTTTTGAGGAGTTGAAGTTGAAAGAATAAAGACTTTCAAGCCTTTTATTGTATAATTACATCTTTCGGTAAAAGAGCTTTCTGGTTTAATTTAGTTTCTTTTGTTGAATGTGTTGAACACGGATATATGTACAATTTCGAAGCAATAACAGTTACTTTGTAATAAAAATAATATTCATGTCTTCCGTTCTCATTCTTTTAAATTATTTATTTATGTATCATCTTATTTATCGGAGCATGGTTGCATGTCCCTCGTTCACAAAAGGGGGTGTTACAAGAGGGGTGTTACCTTGCTTCAAAAACATTAAGAAAACGAGGGTAGTACAATGTGATATGTGTGACGATTATGGGCTGCCAGAGAATGAGACGCGCGTATTTTTTCGATGTAAATTGGCGAGGAAGGTCTGGAATTTGTTTTCGGCAATTGGTATTTATGGAAAGCAAGAGAAGAGTGTATTGGATGATTTTGAGAGGATTAGGGAGAGAGGAGATAGATCACCTACACAAATGTGGGTGCACGTCCTCGAAGGGATTTGGATAATATCGAATCGGCGTGTCTTTGATGTTGTCAGAATGAAGGCAAATGAAATAGTTGATCAAGTTGGCGTGTAGAGGATTACAACAAAATTTGTGAAGAGTCTATAAGGTGATGAATAATACTCTAGAAGGGGAGGATGAATAGAGTATGGATAATTTTTGCAACTAAATAAATTTAAAGCAACTTGTCAAGACCTTGATATAACCTATCAGGACTTGGCAAAGTGAGATCAAATAAGATAACGTAAATGCGGAAAGTAAAATATGAACACACAAATTGTTAACGAGGTACGGCACGAACTTGGCCTACGTCCCCGTCTAGGGTTATCCAACCCGTAGGATTCAAACACTTCTTATTTCACTTCACTTGAGCCTGGAACTTCCTAGAGAAACTACCCTTTCTTTATACAAAGCTTCGCCGCTTCTATTCTAGCTCTCAACCTTACAAGTGAAATAAAAGCTCACACCACACACCAAGAGTGTTTGATCGAGTATAAAATACTCTAAGTGTAAGATGAATGACTTGTACAATAAGTGCTAGTGTTTCCCTCAACTCTTAAACAATAAACAACACTTAGGCTTTAGGAGAATGTAAGAGAGAAACTGGGATGACGAATGCTTTAGGATGCCATGATTGCTCGAGTGCTTGCTTAGATGAATGTCATCCTTTTGCCTTCGTCTTTATATAGTCGAATGTCTTCGAGGTTTCCTTGGAGGGAAGGCCGTTAGAAATTCAAAACCTTTCCAAACTATTTGAATTCCTTCCATTTGTGCGCTTTCCAAGGTTGTTCCTTCAATCTTCTTCATGATCACGCATGATCAAATATGAATCGGATCTTTCCTTGTATGGCATATGATATCCTTAAGAAACATACATAATGCATCTACCACACAAAATGGGTTAGGGGAGAAACATACATAATGCATCTACCACACAAAATGGTTCAGCAGCTGAGGATGTTCCAGGGGCGTCAGAAGCAGCGGGATCTACAGGAGGAGCAATGCCAGCGCATTCTTCACACCATTCTCCGAAGGTGGGATATTGCTTGTTGGGCGGAAGGTACTTCCTCCTAACTTTGTCCCTGCCCTTCTTTTGCCACCTCTCCATAGCTTTCTTCGTGATGTTGTTTCTCTCCATCTCAGCAAGTTGTCTTTGCCGCTCCACATCCATGTACTCCTTGACCACACCATACTGCTCAATAGTGAGAATGGTGGGTTCCTTGTGTGGGGGGGCGCAGAATAGGCCTTTTCTTCACCTGGTTTTCACAATTCAAGATGACATTGCCAGTCTTCTCTCGAACCTGATCAAAAACATCTAGATCCAATGGCATGATAGAACCTGTAGCAGTGTAGGTCGGAGCATTCAAAAGCATCGTCTGGTCCAGCTTGCAATCAACCATAGAGAGTAGCTCATGGGTCTGATCCTGGCGAATAACCAAATCGGACCACATTCTTCTCAGATCAAACCTAAGGTCTTGATTTTCAGTTTCCACAGCAGCCAATCTATCCTCGTTCACACTGGAGTCAGCAACATGTTTCCCTTTCAAATCTTTTCTCAGAACCCACTGCCCCTCAGATTTATGACAATCCCCAATCTCTTGAGACAGTTCTCATCAATGGTCCCACTGTAGGTTTGCTTTTCTTCTCCCAATGTGTCGACATCAAAGGCTTCAAAGATTTTGGGCAAAAGGTTTGTATAAGGTAATGGCATGGGTCGAGAGGAAGTGGAGACATGAGTCATATAATCGAGGATTAGATTGGGCGAATCAAGCTCATATCCGTTCATAATTAGAAAAAGGATTTCGAGAAGGTTCTCGGTCACCAATTCCCTAAAATTGATACGTGGGAAAATGCAACGAGCCAGAATGGTGAAGATAAGCATGGCTTGAAGGTTCAGAGCAGTGTGAGTTGGCTTGAGAGAGGATGAAGATCATGGGCCTTGAGATTTCAGGAAGAACTCATCTCGTGCTTGTGAGAGACACTCGAATCGGCTTGGGAACTCCTTTGTGGGGATTTCACTGGGAAGATCAAGGATGAGAGAAAGGCTACTGGGAGAGAGACGGATTCGAGTGTTTTTGACCTTGGATACGAGGGTTAGGGTTCCATTTACCCGATGAACAGTAAGATTGGCATAGAATAGGCGAGTAAGCTGGGGGTAGTCGAAATTACCAGGGTTGATGATAGACCAAAAATAGGTTGATTTGAGGGGGGAGATGCATGGCAGGGGCATGGATTGAAGGAGGGAGAAATCGACAGCATCGTAGAAGCACAGCCTTCGGTTGCAAAAGTCCTCTTTCCAGGACTCTACAACTTCTTTAGAGCAAAACCAGTTAGGGGAAATGCCAGATGGTACCTGGGGAGGACGAGCAGGAGCAGAGGTGGCCGGAGTTTTGCCTTTGGATTTTCTGATCAGTGGTGGCGGAGATGGGGAGTTCTTGCTGGAGTCCTCGGAATGTTCTTCAGATTCCTCCAAAATCTGCTTGCCCTTGTTGGTTGACATCTTGTATCGCTTAGCAGACAAAGCAGGAGACGGGGAAGCCGATGAGCGCTTGGATCCCACCATTTTTTGGTATGAGAAAGGGGGTTTTGGAAATCGGAGTGAGAGAGAGAGAGAGAGAGAGAGAGAGAGAGAGAGAGAGAGGGAGAGAGAGAGAGTACAGAGAGGGTGAAAAGTAGAGCGGATTAGACAAGGAGGGAAAGAGGTTTAAAAAAGAAAATAAAATGGAAACTGAATCATCTCCCCCCTTTCAAATCGGCAAGTACAAGTTCCATTAATCCCTTGAACAGTAAGTAATGATCAGCCAGATTTTTCAACACCCAAGGAGTCACATCCACTTGCAAGAAATAAAAAGATTTAGAATCAATTTTAAACATGGGATAAAAATAAAAGATTTGATAACTGATTTTTGAAAAATAGAAAAGATATTATGTTGCATATCCATAAGATACAAACAGAATTTGATCCAATATTATTTTATCCGGATGACCATCTTGTGACCCTATGTAGTCAAGGTCTTGAGATGTCAGATGAATCTTTCACTTTCACAAAGGGAGTGATTACCCCCCGTACGAAAGTGCTTCCCTGTTAAGCATACCCAACTCCAATCTAATGAAGTTAAAACGATCTTCAGGGAGTGGTTTAGTGAAAATATCAGCCAACTGAAATTCAGTAGATACGAAGGATATTGATACATCACCTTTCTCCACATGGTTTCTTATGAAATGATGTCTCACGTCAATGTTCTTGGTTCTTGAGTGCTGCATAGGATTCTTAGTAATGGAAATAGCACTCATATTATCACATTTTATAGGGAAACCTTTTAGATCAATCCCAAGATCTCTGAGTTGTTGTGCTATCCAAAGAATCTGAGAGCAACAAGCACCAGCAGTGATGTACTCTGCTTCTGTAGTTGATAAGGCTACTAAATTTTGTTTCTTAGAGTGCCAACTGATCAAGGAAGACCCTAGAAGTTGGCAGCATCTTGAAGTGCTTTTTCTATCAACGTTATAGCCTGCAAAATATGCATATGAATAGTTTGTTAGATGAAAGTTACTCTGCTTGGGATACCAGAGCCCAAGGTCTTGAGATCCATTCAGATATCTGAAAATTCTCTTCACAGCAATAAGGTGAGATTCTTTGGTGTCACTTTGGAATCGAGCAAACATATAGACATTGAACATTATATCTGGTCTACTAGCAGTAAGGTATAGGAGTGAACCAATCATACCTCTATACTCCTTTTGGTTCACACTCTTACCATTCTTATCTTGATCAAGGGAGAGTGTGGAGCTCATAGGGGTCTTTGCTACCTTTGATTGTTCCATCTTGTATTTCTTAAGCAAATCCCTTGTGTATTTCCCTTGATTTAGAAAGATTCCCTTATTTGTTTGATGAACTTGTAGACTAAGAAAGAAGTTTAATTCTCCCATGAGGCTCATTTCAAATTCCCTGCACATAATCTCAGAAAACTCCTTGAAAAGGGGGTTGTTAGTAGCACAAAATAATGTATCGTCAACATCTATTTGAACAATCAAAAGATCATTTCCACGGGTCTTGATGAAGAGAGTTTTTGTCAATCAATCCCCTTTGAAATCCATTTTCAAGAAGATATTTGGACAATCTCTCATACCAAGCTCTTGGAGCTTGTTTGAGACCATAGAGAGCTTTGTCCAATTTATAAACATGATTAGGAAATTCTTCACTTCCGAATCTTGGTGGTTGAGCAACATAAATTTCTTCTTCCAAGAACCCATTTAGAAATGCACATTTGACATCCATTTAAAACAGCTTGATACCCATAAAAGATGCAAAAGCAAGTAATATGCGTATGGATTCGAACCTTGCTACGGGAGCAAATGTCTCCTCGTAGTTTATACCTTGTTCTTGATTGTATCCTTGAGCAACAAGCCTTTCTTTGTTTCGAATGATTTTGCCTGCTTCGTCCAACTTATTCCGGAACCCCTATCTAGTTCCAATGACTGATTGGTTCTTTGGTTTAGGTTGGAGAGTCCACACCTTGTTCCTTTCAAACTCATTTAGCTCACTTTGCATGGCCGTGATCCAGTCCGGATCTTTGAGTGCTTCAGCTGGGGGTTTTGGTTCTACAAGATAGACAAAAGCATAGAAAGCACATAGATTCTTTAATCTAGATCGAGTTTGTACACTAGAGGATGGATCTGATATGATGTCTTGAGCTAAGTGTGAAGAGGCATGTTTGAACTTTTGTTGCTTTGGGCCTTGACCATTCGAGACAGTAGCAGGCCTTTCTTCAAGGTCTTGAGCGATAGTTTGAGAGTTGGATTCCTCATTAACTATATCCGGATTCTGTAGTTCCTTCTCAAGGTCTTGAGATAGCTCGTTAGTATCTTGGATTTGTTATTGCATGTTTCTTTCTTGGTCCTACTTGTTCTCAGTCTTGTCCTCTTCTTCTCCATCCGAATCATGGTGATTTAGATTGAGATCTGCAAAACTTTCACTTAACACACCATTATTGCTTTCGTCGAATACCACATGGATACTCTCCTCAACAATTTTGGTGCGCTTGTTATAAACTCTATAAGCTTTGCTATTAGTAGAATAACAAAGAAAAATACCTTCATCGCTACGTGCGACAAACTTCCCAAGGTTATCTTTGCCATTGCTATGAACAAAGCAAGTACATCCGAAAGGTTTAAAATAGGAAATGCTAGGCTTTCTTCCTTTGAAAAGTTCATAAGGAGTCTTTTTCAAAATAGGGCGAATTAAACATCGATTCAAAATATAGTTAGTTGTGTTAACATCCTCTGCCCAATAATATTTTGGCAAACCATTTTTTAAAAGCATTGTCCTAGACATGCCCTCCAAAGTGCAGTTTTTTCGTTCCACAACTCCGTTTTGTTGAGGAGTCCTAGGAGCTGAAAAGTTGTGAGAAATTCCATATTTGGCACAAAACAAATCAAATTTAAGTTGATAACATTATCTACCATGATCACTCCTAATGGAGACAATAGGTATGTTTTTCAAATCTGCAACTCCTTACAAAGTTTGGAAAATTCGAACAAAGCCTCTGATTTTTCTCTTAAAAATGAAATCCAAGTAAAACGAGAGAAATCATCAATGATAACTACGATGTATTGTTTACCGTTTGGAGATTTGACGCGCATAGGTCCACACAAGTCCATATGTAACAACTCAAGAGGGCGAGAGGAACTTACAACCTTTTTGGGTTTGAAGAAACCACGTGTCTATTTACCTCTTGTATATGCAATGCATAGTTCTTCTTACTTGAAGTTCAGGCCAGGAAATCCTCGAACAAGATCTCTTGCTTTAAGTTTGTTGAGGGTGTGCATGCTTACATGACCTAGTCTTCTATGCCATAGACTGGGATCTTCTTTCAAGGCCTTGAGACACTTGAGTTTTATACCTGTAATGTGGTTAGTGTTTACTGCATAAGTATTATTGTGCCTGTGAGCAGTAAGGATCAGATCACCAGTCTCTTCATTCCTGACTTCGCACTTGTGTCTGTCAAAGCCCACTTTGTTTCCTTTGTCACACAACTGAGAGACACTTAAGAGGTTATACTTTAATCCATCAACAAGATATACATCCTTAATGCAGCTTTTTGAATTACTAATATTACCGATACCAATAATGTTACACTTCCCTTTATCACCAAGAGTAATTGTTCCAGTGGTTATTCCTTGAGATTTTGAAATAGAGACTTCTTTCCACTCATGTGTCGTGAGCATCCACTGTCCATTATCCATTTTGGCTCCTTGTTCTTGGTGATATCTTGCAAGACAAACATCATCCTTTCCGGCTAGACAAATACATAGTTTTAGATTCATAATGAGGATAGACCATATTAGGTAGTCTTGTCCCGTTAGAAACCCAAACTTTTTTTATCTGCTCATTAAGTCGAACTGGAAATGTGTTTCTAATGATGTGGGGATCTTTTCGTCTATATGGACAAGTTTCCTTTACATGCCCTTTCTTGCAGTAGTAAAAACAAGTAGGTGAGCGTCAATGGCCTTTAGCTTTAACAAAAGTGGTACTATGTTTCTTTGGAAAGTTCTTGTTGTAGCCAATACCACTTCTATTAATAGAGAGTTGTTGTTCACTCAACATCTTGTCAAGATTGTCTTTAGATCTAGTGAACTGTATAAGTGAAGTTTGTTGGTCTTGACACTTGTCGGTTAGCTTTGCCTTCTCTTTCTCTAAATCATTGTTACAATTCTTTAGAGAGGAGAGGCTTTGCTTGAGATCAGAATTCTCTGAGCTCAAGGTCTTGACTTTAATGTCAAGGGCCGACCGAGAAGTTTCAAGATTTTTTATTTCCAGCGACATATCACTAATACATTTCTGTTGATCTTTCAGCTTTTCTTTCAAGGTGTTGATTTCACTTCTGTAAGCTTCTTCATTAGAAATCATATTTCTTAGAACTTCAGAAAGAACATCGGGGGGGGCTGGACATTAAGTTTCTTACCACTTGTTGAAGGTCTTGATTCTGGGATCCTTCATGTTCAGCCATATGACAGAGATTTGCCTGCTCTTTTTCAGTGTCTGAGTCACTTGATGAATCTGAGTCAGTCCAGGTGGCAAGCATAGCCTTTCTCTTTTGCTCATTTCTTTTGAACTTGTTTCTTTTCTTCATAGTACATTCTTTCACGAGATGATCTGTCTCGCCACACTCAAAACATGTTAATAATTTTGGTTTCTTTGAGGAGTTGGGAGACTTACCTCTGAATCTAGATGATTCGGCATTTTCTCTGTTGGATAATTGCTTTTTCATCTTCAGAATTCGATATAATCCTCGTGTGATGAGAGCAAAAGAATCATCCTCGTCGTCGGATTCATCACTCTCAGATTGTGATTGATCTTTCTTAGTTTTGAGAGCAAGGTTCTTTGTTGTTGAAAGTACTTCTCCATCTTCCTTGTTTAGTATCATCTCATGAGTGATAAGTTTTACGAGAAGATCATCTAATGGCAGTGTTGTAAGATCTTGAGCTTCCTCAATCGCAGTAACCTTGGGACCCCATTTGGATTTTGGGAGGCTCCTAAGAACCTTCCTAACTTTCTCTGGGTTGGAGAAGGTTTTTCCAAGTGAGTCTAGGTTGTTTACAATTTGAGTGAATCTCGTGAACATCTCCTTCACTGACTCATCATGATTCAACTTGAATAGCTCGTATTGTTCGAGAAAGATGTTGATCTTACTTTCCTTTACTTGACTGGTGCCATCATATGTGACTACAAGCTTGTCCCAAATTTCCTTGGCACTTTTGCAAGCTGAGACACGGTTAAATTCATTTGCATCAAGAGCACAGTAAAGCAGATTTATGGCTTTCTAAGTCTTAGCAATGTTCTCCAGGTTGGTTTGAGCGAATTCAACTTCAGTTTTCTCGACTTCTTTTCCATCGACAATCTTCATCGGAACGTGTAGCCCTTTCTTGACGAGGTCCCATAGCTCAAGGTCTTGATCAATGATGAACATCTGCATCAGTGATCTCCAGTGGACAGAGTTGTTGCCACAAAACAAAGGAGGTATGTTGGTTGATCTCTCTTGAGCAAATCCTCCATCACCTATGGTAGACATGCTGAAAACTCACAAGATTGTTAGATCAAAAAGCAGTGAGCCAAGCTCTAATACCAATTGAAGAGTCTATAAGGCGATGAATAATACTCTAGAAGGAGAGGATGAATAGAGTATGGATAATTTTCGTAACTAAATAAATTTAAAGCAACTTGTCAAGACCTTAATATAACCTATCAGGACTTGATAAAGTGAGATCGAATAAGATAACGTAAATGCGGAAAGTAAAATATGAACGCACGAATTGTTAACGAGGTTCGGCACGAACTTGGCCTACGTCCCCGCCTAGGGTTATCCAACCCGTAGGATTCAACCACTTCTTATTTCACTTTACTTGAGCCTAGAACTTCCTAGAGAAACTACCCTTTCTCTATACAAAGCCTCACCGCTTATATTCTAGCTCTCAACCTTACAAGTGAAATAAAAACTCACACCACACACCAAATGTGTTTGATCAGGTATAAAATACTCTAAGTGTAAGATGAATGACATGTACAATAAGTGCTAGTGTTTCCCTCAACTCTTAAACAATAAACACCACTTAGGCTTTAGGAGAATGTAAGAGAGAAACTGAGATGACGAATGCTTTATGATGCTATGATTGATCGAGTGTGTTGGAGGGTAAAATTTAATGAATTTTATTATTCGTGGAATAAATAAATTTATCACATTCATTCTATAAAAAACTAGGTAGACAGACCCGTGCTACGCCCGGGACATGTGATTTTATTCCAAAAATTAGAGTGATACCAAACTTGGTAAATATAGAAAAAAAAACACATAATATAAATTTTTAAAAGAAGAGAATAATAGCATGTAGTGTAGTTTTTACGGAAAAAATAATTAAATTAAAATATTATTGTTTAAAGAAAAAAAATACATATAATAATCTTTTGATTTATATTAAATTAAATATTTTTAGAGTGAATTATAAACTGTTACAAATATACACATTGAATTAAATTTAGCGGCAGCGGCTAGAAAGTGGCGGGTGAGCGGCTTCGATGAAGGTCTGATCGAAATTGAGGATTTTTTTTATTTTGTATTCTTTTCTCAAATAATAATAATGGGATTGTAGATTAAAGGGTTTTAGAAGAGATAAACTACATTCGAAGCTCGAAGATTGACTTTCCATGGTGTACCATGCTTCCGAAGGTTGAAAGCCCTTTTATAGTTGATCTTTAAAACGCGCACGAAAGATCAAATTAAATATACGAATCTCTTCATCTCTTTGCGGTGATCAGTTTCATATATTCAATTGTAAGAAGCAGTGAATAAATCAATCCAAACGACCCAACCTTTGGTTTGGGGGCAAAGTGAATTTGGACGAATTTGAAGCTTAATACATTGTTTAATCCGAAAATTGAACATATTTTTGTGATATGGGTGAGGAGGAGCACTTGATGGAGGCGTTTTGAAGTCGAAACAACGGAGAATTAAAATCACCATTGAAGGAGCCCTACACACAGGAAAGAGGAGGAAGAAGGAGGTTTGGTTCACCGAACCGGTTTTCTATTTTTTAATTGGGCTTGGACCGGTTCAACCGGCTCAACACAATAAAAGCCATATATTTGTATTTTTTTATTTTTAAATAAGAGTATATTTCATAATTCTTAAACTAAGTATATTAGAAGATAGAGAGTTAAAAAATGTGTGTTGATTATATTAGCCTCCAGTAATAATTTTACTTATTTTTAATTTTGCAAAAAATAATACTCCCTCCGTTAATTAAAACTTGACGTTTTACTATTCACGCACGCTTTTTGATGTGTTAAAAACTATATAAAATATTAACTTTTTTAATAATATTTTTTGACACGTTCATACTTATTACTATTAAGTATGAATTTATAAAAACAAATGTAAAAAAAAGTTAATATTTTATATAGTTTTTATCATTTTAAAAATGCGTGCATGAATAGTAAACGACAAGTTTTAATTAACAGAGGGAGTATTAAAATTTTATATTTTTATTCTTTTTTTATGTTACAATAATTTTATTTATGTTTAATTTTGAAAAAAGGAACATAAAAACCATATATTTATATTTTTTTTGGGTTTCCGTTACAATGTGTTAGATAAAGTAAATTGTTTAAATACAAAGGGTGGGAATTATGGGGTTAGAATAGACCTGTCAAACGGGTCATTCGGGTCGGGTTCGAGTCGGGTCACTTCGGGTCTCGGGTAAAACGGGTTCCGGGTAAAACGGGTCCAATGTGTTAGATAAAGTAAATTGTTTAAATACAAAGGGTGGGAATTATGGGGTTAGAATAGACCTGTCAAACGGGTCACTTCGGGTCTCAGGTAAAACGGGTCCTGGGTATTTCCGGGTTGACTACAACCCGGGTTTGACCGGGTTTCGGGTCATTTCGGGTCGATTTCGGGTTTGTCAATTTTTTCCTTTTTAAATTAAAAAAATCATGATTTGATAATTTTTCAATAAATTTTAATTATATATAAATAAAATTAATTGTATTTAATTAAAAATTAACCGGGTCAACCGGGTTACCGGGTCAATCGGGTAAAATCGGGTCAAAATTACCGGGTCAATCGGGTCACCGGGTCGAAACCCAGATGACCCGGAAAATTTCCGGTTTTTCGGGTTCGGGTCGAAAAAAAATTCTGGGTCAAATTTTCCGGGTTCGGGTCGAAAATTTTCCGGACGGTCGGGTCGGGTCGACCAGGTCGGGTTGTGTTTTGACAGATCTAGGTTAGAAGGTAAAGAGTTTAACTTTTGTTAATTAGGTATCTATCAATAAACTTTGATTGATACAATTAAATCTACATAATTCATTTTTTTGGTCTACTATTTTTAAATTTTCTAAATTAGAATAAAAAATGTATGAAGTCAACGTAATAAAACATTTTTCAGTTTATTCCTAAATGAAATGAAAAAATGGTTGTTGATAAAAAAAACGAACATTATATATTACACATATAAATTTAATGACCAAAATAATAATAAAAGTTGTAGCTATAAAGAAGTGAAAAATTAAAAAAAAAATGTAGCTATCAAGGTTTGAACCCTCAACCAAGAGGTAATCCCCAACACCTATAACCATTGAGCTAATGAAAGGCAAGATTAAAAAAAAAAATGTAGCTATCAAGGTTTGAACCCTCAACCAAGAGGTAATCCCCAACACCTATAACCATTGAGCTAATGAAAGGCAAGTTGATTCAAATTGAATAAGAAAACAAAAATAGTGTAAAATTTTCATGTATTTAATAGTAGCAATAAATGGCTCTTGAACACAACTTTTTATGTTATATAGATGTGGTAAAATTTTCTCAAATTAAACAGAGGCCTACAAATCTAAAGATGGCCTGAAAAATTTCATTACAAGCCCGATTGGTCAGGCCCAAATACATGCCAAACAAGGAGGGCCCAAAATATGAACAGAGGTTACAAAGGGTAACTACTCTTCTAGTTTTCGATTGCAGTTAATGGGAAAATAAAAATACATAGAAAAGGCAGTAAAAAAATGCATAAAAAAAAAGAAGAAGAAATGGGTTATAACTGCAGGACGTGGAAAGGGTGGTTTCTCTCAAGTAACTGCCCCAAATTCATTCTATAAAAGCTACTGTTACAGTTTTTAAATTGGGGAGGGGACCCGGTTGGTTTCTTCTTCCTCATTCAACTGCAAGTTGAAAGAAAGCAGTTGTCCTGTCTCTCATGCCTTTCCTTTTGCCCGTCCACCTGCAATCACAAAAACAACGAAGAGAAGGTGGCTGGCTGGATAAATAGCAAGCATAACCTTTTTCTTCCTCCTTGTCTGGCTTTCCTTCTACTTCCGAAAAAGCTTCACCTGCACAAAAACAAGAAAGAAAGGATGATGGCTGGAATTGTAACGCATATGCCATTTAGACTCCCTGTGCGTTATTCTTTGGCTTTGGGGGAATTGTAAATAAAGAGATCGATATGGCCATTTAGACTCCATTTTTTTTATTAGGTAAAAATTCTAGCTTAGAAAAGTCTGAGACTCGAGAGGCCGACAAATCGGCAGACGGACTAACCGTCAACAAACTATCTACTAAAGACACAAATTAACAAAGATGAAAGAAAACGCCCAAACAACCCGAAAAGTCGTCTGCGAGCAGAGGAGTCGATGGAGATCCAGGGCGAGCCGCGAATGCCGAGAACACGGGGGAGTGCAACGACTCACATGGTGACTCGACGCCGAGAAGACGGAGAACAATAACCAACCATCGGAAAGGGCGAAACTTGGGGAAGTGTGGATCACCGACGTTGCCCCCATCTAGATGAAGGATATTCGAATACCACGAATACAAACACGTTCTTCTAGATCATACAGGAAGCCCGACACTGCAACCCAACTCGAAACTAAACGCAACCACGTCAAAGCAACGACCCAATGCCAAAAAAGAACGAACAAGAACATGCCAAATAGGAGAGATCAAACATCCAACGCAAATTTGTGTGCAGAGCTCCCGAGAACGCAGAACGTCTGGGGAGGTCAACTTATTACAATTACAATTTAGTTTTTCGAAGACCTTGCATAATTTATTCAACCCTATCAGGATTTTGGTCCCCTTAAAAGACTTTAATTCAAGAGGTTTATAATAATAATTTGTATTGTAAATTATTATTATTTTCCAAACCCCTTTCTGAGATTATAAAATCCTTCCGAATTTGTACACTAGTCATTTCAAGATTTGAAGATTTTTACTTAGAAGAATAAATCTAATTATCTAAGTAAAAGTCCGGTTTTTACATAATTTTTAAAATTGTTATATAACACCTGCGTCAAAGGACCAAAACTTGGGCCCGAAGACCCAAGCATGGGCCCGAAGGATGTGGGAGCAAATGCAGCAGACCACACCACACCAGCAGCGACAACCAAAGAGGTGGTTATGCCGAGAACATGGCGAATTGAGCACAACCATAGACAGAGGGGAGAAAGAGTCACAACCCCCGAACCCATCCGAGGCCACGGGGATAGACGATGTTTCCAAATTCTTAGTTAGAGCAAACCGACATCGAATGTTTTTAACCCAAGGGGATGTTTTTGGGCTTCTAAGGCCATCTCCCAAGGTAGGCTAAAAATTGGGTTTTTGCCTAATTTTGCTCCCATCCTAGGCTAAAACTCAATTTGGCATATTTTTTTTGGCCTATTTTTAAAAGAAAGGCCAAATTTGGCTTACTCTTTTAAAATTGTGATATAACACTTGAGCAAAAGGACCCAAACTTGGGCCCGAAGACGGCCCGAAGGATGTGGGAGCAAATGCAGCAGGCTGTTGTAGGGAGGATATCGAGTTCAATAAAAAATAATATAAATCAGACCAGATTCATGCCCACGCAAATAATTAACAGACTTCCTCGCGATGTAGCAAAAGGAAGTCAGGTTCGATTCTCGAGGAAGCTGGTCAGCGGATCTTAGGTCATAGGCGATTCAAGTCGGATTTCGACTCAGGGAAGCACTCGATATCAACCAGGGGTAGTCGATATCGACCTCTTCAGTCGATTTCTGGGTTCTGCATGGGGTCAACCGACTTAGACCAAGAAGTGGTCGATATAGACCTGTGTCCAGTCGATATAGACTTGTACTCGTCGACTTCTCCTGTACCTGCAGAAACAAAAACGGCAGCGATCTTGCTTGATCGAGAGATTAGTGGTCGACGTCGACTAGATTTAGTCGAAGTCGAGTAGAATGCAGTAACGTAACGAATTGCAGATTTTGAAATAACCAATGTAAAAGAAAACTTTCTAGACCGGGGTTTGTAATAACGATAACCAAACATGCATAAGGCAAAATAAAAAGAGGTAATCATGCAATCACATCAAAGGATCAAGCTTTCCCCTTTTCCAACAATTGGACAACTCTTTCAAGAAACCCTAATTGTATCTACCAATTTTATGTTTATAATCCAAGTTGTTAACCTGAATCTCTATTAATTAGGTAATAAACATATAAAAGGTAGTGGATGATCAAAACATAATAAAAGTCGAATCTTTACCTCAATCATGCATGGCTATCGTCGGGCTCACCCCGACCCTAGAAGTAGGTTGACTACTCGCTCTTCATCATAGAAAAACTCATCAATAATAAAAGGGAAATAACTTGCATTAATGAACTAAAACAAAGCTTACAACCAATCGAAGTCAATTCCGCTCTCGTCAAATACAACTCATCTCGGCTCCAAGCTCTCTCTCCTAACTCTTCTACTTGTGTTCTCTCTGAATTGGAATGAATGAAAAACAAGCTCCATGGGCTTTATTTATAGGCTTTAATCCTTGCTAATCAATGTAAGCATATCCTATCTATATCTAAGTCTTTCTATCTAAAAACATAAGGTAAAACTTGGAAATTAAACAATTAAATCTCTAATGTAAATATATCTAATGTGGATAAACATCTTCTCTCTTGATAGATCTTCACGTGCAAGGAATCTTCAACTCGGAATCAGATAGACTCGGAATCGACTCGTGCTTGATCTCGGAGTTGGTCGATATCGAGTTGTCTGCTCGGCTTCAGCTCTGATCACTCGATGTCGGCTTCTGGTAGGGATATCGAGTTGATTTTGGTCGATATCGACCAACCCTGGTCGAAATCGACCTGTCTTTGTGGCTTCTTGTCATGTCGAGTCGTCCTGGGAATTTCGACTGGAATCAGGTCGATATCGACCACTCTTCAGTTCTCAGCATTCTGCTTCGTCTTGAAACGCATTTTCCTGATTCCTCGTTTGTCCGATTGACGCATATGAATATGCGTTGGAAAGCTCTTTTGAGGGATACAACTCTCATGAAGACATCAGAACTTGATTCGGAATGATTAATGGCGAAAAATGGGCTTTCCTCCAGCTGCACCATCCTTAGCTTCTTCATCACTTTCCTTTCAGCTCCAAAGTGCGTCCGATTTCTGCGAAATAAAACAGAAACTAGTGTAGACTCCATAATTTGGCAAATAAGCATAAACTACATAGATTTTGTACTATTTTAACCCAAATGCATGAAATGTATATAGAAATCGATATAAGAGTCAATGTAAAACATGACAAATTAGGCTCATAACACAGACCACGCCACACCAACAGCGACAACCAAAGAGGTGGCTATGCCGAGAACATGGCGAATGGAGCACAACCATAGATGGAGGGGAGAAGGAGTCACAACCCCCGGACCCATCCGAGACCACGGGGATAGACAGTTTTTCCAAATTCTCAGTCAAAGCAAACCGACATCGAATGTTTTTTAACCCAAGGGGATGTTTTTGGGCTTCTAAGGCCATCTCCCATGGTAGGCTAAAAATTGGGTTTTGGCCTAATTTTGCTCCCACCCTATGCTAAAACCCAATTTGGCCATTTTGTTTTTTACCTATTTTCAAAAGAAATGCCAAATTTGGCTTACTCTTTTAAAATTGTGATATAACACTTGAGCCAAAGGACCCAAACTTGGGCCCGAAGACCCAAGCTTGGGCCGAAGGATGTGGGAGTAAAAGCAGCAAAACACACCACACCAGCAGCGACAACCAAAGAGGTGGCTACGCCGAGAACATGGCGAATGGAGCACAACCATAGACGGAGAGGAGAAGGAATCACAACCCTCGGAGCCATCTGAGGCCACGGGGATAGACGGTTTTTCCAAATTCTCAGTCAGAGCAAACTGACATAGAATGTTTTTTAACCCAAGGGGATGTTTTTGGGCTTCTAAGGTGAAACTCCATAGAAACAACTAGTAATCAGAGACGCATAGGCAAATATGAGACCTACATGGCCCGAAGCAAGAACAGATTGGACCAAGGTTTTCGACAAAGAAAAAGAGGAAGTAGCATGCGGAGGACTCGAAGGAAAGGTCAGACCAAGAGAACAAGAGGAGGCGACCGGATTGCAACTGAGACGGGTTGATGGCAACCAGAAAGAACTGGGGTCACTGAGGAAGATGGTGCAGGCGATGGAAGCGCGATTTCAACCTCGAAAAGGGATTTTCAAAGAAAGATTTATTGAGATTTGAACACATATTATCAAATTTGGCCACCGGAGCAAAAGGCCCCAAATCTATTCCATCGAATCAATGGACAAACAACGACACACTCACACACTCAGACCGAAAGAAGGCAGCCTAGGCAGGGGAGCGACGAGATGACGAATCCCTGCCTACCACAGTAGTCATGTGAGGAAGAAGGCTACTAGGCACAGGGAAGGAGGCTAAGACGCCCGATGAAGGAGGTTAAGAAGCCGGATTATGGAACCACCGCCCAGGGATTTTTGAAACGGGAAAGGGGTGGCTGAGGGTGGCGCAGTGCAAGGCGCTTTGACAGACCGATGAAGCAGGGGAGGAACAATGATAGAGGTTGACAAACGTCCGGCGGAACTGGGAACCCAATTGGGGGTTAGGGCTCCCTCTCTCTAGAAATCTAGAGAGAGGAGAGAGTTTCCAAACGATTTTCCTTAGGGTTAGGTATTTAGACTCCCTTTTTTTTTGAAGCAAGATAATAATTAGAAAAGACGCTGGCGACCCAGCTTCTGCTCTAGTGCGTCCGAGCGGACGAGAACCCGAAGTTCTGGATCAGTGTTGAAGCTATCATCGGCAGGGGAGCTATAAGCCAGATGTGCAATCCTGTCATCCACAGCGTTTGAACCCCTGAAAATATGACGAATAACAACATTAGAGAATGATCGGAGAAAGGTCGTAGTATCATCCATCAACAACTCAATAACCCACGGCGGGTGCCAATCCCCGAGTAGAAATTTAATAACGACAAAGCAATCGCCTTCGATAAGTAAATTATCGAGACCCATTTGGAGTCCCTAAACACACCCATATGTAGACCTAGAGCCTCGAAAAACATCGCTGGCTTGTTAGAGCAAATGCCAGAGCCAGTGGATATTATCGTGTCATTGTGGCCCCATATAACAAAACCGTAAGTGCCCGATTGTGTATTTAGACTCCCTATTAAACTTAACCCAACCAAATGCAATCCTAAATATATTGTTTTTTTTTGCCTCAATTCAATTCGATCGGACTCAATTGTTTTATATCCGTCTAACTAGACCGAACAAAGTGGGTGAAAATCCGATATAATTTGGTCATTAAACAGGTGAACGGATGATTGATTAGGTTGGATTCAAAAGAAGGTATTTCTCACCCGTCACCCGACCTATCACCCAACTCATCACCCGACTTATATTATATAATTATATTATAATTCGATCAATAATTTTTCTTGTGATAGGATGTAATGTTGAAAATACACAAGTGTGTGGTATTTGTAAGGACGATGAAGATTTGGAAGAAGATATCGTTAACCATGAAGTTATCGATGCATGTAAAATTTTTGTTTTATTTCTTATCTACTATACAAATATACACGTTCATTATATATATGAGTATACATTTGCATATTAATTTAACTTGTTTCATATTTATGTTTTCAGGATCCTTTTGTACGTTGAAGGAACACCAATTACCTTTGGGTGCTAGTGTAGAAGATTTGAAGACTACTTTGCCTTCTAGCTAGCTTGAAACTTTGGTTGTTGAAGACTACTTTGTCTTTTAGTTTGAAACTTTGGTTGTTGAAGACTATCTTTTCTCTTTTTGAAGACTTAATTGTTGTAATGTCTTTTTTTTTCTATGACTTCTGGCTTGAAACTAGTACAAAAGGGGGGATCTGAGCACACTTTTGTTTATGCATTGGAGCACACTTCTCGTACTGTGCTTATAGTGAGTGCGCTCCCAAACAAGCACGCGTATTATTTAACCATGATCTCATATTTTAAGCACGGTTTTGTGTTGAAGCGTTCTTAAAATTGTCATACAGCCAATATCCCTTCTGCTCGAATTATAAGAACGCTTCATTTGAAGTGTGCTATAAAAAAAAAAGGTTTTAGCACACAGTTTGAAAAAGAGTTTGCTCTTTCATATATCTCTCAAACAGATATATCCATCTCAATATTGGTCTAATACAATACCTTACCTCTCGTACCAAGAGTCGAACCCAAGACATCTTGCACCTAGGGGTGTGCAGAAAAACCCGACACGACTGATATGACACAAAAACATGACACAAAAAAACACGAAACCAAAAAGACACAACACGAAAATGACACGAACCGCTAAAACACGACATTAAACGATTCGTGTTCGGTTCGGGAAAATGCCCTTGTCGGGTACCCGACACGAACCGTTTATATTTTTTTTTAATTTGGTACAGTGCTATAGTGATAGTACTAGTATTTTTAAGTCTTATGTGAAACTTCAAAGTGAATTTGCTCATTTGGCTTAGGACACGCGGGATTTTGTTGATATAAGTTATAGGCGCTGCATTCGAATCCTCTTCCCGTCAACTTTTGGCTTCAAAAAGCTGCGTTTTTTTATTAAAAAAAAACTCCCCTTTTCTTTTGAAATTTGTGTTTTTTTTTATTTTTTAAATTGCAAACCCTAGCGGAAGAACCGAAGGAGGAGAGTCACAAGTCACAACTCAGAAAACTTTCTCCCTCTCTCCAATTCTCCAAATCCAACCTCTCTCTTTCTCTCCAAATCCAATGAAGTTGTGGTCCTGTGGAGGTGAATCGACTCTTCCGACAGGGATAGCCCAAGGTTGACTCAGTGCTCGGCCCCGAATTCGCTCGTTCTGGAGGAGACAGGTTGAAGCGTTGTTCCGGCCTTGAGGACTGGCGCCGCTTCATAGAAAGTTAAAGTGAGCTCGAGATCCCGGATCTAAGGCGCAATGGAGGTTCTTCACCGGCGATGCCTCCGGTTCTGATCAGACGAGCATCGATCGAGGTTTCTATCTTTTCACTGGGGCATATGTGAGAGGGAGAGAGAGGAAGAAGCGAGAGGAGAAAGGGTCTAAGAGAGGCCTTGGATGGGGACTCGAGTTGGACCACTGAGGGGGAAGAAGGTGGAGAAGGAAGCCATGGAAGCTTCAGCTTTCAAATCGAACGCAGGAACGAGATGGAGGAAGGAGCAGTGGCGGCGCAAAGGTAGTTGCCTCTTCAATTTCTACTCGAAGGTCTACTCACTTATCTTCCTGGATTCAATTTCATGTCTTTCTCTGTGGTCGATTATATTTTTGGGTGGAATATGTAGAAATTAGGGTTTGATCAAATTGTCAATTTAAGGTAGATCTATCATACACAGTGTTAATTGTAGGTTATTTTGAATATTTTTAATTTGGTTTGGATGGAATATGTATCAAATTATTGTTTCATGCTTGTTGTTTACAAATCAATAGGCAACATCTCAATTTTCGGTTCGTGGCGGGTTATACGGGGATCCGACACGAAACCGTTTCGTGTTTCTGTGTCAGATACCCGGTATTAACCGTGTTGTGTTCGGATCGGCGTTCTCAGCCTTAACGGTTTCGGGTCCCCGACACGATTAACTGTGTCGTGTCGGGTACCCGGTTATGCACACCCTTGCACAGTTGCACCCTCATACTGAATTTGTCCGCTTCACATCCGTGCCACCTGAGCTACGGAATTTTGTTGTAACTTTGTGCATTTACTTAATCTAATTACTAAAAAAAACTCTAAATATAAAAAAAAAATTGAGAATGGTTTATAAAAATAAATGAGAATGCTTTAAAAGAAAAATGTGTTCCCTCTATTTAAATTTGGTTTTGGGAAGACACTTTTCTTATAAAACCATATTCGTTTTAATTTTTTTAAGCACACATTACATGAAAACCGAGTTAATTATTCCTTTAGAAACAAATGAGAACGGTTCTATAGAAAAGCATGTTGATTTTAGTTAAAGTTGGTTTTGGGAACACACTTTTAAACTGAAACCGTGTTCATTTTAATTTATTTTTAAGCACGCTTCACACAAAAATCGGGCTTAATAGTTTTTAGAAATAAACGAGAACGGTTTTATAGAAAAGTGTGTTCATTTTAGTTAAATTTGGTTTTGGGAACACACTTTGAGAATTAAACCGTGTTCTTTGTAATTTTTTTAAGCACGCTTTACACGAAAATCGGGTTAATTATTTTTTTTTACAAATAAACGAGAACGGTTTTATAGAAAAGTGTATTTGTTTTAGTCAAATCTGGTTTTGGGAACACACTTTGAAAATTAAACCGTGTTCATTTTAAGTTTTTTTAAGCACGTTTTTACACAAAAACCGGTCTAAATATTTTTTTTTAGAAATAAACGAGAACGGTTTTATGGAAAAGTGTCTTGCTTTTAGTTGAATTTGGGGTTGGATACACACTTTTAATATAAAACGGTGCTTAAATTAAAAAAATAAGCACGCTTGTCAAAAACCGTACCCAACTTACCGTGCTTCACCCCCTATATTTGTACTTAAAGCTGGAAATTCGGTCATTCGGGTCAGGTTTGGGTCAAGCTTTCTCGGGTCGGGTCAGTTCGGGTAAAATTTATGGTTGGGTACCATTTGGGTCGGGTTCAGTCATAACGAATTTTAGATTAGTCGGGTTTCGGGTTAAATCGGGTCATGCCCATTCGGGTTCGGGTCAAAGCGGGTCGGGCTCATTCAGGTTTCTGGTCAAGAAGCTGGTCAGTCTCATTTGAGCTTCGAATCAAAGTGGGTATAGTTTGTTTTAGTTTTCGGTCGAATCATATTCGACCCGTTTGGATAATTAGGTTGATTTTGACTTAGTTGAATACTTGAAAATATGTAATTTACATAAAATAAATGATTTTGACTCGGTTGAATGCTTGAATATGTAATTTTGACTCGGTTGAATGCACTCATTGTCATTGACTCATCGGTTGTCGACCGGTTTTAAAAAAAAAGTCATAATCGGAAATTCGGTATTCGGCAACATCGTCCTTTTTTAAACATTTAAACCAATTGATCGGTGCTATAACTAAATCAAATTAATTGCACATTTAGGATTTAAGCTTATTTTAATTAGCAAGTTGCAAATGGGCTTATTTGTGTAGCATAAGTTGAATATTTGGAAGAAGAGTGATGCTACAGCTTGTGTTTTGCGGGTTGTGTCGTTGTGTTGTTGTTCTGCTGCTTTCTTTTGTTTTGTACATGTGGTGTTGGTGTTGGACTTGTTGTGATTGTGTTGTTGATATTAGGTTGTTGTTTTTAGGCTATTACTCTATTAGGTTGTTCTACTGCTTTTTTTGTTGCGGGGGTGTTGTTGGTTGCTGCTGCTAGCTGGTTCCTAGAAGGATATTTTGTTGGGTTGCTGGTGGTTCTTGGAAGGATATCTTGTTGGGTTGCATGCTATATTATCTGCAGCGATTAATGAACTTTTATCATTTCTGACTCGTAGTATGTATCGATGTTTTGATGTATGACGGTTGACTTACTTGACTCATTGACTTATTCGCTTATCTATTGATTTTACTTGGGTTCTTATGCATATGATAACAATATTCACAAAAATAATTGGTGTTTTAAATGTTAAAAGTATAATCATAAACTTATGTTAAAATAAAAAAACATTTAACATTCAAGCATTAAAATGTTGATGTTAAATAAACATTTCAAGTCGGGTCGGGTCGGGTTTGGGTCGTGTCGGGTTTATCTGTGTTTGGGTCTGTTTCTAGTCGGGTTAGGTTCGGGTTGGATTCGGGTTACAGATGACTCCAGATTTTTGGGTTTGAGTCGAGTTCGGGTTCGGCTGAGTCGGTCGGGTTTCTTGGGTCAGGTCA
Source organism: Persicaria tinctoria (assembly GCA_037127255.1). NCBI lineage: Eukaryota > Viridiplantae > Streptophyta > Magnoliopsida > Caryophyllales > Polygonaceae > Persicaria > Persicaria tinctoria. Next base: position 33,065,565 of record JBANSL010000004.1, on the reverse strand, counting down.
GATTTTGCCAGCTCTATTTGTACTAGTGAGTGTTGATAGTTGCGTGGATGTTTACATGTATTATATTTGTTGAATTTGATGTGGTGTAGTTCACCCAATCCACCCGATTAGCCGTTAGATGATGAGTGGACGGAGCAGATAAAACATTAAGTGGGTGATGGATCAGATGACAGAAATAGATTATCCACTCACCACTCGATCCATTACTATCAATATCACTCATTTAAGCGGTTAACCCTCGTACTCATTACTCATGAGCATCACAACCAGCTACTACACTGGCATGTGACTGACTGGTCTATAATATCTTCTCGGTTAATTATAAGCAAAATATATATATAAATATAGCCACATTTTAAAGTGGGAAGATTAAAATCACTATTAGGGCGATTAGACTTGGAATGAATGCTTTTATTCTGCTAGACTTGGGATGAATTTGTGCTGGAATCTTTGCATGTTTTGAGTGGCCGGGAGAGTTCAAATCGAGCGTAGGAATAGAAATGGAAAATTGGGAATTAAATTTAAACACAAAGAAAGGATAAAAATGCATCAATTTTACAGCATTTGAGTAAGGATCTAGTTTGGGTGGAGTTTGGGGAAAATTCTATGGGTAGAGTTGAGAGGATCTAAACCACTGATTTTAAAATCAGTGGTTAAAAATCCCCCCCTCCTTTCCCTCCCCCCACCCCCATCCCCAATTTTTTTTTTTTTCTTTTATTTTAATTTTTGAGAGAGGAAAAGGAAACTCTACCTTTGTAGAGTTTTCCTTGAACTCTACCGGAACAGGACCGAGTAAGTAAATATGCCAAAATGAAAATAAGGTTGTAGGGAGGTAATGCCAACAATCAATTTTTTTTGTTGTCAGAAGGGGACCATATTCCCTTCTGTCCCTCCTTAGATTTACACAAAATATATGCTCTTTTGTATGCTCAAAGCATATCATTCTCATACCAATTGAGATAGATATATCATCTCAATTTGTAAACATGGCATCTCTACTACTCTAACACATAAAGTTACATAGGAATACGTGTTCATGATGGTAACTTAATTAATTATTAGTTCAAATTTGTTAAGAGATGGGCTATTTACACGTGCATCCAGCACGCATGACCACTGAATTTTCATCTTAAAATCAATTAGCAGTAGGTGAAATAGCTCACCTACTTATATATAAAGCTTAAATTCCTTTATCAAGTTGGAAAATTTACAAGATTTTAACTTTCATATATATAGCACACTTTTTTTTTAATATAATAATTGTCAATCAATAGTCACTTGAATAATGCACAATTTGAGGCCAATCCAAACCCACATTTGATCACCTAGTGGAAGTGAGAATAAGAATACATATATACATGAGGATAATATATAGGAGTACAATCTTTTGTCACTCCTATGATTCTTTATTTTCGTTTATTTATTTATTTATCTATATATAAAGCTTATGAGCTGCCTTACTAAAAATTCACACATCTATATACTTATATATTTTGATTGGCTTGTTTTCCTTCAAACTCCTCTCAAACAAAGCACATAAGAAACCCCACTTCATATCATCAAATAAATATATATATATATATGGTGTTTCGTTGGCCTGGATTTATGCAACAAAGAATTTCCAATTCACTTTCAGTAAGTAATTATTAATATTACTCCCTCGATCATATTCTGTCAAAACAAGTATTAGACTTAGTATTTGTATTATATAATGAAATTACAACTTACATTTACATTTCCTCTCTCTCTATCTCTTTCTTTAAAGTTGGATTAATTATATTTTTTTTATATGTTGTTGTATGTGATGTAGATAGTGGAGCTGCTAGTTCACATGGACTGTGATGGTTGTGAGAAAAGGATACGCAGAGCCATCTCTAAATTGAGTGGTAAAACACTCGACGAAAATATATATATATATATATATATATATATATATATATATATATATATAGATATATATATATATATATATATATATATATAGATAGAGAGAGAGAGAGAGAGAGAGAGAGTTGTGTAACCTAACATGACAAACTAGTAATGCATATTGTTGTATGAAATGCAGGAGTAGATAGTCTTGAAATAGACATGGATAAGCAGAAGGTGACGGTAACGGGATACGTCGACCAGAGAAAGGTGTTGAAAATGGTTAGGAGAACGGGTAGGAAAGCCGAGTATTGGCCATACCCGTATGATAGCGAGTACTATCCTTACGCATCACAGTACCTCGACGAGTCTACGTTTAATTCAACTTACAACTACTACGCGCACGGCTTCAATGAGAGTGTCCATGGCTATTTCCCGGACCAAGCCTATTCCACCGTCGATGACACCGTCGTAGCCCTCTTCAACGACGATAATGTCCATGCGTGTACCATAATGTGAACCACCAAAGTAAAAATGCTTTAATTACATAAAATAAGAAGCTAGGTCACTGGGCCCTGCTAGGATTAGGCCCAGCCCATTTAAGGCCCAATAACATTCCCACGGGTAAAAAAAATATCCGCATTAGGATCGGGGTATTGAACCCGACGTGAATCAAACACACAACCTTCTGATCTGGAGTCAGACGCGCTACCATTGCGCCACGGATCCTTAGTTGTATACAATGCTATTTAAACGATATAATTATATCACTTGAAAATTTTATTTTTATTTTTTCTGGAAAAATCTTTTTTGTCTGCAAATAAAAAAAGGGTCCAAATGATCGGTTAACTTGGACTGATGAGATTATGTTTGGTACAATCAATTCTGGTCTTCAAATGACAAGAGGAACTAAGTGGTCGGTTAATTTGGATATATTCTTATGTTTGGTACAAATTTTTGATAGATTATGGGATCTTAAGCAGTGAAAAACTATTTTTTGGGGGTGTTTGGAAAGTAGGAATTTTTAGATGAGACAAGTGGCTTTTATTTATCAATTTTGGGTATTACTCGTTGAAAGTTTTTAGATATGCTAATTCAGTTTCTATCCATGTCACCTATATTTTTCTTCGCATATCACATACCCATTTTTCATAATTTATACAGAAATTTCACAAGTTACCCCCGAGGTATCCCTTAATTCACGCAATGACTAATTCTTTTACCTCTTTCACATGATACCCCTGAAATTTGGAATCTTTTCACCTCATGTCCTTTTCTCTTAAATTTAACAGTCCTCACTCCTCCGTTACTTAAAAAAAAAAACAATTTAACTGTAAAACGAAATTTGATCCGATGATCATAAAAGTTAATTTTAGTGTCAAAAAGGAAGGAAGAAATAACATACATCGAAACCATGTGGCCAAGTCCCCACAAATATTGTGATAATCAATCAAAACAAAAAAAAATGAAAAACGTCTGTTAAAAGAAAGGGTAAACTACACCACTAGTTCCTAACGTTTCATACATTTTTGTTTTGTTGGTCTCTAACCTTTCATTCATCTCATTCAAGTCTCTAACCTTTTATACTGATTTCATATTAGACCTTAAACTTCTATTCGTTCCATTGAAGTCCCTAACCTATTGAATTTGTTACACTATTAGTCTAAGTTATTTTTAAAATTGAAAAATAAAATAAAAAATTTTATTTTTAAAATAATTTAGACTAAATTGAATTTTTTAGGTGAATGTTTAAGATTGGTTGAAAAATATTGAAGTTTTAATTAAATAACATTTCATAAACTTCTAAATATAATAATAAAAAATAAATAACATTACAAATTTTATTTAATAATAATATATAAATAATATTTCCTAAACATCTAAATATAATAACATTATAGTGTGGTTAATTTTACTTAATAAATATGTAGATAAATTAAAGTTAGAAATTTTAAGTATTCCATTTTTTAAAATTAAAAGCCTCTTATTTCTGCTTTTTTCCGTGGGTGTGTGGGGGGGGGGGGGGGGGGGGGTGTAATAATAATGTGGTTAACATTGCCGGCATGCCACCTTCCCTTTTCATTTTGGTGGGCTCGGAGTGTATGTTGTTGGGGATGTCTTACATTATGCTTTTTTGGCGTCCCGTTTGTAGTATGCTGAGTTGCAAGCTAAGCTTTTACGTCCTTCTGGTATCATTGCTGCCGGTCCTACTTTTGATGATGCATGTCGTGCTTTTAGTGAGACTACGGGTTCTGATATTCTACGCGGTCCTAGTGAAATCGCTGCCCCTAAACTTATGAAGAAATTGGCAGATATATATTTCGCGAAGGTTGTTGCTACATCGGACTCTATTTTGTCGTTGACTCCGCGACATGCGGCATTATGGAAGTCTCAGAAGGGTGCTCACTCCTCCGATTGGTTGCGTGCAGTTCCTATTTCTGGGTTGGGCCAGACTATGAATGGAAGGACCTACCGTAGTGTGCTTAGCTATCGACTGGGTGTTCCGTTGTTCACGGTGTCTAGGCCTTGTCCCGCTTGTTCTCGGACTTTTGATGGTGATGTATATGGTGATCATGTTGTGTCCTGTGCTGATACAGGTCCGGGATTTCTGCCGGTAAGGAGGTTGATATCGGTTTGGTTGATGGGCATGATAATATAAGCCAATTCGTCCGGCGGATTCGCTCCTTTATTCATGGGATAGAGGGCGGGATGTGTGTGTCGATCTGACGGGATCCTCCCCATTGACTCAGTCTGGGATTTTTGACTTTATGCCTGGTCGTGTTGTTGTTGATGCTGCTCAACGTAAGTGTGTCAAATATCGAGATTTGTGCACGACGGCTGGTTATGGTTTCCTACCCTTCTTCTTCTTTTCGTTGGGGGGGTTGGATACAGATGCGGTTGCCTTGCTGAAGCGAATTCAGAAATTCTCGGCATCTCAGGATGTTGGGGCTCGTGTTGCACGTTATATTTTTACTAGACTTAGCTTTGTTATCGCTAAAGGAGTGGGTGCTCATATAGTATCTCGGTTGCCCACTAATTTCTTGTAATCTGTTTTTATAATAATAATAATAATAATAGACTAAAAAATATTTATACCAAGATTATTATTTCTAATAAAAAAAATTAAAATAAATTGGACATTTGTAGGTGAATTTCTAAGATGTGTAGATTTGAAATACTGAACATTTCTAATGTTAATTTATCGAAATTATTGTGTTAAATAAATTGAACCACGATATTTTGAAAAAAAAAATTGTTTTTTTTTTTGGATAAAAGTGTATATTTTTACTAAACCATGTCGAAGTTTTTGAGTCGGAAAGGATCTTAGGTAGTACCCAAAGGTCTCTGATTCGACTCTCGGATATGGTCGTTCTTTATTTACCAAAATAAAGGTGTATTTTTACTAAAAAAAATTATAAATTATAGGCATTAAAAATAAATTAACAATGTAATTATTTTATTAAAAAAAATTTATTTAATTTTCTTAACCAATCATAAAGATTCACCTAAAAATTCCAATTTACTCTAAATTATTTTTAAAATAAAATATCTTATTTTATTTTTCAATTTTAAAAATAACATAGACTTTTGAATGGAATGAATAGAAGGTTGAGGACCAATGTGGAATAGGTATAAAAGGTTAGGGACTTGAATAGAATGAACAAAAGGTTAGGGATCAATAAGAAAAAAGTATGAAACGTTAGGGACTAATGTTGCAATTTACCCTTAAAAGAAAGAGGAAATGGTAGTGTTTAGACCAAAAAATGGGCCTATTTGCTAACCTAGAAATGTACCTTAGAATTTGGCTAGGGGTAGAAAGTGGTCTAATTTTGCAAATGCAAAAAGCCAACCGGCATAGGAGGTAGCAGGTGAAGGGGAGAGGTGCACTGTAGCTCCATCATTTCCTCAAACAAAATCAAGAGGGAGAGGTGGTGGACATGGTGTGTGGCTCAAATAAAAGAGGAAAATGGGGGGCATTTATGAGGGAAAATTTCAATGATTGAATTAAGGGTGTCAATCAACCCTTAAGAAATCTTGATTGATGGGTGTCATTCCTTATTAAATGATCTGCTAAAAAGAGAGCCAACATAGGAGACGAGTGGAAAGGTGAGGGCAAAGCATCACCTTCATTTCTGGGAACTGGACACGTTTGGCTTACCAATAGAAAACATTAGTCTTACCAATAGAAAACATTCGTCTTACCAATAGGCCAAACATGTCCTACCATACATGGAAATTTTGGAGATAATATGGAGGGGATTGTCCGTAGCGGTTTAGGCGGGATATCCGTGTCAATTTGGCGCCAAAACAGGGTTCTTCATTGGGGGAGGAGAGAGAGCATCTGTCTGACCAATATAGTACATTTATCTTACCAATAGCATATAGTTATCCTACCAATAGGCTTAACATGTCTTACCATACATGAAAATTTTGGAGAAATTTGGAACGGATTGACCATGGCTATTTTGGCGGGTTGTCAGTGTAATTTTGGCGCCAAAACAGGGTTCTTCATTGGGGGGAAGGAGGAGCATTTATGAGGGGAAAATGCAATCATTGCATTGATGGGTGTTCCCTAAGCATATATATAAGCTTGTGGTGAGGTTCTCAAACACCCCAACATGCCCTGCAAAAAGTGAGGCAGAGCAGGAGAGAGGCGGAAAGGACGGGGGAAAAGACACACGTGCATCCGAGGAAACGATACAGTTGTCACCTTACCAATAGTACAGTTCTGGTCTGCCAATAGTGTTCAACTGTCTTTCCATTCCAGGAAAAGTGCAACAAGCTTGTTGGTGGCAGTGGCAGCGATGGGTAAGTGATCTTGTACCTATCCTTTGTAGTTGTTCTTTTTTCTTATAACATAACTACCCCAAGGTGACGGTTTCACGAGACCAGTTGCAGAAAGTTCGTAATTTATACTCTCTCTTTTTGATCAATTGCATAACTTGCAAATTAAGATTATAAATTCAAGCGCTATTTTTGCTTCCTGCGAAATTATCACTTCTTGATGCCCCTAGACGATCATAAGGACCCATTGAAAATAGTCTATTAGCTCAATTGGTAGAGCGTTGTGTTTGCACACAAAGATGTGAGTCCGACTCTCACATAGGCTAATACGGAGTATGTGTTCATGAATCTCTCTAAACTTATACAATTATGAACCTGGTAGAAAATATATATAATAATGGTAGGCCAAATTTACGAACATGTTAGGACAAATTCATAAATCTCTCTAAACTTATACGATTATGAACATGACAGGAAATATATACATTGGTGGAAGGACAAATCTGTGAACATGGTAAGACAAATTCATAAATCTCTCCAGACTAGGTTTTACTCAATTTTCTTTCTCCACATGATGATCATGAACTTGTCAGCGATGACTGGGTACTTCCGAGTGTCAATATTCACTACTTGGATCTAGTCTTTCGGTGCAGCACTAACTTTATCCAGGATAGAGACCATAGCTTGAGATTCATCATCAAACATGATATATCCATGTATAGCTTTTGCATCTGTGGTTCATATAACTTCAGTCTCTACCCGTTGAGTCTGCCTTCTCCTTTTGCTTTTTTGAGATTCATGTGGAAGTAATTTTTTTTTTGTAAAGTCAATTATGCATTTACATATTTTTAATAGTATAAATATATCGTACCATCAGTCTGCATCTATCCTACCATTAGTGTCAAGTTATACAAGAATTACTGGGTTTCCATTATGATCCTACCAATATCGTTGTTTTCTCCTACCATTAGTTTCCATCAATCCTACCATTCTGATCCTACCGATATCGTTGTTTTCTCCTACCATTAGTTTTCATCTATCCTACCATTTTTATGCTTCTATCCTACCAATTTAAATAGCTTTCAAGGAAAATCAAGCTAGAAACCGTAGCAAATTATGTTCCACATTTTTCAGAATAACAACCAAGGGTAGAGGGTTTCCAGTTTACAACAGCAGATGTAGGAAACCTAAGTAACATTATATCCAAGGGTAGAGGCTCTGATTCAGTCGTTCTAGCATTGAATTAGATTGGATTCATGAATTTTGATTGATAGAAATTGGGTTGAGATTGAGATTTATGGATTGGTAATTGAGATTGAGATTATGGTCAATTAATGCCTCAATGATTACTAGTCTGGGATTTGTGGATTGGTCAATATTAATTCTACTTCTTTGCCAATAGTACAAATATACATTACCATTCGTGTACATCTATCTTACCATTAGTGTCAAGTTATACACTTAGGAATTTCGGTGATTACATCTTTATCATACCAATATCGTATATTTATCCTACCAGATTCACAAATTTGTCCTACCATTAGTCTATATATTTCCTACCAAGTTCATAATTTTACAAGTTCAGAGATATTCATAATTCATAAATTTGTCGTACCAGATTCATAAAGTTGTCCTGTCATTAGTGTATATATTTCCTACCATGTTAAATCGTATAAGTCCATAGAGATATGAACACATACTCCGCATTAGCCAATGCTTCAGCAAACTCATCCCAAGTCTTCACCTTCTGGACACATGCATCTCTCTTCGTTCTTTGCGACATCTAAGAGATTCTGTTGAATCTTATCTAGAATTTCCTTCACATGGTCAACAAATCGGTCATAGGTATATCTACCTTCTCAGAATTTTCACGACGAACAACTCGGACCTGAAATGTACTACTAGAATATATTACAAAGCGTACGGCAGTTGGAGAAAATTTCATCACATAACCCCAGTTTCGAATCAAAGAAAACAGTTGATGGCATCATGAAGATTCAAGAGTTTAATCAATTGATTTGTGGAAGTTCTGCATTATGATGATTGCTTGGTAAGGGATGATTGAGTTAAGCATCATCGTAACTCAAACGCATTCACAGCTAAAACAAACCCCCAAATCTTGCCCCTTAAGCACCTCCCTGACTCTCAATGCTTAAAAGCACCATGAAAACATCCCAATTTGATTTCAAACAAACGAATAATACCATGAATCCCTTACCTCCAGAGTCCAATTCCAGTTCCATTTCGATCGAAGCCGTCGAATCTTCGATCCAACATCTTACCAGAACCTTCCACAGGAGGCAGAGATGGACGGAGTTTTACAACCCTAGAAGACAGAGGAGCCTTCAGGACGGCGCAACGCCGCCGTGGAGAGCGAACCTGCCGGATCTGTTGGACTCAACTGCGGCTCATCTGATCACGATCTTCCTCCTGGCGCTCGACCTCGGAGTCTGCGCCGTCGAGCTCGGCCGGTCTTCGAAACAACCGGTGCACGAGACGTGGTACCACTGGGCCGGGGTCGCGATTCTAGGTCTTTTGGGGCGAAATCGGTGATGCAGGTGGTGGCGCTCGGCAGTGCGTTTTGGAGTAGGGAGAGAGGGAGAGAGAAGGTCTGAACCCTAATCTGGAAGAGGACCGTCCGGAGAGGCGAACCGGTGGGTTTGGGAAGGGTCGGCCGGAGATCGTCACCCTCCCGTCGTCGCGGAAGCATCGCAGGGTCTCCTTCCTCTCCTCTCGGATCTCCCTCATGCCCATCGATTCACCTGTTACACCCGGTCACAAATAGTGCTAAAAAACCGGACAATTTATTTGCTTGGGGGTAGAAAGTGTATTTTGGGCCAATTTTTGAGCTACTAGTCTAGTTTAGCAAATATGCCCGTTTTTTTGTCTAGTTTAGCAAATCAACCTAAGAGAAATGACGGACAAACGACGAGGGAACAGTACCACCTTTTCGACTCGTAACTTTCTCCCCCCCTTTTCCCGGAGAGTGTCCTCACCCCAATCAATCAAATCTCTCTCACCTTCTCTTGTCTCTCTCAACATTGATTCCCATTTCTTATTACACCGCCAAATCTGTGTATTAAAAACCGAATTAAGCTGTCTCAGAAATTGCATTAATTCCACACAAAGAGGTGAGTCAAATCAAACAATGGATTAATCATCTTTTTTTACACACAATTTTCAAAGAAGAGGAGAAAGAATTAGAGATCAATAAGCCCATACACAAAAGGGCTTTTTCCCCACCAAAACCCAAGAATTAAGCCGACTACTAAGGACACCAAAACAAGGTCAAAACCTAAGAAACAAACCAACACATTTACAACGAGTCAAAAAAAAAAACAAAAATTAAAAAGGGAGAGGTGAAACTTAAAATGGGTTTCAAACTGCTATTGAGCAAAGTTCTTCGTAAACTTGTTGAATGTTAGGCCTTTCATTTACAGGACGAATGCATTTGATCGATACCACGAGTAGGTCATCCATGGCCTTCGAGGGCTCCTCCCCACCACAGAGATCTCGATCTAGACAATCTGTCCTCCTCCCTTCTTGATTGCAGAGTCTGACCCAATCAGTGAGATCCACTTGCCCAGATTGCCCAGATATGATGTCACCGGCACTCCTCCTGGTCAGCAGCTCCATCAGGATCACCCCTAATGCATACACATCTGCCTTGAAAGATGGAGCGGGTTTGGCTGAGCTGGCAAGCTCTGGAGCACAATACCCAAGAGCTCCTAGGTTCAGGATTTGCTCAGAGATGCCACCCGGGGTCATCAAACGATGGAGCCCATAGTCGGTTAGTCGAGCACTGAGGTCAGGCCCTGCCAGCAGAATGTTGGTAGGCTTCAGGTTTCCGTGTGGCATGCCATGGTTATGGAGAAACAGCAAACAGCGAGCAACATCAACGGCAAGTCTCAACCGTTGGTTCAAGGAGAAGAGAGAGTATCTCCTAGGGGTGGACTCTGCACAAGATTGATTCAGTTACCATCCGAGTTTTCAAATCATTTTAAATAGAAAATGCAGCAACAGAAGGAGATTCAACATTAAGAAAATCAAGATGATTTATGGACGACATCATAAGTTAAAGAAAAGCACAACATATATCAAAATGATTAAACCCTTGACAAGTATGACTACTTAGCGGGTCCATAGACCAAGGAAGAACACATATGACACCAAAGGAAGGCCAAATCCAGCTAATAACATTGTAGCGAGGAAGACATTGACTGGATTTCTGGACATGGTAAGAATAGCAAATATTGGATTTTTGTAAATCCTTCTTATCCAGCTTGGAGAATCAATTTATTTCTATATTGGCATAAACCAGGTCTCGGAAAGTATCATGAGCCTCAGGCATAACAAGTCACATCTACCAGCAGGAGATATCAAAATACTATTCGTAATAAGCTTTTTCCTGTAGTTAGTTGCTCACTGTGTTTGTAAAGTAAGATGATCACACCAAGAGGAGATGCTCTTTTTTTTTAGTACATCCAGATAAGGAGATAATCCAATAAGATCTCATTTATTCATCTGTTAAGAGGGTAAGAAGTGAAAATTATATATTAAAACCCCCATAAAAATTGGTAATCTGTTTTTTATACCTGTCAATGGATTATAAACTGTCTAGCTTAAGGGAAAAGGTCAAGCAAACAGTAAACATGGCAGGACTTCCAGAAAATTTATAGCATACACCAAACGGTCCAAAGAGTAGCATATTAATTCAAGTTCACTTACCGTGTAGATGAAGCACCAAGCTGCCCCCCTGAATATAATCTGCTAATACAAGCCTTTCTTGTTCTCTTGGTCCCCAGTAATAAGCACGTACTGGAACCAGGTTTGGATGCCTCAAGGAACCAATCTTCTTGACCTCCTTAGCGAATTCCTTCTTGTTCTTCACTAAACCCACCCTCAGCCACTTCACTGTTAACATTTGCTCACTTTCAAGAGTTGCTTTATACAACGTGCCATGACTACTCCGACCAAGAACCTCGGCAGGAGCTCGTGATAACTCTTCAGCAGTAAAAGAAAGAGTTGTATCAAGGAAAATCAACTCTCCAACCAGTCGATCTGGTGAGCATACATCTAATACCACAGGTTGTTCAGATACCCCAAACCGGGGTGATGTTTCCACTGGTGAACCTGAAGAAGATCTCCTCGCTGATGTTATTAAAGGATTGTCTGGAAGATTGGGCTTCACAGGTGAGATACCAGATGCTATGCCCTCAGCAGCTTCATGCTCAACAATTTCTGTCGCAAATTCAGTTTGCCCAGATAATGACCTCGAATTCTCAGTCAGCAGATGATCATTGGAAAAGCTTAATGAGGTTGTTCTAGGCTCAGTGCTAGGATGAAATTTGAACAGTGAAGGCCGATTAAATCTTCCTACTTTAACATCTCTCCCAGAAGGCTTGTCGTTGAACTTGCTTCTTCCATGAGATGCATGAGCCCGATAATAAGCAATCAAAACAAATGCAATCATAAAAGCTGCGCCAACTGATGCCAGAATGATTGCAATTTTGATACTAGATTTTGAACTGTGACGCCGGTCTTTATCATGAAAATGCGGAGGACTTTGACCACCATCTGGGATTTGTAGCAACTCATCATTCCCTGGATGAAAGGCGCTGGATGGAAATTTTCTCAGATTCGTTGGTATGGGACCCGAGAGGTTGTTGTAAGACACATTGAATTCCAGGATGGTTGAAGGAAGGTCATCAGGTAATTGGCCCTCAAAATGATTTCTTGATAAATCAAGGAATGTAATCATCTTCATCTTGCCCAGCTCATTTGGTATCTGCCCTGACAGTTTATTATTCCTGAGATTCAACAATTTAAGTCTGCCAATGCTCCCTATTTCAGGAGGAAGGCTTCCTGCTAACATGTTATCAGAAAGGTCCAGAGATTCCATTGGAGGATAAGACGGTAAAGCTAGCAACTCATGGCTGTCTGAAACAGATAAAGGAATGAACCCCGATATGTGGTTTCCAGAAAGATTTAGCGTTATCAGGTTCTCTGAACTAAACAAACTAGGAGGAAGAGTACCCGCAAATTCATTCACACTCAAGTCAATGGTTGAAAGTCTAGAAAAGGAATTCCATTGCTGAGGTAAGTTACCTACAAGGGAGTTATTGCTGATCTTAAGAGAAATTAGCCCCTGAAACCTAGTACCTAATTCTGGAAGGCTACCTTTCAACATGTTTGAACTTAAATCAAGAACCTCCAAAGCCGACTCCCAATTTTCCAATGTAGATATGTCACCTGAAATCCTATTCCTGCTCAGATCCACAACTTTACAAACTCCCATAGAAGCAGGCAGAGATCCTGTCAGTGCATTTGACGAGATATTCACAAAATTCAATGTTGATGAGTTGATTCCAGTAAATGAACCTGCAAAAGTTTAGGATTGACCTTCAGAAAATTCATTCAAAGCCAAAGAACATTGTAAATAGTAATTAGTGCAGGCTTTAATTTGAGAATCATACATTGTGGTTATAGGGCATTACAAACGATGAATAGTCTAGAATCTGACATGTAGAAACCTAATTTTAAGAACATGTAAGGGAGATCAGAAAGGCAAGTGTTGCATACCAGAGAAATAATTTCTACTTAGATCGAGTTCTTTCAATGGAATCAAACTGGTCATTAGCTCCATTGGTACTTCCCCGAGCAACTGATTATTGCCAAGTCGCAAAACCTTCAAATTGGACAGTGAAACGAAGGAAGGAACCTCTCCAGCTATCGAATTATCCCCTAAATCCAAAGTCTCCAGGTTCTTAAACAAAGCCAAGATCTCAGTTGACAGAAATCCGCCTGCCAGTTTATTATAGCTCAAATTCAGATGCTGCAAGGTGTTCGTCAAACCGGAGATGTTCTGGACGCTGCTTGGAAGCCCTCCGGAGAACAAATTGTCGCTCAAATCGATGTAGGCCACATTTTGCAACTCCGAGAAGAAATTTCTCACATCTCCCGAGAACCCATTCGAGTGTACATCCAACACTTTGAGCTGATTCAGGTTCCTGATTCCACTGGGATACCACCCGTCGAAGCTGTTCAAAGACAAATTCAAGTGATTCAAGCCATAGAGATCGTTCAAACGAGCAGGGATCGGGCCGTAGAACTTGTTGCCAGACAGATCTAAGTGCTCCAGAGTGGTCATCGAGCCCAATGCCGGCACCAGACGGCCAGAGAAGTTGTTACCTGAGAGGCTCAGCTTCTTCAGACTCTTGAGACCAGTTAGGGTGAAGAACTTGAGCTCACCGCCCAAGGCTAAACTCTCCAGGACAATGGCGACAACGGCGTTTGACGAGGGGTCACAGAAGACGCCATAGAAGGAGCTAGGGCAAACATCGAGATCTGATTCAGTAGAGATAGCAGACCGGTTCCAGGATCCTGTAACCTTCTTGAGAGGGTCCTCCCTGATACCCTTCCTGAATTCGAGCAAAGCGCGGACCTCGTCGGGGGCGGCGGCGGCGGAGGAAGCAAGGACCAGGAGAATAGACAAAGCCTTGACAATGGAGGCGTTGGCGAAAAACCAAGTCCACAGCTTCGTCATCGTCGCCATCTCACTCCCCCCCTCAATGCGGTAAAAGCGTAAAGGAAGCAGCAAAAATGTTGAGGAAACAAAAAGAAAACAAAACCCTAATCTGCCATTGAAAGGAGGGGAAGCAGCACTGTGAGCACAAAATCTACAGGAAGCACAAATCTATGCTCCTGCTAATGACAGCAACTTCGAATACTGCTACACGCCTATACATTGATGTGGAGAGGGGAGAGAGAGATGGGGGATGAGAGAGAAAGGGGACAAAGCTCATAATGGAGTAGGAAGAAGAGCAGAAATGGAAAGCTCACTGCTTCTCTCTTTTCTTTTCTTTTTAATTTTGGGGTAATTTGCGAAATAGCAACGAAATAGGGACTAATTGGTGAAATGTCCACGTTTTGGGACAATTTTCTTAAATATCCATAATATAAACCCCTCCCTTGTCTCACGCGCGCTTTCTCTCTCGTTCGCGGTCTTCGTCTACGCATGCTCTCTTTCAATCTCTCTTCCATGGCGAGCGAGCAATTGCTCAGATCTGGCCTGGAGCGAGGCCTCGTGAGCGAGGCCGGAGCGAAGGAGGGAGCGACTGGGCCGGAGCGAGCGAGGGAGCGGCCAGTCGAGATCTGTGTTGTGCTCAGATCCGGCAGATCTCCGGCTTTCGAGATCTCATATCTTCCGGCTACATATGATTTTGTGTTCCAGCGGATCTGTAATTCCCGATTCCGATGATTTTGTGTTCAATCGGTGCCATGGTGGATCTGTAACTCCCTCTCCGGCGAGATCGAGCGAGCGGCGCGGGAGCGAGCAGGTCGACGGCGTGTCTGTGCGAGGACGAGTGTGGAGGAGATTTTATCTCTGTCTGTGCGAGGACGAGTGTGGACGAGCGACGGGAGCGAGCAGGTCGACCTGCAATCTCTCTTTGAATTCCTTTCCAATCTATTGCTAGGTTTCATCTCTATTTGTTCAATAATTTCTTCTTTGTTCGTATGCTTCTAGGTTTCTCCGATCTATTGCTCACTTTTGATTGGATTTAGTAAAATTCTTCATTGATCAGAAGTTGTCAAGAGGGACTTCAGCCGCGTCGTTCGATTAGAGTAGAAAATATTAGGCGTTTCTCGTTTGTTTCCCCAATTTCTATCTTTCTATGCCTCAATTGAGTTTTTGATTTACTGTGTTTTCGTTGGTTTGTTGATTTTCTGTCGTTCGGATTCCAGAATGCCATTTTTTGCTGTTTATAATTTCATCTCTCATCCCACCCCTTAATCTCTTTATTTGCCTATTTTGATCAATTCGTTTGACCCCCCTTGTTGCATTGTGCAATCTGTAGGTGGTGTATTCTACCTGAAATCTGCAAATCCAGACGTAAGTATTCATGAAATTTCTCGTAGGGTATGAATTTATGATGCATTTTTGGATTTTCTTGGAGTTGAATATCTTGTTGATTGCCGCTAAGTTCATGCTAGAGTATTGTCGGCCTATCCGGAGATTCCAATGGATAGTCCTGTGATGCTGAGAAAGTTTGATAGTGGAGGGTTGGTCATTCAAAATAAGTCCAATAGTGATGAGGAGGTATGTTCTGTTGCTTTCCTAAGAATTCCCATGTTTATCTGGTGCTGCTATTCTTTTCTCAGCTTGAGCAAATGGAGTATCTTTATATTCAAGAGGTGTAATGTGTAAACTGTGGCATAGATATGTATCATCAATGGAGATGTCTTTATAAAGTTCAGTGGAGGGGCCAGAAGAATTCACATAAATAGCCACTAAATGTATCACTTTCATCGACACCGTCTGGTTTCAAGAAAGCGGTAAGTTCTTGCTTGGGAATGACCAGCCATCCATAGCCGGCCTCAGCCTTGCGTGCGAGATTATGCAGTTGCAGGTAAGCTGATCTCATACAGTTAAAACTGCAATGAAAAATTGCAAAACCGAAGAAAAAAAACATGTTTTTAGATGATGCATCATAGTATGCTACATAATGAATTAGTGTAGAATTTAATGCTGATTTTAGAGTTGTTATATTTATCACTTGTTTGGGAAGCAGCAGCAAGTGCAGCTGGCAACCCAAGTTGTGAAGATGATTTTGAAGATTGACGACGTCATTATCCCTTCGGAGTATTGACGAACTGGGAATGTTAATTGAGCCGCGTTCACCGATTCGAAACCGTACTACTCAACTACATGTGGTATCTACTGTAATGCATTCAGTTGCCATGTTTCACAGGAAATGATCAGTTTTCTGTCATGGATTTCTTGGTGACTTTATGAAGGTCTTCTACTTCCCTTTGCTCATTTGTTTTAGCACAATCATGTATTTTTGCCTGGATTCCCAACGTAGGATTTATGTTCAGTTGTGTCTGAATTTTGTACTTGGGATAATTGTTTTGATAGTTGATTGCTCCTGGTTTTGGTGATTAATCTATTTTGAGATACACAACCAGCACAACTTTTGTTCTTCCATATGCTCCATGTTCTGCTCAGGAATTGTAGTTTCCATTGCATTCAAACCACTTTGGTTTGTGCGAGTATATTCGCAATCTGACCATATGGCATTTGTAGTGCATGAAGTTAGACCTCTTAAAATGCTGGAAATCAAAGTTTCGTAATTTCTGGTTTTAGCTACCTCTTAAAATGCTCCCCCGACCTCCTATTATAACAGTCATTTAGTTTTAGGAGTAGCAGCAGATGATGGGGTAATGCCTCACTGTTTTTATATGTTATTTTGTGCTTCTGGTTCTATAGAAGGAATTCAAGTGGTGCGGACATGTCCACCACCTATGACTGTATGCATTATTTTGTGATGGTTGCTTGAGTTAGTGAAACCTGTGCTCACCTATTCAAATGAGATGTGCAATATGGCTTGTTAAGAAAGTCTGTGCGCTTAGTTGTTTTACCATTGTAATTTTTAACTAAACAATCAATATTACTTACGAATTTTCCAAATCTTTAATATTTTAATCATTATTGGAGGATTTGGATCCGTTCTATATTTTTATATAGCATGGTAAAGTCCGGTCTACTATGATTAAAAAGTGCTGACACGAAAAAAATTGCACATTTAAGTTCTAAATTGCACATATAAGTTCTAAAATTTACTGCACTTTACAGTTGCACAACTGCACTTTACAGTTGCACGACTGTAATTATTCATCTTATCATCTTTAATACCATTAACGACGTCATAATTTTACAATTGCACAACTGTAGTTTAGAGTTACACAACTGTATTTTAGAGTTGCACAACGTTAGTTTAGAGTTGCACAACTCTGTCAGCACTAAAATTGCGACCACCACTGAAACAACCCTTAATTTCTGAAAAGATGTTGACACAACCCTTAATTACAGTTGCACGACTGCACCTTAAAGTTGCACGACTGCACGTTAAAGTTGCACGACTGCACCTTAAAAGTTGCACGACTGCACCTTAAAGTTGCACGACTGCACCTCAAACACAATCAAGTTCAACAACATAAGCAACTCTGTCAAGTAAAGTTGCAGTGAGCAACATAGTTACAAATTTGCAATGAGATATTGAGATTAAGTCAACACAGCACTTTTTGTCAGCACGAAATCCATGACAACCCATAATTCTACCAATCCCACATGTTGTGCAATTATAGTCTATTAATGAGCAAAAATAAGAACATATTGTGCAATAATCTATTGAGAAATTATAAAATAATATTGAGAAAAAATAAGATCATGTTGAGCACAATTTCACAAGTCTCAATTGTTGTGCAAATATAATCTATTGTTGAGCAAAAATAAGATCACGTTGAGCAAATTTCCACCAACCCCCCATGTTGTGAAATCATAGTCTATTGATGAGCAAAAATAAGATCATGTTTTTTTTTACAGTAGGCAAACATTGGGAGCCGTTGCTAAAAAAACAACCTAACTCCCGGATCATCCTGAAGCATGATTTTACAGAGATCCCTATGGTAGGGAATAGAGGGTAAGTTACAAATTACACCTGATTTGGCTATATAGTCCGCAGTATGGTTTGCTTCTCTAAATATATGCCGGATCTCCACTGATAAGAATTCAGCTGTAAGCCTTTGGATTTCTTCAATTTGATGTAGAACTTCCCATCTGGGCGACTGTTCTCTGTTGGATGCTTTTACCAGAATCTGGTTGTCACTCTCCAGAATAATTTTCCTTAGTCCCTTCTGTCTTGCTCTTTGAAGACCTAGAATCATGGCAGAGGCTTCTGTTTGGATTGCTGACCCAACATTAGCTTCTTTAGAAAAAATATCAATAATATTACCTTCAGAATCACGAATGATTCCCCCAGTCTGGCTTTTGCCAGAATGGGTAAAAGAACCATCTACATTAATCTTGTAGATAGTCCTAGGAGGTCTAGTCCATTTGGCTCTCACCCTTCTTGTAGCATTTGACTGTTGTTTTGTGTTGTGTTGCTCTTCCTTAGTCCAATCTGTGATGCTCTAGTTTATCATCTGAATAAGTGAGGAGGTTCCAATCGGATCTTTAGACCTGGAAATTTTATCATTCCTAACATTCCAAATTGACTGCCATATAAAAGCTAGATCAGTAAATTTAATGTTAGAAGTTTTGATTCTACACAGATTTTCATTCAGTGGGCCATGGAGATTAAGGTCGTGGAAGTACATACCTGATTTTTGTTCATATTGGGCTATGACTTCCCTTGTGAAGGTGCATTTAGTGAATAGATGAGCAGCATCTTCATTTGCATGACCACAAAGAGAGCATTGGCTAGGGACTCTGTTAACATACTTGTTAAGTCTGTCAGTCGTTGGAAGACCATCAATCTTTATCTTCCAAAGGAGGTTTTTGATGTGAGGGGGAACCTTAAGCTTCCAAATCCAGCTTTGTGAGTTATGTTCTTGGGGTTGGGTGGCCAGAATTTTCTTCACCGACCTAGTAGAGAAATTACCTTCTGGGTCGGGACTCCGAATCAGGTTATCTTGAGCCTGCCACTGGGGATTTGTAACTGCAGAATCTTGTTGATGACTCCTTGGGGGAAGGTCTGTCTTAATACATCGTCCTTCCATAGCTTCCTGTCATTGATAAGAGATTCAACTGTCATGTTAGGATCGTTTGTACCTTTGTAGTCTTTAAGGCTGACCGATGGGATCCAGTTGTCTTCGTTACCAACAACCCAAAGGAGTCCTTCTTCAATTTTTTTCCTTAGGGTGAGGAGCCTTCCAAATTGCCATGAAGTATCTTTTTTGTCGAAGCTCCTTATGTTTTCTTGTTGGAGGTATTTTTCCTTTATGATTTGTACCCATATGCTATTTTCATTATTGTAAATTTTCCAAAGAAGTTTCATTTGAAGGGCGATGTTTAATTCCTCTGCTTTTTTTATACCTAGACCTCCAAGTGATTTACTTTTGCAAATGGTATCCCAACGAATCAGAGGAATGTATTTATCTGCTGCTGATTTATTCGAAAAAAAATTTCTGTTGATTTGGTCCATTTGGTTAAGAACTCCTTTGGGCAGTAAGAAGTTTTTCATTAAGTAGTTTGTTTTGGAACTTAAGTTTGATTGTATTAGAACAGTTCTTCCTGCTTGAGAAAGGGTGGATGCTTTCCATTTTGAGAGTTGCTTTTTCATATTCTGGATTGCTTCATCAAAGACACTATTTTTGTCTCTGCCATTGACAAGAGGGATTCTAAGATATTTTTCAATGGTTTTTGAGACTGGGATACCCATGTGGGCTGCCAAATCCCTTGACAAGTTAGGATTAACATTCTTAGAGCATTGTAGGGAGCTCTTATTGTAGTTTATGGCTAATCCTGACAAATTTGAGAAGTTATTTAATATGTTCTGAATTGTATTTAAGTTGGTATGAGCTGCTTTTGCAAATATAATGGTATCATCAGCAAAGGTTAAGAAAGGTATGGAAGTGCCATTTTTAGCCAGTTTAATGCCGATTAACGCATCCTCAAGAAGTGCTTCCTTATGTAATTCCCTGGATAAACCTTCCATTACTGGTACGAATAGGTAGGGGGCTAGGGGATCACCCTGTCTGATTCCTCTATTAGGTTTAAATTGAGGACCAGGAGTGTTATTGATCAAGACAGAGAAGAAGGTAGTTGATATGCATTTCATAACCCAGCTAATCCAAGTTTCGTGAAATCCAAATTTAATCAGCACTGCCTTGATATAGTTCCAGTTTAATTTATCATAAGCTTTCTCCATATCTAGTTTAAGAGCCATATGTCCTTTCTTGCCTTTTTGTTTATGGAATGTATGGAAAATTTCATGAGCTATAAGGGTGTTATCTTGAATCGATCTTCCCTCCACAAATGCTCCTTGGAAAGGATTGATGAGCTTAGGAAGAATTGGCTTCAGGCGGTTTGCGATGATTTTTGAGATAACTTTATAGACAGTATTACAGAGACTAATAGGCCTATAATGATTGATAGAGGTGGGGTTTTCAACTTTTGGTATGAGCGCTATAAAATTTTGGTTTAATTCAGATAGCATTTGGCCTGACTGGAAGAAAGCTTTGACTCCTTTACAACAAGATTGTCCTATGATGTTCCAATAACGTTTATAAAAATAAGATCATGTTAAGCACAATTTCACAAGTCTCAATTGTTGTGCAAATATAAGTGTATGTTGTGCAAATATAATCGTAAGTTGTGCAAATATGACCCAAGTCTAGTTTTTTTTATTTTTATTTTTTAATGTTTTGTCATGCAAATATAAGAGTACGTTGTGCAAATTTAACCGTAAGTTGTGCAAATATGACCCAAGTCTAGTTTTTTTTATATTTTTATTTAATTTTTTTAACATTTTACCGTGCAAATATAAGAGTACATTGTGAAAATATAACCGTAAGTTGTGCAAATATGACCCAAGTCTAGTTTTTTTTTTCTTTACATTTTGTCGTGCAAATGTAAGAGTACGTTGTGCAAATATAACCGTAAGTTGTGCAAATATGACCTAAGTCTCTTTTTTTTTTACATTTTGTCGTGCAAATATAAGAATATGTTGTACAAATATAAGAGTATGTTGTGCAAATTTAATCGTAAGTTGTGCAAATATGACCCAAGTCTAGTTTTTTTTTTGGCGAAACTAATTAAAATAACCCGACCTTTAAGGTTGTGTTAAAAATATATCCCAACCTTTCAAAGTGTAAGATAAATATCCCGACCTATAAAGGGGTGTTAAAAATATATCTCAACCTTTCAAATGTAATATAAATATCTCGACCTTTATAGATAATGTTAAAATAATATCTCAAAAAAATTTGTACAAAAAAAAGCTAACAGGACATGCATATATGACAAAAAAAAAACTAATAAAAAAACCTATATAAAAAAATTATAGATTTACATATCTTTCGTCTTTATATTTTATACACACTATTTACTTATAACTCTATATTAAAAACCTTTTTTTTATTAAACCATTTTTTTATCAAGGGAAAGAAATAAATTAATATATATATATATATATATACAATGATATATTTACAAGTGTTTAATATTTTATTTAGATTATTTTTATATTTGAGAGATAACACCCATGTTCGTATAATGGACCATTTAACTAATTTCGCATTTTTGATGAAAATTTAAAATAGAAAGAAGAATAGTTAGAATTTTAGTAAATAAATTATGTAAAAAAAAATGGAACAATTGAACAAAGAAGAATAATATGGAAAATTGAAATATTAATAAAGTGTCTTGATTTTTTTTTAAAAAATAATAAATGAAAAAACTTATTTTCTTAAACCCTTCTATTAATTTTTTTATATATATTTTTTAAATTTTATTTTTTTATTAATTTAGTTTGCCACATATGTATGCCATGTTAGTTTTTTTTGCTAGAGAATTATTTTATATATTATTTGAACATCACTTATAAAGGTTGATATATTTATCTTACATTTGAAAGGTAGGGATATATTTTTAACATATCCTTAAAGTTCGGGATATTTATCTTACATTTGAAAGGTTGAGATATATTTTTAACACGCCCTTAAAGGTCGGGTTATTTTAATTAGTTTCGCCTTTTTTTTCATTTTGTCGTGCAAATATAAGAGTACGTTGTGCAAATATAACTGTAAGTTGTGCAAATATGACCCAAGTCTTTTTTTTTTTACATTTTGTCGTGCAAATATAAGAGTATGTTGTGCAAATATAACCGTAATTTGTGCAAATATGACCCAAGTCTTTTTTTTTTACATTTTTCGTGTCAGCACACATCATGTCAGCGTTTTCGTGTCAGCACTTTCTATTAGGCGTCAGCATTTTTTTTTCGTGTCGGCACATTTTAGTTTGAATATACAATTTAGAACTTGTTCATACTCTTATCCAATAAACAATTCAAATCAGATTTGTGCACTTAATAATATTATTCTTGTGCTTTTTTTTTTCTAATTTGTGCACTTTTTATTTTATTTGTGTCAGCACTTTTTTTAAAAAATTCTTTTTTTTTCCTTATCTTAATCTACATTTTTTATGCTTTTATGCATATAGCTAATTGGAAATTTATGATCCGATAACGCATTTCCCAAAAGGTGCCTATTTCTCAACATGAAAGTTGGAATGTAGACATATCGACAAGTGTTGTGATGATTAGGTGTGTTGTTGAAGAATAAATGTTGGCGTAAATAGTGGGGACTGTATACCAAAAAAATGCACATCCACTATAACGAGTTCTCTTTGTTGATTGTGCTAGACTGGTGTTAGTGAAGAATTTGTCAACGATGCCTTGGACACTGCACTACTTGACTATGAAGACATAGAAGAGGAGACCGAGGAAGAGGTCGACAAGGTCCCAACCCCTTCAGTTAGCACAAAACACATTCATCTAATCCAACCCTTTCTATTAGCACAATACCCATTCATCTAGTGTACAAAAAAAGACTCAAGTCTAGTTTTTTTTTTTTTTACATTTTGTCGTGCAAAAATAAGAGTATGTTGTGCACATGCAAAAATAACCGTATGTTGAGAAAATATAACCGTAAGTTGTGCAAATATGACCCAAGTCTTTTTTTTTTCCATTTTGTCGTGCAAATATAAGAGTACGATGTGCAAATATAACCGTATGTTGAGCAAATATGACCCAAGTCTAGTTTTTTTTTTATTTTATTTTGTATTTTTTTTACATTTTATCGTGCAAATTTAAGAGTGCGTTGTGCAAATATAACCGTAAGTTGTGCAAATATGACCCAAGTCTAGTTTTTTTTTTACATTCTGTCGTGCAAATATAAGAGTACGTTGTGCAAATTTAACCGTAAGTTGTGCAAATATGACCCAAGTCTAGTTTTTTATATATATTTTTTAACATTTTGTCGTCCAAATATAAGAGTGCATTGTACAAATATAACATTTTGTTGTGCAAAAATAAAAATATAGATTATGGATCATATAATAAAATATATAGTTTTTTTAATTTCTCATATTCATAGGGTAATTTTTGTAATTTAACAAAAATAACCTTCTCCTTCCTCGCGTCAATTTCTTTCCTCTGTGTGAAATCCTTGGAGCCACCATTGGAGGAGAGAAAGCACATATCCGGCCTCGCTCCCTCGCTCGCTCGCTCCGGCCTCCGCCTCGCCGCTTCCTCTCTCGGTCTCTCCCTCCGACCGCTCCCTCGCTTTGCCGAACTCGATTGCAAATGCCGAAGATTGACCGAAATCAGTCGATTTGCCGGAAGCCGAACTCGAGGATTCAATCGGAGAAGCACGAAGCCAAAGCCGAACTCGATTTGTTGGAAGCCGTAGATGAGATCCAGATCAATGAACGTCGATTCCAAATTAGTCAATTTGCCGGAAGCCGAACTCGATTCGAGATCGAGAGCAAGAGAGACGAGATCGATGAAATTGGGGGCCGAATTTTAGGGATCTGAACGCTGATTGCGATCGGTGGTGCAGACTCGTCTGGATCTGAATCCTCGGTGGTGCAGGTTTGCAGTCTGGATCTGAACGCCGATTTTGCCATTTCGGCGGAGATGAATGGCGTAGGGCTCATCTGGATCTGGAAGAATTGGTGATCGATGTTCTTATGGAAGAATCCGAAAGCAAGAACGACAGCGGTCTGGAGGATGCGAGATTTGGCGACGTCGAAGCTTCACCTCCAGATCCGGTGACGAGCGAGGGCGAGGACGAGAGAGCGAGAGGGAGCTGCCGGAGAGATCGAGAGAGTCCAGAGATCGAGAACGCTCGATGTATCTGTTTGTTTTGGTGTATAATTGGGGAATTAGTATATATAGTGGACAATTCACCAATTTGTCCAAAAAGGTGGACAATTCACCAATTTATCCAAAAAAATGCCTATTTAGCAAATTTTTTCCTTAATTTACCTATGGAAAACTCACTACTTTTAATTGCTTGGATATCTTTTAAAAACTTTTAAAATGTTAATGAAAGCTATGTTTGATAAAAATGTAGCTAATGTGTTAGTTGAAGTTGATGAATTATTTGAGTTAAATACAGGTTGGTGTTTGGGAAACTTAGTTGTTAGGATAGATGGTTGAAACCTATAAATAAAAAATCATATGCTCTGAAAATTTTGGGTGAGTAAATGATGAAAAGTTATAATTTTAAAAGCTAATTAAATTAAAATCTTATATTTATTTTATTTAAATATAATATCAAATCATAAGCTTCAAAAAGCTACTTAGTTTTCCAAACAGAGCCTAAGTAATTAACGTTAATTCAATTGTTTCACCGCGACTACTCAACTGTCAAACATTGACTAGATTTTTGTTTTGTGGTGATAACACTTTTTTCTTACAATATTAATGACACTATTTATGTTTTACTTTTTTTTTTCGTTAGAATTTAAAGCCATTTCATGCCACTTTTTTTTTTCATCACATCTATATACATATACTAAAATCGATGGAAAACCTCTTACATAGCACGTTGTGGTTGAAAATAGGGAAAAAAATCCGCTAAAAATATAGTAAAATAAAATGTTGTCATAATTTATAAAAACTTATTATAACCCACAATCTATCTATGTTTTTTTATTTAATTGATAAAAATATAAATCAAAACTATTTCATAGCCATACTTACCAAAACTATTAATAGATGGTGTTATTTTCTTTATATGTAGATTATTTTTTTATAGAATGAATTATTTATATCAAAATTAACCCACAATCTATCTATATATTTTAGCTAATTAATAAAAATATAAATCAAAACTATTTCATTTCCATACTTACCAAAACTATTAATAGATGATGTTATTTTCTTTATATGTAGATTATTATTTTTTATAGAATGAATTATTTATATCAAAATTAATTATTTGATAGTTGTTATTTTATTTATATCCATATTATTTTATGGAATAAATTAGTTATATCTAGATAATTTTTATTTTACATTTCTCACACTTTTTAATCACTATTAGTTTAATTCTCACATTATAATATAGCTTTATTATTGTTGCCATTTTTTTTTATAGATAATAGGTGTAATTTTAGAATATTATTTACATATTCCCACTAAATAAAATTATTAAAATAATATGTTGTCATAATTTATAGAAAGTTATCATAAGCCAAAATTTATCTATATATATATTATAGTTAATTGATCAAAATATAAATTCAAATTATTTAATAACCATACTTACCAAAAATATTAATAGATAAATATTTGATAAGTGTTATTTTATTTATGTCTAGATTATTTTTTTGGTGGAGAAAATTATTTATATTAAAATTAATTATTCGGAAATTTCGCATGGTGCCCCTCAGGTAAGGCCTTTTTCACGGGGTGTACAAAAGTTTGGCATATTTCGCCAAATACCCCTGAGGTTTGTATCTTTTTCGTCCCATGCCCCTCCGTTTACTCTCTTTCACATTTCCGTCAAAAAAAATTGAAAACAAAAAAATAAAAGGAAAAAAAGACCTACCTGATTGATTCTTCGTGATCACCACCAAGAGCCCCGAGTAGAGCAAGGAGAAGCCTCCATTTCTATCAAAGAAGCGTCTTTGTGAATGAGGTATGATCTATCTCTCTCCTCTCGTTCTTTGGGAATCTTTTCTTTAGGGGTCGATTTCTTGTTGTCTACATTTTCATTGCTGATGGATTCGGCCCCCAATCTCGCTTAATTTTGACATTTCTTCGATTTCGAAATTGGGATGCAACAGGCCAGTCTTTTTTGATTCCCCTACTGACTTCACTTCCCCTCCGACGTAGATTTTTATACAATTTCTAGGGTTTTATTTTTGTGTTTGTGTGTGCTCTTCCCCTCTTTCAATTCCCCTCAATTTCTAGGTTTTTTTTAGTTTACATGATCTGAATTTGCATTTGATTTGAGAATTGGAGTTGTTTATGTTTTTTAGTTTACAGTGGATTTTGCTAGATTCAGAAGTTTTGCTGGATTTTGTCAGTGTTCATTCATCCCAAAATCATGTAGTTAATTGATTAAAGGTACCAGTCCCCCTGCATCCATTCATTAGCTGCCCATAATTTCCTTCGGTTGCTACTCAATTTGCTTATATGTTTTTTTGTCACATGACTAGATACTTCTCTGAACCAAAGAAGGGGCACAATCCACTTCAAGGAAGAGCACATTATCAGCTACTGGAATGCCTCGGGGTTTCATTAAAAGGAAGAATTTTTTACTAAGCTTTTTCTAATCAACATTTACAAAGCCAAGGGTATGACGACAGAAACGGCTTGTCTGTGCATTTTAACTGTTTATATAAGATTATGTTAAAAGTCTACTTTATGATCTTTCCACTTTATGAGCAATTCATTTGTACTGGATTTTCTGCATGTATTGTTATAGCTCAGAGCTGATGTGCTTATGCTGCTAGTTGAATGCACATGGGCAAAATTTGTTTAACCTATTAGCTCAAATGGTAGAGCAATGTGCTATACACATGATGTGGGTTCGAGTCCCATATAGGTTGATTTGTAAAATGGTACATTGCTTGTGATTCCGTAATTTCACTTTCCAGAAATTTTTACAGACATTCAGAAGCTCTGCTGGAGTATTTTATTTTCAGGGATTTTACTTCATATGCATTGTTCATGGCTTCTTGCAGCTACAATATGTTTAGAAGGAAATATGATACACATGCTTTTTGCTTGTTAAATCAATTATAGCCACATATTAAAGCAGTGTGAGGATGACAATGCTAAAATCAGTGTCATCTTTCATTTATTCAGTTTAAGATTTCATTTCTCTAAAGATTTAAATCAGTGTTATCTTTCATTTAGTTTAAGATTAAAATTAGTTTAAGCTCTCATTAAGCATAAAAGCTATCTAATTAGATGAATGATAGTTCTTTATACCAAGATTCAGTAGGCCTAGCAGTACATCAATATAAAAGTTATCTCTCAATCCCATATAGGCTCCAAAATTAAAAGATGAAAATTAGCACTTGGTTGGAAAACAACCTTATATCTCTGTATAAATATTTTAACTTCCCTCACACTCTAACAACAACCTCAACAACTCCTTCTGGCTACCAAGACAACCCCAACATCTTTTGATGTCCTTCAATGCAAACTATTCAGTTCCATCAATAAGAATAAAATATGGGTTCTTAATGAATGTCAATTGCAAGTATAAACAAAAGCAAAGATTTGTAGCCTATGTGGGATTCGAACCCACTTCGATGTGCAACACATTGCTCTTCCCTTTGAGCTAATAGGCTAATATAACCCAATATTTAAGTTGTATATACATCTAATTATAAATAGTAATAAAACTTTGAAGCCACTGTATCATGAACAAAACTGAGATTAACTAGCTAGCATCAGTTTCTTTTTTCATTTCTTTTATTTACAAATAACCATAAATACATGTATAAGGCTTTTAAGCCATAAGTACATGCATAAGGCTTTTAAGCCATAAGTACATGTATAAGGCTTTTAAGCCAATTTATCGGGATAAAACTGAGACTAACTAGCACAAATTACCATATTCAGCTTTAAAAATTGAACTACAAGTTGCAGAGGCAACCAAATGAGGAACATGACTACCTAATTGTTGGTTTTATGTTGGAATAAAAACCAAATGAGGAACAAACACAAACTAAGAAATAAGTGTTATGAATCTAACACTGTCGTGTTACTATCAAGAATAAGGCACAACAAACAAAACATACCTAAGAACAAGACAAACAATCAGCAATACACACAACAATAAATACATCCAGTAGGCGGGCTGGCTATGGAGCTCAGAGCTCTCGATGTTTGCGAGCTCTGATGTCTGCGAGCTAGCAACCTGGTGGCTGCTCCCACTAACCAGTAAGCGGCGAAATTGAACAAATAAGTTCAATCCTTAACGTCATTCAGAGGGGGAAAAGTGACAAGCCAAAACCCTAACGAACCCCCCTAATTTGAACAATTAATTCAAGGTCGTTCACGTCAGCGGTAACATTCACTAGTTCAAAGGAGAAACAAGGAGAACCAAGAGAAGATGACTTACTTGGGATTGAAGGGAGAAGGCGTTGGATTTGACTACCACCACTTCGAATTCAAACAAGGAGAAACACCAATGTCGAGAAGAATTGGAGGCCGCGGGAGACTTGGCGAAAATTAGATCTGCAATTTAGGGTTTAGTGGCCGAACGAACCGATCTTCAATCGTGCACCAGGAGGCCAGGAATGAGGAGTCAGATGATTGTGCAAGAGGAGGCCGACGAAGAGGAGTCTAGTGACTGTGCAACTAGAGGCCGGTGAAGGGGCGACGGTGAAGAGGACTTCGGCTGCATCTCACCCTCTGCACGCAGATGTCTTTTCCTCCTTTCTTTCTTTCTCTATCAAAATTTAACAGAGTGTTAAACGGTTTATTTTAAAAGGCTATTGGAGGGGCACGGGACAAAAAAGATACAAACCCCAGGGGCATTTGGCGAAATATGCCAAACTTTTGTACACCTCGTGAAAAAAGCCTTACCTGAGGGGCACTAGGCGAAATTTCCGGAAAAAAACTCGAACCCGCCCATCTTAACGGAAAAATGGAGAAACTCCTCGGCCGCTACTCCTTCCCTCCGACCTCACCAAGCGTTGACGCCATGAGGAGCTTTAGCTGGGAGAAGCGAAAGGCTGTGAAGGAAGGAAAAGCGCCGGAGCGAAAGGCTCCTGCCTGCTTCGTATGTCGACAAACCAAATCGTTGTTGAAGAAGGGACTTGCAAACCATCTTTGTGAGGTTTGGCTCCATTTTCGTTGCCCTATGTATTCTTCCTTTCAAATTTTAATCGCTTTCTTTAGATTTCTAAGGTTTTTTCGTGTCTACTTGTAATTGGAAATTGTCTTAATTCCCAAGTTGATCCTTGTCCAGACCCTTTCAAATTCACTTCTTTTGTGCCCCTTAAGCTTTAATTTGCATTTTATTGTTCTAATACCTACTGATTTTGGTCTTTTGATCTCCAACAAGCTGCTTATTGAGTCAATTTTGAGCAGCTTAGGGTTTTAGACTTTTTGTTGGAACTGGATTGCCTAGAGTAGATTCAAGCACTTAAACAATGGTTTCCTAGATACTAACAAGGAAGGAATTAAAGAGAGATGTTGTAAGCACTATTGATTTGAGTACCTTTTCAATTTGAAATTGTTAATCTTCTCATGTCTTCAAAAAAGAAATTTTGTCACTTTGCACCTTCGATGGTTCTAATTTTCTCTGGCATTTTCTCATTGCCTTTTATTGGTTTGTCTTTGCAAGTTTTGCACAACTTAATTATTCCTGGATATTGCAGACTTTCATTTCTTTGTTCAAGGGAAATTTAGGTATGAATTGATAATATAAACACGGGAATGTGATGGATTTGGGGTATTTGGCTAATTTCAGGCTTGCAAATGAAGGGTGTTCAACTTACTGGTAGAGAGAAACCTGTTCCAGGTTGCCTGGGAAGAATGGAAAACCTCTTTGATTTGACCTCAGCGGTAGCCGGTAACAGGATACTTACAGAGAAGCCACATTTTGCTGATGGTGATTTCTTTTTTTCATGTTCTTTTCTTGATCACCAGTTGTTTCCAATATATTATCAGTTTGCTGATGGTGATTTGATCACCTAATTGTCCATATTTTAGAATTGAAAAGGTGCAATTTTAGTTTGTCCAGATTTGAGTACCTCATTGAGAATTTGAGCACCTAATTGTCCAGATTTGAGGTTACTTGTGTTATGTGCAATTTTAGTTTGAAAAAGTGCACATATAAAACCGATAAGTGCAATTTTAGAACTCAAATGTTCTTAACTTGTCCATATTTTGGGTTAGCTTGTTACTTGTCTTAAGATCCATAAGCTCAATTAGGAATGAGCGCCTGGACGATTTTAGTTGTTTAGGAGGATGGTGGTTCGACTCCACCTGGATCTACCTATTGTTTCAATGTTAAAAGTTTGAATGTCCAAAGTTTAGATCTATTATCATTTGTGAACCTAATCATTTTATTTTTGAACTTTGTTCACAAAAAAAAAAGAATTTAGTTTATGCAACATATATCATAAGAGTTCACTCAAAGCTCAAGAATTTGATGTTTTGGTGCCGATTTTTGTCATGAATATTGTAGTTAAGACTATAAGCTTGAGTACGACCCTTTGCCTTGAAGGAGAGCTGTCTGTAGTTTATGACTGCTTTGTATATCTATACTTCTCTACAAATCTTTAAGCAAATATATTCAAATATTTCTACAGATCCTACTTAATTTGCTGCTATAGACCTTTATTGGTCAATGGTGACAACTTTTAATCAACCAATTCTTCTTCAACTAGTGATTTTGCTGTGAGCTATGTGTGCGAGTGTGGGACTTGTGCTGACCTTCTGATGCTTTGATGCCTTTACTTACTGTCCTTGTATTCATCAAACTCCTATCTTTATTAATGGGACTTGAGATAATTTGAAATTTGTAAAATATAACAGGCTGCTACTGGAAATTAGGGAGAGGGGAAAGAAAATGAATGATGACTCATTTGTGTCAATTTTAACCATCCATAGGCTCTGCATGTTGATTTGTAAACACAAAATATTTTACTGCAAAGAACTTAAACAAAGTGGCACACCATTTTTTAAGAATAGAGAAGTTCACAAGCTTACTAGATTGCACTAAATCAAATCAAATTGCGTCTTACAAATAGAACCTATAGTATCCACAATCAAATTGTGGATACTATAGGTTCTGCATGAAGAACCTATAGTATCCACAATTCTTTGTTGTGCCATGTTCCTGGAGTTTTCCTTGCTTTTAAATAGCCTCCAAATTTTATTCAGCTTAATAGATTGCACTAAATCAAATCAAATTGCGTCTTACAAATAGAATATTTTTAGCCTATTAGCTCAATTAGTAGAGCAATGTGCGTTTGTACAAAGATGTGAGTTCAAATCCCACATAGGTTACATAATAGACAAGAACACAACAATCCCAAATTGTTAGTCATGTACATTATGATCTTAGTTATGCACTTTTTAACCTTAATAATGCACTTTTTAATCTTAAATATGCACTTTAATGTCTTTTCTTTGTAATACAGCAGTCTGCACTGTAAGAATCAGTTATGGCTTCAATTACATGTGAAATTGGACTATAATTTGCTTATTGTTTACCTAACAGACATGTCAATAGACTGAGCAGAAAAAAAAATCCATAGTATGCATTTCTAAAGTCCAACGAGAGGAGGAAATTACAAAACTAAAAGGCTGAGCCATGTCAATTGTATATATAACTTGATAACTCCACTCCCTTGGTGAAAATCGGAATAAGATTCAAAGGCTTTGATACACTATTTGTATCAAAGGTCTTGAAGCTACAACTGTGTTGATGAAACACAAAACCTGTACTTTATTATATTATGTCCGAATATTATTATATATTATTATATGCTTCTAGATATTTTATACTAACTTTTCAGGAAGGTTTTCAAATATTATCTCCTTCCAAAGTCGAAAAGTTAAGAAGGACATAATCGGAGATCATGGCTTCAAAGTTTCCAAGTTTAGAAGATCTCGAAGATGGCCATAATCAGCCCAGCCGTTGGAGAAGATTCCTTCCTTAAGTGGCGCCGATGATCTTCACTATATAAAGGAGATGAAGAAGAGAGAGAGGATGGGCGAACATTCACGAATAACATTGCACAATCAGCGCTCAAGTTTACGATCTCTCTTCAGCGTGTTCTCTCTGCTTGTTCTTAAGAGTCTTATATTTTGTTTCAAAGCATTTGAGAGTTACACAGTGAGCTTATAGGATATATTTAGAGAGAGTGTTATACTCGAGAGTTTATAACTCAGGAAGTGAACACTAGGCGATTGATTCACTAAGTGTAAGAGGATTGTACTAGATAGCATAGAGAGGTGGGGCTCTTCTAGATTGGTCTAGGACTCCAAGGGAACGTGAGTTGACTAGATTGCAATTGTATAGGAGAGAGGCTTCTCAGTGAGCTATTAGGATCCTAAGTCTTGTGAATCAATAAAAGCCGGTTGAATCCTAGGGTTGTGGAAGAACCCTAGGCGGGGACGTAGGCCAAGTTCGTGCCGAACCTCGTAAATGATTCATCGAGTCCTTTATTTACTGCTTTACCTTATTTCCGCACTTGGTTCGAATTGTTTAACTTTGTGATTCAGGTTTTCAGAGAAAAGACTAAGTCTAATCTCAAAGGGTTTTGTCACGAGCTTCAAAAGTCTTGAGACTATCTGCGAAAAACCGGCATACTCTATTCAACCCCCCTTCTAGAGTATCTTTACATTACTTTGTTTTACATTATCGAACCTTCAATTGGTATCAGAGCTTTACTCACTGCTTTCGATCTAACAATCTTGTGAGTTTTTTATCATGTCTGGTGAATCAAGCGGAGGATTTGCACAGGGAAGGTCTACCATTAGACCACCACTCTTTGTAGGAAACAACTTCGTCCACTGGAGGTCCTTGATGAAAATGTTCATTATAGATCAAGATCTAGAACTTTGGAACATTATAGAGAATGGTCCGAAGATTCCAGTGAAAGACGGACCAAATGGATCCAAAGTCACAAAGACCAAGGCTGAATTCATCCAAGCGGATCTTGAACTCGTCTCCAAGAACTACAGGGCCATTAACTTACTATATTGTGGTCTTAGTACTGATGAGTTTAACCGTATTTCATCTTGTAGGTCAGCTAAAGAGATTTGGGACAAGCTAATCGTCACCTACGAAGGAACCAGTCAAGTTAAGGACACCAAGATCAGTATCTTCCTTCGAAAGTATGAGCTTTTCAAAATGAAGCCTGATGAGTCTATCAAGGCCATGTTCACACGATTCACGGAAATCACCAACAACCTTGACTCTCTCGGCAAGAGCTTTACGAACTTTGAGAAAGTGAGGAAGATATTGAGGTGCCTCCCAAAAGAAAAATGGGGTCCTAAAGTAACAGCCATAGAGGAAGCCCAAGATCTCACCATTCTACCCCTTTATGACTTGCTTGGGAAGTTGATCACACATGAGATGATTCTCAATGAAGACAATGGAGAAATCCCAACAAGCACTAAGAACTTGGAGCTCAAGTCTAAGAAGGATGAGCCCAAAGATGTGTGTGATTCTGAAGATGAGGATGATGATGATGATGATCCCTTTGATCTCATCACAAGAGGCCTTGCTCGGATCCTCAAAATGAAGAAACAATTCAACAACAAGGATGGATCAGAGTCTTCTAAATTTCAAGGTAAGTCTCAATACAACAAATTTGATAAGAATGCTAAACCTTTTTCTTGTTTTGAATGTGGAGAAACAGATCATCTTGTAAAAGACTGCCCTCAAAAGACGAAGAGCTAGTCCAAGAAGGGTGATAAATGCAAAAAGAAAGCCATGGTGGCAACTTGGAGTGATTCCGACTCAGGTGACTCAAATTCCGATGATGAAAAGGCCAACCTTTATCTCATGGCCACAGGAGATGAATCCCATGATGAGCAACTCGAGGTAACTGTAAGAGAGCTCATGGCAAGTCCAAAAGAGGTACTATCGGAATTCCTTTCTAATATGATTGCCAATGAAAAGAAACTTATTGCCCAGACTAACACTCTTATTAAGAGAACTGTGGATCAGGAAAGAACTATTGAGGATCTATCTATGAGGGTCAAAAGTCTTGAAGCTTCTTATTCAGGTCTTGACATTAAAGTCAAGACTCTTGAATCAGAGAAATATGAACTCAAGCAAGATCTCTCGTCTCTGAGAAGTGAACATCATGACTTAGAGAACGAGAAGATCTCCCTGAATAATAAGATTCAAGACCAACAGACAACCCTTATAAGTTTTACCAAATCCAAAGGCACTCTTGATAGGATGTTGGGTGAGCAACAAAGTTCTCTAAACAGAAGTGGTATTGGTTACAATCCAAGGTTTTTAAAGAAGCAGCACATTACCACTTTTGTAAAGGCAAAAGGAAGCAGAACCTCTCATATATGTCACCACTGTGCGAGAAAGGGACATGTAAGAGAGACCTGCCCCTATAGAAGAAAGGATCCTCATATTATTTGCAATACATTTCCTGTTCACTTGAGAAAAGAACGGATAACGCAAGTTTGGGTCCCCAAAGGCACTATTTTACCAAATATGGTTTATCCCAATAATGAATCTAAATTTGCTCACTGGTCTAGCCATAAAGGTTGATGTTTGTTTTGCAGGAGATCACCAAGGTGAAGGAGCAAAAATGGATTATTGATAGTGGATGCTCGAGGCATATGAGTGGGAAGAGTTCTCTCTTTCATGATCTAAAGAAGCAATCCACTGGAACAATCACTCTTGGTGACAAAGGAAAGTGTGACATCGTTGATATTGGTAGCGTTGGAAGTGATTCCAACCATAGTATTAAAAATGTCTATCTTGTGAATGGTTTGAAGTATAATTTGCTTAGTGTATCTCAATTATGTGATAGTGGCAATGATGTCAGATTTAACAAGAAAAGATGTCTAGTATGCAGAGAAGATACAGGTGAAGTTGTTATGACTGCATATCGTTACAACAATATATATGTTGTAAATGTTGAGCAAGTGGCACAAGGAAGCTTAACCTGTCTAAATGCTTTGACAGACGATCCAAAGCTCTGGCACAAGAGACTCGGTCATGTGAGTCCACATACACTACAAAAGCTTGTGTCCAAATGGCTTGTAAGAGGACTACCTGAGATGGACTTCAAAGGTATTGAGATGTGC
Organism: Persicaria tinctoria; assembly: GCA_037127255.1. NCBI lineage: Eukaryota > Viridiplantae > Streptophyta > Magnoliopsida > Caryophyllales > Polygonaceae > Persicaria > Persicaria tinctoria. Next base: position 33,030,301 of record JBANSL010000004.1, on the reverse strand, counting down.
AAAGCATGCACACGAGGTAAACAAACACATAGCTCTTTCAAACCCAAAAAGGTTGTAAATACTTCTAGACCCCTTGAACTTTTACATATGGATTTATGTGGTCTTATGCGAGTCAAATCTCCCAATGGTAAAAAGTACATGCTTGTTATCATATTTGATGAATGCAATGACGGTTCTTTAAGTGAAAGTGTTGCAGATTTAGATCTTAACACCCATACAAAGAATGAGGATAGTGATGATGCTGCTACCAAGAACACAGAGAAAAGGAACATGCAGGAACAGATTCTCAACACTGAAGAATTGGCCCAAGGTGTTGAAGATTCGTCCAAAGCCCTTGATGTCCAATCCAACAGTGTTGAGACGTCAGAAACTGCTGTAACTGAACCTAACAGGTCCACGGAGTCAGATGCATTACAAATCAATCCTACTGGTGTGACGAATCAAGGAGCTGAGACTAGCAAAAGAAAATTCAAATACTCCTCATCACACTCATTAAAGGATATCATTTCCGACCCTACATTTAGTGTTCATACTCGTTTTAAACTTAAAGATCTTTGTGCTTTTCACGTGTTTGTTTCTCTTATTGAACCAAAGAAGGTAGATGAGGCCCTTCAAGAGCCAGACTGGATCATTGCTATGCAAAGTGAGCTTAACGAATTTGAAAGGAACAAATTCTGGACCTTGAAGCCTAGGCCAAAGCATCAATCGGTCATTAGCACACGACGGGTATTTCGAAACAAGCTAGATGAGAATGGTAAGATCGTGAGGAACAAAGCAAGGCTCGTTGCTCAAGGCTACAATCAAGAGGAATGTATTGACTACGAGGAGACTTTTGCTCCCGTAGCCAGGCTTGAAGCCATTCACATTTTATTAGCATTTGCATCTTTTATGAGCATAAAGTTATATCAAATGGATGTCAAGTGTGTTTTTCTTAATGGTTTCTTAGAAGAAGAAGTTTATGTGGCTCAACCCCCAGGTTTTGAAAGTTCGGAATTTCCCAATCATGTTTATAAACTAGACAAAGCGCTTTATGGTTTGAAACAAGCCCCAAGAGCTTGGTATGAGCGCTTGTCAAAATATCTTTTAGAAAATGATTTTAAAAGGGGGTTGATCGACAAGACTCTTTTTATCAAGACCAAAGGAAAGGACATTTTGGTTATTCAAATTTATGTTGATGATATATTATTTGGTGCTACTAACACATCTTTGTGCAAGGAATTTTCTGACATTATGTGCAGTGAATTTGAGATGAGCTTGATGGGTGAACTCAACTTCTTTTTGGGATTACAAGTTCATCAATCCAAGAAAGGGATCTTTGTCAACCAAAGCAAGTACATTAAGGATCTCTTGAAGAAATTCAAGATGGATCAATCCAAAGCAGCCAAGACACCCATGAGCTCAACATATCTCTAGATCAAGACAAGACTGGGAAGAGTGTCAATCAAAAGGAGTATCGAGGAATGATTGGATCTTTACTATATCTCACAGCCAGTAGACCTGACATCATGTTTAGTGTTTGCATGTGTGCTAGGTTTCAAGCTGATCCTAAAGAATCTCACCTCGTAGATGTCAAGATGATCTTTCGATATATCAATGGCACTAAGGAGCTTGGCTTGTGGTACCCAAAGCAAAAATATTTCACATTAATCGGGTATTCTGATGCAGATTTTGCAGGCTATAAGGTGGATAGGAAGAGCACATCAGGATGTTGCCAATTCTTAGGAGCATCCTTGATCAGTTGGCACTCTAAGAAACAAAACTCAGTTGCTCTATCCAATGCCGAAGCCGAATACATAGCAGCTAGAGCTTGTTGCTCCCAAATCCTTTGGATAGCTCAACAAATGAGAGATCTTGGCATCAACCTCAAAGGTATTCCCATTAAGTGTGACAATACAAGTGCCATATCAATTACAAAGAATCATGTTCAGCATTCAAGGACCAAACATATTAATGTAAGGCATCACTTCATTAGAGACCATGTCGAAAAAGATGATGTGTCCATATCTTTTATTTCAACTGATTATCAATGGGCTGACATTTTTACTAAGCCTTTGGCAAAGGACAGGTTCACCTTCATTAGACGAGAGATTGGGATGATTAACAAGGATGCACTTTCGTAGGGGGAGCTTTCCCTTTACGAAAGATAAATTCTACTCAGTGTCAAGATCCTTAAACCTCATTTCAAAGGTTGTGAACTGAACAGTAGAGTACATATAATGGATCAGATATTTGGTTGATATCTTATTAGATATTTGATCAAATATGGTTTTAATGGATTTTAACCTTCTTTATATGTTACCTATTTTATTTTCGGAAAAATCATTTTATTTTATCCGAGTATAGTTTATTTGTGGAAATTATTTTAAAATCGGATAAATCTTTTCTTGCCCTTAAGAATTGAAAGGATCTTTTTTAAATTTGAACTTTTGGTTACTGGTTTACCCTCCTCCCTTTGTTGAAAGACAAAAAGGGGGAGATGATTTGATGATGGTTTAGACTTTAAAACTGTTGTGAACCAAAGGTCTTGGAAGACCTTGTTCTGTTTTGTTGGATGTCTCTTGCTTACTTAAAATCTTATGATCCAACATTTGTCTAACCCATGCAGGTACTTAGTCCGATTTTGCTTATGATATAATTGCTTGACTAAGTTGTAGGGATGCACAGGTTTTGTCTTTCATCAAGGGGGAGATTGATAACCCCACTCCCTTGGTGAAAATCGGAATAAGATTCAAAGGCTTTGATACACTGTTTGTATCAAAGGTCTTGAAGCTAAATCTGTGTTGATGAAACACAAAACCTGTACTTTATTATATTATGTCCGAATATTATTATATGCTTCCAGATATTTTATACTAACTTTTCAGGAAGGTTTTCAAATATTATCTCCTTCCAAAGTCGAAAAGCTAAGAAGGACATAATCGGAGATCATGGCTTCAAAGTTTCCAAGTTTAGAAGATCTCGAAGATGGCCATAATCAGCCCAGCCGTTGGAGAAGATTCCTTCCTCAAGTGGCACCGATGATCTTCACTATATAAAGGAGATGAAGAAGAGAGAGAGGATGGACGAACATTCACGACTATCATTGCACAATCAGCCCTCAGGTTTACGATCTCTCTTCGTCGTGTTCTCTCTGCTTGTTCTTAAGAGTCTTATATTTTGTTTCAAAGCATTTGAGAGTTACACAGTGAGCTTATAGGATATATTCAGAGAGAGTGTTATACTCGAGAGTTTATAACTCAGGAAGTGAACACTAAGCGATTGATTCACTAAGTGTAAGAGGATTATATTATACTAGATAGCATAGAGAGGTGGGGCTCTTCTAGATTGGTCTAGGACTCCAAGGGAACGTGAGTTGACTAGATTGCAATTGTATAGGAGAGAGGCTTCTCGGTGAGCTATTATGATCCTAAGTCTTGTGAATCAATAAAAGCCTGTTGAATCCTGGGGTTGTGGAAGAACCCTAGGCGGGGACGTAGGCCAAGTTCGTGCCGAACCTCGTAAACAATTCATCGAGTCCTTTATTTACTGCTTTACCTTATTTTCGCACTTGGTTCAAATTGTTTAACTTTGTGATTCGGGTTTTCAGAGAAAAGACTAAGTCTAATCTCAAAGGGTTTTGGCACGAGCTTCAAAAGTCTTGAGACTATCTGCGAAAAGCCGACATACTCTATTCAACCCCCTTCTAGAGTATCTTTACATTACTTTGTTTTACATTATCAAACCTTCATACCTCAATAGGCTGAGATGAATATTTGATATCAATATCTAGGCTAAATTGGGCATAAAGTCACAATAGGGTTAAGCTGAAACAAAAGAGTAAGGTTTCAACCAACTCTAGCGTAGACACCACCAGAACCTATACACATTGCTTGTCAAGATTAATTCTTTATTTACAAGCATTCGTCTTCACTGATCAACTTAAGCATCCATCTTCACTAATCAACCTATACACATTGCTTGTCAAGATTCGTTCTTTATTGCACATTTAATTTTTATATTTGCACTTTTTGAAACTAAAAGTGCACATTCAAACTAAAAGTTGAAGTGCTTAAAATTCAGATTACAATGCTTAAAAGTGCACAATTGTATTCTAAATTTGCACATAATATCTTACTTTTGCATAATTTTATTCTAAATCTGCACAATTGTATCTTGCTTTTGCACAATTTTATTCTAAAGGTGCACAATTTTATTCTAAATTTGCACAATTGTATCTTACATTTGCACAATTGTAGTTTAAATCTGCACAATTGTATCGTACTTTTGCACACTTGTATTCTAAATATGCACATTACAATTTTGTTTTTTCACTTTATGTTCTTATATTTGCACATTATAGTTTTATTTTTGCACCTTATACTCTTATTCATGAAGAGAAACATAGTACATGCGATAAACATAGATAGCCTATGAGGGATTTGAACCCGCGTCTTTGTGCGTGGCACATTGCTCTACCATTTTGAGCTAATAGGCTTTAAATCACATCTTTATTCGGTTTGAATGTTTGATAGAATTGGAACAAAGAGAAACAAACAAAGAAAATGCCATTTTTTTTTAACAATGCTCTTCCAATATCAAGGAAAATGATGTCACTTCACAATTGTAAAATAAATCATTCAAGTTAAATATTTCATAATAAATTTCCAGGTATTATAATAAATAAAAAACAAACAAAGTCTATTTGCTGAAGTTTGGACCTGATTCTTTCAGATGACACAAGTTCCCCATTCACATAACATCTTAATATGCTATCCCCAGAAAACGTTCTTCCAATGCTGTGGGTTATACAAAGAAAATGCCATTTTTTTGTAACAAGGTTGACATTGAGAGAAACACACTCTCTGCTTCTGGGAAATAGACTGCAAAACAATGTATAAAAATTCACACTTAGATATAAAACGGGGCAGGGCCAAGGGTTATATACTGATTGGTCACCTAGCAATAGGACAATAGACCAAACTACTAAAAAACAGAGAAGGTTTTAGGATGGTCATAAACTACTAAAAACAGGGAAGGTTTTAGGATGAGCATAAATAACCTCATATATAAGCTTATCCTTTGTAAGAAGAGCGAAGCATCCTTTTCCATGTTCAGAAAGGAAAGAGAAAAGTCCCATTGCTCCAACTCTCGAGAAGTTTTCTACTTAAGCCAACATGAGAATGTAAAACCCTTACTTATTGGCCAATGCATTGGTGTTCTAATAATGATGCCCTGCATGTTGATAATTTTGAAACATAAGCACAAGCTCAGAGTGCAATAAGACCTAAAAATAAGGTAAAGCAAAACAGAGATTGAATAGAAGGCCAGATTCTAATTTAGGACTGAGTTTACTTTGGGTGGCTAATCTTATTATTTTCCTTCTTGAGTACAAAACAATGAACTAATTATGAAGTCTTAAAAGCATGGGACATCAATACTCTACAACACCTTCTGAGTGCTTAGTTCTGAACTAAGACTTCGTTCTGAACTAAGACTCCGTTCCATCTGTAAAAATGCTCAAAGGAACTCTATATGAGTTTCCAACGACTCTAATTCAGCATTATCATATTTAAAATGGTTAATATTGCCAATGATCAATCGAATTCCTAACAGAAGCACCCTCAGCATAATTTCTGAACTCCATAATTTTCAGATTACAGGTCAACAGTGCATCTTTCACACCTTTATTTCATCACGGTAATGCCCTAACTACGAAATTGCATAAATATAAGTTTGCTATGTTCATCAGAATCAATTTCCTTCCATCAGTGTCAGAACTCCATAATTTTCAAATTTAGGAATTCATAAACAACTACACAACTTGAATTTTGAAATCCTAAATCTCTACCCATAAATTTAGAAATCGCTAAATCACCATCAAAGTATAAAGATGAAGGAACAGATACCAATTTCAGAACAATAATTAGAAGACGAAATCGACGATTGAATGATTGAAGAGGGTCAAAAGAGAAGCAACGAACGAACCTGAGAGCCTAATTGATCGAAGAGGGCGAAGAGAGGCAGTGAGCAAACGCGAAGAGAAGAGGGCGATGTGTACTGATCGAAGAGGGCGAAGAGGGTCGCTGGGATCAAACACGATTTCAAATCTCGATCCGCCGACATCATTTCCCCTGCGGTGGATATCTCGAGGGCTTCAATGGTGGCTCACCCGGATGCTCGCGTGAGAAGGCGTTGATCTCGGCTATATGTGGCTCTACATCGTTGCCTCTACTTCTCCGACTACATGGATAAGAGAGAGCATATTGCTTGTGCTTCTCCTTTGATAAGAGAGGAAACAGATGTGAGTATTTGACCCAGTAAACAGGCCCAACCCGCGCGCTACAGTAATCAGCCCAAAAAACACTAGTTAAGGAAATTTTACACCTTAAGCCAATTTTACACCCTAAGACAATTTTACATTTGAACCTTTGACTATATATATATATATAGGGGAAGGTTCAAGTGGAAACAACCTTTCCCATAGAAACTCCCTTATCATGAAAACTTTTAATCTCAACCCTTCATTTTAAATCAATGGTTGTTAATGTGGGTGGCAATTTTGAAATTTACAGGAATTTTAAGCCTTTTGATTAAGAAAAAAAAAAACAAAGCAAACCCTTCCCCTCGCTCTTGCTGCAAGCCTCCTCCCGCTTCGCTCCGCCTCAGTCGCTCCTGGTTCCTCCCTTTCGAATCAAATCTCTCTTTCTGCAAGCCTCCTCCCACTTCGCTCCGCCTCCCTGCAAGCCTCCTCGGTCGCTCATGCTGCCTCCCTTCCGAATCAGATCGTTGTTGCTGCAAGTCTCCTCCCACTTCGCTCCGCCTTGGTCGCTCCTGCTGCCTCGGTCGCCCTCCGCCTCTTCCCCTTTTCGCCTAGATCTTGTCTAAATCGATTTTCGTCTTGGAAAAGATTCTGAAGCTTGGTCCAGGCACCCAAGGCGTTGTCTTTGGGGTCGAGGATGGTTGTCAATAGATCTTTGGAGATGTTGTTGAAGATCCATTGAAGGACAATAGTGTCGAGTTGAGCTAAGAGATCGTCGTCCTCAGTGGTGGGACGATCGATGGAAGAATCAATATAGTGGAGGATCTTATGAGCCTTGACATAGGTCGTGAAGAGGTGAGTTCACATGGTGTAGGAACTGGATTCATGATCAAGGATGATGGGGATGCAGTTTTTGATGTTGGAGATGGTGAGAGCGAAGTGGAAGGGAGGCTTGATAGGGTTGGTAGGGGGGATCGGCGGCAAGGGGGAGGCCGAGGGAGGGAAGGGCGGCGTCGGGAAGGGAGGCCGAGAGAGAGGGTAGGCCGGGAAGGAGAGGTGGTGGCCGGCGTCGGCTAGGGGAGGGCAGAGAGGCGGCCGGCGGCAGCTAGGGTTAGGAGAAAAAGAAAAATAGGGTTTTGGGGATCTTAGGCTGTGATACCATGTAAGATCATGAGAGTGATTGCAAAGTCCTCCTTGAGGGTTTTCATTCATTGATAAACATATATATATATGTTACAAAGGTATTGGGCCTTTGGGTCTTTGGGCCCACTATACAATATAAGACCTATGTAATCTATCAATGGTGTGCAAAAAGCAAAGTGTATTCATTGTGGTAAAATGTTGTCCGATGGTTCCAAAAATGGAACTTCACATTTGCATGATCATATGTCAAAACGATGTCCAAGGAAGATTATGCGTCTTGATCCGCGTCAAATGTTACTCAACCATACTACTAGTAAATTAGAGGGCCAAACAAGCTTGGAAAACTATAACTTTAGCCTAGAATTTTCGAGGAAGGACCTTACCAACATGGTTGCTATGCATGAGTACTCGTTGTCTATTGTAGACCATATTGGATTTCGGAGATTTGTGGCAGGCTTGAATCCAAACTTCAAGTTGATTTCTCGTAATACCTTGAAGAATGATATCATTAAAGCATTTGCAACCAACAAAGCATCTTTGAAGAAGATATTTGAGTCACATAATGGGAGAATTGCTATAACAACGGATATGTGGACAACAAGTCATTAAAAGAAGGGATACATGGCTATCACATCCCATTTTATTGATCATCAATGGGTTTTGCATAATAGAACATTGAGGTAACATTTCTAACAATTTCCTATTTGTAGTTTTTGAATTTATTTTGTTCATAGTTGCTGATTTTTTAATCAAATTCTTGCTATTTGGTCAAGCTACAGTTGCTTTTTTTTTTTTTTGCTTAAGTTGCTGCTTTTTGCTAAAGTGGTTGCTGTATGTTGATGAAATTGATGCTTAGTTGCTGTTTTTTAGCTAAAGTTGCTGTTTTTTTTTTGCTAAATTAGTTGTTGTAAGTTGCTGAAATTAATGGGTATTTGCTGTTTTTTGCTAAATTAGTTGTTGTAAGTTGTTGTTTTTTTGTTATAAGTTGCTTTTTTTTTGCTAAATTAGTTGTTGTAAATTGATATTTAGTTTTTAAATGTAATTAGGTTCACTTATGTTCCTTGCCCACACACAAAAGGTAATTTGGCCTAAGTTTTGGTTGAATGTTGCAACATGTACAACATTGCTGAAAAGCTCTCTGCTGCTGTTTTGGATAATTGTTCTACAAATGATGCAATGATGGATGTATTGCGAGGAAAATTTGAGTCAAGCTATCTTATGTTGGATGGTGATTTTTTGCATGTGTGTTGCAATGCACATATTTTTAACTTGATTGTTCAAGATGGAATGGATGTGATTGGTCCTAGTGTTGAGAACATACGTAATTGTGTCTTGTTTTGGACCGTAACTCCTAAAAGGATTGAGAAGTTTGAAGATAAGGCTAGAGCTATGAAACTTGATTGTTCAAAAAAATTGACTCTTGATTGCAAAACAAGGTGGAATTCTACCTATTTGATGCTTCAAAGGGCTTTTCCATACTAGGATGTTTTTGCTAAGTTGAAGCTTCAAAATCCCTTCTTCAAATTTGTGCTCCCTAGTGATCAAAAATGGAAATTGGCTTCTTTGGTGTGTGAAAAGTTGGAAGTTTTTTACAAAGTGACACTCCTATTTTCTAGTAGAAAATTCCCAACAGCTAATTTGTTCTTCAAAGAAGCTTGTGACATTAAGATTGCTTTGGTTGAGCGGTTATCAAGTGATGGAGAAGTTGTGAGGAAAATGGTTTTAGCTATGATGGAAAAGTTTGATAAGTATTGGTTAAACATCAATAGTATGTTAGTCGTTGCTGCTATTTTAGACCCTCGAGACAAACTGGAATGTGTGGAATTCTATTTTAGAGATATTTATGGTGACTCAGCTGAAGTGGAGATTGAGAGAGTTTGTTCATTGCTATATGATCTTTTGTCTGAGTATTAAGATAAAGAAGAGACAAATCAAGATGATTACGCTCTTGTTGAGGATGAAAAACGACATGCGGTTAATGATCCTTCTCAAACTAAGGCCAAAACTTCTCGATGGGATATGGCGAAGAAGAATAGGAAGAAGAAGATGTCTACTAAATCTGAGTTGGATAATTACCTTGATGAAGATTCGTTACCAGCTTGTAGTGACTTTGATGTTCTTGCACATTGGAAGGTTGAGTTGAGGTATTCTACCTTGCGTAAAATTGCTAAGTATATTTTAGCAATCTCTGCATCTACATTTGCTTCTGAGAGTGCCTTTAGTTTGAGTGGTAGATTGGTGAGCCCACATCGGTCTAAACTTCATCCTTCAACTGTAGAAGCATTGATGTGCTTATAGAATTGGATGCTTTGAAGACTTTTTAGGTAATTTCATCTCACTCGATATTTCTAAGATATAATCGATATATATTTGTAATTGTTGACTTATAGTTAATTTGTTTTTCTTATAGGATGTTCAGTTGAAAATCCTCTAGCATGTGGTACTTGTACGGGGCGGGTGATAGGTATGTCGGGTGATGGGTCAGATCGAGTGGTGGTTTCTGGGTGGTGGGTCGGGTGAAAATGTGCACCATCCACCCACCACACGACCCATTGTCATCCATAGTAACCAGGATTCAAAAGAAACTGGATTTAACTTTGGAACAGGAGGAAATATAATGGTTTCAGGAGTCTCAAGAAAACTGGTTGCGGGCAGGTGATTGAAATACATCCTTTGTCCATCTCTCCATTGTTATTCGTCGTAAGAGAAACACAATCTAAGTTCTAAGGGAGGAGGATGGGACGGAGATCCTTGATGGTAAAGTTATTTGTAATGTCAACCTTAATCATGGTTCTAGATCTTTAGGGGTTTTGAGTTAGACATAAGGATAGATTAAGGGCTTTAATATTGATGATAGTCACATATATATACTCTCCTACATATTATATATTACACATTAGAATTTCAAGAGTATATCTTGTGATCATGTGTTATGTATAATATATAGTTGTAGAGTTAATATAAATGTGATACATATGTGTTGCCGGATTTGGGCTTAAGAAAGCCCATTACTTGGACTCGGCCCAAAGAGCTCGCTCCAGCTTACCTGGCTTGACCTAGTGTGGAACGCTTCGTTTCAGCTACTTGGGGCTAACCTATAAAAGCTCAAGAAGGCTCTAGGGTTTCTCACTTCGCCAGACGCTTCAGGTAATCCAATTGGAAAGAGAGAGTGAGAGAGAGAGAGAGAGAGAGAGCGGCGCTAGGGTTTCAAGGTGCTCCGAGCACTTCCCCGGCGTTTCCGATCAGATCTGAGGCGGATCTCCCTAGGAGACCTCTTATCTGATCCTTGAAGAACTACACCGTCCTTGTGTGCTTCTTGTCCGGCGTTGGTTGTCTTCTCCGACGGCCTTCTTGGTGCAGATCTGGTCTCCAACACCAGATCCAGGGAGTTTCTTCTACGCTTTACCACTTCTCCTCGAGCCTTCTCTTCATACTCGCGATTACTTATTGTATCATCTGTATTGGCCTTAGATCTAGCATGTCGATCTCGAAACCTTGTAAACCTGATTTGATATAGTGGATGAGCTCGAGTCTCCTCTTCTGAGGCTCCGTGGACGTAGGGAACTTTTCCCGAACCACGTAAAAATCGATGTGTCCTTTCTCGCTTTCTTGTTTTCGTATTCGCACTTTCTGATCTATTTCTTGATCTCCGATCTGTGAGTGAAGATAGCTTTGATCTACAACGTGGTATTAGAGCCTTGCTTTGTTTACCTCTAGATCTAAGTTCGGTCACCTGTTCTTGACCAAGATCTATCTGCAGTTTATAGATGCTTAGGGTTTTCCTGTGTTTGTGAACTCTGTGTCTATCTTTTGTGTTTAATCCTTATACGCTTCCGCTAGACGTATCTGATTCCTTTGTTTGTCCTTACAGGTACTTAAACAAGGGATAGCGCCCTCAAGATTAAACCGTTTGACGGTATTATCGACTTCGCCATGTGGCAAGTAAAAATGAGGGTCGTGCTGATCAAGGAAGGATGCTGGAAGGCTGTCAAGGCAACAACAACCGCATCCACAATTGCTACAACCACTCCAGGCACCAAGGATGAGGTTGATGCCTCAGGATCCTCTGTGATGCCAGATCCTAAGCAAAAATGAGTAAAGGTTGACTCCACTCTACCCTCTGAGGAAGACCTAGAGCTGGACTTGAGGGCACATTCCAAGATCATGCTTCGGCTTACTGACGGCATAGCCCGTCAGGTGGTAAGACACTCTTCCGCTTCCTCTCTATGGCATGCCCTGGAGGAGCTGTTTCTATCTAAATCTCTGCCCTCCAGGATTTCTCTGCTTTGTCGATTGTTTACTTTCAAGATGAACACTCAATTAACCTTGGATGACAACTTGGACAAATTTCTGAAAATGTCTCAAGAACTTGAAAGATGCAATGATGAAATTAAAGATTCTCACCAGGCCATTCTTCTATTGAATTCTTTGCCCAGCCAGTTTGATAACTTTAAAGATGTGATTCAATTTAGCCGAGATGAATTAACCAAAGACAAACTAATTGAAGCTATTATTGAGAAAAATGAAATCATGAAAGTCTTTAAAATCAAAGGTTTGAAAAATGACAGAACTGAAAAACCTGACAAACCTGAGGTTATGTTTACCAAAGGTAATAACAAAAAGGGTAATAAGAACAAGAAGGCTAAGAAAGATAAGAAAGAAAATGGTAAGGGTGATAAAACTGAGAAAACTGACCCAAATTCTAAGTGTAATTACTGTGGAAATTTGGGACATTGGGTTAAGGATTGTAGAAAGAAGAAGAGAGCTGAACAACTTGCTAAATCTAACCATACTGAATTGGCTGCCTCTGTTTTGGAATGCATTAGTGATTGTCCTGCTGAGCTTTTTATGTGTACTCGATCTTCTGCTGACTATTCTGATAATTGGATCCTTGATTCTGGTTGTACCATGCATGCTACCCCTTCTGAGCATTATTTTAGAACTCTTGATAAATCTGCTTTTGGTGATGTAATGCTTGGTGATGATACTTCTTTGAAAATCATGGGGGTTGGGGATGTTCCTCTTGTTATGCATGATGGTATAGTTAGAATTTTTACCAATGTTAGATGGGTGCCTAGCTTAAGAACGAGCCTCATGTCTGAGTCTGCTCTAGAAGAACTTGGTTGTCACATGGCTTCTAAAAATGGGATAAGAACTGTGAGTTGTGACTAGAAACAATAGGGTTATAATTAAGGATGTTCGAAAGAACAGATTATATCACATTCTTGCTAATAAACCTGAATTAAACCCAGCCATATCTTCTGAGCATATGACCTTAGATGAGACTCTTTCTTGGCATAATAGGATGGGGCATATTGGCAATAAAGGTCTTGTTCAATTGCATAAACATGGTTTACTTGCTAAAATGCCTGTTGAGATTAAATTCTGTGAAAATTGTGTGTTTGGAAAATCTGCTAATCTGAAATTTCCTAAATCCACTTATACTGCTTCTGTTCCTTTAGAATATGTTCACTGTGATTTGTGGGGACCTGCACAAGTCCCCACTGCAGGTGGAATGAGATACTTCATAAGTTTCATAGATCATTTCTCTCGCAACGTATGGGTAAGTTTCTTAAAAACTAAAGACCAAGCTTTTGAAGCCTTTAAAAGGTGGAAAGCTATGGTTGAAAGCCAATCTGATCAGAAATTAAAATGCTTTAAAACTGATAATGGATTGGAATTTTGCAACAAAGAATTTAATGACTATTGCCAACAATTAGGGATAAAAAGACATCTAACTGTCCCTAGCACCCCACAACAAAATGGGACAACTGAAAGAATGAATATGACCCTCTTAGAAAAAACTAGATGTATGCTAATCTCCTCTGGGTTGAAAAACACCCTATGGGGAGAAGCTGTCATAAAAGCTGCATACTTAATAATCAGGTCCCCTTCTAGTGTGATTAATTTCCTTACACCACAGCAAAAGTGGACTGGAAAACCACCAAACCTAGACTACCTAAAGCCCTTTGGTCGTGCTGCATACCCACACATCACACAGGGTAAGCTCCAACCTCGAGATGTAAAGGGTATTCTCTTAGGATACCCTAACGGTGTCAAAGGTTATAGGGTTCTCTTGCTTCAAGCAGGACCCTATAAGGTGATCACTACTAGGAGTGTTAAGTTCAGTGAAACTGAATTTCCCATGAAAGAAAAACTAACTACACACTCTGAGTTTGTAGGTACCAATGATCAAACTGATGGATGGATCCCAGATGAATCCACCACCTCACAAGCCGATGACGATGAATACGACACTGGTAGAGCTTTCAGACCAGCAGCAAAGCTACCGCACTCTACACTACAAGGGGAAAATGAAGGCGACAAGCCTCTGGAGAACACAGAAGCTGGAGAAGATGATGACGAGGTTGCTGAAGAAGAGGACACTGACTCCTCCTCCTCTCCTAAGTCTACTCCTCTCTCTCTTCCCTCTACTTCTTCTCTTGCTCCCCCCTCTACTTCTTCTGCTATAAGTGATGTAAATGGCCTCTCTATTGACTCTCCAGTGGAGTCCTCTGTTTTCTCCTCCCCCCATTCTTATGATTTGCATGCATCTACTTCAATTGCTCCTGCATTTGCATCTGCATCTGATTTTCCTAGCTTGCATGACTATCAGTTGACTAGAGATTGGGAATCTAGGACCATCATCCCTAATAAGAAGTATAGCTATATTGTAGAGTATGTTTTCCTAACTGTTGATCATGTTAGACAACCTACTACTCCTAATTCATATGAATCTGCTATTAAAAGTGAGCATGCTAGACAATGGTTAGAAGCTATGAGATATGAGATGGGGTCAATGTATGCCAACCAGACTTGGACATTGGTCCCTAGACCTTCTAAAACTCGTCTTATAGATTCCAAGTGGATCTATAAGCTCAAGGAAGGTCTTAAATCGCATGATCCCCCTAGGTTTAAAGCCAGATTAGTAGCCAAAGGGTTCTCCCAAATTGAGGGAATAGACTATAACGATATTTTTGCACCCGTAGTTAAGTATAAAACCATGAGACTTATGATTTCTATGTGTTCTATCTTTGATTGGGAACTAGAACAGATGGATGTTAAAACTGCTTTCCTGCATGGTACCTTAGATGAAACCATATATATGATCAACAACCCAAAGGCTTCATTGCCAAGAGCCATCCTGATCATGTCTGCTTACTAAAAAGGTCCATCTATGGGTTAAGACAATCCCCTAGACAGTGGAACCTTAAGTTTGACGGCGTGATTAGGAAACTAGGGTTTCGTATGAGCAGTTATGATACATGCCTTTACTTTAAGAATATTTCTTCCAAGACTCCCTTATATGTGTTGTTATATGTTGATGATATTCTGCTTATCAGTAGTTCTATTGTTTTCATTAACAGTGTTAAAAAGGACCTAAAGAAATATTTCGACATGAAAGATCTAGGTAGTGCCAAGAAGATTCTTGGTGTAAACATTATTAGAGACCGACCTAATAAACAATTATGGTTATCTCAAGATGACTATATGTTAAAAGTTTTGAAGAGATTTAATATGGTCACCTCTAAACCTACCTCCATACCCTTAGGAGGGCATCTAGAGCTTACCAAGAAAAGTTGCCCAACCAAACCCAAAGAGATCAAAGAAATGGATAGGATAACCTATGACGTAGTTGTAGGATCTGTTATGTATGCCATGCTTTGTACCCGCCCTGACCTTGCTTTCACTATCAGTGCTTAAGTCGTTTTATGTCTAATCCTGGGCTTGACCACTGGACTGCTATGAAATACTTGCTTCGTTATCTCTCTGGTATAAAAAATCTATGCTTGCATTATGGTTCGCATAGTTCTATACATTAATTGCATGGATTTGTGGATTCTGACTATTCCAGTAACAAAGATAATCGAAAGTCTACCACTACCTATTATTACACATGGGTTGGGAACTGTATCTCATGGAAGTCGCAGCAACAGTCAGTTGTAGCTATGTCTTCCACGGAAGCTGAGTATATGGCTGCTACAGAAGCTGCCAAGAAGGCTATCTGGTTAAAGGGGATTTTGAAGGAAGTTCTTCAGAGAACTTTAAAACCTGTTCTGCACATGGATAGTCAGAGTGCTTTATATCTCTGCAAAGATCCGATGTACCACGAACGCACTAAACACATCGATGTGCGATTCCATTTTGTAAGGAACATGGTTGCTGCAAATGAGATGGACGTCAAGAAGATCAAAGGAAATGTGAATCCAGCTGACTTTGGCACAAAGGTTGTACCCCCTAGAAAATTTCTCTTTTGTAGGGACTATCTCCATCTTGGAGATCCACCATGATGAACAGGTATTGAGCCGATGATGTTACAAGAGTTGAAGACATGAGCTTTATCCACTATTGTTGAATCAGGAATACAAAAGTTTAGAACCTAGATTAGGAGGGCGAATTGTAATGTCAACCTTAATCATGGTTCTAGATCTTTAGGGGTTTTGAGTTAGACATAATGATAGATTAAGGGATTTAATATTGATGATAGTCACATATATATACTCTCCTACATATTATATATTACACATTAGAATTGCAAGATTATATCTTGTGATCATGTGTTATGTATAATATATAGTTGTAGAGTTAATATAAATGTGATGCATATGTGTTGCCGGATTTGGGCTTAAGAAAGCCCATTACTTGAACTCAGCCCAAAGAGCTCGCTCCAGCTTACCTGGCTTGACCTACTGTGGAACGCTTTGTTTCAGCTACTTGGGGCTCGCCTATAAAAGTTGAAGAAGGCTCTAGGGTTTCTCACTTTGCCAAATGCTTCAGGTAATCCAACTGGAAAGAGAAAGAGAGCGGCGCTAGGGTTCCAAGGTGCTCCGAGCACTTCCCCGGCATTTCCGATCAGATCTGAGGCGGATCTCCCTAGGAGACCTCTTATCTGATCCTTGAAGAATTACACCGTCCTTGTGTGCTTCTTGTCCGGCGTTGGCTGTCTTCTCCGACGGCCTTCCCGGTGAAGAACTACACTTTACCACTTCTCCTCGAGCCTTCTCTTCATACTCGCGATTACTTGTTGTATCATTTGTATTGGCCTTAGATCTAGCCTGTCGATCTTGAAACCTTGTAAACTTGATTTGATATAGTGGATGAGCTTGAGTCTCCTCTTCTGAGGCTCCGTGGACGTAGGGAACTTTTCCCGAACCACGTAAAAATCGTTGTGTTCTTTCTCGCTTTCTTGTTTTCGTATTCGCGCTTTCTGATCTGTTTCTTGATCTCCAATCTGTGAGTCAAGATAGATTTGATCTACATTATCGAGCAAAAGGTCGTGGATTTCTTTCTAAAATCTTTTATTCTGGATGAGAAGAGAATGCCCATCTCTTGGGAGAAAGGTGCCTTCTCGCAACTGCATATCGAAGTCTAGGAACAGTTTGGTTCTGAAGACGAGATATTTCATGCTATTAAGGAAATGGGCCCCTTTAAGGCGTCGGGAATTGATGAGTTTCAATCAGGTTTGTTTCAAAGATGTTGGGACACTATTAGGTAGATTGTTACAGATTTCTCGAGACAATTCTTTCTTACGTCTAAAATGCCAAGATTGTCAAATGAAACGTTCATTGTGTTGTTGGCGAAAGTTGATAGGCCGGAGGCGGTCTCGCAATATCGACCAATCAGTCTCTCTTTACAATGTGCTATATAAGACGATTACGAAAGTTATGGTAAAATCGAATTCAACCACTACTGCATGCTCCTATCTGTCCAATGCAAGGGATTTTTGTGTCGGGTAGGCAGATTACAAATATAGTGGTGATGCAGGAGCTAGTTTATTCGATTCGGAGGAAAAATGACAAAATGGGATGGAAGATTCTCAAAATCGACCTTGAAAAGGCCTATGATCGGTTGCGGTAGGATTTCGTCAGTGATTTGCTCACGGATGTTGGCTTCCCGGCTAAGTGGGTAAAGTATATTAGTGAGTGCATCAGTTCAATTCCTACTCAAGTCCTTGTTGATGGTGAAGTAACACCTGAATTTGAGCCATTGAGAGGGATTAAACAGGGCGACCAATACCCCTTATGTATTCATTTTATGTATCGAGAGATGCAATCAACTAGTTGAAAAATCTATAACAAGTGGTTACTAGAGGACGACTAAGCTGACTAGAAGGGGGCCTTCGATTTCTCATGTGATGTTCATCAACAACATCGTTCTCATTGTGGAAGCTTCAGTTCAACAATTGAAGATTGTCGATTGTATTTTTGAGGTGTTCAGCAGGGCGTCCGATTAGGTTAATGTTAGGAAGTCAAAGCTCTTTGTCTTGTTGAATGTGGCCAGTAAAGTGGTGGAGAAGCTAAGACAGGAGTGTGGTTTCGAGGTCATGGAGTACCTTGGAAGCCACCTTGGAATGCTAGTTTTACATTCTAGGATTGTGGGTGAGACCTTCGCACCTTTACTTGATTAAACTAATAATCGTCATGTAGGATTGAGGAGAAAATAATTGAGCATGGCGGGGCACGTTATCCTTAACAAATCTGTATGAGAGTATATCCCAATCTACTCCACGACAACCGTTTCGATACAGAAGGCCACTTGTAACGCCATCGACAAGACTGGCCAGAGTTTTATATGGAGAGATGGTGAAAATCAGTGGAAGATCCACCTGGTAGCTTGGGATGAGATGTGCAAGCCGAAGAGTAAGGGTGGGTTGGGCATCAAATCCATGAATGAGCTCAACATTTCCATTATAGTTAAACTCATCTGGAGATTTCTGAATAATAACAATGAAGATGTCTGGTGAAATATTTTACAAGCCAAACATAGGAGGGATTCCGAGGCGTTTATGTTGGGAACCTCTGCGATTTAGACAAGTATGTGAAGAAGCTTGAACATTGTGGTTAATGAAGGAGCCAAATGACTGATTGGAGATGGTAAAACGGACAGTTTTTGAAGGGATAAATGGTTGTTTGAGGTTACTCTTGATACCCTAGCTATTGTCAAGTTGTTAGATGAAGATTTGGCGAAGACAGTGAACTCGTATCGGATTACCTGGGAAGGTTGGAAGTGGAACAAATTGTCAGTGATTCTTTTGGCTAGGCCGCTGATGAAGATTGCATCCAATGAAATTATGGAGGAGGGCGAGAATAGGGATAGACTCTTCTGGAGCAGCACTTCAGACATGAATTATTCGATTAAGTCGGCCTATGACCGATTAACTAATGACAATTCCTTTGATTGTGTTGATAGTATTGTGTTTAACAGGATTTGGAAGTTGCGGGTGACGAAAAGGGTTCGTACTTTCCTTTGGATTGTTACTTGGGATGCTATTCTTACGAATGAAGAGAGATGTTGGAGGCATCTTTGGTGTTCGGAGTGCTCCAATTAACCGGGGACGATGCTGCATATATTTAGGGATTGCTCTATCATCTCAGATATGTGGAATGCTTGGGTCTGTCCAAGGGGTGGAACTGGTTTCTTTAATTTTGATGTCTTTTGCAGAATGGTGGAGATCTAACCTTATGATGGAAAGAAGAATGGTTGTTGGCACAGAGTGGGCGTGTGTTTTCGCTAATGTGGTCCGGTGGGCTTGGCGTTGGAGGAACGATCGGGTGTTTAATGACAAGAGAAGTCGCATTGATAAGGTGCAGTTCATTGAAGAAAACACAAGGTAGTATAGCGATGCCTAGTGCAAGTGAGTTGTTTACGGGGGTAGGCAGGAGAAGGCAATTAATCTGATTGGATGAGAGAAGTCGGAACATGCCTGGCTGAAGGTGAACGTCGACGGGTAAGTTAACAAGAACAGGAATAGTGCAGCTAGCAAAGTCGTTCAAAATGAAGAAAGAACGCGGCATGGTGCCTTCATTCCTAGGACTCGTAATTGTCCAATGATGGTGGCTGACTGAGTTGTGAAGTATTTTTGGAGGGCTCAAGATGGTATAAAAGATGGGAAGTCGTAGAGTGGTGATCGAGACGGACTCCATGTTTACTAATAACTTGATCCACTAAAGAGTTGCGGAATGTCATCTGATATCTACCCTAGTTAATCAATACCAAGGTTTTTTCAAGAGAAGTTGAGAGATCCAACTCAGATGTGTATTTAAGGAAGCGAATTGTGTCGCCGACTCCCTAATCAGGCTTGTCCAAGCCTACCCAATAGGTTTCCATGGCCTCTCAAAATGTTTGCTCGATGAGGGTTGTAGGGGGAGAACTACCCCGGCTAGTTGTTGCCTTGTTGTGTAGTCCGTTGTTCCTTTTGGAAAGTCTGTTTTTCCATTTTTCTATACCAAAAAAAAAAAAAAAAAAACTCCGGTATCTTTCATTATTTAGAGAGAGAGAAAAGTGCACGTGTCTTTCCAAACGCCACCGATTTATTCTCAAATTTGAAAACTCATCACAAAAGTCACAAGTACGGGGTACTAAAAAAGATTCAATCCCGAGGCTTGGTAGCTTCAAACTCTCTTGCTCCTGCAGTCTTTGTCAATAGCCCACTCCCACTCAAGCTGAAGCCCACCCATTCCCCAGCCTCCATGCAATTATAGGATTTGGAATTAGGGTTTGGTTCTCATTTACCATTTTTCCTCTGCTGCCAGGATCATCCATGGCGTTTGCTTGCAGTTTCAGCTCCCCCATCTCCTACGAGCTGAGCTCTGCGGGGCAAGCCACTGCTCGCAACCTTCGGATTTCACTCTCCAAAGGCTCTCTCCCAAGGAATTCAAACCGAAGCCTTCTAATTCGATCGCAAATACGAGCATTCAAAGAGGATCATGCAGCTTCCGATCAAGTGAGACAAAATCCGACGATTAATGGAGAAAATAGTCTACAAATGGATAGTTTGGGGAAGGGGAATGGATCTGCTGCTGCGACTGCGACTGCGACTGCGAGCGATAACGGAAGCAGCTATCTGAATGAGAATGCCAATTTGAGGGTTAGCAAGCATGGTGTTTCAGCTCAAGTTTTGGAAGAAATTCCAGGTTTGAAGATGGAGTCGGAAGCTATTGTGAAGGTAGAAGTGGAGAAGAAGACGAAAAAGAAAGTGGACGAGATTGGGCAGGAGGAAGCATGGTTCAAGAAGAGCGTGGAGGACAAAGTTAAGGTTGATTGCGCATTTATGAATATGACTATTTGATTGTGATTTTTATCTTTCTTTTTGAATCGATTTGTTAATTTTCCAGCTGATATAATGAACCTTGAGATCCTGATTATTCCTGTAAGTTGACATGGACATCGTTGGTAACGAGGGACTTCATCCACTACCTTGTTTGGAAGTGGTTAACAACAGCTACAAGGAAAGAGTTAATCTTTGACTCGGTGTGGCTGGAGCTTTTGAAATGAACCAGAGGATCTCTTAATTAGTTCCATAGGGATTACTGATAATACTATTGATGTTGTAGAATCTGAGAACCCGTTCATTTAGTCTAATAATGGAGCTGATGTAGTTGCTAATATGAATAATAGCAGTTCGTTAACCTTTTGTTAGTCATACCACTTTGAATTTAAAGAAATTGGGCTATTAAGACTATTTCATTCTAATAAATCAGGCTAGCTTAGATGTGTACACTATTAAGCTAAGCAACTTCTGTGTACTTATTTGTGTTTTTTTAACCCTTTGTCTCTTGCAGTTCTCTGCTGCACCAGGAGGTCGGTGGAGTAGATTCGAAACTTACTCTCCCATAGAAAGGACATTGGAAATCTGGGGGTTCGTTCTAACATTTGTCTTTAAAGCATGGCTGAATAATCAGAAGTTTTCTTATCTTGGTTAGTCATCTCTTGAGATAGGAGATACTTCAGTAATTGATAGTTGATTTCACCCTTTCACCTGTTGAACAATTTGTAGTGGTCGTGATGGCTTAATTTTCACACTCATGTCATTACTGCTAGTTTAGAAACAGAATCTAATCAATCCCATTAGCTGGTTATGTATTTAAAGGACTGTGATTTGTTGCCCCATTGCATATGTGATCTTCAGACAGTTTTTTTATAACATCGTTAGCTGAAGGCTTGATGAAGACATTCTTTTTGCTGTCCTTTCACTTCTCAAATTGATTTTTATGATCTAAGCCAGCCTTATGTAGTCTGGTGAAGCTGAAGTTTCGGAAGATTTAAAAATATGTCACACAGATTAGTTCAAATGATTGCTAAACTTCTAAAAAAAGCTTTATTCTGTGTGCTCACTTGGCTATATACATCTCTGTTATAAGGCATCCGTATGAGCACATTATTATGTTAGTTGCCTTATTAGGCCCTTTGGACCAAAAAGGAAAAAGTGACAGTCACCAATAAATATGTTTACCGAGCATATGTCAGTTGAGGTTGCACCATTTGGAAATGAAATTCTTGTATATGTTACTTTCTTGCTTTTAATGTTTTCTATTTCACTAGTATAATGTCACAATTGCAGGAGGCATGACTGAAGAAAAAAAAGTCGCACGGAGGAAAGCACTTGCCAAGTGGTTAAAGGAAAGTATTTTGAGGTTAGGTCCAACATTCATTAAAATCGGCCAGCAATTCTCCACGAGGGTTGATCTTCTTGCTCAAGAATATGTTGACCAGCTTTCAGAGCTTCAGGTCAGAAAACTTCTGAAGCTCCCATTTAAAATTGATCTAGGTGGCTTATGTTGCTTTTCTGTGTCAATGATATCAGCATTCAAATGTATGATGTTTATGAAGGAATAATCCTTTTTCTTTTTACGCATCCTCGTGTTTTATTAAGGTAGAAAAGCTCATCGGTTCTCTGAATATCTCACTATTGTTACTTTCCTGGTGTAGGATCAAGTTCCTCCTTTCCCATCTGAGGTTGCTGTATCAATTGTTGAAGAGGAACTTGGAGGTCCAATTGGTGACATATTTGAACACTTCGATTTTGAGCCCATAGCTGCTGCCAGTCTTGGTGATTATGAATGTCTTTTAGGTGTTTCTACATCCCTATAGGATTTAGAGGAGCAAATTATTTAAATATTATTTTGCAGGTCAGGTCCACCGCGCAAAACTAAGGGGATATGATGTAGTTGTTAAAGTTCAGAGGCCTGCACTCAAGGCTCTTTTCGACATTGATCTGAAAAATCTAAAGGTTAGTGTACTTGGTAATTCTCTCCACTTCCAATTGCAGTTAACTAGCCACTTCCCTTATAATATATGGAACTGGGATGCTGAAAATCTGCATTACATTATAATTTATAACTACTTATGGAGCTATAGGAGCTCTCCCTTTGTGTCTCTTTCTCTCCCATTTTTAGGGCCCTTTTTTTTCACTTTTCTTTCCTTATTTTACTTACTGTGTATTCTATTGTTTTCATCTATTGATATGAATTCGACCCTCCCTGCCCTTTCACTCATATATACTCTAGGTGATAGCTAGATACCTTCAGAAAATTGACCCAAAATCGGACGGCGCTAAGAGGGATTGGATTGCTATATATGAGGAGTGTGCTAATGTTTTGTATCAGGTAATTCGTTCATTTCTCTGTATTAATTTTGATTTAAGAGGGTTGAATTATTCAAGCCACAGCTTTTCATCATTTCCTGTTTCTATTCTCTCTTTTATCCCTAACTTGACATTTTTTTCTTAGATGAAGCTACCTATCCTGTTTCTATTCTCTCTTTTCATCATTTCCTGATTAGCAATTTTCGCTAATCAGCTGACTTATAAGTTAACCATGAGTGATGACACTATCTGCAGAAATCAGTGCATTTTCTCGAGTGATGTACAAATAAAGAAGAACAAGATTTATTTATTTCCTCATTTCCAACCAGCTGTAGGATACTTTTTTTTTCTAAAAAAAAAAGAAAGAAGTATACACAATGCTGAAAATTTCATGAGAATCAAACTTTGTTAAGTGGTCATATTTGCCTGAATACATGATGGATCTGCTTTTTTCAAATTTTAGAACCCACGCCCGGTGTACTTTTCTTATGAATGTATTCATGCAGCGGGACCTGCTAGTTTCTACAACTATGACAAATACAAAATTGAAGTCTAGAATGGTGTTCTGCATTTTCAAGTGGACAAGCAAGAGATACTAACATTCAAGAATTTATAGGAAATTGATTATACCAAGGAAGCAGCAAATGCTGAACTATTTGCGAGTAATTTCCAATGCATGGATTATGTGAAGGTTCCCAAAATCTATTGGGAATACACTACACCACAGGTTTGCATCTCCTGTTAAGCATTCTGTTTTTATAAATTGTGTTGGTCTTTAACTCTTGTATTTAAATTTTGATTCTTAGGTTCTGACAATGGAGTATGTCCCAGGGATTAAAATAAGCAGGATTAAAGCATTGGATGAGTTGGGAGTTGATCGTAAAAGGTAGCTATCTCACAATTTGTTTTTAATTAGTTATTTGAAGAGAATATATTTCACTAGAGTTGTTAGTCAGCGGGCTTTCCTCATGCAGGTTGGGTCGATATGCTGTTGAGTCTTTCTTGGAGCAGATACTTTCTCATGGTTTCTTTCATGCAGACCCCGTATGTTTTTATTCGTTATATTGATCTTGTTTGTATTTAGGATTTTGGGACAATACAAGGCTTGAACTTGTCTGGAAAAGAATTTTAAGGACATCAGATGTGAGTGAAGATGGTTGAGCTTTAACTATTAAAATGGTTCAATATATAAATTATTAAACATATGCTCCTAGAAGGAAAGCTTCAACTCGAAACAGGCTTATTTGAAAGTCTATTGAATTATTGCATTGCATCAGATTTGTGGAGTGAATAGAAAATAAAAGGCTGACCAAGGTTAGATTTACGATTAGTTGTTCTTTTAACTGCGTTGTGACAGTATCATTGTCTGGTAATCTTGTCATCAGAAGTCTTTGTGTGTCAACATATAACTTTTTCCCTTTTCCTTTTTTTTTGTTGAGGATATCCCTGGAAGCTTAGGGTCACCTCTTCATTCTTCGCTACAATGGACATCTTATTTACTAAAGGAATTATGTTCAATAATCTGTGTTATGAATAAGGAATTATTTCCAAAACTCAACATTTTCCCAAAAATTCATTTTCATTAACCCACCCCAACATCCAAAATGTCATTTTCATCGATTATATTGTTCATACATTATCATCTATTCATCTCATTACAAGTAATCAACACAACAAAACAAACGGACCTAACTCCACTGCGAGCTCCTCGCAAAATTGGTCTTTGGAAATCACCTTCTTTTTTCATGCTGACTTATTTTCTTTGGCAGCATCCTGGAAATATTGCTGTTGATGATGTGAATGGTGGAAGGCTGATATTCTATGATTTTGGAATGATGGGAAGGTAATCTAGTACCTTCTCTTCCTGGTTTTGAGTAATGCATCTGGATGGTGATCTAAGTAGCCGATTTGCGCTCCATTCTCCCTATGCAGTATCACTCCAAATATCAGAGAGGGGTTGCTGGAGGCATTTTATGGGATCTATGAGAAGGATCCAGACAAGGTAATCATTCTAACATCTGTTTTCTTAAGATTTTATCCTTTTATGTCATCACTGACTTGACTATATCAAGTTTTCATAATTGAGGAGGAATAGGATCATAAATTTTTTCTTCCTGCTTTTGAGCAAGGCAACCATTCTAAATATAATGCATTCTGGAGAGCTTCTTTGAATTGTACAAATACTCTTATGCAGGTGCTTGACGCCATGATTCAGATGGGTGTGTTGGTCCCAACTGGGGACATGACATCTGTGAGAAGAACCGCACAGTTCTTTCTCAAAAGGTTTTTTTTTCCTTCTTTGAGGGGTTGAACTCTGTTAGCCTGCATACATTTAATTACTTGGTTGCTACATGCTTTTAATGTCATTCCATTAATTAGGTTTTAAAGTTGTTTATTTTTTCCGCTGCATTTATTTTTTATATCTTCCTAGTTTGTCTTTCTCTTTATATTGGATTAAGTTCGAGTAGAGTTTTAAAAAAACTGTATGGGTAGATTTGACAAGATCTTAACCGTTAAATTAAAAATTAACGGATAAGATCTTGCCCCCTCCTTTTCCCCGACCCCACCAACCCGGGCCCCACCAACCCAAAATTTTTTTCCAATTATTTTTTGTGAGGGGAAAATTAATTATACATGGTAGAGTTTCCCCATAACTCCACCGATTATATTTATATTATGTAACTTTCTCTTCTCCATCACTCTCATTTCCTAACATGGTATCAGAGCTTGAGGGGAGTGTTAGCATGCGTACATTTAATTAAGGGCTATTTGCACAAATACCACTTTTTGTTTGTGGGTTTGCAAAAATACCACTTTTTTGGAAAATTTGCACAACTACCATTGGTGGTATTTTTGCAAATAAAACTAGGGAAGGGCTAAACCGGTTGCAGGTTGTCACAAGGAGAGAGAGAAATGAGAGAGAGAGTTTTGGTGGGGGATTTTCACAACCCTAATTTCTTCCTCCTCTTCATCCTCTTCGTCCCCTTCACCTTCAGAGTCTAGAACAATTCGGAAGCTTGAGCACAAACTTGAGCTTCTTCTCTCTCTTCCGGCCGGCGTCCTCCACGTCGGTATTGTCATCCTCGTCGAACTCGTCATCGTCGTCATCTAAGTAGTCTTCGTCGTCGTAGTCGATGAGGTCGTACTTGACAAAACTCCGTCGCTGGAGGCTCCGACAAGCTTCCCGCTCTCCTCCTCCTCAGTATCCCGCTGATGATGGCTGCGGTGACCGGAGTTCAACTCAGCCGCCGCCCTAGCTGCCAGATCTATCTTCACGGCCTGCCTTTCTTCTTCCTCACGATTTGACTCATCTTCTCTCTCTCTCAGCTACCCTCTTTCCTCTGTGTATTTTGTCCTCACCGTTTGTTTCCTGCAATTTCCATCAGACGAACAAAGTCAGTTTACAAATTATATTCATCTCCCTCTGTCACCTACAGACTAACCCATGTCACTATACCCCTGTCACTCAACGTGAAACCCATGTCACCCCTTATGAATCGGAAGCCTATAACCAATACCTCAAACCTCCTTCAATCGGCCAACTACGACATCCACATATCCCAATTTCCACACTTCGTCACCCAATTTCATAATGGAAACCCCTGTCACCCAATTTCAAACCCCTGTCACCCAATTTCGGAACCCTTCTCTCCAAAATGGAAACCCCTGTCACCCAATGTCAAACCCCTGTCACCCAATTTCGGAACCCTTCTCTCCAAAATGGAAACCCCTGTCACCCAATGTAAAACCCCTGTCACCCCATTTCGGAACCCTTCTCTACAAAATGGAAACCCCTGTCACCCAATGTCAAACCCCTGTCACCCCATTTCGGAACCCTTCTCTACAAAATGGAAACCCCTGTCACCCAATGTCAAACCCATGTCACCCCATTTCGGAACCCTTCTCTACAAAATGGAAACCCCTGTCACCCAATTCGAACCTCAAACCAGGGACGAAGAAGACGAAAAGGGACGAAGAAAGATTTAGAGAGAGAGCAAGCGGCAGGTGAGAGAGAACAGGGACGAAGAAGACGAAGTAGAGAGCGAGAGAGCAAGCGGCGCCCACGCCTTCCACCGCCGCCGGCCTCACCCTCGGGCCGGCCTTCCACCCACCACACCACCGCCGAGGAACAGCCATCCCGCTGCAGCGATCCATCGAACCAGGAAGGCCGACATTACTAGCCCCATCTCGTCTGGCTCACACCCAAGACCACCCCCTATCAGCCTAACAACCAACCTCGGACAAGCGGCGGCGGAGAAACCCTTACCAACGCTCAGATCTGAGAAAAAGGCAAGAGCGAGGGAGAGGAGAGAGAACAACAACAGCCCAGAGCGCCAGAGCCCACCTCCGGCCAGATCCAGGCCGAGACCGACCACCACACACCCCCTCCACCAAGCCCCCCGGCGAACACCATCGGCAACCACTCAGATCCGGGAACCTTGACAATGCCTGTAATTTAAATTTTTTTTTTTTTGGCATAATAACCTAGGATAGCAGGTTTTGGGGGAGGGTTTACCTTGACATTTTTGCAAATTTTGGGAAAAAATGGCATTCTTGCAAATTTTCCCAAAATGATGGTATTTTTGCAAAGATTTTAGAAATTGTGGTATTTACTACCATTTCCTCTTTAATTAATTGGTTGCTACACGCTTTTAATGTCATTACCTTAATTAGGTTTTACAGTTGTTTAAAGATGTTTACTTTTTTTGCTGCATTTATTCTTTGTATCTTCTAGTTTATCTTTCTCTTTATTATATTCTGTAACTTTCTCAGGAATACATGGATCTGATTTTTCTCTTCTCCATCTCTCCTTTCCCTCTCATTTCCTAACAAACTCATATCTCAAACATCTTCGCTTAGCATCTATCCAGGACTAAGTGATCTGATTTTCTCATCGGTCATCTTCATTCTTACTATCTTATTCTTGTTGATATATCATCATATAATGTCATCATTGACAAACGTTTTGTTCATATATCATCTTCGCTTAGCATCTATCCAGAACTAAGTGATCTGATTGTTGCAAACGTTTTCGTAGTATTGATCAACTTATCCGACGATCAAAAAACATATGTATATCATGTCATCATTGACTCTTGTCCATGTGTCTTGAATTACTTAGCTCATACATAGGTGTTTTTCATGGGGAAGTTCTTTCGTAGGCTAGATCAGCACTTTGCATAGGATATGCTCCCGTTTGTGACATCTCTCTGGGTAATGCTCCGAGTAGTTGTAGATTTTTTGATCTTCGGTGCATTTTTACATTTCAATAAAAGAAAAGTTTATGGTCTTCCTTGGATGTTCAAAGTTACAGCGCAACTTCTAAGCAAGTATTAGTTGTATTAGAGGTGGAAGATTGCCAAGTTAGGTATGAAAATTGCAGATTAGATCCACCACTGCTTGGTTCACTCTATGCTATACAGCCTATATATACTATATGAATCCGAGAATGATGGCTTTGAAATGTTATAAACTACATTATTGTATTTGATCACATCTTTGCATGAGACTGTTATAATCCGAAAATACATTGATGATCGTTGACCATCATCCATTTATGCAGCTTGGATGAGCGGCTTACTGCCCAGGAAAAAGAGAGAGAGACACCGGGGACAGAACTTGGGTTAAAAAGGCCATTTAGCATGGAGGAAATGAAGCAGAAGAGGAAGCAGCGACTTGCTGCCATCGGTAAATCTATTCAAGCCGCATATTTTAAACTAGCAGAAATAAAGTTTCCAGCTATTTCATGTGGTCATTTTGAATCATAAATTAGTAGTGTTGCCTTCTGTGCACAGAATTGCTTTTTTGAGAAAGCAACCATCCAGTATTTCGACATAGGGGACTGGATATTTCTCAACCAATTCATTTTACTGTCCAGGATTGATGAATTAGTGTGGTTTATTGCATTGTTTCACAGGAGAAGATTTGTTAGCAATTGCTGCAGATCAACCTTTCCGGTTCCCTGCAACATTTGCATTTGTCGCCAGGGCATTTTCTGGTAGGGATTTGTTTCTTGTTTGTTGCATTTATACAAGTGAACTAGGAAGCTAACTCTCTCATTTCATAATATCAACAGTCTTAGATGGCATCGGGAAGGGGCTTGACCCTCGGTTTGATATTACTGAAATCGCAAAGCCGTGAGTGAGCATTCAATTTGCAACATACATTCCTCCTTTTAGTGTTCTCACTTCTCAGCCATCATGAAAGTATTGCTTGCTTTATGGTGCAGTTACGCACTCGAACTTCTAAAGTTTCGAGAAGCTGGTTTTGAATTCATTTTGAAGGTAAAAATTTCAACTTTCATTTAACTGATTTCCTTAATCCATGCAGCCCTTTATTATATTTTTCTCCTTTTCCAGGACTTCAAAAAGAGATGGGATCGACAGGCTAAAGCATTTTACAACCTCTTTAGACAGGCTGATAGGATTGAAAAGCTTTCTCAAGTTATTGAACGGTTGGTATGTATCGCCTTAGAGCCCTTTCTCTTGCCAAAACAAGAAAACAATTTAAACTACTTGGTTATATGACTTGCTGATGGGACCTTAGGCTGATAGGCTCTAACCACACTAATGATCCAACAGGAAAAAGGTGATCTCAAGCTCCGGGTTCGAACATTAGAGTCTGAGAGGGCTTTCCAGCGTGTAGCTGCAGTACAGAAGACGATAGGAAGTGTGAGTTTATGGGCTTATGAATAATGAGACCAACATTGAATGCATAGTGCCTTAGTAAAGCAATAAAACTTGTTCGATGCTGGAAGAAATAACATTTTCCCTCTTCCAAGTCTTTTTAGTTCACAAGCATGATTTGACTGGGGTGTGTATCACTATCTATGGAATGACTTTTCATTTCATGTTTGTTACATCTATAGGCTGTTGCCGCTGGAAGCCTTGTTAACCTAGCCACAATCTTGTATCTTCACTCAATTCAAGTAAGCTCTTTCATGTTTTTTTTTTTCCTAATTAATTTTACTCTTTCCAGTCCCTTGCTCAGATCCCTGATTATCCTTTGAATTTTAGATGCCCGCCATCACACTCTATGCTGTCTGCACCTTCTTTGTCCTTCAAGTTCTATTTGGCATTCGCAAGGTTAAAAAGTTGGACGAGAGAGAGAGACTAATTACAGGAACTGCTTAGTGTTACAGTGAGTAAGATTTCCTGTGTCATGTTTTTGAATTACTCCACAGTCCCCACACCTACATATTTGTACATTTGCATACTTCCCATATGTTTTAATCCCTAGCTGATTCAAAACTAATAAATTTTTAATTGCAGAATCTTAGGAAAGACATGACCATGCCAAAGCAGCAAGAGCACCTGGTGTGGGTTATTATACGGGGATGAAACCCTGACATAAGGTTTGGCTTTGGCCTTCTCGGCAGACAGTTGTTCTTCCATTGCTTTTTTCGCATGACATTATTACCTTTGGTTATAGCCCCAAAGTCAATTGATCAATTCTGAGGCCCACAAGCTAGACAGTAAAAAGTTGACATGAATACATGATCCATGAACTTGACCCTGCCCGATAATTTTAGGACTAGGCTTAAACACCTTCTACTCATTAACCCCCAAAGGCCCAAATTACATTACTTTAGGGCTATAATTACACCTTCTACTCATTAACCCTCATAAAGCTTCATGTGTACAAAGCGCTGAGCTACCCACACTCCCTTCTTTTCAACTCAGCCATCAGCCATCACCCTTCAAGAGGGTCTGATAAAGGAAGATTTCAATGGCATAACCCAACAAGAGCATGATGGCAATGCAGGCACAAGTTTTTGAAGGAAACCTGTGTTTT
The DNA here is from genome assembly GCA_037127255.1 of Persicaria tinctoria. Lineage (NCBI taxonomy): Eukaryota > Viridiplantae > Streptophyta > Magnoliopsida > Caryophyllales > Polygonaceae > Persicaria > Persicaria tinctoria. Next base: position 32,999,762 of record JBANSL010000004.1, on the reverse strand, counting down.
AGATGCAATGCAGTAGCATCATAGACTCGTGATTTACATGTCTAGGCAACCTTTTGTATCTTGTTGCCTAATATGAAAGGAGTGTAAGACTTTTTTTTCGCTTTAGGGCTATTGGACTCAAGGCATGTACAACATGGAAATGGGGTGCTCAGTGTAGTGTGATATAGCCTCCTTGGTGGCATAACCGAAGGGGAGGGTATATTATGCTACACTCGAGGTGTGTGTTCGACTTCTGATGGCCCTGGCTTGAAGAGATAGGAACCAGACAAGGACTTAGCCCTAAACACCCCTACTTTCACTTTAGGATGTGAGCCTTACTCAATACTCACTACAAGGCTAACTTAGGAATCTACTAGTTAGGCCTATGGTCCAAACTCAGCTTGTAAATATTTTCTTCCCGTTTTAATATATTTACCTTTAAAGTAAAAAAATACATTACTTTCTAGAGAACTCAAATATGTCTCCACAAATCTGATTGATTTGGTTAGTGTGGATGCAAAAATGCTACGTCAAAAGATCGCAAATAACCCAATAACCAAGCTTTGTAACCTCCAAACATACATACTCAAACCTGGTGCTTGAGCCTGATACAATGAGCTCCTCCGTTTAATGGCCTGCAAAGGTATGAATGGAAGTTTACCTAGGGGTTGCTAATTTTGAAAATTTATCATTCAAGCCTTGGAAAATATAGCTTCTACTCCTCATGCTCTGTACATGTATAAATGCATACACATTGCTACATGGTTCTTGACATTTTGCTTGCCCTTCATTTCATGTTGATTTTTAAGTGTTGTTGCAGTTTCACCAGCGTCTTTGCTTGGATTGGATGTACATTAGATCTACGTTTGCACCATCATCTGTCTATGGAGTTGTGCCGATTATCATGCTGAGCATCCGCTTTGGAGTTATGAGCAACCATCTAGCAAACTTGGCATGCTTGATATCAGATTCCTCTACTGATGAATCCAGCCATAGCCATAAGATGAGATATACAGGTACTTCAACAACTTGGTTAATCTCTGGCGGACGCTTCAGGGGAGTTACCCTTCAGTTGACTCTTTTATCATTGCTTACATGTAAAACACACACATTCCGTAGCTGTTAGCCCATTCCCTGGAAAGGCATGTGTAACAAATGTAAAGAACAAATGGTGTATATTGTACATACTTTAATGCTGTAAATTCTAACTGTCGTAGAGCCAGCCTTCTGACGACTGACGCTTTTGAGTTGTGAACTTTTGCATAAAACGGGATCCAAATTTAACGAACACGGCGCTTCTCTGAGGTCCTACGTGGGCATTGTGTGGATGAGTCGTGTGACTCTGTCCGCGGTTGTGTTGACCTCTCGGAAAACGTGTCTGAAATGCATCCTTACAAAATGTTGGAGCAGGGGCACAAACCACACAAGCAATTGATGATGGTCAAGTTGTCGCCTTCAATCATGATGCTGGAAAGCTGGAGCTCTCTCGCCCTAGCGATGCCTCCTTTGATCGCAAGAGCATCCCCAGCCAAAGCTGAATTGGACACACATTTGAAGTCGTCGTAGTCGATGATCGTCCCGTTGTGGTCCCTGATAATTAAACCTGCAGAAGCCTCACCCAATGTCAACTTGGATCAGTCGAAATTAATTTAAAAAAAAAAACTCATCTGGTTTGCTTCATCTCTGACGCAGTAGGAAGTCGTGGAAGGCACCCAAGCGCGAGCCTTTGATGATAAAGGGTTCGCAAGCGACGAAACCTTATGAAATATGCCTAGAATCCACCAGAAAGGGATCTTGGAATCCACCAAGAAGGGGTTTGGAATCTACCAAGGAGATAAAGAGAAAATTCTATAAACCAATGTTTGATTAATAATATGAATGAATGGTTATGGCTTATGCTTACAAGTGCTTAAATAGAAGAAAAATAATCTAAGATAAAAGATATAGCTTTCCTAAATATATCATAAGATAAAAGATAGAAAATTTTAAATTATCTAAACTTATGCATCAAGACAAAAAGAAAAAGATAAAACCTTAATAATAATCTCTAACTAAAAGATAAAAGATAGCTCTTAAAAGCTAGAATTATATTCATGTATCAGTCTCCTTCACTTATGAAGAACTCGTCCCCGAGTTCTCTACTAGATGTAGGACCCCAATTAGGCGTTTTGTGTTGCCCAGTATCTTCCAGCTCCTCCTTACCTTGCCTCATCACCAAGAAGTTGGACTTCCTCTTTCCTGCAGGTTTATCCAAACGCATGACTGGAGCCATTGCAATTTTATGACCATTCCACTTAAACAACATCATATTATCCAGCCCTTTGTAGGTGACATCATGATCAAACTGCCAAGGACGACCAAGCAACACATGACAGACGTCCATATCTATGACATCACAAAGTACCTCTTCTTTATACTCCCTCCGTTCCACAATACATGTCCTTTTAGTTTTAGACACGCTTTTTAATGAGCGAAAAACACTATAAAATATTATTTTTTTAATTAATTTTTTTATATAATTTGATATTTATTACCAATAAGTATCAAATTATATAAAAAAATTAACTAAAAAAATAATATTTTATAGAGTTTTGCGCTCATTAAAAAGCGTGCCCAAAACTAAAAGACCATGTATTGTGGAACGGAGGGAGTAGTGTTTACCAATGGAAAGAGGCACATTGCATGTTAAAGAGACCCGCATCTGCGACCCTTCATTCGCCGACCCTAGTCCATAGGGCTTGTCGTGAGGCTTTGTCGGTAACCCCAAATTAGTCACTAACTTTTGTGAGACCAAGTTCTTAACACTCCCATTATCCACAATCAAGTTACATACCTTGCCTGCGATAGAACAGTGCGTCTTGAACAGATTGGTACGTTGCCCCTCTTCTTTGGATGACGTACAACAAGAGCCGTTGAAGGATGGTATGTTCACCCGCTCATCAGATTCTTCTTCGGTGAATTCAGCATCGGAGTACCCATCATCATCACTTTCCTCGTCGTCAGCATACATAATAGCGGTTGTCTGCCTGGATGGACAAACGTTTGACTTGTGACCGACGCCTCCACATCGAAAGCACTTGTCTCCGGTTGGTCTAGCATAAGGATTTGTTGGCTTCTAATTGAAGCCCTTGGTAGGGGCCTTTGTTGATGAGGATGTTGTACCCTTATCCTTATCAATTGTTGCGCCCTTTTCTTTGGACTCGATGTCCTTTTCTGCATCCTCCGTTGCTTCATGGTTATTTTGCTGGGAATACTTGCAGAAATATGAGAAATTCTTGGGGAATTTCTCCATCAATTCGGCCTTTAGAGCCAAGCTAGAAGCCTCAATGATAGTCCAACATGTCTGCAACATCATCTTCTCTTGGATTGAACTCTTCAACCCACTGATATAGCGAGCCACCTTTTGGTTCTCAGTCTCGTTCACGTCGTTGCGCTCACATAACCGTAGGAACTCAGTGGTATACTCTGCCACACTCTTCTTATTGCCCTGAGCACATTCAATGTACATCTTGTACAAAATTTGCTCATAATCATCGGGAAAAAAGCGTTCCATCATCAACTGCTTCATCCGCCTCCAGGTTCGGATAGGATTCTTTCTCTGCTTCTGTCTTTGGACCACCAGTTTGTCCTACCAGACAGCAGCACTACTCTTAAGATGGATTGCTACCATCTTAACATGTTTGTTCTCCGGGACCCCCATGACCTCAAAGAATCTATCAACCTCAATCTACGAGTCCAGGAGCCCCATATTCCCATGGAATGGAGGAATATCAACCTTGACTCGATAATCATGGCAAATTTTGGTGTCGCCTTGATTCTCCACGAGATCCTCTTCAAGGACCTCCTCTTCTTCCAAACTGGACTCATTACCACCCCAACGGTTTGCACCGCCGTTGCAAGCACCACCCTCGCGACCAACACCATTGTCAGCGTTCTTTCCACCAATAGGCTCAAATATACAAATTCATTGGCAGAAGGAACAATAGGCTCAAATATAGAAAACTCAATCTTTCTATCATCAAACTCCATAGTTAGTGAACCTTCAATACAATCAATCTTAGTCTTGACCGTTTGCAAGAATGGCCTTCCCAAGATAATTGAGGTTTCAGGCGTACCATGTTCCATATCTAGAATGAAGAAATCAGCTGGAAATATCAAATCATTTACCTTAACCAAAACATCCTCAACAACTCCTCTAGGCTTAATACTAGAACAATCAGCGAGTTGTATAGTAACACCAGTTTCAGATAATGCATTGAGACCCGAAAACATGTACAAGTTATAAGACATAACATTGATTGAAGCACCTAGGTCTAACATAGCTTTGATGAAGCTAGCATTACCTATTGCACATGAGATAGTAAACATACCTGGATCTCCGCACTTTTCAGGCAATATTTTCTAAAGTAAAGTAGAAACATTCTCACTTAAACTTGCTTGCATTACATCGTGCATAGTTCTTTCAAAATTTTCGCATAGAGAGGCATAATTTTAATAAAAATTAAAAGTGGAATATTTACCTCACAATGAGCAAAGGTGTCATAAAGAATTTGTTCATCTTCCCACTTACGATCAGATCTTAAGGCATGAGGAAAGGGTGGTGCAGGTCTTGAAACCTCAAAAGACCACTCTTTAGAAGATTTCTTCGGGGATTGAACAACGTCAAAAATCGGATCTGTCACTGGCGTATACGACGAGCGCCGTGGTGAGGGGTGGCAGGAGCCGTCTGTGCAGTGTGTCGCCAGTTCCGTCTCGTTCTCTTTTCCCAGGTTAATTTCTTCCCTAGGCCTCTCTTCAACATTCCTAGTGTGCACATTCACTTGTTTACCTCTTCTAAGGATCATGGCACTCACATTCTCCTTCGGATTCACTACCACCTGCGATGGTAACTTCCCCGAAACTTTGCTTTCAATTCACCAATCTCCTTAGCCATCTGACTCAACAACTTTTCTTGAACACCCATCTTGTCCAATAATAACCTCAATGTCTCATCTTTATCATCTTGTTGAGTGTTTCTCGAACGATTCTCAAATTGTCCTCTACTCCTCTCTGAAAAGGAACTTGTTGCTGATGGCCTCTGTCGTTGAATCCACTTTGATAGTTTGCATTGTAGCCCTGATTGTAATTGTTACCAAAGTTGCGGCGAGGTCCATAATCCATAACATTCACATCAGCGGTGTCCTCCTGAATCAAGGGACACTTATCATTCAGATGAGTTGAATCTCCACAAACACCACAAGGTCTAGGTTTTTGGGATTGATTCATTTGCATATCCATCTTGTTCAGTATCTCCATAAGCCTATCGATATCATCTTTGTGACCATCTCTAGAACTATCCAACTTATGAACTCCTCTAACTCCGTGGTATCTCCCATATTGTTGCGATGAATTAGCCAACCTTTAAAAATCTGCATTGCTTCATGCGGTGTTTTATCCAAAATATCTCCTCCACTAGTAGCATTGATGAAACTCCTATCGGTGTCAAGCAAGTCTTCATAAAGATATAACACTAGATCATCCTCGGGTATACCATGTTGCGGACAACTACCCTTAAGCTTCTTGAACCGCTCAACATACTCATAAAGACTCTTCGTAGGTGATTGCTCAATACTATATAACTCCTTTTTAAGTTTGTTGAGGCGAGTCGCAGGAAAGTACTTTTGCAGGAAAGCTTTCTTCAATTGCACCCAAGTAGTAATGCTTTGTGAAGGTAGGTAATAAAGTCAATCGCTTGCAGAATCTTTCAAGGTAAAAGGGAGCACTTTTAACATCAATTGGTCATCGGTAAGGCCTTTGGGTCTAAATCTATCACACACACTCACAAAGGTAGTAAGGTGCTTGTTTACTTGTTTGGTTCCTCCCCAAGCAATCCATGAAAGTAGGGTAAAATAGAAGACTAATTCGACTTATACTCAAATCTTGAACCCTTAGGGAGATCAGGAAGACTAGTTGCAAGTGGTTAAGCACTCAAATTAGATTTCTTTAGGTTTCTCAGGGTCCTTCTTGGCGGATCAACAACTGCGTCAACCATCTCCTCGTTTGTCCTAAACTCGAGCCTCCTTTTCAACCTAAGAGATCTTTCAATCTCGGAATCAAAAGATAAAGACAATTAATTAGAAGATCTAGTTTGAACCATACAAGGACGCAAAAGACTCAAAGTAAAGAGTAATCGACAGAGATAAAGAAAAGCAAACACCATTCTTCTCCCCGGCAACGACGCCAAGAATTTGATGCGGGACGAACGTCGTTGTCACTTTTGCCCTTTATTAAATAGTAATAATATCTAAACTCAAACACAAAACCAATAGATTAGACAATCAATTACTTGATAGACCAAATAACTACTAGTATAGCGATGAAGTCCGGTGTCGAATCCACAGGGAGAAGCGATTTCCTATTCAATAACTCTAAGCAAGATTTATGAATGCAAAGTAGATTGATAACCAGAATGTAAAAGTAACCAGATTTATGAATGCAAAGTAGATTGATATCAAACTAGAAAGAACATTTCACCTGTAATTCATTGACAATGATTGGAATTCATGGTCCTAGGATTAATCTATCAATTACTCATATTCATAGGTCTACTTGACTAAAGTTGAAAGATCCGCAGAGATTCACTCATCGTATTCAATATCACTAAAGAATAGCATTAAGGACTCGAGTAATATAATCAAGACCAATTGACACATTCATTCAATACAATTAAGACAAATAGGCGCAAACCGAACTCAGACCTTATCGAATATCCTCAACATAGATCAATTGAAATCATTCACTACAAAGACAAAGAAACATCACTATCTCAATACCTTTGTTTGCTATCAAGAAAACAACAACGAATTCATAGCTAAGATGCAATTCCTAACATGGTGATCAAGCATAGAAAGGAACACAAATATAATCAATAAGCACAAGATGATAACTATGAATATGAATAACAAACTAGAATAAAATCCTCACAATCATAACAACCATGTCTCCAAATCACATGCGAAACTATGAGTTTAGCAACTCATATGCCAATTCTCTATCTCTCTAATTGTGTTAATAGTCTCACACACAATCCTCTCCTCTCTAGAATAAACTGAAATAACCTCATAAAGACTCTCAAATAGCCAGCCAAACCCTAGTGGAAATAGGAATAAAATCATGAAAAATTTGCCAAACAGACACTTTTTTTGGACAAATTGGTGAATTGTCCACCTTTTTGGACAAATTAGCAAAATGTCTACTATATATACTAAATCTCAAAAAAAAAATATCCGATAGTTGCCCCATCGTCTCTCCAAACTCTCTCTCCGCTCCCGCTTGAAGGCGATGGAGGTCTTGATCTCTCCGGCGCCGGATCCGTTGTTTGGTGGCGAGCGAGCGGCGGAGCAAGCGAGGGAGGGAGAAAGCGCCGGATGCGTCCGTCCGAAATATGGAGCGAGAGGCCGGATCTAGAGATCTGTAGCGAGAGTGCCGAGATCTGGAGCGTCGATCTCCGCCACCTAGATCCGAATCCGCTCCTCCCCGGGCGAAAATCAGATCCGCCGCCTCCCGGTGGAGTTCCGTCGCCGTCTCTGCAACTCCACCCTTCCGAGGTTCCCGTCTCACCGGCACTAGGATCGTCGACGGTGCACCGCCTCTCGGAGGCCGCAATTGGAAGCGGAGGCATCAAAGGCTCGAATTGACAGTGCGGGGGAGGTGCGGATGTTCAGATCAGAGAGGATCGAAAAACGTTAAGGTCTCCTCTCTCCGATCTCTTGCTAGGTTTCTTCAATCTATTGCTCACTGTTGATTTCCCATCTTTGAATGTGACATGTTTTTATATGCAGATGATCAATCCGGGATCGATCGGCCTTGTGTTTGGTGGAGTTCTGCCCTACCCGTGGGAATCCACTTAAATACGAGTTGGAAAAATCGGGACAGAAAGCGGGATTCTTATGCCGAGCGTGTCCGTATGTCTTCTATCTAGAGTCGAAAGTATCATATCTTGATCGAACGACTTCTGCTATATTGTTCAGATGCTCAATTGCATCTCTGTGTAGTCTTACTCTTGATGATAGTGTTACAATTGTTTCTCTAGGCCAAGATTAAGAGAGGGGTGAAGCTTGCTAAGAAGGAGGGATAGCTGGTGGCTGTTGGACAAAAGAATGATGGACCAACTACAGATGGTATGTTGTCATGCGTGATTTCGAATGTGTTCCAATCTCTTATCTTTGTAATTGTGAAATTATATTTTTGTTCTGACTGGGGTTTTAATTAATTCACAATATTGATATTGTTAGTAGTGTATATGCAACATGGCTGATGAATGGAGTACCAAACACAAATTTATGACCAACACTTTGCAAATGTGTGCTTAGAGAATGTTACTGATGCAACTCAGCTTTACAGATGGAGCACTTCAACATTTAAAGTTAGTCCTCAAATTATGCGCTTTCTCATCTGTTTAATGGGAATGCCACTGCTTCTTGCAGCAACTACTAGAGCATGGAATTGTTTCTGTTGTGTGCAACTATATACATATGACAGTTCATATTTTGATCATGGATAAGCTCTCTCTTGATGATGTCAATAGCGAATGATGAAGTATGATTCACGAGAAAGGATTTCTGCCAAAGAAGTCCTCGATCATCCCTTCTTTGACAGTCTCGACAAGTCTCAATTTTGAGAGAAGATGATACAACTGTCACCCCAAGGTACTCAGTGCTTGAAGAACTAGGTAAGAGGAGCAATTGCTGTTGAGTTTTGTCATCACCTTGGTGATATATGAAACTACTGACTGAAGTCTCTTGCAAAATTTGATATATGTATCATCCCTGTACTAAATGATCAGTAATTTCTATTGATCAGCTCTTGTATTGATCTTAAGTTTCTTTCTTTGGTTTCATTGTTGAAACATTTTGTTTAGTGGATGCTAAAATCAACATTTTTAGTGCTGACATCGTTTTTATACGTATTTTTTAGTGCTGACCTCGTTTTTATGCGAAGGCGCAAATTTTCTCATATTATAATTGCACAAAATAAACTTAAATTTGCACAACATATTATTATATTTGCGCATGCGGCGCAAATTTGCACAACACAATATTTGCACAAATTTGCACAGCAGATTGTTATATGCGCACAACATAAAGTTATATTTGCACAACAAAAAGTATTGAAACGAAAAAAAAGCGGAAAAAAATATTATATTTGCACAAAAAATGTTATATTTGCACAACTTACGGTTATATTTGCACATCATATTCTTATATTTGCACGACAAAATGTAAAAATAATAATAAAAATCCTAGACTTGGGTCATATTTGCAGAATGTACTCTTATATTCGCACAACGTACTCTTATGTTTGCATGACAAAATGTAATAAAAAAAAAACTAGACTAGGGTCATATTTGCACAACTTACGGTTATATTTGCACAACGTACTCTTATATTTGCACGATAAAATGTTAAATAAATAAATAAATAATAAATAAATAAATAAAACTAGACTTGGGTCATATTTGCACAACTTACTCTTATATTTGCATAACGTACTCTTATATTTGCACGACAAAATGTTTAAAAAAACTAAACTTGGGTCATATTTGCACAACATACGGTTATATTTGCTCAACATGATCTTATTTTTGCATAACAATTGAGACTTGTGAAATTGTGCTCAACATGATCTTATTTTTTCTCAAAAGTATTTTATACTTGCTCAATAGATTATTGCACAACATGGTCTTATTTTTGCTCATCAATAGACTATAATTGCACAACATGGGGAATTGGTGGAAATTTGTTCAACATTATCTTATTTTTGCTCAACAGTAGATTATTGTTGCACAACAATCGAGACTTGTGAAATTGTGGTCAACATGATCTTATTTTTTCTCAATATTATTTTATAGTTGCTCAATAGATTATTGCACAACATGGTCTTATTTTTGCTCAACAATAGACTATTATTGCACAACATGGGGGATTGGTTGAAATTTGCTCGACATGACCATATTTTTGCTCAACAATATATTATATTTGCACAACAATTGAGATTTGTGAAATTGTACTCAACATATCTTTGGTCTTATTTTTGCTCATCAATAGACTACAATTGCACAACATGGAGGATTGGTGGAAATTTGCTCAACATGTTCTTATTTTTCCTCAACATGATCTTTTTGTTGTGCCACTATAACGGTATGTTGAGCTCATATAAAACTTTGTTGTGCAAATATAATTTTATGTTGTGCAAATGTAGTATTCTGGTAAAAAATTTACAATACAAAAATAGAGGACAAATTTTGTAATTTCCCTGAGTTAACCTAATTGATGAACGCTCACGCCGCCTCCGTTTGTTCACTTCTCCCCGTCCGGCCGCCGCTCCGGCCTCTCGCTCTTCGGCGCTCTCGATCTCCGTCTCGAACACTCTCGCTAGCCGGCGCTCGCGCTAGACATGAGCACGGGTTGGCCTGCCGGGTCAAGGGTCCGACCCGCCGGGTCAAGGGTCGGGATATCTCTGACCCTAACCCTGACCCTTCCAAACCACGGGTCAACGGGTTGTGGTGACCCGCCGGGTCAAGGGTCGACCCTTTGACCTGCCGGGTCATGACATGTCATTTTTTTAAAATGTTTTTTAAGTTTAAAAAAATAAAAATAAAAAGGAAGAAGGGTATGGACCGGTTTTCTAGTTGTGTATGTATCTCTCGAGGAAGATGAATGAAAGCTCACGTTCACTACCAAAAACGCAGGAAATAGCCACGGATTTTTAGCCACGTCATAAAGTCGTTGCCACATCCGTAGCTGATAGCCACGAAGATAGCTTCGACCTGACAAGCCGTAGCTATATTAGCGTCGAATGAAAATATCTGTGGCAACGGTCGTGGCTAGTTATGAAGACATAATTTCGTGTCCAGAATTTCGTGGATTTTAGCTATGAATAAAAAAAGTCGTGGCTGGTGTCATGGCTATTAGCCACGACTTTGGCCAATGTCACATTTTCCGTGGCCGATTTCGACGTCATTTTGGTGAGTTTAATCTGACGTGGTAATGTAGCCACGACTTTAGCTACGAATAATATCCGTTGTTGTACTCATGGCTAAGAATATGAGGAAATTAGCAATATATGACCCAAGTTGGAGGTGAACAACCATGAATTTAGCCACAGTTGGATTATCCGTGGCGGAATTCGATGCTAACATGGAGGCGCCCATTGTCCCTTTGATGTAACCGAATTGAGGAAATTCATAAATTAAAGCAAATTAATTTGAATGAAAATATTAATTTTAAGCCCAAAATCTCAAAAAAAAAAAAAAAAAAAAAAAAGAGATAAGGCCTAAAGATGGTCAAGTCCAAAGGCGGTCAACCCGTTAGTGGTAGTCAAAGCCCAATGAATATGTAAGCCCAATTAATAGCTCTCGGCATATTAAGGAGCCCAATTAATAGCCACGGTCATATCCGTGGCTAATGCCGTGGCTATTTACAGTTAACCTCAATTGATACATTTTAATTTCTAATGAGCTTTTATTTATTATGAGCCCAAATACGGCTATAATTTCCGCCAAAAGGCCCATTAATTGTATATGTATTTATATGTAAATAAATACAAGAACATAAACAAAACTAATAATTGTTAAATAAAATGTGTTTTGAGGGGGGAAAATCATATAAGTAACTAATAATCGTTGAATAAAACGTTATATTAACTAATTAATTCATATGAGAATATTATGAGAGTTTGTCATGGGAAAAAAATCATATAAGTAGCTAATAAGTGTGGAATAGAACTTTATATTATGCAATAAATTCTTATTCGAATAATCATGAGTGTTTTGAGGGAAAATCACATATGTACCTAATAATTGTGGAATAAAACCTTATATTATCTAATAAAATGTTATAAGAATACTATAAGTGTGTATTTTGATGGAAAATCATATAAGAATCTAATAATTGTTGAATAAATCCATATATTAACTAATAAGTTGTTATAAGAATACTATAAGTGTGTGTGTGTGTTTTGAGGGTAAATCATATAAGTAGCTATAAATTAAGGAATAAAACCTTATATTATCTAATAAAATGTTATAAGAGTATGTTTTGAGGAAAACTCATAGAACTAACTAACGAATGTTTAATAAAAGCTTATTTTAACTACTAAATTCTTATTAGAATACTATAAGAGTATATTTTGAGAAAAACTCATATAAGTAACTAACATATGTTTAATAAAATCTTATTCTAACTACTAAATTCTTATTGGAATACTATAACAGTATGTTTTGAAGAAAACTCATATAAGTAACTAACAAATTTTTAATAAAACCTTGTTTTAACTACTAAATTCTTATTAGAATACTATAAGAGTATGTTTTGAGGAAAACTCATACAAGTAATGAATACATGTTTAATATAACATTATATTAACTAATAAATTCTTATTAGAATACTATAAGAGTATGTTTTTAGGAAAACTCATAGAAGTAACTAACGAATGTTTATACCTATTCAGAAGTAACGAATGTTTAATAAAACCTTATTTTAACTACTAAATTCTTATTAGAATACTATAAGAGTATGTTTTGAGGAAAACCCATATAAGTAATGAATAAATGTTTAATATAACATTATATTAACTAATAAATTCTTATTAGAATACTATAAGAGTATGATTTTAGGAAAACACATAGAAGTAACTAAGGAATGTTTAATAAAACCTTATTTTAACTACTAAATTCTTATTAGAATACTATAAGAGTATTTTTTGAGGAAAACTATATAAGTAACTAACAAATGTTTAATAAAACCTTATTTTAACTACTAAATTCTTATTAGAATACTATAAGAGTATGTTTTGAGGAAAACTCATATAAGTAGTGAATAAATGTTTAATATAACATTATATTAGGTAATAAATTCTTATTAGAATACTATAAGAGTATGTTTTGAGGAAAACTCGTAGAAGTAACTAACAAATGTTTAATAAAACCTTATTTTAACTACTAAATTCTTATTAGAATACTATAAGAGTATGTTTTGAGGAAAACTCGTATAAGTAACTAACAAATGTTTGATAAAACCTTATTTTAACTAATAAATTCTTACTTGAATAATATAAGAGTATGTTTTGAGGAAAACTCATATAACTAACGAATAAATTTTTAATAAAACCTTATATTAACTAATTAATAAATTCTTATTAGAATTCTATAAGAGTATGTTTTGGAGAAAACTCATATATGTAATGAATAAAGGTTCAATAAAACTTTATATTAACTACTAAATTCTTATTAGAATATTATAAGAGTATGTTTTGAGGAAAACTCATTTAAGTAATGTATAAATGTTTAATAAAACCTTATATTGACGACTAAATTCTCACTAAAATACTATAAGAGTATGTTTTAAGGAAAAACTCATATAAGTAACTAACAAATGTTTAATAAAACCTTATATTTACTAATAAATTCTTATTAAAATACTATGAGTATGTTTTGAGAAAAACGTATATAATTAATGAATAAATGTTTAATAAAACCGTACCCTATATTAACTACTAAATTCTTATTAAAATACTATAAGAGTATGTTTTGAGGAAAACTCATATAAGTAATGAATCAATGTTAATAAAACCTTATATTGACTACTAAATTCTTATTAAAATGCTATAAGAGTATGTTTTGAGGAAAACTTATATAAGTAATTAACAAATATTTAATAAAACCTTATATTAACTAATAAATTCTTCTTAAAATACTATAAGAGTATGTTTTGAGGAACACTCATATAATTAACTAATAAATGTTTAATAAAACCTTATATTAACTACTAAATTATTATTAGAATACTATAAGAGCATGTTTTGAGGAAAACTCATATAAGTAATGAATAAATGTTAATAAAACCTTATATTGACTACTAAATTCTTACTAAAATACTATAAGAGTGTGTTTTGAGGAAAAACTTATATAAGTAACTAACAAATGTTTAATAAAACCTTATATTAACTAGTAAATTCTTATTAAAATACTATAAGAGTATGTTTTGAGGAAAACTTATATAAGTAACTAACAAATACGGAGTATATGTTTAATAAAACCTTATATTAACTAATAAATTCTTATTAAAATACTATAAGAGTATGTTTTGAGGAAAACTCATACAATTAATGAATAAATGTTTAATAAAACTTTATTTTAACTGCTAAATTCTTATTAGAATACTGTAAGAATATGTTTTGAAAAAACCTAATATAAGTAACTAATAATTGTTGAATAAAATGTTATATTAACCTTGTGTAAAACCCTGTATTAACCTTATTATTATGATTATGATTATTATTATTGTTATTATTATTTTATTATTTAATATTTTTTTAATTTTTGTTTTTAATAATAAAAATAACTATTTTATTATACTGTTATTATTTTTACCATTATTTTGTTATTTAAAATATATTATAATTTTATTTGTATTGATGGTTCTATTTTCTAGATGTAAATTGTGAAAGAAAAATAAAAAAGCAATACATGCCCAGTTTCGAAATTTCTTTTAGCGCCCAAATTAATATTGAGCGGTAAATTTCCCGCTCTCTCGAAATTGGAAACAACCCTAATTGATTTTGGGCACCGCCTCATTTCACATATTCTCTTCCTCCTCTCTGGCCGCTCATTTCACACAATCTCTTCCCCCTCTCTGGCCGCTCCCTCTTCATGCCTTGTCTCTCTCGACCAAAAATTACAGATCTCTCTTCCTCCCCATCTCACATACACTCGTCTTCCTCCACCGGAGAACAACGCTGACAAACCACCACCGGAGGGAGCGCACCACCTCTCGCCGTCGGGTCAAACCACCATCACCGACCTTCTTCCCCATCCCGCTGGCCCTCTTCCCTCGCACCACCTCTCGCCGACCATATCCCTCCACCAAATCACCCCAATATTGCTCCCACCGCCTCCTTTGTCTGCCCATAGATACCTGTCTCCCCCCTTCTCTATTCACTACTGGAACCCTAAGCTTCCCCAGAGGTACTGAGATTGATCAGTAAACTCCCCATGGATACTCACTCTTACTACTCCAAATATGCCCGTGAGAATTTCGTCAACTACCGGGAAGTTGAGTCCGGCAAGGTTCTCGCAAGGTTTGCTTCTTCAATTTCTCTCTCTCTAATATGCATTCAATTTGCTCTTCAAATTTGACGCCCCACCCCCCTCTGTGACTGAAATTCGCAGTATTCGGTGGAGGAATCCGCCAGATAGGCTCAAGGAGATCTGCCACGATTAGTGAAATGCGAGGTTTGCCTGTGAATATGTGATGCGCTCCAACTGTTTGTGTTTTTGCCTCAAAGAGAATTTCAGATTTACAACATGGATTAACTGACTTTTTATGGTTTGCTTCGTTACAGTATCACAAGTTGTCTTATGGGATTTATAAATTAATAATCTTACATGATTTTGTTGTCATAAATTCCTTCTATGCATAATCATCTTGCATCATGAGTTACTGTTGCAGCATGATCTTGCAGCATGAATTAATAATCTTACATGACTTTTTTTATGGTTTGCTGCGTTACATGATTTTAAAAAAAAAAAACTTAAATGATGAGGTGTTTGTTTGACTTCAGCATGAGTTATATGTAAGAATACAGGATTGCCCATGATTTTGCATGTATTAGACATTATTGATTTTTTTCCTATCTTTGACATTATTGATTTTTTATGGTTTGACATTATCTTATAGGTTGTGAATGATTGCATCGCTAACCGGTGAAGCTTTTGCACACAGCATGGGCACTCTTGATTTTGGCCTTTGTTTTAAGGTGAATTGGGCTCCAACTAGTCTTTCGTCGTGCTATATGTAAGATTTTTTCACTTACGGGACATGAGAGT
Organism: Persicaria tinctoria; assembly: GCA_037127255.1. NCBI lineage: Eukaryota > Viridiplantae > Streptophyta > Magnoliopsida > Caryophyllales > Polygonaceae > Persicaria > Persicaria tinctoria. The sequence continues at coordinate 32,983,918 of JBANSL010000004.1, read as the reverse complement.
CAAATATATATATGAAATTGCTTGCTAGCTAATGTCATTTTTGTATGATTTTCTAAGATATGCTTTGGCATGTAAATTGGTATCCGTTTTCTTAATGATCATCTACGTTTGAAATTGTTTTTGCTACTTTTGAATGATTTTATGAATTTATCATCCATGTGCCTTCCGAGATCATCTCCTCTTAAAATTCTTTTATGTTCCTATCATAGGATTCGGAATTTATCGACATTTGTCTTAGAGCTACCAAAGCTCTTCTGCATATCACTACAAGGAGATAGCCAATGGAAATACAAGACTTGGGATAAATGCTATTGGTTTTACGGATACCAATGGGAAGCGTCGGGAGGGTTTTTTGCTTCATTCACTGCCTTCTTTGCTGCAGTTCCTCCTATTTGAGGATTAAAGGTAAAGTTTCATTATTTGGGACAAGGGGAAGGCGCTTGTTGTAGAAAGGTTCGTCGTCTCATTTTTGCTATGTAGGTGCTCTAACGTCTCATTTAGGCGTCTTATGTTTGTATGGATTGAATCCATGCTTCTATTGGGTATCCTTGTCATATTTGTGCATGTTGAGACTTGTTGTATGGTTGAGACTTGTTCTATGGTTGAAACTTTTGAATGTGTTTTGAATGATGTAATTTATGGTTGTATTTTGGATGTGTTTGTATGATAGATTTGTAAAATTATATTTTGAATTTATTTCCTAGCTCATAACGAATAAGGCCACGAATAAAGCCATGAGCATAGCCAGTAATAAATTCACGAACTTAGCCATGAATATTTCCACGGGAATAGCCACACGAATAGCTACGGGAATAGCCATGGTTAAAGCCAACAATAAAGCCACGATCCTACACCTAATTGGCCACGGTTGTTGCCACGAAAATCAGCCACAAAAGACGCCAGACAACCCGCACGTGTAAGCCATGAAATCAGCCACGACATACACCGTGGCTAACTTCGTCGCTGCACCCACGGATGACACGATTCCAAACCGGCCATGGACATAGCCACAGACTTGTCAGATCGTGGCTATTAGCCACGAATATTGGGTTCGTGGCTGTTAGCGTCGAGGCATATAGCCTCGAATGGCGACGACGGTTAAATTAATGGTTATGCCCGTGGCTAAACCGTTTAGCCACGGTCATTCGTAGCCAATTCGTGGCTATTTTACCGTGGCTATTTCCTGTGTTTTTGGTAGTGGTTGTTCTTTACATTCGTTTTGATCCCTACTAGTACTTACCTTATCTCATGTTAAAACTCTTCTCCTTGCTTTGCATCTGAGCTCCTGACCATTGTATCCGTTGAACAAAAATGCGCGAATAATTGTAAAACATATTTTATTTATTTTTTTAGAATTTGAGTTCGACCCCTTTTTAGTTATCCTCTTGATTCGAAGTCATATTGACACCAAGACTTGAATGGTTTTGGTGATTTGGGTTGCACCCGAATTTTAACGGGTTGCCTACGTATCTCTTGGAAGAGAATCAAGCCTTACGTAGTTCAGAGTATTTGAATTGATTTAATTTTTTGGGTTTTGGTGATTGAACCCAACGAGCTTGAGCTTTATGTCGGGTGTCCTACGTACCCGTTTGGAACGGGATCAAATCACCCGTAGTTCTTTTAGGAACCAACTATTTAATTTGGTTGGACTTTGACCTCGTATTCATTGACAAGTGAATTTAGAGGTTGACAACTGTACCCGATATATTTTTAGTATTTAATATCGGGTTACCTACGTAGCCGATATGAGGCGTCAAGTCTTTACGTAGTTCTTTTCAGACAAATTTAATTTAATTTGAGATGTGCGACTGGATCCAATGTATATTTGAATTTTAACATCGGATTTCCTACGTAACTCGTAAAAGAGTATCAAGTCTTCACGTAGTTCCGTTTTTAGAAGAACAATTTGAGTTTGGGAAATTTGATTTATGATTTTAACTCCATTTTGCTTAGAAGTTAATTTTGAGACTAACCCACTGGAATAAACTGGCAATGAAATTTTACGAGTTTAACTTTATGATTTTGTTAAACCCAATTTTTAATTTATGCCAATTATAATTTTTATATTGTAATGGGTAAGTTTCACAAATTAAATGAATTTCATCAAGCCAAGCATTTGTACGTTGACTACAACTGTAAAACCAAAGGCCTTTTTTTTTTTTTTTTTTGGTTTGTCACGAGCCGAAGATGAGCCCAATCTCACTTTTCTTAATTCAGCCCAGCCCTTTTTTTATTATTATTTTAAATTGCTTTAGCCCATTTCCATTAGCTGATGAAGCAGCAGCCCCACTCCATTTCACTCACTCTCCACGCCCCATTTGCAGACGCCCACCCTAGGGCGGAGCTGGTGACGTTGGGGACCAGGGGAATCACCCGAAATGGGCTTTCGAAAGGGCGGAAATCGAGAGCCTCTACAGATAGGTCCCTTTCCTTCTTTTCCCCTAATTTGTCTTTAATTCGGATTGATTTTTGATGCTCCGGGTTTAAGGCTCGACTTAGGACTGGGCAAAATCTGAATCGGACCGAAACCATACCGGAATGTATGGTCTTTGGATCGGACCGGAATATTACAGTCTGGTCCACGGTCTAAAATATTTTTATTTTCAGGTAACCTGGGACCAGACCGGAATTTTCGATCCGAACCGGAATTTTCGGTCCGAACCGGAATTAGACCGGAACGTATGTCATAAAAAAAAAAAAAAAAGCAGAGGTACGCGGCACGCTTTACTATTCTAGCGCTAATTTCATGAGACCACCCAGAGTTTTTAGAACACAGTGGCAATGGCCCCTGACCCCACCCACACCCTCCCCCACCTCTTTCTCTCTCGTAGCCCAGTACCCCACACCCGTTTTTTTTTTTTTCAAATTGCATAAAATAACACGAACTTTAGGCATAGTTGCACTCAGTGGCACGAACTTAAAAAAATACAAAAACAATCACCAACTTTGGGGTTTAGTTGCGGTCGGTGGCACATACCCCCTATCTCGCTAATGTGGACTAGTGGAGGTGTTTACATGGAATTTTGTTTTAATTAAAAAGGCATATGGAAAGATATGGATAAGTTGTTAGATTTTCATTCGATTTCGATCATGAAATCAATCAAACTAGGATCTAGATTTCATACAATTCAAATCCTAATTCTATATCGAAGACTAAACTTGATCCATGAGCGTCTTTGCAATGGAATAAGCAAGCCAACGATCGATTTCTCGCCCCTTAGCCTTCACTTTTCTTTGTCTATGATGGATGAGACTCCTTTCTGACTTCTCTCGTTAATTTCAGACACGCTTGAGAAAACTTGTGAATGTGCGTATAAAGAAGAGAGCGACCTTTCACATTCCGTAACCGCTCTCTTATTTATTTTTCGTAACCGTTCACCCATTTATTTCCCTATTAAAATTCATTTATGAGATAGTCATCCATTAGTGTATTATATATAGGCAAGGGATGGGGGAATACATAATCACCCCCGGATTTAATTCTCTAACCGAGACCGATCCATCACGGTTTCGACTTTTATATTAAATCGGACACCATAATATATATGGACTAAATAATCAATTAAACCTAGACACACGAGCCACATAAAGTGTTTGTAAACATTCCAAAATTAGTGAGAATGCTTACATGATTTTTTTTAAATTAAAAGAGATAAAAGATGTGTCCAAATTATGAAACTAGCTAGGTCCCAATTTTTTTATATTTTATTTCATGTAATTCCAAATCAAAGATAATTGTGACAAATATAACATTTGCAAATTAGTTATCTTTGATTTGAAATTATATGAAATAATAAATAAAAATAAAACCTAGCTAGTTTCATAATTTGGGCACATATTTTATGTCTTATAATTTTAAACAAAAAAAAATCATGTAAGCATTCCTACTAATTCATATCTCGCTATATGCCTTTTTAATAAAAAAAAATTCATGTAAGCACCCCACTAGTCCACATTATCAAGATATGGGATATGTGCCACTGACCGCAACTAAACCCTAAAGTTGGTGATTATTTTTGTATTTTTTAAAGATTGTGCCACTGAGTGCAACCACCCCCAAAGTTCTTGCTATTTTATGCAATTTCCCCTAAATTTTATAATTCATTCTCAATTCAATGTTTATTATATTACGGGGTACTACTTATTTTTGTCACACATTAAGGCTACTCAAATTAGAAGAATTTTATTGCTTATTTAGTTGTAATTTGGGCTGCTGTTACGTGCAAAAAAAAAAAAAAAAAACAGGACTGCATGTACAACCGGTCTTTCCGATACGCGGACCGAAAAACCCGGGATCATATTTCTCAGTCCCGGTCCAATCCGCGGTCCATGTTTTCAAAAATTCCGGTCCACCGGATCAGACCGGGACCGGAAATTCCGATCCAGTCCAGACTGGATGCACAGCCTAAGGCTGAACTTGTTGATTTGCAATTTGCGAATTTCCCTCAAATTTCATGCTCCATCGGTCTGAGTTTCGGCCTCTCCCACAAATCCCCTCTTGATTTAGCGTTTAATCTCTACGCTCAATTGGTTTTGTTTTCAAATTGCGATTTTGGGGTTTTAACTTGTGCAATTTAGGTTTTTTTTTGGATTGGGTATTTTAAAAGGAGCAAGTCAGTAGGGAAGCTGATAAGAGGCTGAGAGAAGATCAAAAAGGGCGCTTGAAGACGGAACATCCGGGAGCCTCGGCAATTTGGCAATTTGAAGAACACGTAGGTTTGTTCTTTTTTCCCTTTCCGCTTCTATTTGCCCTCAATTTAATCCGATTTGGACCTCTTTGTTGATTTTGTAACTTGGGATTTTTTTGTTTGGAGGCTTTTGGATTTAGGACAGCAAAAGAAGAATCAAATTAAGGGCTCAGGAGATGACAAGGGCAACACCCCAACCAGGTACGACCCTGCAACATCGAAGACAGTTGTTGTTTTAGCTCCTTGGTTTGAGTATGTTAATCTAACTTTACCCTGTATTGTTTGTACTGAATTGGAATCTCGATTTGGGGTAAACATGGGCTGAGTTTGATTTGGGTATTTTAATTTAGGATTAGTTGCAATTTGGTAGCAACCAGCTAGGATTCAGGGTTTGTTTGCGTTAGACGGCCGGTTAGTGCAACTACTTTGCCCCTTTTGTTTAGGGTCGCACATGATTTGCTTCGTTTGAGACAGCTGAGAGAAAGTGTCCTGCTTGATTTGTTTGCTTTTACAGGAAATTAGTTTCTATGGAACTGATTTAATTTGTCCATAAAAAAAAAATTGTTGCCCTTCTCCAGAAAATCTGTTCTCTTTCTCTAATTTTAATTTCATCTTTCCCATGCCCTTTGGCCGTTTTCATTTGCTTGAATTTCCTTGAATTTGTACATGTCAATTAGTTGACTGACTTAGAACCAATTGAACATCGTTTTGCCTCCGCAAGGTTTAGACTTCCTTTTAAATGTAAGTCAGGGCCTTCGATTTGGATATTTGGATGGAAAGCCATGTATTCCCACAACTGATTTGCTTAGTGTAGGACACTAGTTTGTTTGATTTGCTTGGGATCGATTCCAATTTAATGTCGCTACTTTGTGCATTATTTGGAAATCTGTTTGTGGCTGCAGTGATTTTTGTTCTTTAGCCTTGTATGAGATTGCTTGCAATTTGTTTGTGACCTTGTTGGCTCATTCAGAAAATTTGAGTAGTGTTTTGAATAGATTTTTTCCAAGTTTCACCCTTGTTCTCTTAGAATTTGGTGAACGATTTCAACGCAGATCTTGAACGGCTATGATTTGAATAGCCTGATTATGTAGCAAGAGTAACTTGAGGATTCGTTTTGCTTGAAACTGAACAGAAAATATGTTTGCTTTCCAACTTCATTGTTTGACTGCTTGTGAATTTGTTTCACTTGGGTTTGCTTGAATGTCTTGCAATTTGTCTGCTTGAATTAGTCGCTTAGTTTAGGAAAAATCCAGCAGCGTTTCGCCCTCTTTTAGGGCTATTTGATGATTCCGACACCCAGGCCACAAGCGAAAGCCTGCAAACCAGGGCTATTTGATGATTCCGACACCCAGGCCACAAGCGAAAGCCTGCAAGGTTTGCAAGGACCTAAGCCACGCTTAGTTTAGGAAAAATCCAGCAGCGTTTCGCCCTCTTTTAGGGCTATTTGATGATTCTGACACCCATGCCACAAGCGAAAGCCTGCAAGGTTTGCAAGGGCCTAAGCCACGAGTGAAAGCTTGAAGGTTTGCAAGGGCGGGGTTTCAAGAATCAATAGGAATCCCCACGCATAGAGGGAGAGCTACCTTGTTGGCTCTCTTCTTCTTCCTTGCTTTCTTGAGACGTATTGGTGTGTTTGTTTGTTTTTCTTTCTCTGCAGCCCTTTTTTTTTTTTTTTTGCCGTCTGTGTTAGCCTATTTTTTTTCTCTTTAGCCCTAGGCTTGTCTATCTTTTATAGGGTAAAGGAATAGGAGAGCACATCATATCTTTTAATATTCTATCCCTTTTAACAGAACACACGTATCTATCCTTTCTTTCCAAAAGACAATCTCATATCTTTTTTTTTTATTATTATTTCTTTTAACTACTGATTTCTTTTAGCCATCTATTTCTTTATTTTGCCGATTTCCCTTTTGCTCAGCAATATTTTACATCCCCTGGATGTTGATTATCTTCCCCCATTTTTTGATTTCTTGATAATGGGTTGGGCGTCTTTTTTAGGTACATGTGAATTTTTAAACAAATTAGCAACTGCAACCTTGTCTCATCCATTCCTTTGTGAGTATTTGATTTTTTTTTCGTAACTGGAGTTGGCTGATTTTGCAGTTGAGCAAGCAGCTTATGAGAATTCAATCAAAGAAGGCTAATCATTTGTGGACATTCAAGCTCTACAATTTTGTTGGGTGGTGTACCTGATGGACTGTATCTCACAAACTCGACCATTGTATTTAATTTGTATGCTCTAGTTTATGAATTTGTAATATGTTAAAATGTTGTATTGGATATGTAATACATCCTCACATACTTTATGTAACTATCCACCAGTTTGCATTCGTGTTCGATATATCAAGTCTTACATGAACGCCTTCAAAAATAATTTCATGAGTGTATTTGACGTTTTCTAATTAAACACGAAAATTTTCCCCAAACAGTATCATCGTTGAGTTCTTCATCCGAGTCTGACTCGATTAAGTGGTCATTATTTTGAATTCACATCTTCACATTCTTCCAATCGTTTAGGCAAACTTGACCTTCCAGAGTCTCAGGCAAGAGTCTTGATCTCTTCTCGCTTAATATTTGACCACATTAGCTAAAACATTGCTCCACCGCTAGAGTTGAGCAAGGAGCGGGGAATATTTGATGAGCGATTGCTTACATATTAGGAAATTGGGATCTCTCTAGATGACTCCGTCATTCTATAATGTTGAATTCCTCTTCTTCTTCACCTCGATTTTTAGGAAAAAAATAGATGATCCGCCGGGTCCACGGGTCAAAACCAGCATGACCCTAACCCTAACCCTTGACCCGCATCGACCCTGACCCTTGACCCTTGCTCATGTCTAGCTCGCGCCTAGACCTGAGCAGACCCGGGCCAACCCGCCCGACCCGCCCAGCCCGCCCGGCAAAATGAGCGGGCTTGGGTAGAGTAGGTGGCCCAAGCGGGCCAATAGGCCCGGCCCGGTAGGCCCACCGGGCCGGGCTTGGACTGGGGTTTTAGCCCAAGCGGGTCGACAGGCCCGCCCGTTTATATATATATATACAGGGTGAGGTTAAAGTGAAAATGGGGCTTAAGATGAAAAATAGGCTTAAAGTGAAAATGAAAGCAAAAACACGCGCGCGCCAGTTTTTTTAAGAAAAAAACCACTGAACCGGTGTGGACCGGGAAAAAGAGAAAAAAAAACAGAAGCGGACCGGACGCCTTCGCCCTGTTCTTTCCTCGCCGACAGAGAGAAATTCCTCAAAGATCTCGCTCGGCGATGGCGGAATGGAGGATTTTCCAAACAAAATCGGGCGCAAACAGCAGATAATCTCAAGAAACAAGACATCATTCCAATTCAAAGGCACAAAAGCGAGCAGAGGGGGAACATCCAATCGCAGGATACAAAAAAATCGATTAAAAAAGGGCAAATAGGTACGCAAACCAATTTCTTCATCACAAACTCGATAACTATGCTTAATTTCTGCAATTGGTGAATAAACATTGCATTTCATTATTAAATTACAACGTAAATTAGAATTTCGAACAGAAACATTCATAATTAAGATCAATTTTTGAAAATCGGAATTGAAGAACAACCTAGGGTTTTCAAAATTCAAAACCTACCAAAACAATTAATAAACGCATATGTACTGATTCTTTTCATTGTTCAATAAAAACATGTTCATAGTACATTAACTGCATCAGTGCTTGTTTTAGCTAGATTAAATGCATTTGATATTCACTATGCACAATATAAACACTCTAGTTCTTTATTTTAAGATGTGTTAAACAATGAAGAGAACATATTAATTGATAAATACATTTTTTACAACACAGATTGCACATTATAAATGGAGTCTGATATGGAAACAAACAATGAAAATAGACAAAGTTCAGATGCATCTACTACTGAAGGTGTTGCTACTGCATTACCTCTTGCTATTTTACCTCCTGGAAATGACATTGAGCCAACACAACAAGAAGAGCACCTGCCTTGTAGAATGTTTGTCTCACCAAACAGTACAATGTACTGGATACCAATATGCAGTGAGGAATTGAGGCCATCAGAAAAAAAAAAAGTGTATGAGACAATGGAGGAAGCAATCAAAGCTTATTTGGATTATGCATATAGGGCTGGTTTTGATGTAAGACATGGAGCGATAGTTAAGGAGCCAGGGTTAATTAAACTGAAGTACTTGTATTGCAACAAGGCAGGATACAAGAATTACAAGAACACAAAAAATATGAGAAATCGGTTGTCTGGCAGAGTTGGGTGTACAACTAGGATTATAATCAAGCATTTTCAGGGTCAGGGGTTTGTTGTGACAAAACTTGAGGAAAAACACACACATAGTTTAGTGGATGAATTGGGAAAAATGTACATGAAGAGAAATAGACAGATGCGTACGCATCATAGAAAGTTTGTCCTTGATTGTACAAAACAAGGAGTTGGGACAGCAAGATCTTACAGATTGTTTCAAGAAATGGTTGGAGGGTACATCAATGTTGGGCCTTTGGCAATTGATTTTAAAAATCAAAGAAGAGATCTCCTGGCTTATTTTAAAGGGTCTGATGCTCAGGTTGTTATTGATCGCTTCTTTAACAAACAAGAAACATGCAATGCATTTTATTTTGCATATGATTTGGATCAAGAGGACAAGCTCAACATATTGTTCTGGACTGACGCTGTTTCTAGGAAGAACTACTCATTGTTTGGAGATATTGTATCATTTGACTCAACCTACAATACGAACAGGTAAACACAAAACACAAAACACTGATTGTTATATTATTATTTATCATAATGCATTTGTTAAAGTACATTATCATATATAAGCACTGTAATTACACTGAAACACGTATGTTTGTTGTCTGGAAGGTACAAGATGGTTTTCAGTCCATTCACAGGATATGACCACCACAAAGGTTGTGTGTTGTTTGGGGCGGGACTTTTGCGAAATGGGAATGTGGAATCTTATGTTTGGTTGTTTGAACATTTCAAGAAGGCAATGGGTCATTGCCCAACAATCTTCTCAACAGACCAAGACCCAGCAATGAAGATAGCTGTAGAGAAGGTCTTCCCTGAGACAAGACACAGGTTATGCATGTGGCACATCATGGAGAAGATGTCTCAGAAAATTGACAACACAATGACTGGCTACTCCACGTTCACAACCAGGCTCAGGACCATTGTGTGGAACATGGAGATAACACCTGAAGAGTTTGAATCAGAATGGAGAAAGTTGATGGACGATTTTGGAATGGCAAACCACTCATGGTTATCTGATTTGTTTCTTAACAGAGAAACACAACTAGAATACTGCAATTAGACATCATGTAATTTAAGTCTGTCAAACAATTGACAGATGTTAAATTATTCAATTACATCAAAAAAAAATTGTGATGTGTAAAACAATTTATACTATTGTTAAATATAGAGACAGTGAAATTCTATTTAATAAAAAAAGTAAGATGGGCGCGATTAGGGAAAAGTGAGCGCGGAATTGAAAAAAGTTAGAAAAAAATTGAAGGCGGGCTTTGGAGGGAAGGTTATCACTTGAAAAACAAAATTGAACTTTCTTTTTTCAAAGTAGCTCAAAACTTAAATAAAATTTCTATCTCTATCTTCTTTAATTTCTCTCTCCCCACACATTTCATCCTCGTTCTATCTTCTTTCCAAACCTGAGCCCCCAAATCCCCAAGGCCCTGTTTTCCTCCCCCTCTTTTTAAGAGGCGGAGGAGGTGGAGATAGGGCCTTTTTTTCTACCTTGTGTGTGTGGGGGGGGGGGGGGGGTGGAGGGGGTGGAGATCTCCTCCACCTCTTAAATGAGTTTTTGGGGAAAACACACCCCAACTCAATATTCACCTCTCTAGATCCGACCTTCCTCTAGCTAGCTCCGGCGACCCTCATCCTCAATTCAGTGCTTTCTTCTTCCTCCGACCGTCAGCTCTCTGAAGCCCATCCCGACGACCCAGCCGCTGCGAAAATGGGTGGGAGTTGAAGAACCCTAAATCGCCGACTCCCTTAGGTACTGACCTCCTTCTCAACTCTCTCTTCTTCTGGCACCGGTTTTCTTCCTCCGAACTCCTTCTATTGGATTTGGTCTCGTTCTCCCTTCCCCGCCTTCATGCTTATGTCACTATTTTCAACCCTAACAGGTCGACATTCTCTCTTGTGAAAACCCAATCCATGCTTCTTTTTTTTTGCTTAATTTTTTTTACAGATCTATATTTCTAAGGTTCCTAGGGTTTCTTTTTCTTTCATTTCAGTGTCTGAATTTAGGGGATTCCACCATGGATGTCGAGCATCAGATCTTGGTGAATTTAGGGGTACCGCATGGATGTCGAGCATCAGAAGGGTTGTGTTATGGCGAAGGCGGGTTGGCGATGGCCTAGGTCGGGGTTCTTGTTGTTGTAAGGTATGTCTCTCTCCATTCCTATTGTTCTCGATTTACAAGGTGGTGGAGGGTGTAGATCTGGTATGTTGAATCACTAGTGTTGATCTATTTTTACCACTAAACGATTCGCCTGAAGCATTTTTTTTAATCTATTTTCATCACTAGTGTTGATCTATTTTGCTTCCTCACCTCGTGGCCATATCTTCATTTTTACACTTGCCTGCCCGGAAGCTGTAGTTAGAATGTAGGATTGTGAAATATGGTGTATGTGTAACATTGATGCTCAACGTTGATGGAATGCCCATCATTGTTTAACAGTCCTCATTGCTTTGAAATCTCTTAAGATGTATCACTAGCTGATTGTAGGTTGTGTAAGAAACACATGAGTTTAAAGGTGTGCATTTGTTCTAGCAAGCAAAAAGGCTATACTGTTTTATCTTGAGGGGATTTTAGGAAGGCCATCCAAGAATGGGCATGGAAAAATATGATGAAGTGTGTTGTGTTTGCTTCATTCTTATCACCTAGACCTTTCCTTCTCCTTGAATAAGGCAAAGAAACATTGCAGATGATGTAGAATGTTGTGATTGTCCCTTTTCTTCTAGGTTTTGTACTTGGTCTAACTTTATAGTCTTTAGTGTCTTCCATGCCCTGCCCATCAAGTATTTCTTTGAAAATTTGAAATTGTATCCTATATTTCTTCCTTATTCAGATCTCTTATGAAACTTGTCTTAGAATGTAATGTCCTTGGTTAATCTCTTAACAAGTACAAGAGTCCAGTGGTTTCTGCTGAAAGTTATGAGTTAGATAACGGACTTGTTGAGCATATCCATCTAAGCAAGGTTTATTACCCATTTTTTTCTTCCATTATATGTTTCCCTTTTTTTTAATATCTTAATTTAGAGATTGATCATGCCGTTTCTGTGGTAAAAAATCTGAAATTTGTATAATCTAATGTTCTGATTTTTTTTATGCGACTTTGTTTGCATTTCTCTTACTTTGGTTGGATATATTTCTTTCATTTGTGATGAATTTGTTCATTGGTGCTGAAATTGGTGTTTTATTTTGATTTTCTTATAAATAGAAATAGATACATATGAGCTTGAATCGATACAAAGAAAGAAGGAAAGACAAAAACTAGTCCACGTAGCCATCATAGTGTAATTGCTGATTTTTTGAAGTATTCATGTGGATTTACAGCTGTTTTTTCATAGTATAATTGCATATTTGTGTGGGTTTTGGAATGGTTTTGCAGCTACATGTGTGTTGATTATGTCATATTATAATTAAGACCATAATTCTAGCTATCCTCTTTACTTATTTTAGATATTTGGGGTCATCTGAAAGTAACAACTTAGTCACAAGAATTCTTTAGAACTTATTCCCCCAATGCAACCCCTTTTCATTTAATTGTAATTTCAAATGAAGTGTCGTTAAAATCTGTCGTATCTAGCCAGGCAACTGATTAAGGATATTTGGGATATTTGAATATGCTAACTTTTTTTTAATTTAAATTTGTAGGGAGGTTGATTTCAATATAAGGATGGAGGTGGAGACTAAGAACAAACAGGTTGGGCAAAAGCTATATGCCAGGATGAGGTTGTGGGAGCTCCCAGATTAGTATGTGATTGAGCCTACAGATGGTGTCTCTGTAACATTTTAATACTGTGCATTTTTTCTTTTTCTTTTTCTTTTTTTTTTTGCTAATTTTGTTTAATCTTGTGCACAGATGAGCTTTTCCACATTGCAGTTCAGTTTGGTCATGGGGCACTACAGAAATATAAGACAACTCTCATGTATGAAAACTACATATGGAGAAACACCTCAGCTAGTTATGTGTGGTTGAATTCCTCTTTCCTTTCATAACAAGTTACCAATTTTTTTTCAAATGCAATTTTGTTTCTTAAATCTATTCAAGTTCTTTGTGTAGACCATTAGATAACTATCAATTAATAAGCATATGAAAGGTTTCTTCATCACTAACAAATACTATTTGAAGGGACTGCCACAACAAAAGAAATATTTACCATCTTCTTTTATGTTTGCAGGCCCTTATGTTTTTGTTATAACAGAATATCAAAATGTTGGGCTTTATGTGGTAGGCACTTTTAAGGAGTTATAGTTATGTGGTATGCACTTTTGTTATATCATTATCTTGTCTATGATTTCTCTTATTTTTTAAGGAGTTATCTTTATATCATCATCTTTATATCATTGTCTTTTATGTGTTAGGCACTTTTAAGCCGTGAATATTATTAGTCTCTCTGAATTTTGCAATTAATCTAGCTTTGAAGAAGCATCATTACCCAATTAGGATTTTCGAGAGCATCCACATTGATCCTAAATCTTAGGAATGTTACTTGAGTTTCATGACGTTTGGAGCCATATAATTTTTGCTTTAACTAAGCTATATTTGATATAGTCTCCTCTAAAGTTTATTTATTCAAGAATATTTTTTGAAAATTAACAAAGATAAATAACTACCACAGATAAATTGCCATTGATGGAAGTATGTTACCATTTAAGTAAGTTTTGACAGATCTTTTCTAGTAGTGTTGGTTGAATTGTCGTACCGAAGCTTGCTTCTATAGGTGGCTGGAACCTCATCTCTCTCTACGTTCTTTGAAGGTCAGTTTGTTCGTTGTTTCTCTATGTTTCCCCTTTCCCTGTCAGATGCACATCCACACAAAAATGGGACTGTTTGATGTTAATGGAAATAATCTAGAAACGGTTTAATAGTGTTATATATAAGTGATAAGCCTACTCATGTCTATTTTAAGCATGTCTAATTGAATATGTTGATATAGATGCTTTCTACAAGATTTCTGCATGAAAAGGACAAGTTACAATCTCTTGCAGATTCTGATGCAAGTTTGTCTTAGATGTTAATGGAAATAATCTAGAGACAGTTTTAACAGTGTTATTGGAAATAATCTAGAAACATTTTAACAGTGTTATAGATGATAGATAAACCTACTCATATCTATTTTAAGCATGTCTAATTGAATACTACCTCTGTTCCATAATACATGGACTTTTCTTTTTTGACACGTTTTTTAAGGAGCGAAAAACTCTATGAAATATTATTTTTTTAATTATTTTTTTTATATAATTCGATACTTATGAGTAATAAGTATCAAATGATATAAAAAATTTGATTAAAAAAAAATATTTCATAGAGTTTTTCGCTCCTTAAAAAGTGTGCAGAAAACTAAAAACCCATGTATTTTGGAACGGATGGAGTATATGTTAATATAGATGTTTTCTACAAGATTTCTCCATGAAAAGGACAAGTTATCTTCTCTACATGTGACAAGCTCTCTCTTCGGCTATATTCCCACTGGGGCTCTTCTTGTGAGACATGAAGTTCCAGAAGTTATCCACTCTCAAAGTAACAAGCTTGGTATGGATGTTGTTAACTATGAAAAAGGCTATTGTGCAGTCTCTCCTCAGGAAAGACAAAGAATACATCGTTGTTTGGAGCTGTTGCTTTTTTCAGTTATATATGGAACTATTTTAGGTGATGCTTTTAAGAGCTATTTTTAAACTTTTATGGATTTTTCTGTTGGCTCAATTTACCCCAGGTTTTCTGAGTTGGCTTACTCAATTTTCAGCCATTTTAATTCAAAGTTTGGGGTTGGTTGCTTGAGCCATTGGGTTTTTATTGTTATGGGAGCTACTAAGATATATGTAATATGTATTTAGACCTTGAATCGTTGTTGCCTAGTCTATTTTATCGGATGTTACCTGACAAGAGGAAAACCTGTCGTTGTTCTTGCCAAAGAATACTCAAACTCACTAACTAGTATAGCGTGCAAGTAAGAGATCGATCCACAGGGAAATCTATTAAATTCAAGTCTAATTATAATTGCTAAGAGAGAAAAGGGGGAGTTTTTAGTGTGAAAAGATCTGCCTTTTAGCAAAGCAGAAGCAAGCAAACAAAGTGAAATGGTTTAAGAATGCAGTGGAGAGGAATAGGTTCACCTACAATTTATCACTTCGATTGATGAATTCGATCCTTGTTTCAGCCTCTACTTCTTGTCTTTTCCTATCAATGTCCTTGTCCAGATCTTAGGTAAATTACTAGTCCTACGAGTCCTAGCAACCCTTATCTCTAAATAACCCTAACACGGTTAAGATTCAACCTAGAGATAGCATTAAGATTATGAATTAACCAAGGTACATATAATATCAAGCTACGAGTCGATATTCAACATGTATTCAACTTCCTACACATCCAATTAGTCCTACGAGTCCTAAAGGGATATGATTGCCACTTGGGTTAAGGTTCGCTACGAGGAATCTACAAAACCCTAGCAATTGAATGAATCTACTCTAACTAGTCGGCAAGGCCAGAGAGAATAAAACACATTCAAGCAATTAAGCACAAGGAAGTCAAAACATTGCAATAGGAATAAGAACTAGATTAAGAAACTCACAATTCAACAATCAAAGATCCAAACTGTAGGCGAAACCTTGAGAGTTTAGTTGCTCATGCTCAACGGCGCTCTCAACAATGGTGTAAAGTGCATAAGGTGAATGAACGAAATAACTAGAAAAGCCTTAAATAGTCTAGAGAAATTCGGCCCAAAATAGTTTAACAAGAACCCTAAGTTTAATCCGTTTCCGAAGTTCAGCTACTGTACGGGCCGCGGGGCGGCCGACGATCAGCGAAATCCTGCGTTTCTCCTTCGAGCCGCGGGGCGGCCAGAGATGCTACGGGGCGGCCTGCGATTCTTCCGAACTCCCTCCTCTTCGTCTCCAGCAGTTCCTAATTCCTTCTGTAACTCGTTTCCGCTCTTTTCAATATCATTTTACCTCCAATCTACTTTACCTGAAATAAACAATAAACTCATGTAGATTCCGCCTCTTCTAACTCAACAAGTGATAATGCAAATTCAACTAAATAAATGCAATATTCACACCTAAATAATGCTAAATGCAATCTATTATGCAACACTAAATATGCTCTATCAAATTCCCCCACACTTGAACCTTTGCTTGTCCTCAAGCAACAGAAAAACTCAACTTTGTGGCCCCACAGAATAGCAATTCATGTATCCGCACCTCAATATTCTTTAAGTGCATGAAAACTAGCAAACACAAAAGAGTAATAACATCATAGCACATAATTGGAATAATCAATGGAATCAGGCAACCATATCAATTCTAGACCTCACAGGGAACGTGTTTCACTCATGTGTTTAGGCTTTAAGATACAACTCTCAACTCAAACCAATAATGCACTAAGCTCATAGACATTGACCACCGTATCACCAATTCTTTACCGAAATGTCATTACTTGCGGGACACAATAAAGAAGATAAAATGTAACACTTTTTTTTTCTTTTCTATATTTTTTTCCTTTTTCTTTTTCTTGTCTTGGTGCTTTCCTTACGCGAAGCGCAAACATGGGTGTCATGAATGGCCCCGGTCTATCAACACCTCAACTCACTAAAATGAAGTCCACTTGAACATCTTTTGACGCAAGTTGCAAACATGGGTGTCATGAATGAACCTGGTTACTCAATGATCAAGCTTCCTTTCCTAGTGGATAGTTTTCAATAGGGGTGGGCACAAATCCCGCAAATCCCGGGCTCGTCCCGTCCCGGGCCCGTCCCGATCCCGGTGGGATTTGAAAAAAAAATAGTGAATCCCGTCCCGCAAAAATTATGCGGGACGGGACGCGGGACGAGGATTTCTTATCCCGCAAATCCCGTCCCGTCCCGCATATTATTATTATTATTATTATTATTATTATTATTATTATTATTATTATTATTATTATTATTATATACACTGAATATATTATAAATATATACACAGTGTATAGCTTGTGTATACATATATACACACTGTGTGTATACATACACTTGAATGCAGTTACTGTACGTGTTACGTGTATGTCTCTATATATGAATACAGTGTGTATACAATGTGTCTATATATATATATGTATAGAGTTTATATTTTTTATATTTTATGTAATTTACATGTATAGTGTGTCCAATATTATAAATTACCTTTGAAAATTGTAAAATATATAGGAGTTTTATTTTTTTTTTATAATATTTTTTATTTGAGGGACAAGGCCCGTCCCGTCCCGGTCCCGTCCCGTCCCGTGAGGGACAAGGCTCGCGCGGGACTGGAAAAAAAGTAGTGAATCCCGTCCCGGTCCCGTCCCGCAAAAATTACGCGGGACGGGACGCGGGACGACCCTCATCCCGTCCCGTCCCGTCCCGTCCCGCGCCCACCCCTAGTTTTCAACACCTTTTTGCGCGAATCATACCCATGGGTGTCATGCGTAGACCCGGTTACTAAGTGCATCAACCATTGCCACCTTATTCACTACATATTCACCAACTCAATAAAAGACTCAAACTATAACCATAAAGTCCGCAAGCAATCAAACATGTGCATCGGTCTTTCAAAAATAGATACTGCAGTCAATGCCAAGAGATAGCAACATTAGGCGAGTAAATCACACAACTGAGCAAAAGAATCCAAATAAGGCCAAATATCCTCACAGGGTCATGTCTAGAACTTCAATATCACCCAAAAATTCAAGATTTTACGTGCTCAATTATTAACCAATCATGCCCACCAAATAGTATAGAAAACATATATCGAAGGCTTCAACAATCCAAGCACATCATGGGGCATAAATCTCAACAGAAAATATAGAGGACAAACGGCATCCACATGGGGAAATAAGACCTATTCCTAATAATGCAAAAACTAAAACTTTTTTTTTTTTTTTTTTAAAAAAAATTATGGTAGAACTAAATATGCATACAACTAATAGAAATAAACATGCAACCTTAAAACTTAAAATGCAGTGCAAATTAGAACTAAAATACAGAGAGTTTTCAAGTCTTCTCTCCCACACTTAAACCTAACATTGTCCTCAATGTGGAAAAGAGAACAAAAATCATCAAAATAAAAATAAAAAGGGAAAAGAAAAGAAACAACTAACATGCTCACTGGTGAGGTGGTGGAGGCGGCGGGTAAGGTGGAAACTGTGGATAGGCGAATCGATAGAAGTCTTCTTGCCTCTGCCATATCTGCTCCTGCATCCATCGGATCGCCGCATGGCTCTCAGAGACATCATCCAGGCGAGCGGTCAAGCCACGGACATCACGACGAATGTCTCCAACCTCCACGTACAGTTGCTGGTTGTGGTCCCACATCACATCCTGGCGCTGGGACATCTGCTGCTGGTGCTCCCACATTGCGTCCTGATGACGCGACATCATCTGCTGGTGCTCCCACATAGTGTTCTGATGGAGACGTAAATCGGCCATCTGCTGCTGTAGCGTGTAATTTGAACCAGCACCAGCTGTGCCAGAAGGTCCAGCTCCACTGCCTCCAAAATCCGTCTCAACTCTGGGAACATCCTCAGCATCTTCCTGCTCAGCTTCAGGAGCCTGCTCCTCCTCCTCATCATCATCCTCAGCCATCTCATCTCCCATAAAGAAATCAGCAGCTGTAGGGCCAAAAGGGAGAGGACGGGGCAGTCTCAACTGAACACTCCCATGATGGCCTGCCCTCCAGATCCACATCGGCGACCTGCCCTCCAGGTGGCCAGCTTTCCTCAGCTGGGCCTCATCATATAGAAAGGATCCATGCTGAGCATCATGGACAGCGCTCACGTTGATGCAGGTGCGAGCGATGAGGGTGATAAGACCCCCAAAGCTGATAGTTGCCTTGTTGCGCTTGTCCATTATGTCCTTGCAGTTCATCAAAAAGAGATCGACCCAACCCGGAACGACAGGGCTCTCCGGCGTCAGACACCATAGGAATGACATGTCCTTCAGCGAGATCTTGTTGACCTCAGCCTGTGCAAAGAAGGTGTTCGCCAGCACCTTGTGAATCAGTCGGAGTGCGGGATGGCGAATACTGGAGTTGTACTGGCCCTTCTTGGCCTCAAAAGGCACCCTAGTAGATGCCATCCAGAAAGCAACAGGGGCCTCACCCTTGCAGACATCGAGCCAACCAGCAGTCGGCGCAGCAGTAACACCCAAAATCTGAGCTAATCTCTCCTTGGAGAGTGTAAAATCTCGCCCAAGCAACCGAAACTCAATAGCTGTACGTCCCACACTCAAGGTCGCTAAAAATTCCTTACATAAACTAGGATAAGTGGGCGCATTCTTCTCTAAAAACTGGCCTAACCCCCCATGCTCTAACAGTTGCCTAGTACATGTATCCATCTGTAACAATCTAAGGGTAGGCTCATGAAAGAACTTCGTGACAAAGAAATTCCTAGTGTTTAACCCGTTCCATTTCTCTTTCTGACTTCTACTCATGCCATGTGGTCTCGACATTTTAAATCTGATCTAAGAGAAATTACACAAAAGAGTTGGAAAATCAGAAAAACTCACGAAAACCGCTTCTGCAGAGGCCGCGGGGCAGCCGGGGATGGCGACGGGGCGGCCGGCGACAGAGGTGGCCGCGGGGCGGCTCGGCCGGTGACGGGGCGGCCGGCGATTTTCTGGATCTGAACTCTTCGACGTCGGATCTGCTCTCCGACGTCCTAAACCTTCCTTCTCCGGTGTGGATCCGAAAGAAAACTTGGAGATATAATAAGAGAAAGTCGGTTTCTGTGTAGATCTAGAAGAGAGAGGTGGTGGGATGGAGTGTTTGTAGAAGGGGGATGGAAATAATGGGAAAGAGGGTGATTTTGGTGAAAGAAGGAAGCTTGGAGGAGGGGTTTTAATGGAGTTTCTAAGAGGAGCTTGAAGGAGGAAGAAGATAGAGGATAGAAGAGGATGGCGGCTGATGGTGATAGAATGGGGAGAAAAAGAAAGGATAGGGTTTAGTTTGGTAGAAAGTAGGGGCCCACATGGGCCCCTAAAAAATTTTCTATCCGGAAGGGGCCGCGGGGCGGCCACGGTTGGCGACGGGGCGGCCGGCGATTCTCGCGGAATTTTTCGCTGAGATCCAGCCGCGGGGCAGCCAGGGTAGGCGACAGGGCGGCCAGAATCTTTTTCGCCCTTTTCCTTAGTTCTTTCTCCCTGAAGTGTTAGTATGCCCCACCAAAACAAAAATAATCTAAAAAACGTAATGCAAAATGAAAATGGCTAAACTATTACCTTGGGTTGCCTCCCAAGCAGCGCCTTTAGAAAACGTCGTTGGCTCGACGTTATGACACCCTATTGATCCTCAGCACTTGGTTCAGTAAGAACCAACTCATCCCCGTCCTGTTTGACAAAAGTCTCATAATATGGTTTAACTCTATGACCATTTACCTTGAAGATGTCTCCATTCCTCTCATTTAGTAGCTCAACTGCACCATGAGAAAAGACATTAGTAATCACATATGGTCCTGTCCATCTGGAACGAAGCTTACCTGGGAAGAGTTGTAGGCGCGATTGAAAAAGAAGGACCTTTTCCCCAACTTTGAGGTCCTTTCTCAAGATATGTTTATCGTGCCATGCCTTTGTCTTCTCCTTGTAGGTGACGGAGTTATCATAGGCATCCACTCTCAACTCTTCCAGCTCCTGCAGCTGTAGTTTCCTGAACTCCCCAACTTCGCCAATCTGCATGTTGCACTGCTTCACCGCCCCATATGCTTTATGTTCAAGCTCGACAGGAAGATGGCAAGCCTTTCCATAGACCAATCTAAACGGAGACATCCCAATGGGAGTCTTGTAAGCCGTTCGATAGGCCCATAGAGCATCATCAAGTCTCACACTCCAATCCTTCCTGTTTGGGGCAACAGTCTTCTCCAAGATAGTCTTTATCTCGCGATTAGACACCTCAGCTTGCCCATTGGTTTGGGGGTGGTATGCAGTAGACACCCTCTGAGTCACATGATATTTCTTTAAGAGCGCACTCACAGTCTTGTTGTAGAAATGGGTCCCTTTATCACTGATTAGCGCTTTTGGAACTCCAAATCTAGAGAATAGCTCCTTGAGGAAACCTGCAACTACTTTCGAATCATCAGTTTTGGTGGCTTTCGCCTCCACCCACTTGGAGACGTAGTCCACCGCAAGCAAAATATATAGGTTCCCAAAGGAGTTAGGGAATGGTCCCATGAAGTCAATGCCCCAAACATCAAAAATCTCACAAAATGTGATGCGAGTTTGTGGCATCTCATTCCTCTTAGAAAGATTCCCAACTCTCTGACAGCGATCGCATGATTTGCAAAAACCATAAGAATCACGAAATATATGTGGGCAAAAGAATCCTGCATCAAGTACCTTCCTGGCTGTCTTTTGTGGTCCAAAGTGTCCACCACATTCATGGGAATGACAAAAGTTTAGGACAGATTGTACCTCATCGTCGGGAAGACACCGACGTATCACCTGATCAGCGCAATGCTTCCATAGGTAGGGATCATCCCAGACGTAGAAGCGAGCATCGTGGCATATCTTGTCCTTTTGAGCCTTAGAAAAGTTGGGTGGAAACTCTTCCGACACTAGAAAGTTAACCAAGTTAGCAAACCAAGGACGGGGAAGAGAACTTACCTTGAGGAGTTTTTCAAAGTCGGAATCCGCAGGGGCCGCGGGGCGGCCAGTGCTAGCCGCGGGGCGGCCGGCGATTGCGAAGGAACTTTTCGCTGAGGAGTCGGCCGCGGGGCGTCTGGCGATTGCGAAGACTTGTAACAGTTCTTCGTCAGGAAAGCTCCCCAATATGCCTTTTTGTCCATTCTCCTCCTGCACAATACGACTTAGATGGTCAGCAACTAGGTTCTCAGCACCCTTTTTGTCCCTGATTTCAATGTCAAACTCGCTTAAAAGCAAGATCGATCGAATCAGTCTTGGCTTAGCCTCTTTCTTCATCAAAAGGTAACGAAGGGTTGCATGATCAGTATACACAAGAACTTTGGTACCAAGTAAATAAGATCTAAATTTCTCAAGTGCAAAAACTATAGCAAGGAGTTCCTTCTCTGTGGTTGAGTAGTTCCTTTGAGCTCCGTTCGGAGTCATAGATGCATAATATATGACATGAGAGCTTCTCCCTTCTTTTTGCCCAAGCACAGCTCCCACAGCGTAGTCACTAGCGTCACACATCAATTCGAACGGCTGAGACCAATTTGGTGCTTGTATGATTGGTGCACTAGTGAGACAAGTCTTTAACTCATCAAACGCCGTCCTACACTTCTCATCAAAAGCAAAGGTGACCTCCTTCTTCAGCAGCTCGCACAAGGGTGAGGTGATCTTTGAAAAGTCCTTAATGAACCTGCGGTAGAATCCTGCATAGCCTAAAAAGGAACGAACTTCGCGCACATTAGTAGGATAAGGCAATGATTGAATGATGTCAATCTTTGCCTTATCAAACTCAATCCCTTTATGGGAGACAATGTGACCCAAAACAATGCCTTCCTCAACCATAAAGTGACACTTTTCTGAATTGAGCACTAAGTTAGTGTCAACACATCTTCTAAGCACAAGTGCCAAATGGTTGAGGCAAGCATCAAAACTATCACCATGGACTGTGAAATCATCCATAAAAACCTCAATAAATTGCTCTATATACTCAGAGAAGATACTTACCATACACCGTTGGAATGTCCCAGGAGCGTTGCACAAGCCAAAAGGCATTCTGCGATATGCAAAAGTGCCAAACGGACAGGTGAATGTTGTCTTCTCTTGATCCTCTGGTGCGATGGCTATTTGAAAGTACCCTGAATATCCATCTAAAAAGCAGTAATATGGACGACCAGCAAGTCTTTCAAGCATTTGATCAATGAAAGGTAAGGGAAAGTGATCTTTTCGGGTTACCGCATTCAGCTTACGGTAATCGATGCAAACTCTCCAGCCTGATTGGACTCTGGTAGGGACCAACTCACCTTCTTGATTCTCAACCACTGTAATGCCTCCCTTCTTTGGTACTACATGCGTTGGACTCACCCATTGACTATCAGAGATGGGATAGATCATACCTGCCTGAAGGAGTTTGAGAACCTCCTTCTTCACTACATCCATCATAGGTGGGTTGAGTCTCCGTTGAGGTTGCCTTGAAGGTCTGGCTCCCTCCTCTAATAAGATCCGGTGCATGCAAGTAGCTGGGCTGATTCCTTTGATATCCGCTATGGTCCATCCCAGAGCCGTTTTATGCTCTTTGAGCACTCCTACCAACCTAGCTTCCTGCTCTTTGGTAAGCTTGTTAGAGATGATGACAGGCAAGGTGTCACCTTCCCCTAAAAATGCATATTTCAAATGCTCAGGAAGAGGCTTTAGCTCAACTTCAGGTGCCTGCACGATAGAAGGTAAGAGCTTGTCATTTGGAATGGTTAATGTCATAAATGTTTCTTCTTGTGATTTGGAAGGGAGGGAAGACAGGTCTCTTATGGTATCCTGCAGGTTAGTAGTCAAAGCATAATTCAAGGAGAATTCCTCAATAGGAGTTTCTAAAGCTACCTGCAGGTCATCTACACAACTCATGTCAAAGGTATCCTGCATACAAGTATCAATGGTATCCATAAAGCATAAGGAATGATCATCAGAAGGGAATTTCATAGCATCATATATATTGTATTCAACCTTCTCACCATCAAATTCCATAGTCAAAGAACCAGAATACACATCAATTTTCGTTCTAGCAGTCTTTAAAAAGGGCCTTCCTAGCAAAATAGGAGCTTCTTGGTTACCATGCTCCATATCCAAAACAAAGAAATCAGCGGGAAAGATCAAATTGTCAACCATAACTAAAACATCCTCAACTATGCCTCTAGGAAAAGCATTTGATCTATCCGCTAGTTGGATCACCACTCTAGTCTCATGCAAAGGTCCCAAACCCAATGATTCATACAGAGAATAAGGTAAAACATTAATAGATGCACCCAAGTCCAACAAAGCTTTATCAAACTTAGTTTCACCTATCACACAAGGAATTGTAAACATGCCAGGGTCGCTACATTTCTTAGGCAGACGCTTTTGAAACACAGCAGAAACATGTTCGCTTACCTTAATTTTCTGCTTCCCTTTCAACTTTTGATTCCTCTTTATCGTGCAAAGTTCCTTGAGAAATTTGGCATAACGAGGAATACTTTTAATCAGATTGAGTAAAGGGATGTTTACCTCGCACTTGCTGAACGTCTCAAAGATCTCTTTGTCATTGTCGGGTCTTTTTGTGTCTCTGAGTGCTTCAGGAAAGGGAGGAACGGGTTTAAAAGAATTAAGAGGAGGGAAATCACCAGCCGCCCCGCGGCCAAAGCGATTCTGGCGACGCGGAGAATCGCCAGCCGCCCCGCGGCCACTCCAGTACCTCATCTGACGGGTATGTTCGACCTGATTTCCCTCCTCTTAATTCTTTTAAACCCGGGTTACAGAAGGAATTAGGAACTGCTGGAGACGAAGAGGAGGGAGTTCGGAAGAATCGCAGGCCGCCCCGTAGCATCTCTGGCCGCCCCGCGGCTCGAAGGAGAAACGCAGGATTTCGCTGATCGCCGGCCGCCCCGCGGCCCGTACAGTAGCTGAACTTCGGAAACGGATTAAACTTAGGGTTCTTGTTAAACTATTTTGGGCCGAATTTCTCTAGACTATTTAAGGCTTTTCTAGTTATTTCGTTCATTCACCTTATGCACTTTACACCATTGTTGAGAGCGCCGTTGAGCATGAGCAACTAAACTCTCAAGGTTTCGCCTACAGTTTGGATCTTTGATTGTTGAATTGTGAGTTTCTTAATCTAGTTCTTATTCCTATTGCAATGTTTTGACTTCCTTGTGCTTAATTGCTTGAATGTGTTTTATTCTCTCTGGCCTGGCCGACTAGTTAGAGTAGATTCATTCAATTGCTAGGGTTTTGTAGATTCCTCGTAGCGAACCTTAACCCAAGTGGCAATCATATCCCTTTAGGACTCGTAGGACTAATTGGATGTGTAGGAAGTTGAATACATGTTGAATATCGACTCGTAGCTTGATATTATATGTACCTTGGTTAATTCATAATCTTAATGCTATCTCTAGGTTGAATCTTAACCGTGTTAGGGTTATTTAGAGATAAGGGTTGCTAGGACTCGTAGGACTAGTAATTTACCTAAGATCTGGACAAGGACATTGATAGGAAAAGACAAGAAGTAGAGGCTGAAACAAGGATCGAATTCATCAATCGAAGTGATAAATTGTAGGTGAACCTATTCCTCTCCACTGCATTCTTAAACCATTTCACTTTGTTTGCTTGCTTCTGCTTTGCTAAAAGGCAGATCTTTTCACACTAAAAACTCCCCCTTTTCTCTCTTAGCAATTATAATTAGACTTGAATTTAATAGATTTCCCTATGGATCGATCTCTTACTTGCACGCTATACTAGTTAGTGAGTTTGAGTATTCTTTGGCAAGAACAACGACAGGTTTTCCTCTTGTCAAATTTGGCGCCGTTGCCGGGGACTTCTGATTGAATTCTTGTGTTGTTTTAATTGCTAATTTTTGTGTGGACCCCTTATATGGTCCACACTCGTGCTACTAACTCATCTCTATTGTCTTTAGATTCAGAGATTGAGAGGACTCTCTCTAGATTGAGGCGAGAAGCTCGTGATCGTTTTCGCGAGTTACCTTTCGATCAAGGAGAAGAAGAGAGTATAGAGATGGCTGGTAACAAGGATAATCGAACGCTGAAGGAGCTCACTACACCAAACTTAGCCCAACAACCATTGGCTATCGAGTTTCCTGAACTTGTTGATGGCAACAATTTTGAGCTGAAGTCTGGGGTGGTTCATCTCTTACCCAAATTCCATGGGTTGAGTGGTGAGGACCCCCACAAGCACTTATCTGAGTTCCATACTGTCGTGGTAGGAATGAAACCAGGCAACGTCACAGAGGAGCAAATCAAGTTGAGGGCATTCCCCTTTTCGCTTAAGGACGATGCTAATGAGTGGTTATACTACTTGCCACCAGGTAGTGCAACAACATGGATACAGTTGAAGCGTCTCTTTCTGGAAAAGTACTTTCCTGCAACCAAATTGAACAGTCTGAAAAAGGACATCAGCAGCATTGACCAGAAAGCTACAGAGACACTCTACGAGTACTTTGAGCGCTTCAAGAAGCTTTGCTCTAGTTGCCCCCACCATGATTTTTCAAAGAAGGATTTAGTGCTCTTTCTATTCAATGGATTGCTTGACGAGGAGCGCAAGACGGTGAACTCTGCCTGTGGAGGCAGCATCTTGAACAAAACACCCAATGCTGCTTGGGAGGTGTTTACAGAGTTGGCTGATGGCTCTAGGCAATTCAGCAAGGGACTTCATGCTAGAGGGGTACTCGATGTTGACTCCTCAACTTCCGCTTTACATAGCGATGTGGCTGAATTGAAAGATATGATGAAAAGGTTCATGCTACAAGGAACCCCACAACAACTTAAGGCATGTGGCATTTGCGCTGATCCTTATCACCCGACGGACACTTGTCCAATGCTACAGGAGCCACAGGTAGAGCTGAATGCCATGGGGAACTTTGTTCCTCAGCGACTCAGGTATGGTAACTATGCTAATCCCAATCAATACAATAACAACTATAATGCAGGTTACTAGGGGTATGGCTATGGTAATAACCAAGCCCCTTTCAATCCACAAGGAGGACCCAATTTCAGACCTCAGCAACAATTTGATCAAAGACAAAGAGGACCTCCACCAACTAATGATCAATCCAATGAGGATCCTCTCAAAGCTCTCACAAAGATCGTCTTGGGTCAAGCTGAGCACCAAAAGAATTTGGAGAAGCAACTGAGCCAATTGGCTAAATCGCTGAGCGAACTCCACGCGAAGGACTCAAACCAGCTACCATCTCAGACGGTGGTGAATCCCAAGGAGAACGTCAGCGTTGTGACACTAAGAAGTGGTAAGGAGCTGATTACCACTCCCCATAATGATACTAACATAGATTATTTTGAAACAGGTGCGAACGACGACGAAGAAGAGGTTCGAAATCGCCAGCCGCCTCGCGGCACCCCTGAGCCGCCCCGCGGCCAAAGCGATTCTGGCGATACGGAAAATCGCCAGCCGCCCCGCGACCAAGCTGAGCCGCCCCGCGGCCAAAGCGAGTGGAATGGTTTAAGAATGCAGTGGAGAGGAATAGGTTCACCTACAATTTATCACTTCGATTGATGAATTCGATCCTTGTTTCAGCCTCTAGTTCTTGTATTTTCCTATCAATGTCCTTGTCCAGATCTTAGGTAAATTACCAGTCCTACGAGTCCTAGCAACCCTTATCTCTAAATAACCCTAACACGGTTAAGATTCAACCTAGAGATAGCATTAAGATTATGAATTAACCAAGGTACATATAATATCAAGCTACGAGTCGATATTCAACATGTATTCAACTTCCTACACATCCAATTAGTCCTACGAGTCCTAAAGGGATATGATTTCCACTTGGGTTAAGGTTCGCTACGAGGAATCTACAAAACCCTAGCAATTGAATGAATCTACTCTAACTAGTCGACCAGGCCAGAGAGAATAAAACACATTCAAGCAATTAAGCACAAGGAAGTCAAAACATTGCAATAGGAATAAGAACTAGATTAAGAAACTCACAATTCAACAATCAAAGATCCAAACTGTAGGCGAAACCTTGAGAGTTTAGTTGCTCATGCTCAACGGCGCTCTCAACAATGGTGTAAAGTACATAAGGTGAATGAACGAAATAACTAGAAAAGCCTTAAATAGTCTAGAGAAATTCGGCCCAAAATAGTTTAACAAGAACCCTAAGTTTAATCCGTTTCCGAAGTTCAGCTACTGTACGGGCCGTGGGGCGGCCAGGCCAGGCCGCGGGGCGGCCAGCGATCAGCGAAATCCTGCGTTTCTCCTTCGAGCCGCGGGGCGGCCAGAGATGCTACGGGGCGGCCTGCGATTCTTCCGAACTCCCTCCTCTTCGTCTCCAGCAGTTCCTAATTCCTTCTGTAACTCGTTTCCGCTCTTTTCAATATCATTTTACCTCCAATCTACTTTACCTGAAATAAACAATAAACTCATGTAGATTCCGCCTCTTCTAACTCAACAAGTGATAATGCAAATTCAACTAAATAAATGCAATATTCACACCTAAATAATGCTAAATGCAATCTATTATGCAACACTAAATATGCTTTATCATTACCTTTGTGTTAATGTACATCTATAGTATGTTTTATAATAAGTTAATTCAAGTATTGATTGGTTCATTTTCATAAGCAAAATCATATCTTATATCGAGCATTGGAGGTTGTGTATCAAACGAAAAGACATCGGATACCGATATCATAAAGACATCATCTAATTAACCTAAATCAATTTCTAACCCATGTTTTTACATTACAATGTTAATATAAACTTATATATATTGATAATAATAATAACGTCGTTATAGAAAGCTAAAATGATGTTGAATAATAAAAAGACATCACTTTCCCAAAAATAAATCGATGTCAATATGAATAACAATATTAGTTTTATACACATACCATATAGTGCATTACTTTTAAAAAATATAAAATTTTAAATTATATATATGAAATTAATACACACATAATAAATACAATAAAAAAAGATGTCTATTTTGTTTTAATACGTTGGTTATTTAAAAAATAGTGATGTAAATGTTAAATTTTGGCTTGGTGTGAACATCTTCATAAGCTTTTAAATGAAAAATAACGAGGGTTTAACAACAAGTGAATATGTCATAAACAAAATTGAGGGGTTGATTTATATATATATTCGAAATAAAACAGATGTTTTAACCAAGAAAAGACATCAGCTTAAAACCGATGTGAAAAAGTTTGATCTATTACTACACGCACAAAGAGATCGGAATTTTTTTTGAAAGACATCTGTTCACAACAGTTGTCTAATCGTATTTTTCTAGTAGTGAAAAGTGGATACCCGCATACTATAGAAATGTCCAACTTGGCGGATTAGTGAGAACAAGATTCATTTCAGAGAGCATGAACCACTTCTTCCGTAAGTTTTCAAACTGTTCAGCAAATTTAATAGAATTTGTCTTGTACTATGACAGTGCAATTGAAACACAAAGGCATAGGCAAGGGAAAAATAATTATGATTGTGTAATCCTAAAACCAAAACTGATCTCGCCACTTCCATTGGAGAAGCATGCATCAACATTGTATACACTGGGGATATGGAAAAAGTTTCAGGAAGAGTTGAGTGTTGCATTATATAACTGCAGAGTCACCAATGTGACAGAGATTGTAGACATAGAAGTGTATACTCTGAAGCAGCAAAACAGAAAGATGTACACCGTTGAGCACCAGATTGCTAATCATCACTGCTCCTGTTCTTGCAACTTGTTCATCAGAAATGGATACCCATGCAGGCACATATTAGCAGTTTTGAAAGATTTACAAGTAGAGAAGTTGCCAGACACATTGATACTGACTCGGTGGACAAAGGCTGCAACACTAAGCAATGTCTTTACACTGAATAATGTTGTTGTTACACAGTCAAGGGAGAAGGAGGAACAAAAACTGATGCTCACAAATATGCTAGTAGAATTCCATTCGTGTGTAGACATCATTAAGGACAATACAGAGCAAATAAAGCGTTTCACAGACACCTTGAGAAAGGCAAAACAGGAGCTCCTGATATCAGCAACAAATTCATAATCGTCATCCAACTCAAAGACAAGTATATTCGATGAGTTTGCTGGGGTTCACAGATCTGAAAATGTTACAATTCATGATCCAACACAGGCAAAAACAAAGGGGAGTGGGAAGCGATTGAAAAGTGGAAAGGAGATATCAATGGAAACACAAAAAAGGGGGGAAAGATTATGCTCTATCTGCAATCAATATGCTCCTCACAACAGCAGAACTTGCCCAGAAAAGAAAAAATGAGAGCACCAAGCAACACACTTGATTGTTGAGAAAGGAAGCAATTTTTTGTTTTGATTTTACGTTGTTTGCACTGTTACCTGTTATCTATGAACATCAAGGATTTATAGTTGCACTTTTACTTATTAATAGTTTACAACAAAGATAACCAACAATCTTCGACTGTTGGTGAAGGAAGCACTATTTTATGATGATTTACCATTGTTTTGACTTTTAAGTATTATAAGTGGACAACAATGATATGTGTTTACACATTTAATTATTAGTAGGGAGTATCAACAAGCATTGCAATATTAGGAAAATATAGTTTTCAACCAAAAAAAAAAAACAGAAAGACATGCATAGGTGATAACAGGTTTTTTCAGACAAAAAGCAGTTAGAAAAACGGACAAAATATAGCGGTCTATTTACCGCGAACAAAATTGTATTAAATGTGAACAACACAAGGACACTACAAAAAAAAACATTTTCGCAACGGCTGCTTCCCGTGGCTAAAAGACCATTTGCTGTGGCAAAAGAGTAGTAGCCACGGCTGTCGCCACGGGAAACTAGCCGTGGGGAAACCTGGGGTGGTAAAAGAGTGTAGCTACGGGATCTGCCGTCGCTATGATGGTAGCCATGGCAGTAGCCACGGCTGTAGCAAAAGCTGGCGTAGCCAAGACAAAATAGATGCGACGGGTGGTTGCCGTGGCTACTAAACTCTTCCCACTAAAATTTTTGGCGTTTTTTTCCTGTTGCGACGGTATGATGTCGTTGCTAAACTTATCTTGTATCTTCCCTTTTTTCCCCTGTTTGCGACGGCAAGTTGCCGTGGCCAATGGTAAGATTTTCCCTGTTTTCCCTATTTCTTCCCTATTTCATTCTAATTATCTTATGTAAGCAATGATAACCACTTCACAAATAGATTACAACCATAATACAATCTTCCATATAACGTTAGATTAAACATTTGAAAGCATATAACAAAAATATGCTGCCAAGTTCAGAGTTTTAGCATTCCGACAAAAAATGTGAGTTTACACATACATACAAGGAGCCAAGTAAAAGCATAGTCCTTATGTCAATGAGTCCTCGCCATCTCAACGAGCAGCTTGTGAAGCATCTCTTTCAACTTCGCCATATGGCATGCCATGCCCTTGGTTCAAGGAGAAGAGAGAAGATCTCCTATGGATGGACTCTGAACAAGATTTATTCAGTTAGCATCCATGTTTTCCTTTATTCAGTTAGCATCCAAGTTTTCAAATAGGAAAGTCATTTTAAATAGAAAATGCAGAAACAAAAGAAGATTCAACAATAAGAAAATCAAGATGATTAAACAAAAGCAAGACATGTATCAAAATGATTAAAACCATTGAGAAGGATGACTACACTTAACGTCCGTAGACCAAGGAAGAACACATGACAACAAAGGAAGGCCAAATCCAGCAATAAGTGTAGTGAGGAAGGCATTTACTGGATTTCTAGACATGGTAAAAATAGCAAATATTGGATTTTTGTAAATCCTTCTTGTCCATCTAGAAGAATCGATCAATTTATTTCTTCATTGACATAAACCAGGTCTTAAAAAGAAGTATCATTAGCCTCGGACATAATAAGCAGCAAGGGATATCAAATTAGTATTCTCTATAAGCTTTTTCCTAGTAGTTAGTTGCTCAATGTGTTTGTAAAGTAAAAAGATCACACCAAGAGGAGATGCAGAATTCAGAACTCTAAACAAATATAATCCAATAAGATCTCATTTATTTCTAGAAAAAAAATGCTAATGAAGGTGGTTTAAGAACTATAATACACACGAACAATAAAAAATGTTAAGATATATGCAACAAAACAAACATATAAACAACAAGAGCATTCTTACTCAAAGATAAGCTTGATCCCCATTGGAATAACTCTTTGCTCCTATCGTCATTTTGCACTATCACTTCTATGAAGCATAGGCTCTCCTCCGTTGGTCCAGTTGCTGTTTTTTTATTGCTTCAATGAGGTGTCTTCACATGTAACCTATAATTGCAGTTGTATTAATTAGAAAAAAGGCATATAAATAAGCCTACATGGAAATGAATCATCATCCTTATATAACAAATACTAAGCTCCTAATCAATCCACGTTGCTT
The DNA here is from genome assembly GCA_037127255.1 of Persicaria tinctoria. NCBI lineage: Eukaryota > Viridiplantae > Streptophyta > Magnoliopsida > Caryophyllales > Polygonaceae > Persicaria > Persicaria tinctoria. Next base: position 32,951,982 of record JBANSL010000004.1, on the reverse strand, counting down.
CTGATTCACTCTAGATGGCAATCTTTTGCAATATGCTCTCTTTTCGCACATAGGAGTATAATAATAAAAGCTGCCCTGATATTAGTTGCCAGTTACCACAACATAAAGCAATTGGGTAGGTTCATCTAGCTAGGTTTCCTAAACTCTAATCTCATCACAAAAATTCAATGAAAAAGGAAATTATGTCTCATTTAATATTCCGATAACACCTCTAGACAAGAGTTTAAGATGACAGAATATGGAGGCCCGATATCATTCAAAGCCTCAACCCCTCTACCCAATTTCATCATAAGATTAAAAGTAAAAACAAAAAAGTTCAAGATTTTGCTTCTATGTACAAGGGAAACCAGTCATCTTTACTGGTAAAAAAAATTGTGGCACACAAATCATCCCCTTCCCAACATGTGGTTAATGAAAGAGAAAATTAAATGAACGAAAAATTATGATCTTTATCAAAATTTCATTTAGAGATCAAACTACTCACGTACATATCAATACAAAATGAAAGAAGCATTCAAGAACATGTAATTCTATAACTATAACTTACATTCTAACTTTGACAAGGACCATAGACAGAGATAACTAACTAAATTCAAACTTGGAAACATGATTACAATTAACAAGAGCTACTCAAAACCAATGGCATGGTATGTGTTCAAGTATATATCATCCACGGGACCACGGCTAGGACAAAATCCCACAACATAAGAAAAGAAATAGAGAAATGATAATTTCTCATAAAATAAGGCCGTTATTACACCATACCATACGTTAAATCCTTCCATTGGTTTACCAATATCTCCATACCTTCATGGTGTCATTTCTTTGTAACACTGATTAGTTGGAAAAAAATAAAAAAAAATAAAAAGGAGAGTAAAATTATCACAACATGCAGTTCCAAGCGTCATGCCAAATTTGTTTATAGATAGAGTGACACATTAAAATAAGATAAAGATTTTTGCTAATTTTATTGGCATAGTCAATGATCAAGATAAGGCAAAACAAGGTAATAGATGGTACTAATTATGTTGAAGAGGCATATATTCATACCTAGCAGAGCATCTCCCCGGCCAACAACATGTTAAATTACATGAACTCTGGCCTGACTTCTTTTAATGCTACAAAAGACTTTTAAAAATGAAAAGCAAGGATAGACAACATACATCAATAGCTTCATGCCGATCAAGCACTCCTTTGGTTATATTATCTCCAACTTCTTGGTAGCCCCTGCAGTCAATAGTTTGCAATTTGTCACTGACTTTATTTTAGCATTATTTAATAGTGCTGAGAAGAGGCAAAGCAAGTCAGCCAGCGAGACCAACCTGGACCCTGTATCACTGGACAACTTGATCTTAACCTTTTCTTCAAGGATTAGATGGAAGAACTGATGTGCAATTTTTCTAACTTGTTTGATGAGAGAATCTGGAATATCATGACCTTTCTGATGAGCCAAAAAAGAAAGCAACGATGTGAAGAGTTTTTGCCTTTACAGCTATGTTTCAGAGGGATGACAGTATAATAACAATTAGTAAACTAAACATGCTAAGACGAATAATACAATTTCTAACTCGTGAAGATGCAAAATTGATTATTATCCATTGAAAAACAAATGCAAGATAAAAATAAATAAAAGCGGCACGGATATGCCCACCACGAGATTACAAGCAAGCATGATATTTTCTTTTGCTATTGTTTGAGCTTGGTAGATTCTATAAACTATAATATAACTATAGGTGAGAATGTGAGACGTATTAAATAATCTCAAGTAGCCTTATTGATCAAGTATAATTGCATGTGAGAATGTCATATGTATTGAGTCAAATCTATCACTTCAAAACTCAGATAGAGTTATTTAGTTCATTTATAGCTTTTGTTTCTTCCTTTATAGCATTGCACTTGTGATGTTTTTAAATCAGAAATAAATGAAGAACACAGATGCAAAAGACAAAATCAGAGACAAATGGAATGGTGAAGAACACAAAAGTAGAGAATCAACCACCAAGAGACAAAAGAAGAGGATAAGAGAGGCAAAAAGGTGAGTAATTGAATTAAATGAAACAAAGGATTGCCTTGATCCCAGGGGCGAGAAGTGAAACCACAGACAAACCCACCTGCAACAAATGATCACAAAATAAGACAAAACCTTAATATCTAAAATCGCGTTGGAAGAAGAATTGATTTCAAATTATTCAGAGAAACAAAGGGGTTGAACCAAAGAAATAACATAATTGTATTGTTGCAAAAAAAAAGTTAGTATATTCAATAAGAATGAAAGAGTAGATTGAGGTAAATGATTTAATACGGGATCATTGGAAGAATTAACTTACATAATAAAAAAGATAACAAATGAATATCGTAACTATGTACATTACACAAAAGTGAATCCAAATCCTGTCACAATAGCTATATGAAGTTCATAATGTCACTCTTTCTGTCAGTCTTAAAACAAGTAAATTTGGCATGAAAAAATAAAAGGGATTTACTTCTTTGAGCCACTGTCTACATCGGAGATTGTGAATATGTCCAAGGAATCGCTAGAGACAGTCGCAATGTTGAACTCCTCGAGCTGATCACCAGAGTAATTCACCAGAAGAAGAATGAAGACTCCAATAATCCGACAACAGAAAATATCCTCAAACTGCACAACAAGCAAGTGAGAATCTGTGTATCACCTGTTTGATAATATTATTACATAGAACAACTAGAAGTTGTATCCTAAGTGAGGATCTGTGCATCACCTGTTTGAGCGACGGGAGGGAGAGAAGGGACTGACATCAGTCCCACCACCACCGGTAGTCACCAAAACCTAAGAGAGGACCAAGGACGTGAGATCCCTTAATTGGAGAACCCCCAAATCAAACCCTAACCAACAAGTAATTTTTCCCCCAAATCAAACCCTACCTTCAGTAATCAAGCTCTTCAATTGAAATGAAAGGGGTTTGGAGAGACTACCTGACATGGAGATGTTGAAGATCTGAGAAAGATATCTCCTTCTGTCGACGACAGCCGAGATCTGAGAAAAGTATCAACGGTGTGGGGGTGGCGGCGGCGTGCGCACAAATAAAGGGCGATGGCGATTTGGAGTCTGATGAGAGAGAGGTCGAAGAGTGCAGTGGAGAGGGATTGGTTTGGAGAAAGAGCCAGAGAGACGGAGAGGCGAGAAGCCATCGCTGAGGCCGAGGGGAGGGAGATCTAAGAGGGATACGAGGAGAGAGGCGGTGATTTTAGGGTTATAGAAAGCCCTTGTTTTTCACAAGCGGGAATTATACCGCCCAAACATCAATATTTATTTTTTTTTCAAGTTTTCACCAAAAAAATAAATAAATTTTTAAGTAGAATATAGTATTGTATGTTCTCTTTTTTAATTTCTTTTTACTTTTTTATTTCTGTTTTTAAACAAAAAAAAATTCGCTTAATTTAGCCACGGCATCCCCGTGCCGTAGCAAATTTCAACCAACTACGGTAACATTAGCTACGGGACTCCACTGCCGTGGCTATGTCATAGTAAAAACCAACTCAATTGCCACGGCAAGCCTTGCCGTTGCTATCATCTGTGGCAAATTTGATTTTTTGTTACCCATTGGCCACGGCAAACCCTTGTCGTTGCTACGCGGGGTGGCTAATATGTTTTTTTTTTGTAGTGGGATATAAATGCAATTTTGGTTATTAGAATAACACTTTTTAACTGTGAAACAGAAAAAGTTAGACATGTTAAATCACAATTACATTGGGAACACACAGTTTTTAGGACCTATAATAGGGTACAGAAAAAAATAAACATGCATTGGGCCTCTCGACTTTTAAGACAAAAAGCAGTTAATAGAAAGTTAAAAGTTCTTAAAGGAGAAAGTTAAAATGGCCGAAACTGCAAAATATTTGCCTATATATACAGAGACACCCCTCCATTAGAATGACACAATTTAAACAGCAAAAACCGATAACCAGTGCTCTCTCCCTCTCTCCATTTCAAAAACCACCAAAGCCAGTCAATCGGAAATGGAAGGGATCATGCCCGTAGAGTTCACAGAAAATTACTACAAGGAGATGGACGCACTAGATGAAATCCAATACCCAGGATACCACATGAAAATCCTGGAAGAAGCAGCGGAGACGTTCACCACAAGGGAAAGGGCAGATTACATGGCATCTGCTGAATTTCATCAGACCTATTACGATGCAGTCAAGCAGGAAATGAATGGGAATGAATAACATATATATGAAGCACGACGGACACATAACAATGATCTGGAGGCCAGGGTAAGATTTCAATTCTTTTTTAAATAATATTTTGATATTTCCAATATAAATGTTAACTTAAAAATAATGTATGCAGTTGGTTGAAGAACAAGAGATGTTGGAGGATACATTGCAGATGGTTGAAGGGTTCATAACTGCACATGTTGAAGGACTGATTGAATCAGAAGATATTAGGAGGGCCAAGATTAATGAATATCTTGGCATCTAGATTAAGTAGAAGGGCAACAAAAAAAAATTGCACCTTCAAATATAATTTCTATTTCAAAAATATGTATTTTATGTGGTAGGAAACAAGTTGTTATTCTATAGTATTGCCACATTTAAGTTTACAGTATTAATATTACTATAAAATATTTCATCGTATTATTTTATTTCTTACGCATTTTAAATATGCAATTACTGCTATAAAAGTATGCATTAAAAAATAACATAAAGTATGGATGGACAGCAGTAAAATGGGAGAGAAAACACAAGTTGGAGATATGTATGAACACAAGAAAATTCAAATATTATAAAAATAACTTTCATTTATAGTTGAACATGAGACGATTAAAGTTGAACAACATTCATTTATAATTGAACATCAGAATCCTACATTTTCATGAATCCCTGGGAAACAGCACAACATACTAATATATGTGCACAAAACACTCTTAAATGTGAACAACAAACAGTTATTTTCATTCCTTTTCCGAGATTTAAAAACACAATACAACTCCAAAAACCACTTTTAAACATATAAAAACATTAATAATAAGTAAATAAATAAAAGTGGAGGGAAAATAAATAAAAAACTTAAAACTATATTATTCCACATGCACAATATGATTTTTTGTTAGCACAAAATCAAATTATATTTGAACAACAAAAACTCCAAAGAATGCACTTGAAAAAGATAAATATTTACTAGAAAAATATAAATGAAACATATAACAACAACTTGGAGACATATATGAACCCCAGAAACTCCAACCCATATAAAAACAACTTTCAATTATATCTGAACAAAAGATAGTTAAAGATGAACAACATTCATTTATAACTGAACATCGAAATATTACATATTCAGGGATCCCTGCGTACAACACAACATAATTATAAATGTGCACAATACAAATTTAAATATGAACAACAAAGAGTTACTTTGTACAAATGGGAGGATATGGCCATCACAACTGAAAAATGAATTAAATGAGGTTTATCTATAAAAAAAACGTTTTATAGATAAAACAAACATTAAGTGGAAATGAATCACAAAATAGGGAGAAGGAAATAAAATATTTTAAAACTATATTACTGCACATGCACAACATGATTGTGTGTTAGCACAAAAACCAATTATATTTGCACAACATTAATTTACAATACCACAACTCTTATTTATATATACCGATACATATGCACAACGTATCTTTATATTTGCACAACGTGAATTTATTGTTGCACAATATGAGACTTATGGAACACCACACCACACCTGTTAAGTGCCCAATTCGAACCCTGGATTGGTCACTCTTTATTTACCAATTCAAAGAACACAACACCTGCCAGATTTAAGTTCAATAAGTGAATTTATAAATTTGAAACACATGACAAAAATACGGAACACAAAAACAAAGCATATACAAAAATACTTAACATAAAGAAGCAAGTGCATAACTAAATAGGAATAAAATTCCTCAACAGAAGATCTTCCAAAAACCTAAGTTGTTAATTCCCAGACAATTCACAAAATGTACCAGAGTAGCACCATAGGATAGGACTAGAGTTATACCCCCATAACAAGTAAACCCCAAAATGGGTATACCCTACAACAACTGTCCAAACATTGTTTAAACTGTCCACAACAACCAAACAGCCTACAATATACCAGATATATACTTATAGATGGGGCTAAATGTTAACAGTAGTTAGTGAATATCAATTAAACTGCAGCTTCTGACCCTGGACTCCTTTTAATGTCAGTTTTGCATGAGACTTGGCTGCTTCAATAACTTGAGTGCGCACCTCATTTAGATCTGTGCATATAATATCAGCCAAATATTTCTGTCGCAACTTGGATATGTTCTTCTCACTCCCTTTATCAAATCCAGGTTTGAATCCCTTCTCAACTCCAATAAAAGTTTCCATGTGCCTCATAAGACAAACACCTGAATGGATCCTCTTATCATCACCAGCCCATGGAAGAGCAACATTTGAGGACGTTGATTTTGTGATTGAGTCTGACTTAGCCTTTAATCCTTTGTTCCTCAAATAGTCACCAAGCAAATCTTCCTATAAACATAAAAATAATTATATAATCAGAAAAAGGACAAAGTTGAATAAATTAGAAATATATTTTAATTTCAAATATATGACATAAAAAATAACAAAACTCACCAAACATTCTCCTGTTGATAAAATTGAGCCAGTAGGAGGAGAGACAGGAGGACAAACATCTAGAGTTTGGGTAAGTTTGGTCTTAACATTGAAGACTACCATGAAAAACTCTTCTTCACGCTCAACAGCAAACACAAACTGCAAAAATGCACAAAATAACATACATTTAAAAAAACTAAGAAAAATAAAAAAAAATGATAGAAGAATGTAATTTATTTATATATATATATATATATATATATATATATATATATATATATATATATATATATATATATATATATATATATATATATATATAACAAAAAAAAAACAATAAAGGTACCATATCAACATCGTTTAAAGCAATATGAGGAGCCATTGCCAATGAAGACTCAAGCCGGATAGAAAACTTTTGATACTAGTTAACAGCGCTATCAAGAGATGCATTAGAGGGATAATCCTACATAACAGAGCAACAAACATAAATAAAATTAATAATAAAAATTGTTAGGGAAAAAAAACACAAAACAAGAAAGAGTAAGATGGACATAGAACTAAAAGACATCAATAAAAAGAATACTTACAGACGAATGAACTGGCACAAAAAACCTTAGAGGAGAAACATCACTTCTGAATTGTTCTTTGTGGTTGAGAACGGCACACCATCCAGCAATAACCCCATAGGAGACGTGGAAATCATCTTCAAGACTTTTCATATCATGCCTATGCACTTCTACAGACTTGTATTTAAACAGGACCTCACTGCAAATATTAGACATAATATGAAACACATAAATATAATAAAGCAAAAAATAAAACTTAAAATAATTAGTAACAAAAACATAAACTTACATGGGAGAAGCTGTCTTCTTAGATAAATAGGCAGACAGAATACGCTCAGTGCCAGAGATAGCATCAGCCATATCAACAACTCTTGAAAAATAAGGACTCCGGAGGGTTAATGAAGGTTTGGAAGACCTTCTACCAGCAACATCTTCTTCCTTACCCGCATCTTGTTTCCCAGCTATTGAACTTAAGTTACGAACACGAGAAGATTTACGTTGTGGCAATGGAATAGGAGACTTCATCTTCTTTTTATACACCAACGACTTCGTAGTGGGATTGGCACTTACAGCAGGGACACCGGTTGAAGGGCCAGGAACAGAAGGTTGGTGGGGAGGGACAGCAACATGGCCTTGGGGGAGAGGCAAATCATTCACATATTCTTTAGCAATATTGACAACTACATCTGACATCGCTTGAGTGGCAGCAGAAGACTTTGATGCATCTTTAACAGTCTTTTTTGCATATTCAGACGCAGTTTGTGTGTCAACATCAGACTTAAATGCAGGATCAGACCCAAATATGTCAAATGAAGTTAAATCATCAACAAAGTTGGTTTTCATTTTCACTCTGTTCTTATAAGCCAACTCAATCTGATTAAGACACTCAATCAACTCAGGACTTGACCAAAATTGAGAGGCTGGAGAATCATCAGTATACGACTTATCAGCATGATTAGGGTTAGGATGATCTGATGAACACACAAACCCTAACATCTTATTACCCTCACTTAGAAGTGTCTTCACTGTAGAATCAGCTTGAATCTCAAGAGGGATTTGGGTAGAAAACTCAGCAAAATCAGAAATGGCATTGGCAAGAACTGATGTCTTTTGCACAAAAGATTGTATCCAAGCCTAAAAATGCAAACACACGCACAAAAACAAAAACAAAACACACAACACACAATTACTACAAAATTCACCAATTAAATGCGTACAAAAATAAAAAAAAAATAGAAAATTAGCATCAAAATGTATATATATATATATATAAGATAGAATGAAAGAAACAAACAAAGGGGATTACAATAAAACATTAACAAAACAAAAAGGATTAGCTGCAAATAAGCATATTATATTTGAATAAAACATGAATATAAACGCAAAATCGGGGGCGTGGAGCCAAACAGCAATACACATAGCAATGTCTGAAACTATGAATCAAAATAGAAATAATATGAAAAAATCTAAGAAACCTCAAGGGGTGATGTAGCCTTTCCAATTGAAGGGTCGTCAACGGAAGGTTGAGCATTGCCTTGATTAGGGGCTGGCGAAGGAATAGTTTGAGCAGACACCGGATTGCCCTGAGTAGAGGGAAGAGATTGGCGTTCTTGAATCAACCCACGCCCAAAACCACCACTTTCAATGTCATCAGTCTCACGTTGACGCAGCAAAGCAGATGTCAACCCCACAAATACAGGGAAAGACCGAGACGCCCTCCTAGAAGCAGCACTTGTAAATAACTTGATCCGATCGATATAAAGCAACTAAAAACAGACAGGGAAGACAATGAAAACAATATCAACACATATGTGAAAAGAATTAAAACAATATGAAACAAAATTACAAAACAAAACACATAAACTGCACTCACAATCAAGAATAGCAGAGGTCCTCAGAAGTGGCCATCTTTGTTCTTCTCCCACACTTTCTTTGTATCAACCAAACTTTCTAATAAAAAGGCACACCAGTTCACATCTTTGAAATCACCCAACTCAGATACTGATCTAACCAAGTTCTGATTAGCAAGCCCATTCCCAGGACTGTCAACAAGCAAAGAGTGAAAAACCACAAGGAAATTGGTCACAAATTTATCCCCACAATCAACATCACCTACTAGCTTGTCAATAACAACAGACGGGGTTATATGATCAACAGTCCCAAGAGATGTCCTCCAATCCTTCACATCATCAAAATTCTCTTTGGAAGTCTTCTTAGGCACCATTTTCATTCCCAAAGGCAATCATAACGTAATGTGTACATCAATATCACTTATTTCAACTTTCCCATCATCATTCATAAGCAAACAGCACTTGTTTGGGTCAAAATTGTCAACAAGCCAGAATCCCAAAGACAGAGGCATGTACTCTATATTGAGATCAAATAAAACCCCCAAATCCAATGCCCTGAATGCATTCTTTTTGCTTCTCATTCAATTTACTAAGAGCATATACAAAGATACGGATGTTGGATCTTGACTTCAATGTTGGGAACTGTTTTGCCCTAGTCTTCCTTGGCTTCTTGACAAACAAATCCCTACCCCCATGATCAGCTTTTTGAGTTAGCACATCAGTATTCTGATCCCCCACCTATGGCTCTTCAAGACGAAGACCTTCCAGCCCCACAATTTCTTCCTCAACCTGAGCATCAATATCCTTCCCATTGCCTGCATCATCAGGCTCCACATCCTGAGATTGAACTTCATCACCAATACCCTCTTGAGTTACTCCACCAACATTAGTGTCCCCAACACACAGAAGTTTTGGTGTGCAAGACCTTCTGGATAAAACCTCTAGTGATGCCCCAATAGGAGTACGCCCTTGAGAAGCAGATTCATTAGGATTACCATGGGTCGACAGAACATCACCAGCAACATTGGGAGAAGCAGAATCCTTCCGAGAACGTCGAATAAGAGGATGTGTGTCTTCAGAGTCAAGTGAACCTTCAATTTGGGAATCAAATAGATCTACAAAATCAGTTGTTAAATCAACGACAGGAAGCTTTGAACCAGATTTTTTCAATCGTTTCCGAGTTGTAGTTGGAACAATACTTGTATTGGACTGGGACCTCGTACGTGGACGTTTACCTTGACAAATAACAAAAGCAAGCTAAAAATTATAACATCAAACACAAAAGACAACAAATAAAGTGCATTAAATATGAATAAAACCGAAAAACAACAAAACACAACAGCACAAAACACATTAAAGTACAAAAATACGGAAAATGTACTCAATAAACAACAGAAGAAAAGAACAAACTCAAAAATCGACAAACGGCAGTAAGCACAAATCTCCAAAACACATGCAAACCCTAAGAAAAAACGAAGAATAAAAGAAGACCAAAAACACACACATCTTACAAACAATAATCGATGCTTAACATAAATAGAGAACATCTGTGCTCCATATTCAACAAATAACCTAAAAATCTCTTAATAGAAACAGAATCGCAACCTAAAGAACATAAACCCTAAAATACACCTCACGATCGACGACGAACACAAAAAATAGGTCCAAAATCGAAGTAATGTAACAAACAATAACGAAGCTTAGTTCAAAACCCTAACCTTTCGAAGTTGAATCCATGGAGAACAGAGCTCAAAACACGATTTCCAGAACGAAGATCTCTCGAGAGAAGGAAAAGTCAACAGCGCGGAAAGAGAGAGAGAAGAAGCTGAGTAAATGAGCTAACCGAAGGTAAATAAATTAAACGGATTCCTTCTTAAATGATTAAGCAGCCCATGTTATAAAAAAGCCCATTTTCACCTTAAGCAAAATTTTCACCTTAAGCCCCATTTTCACTTGAACCTTTACCTATATATATAATGTTTATATATATAAAATATATCGAGTGTGTATGTATACATACTATTTGTATATTACACATTTACCGTGTGTATACACACACATGCAGTACTACATTCATGTACTCCAGAATTGAGTACACAGGCAGCTTATGTTATTGTTTTCTTTATAATAATTTTATTTATTTTAACGTTGGGATAAAATACATATTAATATATAATATAAATATGTTTTAAATGTTTTTATTAATTTTAATTATAGATATAGATATAAATAAATAAATATATATATATATATATATATAAATGCGGGACGTGAACTCTCCGTCCCGCGCAATTTTTAAATGTTTAGGCCCATTTGGCCCGGTGGGTAGCCCGGCCCGTCAATGTGGGCGGGCTTGGGCGAGGTAAGTGGCCCAAGAAACGGGCCTGATACAAGCCCGACCCGATACAGTGGGCTGAAAAATACTCGTAGGCCCGGCCCAAGCCCGCCCATGCTCAGGTCTACCCGCGCCTCTCCGACGCTCTCGAGCACTCTCGCTAGCGTCTCGAACACTCTCGCTCGCGTCTCGAGCACTCTAAGATCCGAGATCTTCAGCGCTCTCGAGCACTCTCGCTCGCGTCTCGAGCACTCTGAGATCCGACATCTCCGGCGCTCTCGAGCACTATCACTCTAGTCTCGAGCACTCTGAGATTCGAGATCTCCGGAGGCTCGCTCCCTCGCTCTGAATTCTCAGATCCAGCGAGGGCCGGTGTCAACAATCTCAGAGGAGATCTCTGGCTGTAATAGAGAAGGAAGTGGCCGGGGATGGAGCGGCGATGCGCCGGAGATGGAGAAAGACGGAAGGAGGAGCCGGATTCAGGACTCGCCGGAGATGGGGGAAGATGGACGGAGGAAAGAGTCGCTCGCAGAGATGGACGAGAGAGAGAGCGCGTAGGAGCGCGTAAGAAGGGTTCATATTGTGCACATTTCACTAATTTGTCCCAAAACGTGGACATTTCACCAATTAGGATAAGTTTTTTGGACATTTCACAAATTACCCCTAAAATAATAGGAGATAATGTCTTTAAATCCAAAATCGCAAATGCTGGAGAGTGGAGACCGGCCCACGGCGGGCGCCGTGCAAAGGGTGGCAGGCGTTGTCTATGCAGTGTCCGACTTTCCTCGATTGACTTCAATAATCTCCAATGTCGTGCTTCCTTGCTTCTCTTTAGCTTCCTCCTTAGCCTTGAATTGGTAAATAAAGAGCGGCCATTCCGGGGTTCGAACCAGGGACCTATGAGTACTAGCCACAAATCTTTCCAGTGAGCCATTTTGGAATTTTTACTTCCTCCTTAGCCTCCATATGCTCCAAAATATGTCTCTTAAGCTCTTCCAAAGCTCATTCAAGGTCGGAATGTAATTCTGCAGAATAAACACTAAAAGGTTGTAGATTCCGAACTTGAATACTTCACAAGCAATATACAAAACTAGACTCAAACAATAGCAAAACCACTACCTAATTGCAATAAGAAATACCTATAATGCCTATATGAAATATGCATCATCACCCAGCTTATGTAGTCATAAGCTTTTCGTAAGTCAACCTTAATCGTGTACCTTGGTGAAACTCTCTTCATTCCATATCCTCTCACAACTTTTAGAGCCACTGTATTGTTGTGGGCTAACGATCGTCCTGGAACAAAAGCTCCTTGGCAATCGGAGACGATGTAACCCAGCAACCCTTTCATCCTGGCAAACAACAGCTTGCTTACCATCTTCATCATAGTGTTACAACAAGATATAAGGTGCAAATCTTTCTCCGAAGTGGGGTTTTTAACCTTTGGTATAAGTGAGACAAACGTTGTCTTCAATTGTTTAAGAATCTTTCCATTATGGAATATCTCTTTCACTGTTGCGCAAACATCTTCACCCACCAACTTCGAGCAGTTGCTCTTGAAAAACTGACTCCTGAATCCATGAGGACCCGGGGACTTGTTAGCTCCAATGGCCCAAGCTGATTTTCGTATTTCCTCGTTAATTGGTACTCTGCACATGCCCAAAGCACCCTCTTCATTTACAATTACCCCATCCTTTATGGCTGGCATTTGTACCCTCTCTGAATCTGTGGCTAACAAATTTTGAAAGAATTCCATAATGCGATTTCTAATCTCATCCCCCTCCTCCATCATTCTTCCTGTTGCATCTTGCATTACATGAATAACATTCATGGCTCGTCTCTTCTTCAAGATTCTATATAGAACATTGATGAGGATTCCTCACCTATTGTTAGCCAGTGGAGTTTTGCTCACTGTGTGACTAAGCTAAGGTGCCTAGCAACATTCTTTCGAAGCCTAATCACCACTTGCTTTTCTAGCTCGACCAGTCCAGCATTCCCATGATCTGTTTGCAGATGTAGTTGCAGCTCATGCAAGCTTTGTTTATCTAGCTTTATCTACGTTTGGAGCTCTAGAAACCTTGCTCTATCCCAGGATTTTAGATTTTCCTTCACACTTTTCATCTTACTAGCTAGCCTAAACTGCTTTGAGCCCTCCACTTGTTACCCCCATACACTCTGTACAAGTGCTTCAAATTCTGACTCTTTTGCCTAGAAATGTTTTAACTTGAAAGGGTACCGCCTTCACACACTAGCATTCCTCACATTTAGGATGGCTGGTGAGTGGTCTGAGCATCCAGTAGTATCAAAGTATGCATTTGTATGATCAAATATTTCCAGCTATTTGTCATTCATCATAACACGATCAAGTATTCGAGCCCTTTGTTCACTTGAGTGGTATTCTTCTCTTTTGTCGATGCAGGAGGTCGTGGACGTGATCGAAAGCTGAAGGCTCGTTGACTGAGTCCAAATCTGAGGCTTATAGTTAGTTCCCCAGGGATTCCCTACGTCAGCTTTACCAACTGACTAAAGAGTTGCCACATACTGATGTTGTTCCTTCTTCGTTTGTGCTAGACTGCGTCTGTAATTGCACTGCTGTAATTTAGGTTTTTCTGCTTGGTTATTGCTTATGTCTTTAGCTTGTTTGATGGTTAATCCGTCACTAATTTTTTCGGCCTATCGACCCACCGGACCTGTCTAATGCGTCGAATTTTTACTTAATAAAAAAACATAACTATACAATAAATTAACCAAAATATTTAAGAAAATATGAATACTTAACATTTCTTTAATAACTTTTTACACATAAAAATGGTGATGGTGGTTGGCGCAGCGGTGAAGGTGGACGCCGGTGGAGGGGAAGAAAAGACGTGTCGTAGACAGGATAAGGGGATTTAAAAGTGGCGAAATTCCTCAGTTGGAGATGAGATTCCTGGGTTTGGAGAGATTTGTGACTTGTTAGAGGTTAATTGATGTTCAGGTTGGGCGGTCGAGATTACAAAAAACTAGTGGTGGGAGTGGGGTTGGTGTGGGGATATGGTGGAGATCCATGAAGGTGGTTGGGGGGGGGGGGGGGGGAGGGTAGGGGGTTGCTTCACTTTCTTTATTGAGTGGTTCCGGGGGAGGGGGGTGTTTCGCACGGTGGCACTGCCACAAAGGGGGTTTATCATCTTTTAGAAGTTCTAACACTCTCTCTCTCAAACTTGATTAAGAAAATACATATACCCTTCCTTTCTCTTTGTAAGCTAAAACTTGAAACAAGGCCAACAATGACGACCCTAGCACATGACGAAGCTCGTCGAGCAAGTGAAACACTACAAAATGATAACGGAGTTGATGAAATAGGTCATATTTTTCACTGACAACAAAGAGCTTGCTACAAGGAGAGGAACCTCCTCTTTGTCACATACAAAAATGTAATTAGAGCCAAGTCTCTCACCCCTATAGGGGTGAGAGACTTGATTCTTGAGAGGGGTCGGTGTAAGCGACTAGGGTGAGAGACGAGGGTTGCGAGCGAGAGCAGTGACAGCGAGCCGGTGGACCAAATCTGAGAGAGATGGTGCACAGGAGACTAGATATGAGCCGCGATGCCACCGGAGCATGGAGGCAGCGATGAGAGAGACGAGAATGAGGGGGTTTAGTGACGCTTGAGAAGCACAAATGCTGCGAGTGAGAGAGCAGATAGAGACGAGAGGAGAGAGAGAGAGATGAGAGAGAGAGAGAGAGAGATAGACGAAATGACGGAGATAACAATTGGAGAATGGAGGTCGGCAGTTGGAGACAATCGGAAGGGAAATTGGGAGAGGGGAGGTAATTGAGTGAAAATAAAACCTAAGGATACATATATAATTACATCTTAAAACGAGCAAAAGAGCAAGCTCAAGCTCGACTTCAAGCTCAAACTCGACTCGTTTTTAAATTCGAGCGACCTCGAGCCGAGTTTTTTCCGAGTTGAGCCCAAGCCGAACTCGAGCTACTCAGCTTGATTATCAGCCCTAGAGGAACATATCTTCAATCAAGAAAAAGGAGGAGACT
The DNA here is from genome assembly GCA_037127255.1 of Persicaria tinctoria. Taxonomy (NCBI): domain Eukaryota; kingdom Viridiplantae; phylum Streptophyta; class Magnoliopsida; order Caryophyllales; family Polygonaceae; genus Persicaria; species Persicaria tinctoria. The sequence continues at coordinate 32,936,584 of JBANSL010000004.1, read as the reverse complement.
TGTGTGAACATGGACAACATTTCAACCATTAGCCCTTGTGTGCAATTTTCGTAAAAGATATCTTGTCAATATAGCTCTTATGATATACAATGTATGTAAAACCTATCATAATTTTGTATATGATAATATTCTAATTTAAAAAAATTATAATAATTTGGTAAAAATAAAATTTACTCTCAACTTCACAACAAAATTGTCAAAAGGTTACTACCATTGTTGGGGCTTTTGTGATAAACTTGATATGGGTTTGATCTTTGGGTGAATATGAGCACGTTTGTTTCAACCAATTAGTTCAAAGGTTGCAAATTCCCATGAGGGAATATTGTTTAAGAGTAAAAGAGAATCAGTGGGAGGCAACTTAATGATTTTCATGTTTTTTGTAAGAACCGTGCAGAACACCATATAGAGGGAAAAAAAATCTCTCTACATCTAGACTTTCTTATTACTTTTGATTGATGGATAAACTAATACATAATAACTATAACCCTACACACCTATTTATAATAGAGATGTCGTATAGGTAGAACTTCTTATAGATAGACCTAGATATATATAAAATCTATCTTACCAATAACTCATTATAGATAAATCATCTAAAATAATATCGTATAGATAAAACCATCTATGAAAAGGCCTACTATAGATAACTTGTCTTAGACCCCGCTCCAATTTATATGTCTACCCATAATTAATAATCGTCTTATACAAAAACCTCCACATGGACAAATAATTTAGCAATATTAACGGATGAAAATAGCTAAAAGACCCTATTTTGCTACATGTCCTCCCGTGGTCCGGCCCCTCCATGAGCTCCTCACTTGAATCTCATCAAGTGATGCGACCCAAGAAACAGGATTGTCCAAGAATTGAGCTTTCAATTACTTTTTTGTAGGGCTAATTTTTGTGGTTTACGGACCCTAAAAGATAAGCATACGTGAAGTAAGATTCGTAGGTTTCTCACATTTTCAATCCTCTACACTCGATCTCAATCATCTCAGAATGATCTTTGACACCTTCACCTCTCATTCAGGTATCTCCCTCGATCTCTCACTACAGGGTTCGTTTTTAGCCTTTCACTAAGATATCGATCTTCAATCCAGAAGTAAAATGCTCAATTTAACTCAAAACTTGACATATTTGAAATGGAATTCTTACAAGCCATATATAGACTGAAAACATTATCCCTAATGGTTTATAAGTGATGTGAGACATGATTGAAAATGCATGGAAAATTTGTCCAGATTTGGAATGTTGGGAAGAATGTTCATTCTCACCATTTTCAAAGTTGATTCAACAAAAGTGTCCTTCATGGAAGTTGACCCGTTTAAAACAACTTTCCAACAAGTTAGAAGTACTTATAGACTTCCATAAGAATTTTATCCAACCAAGAGGAGCCAAAATACTAAGAGGTCGCCTATTAATTTTCTCAAATGAGAATCTGTGTTTGACTCTAACTGTATAACTTTATGGGACTAAGGGATCGAGCTCATAAGGAGAGGTGATACGATCGTTGGATGGAGTGATAGATTGTCATGCTCCTTAAGGGAAATGGTCTTGCCTCTCGATGGACATAATCGTATCGTCCATTGTTAACATCAAAGACTATAAGAATATTTTGTTACTCTTTTTTTTTCCTCTCAAGTCTTGTGAAATATCTGTTATATAAAAGAGGACAATATTTCTTTTTAAAGAAGCATGGTTAATTGCGAAGATAAAAAAAACTATATTGTAGAGAAAATGATTTTTTTATATCATTGCGAATGTTATGACAATTGTCCGTTACTGAGTTATATAGAGTATGAATTTGATCATTATGGATAATTTTATATATTTTGTAGTAAATACATTATTATCAAGGTGATTTCCAACTAGGAATGACAATGGATCGGGTGGTGGGTGGATGGACCCCATTTCACCCGACCCACCATGGATAACCAATCACCCCACCCGAACCACCACCCATATCCACTTCACGGTCTTCACCCATATCCACTTTCACCCATATCCATCGGGTAAGCGGGTGAAATATGGATGATATATGAGTGATGTTTGCTAAATACACATCATTGAATTCCAATAAAACATGTAGAGAAAACAATGGCTAAATTAACATCATTTTGCACATTAAGTCTTAAATGAGTCATCATAAGTTTAAATAGGGTGTCACTATATACACCGCAAATCCGGATTAAGGATTTGCACGTCCTTAAGGACGTGCTTGCACGTTGTTAAGGACGTGCAAGTCTGGGACTGTGCACGTCCACTAGCAATGACTTGCACGTCCTTAACAACGTGCAAGCACGTCCTTAAGGACGTGCAATACTTGCACGCTGTTAAGGACGTGCAAACACTATTTAGGGTTTTGCGTTTAGGGTTTAGGGTTTAGGTTTTCCGACGGTTTTGTAATGTTAATTGATAAAATTGAAGTGTTTAGCTAGTGGATTTGAAGGATTTAGGGTCAAATTAAATAGAAAACAATAATTGTTAAGGTTTTCATTCGGATAGTATGCGAATAACGTTACAAGGAACGAAAAAAAAGGTTTACATCCATAATTTTAATAAAGTTGTGGAATACAATCTAGGAAAATAGTAAAGGGTGACCGGACTCGGCACGCAAGGCTCGAAATCTCTCAATCTGAGCTTGAAACGGAGCATCCCATCCTTCGACGCTCGGATGATGATGTTCGACCCATTCTAGTGGAGGCGGCGGAAGAGGAGCGTTAGGACGCAACCAAATCTATGAGAACGGAAAATTAGAGTTAGAATATTGACATATATATGAAAAGCATGAATAGGTAATAAAAAAAGACGTTTGAAGTCGTACCGCGGAAAAATGGTCTTGGTTTCCGATGCAGGCTACACCAAGAGTTGCTGATTGAGGGTTGTTAGCAGGTGTCGGCGAGATCATGGGGAGACATATGAACGGATGATGCCAAGCTAGGACGACGAGAGGAATCTGATATACCGTTGCAAATATTAAACCCATAATGGGTAGCTCTATCCACCGTCTCCTATCACCATGCACAGCATCCGCCCATCTCTGGTAGTCGACGAACTGCTGGAATGGGTACCCTCCCGTATAACAACCGGCGTACAAATTGGAGTGATCCTCGAAGTGATTGAATAGTAACGTTTTGAGTTCCGGGAAAGCAGTCTCGTCGATCGGTGATGTCAAAGCCGCCAAAGCACGGTAGCCACAATGACCATCTCCAACAGTGTCCCTCACCGTCTCAATATGACCGAGCATGAAGGGATCAACGTTGTTTCGACCCCAGTTGAACCCTCCGAACACATCATCACGTCCACGTCGAGCTGAGGTCGCTTGTGGACGAGGCCGAGCAGCATTTCGAGCAGCACACACTTCTTCTCTCTCAAACCTTTCCCTTACCTCCTCGTATGGAAACGGGTTGGTTCTACAGGCATTCCTCGACCCCCGAGGCCTCCCCTTCATTCGGACGCTTGCTGATGAGGGTGGGTGCAGCTCATCCTCGCATACATCGTTGGAAGCCGTGTATGAAGATGATAGCTCATACGGCAGTGGGATGTCGTCGATGTCATTCCATGATAAATCCATCCAGAACGGGTGGATGTCATCGGCGGGTATCGGAGTACCGGAGTTGACGTATGCCTGAATCTCATGGACACAAGGGATCCCGTAACAAACCCTCCAATGTCGGTCCGTGCATACTGGAGGAACCTTTTGGTTCACGACGTCCTGCCACATCTTGTACAGATAATCGAAGCACTTTTTGGAGATTAAAGTCTTTATCTCATTGAAAAGGTTGACTTTAAACGCCGTTGTTGCCCATTTGAAGCGGTCGATCTCCAAAGCAATTTGTAGCTCATGCAGTTGACAATCGTTGACTCTATGGATTGCATCGATCACGATGCGGAAGTCACCAGTCGATGAGTGAAGTGTCTCCTTCAGAACCTTGTGTTGACCCTCAACTCTGTACACATTGAAGTGCATACCACTAAATATTCGATATTATATCATATTGTAATGGGAGATATGAAGTAAGGTTGTACCTGTTTGTCGTACGGGTGCCGAGATGGAAGACATTATCTACGTAGCATCGTACGATGCTCTTGCTGTATGGAAGCCAAACCGACTCTAAATACGCCACCACACTTGGGAATGGGTGCCATGCAGCGTGTAGCGCCCGACGACGTCGGTTGAATGATTCCTCCGACCTCGATTCGAACAGCCCCCAACAGTTGCCCTTAAAGATGCCAGCGTGGTTTAAATTCTTCGTGATCTATCAAACTATATACTAAAACTAATTATAATCTATCAAATTATATTATAATGCTATATTAAAATCTAAACTATATTATAAAACTATAAAAATAAATCAAACAAAATAAATAAATCAAAGAACATACCGGTGGGGTCGGGACCGGCGAAACATCCATAGTCCGCCGCTTCCGCGACGGTAATAGGTCCGCCTCCGCCACTCCGGCGCCACCACCACCACCACTGTCACCCCCGACCACCGCCTCTGCTACTCCACCACCACCACCGTCACCACCACCACCCTCCTCCTCAACCTCCATGGGCGCCGCCCCACCACCACCCCGGCCACCTGCTCCACCGCCACCCCCTCCCCCAGGGCTCCACCCCCACCACCAACCTCCTCAGCCACCGGCGCCGCCAGCTCCACCACCTCCTCTCTCTCCGGCGCCATCTCTCTGTCTCGATCTCTTTCTCTTTCTCTCTCTCCGACGACCTCTCTCTCTCTCTCTCTCTCTCTCTCTCTCTCTCTCTCTCTCTCTCTCTCTCTCTCTCTCGATTTCCCTCTCCGGCAATCTCTCTCTCTCTCTCGATTTCTCTCTGGAGATGTGAAGCGAAGACGAAGACGGAATGAAGACAAAGAGGCACGTCCTCTTCGCAATTTAGTAGACGGGCTTGCACGTCCTTAAGGACGTGCATCACGTGCTTAAGGATGTGCCCTATTGCACGTCCTTAGGGACGTGCAAGCACGTTTTTTAAAAAAAAATGTGCTTGCACGTCCGGCATCGGATGGCTCTCACCCTACTTGCACGTCCTAAAGGACGTGGGGATTTGCGGTGTATATAGCCGAAACGTTTAAATAACATTGTCTTAAACATATGACCATAAGTTTTAAACACAAACGAGAGTTTAAATAACATTGTCTTAAGGAAAATAAGACGCCCAGCAAAATCAAGACAAGAGTGGTAGATGACGAAGAGAGTAAGATGTTTGCAGAACGAAGTGCCGATTAGAAAGTTATGATTTAGAAATTAGAAAGTTAATATATTTTTTTATATAAAATATATAAATAATACTTTTATAATATAGATGGATGGTGGATAAGATCGGGTGGTGGATGATGGATCGGGTGGTGGATCGAGTGTGGGTGAAAAAAATCTCACCCCATCCGATCCCACTACCCATATCCACTTATTTTTCTTTTCGAGTTTTCACTCACTATTTCAAATCGGGTGATTCAAATTCGAATCAGGTGCGGGTAAAATTGACATCTATATTTCCAACCAGAGTAATAAGCTTAGGAGAGCCCTATGATTATGAAGTCGAATAGTATTGAGGATAATCGGAATCTACTACGTGTTCTGTTGAGGGAAAAAAAGGAGAAAGGACTACCGGAGAAAAACCGGGAGCCACTCCTTGCAACCGGCAAGTGGGCCCCATGGAGAAAGAGTCAGTAGCGTGATTTTTGAAACGGCAAAAGCGGCCAGGTCAGCAGCCGGTACGTCTTCTGTTGGGACCAACACGTGTCGGTTTCGTTACCTTAGGGTTCCCGGTCAGTCACCGTGTTTTGCTTTTGTTTCTCGTTTCGTTCCGTTTCCCCTTCTTTCTCATTCACTCGCCCCCATCCTCCCCTACTTTTGGCGAACTAAAATCGAAATCCCCTTTTCCCCAATTTTCCGCCCTTTCCCCTGCCTCCGCTCGATCTCCCCGGCCGTTAATGGCGTCTTCCAGCTCTGGATTGTGCGCTTCGTAGGCTCAACTTTGAAGCGATAGTCCTCTTCGTGTCTCAGTCAGTATTGTTCGATTTCTGTTTTTTTTTCCCTGGTGATTGGAACTTGTAAGTTGAACGCTACTCTTTGTGAATGTTCACGATAGTTACCAAGGCGTGATACAGTTATTCCTTTGATTTCTATTTTGTTCAGATTTTTTATTATTTCGGTGGTTAAATAGGAGATATTGCTGATTTTTCATTTCCCAATACGTGTGAATTGTGGCTAAGCATTTATCCTGAATCTTTGGAATTTTATGGGAGGTTGATAATGTGTACGGGATTTAATTTTGAAAATAAGTGGTTCTCTTTTATATTTCTTTTGAGGTGAGGAATTAGCTATAAGTGAGCGAATTTTTTTCACAAGTAAATTGATTTTTTTTACAAGGGGGACGGGATGCTTCAATTTATAGCGTTCATTTTGAGGTTAATAGAGTTTATTGCAGCTACCAGACACATTTACTGTCGAATTTCTTATGCTAGGTAAATAAAAATTGTGCTTTGCCACTGGGGCATCAAAGGGAGGAAGATCAGCAGGGCTGTTTTGACTCTTATTTACCTATCTGTCGAATCTGCTTGAGTTTAGGGTGCAAGGTGTTTGAAATTCTTCGCCGTATGTAGTGTAAATTTGGGAGGTCACTGTGTTGTCTGGCCCTCTAATGGCAGAAGAAAGCTCAAGGATTAATGGGCTGGCTTCAGGGTTGGCAGTGCTGTTGAATGGTGAAGACAGGAGTTCGCAGAAAAACCGTCTTCTTTCATGTCATGATGATCTTGGCCACCAATCTTTGGAGAGAACTCTTGAACACATATTTGATCTCCCCTACAAATCAATAGGTCCATTGAACTGCTCACTTGACACTTCTTTAGCTAGCTCGATTATTAACATTCACTTCTTGAAATACCACACTCATTCGCGTGCGGTTACTGAGAATAGAGATGGTGTCTCTATGGTTGGGGGCAGTTCTGGGTTTGCTGTCACAATTGATGAATCGAGCATGTGTGGTGAGCTGCAAATAATCAAACCACCTTTGCGTTTAGAAAGTTTGGCCATTTTCAGCAGTGTTAGAGCCAATGCTTCTGTGTGGAAAGGCAAATGGATGTATGAAGTGATCCTAGAAACTGCTGGTATACAGCAGCTTGGATGGGCCACTCTATCTTGCCCTTTCACTGATCGTATGGGTGTAGGGGATGCTGAGGATTCCTATGCATTTGATGGTAAAAGGGTTAAGAAGTGGAACGAAGAAGATGAGTCATATGGTCAGCCTTGGGTACCTGGTGATGTTATTGGTTGCTGCCTTGACTTAGATGATGATCGGATACTGTTTTATAGGAATGGTATTTCACTGGGGGTGGCATTTGTTGGCATTAAGAAAATGGGCCCTGGATTGGCCTACTTCCCTGCCGTCTCTCTTTCGCATGGAGAAAAATGTGATTTAAATTTTGGTGCCCGTCCCTTCAAATTCCCAGTTGAAGGCTTCCTTCCTCTTCAAAATCCACCAGCTGCAAATGACCTAGCCTCTGAGTTGTTGCAGTGCTTGTCTAGGTTGTTGGAAATGGAGCGCATGGAAAAGACTGATTTCACCTCTGTTGAGAAGCTCAGAAGGCTCAAGAGATTTGTTCCAGTTGAAGACATTTTTCACCCTATTGCCAATGCAATATGTGAAGAATTCTTTTCTATTCTTGACCAGGAGATAGACTGCACAGAATACATAGCATGGGGTTCATTCTTGTCATTTCTGATGGAGGTATATGGTGTGCAAGAACCACATGATCATAAGAGCTTAGATAAAGTTCTTGATCTTTTTCTAAAGTTTAAGAGCTCCAGCTTGTTATTTCGTCATTTGATTGGCGCCCTTTCATGTTGTTGCAAAACTGCATCATTGGTTCTGACCGAGTGCCCATATTCAGGCTCATACCCTTATCTAGCACTAGCATGCCAATTATTAAGGAGGGAAGAACTCATGGTGCTTTGGTGGGGGTTATCGGAATTTGAATTCTTGTATGAAGGGTTTCTTTCACGAAAAAGTCCCAATAAGTATGATCTCCAATTGTTGATACCTTCTGTTTGGTGGCCTAGTTCACATGAGGATTTGTCCCATGAAAGTAGTATGCTACTCACAACAACTGCTCTATGTGGTGCCATAAATAAGGTATGGCATGAAGTTCAAAATCTAGTGCTTTTTGCTGCATTAATCTTGGCAAATTCTTTGTATGGGAGCTTAAAATATTTGTTTCGTGCATTTTGAGCATGCTGTTGGAAATTTTAGATGAATTTCATATTGGTGATAGTGCAAAAGAAGATTTATCTGTACGATTAGGTCCTTCTGTTCTCAATATCATAGGTGGTGCTTTTAAATGTAGATAGTGACCTTTGATAGTGTAAATACACTTGTGAGGAGCATCAACCTTTAACTTCAGTGTCATCTGGCATATTCTTAATTATGGTAAAAAGATGTTTCTATAATTTGACAATAGAATGATGAATCATGCCTTTGTAAATTGAGCAACTAGCAAGTGAATCTTGGAGCAAAGCAGCAAGGATTTGGAGAGATGACTTAGTGCAGAAGACAAACAAGAAATTTTGGGTATCTGGAGATGTTGTCTCAAATGTTGAGGATTAGACATGATATACGTGAACAAGTTATAGACAGCCATACTCTTTGTTGAAAGGTCATAGTTATCCCCCTCCCTATCTCCTACCCCGTAATAGGTGAAATGGAAATAGAAGTTTTGGTAGTTTGGCCCAACTATAAAGGGGATTTTGGTTTTCAATTTCTTGGCTTTAAAGTTTACATGGTTCGGTTGGATTTGTATTACATTTTTCTTACTACATATTTAAAAAAAATGATTGATCTGTCTGTTTTTGGAGCATGGGCCATCTCATGTCTTAGAAGTCCTGAGAACTGGTTGGCTGCAGCTCTTGTGCATCTTTATGTTAATGCTTTTTTCTCCTCTGCAACTTTAATTGTACCTCAAATGCATGGAATCATGCATGTTGTTTCAGCCTATTTTCTGAATGTAGCATTTCTGACGTGACTTGAAATGCTGTTCCTAACTCTTATTATGTATGTGCTCTTGTTTGGCAGATAGAGGAGAAACACAGGGATCTGTGCTGCTTAGTTATTCAATTCATACCTCCTGTAACACCTCCTCAGTTGCCAGGTGCTGTGTTTAGGACCTTCCTTCAGAACCTCTTACTGAAACACAGAACAGGTCGCAATGTGTTATCACCTGGAGTTTTAAGCTATCCTGTGCTCGTTTCTTTGTACACAGTTATTCTTTATTTCTTATCTGAAGGCTTTCCTAATGGATTGTCAAAGACTTGGGGTGGTGACTCGAAAAATAAAGTCGGGTTTCTACACAAGGGAGGCCAACAAAGTTTTCCTGTTGACATGTTAGTGAAGAACGATCCTCTCAGAGTTGATATTTCTAGACTTGGAGGCTCGTTTAGTAATCTATCTAGATGTCAACCCACTACAGATCAGGAGATAGTGATCTCATGGGAAGAAGGTTGTATGGATGATAAAGAAAATAAGGTGACTCATTCTACGAGACAGAAGCCATGTTGTTGTTCAAGTTATGACACTAATGGCAGTAGAAATTATAGTGATCCAATCAGATTCAGTTCCAAGGCTTCTCGTGGACATAGCACTCCCATCCCTGGAAGGTCTGCTCATGTTGCTACAGAATGCAGCGATGGGAGTTTGAGTGATGAGATTACAGATAAACCAAGCTCCAGTGATCATTCTCATCCTCAATTTGAGTTTCGACCTGTCCAGAATACAAGTTTAGTGCCTAGGGAGTATAACTTCTCTTCAGCTACATTAAGAGAAGAGGAGCTTCTTGATGCTATGTTATTATTATATCACATGGGTTTGGCTCCAAATTTCAAGCAGGTTAGATTTCTTGAATCTACATGATTGTGAAAGTTGGATAATACAAGGCTTACAAGCTGTGCTGTCTCATTTTGGATTCTTGAAGCATCAAAATGTGCCATGCTCTTTTTTTTTTTCAAACAATTCTCTGCAAGTTCTCTCTTTGGCATCTGGCGTTTCTATGTTACTTAATATAGACCTCTTTATCACATTTTTGAAGCATTGAACTTCTCATCTGGTATCTTTTTTGTAATCCTAAAAAGGTGTTTGATCTCCTCCACACGTGGTATCTATTCTGTTATCCTAAAAAAAGTGTTTGTTTTGTAGGCTTCTTATTACATGTCACAACAGTCACAGTCATTATCCCTTCTTGAAGAAGTTGATAAACAAATAAGAGAAAGATCTTGTAATGAGCAACAAAAACGGCTTAAAGAAGCTCGCAACATATACCGTGAAGAAGTTATTGATTGTATAAGACAATACTCATGGTAAGCTAATCAATTTCCCCCCTTGATCTTTGTTTCTTATGTGTCCAAAATGTTGAAGTAGTTTGTTTATTAGTTGGCTAAATTATCGTTTCTATTTTTGCAGTTTGTTCAACATTAAATCTTATTTTGATGTAGCCTAATTGTGCATACTTGCTGGCAATGACAGTGCAGATGCCTTTGTTAAATGTCACAAAGAAGACTAAAGGCATTTTGCCCTTTTAAATTCAGCCTTTCTAAATGGCAGTAGCTCTTTGCCTAGAAGTCTTATACCCCCTAGAGATTCCAAGGCTTTTTGACTTGGGTAGAAATGGCATAGTTTGTAACTGCAGTGATAGATTGACAGCCTGAACTTAAATAATCTTGATCCAACTCTAGTTTTGTTTATTTGCTTGGTTGGGTGGACTTAAATAATCTTCTTATTGCTAATAATTTCCATTGCACCTTGCGAGGAGATAAGTCTAGTAAATTATTGTCGGTGCCCTATTCCAAGGTTGCCTACTTTTGTTCCAAATTAGCAGATCTCTCTATTTTTCATTTCTGACTCCACTTTCCCTTACAGTTGATTTTCTTTATGTTGGTACTTTGTCAAGTATGGTCATAAGATTTGCAAATAACTTGGAGCAAGATTTCTATCATATTTGACCTTTTATTCTGTTTCTTCACTTTTCTTTTATATCTATAGTCTCATATGTCAATTCACTTGGTTAAAATTTTCAGTCTTATGATTTATAGCACTGTATCCAACAGGTATCGCATTTCTTTGATATCTAGATGGAAACAAAGGGGAATGTATGCTGCATGCATGTGGATTGTACAGTTGCTCCTGGTTCTCAGCAAAGAGGATGAGTTGTTTCGCTTTGTTCCTGAATTTTATTTGGAAGCTTTGGTAAGTTTCTCTCCTCGTTCATTTGAACCAGTTTAATATACTGTCATTCTGAGGGGTTTCATTTATGCCAGTGTTGGGTATGACTGTTGGCTCATCACACTTTCATGATTATGAATGCTTAGATTATCTTCCTTTTTAATGATGTCACACCCACCTTTGGCTCTGTCTTTAGCATATGCCTCTTGAGTTGAAGACACTTGGCACATGGTCTTCAGTTTTACTTGGATGGGTTGTTTGAGCTCAAGACTACATAACTTCCCAATATGATTAATTGGGAATAATTGCACAACATATGTTTGTCTAGTTAGTTTACACATCGGGGCCTCATTTATGTTGATGAGTTAACTAAGTTAAGGTTTAGACTTTATAAGATGCTTACATGCATCTACCAAATAAAAAATGGGGAATTTTTTAAGAACAATGTTAATAATTCAGAATTGAGATAGTGCTGCACCTTTTGCTATCTTAGGCTCCTACTTGGACGAAATATAAAGTTACATATTGTTGATCATTTTGATGTTATTGCATAATGGAAAATATTTAACTATTTGATTATTCGTTTTATCCTGAATTCAGGTTGACTGCTTCCATGTTTTACGGAAGAGCGATCCACCATTTGTCCCCTCTGCAATTTTCATCAAGCAAGGCCTCTCTTCATTTGTATGTTTCTTTTATCTTTAAAGAATCTGATACGAACCCTAGTATAATTCTATTAAGTTTTAATTAACATCTTCACTTTCCTGCAGAATTTAGTTAGTTACTTACTAGTTTCCCATTCCCACTTCCTAATTTTTAGCCATTGCCTCCATGTTCTCCACTACCTAGTTAGTTACTGAATTTAGGATTAAGTTTTATTATTAATTATTAGGAGTTAGTTACTAGTTTTTCATTATAAAAGGAGAATCAGCTACATGTTCTAAGGAGACTTGAATTATTGAATTGAATACATATTTGGAGATTCTCCACCAATGTCCTCTTGTGAGATTCTTGCTTGAGTGGTTTTCCTAGGAGTGAGATCCTTGCTCCTAGTGGTTTCTATCAATTTGGTATCAGAGCAATCGATCCGATGGTGACGACCCATTACGCTATCAATCCACAAAACACCTATCATCAAAATACCCACCAACCAGCCACTACAATGGAGATTAGGGAAGAAGCGTTCCTGTTCATCCGTAGCTGGATAGAAGAAGCAAGGGAATTGTTGTTGTTATGGATTGAATATGGGGAGAGCAGACCCAAGTTTCCTGGGAGCAAATTGGAGTTCGAATTAAGGCATTTGGAGAACTGCTGGGAAGCAGTAATGGAGGAGATCCAAGAGGAAGAAGACGGGGATGAAAAAGAAAAAGAAATCAGTGAAATGGTTAGCCTCAAGGCTGGTATAGAGGCTTTGTCATCTGAGGTGGATAATTTTTTTAAGAAGGTTAAGGAGTCTTCGGCTAAGGCAGTCAAAGATGCTGATGTGGTCATAGAGGAGGAAAAGACTACTGCAACAGAAGAGAAGATGAAGCCAGCAGCAGAAAAGGAGATGAAGGTTGCTGCATTGACAGCAAAGGGGGGGCCTCTGAAGGCTTCTTCAATGACAGCAGAGGAGGAGGCTCCAGCAGAAGAAATTGAAGAAGATGTTGTAGAAAAGAAATTGGAGGTTGCTGAATTAACCGTAGAATTTTCACAAACAAAAGTCCCTAAGGTGCCTAACAAAGCTTTAAACCCACCAGCCCACTCGTACCCAGCTGCATTGCCTTCTCCATCTCCCTTCCTACAACCACAATCCAGCCTTCACTATCTGCAAACCCAAAGTCCCATCTCCAGCCCCCAAAACAGCAGCCCTCAGCAGGATAGGACCTCTCAACAGATCTGCAAACTCTCATTATCATCCATGTTGAAGGTCACTGAACATCCAATAAAATCATCCCTTGGACCAGAGGGAGATGCAATAGGGAATGTCACGTAGACCAGACTGAAGTTTCGCCTTGAGGACAAGGCGATTTTTCCAGGAGAATGCATTGATACGAACCCTAGTATAATTCTATTAAGTTTTAATTAACATCTTCACTTTCCTGCAGAATTTAGTTAGTTACTTACTAGTTTCCCATTCCCACTTCCTAATTTTTAGCCATTGCCTCCATGTTCTCCACTACCTAGTTAGTTACTGAATTTAGGATTAAGTTTTATTATTAATTATTAGGAGTTAGTTACTAGTTTTTCATTATAAAAGGAGAATCAGCTACATGTTCTAAGGAGACTTGAATTATTGAATTGAATACATATTTGGAGATTCTCCACCAATGTCCTCTTGTGAGATTCTTGCTTGAGTGGTTTTCCTAGGAGTGAGATCCTTGCTCCTAGTGGTTTCTATCAGAATCCTCCCCAACAACCCCCCCCCCCCCCCCCAAAAAAAAAGAAATAAAGTAAAGCATAGAACGTGAAGTTCCAAACAAGGATTTTTTAGGACCATGCAACATTGCTTTATTTGGATTTGAGATCTGTATTCTGTTGACATTTGTTTGTTAGGCTGACTACTATATATTACTATAAATACCTACGAACATACACGTATTACTCTGTTTAGCTGTTGGATTTACATGAATCTAACTTGAGCTATCATTTTATCTTTGAACAGATTACTTTTGTCGTCACCCACTTCAACGATATGAGGATTTCAAGTGCAGATTTAAGAGATCTACTATTACAATCAATATCAGTGTTGGTGCAGTACAAAGAACATTTGGCTGTTTTTGAAATGAACAAAGCAGTAAACCACAGGATGCCTAAGGCATTGTTATCTGCATTTGATAACCGAAACTGGATTTCTGTAACGAACATACTTCTTAGGTTGTGCAAAGGATCTGGTTTTGGTTCTTCAAAGCGTGGTGAATCATCATCATCCACTGTTCTTTTCCAAGTAAGAAATTTGAATACACCAACTTTTCCTCTAGAATGAGATTTGGGTTTGGTTTTGCTAAATATGATGGAACAGTTTTTATATAATTTTGTTGACTAAATATATTTTCTTGCTCATTCTTTATTTATGCAGAAATTGCTCCGAGATGCTTGTATTGAAGATGAAGAACTCTTCTCTGCTTTTCTGAATCAATTATTTAACACTTTGAGCTGGACGATGACTGAGTTCTCAGTTTCCATCAGAGAAATGCAAGAAAAGTTTCAGGCATGAATTTTTTTTATAGAGTTATTTGTTCATTGTGTATTCGTTTCTTGCTTCTGTTTTCAAGCGGCTCAGCTACTTGCTTTGAGCCATCAGTTGAAAAGGGTTGTTCTGGGTCATTGTTCAACACACAGTTGGTACCATTTACTTCACTTTCCCCTTTTTTCAACTTCTACCAATTTTGCAGGTTCTGGAGTTTCAACAAAGAAAATGCAGTGTTGTTTTTGACCTATCCTGCAACCTTGCTCGTATTCTGGAGTTCTATACGCGTGAGATCCCTCAGGCATTCCTTCTAGGAACTGATATGAACCTCCGTAGGTTAACAGAGCTGGTTGTGTTTATACTGAATCAGATGACTTCAGCAACAGATTCAGACTTTTTTGACTTGTAAGTTTGTGTGGAACTCTTGCCAAGTCTCCTTTACTGAATGATTCAGGCTTCACTTTTACACCGTTGATACATTGACATCATTGCATATGAAGAAGGCATGGGCCCTCATGGAAAAATTGTCTCCACCATTTGGTGTTTTAAATATAGCCGGATTCTTAATTGAAGTGTATCATACTTTCCTATTATCAGGTTGGTAAGAAGGCATGGGCAATCTATGGAAAAATTGAACAAGGGAATGATTTTAGCTCCTCTGGTTGGAATCATAGTAAATTTGCTGGATGCCAGTGTTGTAACTGTTGGGTGTGAGCAGAATGATGTTGTTGGGTTGTTCGCTAGCATGGACTGTCCGGATACCATGCTCTGTGGACTCCAGTGCATGCTGGAATACAACTGGGTTAGATCTCTTTTTCTCCCTGCATTTGAAGAATGCCCTTATTGGACTCTTTGGTTTTTGTCTTTAGAGAGGTCATAAATTGATATTGTAAATGCACATCATGGTGACTTGAGCTGGAGAATGCTTACGAGATTGATCATTTTGGCAGGCTGGTTTTGCCAAAGGAAACATTCATTTTGCAAAGCTACAACAACTAGAGGAGTTCTCAAGCCTTCTGATCAGCCAGTTGGCATCACGAGAACAAGAGAATTCTGCAGCCAGACAAGAAGCAGATTCCGAGGATACCACCTGTTGCATCTGCTATGAGACGCGCAGCTGATGCCTTGCCTCCACAAGTCTTGCTTCGGATGTATCACTAGGCACCTGCTCAACTGCGAGAGATGCTTCTTCTGCAATGCAACTGTTGCTGGTGTGCTGAAGATCACTGAAAAATCATCTTAAAAAGCTTAGGTTTAGTTTCTGCTGCTCTTTTTTATTAAAGAGTAGCTTTCCGGATCCGCTGCTGCTCTCTTTTGTTTGAGCAAGTATGGGAGATGGCAGTGAACTTGTTGAAAGTCTCATTGGCAGGTGAGGATCAATGGAGGGGAAAGCCAAATAGAGAAATAAAATGACAAAATAAAGCATAGTATAGTTGTTTAAAATCTGCAAACTAAGATTATGTATAGTAAGGTGGCAAATGGGCTATAAAAATTATATTAAAAAAAAAAAGGAAGAGGGCGTGGGTTCGGTCAAATGAATTTGGAATGTACCCAGATGGAAAACTGGATGTAGTTCTGATGAAATTTTTTGTAGACAAACATTTAAGGCACCATTTTGTAAATACGAGAATGTGAATCGGAAACAGAAATCTACTATTTTTATTTTTTCCCCTAACTTTCTCATTGCAGATGGAGATATGTTGTTCTGCCATGGATCTTCACTGTCCAAACATTCAAACAATATCCTCTACATCACATTTTTTTTATTTTTGGTACTTTTTTAATGTTTTTTTTAGTAGGCGAAAAGGGGGCGGTTCTTAAGACATAACATAACCCTGATCATCCTTTCGGATGATGTTACAGAATTCCCTATTCAAAGGGAGAGTATCCATATTACAAATGTCATTAGATCTAGCTATGAAATTTGCTGCTCCGTTGGCTCCACGAAAACAATGTTTGAACTCTATGTGCTCAAATTCCGATTGCATCTTCTTGATAAGCTCGATTTGCCGGTATATCTCCCATCTGGGCCTTGCATTATCGTTGATCGTTTTGATTACTTCCAAACAGTCACCTTCAATTATAACTCTACGTAAGCCTTTTTGCCATGCCAATTTCTTACCTGCGCAAAATGCAGCTGCTTCGGTTTGGATAGTTGAGCCACTATCCACCTGCTGTTGAAAGGTATCCATCACATTTCCTTCACAATCCCCGAGGATCCCACCTACCTAGCAGAAGCCAGTAGGTTTAGTTGAGCCATCTACATTAACTTTGTAGGTGGCCCTAGGTGGTTTTTTCCATTTGATCACAGCCCTTCGCATGTCTTGTTTCGGGGCTTTATCGGGATTGACATTCAGCCAATCCCTCGCCTGCATATAAGATCGAATCGCAATTTGTGATATAGGGTCGATGTTTTTATTTCTGAAAATTATGTTGTTTCTGGTTTCCCATATTGATTGCCAGACAAAACAAAGGTCTTCAAAGTTCGGAATCAAAGGTTTAGACTTTAGACGGTATGATTTCTTTCACTGGTATCAACTGGTTAATATTGTAGTTTATAGATTTACCAGTTAGCTGTTCATAAGCCAATGTGACTATTTTGGTGAAGGTGCATTGTTGGAAAAGACGATCACTGTCTTCATCTTTTTCATTGCAGAGGTAGCATTGGGACGGAACTCTATTAAAGAAACGATTTAGTCTTTCTTTTGTGGCAATTACATCCTGTGCTATTTTCCAAACAAGGTTTTTTATCCGGGGAGGGAGGTTGAGGTTCCAAATCCATTTTCCTTTTACCTCATTCTGATTGTGATTGTTTATAATTTGTTTAACCGATTTGGTCGTGAAATGACCATCCACATTAAGTTTCAAGATTAGTTTATCATTGGCCGCCCAGGAGGGAATTTTGATTTTTTGGATTTCGGCGACAATATTATTTGGAAAGAGATGTTGAAGAATTTGCACGTTCCATGTTTTATTTTGATTGATTAGCTGGCGAACCTTTAATTTAGGATCATGTGAGAGTTGATAGTTTTGAAGATTACAACCTATCACCAAGGATCATTCCAAACATTTATGGTTTCCCCATTTCCTACTATCCAATGTAAACCTTTCAAAAATTTGTCACGAAGTCGTAAAAGGTGGCCGAATTGCCAAGAGGGGTTAGTAGGGATTGCTGTCATTATGTTTTGATCTTTAAAATACTTTTCTGTAATGACTTTAACCCAAATATTCTCAGCATTAGTGTATAATTTCCACAAAAGTTTCATCTGAAGGCTAATATTGAGATCTTCTGCTAATCTTATGCCTAGACCACATTGGTCTTTTGGCTTACAGATTTTGTCCCAACTTATCAACGGGTTATAACGTTCTGACTCTAACTTGTTCCAAAAGAATTTTTTGTTAACCTGATCAATCTGGTGGAGCACCCCTTTGGGGAGCAAGAAATTCTGCATGAGGTAGTTAGTTTTAGAGCTGAGATTTGCAGTAATGAGGGTTACACGACCAGCCTGGGTTAAGGACGAAGCTTTCCATTTGGCTAGTTGTTTTTTGAGGTTTTGTATGGCATCCTGGAACATTTCATTCTTGATCCGGCGCGGGGTAGAGGGATACCCAGGTATTTTTCCAAAGTTCTAGCGACCGGAATATGCATTTCATTGGCTAGAGAGTTTGCTAGTGAGGGGCTGACATTTCCAGAAACTTGGAGAGAGCTCTTATTGTAGTTTATAGTAAGACCAGAAAGGTTAGAAAATCTATTGAGCATGTTCCGAATAGTGTGGATGCTTTTGTGGGATGCTGGTACTTTTTTAATGTTGATTTCACTTTTTTATGACGTTTTTTTTTTTACTTTTATATCACCCTTATAATGTAATGGTTTGATTCCACTTTTTTAATTTAATAGATTGATGACACTTTTCTAATGTAATTGTTTGATGACATTTTTTAATTCAATTGTTGATGTCGTATTTTTTAATGTAATTGTTCGATACCAATTTTTTAATTCGATCAATTATACACCGATAATATTTTTTATACAACTTTTTTGATACCTTATTCTTAAATTGATAATAATACGATTTTAATGATAATAATTTGTTGATAAGGCTCGATGTCGTATTTTTTAATCTAATTGTTCGATACCAATTTTTTAATCCGATTAATCATATATCAATGATATTTTTTTATAAAACTTTTTTGCTAACTTATTCGTATATTGATAATAATATGATTTTAATGATAATAATTTATTGACAAGGCTTGAAAAGGTAAATATAGAGATGTGGTGGTAAACACCAGAATTTATTGACAAGGCTTTTATACAATTAATGACACTTTTCTATACATATTAATAATACTTCATTAATGTCACTATTTTTGGAATTGACTTAAAATAATCATTTATATATAAATAGTGTGTCATTGATTGACCAAAAAAAAAAAATTGCATCATCAATATCAAAAGTGAACCATAGAAATAACAATTGGATTTTGGTTGACTTAAAATAATCATGTATGCACAAAAACGACTCGTTTTGCCCTTTGGTAGCACGAAACGCACCGTTGCATATATTGTTTGTTGGGCAAGGGGAAGAAATGGCTGACATTGCCGTGTGACCCAACATGAGGGTGCCACGTGACAACAAATATATTTAAAAAATATATTTTCCTGTATTTTTTGAATTCTAAAAAAAAATTAAATTTTTTTTAATGTAATTTAATTTTATATATTCATAAAAACCTCTATTCTATATATTTGAGAGAATTTTTTTCCGAATAAATAACACCTATATATTATCTTTGAAATATTAAAAATTTAATATTTTAACACATGTTATTATTAAATAAATAAATAGATAAATAAATAAATAATAGAATACTTTATTAAATATAAGGGAAATATAATGAAAAGTAACTTGTGAGTCTGAATCCGTGCTCACAAATGAGGTGACAGAGAAAAGTATTCAGAACTGGACTCCCAAACAACGGTGACGATCTCGTGGAGTTGAACTCCATTAAGTTGGTACGATTATCCAATAGAAATGTATCGACCATTTATTTATAATTAAGTGGTTAAGATTTAACCAGCTTCGGATGACCTAATATAGTGAGAGAGTAAGAGAGGAATTCCAGGGGAGAAGAGAGAGAGAGGATGGCGACTGTGAGACTGCAATCTCTGAAACTGAGCCCCGCAGTCGAATCGAACAAAAAGATTGAGCTCTCCGGAAACCTAACCGGTCGCCGGCCATCCGGTTTCCGGCTCCCACCTCGGCCGTTGAAGAAGGGGCTAGCATTCGCAGTCTACTCGTCTGGAAATACAGAGTCGGAGCCTTCGATTTATCAATTCACTCCGTCTGTTGGATCTCCATCCACTTCTCTTCATCTCTCTCAGTGGAATCTAACTCAACGCCACATCACCGTCTTGAATGTCGCTGCGTGTGTGGTAAGTATCTCTTTCACTTCCCTCTGCATTCATCTTTCCGAGAGTCATTTGTAACTCCCTCTCCGTTTCTAAACATTGTTTAGTATTTGAATCGAGGTTTGAGATTCTAAATTTTAACATTCTTATACTCCCTCCATTAATAGGTTTCCAAATGTGTTCGCGTTACATATAACAATTCATCAAGTTATGTAGGTTGATTGGGGAAAATTCTACATTTTCCTCAAATTTCACAGGCTGTAAATAATTTCAGTCTATAAATTGACTGATTTGGAGTTGTGAACTTACTTTCGCAGACTGCAGTCTCGGCAACTTGGCTCTTATGCTCTGCGATTCCTGCAATGCTGGTATACCTTCTTTATGTTTCTGGCAATTCCAGTGTTTTTTCGCTTCTATTTTTTCCCTCCTTTTAAAATAACAATTGGATTTTGGTTTGAATTGGTCATCTTGTACAACTTGGGTTGAGTTTAAGTTCACTTTTGCTTTTTTTGTTCCTCCTTTTAAAATCTATATGCTTTCAACTTTCAAGCTTCTATTATCTGAAACCTATGTTGGGGTATATCAAAAGGCTTTTAGGAGAGCAGCGGAGTCATTGGAGAAGCTGTTAGATGTTACCAGAGCAGAGCTGCCAGGCACAATGGCTGCAATTCGCCTATCTGGAATGGAGATAAGTGATCTGACTATGGAGCTGAGCGATTTGGGGTAAGTATGAAGTAATTTGAAACATCCCGTTTTTTCTGCTGTGTTCTCACTTCTCACTCAGTATATAGTTCTGAACCTCTTGAGATCCTGACATTCATATTTGAATTTGATCGACTTGAGATTTACTATCAGTTAGGTTATTTAGATTCTTTTGAGTATAATATTTTTTTATTGGATTAAATTGTAACTTAGATACATTTGGCGAATGCGCCATTTAATCATTGGCAGTCAGTTGACTCATCTCACAGATTATTCGTAGGCTTTTTACTAATTTTTTAGTGTGTAATAAGTCTCCCTGTATTTGGGGAAAGAGAACCACGGGTTCACTACATTCCTGTGCAATAAGTCTCCCTGTAGGATTTTTACTAATTTTTTTAGTGCTGTTTGGATTACATTAAAACAACCCAGGAATTGAAATAATCCATGAAGTAGATTTTAATATATGTGTTTGGATTAGAATTTTGGTTTTAAAAGACCCTGGACATTGTTATTAGAATCCCGATCCGGATCTTTAGAATCTTAAGATCCTACGATCCTACCTAGGGCTCCGATCCGAATCTATGCATAGGATCTTTTTTGTGTAGGATCTACAATGGGATCTTTAGAATCTTAATGGATCGATAGGATCTTACGATCCTACACGATCCTAAAGATCCTATTTTTATTAACAATATGTATTTTTTAAAACATTTATTTTGTTTCCTTGGTTGATTTTAGGGTGTTTAAAAGTACACATTCATGTAAGGAACATGAAAAATAGCTTAGAGACAATTGTTTTCAAGTCTTTTAACCAATATGACAAGTTCTAAGGTCGTAAATGTAGATTTTTATGTCTTAAAATCAAAATATATTGTGTAACTAACATTTTTTCCCCTCATTCTAGAACTTTAAATTAAGCAAGTTTGTTATATATATTTTTATTTTATTATTTAATTATATTTCGAGGATCTTACGATCCCCTAATGGGATCTTACGATCCGATCCACGTACCCTATTGTGACTCGATCCTAGAATCCCGATCCTAATAACCTCTTGCCCTGGAAGTAGAATCTCTGCGAATTCCAATTCCACCAAAATGGAGGAGTTGAAATTGCCGTTAAAAAAAAACAAAACTATAGGTTCTTGCAAAATTCGTCTATTTTTTAGCTATTGTGTTGAAATGTATCCGTCAAAACTCTCCATCAAAAAGAACAGCATGCTTCGTTATTTAAATCCTCTTTTTGAAGCTCCTCCTCCGAAAAAGCTCAATACTTTCATTTTTCATTATTCTGTTATGATCCTATCTTGATTGCGTTAAATGTCGTTGTTCGACAAAAGTTCCATTTTGATACAATAATCGCACTGTAGCGGGTGGTGGGTAAGTTGAAATCCTCCATTTTTATTTAGGGTTCGTTTGGTTCAACGTGGGAATTGAAATTCCCGGGAAGTTACTTCATGAGAATTGAATTCCCGGGAAATTCAATTGACGGGAATTCTAAAAATATGTTTGGTTGATTTTTTATTTTAGGAGATTAAAGGAAGGAAATGGAAATTTCCAAGTTAAAAATGGGGAAGTTGAACTTACCTAGGGGACTAGGTAAGTGAACTTCCTCCATTTTGGAGGAATTCAACTTCCCGCGAAGTCGAATTCCTGCGTTTTTTAATTTCAAAAATACCAACCAAACATAGAAATTTCTCCTAGTTCCTGGGAAGTTCTACTTCTTGGGTTTTTAGGTTGCCAACCAAACGAGCTCTTATTTCAAAAAATCTTTTCTTTATATCTTTTTAAACCACAAATTATGTATTTTCCCATAATTTAAATAAATAGTTTTTATTAATAAGTTTTACAAAAGTAATTTTACACAAATTCTCATGAAAGTTCATATTCAACCAAACAAAACGCTAGATTTTAATTTATAGGAAGTTAAACTTATTCAAACATGTTTTCTTAAATTATACTAGGAAGTTCAATTACCAAGAACTTATTTTCCCATGAATTAAATTCCTAGTAAGTGTACTTCCCAAAGTTCATCCTAACGAGCACTTAAAACCACTTTAATATAAACCTGGTTTCCTCGGATTTTTAGTGGCTGAAATGCCAATTGTTATACGAAAATTCCACTTTTGGACAGTCTTGGTATTTTATAAAAAACACAATTCCGTTTGGGTATTGAAAAAAGCTCCAATGTCCATTTAGGTTCATTTATCACTGAAAATCAAACTTTATTTATACTAAATTAATTGTAATTAAACTCTAAGCCATGTTTAAAACACAATGATAATATTTCATTTCATTTGGTTAAAATTTATATCTAACCGGAATGTGTATAAAAATCTTAATTTCAAGAGAAAAAGGAATAAATGTAACATTAGTGGGGCTTTTCAACTCCCAATTGGTAAAAATCTTTTTTTTTATTTTCCTTAAAATATCAAATTTTCCAAAGGGATCATTTCTAAATTCCAAAAATGACTTTTTGGCTGATTGTGTTTAGCAGGTGAAGACCCTGTGAGTTTTTTTTTTAGTGCAGACGGAGGGCTAAAGCCCTTATATATTATTTTAGCATAAGAGTTTCCATTTCCAGGTACAACATTCAGCAAATTAGGCCAGCCCACCGGCCAAACAGCAAATTCAACATACTCCCCAGCCCCCTGCATTGCATTTCTAGTTTGAGTTTGAATTAATATGTTTCAAAGAGTTTCTTTGCATTTCTGCTCCCCAGAAAATGTCAAGAAAGAGTATCTTAATTCAGAGCAAAAACTTCTTGCATTAGAAACTTCTCTAACATGTAAATACCCTCATCTCTGCAATTTCCAGACATATGATGAAAATATTTTCTTTTTCTTTTTTTATTTAAAGTAAAGGTTTGGATTCTCTTAGAGAGCTTTTTGGTTGCTTTGCAGGCAGGAAATCACAAAAGGAGTAAGAAGCTCGACTCAAGCTGTGCGTGTAGCAGAGGAACAACTTCGTGGGCTAACTAACGTGAACTCACAAGGTTAGTTTTTGCATTATGCATCATGATGCCTGATGAAAATCTCATAGTGTTTCTGGAACTATGAAGTTCACTCCTTCAGCACTCCTTTAGTACCAATGCAGGTGGTAACCAGTCCCAGAACTCAGCAAAGTGAGCCCGCCTTGGCTAGGACTGCAAGAGGCATAAGGGAGGGAATTGTGAAAAGTCGTTCAATGTTGCAAATGTTTTTTACTTTCACTCGACTCTCTAAGCTGGTTGTCAGCTATTTAGTGAGGCGTGCTAAACAAAAAGCACCGCTAAACATGTGAGTTTTCAGATACAATAAGTTTCAGTTGTATATATTGTCTCAGTTTATGGTCTTCGTTTGCAGGCTTGCTAAAAGACCTACCTTCGGTTTTCATTCTGCACTAGCGATAATTTTGTGCTTAGTTCTATTTCCTTTGGGGATATTTGGTATTCTTCCCTAAAAAAGGCCATGTGAAACAATACTGTATTTTACTGTAATCATAAAAAAACTTGCCAGTTTAAGAGTTTGTATGGTTTGTACATGAAGACCTTTTGTGGGGAGAAATGTTAGTAGTTGATAAAGATAGGAACAATAGAACCTAGAAGGATGAGGCCTTAGCTAAGTTCCAAGTGGTGCAGCAAATTTTGGGGGTCCAAATGCTACTATAGGATGGACCTTGTTTACACGGCTATAATATGTGTAGCTTTTTGCCAATCATCCTTTGATCTTGTGGCATTGTGGCATTGCCATCAAGGCCACTCACTCACATGAGGTGGTCCTCATGAGCTCAGATTCATTATTAGTAGCTGTGCGCCTTGGGGTCACTGTCTCGAGGGCTCACCCCCATTCCATGTACCTTGTTCATAGGCACTAACCACTCTGAAAGTCTAGGCTGGAATCCATCTAAAGAACATTGAGGCTTGGCTAGATTGGACATACTTTTGCTAATCGTCTTCGTCGTGTGCCTATCAGGAGCTCAAACGAACCCAGGATTTTTTTTTCCGCGGCCTTCAATTCTTTCTTGTATAAAAGGTAAAAATTCTAACAGAATGTCACAAAGTTTGACACTAGGACGAAGTAAGATTCTCTGTGCAAATTCAATCATACATTCATCAAAATTGTTCCTTGAATTGGTAAATAAAGAGCGGCCATTCCGGGGTTCGAACCGGAGACCCATGTGTACTATCCACAAGTCTTTTCTGGTATCAAAATTGTTCCATCAAAAGTAATAAAAGCTTCCCAATGGAGAAAAATCAAAGGCCCCAGCCAGCTAGTTAGCCACCATACTCACCTATCCAAACGGCCTTTGCCACTCCCTTTTGGGCTTATGTATACTTCCATCCTCTTCACAAAACTCCAAAACCTACAACACCAGAAAACAAAAACACCTTCCCAGTCCACACACTACAATTCCACCTTTTGGGCTTATGTCAGGATCGTATCCACGAGAAAGCATGTCAGCGCCCACCTTTTCAGTTCCAAAATAAGCCTGAAATCGACCAGAAGAGCACTCGATATCGACCTATCTAGTCGATATCGACCACTACGTCGACAGAAACTGCAAAACAGAAATAAACAGAAACGAACAGAAATAGACCGGTCGATATCGACCTAACCTCCTTGATATCGACTAACTTACCCAAAATCGACTTATTGTTGTCGAGTACTCTAGTGTAAAATCGCAATCTTTGCAATGACGGAAAACAGAAATAGCACAGAATAGGTGGGAATTAATTCAATAAACTAAAATACTTCCAAGATCCGTGTATCAACACCACAACGATAACCATGTAAAATAACACATAAAGATATAAAAGATCATGCTTTTCATCAAATAACTTTCGTTTTTAACAAATAGAAAGATAGAGGCTTTCGCATAAACCCTAATTGTTACTAACCATTTTTCACATAATTAATCCAAGTTGCATTAAGATCACTTTCGCTTTAATAACACAAACAAGGATCACCTTCAACTTTCGCAAAAGAATCATGCTCGTAGGGATAAAAGACGAATTCGCATCAAAAGATTGTACCTTTTCCGCATCACCTTACATGGATATCGTCGGGCTCACCCCGACCCCAGAAGTTCGTCGGGCTCACCCCGACCCCAGAAGTTGGGTGACTACTCGCTCTTCATCATCAAGAAACACATTAATAACAAAAGGAACTAAATTGCAGACTCGAAATCCCTCTCAGAATTCAGACTCGAAATCGACTCTGGGGATTGGTCGATAGAATATCTCTTGCTTGGAGTTTGTAAAGCCCTCTCAGAATTCAGACTCGAAATCAACTATGGGGATTGGTCGATATCGAGTTGTCTGCTCGACTTCGTCTTAAAAATAATGTCTAAAAAACCAAAAACCAAAAACCAATATCCAAAAATTCAAAAACTAAGTTCTTTATTTACAAGCTCTAGGCTTTATAGTCGCTAGGCCGACTTTCTCCATTAAGCTCAAGGCGGCATCTGCAGGGCCCATGTAGCTTGGGCTTCAAATATGACTCCATTCTTGTCCATCAGCTGTAGTCTTCCGGAATAAATCTTGTTCACCGTGAAGGGTCCCATCTTCTTCTTTTTGAACTTGTTAGGGAACCAATGATCATTTGATTTGGAGACATAGACTTTGTCTCCTACTTCGTATTCCTTAGGATCGTCATTGGAAACCCTGCATAAGCGCACATACCAAGGCAAACCTCTCCAATGTATAGATAAATCTTTAATTGAAATAGGAGAAGAGAGATCCATACCTTGGCTTACCTTTGCAGATTCGGTGTCATTCAGCTCCCGATGATCTGGTCGATATCGAGTGATATTAATCGATATCGACTGCTGCTTTTCTGGTGTAGTTTCAGTCGATGTAGACGAAGACAACTCAATGTGGGTTGGTTGATATCGACCAGGAGTGGTTGGTATCGAGTGATGTTGCTCGATTTTATGTGGCTTCGTCTCTAGTGGTGAAATCGACTCGACTTGAGGTGGTCAATATCGAGAAAGAGTGGTCGATATCGAGTTCTTCTGCTCGATTTCTACTAGGTCGATTTTTGGAGGTGGAGTCGACTCGATATGAGGTGGTTGATATCGACCAAGAGTGGTCGATATCGAGTTCTTCTGTGGCCCAGTTGACTCCGCTTTGTTGATGTCGAGTGGATTTTCTGTTTCTTCGTTCAGGATGGCCATGATTTCCTCCACCTGTGCTTCAATAACCCTTTTTTCCAGCTCATCGGGGGTCATATTTCTTACCTTCGGCTCCCCGCAAGTGATGTACCTGACTGATATTGATTTGACCTCTTCCATGGGACCTGCATGCCTTTCAGTTTTATTAAAGGAATACTCAATTATCTCATCGCTGATGTTGAAAGTGAGCACTCCCTTCCGTACGCTTATGTTGACATCCACCGTCGCCAAGAAATGCCTTCCCAGAATAATTGGACAAGCAGGGTCCTCTGCCAAATCAATAACTAAGAAATCAGAAGGGACAAAGAACTTACCTACTTGTACTGGTACATCGTCCACCATGCATGTAGGGATGACAACCGTGTTGTTCGCCATGTATAACTTTGCATCCACGGGCTCTAGAGCATCTATCTTAACTTTGGACCAGATAGATAAAGGCATTATACTCACACAGGCTCCCAAGTCACATAAGGTATTAAACTTGTATTGACCAAATCCAATGGTTATAGAAAACTTACCTGGATCTGGCCTTTTCTCCATGACGTCCATTTTGTTGCATTCCTCTGCGATCTCAGCCATTGACCGCTTTTTTCTTAGAATCTCCTTGAGGAACTTGACGTAGGATGACATCTCATTAAGAGCTTCTGTGAAGGGTATCGTGACATTGAGCCTTTGAAGCATCTTGATGAAACGCTGTAACTTCTTTTCTGCTGGATCCTTTAAGGATTTCATCTAGAACGGCAGCGTTTCTTCTTCGAAGGTGCTGATGTCGAGTGGAGGGGGTTGAGATATCTACTTGTGTCTGGTCGATATCGACTGGACTGGTCGATTTCTGGGCTGGCAGGGTATTCTGGTCGATATCGAGTGGAGACTGGTCGATATCGACTCGTCTCCCGCTCCTTCCTCCTCCGTCATTTGTCCGGGCGTTTGCATCTGTCGCCCACTCCTTAGATTCATGGCAGCTACCTGTCATGTAGATTTAGTTTTAGGATTAGGTTCAGAGGATCCAGGGAGCGTACCTGTTTATTTGGGGACGAATGTTGCCAGTTGACCGATCTGGATCTCAATAGATTTTTGCCAGATATCTATTTCCCCAAGCCTAGAGTTGACACCATGCATCTAAGTGTGGATGGAATTGATAGATTGCTTGGTGTCTAAATGATTCCTCCGCATCTCCTCAAGAATGGTCTGCAGGTTATCTTTCATACCTTCTCTGTCAGGGTGACTAGGAGCTCTGTAGGGAGGGGGATTTTGATGCTGGGGCTCGCGATAATAGCTCAAGTTCTAGTTCTGATGTGGCTCTGAGTCGTGTCCCCCTGCATACCTTACCTCTTCGTGGGTTTCCGCTTGATGTACTTGATCGACGTGTGGGCACGCAGTGGTATTGTGCCTCACAGACCCACATTCCAAACAAGGCTGATTTTTAGACAAGAATTTGACTTGTTTGGTAAGACGACGTACCTGGTCATTCTTCGTGGGTTTCCTTTTGGGCTTATGTGTACTTCCATATATCCTCTTCACAAAACTCCAAAACCTACTGATGATGCCCGTTTTTAGCGTAAAAAGGAAAGGAAAGAAAAAGAGGCTTAAAAGACTGGAGAAGCGGGCCTGGGAAGACACGTCGACATACGATCCGCGGACGAATGATGCATGCGATTCGGCCAGTTGGCGCACATGCCCACCACCCACGTGCCATTCCTTTTAGAACACGTGGCAACTTTATTTCAACAAGTGGCCAAAAGGAAAGAACAATCCCCTTAGGGGGAGGGCATGGGTGCTCACTATAAAAGGAAGAAGACACTCTAAGAATAGGTTTTTTTTTGGGGAAAACAAATAGGAACACCTCAGTCCGGATAGGGAGGGAAATAGGATTGTGATCACACTCTTCCTCGTGACCGCCATTTCTAACAGGTTTGGGACTCGATATCTGTCCGCGGACGACCCAGACACACAAAGCAAGAGAGAGATCCATATAGGACAGGTAATAGAGTGTTAGTCGAGGAATAAAGGAGATTCCAATTCTTATCCCTGGTCTTTAACCTAATCAGTTGGGGTGCTTAATATTCCAAGAAGCCATTTGATTAATCCACTACACGATAGGTGATGCGAGCCGAATCCTAAGGCTCGGTGGCACCAACCACGAGATCTTTGCGGATGTCGAGGATCTCGGGGTTCGAGTAAGACCGTTTGTATCCCCACTGGTCACCGCGGCACAGGTTGAGACCCCCTCCTCCATTTAGGATAGATACCAATAGGGGGGGGGGGGGGCTTCAGGTAAGACCGTTCACCAGATCATGCTATGAGAGGACACGTGGCTTCCCTCCCCATGGGAATGTGGGGCGGCGGGTAACACTTTTTCATTATTTCCCACCGCCAAATCCTGAGCATGCGTTCTTTTACGGGTATGATGGGTACCAGGCGTTCCAACAAGGGGACCCTTACAACGGAATTCCCCAAGGCATGTACGTTCACGCTTATCAAGAATACCACCAGCCAAGATTTTTTGATGATCCTGGTATGCCTCATTTCCATGAAGATAGACGCGCCCAAAAGCATCATCGAGGCGAGCGCTCACACCGTGAACATGAGAAGAGGCCGGACTTCATCCCCTTAGTCTTCACCAACGAAGTTTGCCTGGCACTGGTCCCTAAACGATGGAGAGATGCCAACCTCATGAAATATGATGGCACCTCTGACACTGATGATCACATGTGCCACTTCACAACCGCCATGGGGATCAATGAGTATAATGATGCAATGTTGTGCCGCACTTTCCCTTCAACTCTAACCGGCATAGCCTTGACCTGGGTCACTAATCTAGCCGCTGGACATTAGGAACATGATCGAGGAATACGACGTGGAGGGGAACATGTCTCCCCTCGAAGGAAGAATGAGTATCATGATCATGTCCCATATCGTCACCAGACCCAAAACCGTTACGACGAAAGACGCACAGATAATCGAGAAGACTATCAGCGGGCCTCGAGGTTTGAGTACCCATGAGAGCGGGATGAGCAACAGCGATATCCCCCTATAAACAGAGGCAGGGGACGGGGACGATGATGGAGAGGCGGCCGAGGGGGTCGAGGTCAGCCAGCACAAATGTCAGTTAATCAAGCCCCACGCGATGAGAATCATCGCGAAGGATCGCGAGTCAACCGCATCCCGGAACCGGAAGGTTTCATCGACACTCTGGCAGGAGGACCTTCAATCTCAGGAGCAAGCCGTCAGGAGAGAAAACGTTATGAGAGAGAGGCAAAGCAACCTCCATAAGTTGCTAGCCAGATGATTGCTTTACAACCACACTCAGAAATAGTTTTTGCTACAACAGATGCTGAAGATGTTCGCATGCCACACGCAGATCCGTTAGTAATCCATGCTCAGATTGCCACCACGACTGTAAAAAAAGTTTTCATAGACACCGGATCATCTGTGGATATACTCTCGTGGGAAGCATTTTCTCAATTGGGAGTGTCCGCGACAACATTGAGGCCTTATCATGGGACGTTGGTTACGTTTTCGGGAGATGAGGTGCAGGTTGTGGGCACCATAGAACTCGCAGTGGTCTTGGGAACCGCGACGTGTCGACGTATGGAAAATATCATTTTCACAGTGGTACGGATCCCCACAACTTACAACGCACTCTTGGGAGGGTATCTCTTTACAAATTCCAGATGGTCGTTTCGATCTATCACTTCAAAGCGAAACTCCCTATTTCTGGAGGGGGGATGGGAGAAGTATGTGGCCAGCAACCAGAAAGCTGGAGTTGCTATGTAACTTCCCTAAAAAAGAGGAAGAAGATCATGTGCATCGAAGGATCCGCTCAGAGCAAGATCGAGGGTCCAAAAGAAGACTCTCGAGTAGAGAATGAAGAAGCAAACGTCCCAAGAGAACTTGCACCAGAGGAAGAACTTGAAGTCAGACCATCAGACAGGGAAGTCCCAACCGCGGATCTAAGAACTATTCACCAGCCTTTCCAAATCCCTTAAGAGAGGATTTAAATGGGCCAAGCCCTAGAGACCGAGGAGAAAGAACGGGTTCTGGAAATCATCCGTCAATCCCGTGACGTTCGCATGGTCCCCAAAATATCTCCTGGGCATTCCCCCGTCCATAGCAATCCATACCCTCAGGATCCGCCATGATGCGCGGCATGTAGCCCAGAAGAAGAGAAAAATGGCCCCGGAAAAGTCTCAGTCAGCGAAAGAAGAAGTAGAGAAGTTACTAGAAGCCGGATTGGCTCTCAAACGTTGTCCTAGTCAAGAAGGCCAACGGAAAGTGGAGGATGTGTGTGGATTTCTCAGACTTGAACAAAGCCTTCCCGAAAGATAGTTACCCCTTGCCATCAATAGACGAGCTGGTCGATATTACTGTTGGGAACGAGGCTTTGAGTTTTCTGGATGCATATTCCGAATATAACCAGATCCGATTAGATCCGATGGATAAGAGGGCGACCACTTTCATCACCAATCAAGGGATTTTCTACTATAAAGTAATGCCTTTTGGCTTGAGGAATGCTGGGGCTACTTTTCAAAGAGCCGTAGACAAGATATTCCGCGAACAGCTGGCCAGGAATGTGTCTATCTATGTGGACAACATAGTCATAAGGAGTAAGAAAGCAGAGGACCACGCGGCTGACCTACAAGAAACCTTTGATTCTTTGAGACGAGGGGGACTCAATCTGAACGCAGAGAAGTGTGTTTTTGGAGTCAATTTTGGAAAATTCCTTGGCCTCATGGTAAGCCAAAGAGGGATAGATGTGAACCCTGCCAAGATAGCTACAATATAGGAACTGCGACCACCACGCACCATAAAAGAGGTACAGTCCCTGAATGGAGCTGTAAACTACCCGAGACATTTTTGTTCTTGCCTAGCGGATAAATCCTTACCATTCTTTGCGTTGCTGAAGAAGAAAGGGCCGATCCAGTGGACACCAGACCTCTAACAGGCTTTCGAAGAATCGAAGGCTTTCTTGCAATATGTGCCTACTCTACATCAACCTCAGAAATTAGAAAGTTTACAGCTATACTTGGCAGTAAAAGCAACTACTATCAGCGCAGTCCTCACCCGAGAGGGGCGGTACCCAGTCTATTATGTAAGCAGAGTGTTACAAGATGCAGAAACCAGATACGAGCCGGTGGAAAAAGTGGTCCTCAGCCTAATGTTCGCGGCCAGGAGGCTTCGTTCGTATTTCCAAGATCACCTGATAGAAGTTTTGACGGATCTGTCGTTGAGACAGATTCTTCATTCACCGAGCCTTTCGGGATGACTGACGAAATGGTCCATAGAGCTCTCCGAGTTTGAAATAGCTTACGTCCCCCGCAAAGCAGCGCTGGCTTAGATTTTGACCGATTTCATCTGTGAAACAAGCTTTGAGGATGAAGGAGGCGACATGCAGAGCAAGTGGATAATAAAGGTTGATGGGGCCGTGAACGCGGAAGGATGCGGAGCAGGAATAGCACTAACCTCTCCCAAGGGAGATCAGTCTTGCTTCGCTTACAACTTAGATTTTCAAGCCACCAACAACGAGGCAGAATATGAAGCCTTGATAGCAGGGCTCGAGCTAGTGCTGGCCCGCGGAGCTCGGGCAATCATGGTATATACAAATTCTGAAGTCGTCGCAAAACAGATAGAGGGGGTGTACGAGGCCAGGACTTGGCTATTACCAGACTACCTACGAAAGGTAACCGCCCTAAAAAGAGCGTTTCTACACTTCATCGTAGAATCCGTCACCCGGGAGATGAATGAACAAGCATACCTGTTAGCCCGGATTGGGGCAGCTATGTCGAAGGAAGTTGAAGGAAAATTCGAGTCTGAAAGAAAGGATCGGCGAAGACTCCTTCAAGAAGTGTATTTCGTCCAGACTGAGGGTTCCGAGGACTGGCGGACCCCGATTGTGGAATATCTGGGGAAAGGAATACTCCCACAAGAGAGAATGGAAGCCAAAAAGTTAACAAACCGAGCAACCAGTTTTGTCATCAATGAAGGAAAATTATACAAGAAGAGTTTCAATTTTCCAGACTTACTTTGCGTGTCTAACCGTGAAGGGAGCATCATCGTAGAAGATCTGCACGCAGGTGTATGTGCCAACCACCAAGGATGGAGAGCCTTAACTTCAAAAGTTCTGAGAATGGGATACTACTGGCTCATAGTCAAGGCGGATGTACAAAGTTTTGTGCGCAGCTGTGATGCCTGTCAGAGGCATGGGAATGTGAAAAATTTACATGCTGAACCACTTCAGAGTATCTATGGAGCGTGCCCTTTCGCCTTATGGGGGATGGATATTCTTGGGCCTTTCCCCACAGCACCCGTGCAGCTAAAATATGTCCTAGTCCTAGTGGACTACTTTACTAAGTGGGTAGAAGCAGAAACAATGGGTTTGATCACGACGGAGAAAGTTAGAAAGTTCTTATGGAAAAACTTGGTGTGCTGCTTTGGGGTCCCCGAGGCCATCATCACAGATCACGGAACTCAATTCGACTGTGAGAACATTAGAGATTTCTGTGAGGGCCTCGGGATAAAGCTGAAGTTTTCCTCGGTAGCCTACCCGCAGACAAACGGGCAAGCAGAGACAACTAACCGTCAGATTCTAGAAGGGATCAAGAAGTTGCTGGGGAGAACCTCAAAAGGGTGATGGGCAGAGCTACTCCCGCTAGTACTCTGGTCGTACCGGACTTCATCCAAGACTCCCACAAGAGAAACACCGTTCGCTTTAGTATTTGGGTCAGACGCCGTCATCCCAGTCGAACGCTTGATCCCCTCTGCTCGAGAAATGGCCTATGAGTCCAAGGCCAATGACGAAGCCCTAGAAATAGAGTTACACCTCCGAGAAGAAAGGTGGATGCTGGCGGAAATCAAGGCAATAGAGTACAAAAGAAAGACCAAAAAACACAGAGATCAACACCTCAATGCGTGTCGGTTCGAGAAAGAAGATCTGGTCCTCCACTTAGCTTTATCAGGCGGAAAGCTGGATGCAAGGTGGGAAGGCCCGTACGTGGTTCTTGAGTGTGTCCATCTTGGGGATTACGAGTTACAAGCTCAGGAAAGCGTGATCCTTCGAAAAACGTGGAATGCAGAACACTTGAAGAAATATTATGTGTAATAGTCGGTCACTTCAAAAATTCCCAAGTCACCCGCGCTACCAGTAAAGAAATGAAAGTGGTTAGTGGGTGCTTTTTAAATTCTTGAAAGACCTTTTTAGATTTCCTGAAATGTATCTATTAAGTCCAAAGACACTGGAGCTGGCTCCGCGTCGGACAACCGGTAGAAGCATTGATCTCCTGAAATGTATCTTTTAAGTCCAAAGACGCTTGAGCTTGCTCCGCGTCGGACCACCGGTCGAAGCATTGATCTCCCGGATTGTATTTGTTAAACTCCAAAGACGCTGGAGCTTGCTTCACGTCGGACATCCGGTCGAAGCATTGATCTCCCGGAATGTATCTGTTAAAGTCCAAAGACGCTGGAGCTTGCTCTAGGTCGGACAGCCGGTCGAAGCCTTGATCTCCCAGATTGTATCTGTTAAGTCCAAAGACGCTGGAGCTTACTCCGCGTCGGACATCCGGTCGAAGCCTTGATCTCCTAAAATGTATCTTTTAAGTCCAAAGACGCTTGAGCTTGCTCCGCGTCGGACCACTGGTCGAAGCATTGATCTCCCGGATTGTATCTGTTAAATTCCAAAGACGCTGGAGCTTGCTTCGCGTCGGACATCCGGTCGAAGCATTGATCTCCCGGATTGTATCTGTTAAAGTCCAAAGACGCTGGAGCTTGCTCTATGTCGGACATCCGGTCGAAGCCTTGATCTCCCAGATTGTATCTGTTAAGTCCAAAGACGCTGGAGCTTACTCCGCGTCGGACATCCGGTCGAAGCCTTGATCTCCCGGATTGTATCTGTTAAGTCCAAAAGACGCTGGAGCTTACTCCGCGTCGGACATCCGGTCGAAGCCTTGATCTCCCGGATTGTATCTGTTAAGTCCAAAGACGTTGGAGCTTGCTCCGCGTCGGACATCCGGTCGAAGCCTTGATCTTACAGATTGTATCTGTTAAGTGCAAAGACGCTTGAGCTTGCTCCGCGTCGGACATTCGGTCGAAGCCTTGATCTCCCTGATTGTATCTGTTAAGTCTAAAGATGCTGAAGCTTGCTCTGCGTCGGACATCCGGTGGAAGCCTTAATCTCCCGAATTGTATCTGTTAAAGTCCAAATACGCTAGAGCTTGCTCCGCATCGGACATTCGGTCGAAGCCTTGATCTCCCGGATTGTATCGGTTAAGTCCAAAGACGCTGGAGCTTGCTCTGCGTCGGACATCCGGTCGAAGCCTTGATCTCTTAGATTGTATCTGTTAAATCTAAAGACGCTGGAGCTTACTCCGCGTCGGATATCCGGTCGAAGACTTGATCTCCCAGATTGTATCTGTTAAAGTCCAAAGACGCTGGAGCTTGCTCCGCGTCGGACATTCGGTCGAAGCCTTGATCTCCCGGATTGTGCCTGTTAAGTCTAAAGACGCTAGAGCTTGCTCCACGTCGGACATCCGGTCGAAGCCTTGATCTCCCGGATTGTATCGGTTAAGTCTAAAGACGCTGGAGCTTGCTTTGCGTCGGACATCCGGTTGAATCCTTGATCTCTCGGATTGTATCTGTTAAGTGCAAAGACGCTTGAGCTTGCTCCGCGTCGGACATCCGGTCGAAGCCTTGATCTCCCGGATTGTATCTGTTAAGTCCAAAGATGTTGGAGCTTGCTCTGCGTCGGACATCCGGTCGAAGCCTTGATCTCCCGGATTGTATCTGTTAAGTCCAAAGACGTTGGAGCTTGCTCCGCGTCGGACATTCGGTCGAAGCCTTGATCTCCCGAATTGTATCGGTTAAGTCTAAAGACGCTGGAGCTTGGTCCGCGTCGGACATCCGTTCGAAGCCTTGATATCCCGGATTGTATTTGTTAAGTGCAAAGACGCTGGAGCTTGCTTCGTGTCGGACATCCGGTCGAAGCCTTGATCTCCCGGATTGTGTCTGTTAAGTGCAAAGACGCTTGAGCTTGCTCCGCGTCGGACATCCGGTCGAAGCCTTGATCTCCCAGATTGTATCTATTAAAGTCAAAAGACGCTAGAGCTTGCTCTGCGTCGGACATCCGGTCGAAGCCTTGATCTCCCGGATTGTATCTGTTAAGTCTAAAGACGCTAGAGCTTGCTCCGCGTCGGACATCCGGTCGAAGCCTTGATCTCCCGGATTGTATCTGTTAAGTCCAAAGACGTTGGAGCTTAATCCGCGTCGGACATCTGGTCGAAGCCTTGATCTCCCGGATTGTATATGTTAAGTCCAAAAGACGCTGGAGCTTACTCCGCGTCGGACATCCGGTCGTAGCCTTGATCTCCCGGATTGTATCTGTTAAGTCCAAAGACGTTGGAGCTTGCTCCGCGTCGGACATCCGGTCGAAGCCTTAATCTCCCGGATTTTATCTGTTAAAGTCCAAAGATGCTGGAGCTTGCTCCGCGTCGGACATCCGGTCGAATCCTTGATCTCCCGGATTATATATGTTAAGTTCAAAGACGCTGGATCTTGCTTTATGTCGGACATCCGGTCGAAGCCTTGATCTCCCGGATTGTATCTGTTAAGTCCAAAGACGCTGGAGCTTACTCCGCGTCGGACATTCGGTCGAAGCATTGATCTCCCGGATTGTATCGGTTAAGTCTAAAGACGCTGGAGCTTGGTCCGCGTCGGACATCCGGTCGAAGCCTTGATCTCCCGGATTGTATCTGTTAAGTCCAAAAACGCTGGAACTTGCTCCGCATCGGACATCCGGTCGAAGCCTTGATCTCTCGGATTGTATCTGTTAAGTCTAAAGACGCTGGAGCTTGCTCCGCGTCGGACATCCGGTCGAATCCTTGATATCCCGGATTGTATCTGTTAAGTCCAAGGACTCTGGAGCTTGCTCCGCGTCGGAGATCCGGTCGAAGCCTTAATCTCCCGAATTGTATCTGTTAAAGTCCAAAGACGCTGGAGCTTGCTCCGCATTGGACATTCGGTCGAAGACTTGATCTCCCGGATTGTATTGGTTAAGTCCAAAGACGCTGGAGCTTGCTCTGCGCCGGACATCCGGTCGAAGCCTTGATCTCCTAGATTGTATCTGTTAAATCTGAAGACGCTGGAGCTTACTCCGCGTCGGATATCCGGTCGAAGCCTTGATCTCCCAGATTGTATCTGTTAAAGTCAAAAGACGCTAGAGCTTGCTCCGCGTCGGAAATCCGGTCGAAGCCTTGATCTCCCGGATTGTATCTGTTAAGTCTAAAGACGCTAGAGCTTGCTCCGCGTCGGACATCCGGTCGAAGCCTTGATCTCCCGGATTGTATCTGTTAAGTCTAAAGACGCTGAAACTTGCTCCGCGCCGGACATACGATCGAAGCCTTGATCTCCCGGATTGTATATGTTAAGTCCAAAAGACACTGGAGCTTACTCCGCGTCGGACATCCGGTCGTAGCCTTGATCTCTCGGATTGTATCTGTTAAGTCAAAAGACGTTGGAGCTTGCTCCGCGTCGGACATTCGGTCGAAGCCTTGATCTCCCGAATTGTGTCGGTTAAGTCTAAAGACGCTGGAGCTTGCTCCGCGTCGGACATCCGTTCGAAGCCTTGATCTCCCGGATTGTTTCTGTTAAGTCCAAAGACGCTGGAATTTGCTCCGCATCGGACATCCGGTCGAAGCCTTAATCTCCCGGATTTTATCTGTTAAAGTCCAAAGATGCTGGAGCTTGCTCCGCGTCGGACATCCGGTCGAAGCCTTGATCTCCCAGATTGTATCTGTTAAGTCCAAAGACGCTGGAGCTTACTCCGCGTCGGACATCCGGTCGAAGCCTTGATCTCCCGGATTGTATCTCTTAAGTCCGAAGACTCTGGAGCTTGGTCCGCGTCGGACATCCGGTCGAAGCCTTCTCCTCCCTGATTGTATCTGTTAAGTCCAAAGACGTGCGAGCTTGCTCCTCGTCGGACATCCGGTCGAAGCCATGATCTCCCGGATTGTATCGGTTATGTTTAAAGACGCTAGAGCTTGCTCCGCGTCGGACATCCGGTCGAATCCTTCATCTCCCGGATTGTATCTGTTAAGTGCAAAGACGCTTGAGCTTGCTCCGCGTCGGAGATCCGGTCGAAGCCTTGATCTCCCGGATTGTATCTGTTAAGTCTAAAGACGCTAGAGCTTGCTCCGCGTCGGACATCCGGTCGAAGCCTTGATCTCCCGGATTGTATCTGTTAAGTCCAAAGTTGTTGGAGCTTGCTCCGCGTCGGACATCCGATCGAAGCCTTGATCTCCCGGATTGTATCTGTTAAGTAGAAAGACGCTGGAGCTTGCTCCGCGTCGGACATCCGGTCGAAACCTTGATCTCCCGGATTGTATCTGTTAAGTCCAAAGTTGTTGGAGCTTGCTCCGCGTCGGAAATCTGGTCGAAGCCTTGATCTCCCGGATTGTATCTGTTAAGTAGAAAGACGCTGGAGCTTGCTCCGTGTCGGACATCCGGTCGAAGCCTTGATCTCCCAGATTGTATCTGTAAAGTACAAAGAAGCTGGAGCTTGCTCCGCGTCGGACATCCGGTCGAAGCCTTGATCTCCCGGATTGTATCTATTAAGTAGAAAGACGCTGGAGCTTGCTCCGCATCGGACATCCGGTCGCAGCCTTGATCTCCCGGATTTTATCTGTAAAGTACAAAGAAGCTGGAGCTTGCTCTGCATCGGACATCCAGTCGAAGACTTGATCTCCCGAATTGTATCTGCTAAGTGCAAAGAAGCTGGAGCTTGCTTCGCGCCGGACATCCGGTCGAAGCCTTGATCTCCCGGATTGTATCTGTTAAGTCCAAAGATGCTAAAGCTTGCCCTGCGTCGGACATCCGGTCGAAGCCTTGATCTCACGGATTGTATCTGTTAAGTCTAAAGACGCTGAAGCTTGCTCCGCGCCGGACATCCGGTCGAAGCCATGATCTCCCGGATTGTATCTGTTAAGTCCAAAGAGGTTGGAGCTTAATCCGCGTCGGACATCCGGTCGAAACCTTGATCTCCCGGATTGTATCTGTTAAGTCCAAAGTTGTTGGAGCTTGCTCCGCGTCGGAAATTCGGTCGAAGCCTTGATCTCCCGGATTGTATCTGTTAAGTAGAAAGACGCTGGAGCTTGCTCCGCGTCGGACATCCGGTCGAAGCCTTGATCTCCCGGATTGTATCTGTAAAGTACAAAGAAGCTGGTGCTTGCTCCGCATCGGACATCCAGTCGAAGCCTTGATCTCCCGGATTGTATCTATTAAGTCTAAAGACGCTGGAGCTTGCTCCGCGTCGGACATCCGGTCGAATCCTTGATCTCCTGGATTGTATCTGTTAAGTAGAAAGACGTTGGAGCTTGCTCCGGATCGGACATCCGGTCGAAGCCTTGATCTCCCGGATTGTATCTGTAAAGTACAAAGAAGCTTGAGCTTGCTCTGCATCGGACATCCAGTCGAAGACTTGATCTCCCGGATTGTATTTGCTAAGTGCAAAGACGCTGGAGCTTGCTTCGCGTCGGACATCCGGTCGAAGCCTTGATCTCCCGGATTGTATCTGTTAAGTCCAAAGATGCTGGAGCTTGCCCTGCGTCGGACATCCGGCCGAAGCCTTGATCTCACGGATTGTATCTGTTAAGTCTAAAGACGCTGCAGCTTGCTCCGCGCCGGACATCCGGTCGAAGCCTTGATCTCCCGGATTGTATCTGTTAAGTCCAAAGACGCTGGAGCTTTCTCCGCGACGGACATCCGGTCGAAGCCTTGATCTCACGGATTGTATCTGTTAAGTCCAAAGACGCTGGAGCTTACTCCGCGTCGGACATCCGGTGGAAGCCTTGATCTCCCGGATTGTATCTCTTAAGTCCGAAGTCGCTGGAGCTTGCTCTGCGTCGGACATCCGGTCGAAGCCTTGTTCTCCCTGATTGTATCTGTTAAGTCCAAACACGTTGGAGCTTGCTCCGCGTCGGACATCCGGTCGAAGCCTTGATCTCCCGGATTGTATCGGTTAAGTCTAAAGACGCTAGAGCTTGCTCCGCGTCGGACATCCGGTCGAATCCTTGATCTCCCGGATTGTATCTGTTAAGTGCAAAGACGCTTGAGCTTACTCCGCGTCGGACATCCGGTCGAAGCCTTCATCTCCCGGATTGTATCTGTTAAGTCTAAAGACGCTGGAGCTTGCTCCGCATCGGACATCCGGTCGAAGCCTTGATCTCCCGGATTGTATATGTTAAGTCCAAAGATTCTGGAGCTTGCTTTGCGTCGGACATCCGGTCGAAGCCTTGATCTCCCGGATTGTATTTGTTAAGTACAAAGACACTGGAGCTTGCTTCGTGTCGGACATCTGGTCGAAGCCTTGATCTCCCGGATTGTATCTGTTAAGTGCAAAGACGCTTGAGCTTGCTCCGCGTCGGACATCCGGTCGAAGCCTTGTTCTCCCGGATTGTATCTGTTAAGTCCTAAGATGTTGGAGCTTGCTCTGCGTCGCACATCCGGTCGAAGCCTTGATCTCCCGGATTGTATCTGTTAAAGTCCAAAGACGCTGGAGCTTGCTCTGTGTCGGACATCCGGTCGAAGCCTTGATCTCCCAGATTGTATCTGTTAAGTCCAAAGAGGTTGGAGCTTACTCCGCGTCGGACATCTGGTCGAAGCCTTGGTCTCCCGGATTGTATCTGTTAAGTCCAAAAGACGCTGGAGCTTACTCCGCGCCGGACATCCGGTCGAAGCCTTGATCTCCCGGATTGTATCTGTTAAGTTCAAAGACGTTGGAGCTTGCTCCGCGTCGGACATTCGGTCGAAGCCTTGATCTCCCGAATTGTATCGGTTAAGTCTAAAGACGCTGGAGCTTGGTCCGCGTTGGACATCCGTTCGAAGCCTTGATCTCCCGGATTGTATCTGTTAAGTGCAAAGACGCTGGAACTTGCTCCGCATCGGACATCCGGTCGAAACCTTGATCTCTCGGATTGTATCTGTTAAGTCTACAGACGCTGGAGCTTGGTCCGCGTCGGACATCCGGTCGAAGCCTTAATCTCCCGGATTTTATCTGTTAAAGTCCAAAGATGCTGGAGCTTGCTCCGCGTCGGACATCCGGTCGAATCCTTGATCTCCCGGATTGTATATGTTAAGTCCAAAGACGCTGGATCTTGCTCTATGTCGGACATCCGGTCGAAGCCTTGATCTCCCGGATTGTATCTGTTAAGTCCAAAGACGTTGGAGCTTGCTCCGCGTCGGACATTCGGTCGAAGCATTGATCTCCCGGATTGTATCGGTTAAGTCTAAAGACGCTGGAGCTTGGTCCGCGTCGGACATCCGGTCGAAGCCTTGATCTCCCGGATTGTATCTGTTAAGTCCAAAAACGCTGGAACTTGCTCCGCATCGGACATCCGGTCGAAGCCTTGATCTCTCGAATTGTATCTGTTAAGTCTAAAGACGCTGGAGCTTGCTCCGCGTCGGACATCCGGTCGAATCCTTGATATCCCGGATTGTATCTGTTAAAGTCCGAAGATGCTGGAGCTTGCTCCGCGTCGGACATCCGGTCGAATCCTTGATCTCCCGGATTATATATGTTAAGTCCAAAGACGCTGGATCTTGCTCTGTGTCGGACATCCGGTCGAAGCCTTGATCTCCCAGATTGTATCTGTTAAGTCCAAAGACGCTGGAGCTTACTCCGCGTCGGACATCCGGTCGAAGCCTTGATCTCCCGGATTGTATCTCTTAAGTCCGAAGACTCTGGAGCTTGGTCCGCGTCGGACATCCGGTCGAAGCCTTGTTCTCCCTGATTGTATCTGTTAAGTCCAAAGACGTTGGAGCTTGCTCCTCGTCGGACATCCGGTCGAAGCCATGATCTCCCGGATTGTATCGGTTATGTCTAAAGACGCTGGAGCTTGCTCCGCGTCGGACATCCGGTCGAATCCTTGATCTCCCGGATTGTATCTGTTAAGTGCAAAGACGCTTGAGCTTGCTCCGCGTCGGAGATCCGGTCGAAGCCTTGATCTCCCGGATTGTATCTGTTAAGTCTAAAGACGCTGGAGCTTGCTCCGCGTCGGACATCCGGTCGAAGCCTTGATCTCCCGGATTGTATCTGTTAAGTCCAAAGTTGTTGGAGCTTGCTCCGCGTCGGACATCCGATCGAAGCCTTGATCTCCCGGATTGTATCTGTTAAGTAGAAAGACGCTGGAGCTTGCTCCGCGTCGGACATCCGGTCGAAACCTTGATCTCCCGGATTGTATCTGTTAAGTCCAAAGTTGTTGGAGCTTGCTCCGCGTCGGAAATCTGGTCGAAGCCTTGATCTCCCGGATTGTATCTGTTAAGTAGAAAGACGCTGGATCTTGCTCCGCGTCGGACATCCGGTCGAAGCCTTGATCTCCCAGATTGTATCTGTAAAGTACAAAGAAGCTGGAGCTTGCTCCGCGTCGGACATCCAGTCGAAGCCTTGATCTCCCGGATTGTATCTGTTAAGTCTAAAGACGCTGGAGCTTGCTCCGCGTCGGACATCCGGTCGAAGCCTTGATCTCCCGGATTGTATCTATTAAGTAGAAAGACGCTGGAGCTTGCTCCGCATCGGACATCCGGTCGCAGCCTTGATCTCCCGGATTTTATCTGTAAAGTACAAAGAAGCTGGAGCTTGCTCTGCATCGGACATCCAGTCGAAGACTTGATCTCCCGAATTGTATCTGCTAAGTGCAAAGACGCTGGAGCTTGCCCTGCGTCGGACATCCGGTCGAAGCCTTGATCTCACGGATTGTATCTGTTAAGTCTAAAGACGCTTAAGCTTGCTCCGCGCCGGACATCCGGTCGAAGCCATGATCTCCCGGATTGTATCTGTTAAGTCCAAAGAGGTTGGAGCTTAATCCGCGTCGGACATCCGGTCGAAACCTTGATCTCCCGGATTGTATCTGTTAAGTCCAAAGTTGTTGGAGCTTGCTCCGCGTCGGAAATTCGGTCGAAGCCTTGATCTCCCGGATTGTATCTGTTAAGTAGAAAGACGCTGGAGCTTGCTCCGCGTCGGACATCCGGTCGAAGCCTTGATCTCCCGGATTATATCTGTAAAGTACAAAGAAGCTGGTGCTTGCTCCGCATCGGACATCCAGTCGAAGCCTTGATCTCCCGGATTGTATCTATTAAGTCTAAAGACGCTGGAGCTTGCTCCGCGTCGGACATCCGGTCGAATCCTTGATCTCCTGGATTGTATCTGTTAAGTAGAAAGACGTTGGAGCTTGCTCCGGATCGAACATCCGGTCGAAGCCTTGATCTCCCGGATTGTATCTGTAAAGTACAAAGAAGCTTGAGCTTGCTCTGCATCGGACATCCAGTCGAAGACTTGTTCTCCCGGATTGTATTTGCTAAGTGCAAAGACGCTGGAGCTTGCTTCGCGTCGGACATCCGGTCGAAGCCTTGATCTCCCGGATTGTATCTGTTAAGTCCAAAGATGCTGGAGCTTGCCCTGCGTCGGACATCCGGCCGAAGCCTTGATCTCACGGATTGTATCTGTTAAGTCTAAAGACGCTGCAGCTTGCTCCGCGCCGGACATCCGGTCGAAGCCTTGATCTCCCGGATTGTATCTGTTAAGTCCAAAGACGCTGGAGCTTTCTCCGCGACGGACATCCGGTTGAATCCTTGATCTACCGGATTATATATGTTAAGTCCAAAGATGCTGGATCTTGCTCTGTGTCGGACATCCGGTCGAAGCTTTGATCTCCCAGATTGTATCTGTTAAGTCCAAAGACGCTGGAGCTTACTCCGCGTCGGACATCCGGTGGAAGCCTTGATCTCCCGGATTGTATCTCTTAAGTCCGAAGTCGCTGGAGCTTGCTCCGCGTCGGACATCCGGTCGAAGCCTTGTTCTCCCTGATTGTATCTGTTAAGTCCAAACACGTTGGAGCTTGCTCCGCGTCGGACATCCGGTCGAAGCCTTGATCTCCCGGATTGTATCGGTTAAGTCTAAAGACGCTAGAGCTTGCTCCGCGTCGGACATCCGGTCGAATCCTTGATCTCCCAGATTGTATCTGTTAAGTGCAAAAACGCTTGAGCTTACTCCGCGTCGGACATCCGGTCGAAGCCTTCATCTCCCGGATTGTATCTGTTAAGTCTAAAGACGCTGGAGCTTGCTCCGCATCGGACATCCGGTCGAAGCCTTGATCTCCCGGATTGTATATGTTAAGTCCAAAGATTCTGGAGCTTGCTTTGCGTCGGACATCCGGTCGAAGCCTTGATCTCCCGGATTGTATTTGTTAAGTACAAAGACGCTGGAGCTTGCTTCGTGTCGGACATCCGGTCGAAGACTTGATCTCCCGGATTGTATCTGTTAAGTGCAAAGACGCTTGAGCTTGCTCCGCGTCGGACATCCGGTCGAAGCCTTGATCTCCCGGATTGTATCTGTTAAGTCCTAAGATGTTGGAGCTTGCTCTGCGTCGGACATCCGGTCGAAGCCTTGATCTCCCGGATTGTATCTGTTAAAGTCCAAAGACGCTAGAGCTTGCTCTGTGTCGGACATCCGGTCGAAGCCTTGATCTCCCAGATTGTATCTGTTAAGTCCAAAGACGTTGGAGCTTACTCCGCGTCGGACATCTGGTCGAAGCCTTGATCTCCCGGATTGTATCTGTTAAGTCCAAAAGACGCTGGAGCTTACTCCGCGTCGGACATCCGGTCGAAGCCTTGATCTCCCGGATTGTATCTGTTAAGTTCAAAGACGTTGGAGCTTGCTCCGCGTCGGACATTCGGTCGAAGCCTTGATCTCCCGAATTGTATCGGTTAAGTCTAAAGACGCTGGAGCTTGGTCCGCGTTGGACATCCGTTCGAAGCCTTGATCTCCCGGATTGTATCTGTTAAGTCCAAAGACGCTGGAACTTGCTCCGCATCGGACATCCGGTCGAAGCCTTGATCTCTCGGATTGTATCTGTTAAGTCTACAGACGCTGGAGCT
Source organism: Persicaria tinctoria (assembly GCA_037127255.1). Lineage (NCBI taxonomy): Eukaryota > Viridiplantae > Streptophyta > Magnoliopsida > Caryophyllales > Polygonaceae > Persicaria > Persicaria tinctoria. The sequence continues at coordinate 32,892,006 of JBANSL010000004.1, read as the reverse complement.
TGCTCCGCGTCGGACATCTGGTCGAAGCCTTAATCTCCCGGATTTTATCTGTTAAAGTCCAAAGATGCTGGAGCTTGCTCCGCGTCGGACATCCGGTCGAATCCTTGATCTCCCGGATTGTATATGTTAAGTCCAAAGACGCTGGATCTTGCTCTATGTCGGACATCCGGTCGAAGCCTTGATCTCCCGGATTGTATCTGTTAAGTCCAAAGACGCTGGAGCTTACTCCGCGTCGGACATCCGGTCGAAGCCTTGATCTCCCGGATTGTATCTGTTAAGTTCAAAGACGTTGGAGCTTGCTCCGCTTCGGACATTCGGTCGAAGCATTGATCTCCCGGATTGTATCGGTTAAGTCTAAAGACGCTGGAGCTTGGTCCGCGTCGGACATCCGGTCGAAGCCTTGATCTCCCGGATTGTATCTGTTAAGTCCAAAAACGCTGGAACTTGCTCCGCATCGGACATCCGGTCGAAGCCTTGATCTCCTAGATTGTATCTGTTAAATCTGAAGACGCTGGAGCTTACTCCGCGTCGGATATCCGGTCGAAGCCTTGATCTCCCAGATTGTATCTGTTAAAGTCAAAAGACGCTGGAGCTTGCTCCGCGTCGGAAATCCGGTCGAAGCCTTGATCTCCCGGATTGTATCTGTTAAGTCTAAAAACGCTAGAGCTTGCTCCGCGTCGGACATTCGGTCGAAGCCTTGATCTCCCGGATTGTATCTGTTAAGTCTAAAGACGCTGAAGCTTGCTCCGCGCCGGACATACGGTCGAACCCTTGATCTCCCGAATTGTATCTGTTAAGTCCAAAGACGCTGGAGCTTTCTCCGCGACGGACATCTCGTCGAAGCATTAATCTCCCGGATTGAATCTGTTAAAGTCCAAAGACGCTGGAGCGTGCTCCGCATCGGACAACCGGTCGAAGCCTTGATCTCCCGGATTGTATCTGTTAAGTCCAAAGACGCTGGAGCTTGCTCCCCGTCGGACATTCGGTCGAAGCCTTGATCTCCCGAATTGTATCGGTTAAGTCTAAAGTTGCTGGAGCTTGGTCCGCGTCGGACATCCGTTCGAAGCCTTGATCTTCCAGATTGTATCTGTTAAGTCCAAAGACGCTGGAACTTGCTCCGCATCGGACATCTGGTCGAAGCCTTGATCTCTCGGATTGTATCTGTTAAGTCTACAGACGATGGAGCTTGCTCCGCGTCGGACATCCGGTCGAAGCCTTAATCTCCCGGATTTTATCTGTTAAAGTCCAAAGATGCAGGAGCTTGCGCCGCGTCGGACATCCGGTCGAATCCTTGATCTCCCGGATTGTATTTGTTAAGTACAAAGACGCTAGAGCTTGCTTCGTGTCGGACATCCGGTCGAAGCCTTGATCTCCCGGATTGTATCTGTTAAGTCCAAAGACGCCGGAGCTTGCCCTGCGTCGGACATCCGGTCGAAGCCTTGATCTCACGGATTGTATCTGTTAAGTCTAAAGACGCTGAAGCTTGCTCCGCGCCGGACATCCGGTCGAAGCCTTGATCTCCCGGATTGTATCTGTTAAGTCCAAAGATGCTGGAGCTTTCTCCGCGACGGACATCCGGTCGAATCCTTGATCTCCCGAATTATATATGTTAAGTCCAAAGACGCTGGATCTTGGTCTGTGTCGGACATCCGATCGAAGCCTTGATCTCCCAGATTGTATCTGTTAAGTCGAAAGACACTGGAGCTTACTCCGCGTCGGACATCCGGTGGAAGCCTTGATCTCCCGGATTGTATCTCTTAAGTCCGAAGTCACTGGAGCTTGCTCCGCGTCGGATATCCGGTCGAAGCCTTGATCTCCCAGATTGTATCTGTTAAAGTCAAAAGACGCTGGAGCTTGCTCCGCGTCGGATATCCGGTCGAAGCCTTGATCTCCCAGATTGTATCTGTTAAAGTCAAAAGACGCTGGAGCTTGCTCTGCGTCGGAAATCCGGTCGAAGCCTTGATCTCCCGGATTGTATCTGTTAAGTCTAAAGACGCTAGAGCTTGCTCCGCGTCGGACATTCGGTCGAAGCCTTGATCTCCCGGATTGTATCTGTTAAGTCTAAAGACGCTGAAGCTTGCTCCGCGCCGGACATACGGTCGAAGCCTTGATCTCCCGAATTGTATCTGTTAAGTCCAAAGACGCTGGAGCTTTCTCCGCGACGGACATCTGGTCGAAGCCTTAATCTCCCGGATTGAATCCGTTAAAGTCCAAAGACGCTGGAGCTTGCTCCGCATCGGACAACCGGTCGAAGCCTTGATCTCCCGGATTGTATCTGTTAAGTCCAAAGACGCTGGAGCTTGCTCCGCGTCGGACATTCGGTCGAAGCCTTGATCTCCCGAATTGTATCGGTTAAGTCTAAAGTTGCTGGAGCTTGGTCCGCGTCGGACATCCGTTCGAAGCCTTGATCTTCCGGATTGTATCTGTTAAGTCCAAAGACGCTGGAACTTGCTCCGCATCGGACATCCGGTCGAAGCCTTGATCTCTCGGATTGTATTTGTTAAGTCTACAGACGATGGAGCTTGCTCCGCGTCGGACATCCGGTCGAAGCCTTAATCTCCCGGATTTTATCTGTTAAAGTCCAAAGATGCCGGAGCTTGCTCCGCGTCGGACATCCGGTCGAATCCTTGATCTCCCGGATTGTATTTGTTAAGTACAAATACGCTGGAGCTTGCTTCGTGTCGGACATCCGGTCGAAGCCTTGATCTCCCGGATTGTATCTGTTAAGTCCAAAGACGCCAGAGCTTGCCCTGCGTCGGACATCCGGTCGAAGCCTTGATCTCACGGATTGTATCTGTTAAGTCTAAAGACGCTGAAGCTTGCTCCGCGCGGACATCCGGTCGAAGCCTTGATCTCCCGGATTGTATCTGTTATGTCCAACGACGCTGGAGCTTTCTCCGCGACGGACATCCGGTCGAATCCTTGATCTCCCGAATTATATATGTTAAGTCCAAAGACGCTGGATCTTGCTCTGTGTCGGACATCCGGTCGAAGCCTTGATCTGCCAGATTGTATCTGTTAAGTCCAAAGACGCTGGAGCTTACTCCGCGTCGGACATCCGGTGGAAGCCTTGATCTCCCGGATTGTATCTCTTAAGTCCGAAGTCGCTGGAGCTTGCTCCGCGTTGGACATCCGGTCGAAGCCTTGTTCTCCCTGATTGTATCTGTTAAGTCCAAAGACGTTGGAGCTTGCTCCGCGTCGGACATCCGGTCGAAGCCTTGATCTCCCGGATTGTATCGGTTAAGTCTAAAGACGCTAGAGCTTGCTCCGCGTCGGACATCCGGTCGAATCCTTGATCTCCCGGATTGTATCTGTTAAGTCTACAGACGATGGAGCTTGCTCCGCGTCAGACATCCGGTCGAAGCCTTAATCTCCCGGATTTTATCTATTAAAGTCCAAAGATGCTGGAGCTTGCTCCGCGTCGGACATCCGGTCGAATCCTTGATCTCCCGGATTATATATGTTAAGTCCAAAGACGCTGGATCTTGCTCTGTGTCGGATATCCGGTCGAAGCCTTGATCTCCCAGATTGTATTTGTTAAGTCCAAAGACGCTAGAGCTTACTCCGCGCCGGACATACGGTCGAAGCCTTGATCTCCCGGATTGTATCTGTTAAGTCCAAAGACGCTGGAGCTTTCTCCGCGACGGACATCTGGTCGAAGCCTTAATCTCCCGGATTGAGTCTGTTAAAGTCCAAAGACACTGGAGCTTGCTCCGCATCGGACATCCGGTCAAAGCCTTGATCTCCCGGATTGTATCTCTTAAGTCCAAAGACGTTGGAGCTTGCTCCGCGTCGGACATTCGGTCGAAGCCTTGATCTCCCGAATTGTATCGGTTAAGTCTAAAGTTGCTGGAGCTTGGTCCGCGTCGGACATCCGTTCGAAGCCTTGATCTTCCGGATTGTATCTGTTAAGTCCAAAGACGCTGGAACTTGCTCCGCATCGGACATCCGGTCGAAGCCTTAATCTCCCGGATTGTATCTGTTAAGTCTAAAGACGCTAGAGCTTGCTCCGCGTCGGACATCCGGTCGAATCCTTGATATCCCGGATTGTATCTTTTAAGTCCATTGACTCTGGAGCTTGCTCCGCGTCGGAGATCCGGTCGAAGCCTTAATCTCCTGAATTGTATCTGTTAAAGTCCAAAGACGCTGGAGCTTGCTCTGCGTCGGACATCCGGTCGAAGTCTTGATCTCCTAGATTGTATCTGTTAAATCTGAAGACGCTGGAGCTTACTCCGCGTCGGATATCCGGTCGAAGCCTTGATCTCCTAGATTGTATCTGTTAAAGTCAAAAGACGCTGGAGCTTGCTCCGCGTCGGAAATCCGGTCGAAGCCTTGATCTCCCGGATTGTATCTGTTAAGTCTAAAGACGCTGAAGCTTGCTCCGCGCCGGACATACGGTCGAAGCCTTGATCTCCCGAATTGTATCTGTTAAGTCCAAAGACGCTGGAGCTTTCTCCACGACGGACATCTGGTCGAAGCCTTAATCTCCCGGATTGAATCTGTTAAAGTCCAAAGACGCTGGAGCTTGCTCCGCATCGGACAACCGGTCGAAGCCTTGATCTCCCGGATTGTATCTGTTAAGTCCAAAGACGCTGGAGCTTGCTCCGCGTCGGACATTCGGTCGAAGCCTTGATCTCCCGAATTGTATCTGTTAAGTCCAAAGACGCTGGAGCTTTCTCCACGACGGACATCTGGTCGAAGCCTTAATCTCCCGGATTAAATCTGTTAAAGTCCAAAGACGCTGGAGCTTGCTCCGCATCGGACAACCGGTCGAAGCCTTGATCTCCCGGATTGTATCTGTTAAGTCCAAAGACGCTGGAGCTTGCTCCGCGTCGGACATTCGGTCGAAGCCTTGATCTCCCGAATTGTATCGGTTAAGTCTAAAGTTGCTGGAGCTTGGTCCGCGTCGGACATCCGTTCGAAGCCTTGATCTTCCGGATTGTATCTGTTAAGTCCAAAGACGCTGGAACTTGCTCCGCATCGGACATCCGGTCGAAGCCTTGATCTCTCGGATTGTATCTGTTAAGTCTACAGACGATGGAGCTTGCTCCGTGTCGGACATCCGGTCGAAGCCTTAATCTCCCGGATTTTATCTGTTTAAGTCCAAAGATGCTGGAGCTTGCTCCGCGTCGGACATCCGGTCGAATCCTTGATCTCCCGGATTGTATTTGTTAAGTACAAAGACGCTGGAGCTTGCTTCGTGTCGGACATCCGGTCGAAGCCTTGATCTCCCGGATTGTATCTGTTAAGTCCAAAGACGCCGGAACTTGCCCTGCGTCGGACATCCGGTCGAAGCCTTGATCTGACGGATTGTATCTGTTAAGTATAAAGACGCTGAAGCTTGCTCCGCGCCGGACATCCGGTCGAAGCCTTGATCTCCCGGATTGTATCTGTTAAGTCCAAAGACGCTGGAGCTTTCTCCGCGACGGACATCCGGTCGAATCCTTGATCTCCCGAATTATATATGTTAAGTCCAAAGACGCTGGATCTTGCTCTGTGTCGGACATCCGGTCGAAGCCTTGATCTCCCAGATTGTATCTGTTAAGTCCAAAGACGCTAGAGCTTACTCCGCGTCGGACATCCGGTGGAAGCCTTGATCTCCCGGATTGTATCTCTTAAGTCCGAAGTCGCTGGAGCTTGCTCCGCGTCGGACATCCGGTCGAAGCCTTGTTTTCCCTGATTGTATCTGTTAAGTCCAAAGACGTTGGAGCTTGCTCCGCGTCGGACATCCGGTCGAAGCCTTGATCTCCCGGATTGTATCGGTTAAGTCTAAAGACGCTAGAGCTTGCTCCACGTCGGACATCTGGTCGAATCCTTGATCTCCCGGATTGTATCTGTTAAGTCTACAGACGATGGAGCTTGCTCCGCGTCGGACATCCGGTCGAAGCCTTAATCTCCCGGATTTTATCTATTAAAGTCCAAAGATGCTGGAGCTTGCTCCGCGTCGGACATCCGGTCGAATCCTTGATCTCCCGGATTATATATGTTAAGTCCAAAGACGCTGGATCTTGCTCTGTGTCGGACATCCGGTCGAAGCCTTGATCTCCCAGATTGTATCTGTTAAGTCCAAAGACGCTAGAGCTTACTCCGCGCCGGACATACGGTCGAAGCCTTGATCTCCCGGATTGTATCTGATAAGTCCAAAGACGCTGGAGCTTTCTCCGCGACGGACATCTGGTCGAAGCCTTAATCTCCCGGATTGAATCTGTTAAAGTCCAAAGACGCTGGAGCTTGCTCCGCATCGGACAACCGGTCGAAGCCTTGATCTCCCGGATTGTATCTGTTAAGTCCAAAGACGCTGGAGCTTGGTCCGCGTCGGACATTCGGTCGAAGCCTTGATCTCCCGAATTGTATCGGTTAAGTCTAAAGTTGCTGGAGCTTGGTCCGCGTCGGACATCCGTTCGAAGCCTTGATCTTCCGGATTGTATCTGTTAAGTCCAAAGACGCTGGAACTTGCTCCGCATCGGACATCCGGTCGAAGCCTTAATCTCCCGGATTGTATCTGTTAAGTCTAAAGACGCTGGAGCTTGCTCCGCGTCGGACATCCGGTCGAATCCTTGATATCCCGGATTGTATCTGTTAAGTCCAAGGACTCTGGAGCTTGCTCCGCGTCGGAGATCCGGTCGAAGCCTTAATCTCCCGAATTGTATCTGTTAAAGTCCAAAGACGCTGGAGCTTGCTCTGCGTCGGACATCCGGTCGAAGTCTTGATCTCCTAGATTGTATCTGTTAAATCTGAAGACGCTGGAGCTTACTCCGCGTCGGATATCCGGTCGAAGCCTTGATCTCCCAGATTGTATCTGTTAAAGTCAAAAGACGCTGGAGCTTGCTCCGCGTCGGAAATCCGGTCGAAGCCTTGATCTCCCGGATTGTATCTGTTAAGTCTAAAGACGCTGGAGCTTGCTCCGCGTCGGACATTCGGTCGAAGCCTTGATCTCCCGGATTGTATCTGTTAAGTCTAAAGACGCTGAAGCTTGCTCCGCGCCGGACATACGGTCGAAGCCTTGATCTCCCGAATTGTATCTGTTAAGTCCAAAGACGCTGGAGCTTTCTCCGCGACGGACATCTGGTCGAAGCCTTAATCTCCCGGATTGAATCTGTTAAAGTCCAAAGACGCTGGAGCTTGCTCCACATCGGACAACCGGTCGAAGCCTTGATCTCCCGGATTGTATCTGTTAAGTCCAAAGACGCTGGAGCTTGCTCCGCATCGGACATTCGGTCGAAGCCTTGATCTCCCGAATTGTATCGGTTAAGTCTAAAGTTGCTGGAGCTTGGTCTGCGTCGGACATCCGTTGGAAGCCTTGATCTTCCGAATTGTATCTGTTAAGTCCAAAGACGCTGGAACTTGCTCCGCATCGGACATCCGGTCGAAGCCTTGATCTCTCGGATTGTATCTGTTAAGTCTACAGACGATGGAGCTTGCTCCGCGTCGGACATCCGGTCGAAGCCTTAATCTCCCAGATTTTATCTGTTAAAGTCCAAAGATGCTGGAGCTTGCTTCGCGTCGGACATCCGGTCGAATCCTTGATCTCCCGGATTGTATTTGTTAAGTACAAAGACGCTGGAGCTTGCTTCGTGTCGGAGATCCGGTCGAAGCCTTGATCTCCCGGATTGTATCTGTTAAGTCCAAAGACGCCGGAGCTTGCCCTGCGTCGGACATCCGGTCGAAGCCTTGATCTCACGGATTGTATCTGTTAAGTCTAAAGACGCTGAAGCTTGCTCCGCGCCGGACATCCGGTCGAAGCCTTGATCTCCCGGATTGTATCTGTTAAGTCCAAAGACGCTGGAGCTTTCTCCGCGACGGACATCCGGTCGAAGCCTTGATCCCCCGAATTGTATCTGTTAAGTCCAAAGACGCTGGAACTTGCTCCGCATCGGACATCCGGTCGAAGCCTTAATCTCCCGGATTGTATCTGTTAAGTCTAAAGACGCTGGAGCTTGCTCCGCGTCGGACATCCGGTCGAATCCTTGATATCCCGGATTGTATCTGTTAAGTCCAAGGACTCTGGAGCTTGCTCCGCGTCGGAGATCCGGTCGAAGCCTTAATCTCCCGAATTGTATCTGTTAAAGTCCAAAGACGCTGGAGCTTGCTCTGCGTCGGACATCCGGTCGAAGTCTTGATCTCCTAGATTGTATCTATTAAATCTGAAGACGCTGGAGCTTACTCCGCGTCGAATATCCGGTCGAAGCCTTGATCTCCCAGATTGTATCTGTTAAAGTCAAAAGACGTTGGAGCTTGCTCCGCGTCGGAAATCCGGTCGAAGCCTTGATCTCCCGGATTGTATCTGTTAAGTCTAAAGACGCTAGAGCTTGCTCCGCGTCGGACATTCGGTCGAAGCCTTGATCTCCCGGATTGTATCTGTTAAGTCTAAAGACGCTGAAGCTTGCTCCGCGCCGGACATACGGTCGAAGCCTTGATCTCCCGAATTGTATCTGTTAAGTCCAAAGACGCTGGAGCTTTCTCCGCGACGGACATCTGGTCGAAGCCTTAATCTCCCGGATTGAATCTGTTAAAGTCCAAAGACGCTGGAGCTTGCTCCGCATCGGACAACCGGTCGAAGCCTTGATCTCCCGGATTGTATCTGTTAAGTCCAAAGACGCCGGAACTTGCCCTGCGTCGGACATCCGGTCGAAGCCTTGATCTCACGGATTGTATCTGTTAAGTCTAAAGACGCTGAAGCTTGCTCCGCGCCGGACATCCGGTCGAAGCCTTGATCTCCCGGATTGTATCTGTTAAGTCCAAAGACGCTGGAGCTTTCTCCACGACGGACATCCGGTCGAATCCTTGATCTCCCGAATTATATATGTTAAGTCCAAAGACGCTGGATCTTGCTCTGTGTCGGACATCCGGTCGAAGCCTTGATCTCCCAGATTGTATCTGTTAAGTCCAAAGACGCTAGAGCTTACTCCGCGTCGGACATCCGGTGGAAGCCTTGATCTCCCGGATTGTATCTCTTAAGTCCGAAGTCGCTGGAGCTTGCTCCGCGTCGGACATCCGGTCGAAGCCTTGTTCTCCCTGATTGTATCTGTTAAGTCCAAAGACGTTGGAGCTTGCTCCGCGTCGGACATCCGGTCGAAGCCTTGATCTCCCGGATTGTATCGGTTAAGTCTAAAGATGCTAGAGCTTGCTCCACGTCGGACATCTGGTCGAATCCTTGATCTCCCGGATTGTATCTGTTAAGTCTACAGACGATGGAGCTTGCTCCGCGTCGGACATCCGGTCGAAGCCTTAATCTCTAGGATTTTATCTATTAAAGTCCAAAGATGCTGGAGCTTGCTCCGCGTCGGACATCCGGTCGAATCCTTGATCTCCCGGATTATATATGTTAAGTCCAAAGATGCTGGATCTTGCTCTGTGTCGGACATCCGGTCGAAGCCTTGATCTCCCAGATTGTATCTGTTAAGTCCAAAGACGCTAGAGCTTACTCCGCGCCGGACATACGGTCGAAGCCTTGATCTCCCGGATTGTATCTGTTAAGTCCAAAGACGCTGGAGCTTTCTCCGCGACGGACATCTGGTCGAAGCCTTAATCTCGCGGATTGAATCTGTTAAAGTCCAAATACGCTATAGCTTGCTCCGCATCGGACAACCGGTCGAAGCCTTGATCTCCCGGATTGTATCTGTTAAGTCCAAAGACGCTGAAGCTTGCTCCGCGTCGGACATTCGGTCGAAGCCTTGATCTCCCGAATTGTATCGGTTAAGTCTAAAGTTGCTGGAGCTTGGTCCGCGTCGGACATCCGTTCGAAGCCTTGATCTTCCGGATTGTATCTGTTAAGTCCAAAGACGCTGGAACTTGCTCCGCATCGGACATCCGGTCGAAGCCTTAATCTCCCGGATTGTATCTGTTAAGTCTAAAGACGCTGGAGCTTGCTCCGCGTCGGACATCCGGTCGAATCCTTAATATCCCGGATTGTATCTGTTAAGTCCAAGGACTCTAGAGCTTGCTCCGCGTCGGAGATCCGGTCGAAGCCTTAATCTCCCGAATTGTATCTGTTAAAGACCAAAGACGCTGGAGCTTGCTCTGCGTCGGACATCCGGTCGAAGTCTTGATCTCCTAGATTGTATCTGTTAAATCAGAAGACGCTGGAGCTTACTCCGCGTTGGATATCCGGTCGAAGCCTTGATCTCCCAGATTGTATCTGTTAAAGTCAAAAGACGCTGGAGCTTGCTCCGCGTCGGAAATCCGGTCGAAGCCTTGATCTCCCGGATTGTATGTGGTAAGTCTAAAGACGCTGGAGCTTGCTCCGCGTCGGACATTCGGTCGAAGCCTTGATCTCCCGGATTGTATCTGTTAAGTCTAAAGACGCTGAAGCTTGCTCCGCGCCGGACATACGGTCGAAGCCTTGATCTCCCGAAATGTATCTGTTAAGTCCAAAGACGCTGGAGCTTTCTCCGCGACGGACATCTGGTCGAAGCCTTAATCTTCCGGATTGAATCTGTTAAAGTCCAAAGACGCTGGAGCTTGCTCCGCATTGGACAACCGGTCGAAGCCTTGATCTCCCGGATTGTATCTGTTAAGTCCAAAGACGCTGGAGCTTGCTCCGCATCGGACATTCGGTCGAAGCCTTGATCTCCCGAATTGTATCGGTTAAGTCTAAAGTTGCTAGAGCTTGGTCTGCGTCGGACATCCGTTCGAAGTCTTGATCTTCCGGATTGTATCTGTTAAGTCCAAAGACGCTGGAACTTGCTCCGCATCGGACATCCGGTCGAAGCCTTGATCTCTCGGATTGTATCTGTTAAGTCTACAGACGATGGAGCTTGCTCCGCGTCGGAAATCCGGTCGAAGCCTTAATCTCTCGGATTTTATCTGTTAAAGTCCAAAGATGCTGGAGCTTCCTCCGCGTCGGACATCCGGTCGAATCCTTGATCTCCCGGATTGTATTTGTTAAGTACAAAGACGCTGGAGCTTGCTTCGTGTCGGACATCCGGTCGAAGCCTTGATCTCCCGGATTGTATCTGTTAAGTCCAAAGACGCCGGAGCTTGCCCTGCGTCGGACATCCGGTCGAAGCCTTGATCTCACGGATTGTATCTGTTAAGTCTAAAGACGCTGAAGCTTGCTCCGCGCCGGACATCCGGTCGAAGCCTTGATCTCCCGAATTGTATCTGTTAAGTCCAAAGACGCTGGAGCTTTCTCCGCGACGGACATCCGGTCGAAGCCTTGATCTCCCGAATTGTATCTGTTAAGTCCAAAGACGCTGGAACTTGCTCCGCATCGGACATCCGGTCGAAGCCTTAATCTCCCGGATTGTATCTGTTAAGTCCAAAGACGTTGGAGCTTGCTCCGCGTCGGACATCTGGTCGAAGCCTTGATCTCCCGGATTGTATCGGTTAAGTCTAAAGACGCTAGAGCTTGCTCCACGTCGGACATCTGGTCGAATCCTTGATCTCCCGGATTGTATCTGTTAAGTCTACAGACGATGGAGCTTGCTCCGCGTCGGACATCCGGTCGAAGCCTTAATCTCCCGGATTTTATCTATTAAAGTCCAAAGATGCTGGAGCTTGCTCCGCGTCGGACATCCGGTCGAATCCTTGATCTCCCGGATTATATATGTTAAGTCCAAAGACGCTGGATCTTGCTCTGTGTCGGACATCCGGTCGATGCCTTGATCTCCCAGATTGTATCTGTTAAGTCCAAAGACGCTAGAGCTTACTCCGCGCCGGACATACGGTCGAAGCCTTGATCTCCCGGATTGTATCTGTTAAGTCCAAAGACGCTGGAGCTTTCTCCGCGACGGACATCTGGTCGAAGCCTTAATCTCCCGGATTGAATCTGTTAAAGTCCAAAGACGCTGGAGCTTGCTCCGCATCGGACAACCGGTCGAAGCCTTGATCTCCCGGATTGTATCTGTTAAGTCCAAAGACGCTGGAGCTTGCTCCGCGTCGGACATTCGGTCGAAGCCTTGATCTCCCGAATTGTATCGGTTAAGTCTAAAGTTGCTGGAGCTTGGTCCGCGTCGGACATCCGTTCGAAGCCTTGATCTTCCGGATTGTATCTGTTAAGTCCAAAGACGCTGGAACTTGCTCCGCATCGGACATCAGGTCGAAGCCTTAATCTCCCGGATTGTATCTGTTAAGTCTAAAGACGCTGGAGCTTGCTCCGCGTCGGACATCCGGTCGAATCCTTGATATCCCGGATTGTATCTGTTAAGTCCAAGGACTCTGGAGCTTGCTCCGCGTCGGAGATCCGGTCGAAGCCTTAATCTCCCGAATTGTATCTGTTAAAGTCCAAAGACGCTGGAGCTTGCTCTGCGTCGGACATCCGGTCGAAGTCTTGATCTCCTAGATTGTATCTGTTAAATCTGAAGACGCTGGAGCTTACTCCGCGTCGGATATCCGGTCGAAGCCTTGATCTCCCAGATTGTATCTGTTAAAGTCAAAAGACGCTGGAGCTTGCTCCGCGTCGGAAATCCGGTCGAAGCCTTGATCTCCCGGATTGTATCTGTTAAGTCTAAAGACGCTAGAGCTTGCTCCGCGTCGGACATTCGGTCGAAGCCTTGATCTCCCGGATTGTATCTGTTAAGTCTAAAGACGCTGAAGCTTGCTCCGCGCCGGACATACGGTCGAAGCCTTGATCTCCCGAATTGTATCTGTTAAGTCCAAAGACGCTGGAGCTTTCTCCGCGACGGACATCTGGTCGAAGCCTTAATCTCCCGGATTGAATCTGTTAAAGTCCAAAGACGCTGGAGCTTGCTCCGCATCGGACAACCGGTCGAAGCCTTGATCTCCCGGATTGTATCTGTTAAGTCCAAAGACGCTGGAGCTTGCTCTGCGTCGGACATTCGGTCGAAGCCTTGATCTCCCGAATTGTATCGGTTAAGTCTAAAGTTGATGGAGCTTGGTCCGCGTCGGACATCCGTTCGAAGCCTTGATCTTCCGGATTGTATCTGTTAAGTCCAAAGACGCTGGAACTTGCTCCGCATCGGACATCCGGTCGAAGCCTTGATCTCTCGGATTGTATCTGTTAAGTCTACAGACGATGGAGCTTGCTCCGTGTCGGACATCCGGTCGAAGCCTTAATCTCCCGGATTTTATCTGTTAAAGTCCAAAGATGCTGGAGCTTGCTCCGCGTCGGACATCCGGTCGAATCCTTGATCTCCCGGATTGTATTTGTTAAGTACAAAGACGCTGGAGCTTGCTTCGTGTCAGACATCCGGTCGAATCCTTGATCTCCCGGATTGTATCTGTTAAGTCCAAAGACGCCGGAGCTTGCCCTGCGTCGGACATCCGGTCGAAGCCTTGATCTCACGGATTGTATCTGTTAAGTCTAAAGACGCTGAAGCTTGCTCCGCGCCGGACATCCGGTCGAAGCCTTGATCTCCCGGATTGTATCTGTTAAGTCCAAAGACGCTGGAGCTTTCTCCGCGACGGACATCCGGTCGAATCCTTGATCTCCCGAATTATATATGTTAAGTCCAAAGACGCTGGATCTTGCTCTGTGTCGGACATCCGGTCGAAGCCTTGATCTCCCAGATTGTATCTGTTAAGTCCAAAGACGCTAGAGCTTACTCCGCGTCGGACATCCGGTGGAAGCCTTGATCTCCCGGATTGTATCTCTTAAGTCCGAAGTCGCTGGAGCTTGCTCCGCGTCGGACATCCGGTCGAAGCCTTGTTCTCCCTGATTGTATCTGTTAAGTCCAAAGACGTTGGAGCTTGCTCCGCGTCGGACATCTGGTCGAAGCCTTGATCTCCCGGATTGTATCGGTTAAGTCTAAAGACGCTAGAGCTTGCTCCACGTCGGACATCTGGTCGAATCCTTGATCTCCCGGATTGTATCTGTTAAGTCTACAGACGATGGAGCTTGCTCCGCGTCGGACATCCGGTCGAAGCCTTAATCTCCCGGATTTTATCTATTAAAGTCCAAAGATGCTGGAGCTTGCTCCGCGTCGGACATCCGGTCGAATCCTTGATCTCCCGGATTATATATGTTAAGTCCAAAGACGCTGGATCTTGCTCTGTGTCGGACATCCGGTCGATGCCTTGATCTCCCAGATTGTATCTGTTAAGTCCAAAGACGCTAGAGCTTACTCCGCGCCGGACATACGGTCGAAGCCTTGATCTCCCGGATTGTATCTGTTAAGTCCAAAGACGCTGGAGCTTTCTCCGCGACGGACATCTGGTCGAAGCCTTAATCTCCCGGATTGAATCTGTTAAAGTCCAAAGACGCTGGAGCTTGCTCCGCATCGGACAACCGGTCGAAGCCTTGATCTCCCGGATTGTATCTGTTAAGTCCAAAGACGCTGGAGCTTGCTCCGCGTCGGACATTCGGTCGAAGCCTTGATCTCCCGAATTGTATCGGTTAAGTCTAAAGTTGCTGGAGCTTGGTCCGCGTCGGACATCCGTTCGAAGCCTTGATCTTCCGGATTGTATCTGTTAAGTCCAAAGACGCTGGAACTTGCTCCGCATCGGACATCAGGTCGAAGCCTTAATCTCCCGGATTGTATCTGTTAAGTCTAAAGACGCTGGAGCTTGCTCCGCGTCGGACATCCGGTCGAATCCTTGATATCCCGGATTGTATCTGTTAAGTCCAAGGACTCTGGAGCTTGCTCCGCGTCGGAGATCTTGTCGAAGCCTTAATCTCCCGAATTGTATCTGTTAAAGTCCAAAGACGCTGGAGCTTGCTCTTCGTCGGACATCCGGTCGAAGTCTTGATCTCCTAGATTGTATCTGTTAAATCTGAAGACGCTGGAGCTTACTCCGCGTCGGATATCCGGTCGAAGCCTTGATCTCCCAGATTGTATCTGTTAAAGTCAAAAGACGCTGGAGCTTGCTCCGCGTCGGAAATCCGGTCGAAGCCTTGATCTCCCGGATTGTATCTGTTAAGTCTAAAGACGCTAGAGCTTGCTCCGCGTCGGACATTCGGTCGAAGCCTTGATCTCCCGGATTGTATCTGTTAAGTCTAAAGACGCTGAAGCTTGCTCCGCGCCGGACATACGGTCGAAGCCTTGATCTCCCGAATTGTATCTGTTAAGTCCAAAGACGCTGGAGCTTTCTCCGCGACGGACATCTGGTCGAAGCCTTAATCTCCCGGATTGAATCTGTTAAAGTCCAAAGACGCTGGAGCTTGCTCCGCATCGGACAACCGGTCGAAGCCTTGATCTCCCGAATTGTATCGGTTAAGTCTAAAGTTGATGGAGCTTGGTCCGCGTCGGACATCCGTTCGAAGCCTTGATCTTCCGGATTGTATCTGTTAAGTCCAAAGACGCTGGAACTTGCTCCGCATCGGACATCCGGTCGAAGTCTTGATCTCTCGGATTGTATCTGTTAAGTCTACAGACGATGGAGCTTGCTCCGTGTCGGACATCCGGTCGAAGCCTTAATCTCCCGGATTTTATCTGTTAAAGTCCAAAGATGCTGGAGCTTGCTCCGCGTCGGACATCCGGTCGAATCCTTGATCTCCCGGATTGTATTTGTTAAGTACAAAGACGCTGGAGCTTGCTTCGTGTCAGACATCCGGTCGAATCCTTGATCTCCCGGATTGTATCTGTTAAGTCCAAAGACGCCGGAGCTTGCCCTGCGTCGGACATCCGGTCGAAGCCTTGATCTCACGGATTGTATCTGTTAAGTCTAAAGACGCTGAAGCTTGCTCCGCGCCGGACATCCGGTCGAAGCCTTGATCTCCCGGATTGTATCTGTTAAGTCCAAAGACGCTGGAGCTTTCTCCGCGACGGACATCCGGTCGAATCCTTGATCTCCCGAATTATATATGTTAAGTCCAAAGACGCTGGATCTTGCTCTGTGTCGGACATCCGGTCGAAGCCTTGATCTCCCAGATTGTATCTGTTAAGTCCAAAGACGCTAGAGCTTACTCCGCGTCGGACATCCGGTGGAAGCCTTGATCTCCCGGATTGTATCTCTTAAGTCCGAAGTCGCTGGAGCTTGCTCCGCGTCGGACATCCGGTCGAAGCCTTGTTCTCCCTGATTGTATCTGTTAAGTCCAAAGACGTTGGAGCTTGCTCCGCGTCGGACATCTGGTCGAAGCCTTGATCTCCCGGATTGTATCGGTTAAGTCTAAAGACGCTAGAGCTTGCTCCACGTCGGACATCTGGTCGAATCCTTGATCTCCCGGATTGTATCTGTTAAGTCTACAGACGATGGAGCTTGCTCCGCGTCGGACATCCGGTCGAAGCCTTAATCTCCCGGATTTTATCTATTAAAGTCCAAAGATGCTGGATCTTGCTCCGCGTCGGACATTCGGTCGAATCCTTGATCTCCCGGATTATATATGTTAAGTCCAAAGACGTTGGATCTTGCTCTGTGTCGGACATCCGGTCGATGCCTTGATCTCCCAGATTGTATCTGTTAAGTCCAAAGACGCTAGAGCTTACTCCGCGCCGGACATACGGTCGAAGCCTTGATCTCCCGGATTGTATCTGTTAAGTCCAAAGACGCTGGAGCTTTCTCCGCGACGGACATCTGGTCGAAGCCTTAATCTCCCGGATTGAATTTGTTAAAGTCCAAAGACGCTGGAGCTTGCTCCGCATCGGACAACCGGTCGAAGCCTTGATCTCCCGGATTGTATCTGTTAAGTCCAAAGACGCTGGAGCTTGCTCCGCGTCGGACATTCGGTCGAAGCCTTGATCTCCCGAATTGTATCGGTTAAGTCTAAAGTTGCTGGAGCTTGGTCCGCGTCGGACATCCGTTCGAAGCCTTGATCTTCCGGATTGTATCTGTTAAGTCCAAAGACGCTGGAACTTGCTCCGCATCGGACATCAGGTCGAAGCCTTAATCTCCCGGATTGTATCTGTTAAGTCTAAAGACGCTGGAGCTTGCTCCGCGTCGGACATCCGGTCGAATCCTTGATATCCCGGATTGTATCTGTTAAGTCCAAGGACTCTGGAGCTTGCTCCGCGTCGGAGATCCGGTCGAAGCCTTAATCTCCCGAATTGTATCTGTTAAAGTCCAAAGACGCTGGAGCTTGCTCTTCGTCGGACATCCGGTCGAAGTCTTGATCTCTTAGATTGTATCTGTTAAATCTGAAGACGCTGGAGCTTACTCCGCGTCGGATATCCGGTCGAAGCCTTGATCTCCCAGATTGTATCTGTTAAAGTCAAAAGACGCTGGAGCTTGCTCCGCGTCGGAAATCCGGTCGAAGCCTTGATCTCCCGGATTGTATCTGTTAAGTCTAAAGACGCTAGAGCTTGCTCCGCGTCGGACATTCGGTCGAAGCCTTGATCTCCCGGATTGTATCTGTTAAGTCTAAAGACGCTGAAGCTTGCTCCGCGCCGGACATACGGTCGAAGCCTTGATCTCCCGAATTGTATCTGTTAAGTCCAAAGACGCTGGAGCTTTCTCCGCGACGGACATCTGGTCGAAGCCTTAATCTCCCGGATTTAATCTGTTAAAGTCCAAAGACGCTGGAGCTTGCTCCGCATCGGACAACCGGTCGAAGCCTTGATCTCCCGGATTGTATCTGTTAAGTCCAAAGACGCTGGAGCTTGCTCCGCGTCGGACATTCGGTCGAAGCCTTGATCTCCCGAATTGTATCGGTTAAGTCTAAAGTTGATGGAGCTTGGTCCGCGTCGGACATCCGTTCGAAGCCTTGATCTTCCGGATTGTATCTGTTAAGTCCAAAGACGCTGGAACTTGCTCCGCATCGGACATCCGGTCGAAGCCTTGATCTCTCGGATTGTATCTGTTAAGTCTACAGACGATGGAACTTGCTCCGTGTCGGACATCCGGTCGAAGCCTTAATCTCCCGGATTTTATCTGTTAAAGTCCAAAGATGCTGGAGCTTGCTCCGCGTCGGACATCCGGTCGAATCCTTGATCTCCCGGATTGTATTTGTTAAGTACAAAGACGCTGGAGCTTGCTTCGTGTCAGACATCCGGTCGAATCCTTGATCTCCCGGATTGTATCTGTTAAGTCCAAAGACGCCGGAGCTTGCCCTGCGTCGGACATCCGGTCGAAGCCTTGATCTCACGGATTGTATCTGTTAAGTCTAAAGACGCTGAAGCTTGCTCCGCGCCGGACATCCGGTCGAAGCCTTGATCTCCCGGATTGTATCTGTTAAGTCCAAAGACGCTGGAGCTTTCTCCGCGACGGACATCCGGTCGAATCCTTGATCTCCCGAATTATATATGTTAAGTCCAAAGACGCTGGATCTTGCTCTGTGTCGGACATCCGGTCGAAGCCTTGATCTCCCAGATTGTATCTGTTAAGTCCAAAGACGCTAGAGCTTACTCCGCGTCGGACATCCGGTGGAAGCCTTGATCTCCCGGATTGTATCTCTTAAGTCCGAAGTCGCTGGAGCTTGCTCCGCGTCGGACATCCGGTCGAAGCCTTGTTCTCCCTGATTGTATCTGTTAAGTCCAAAGACGTTGGAGCTTGCTCCGCGTCGGACATCTGGTCGAAGCCTTGATCTCCCGGATTGTATCGGTTAAGTCTAAAGACGCTAGAGCTTGCTCCACGTCGGACATCTGGTCGAATCCTTGATCTCCCGGATTGTATCTGTTAAGTCTACAGACGATGGAGCTTGCTCCGCGTCGGACATCCGGTCGAAGCCTTAATCTCCCGGATTTTATCTATTAAAGTCCAAAGATGCTGGAGCTTGCTCCGCGTCGGACATCCGGTCGAATCCTTGATCTCCCGGATTATATATGTTAAGTCCAAAGACGCTGGATCTTGCTCTGTGTCGGACATCCGGTCGATGCCTTGATCTCCCAGATTGTATCTGTTAAGTCCAAAGACGCTAGAGCTTACTCCGCGCCGGACATACGGTCGAAGCCTTGATCTCCCGGATTGTATCTGTTAAGTCCAAAGACGCTGGAGCTTTCTCCGCGACGGACATCTGGTCGAAGCCTTAATCTCCCGGATTGAAACTGTTAAAGTCCAAAGACGCTGGAGCTTGCTCCGCATCGGACAACCGGTCGAAGCCTTGATCTCCCGGATTGTATCTGTTAAGTCCAAAGACGCTTGAGCTTGCTCCGCGTCGGACATTCGGTCGAAGCCTTGATCTCCCGAATTGTATCGGTTAAGTCTAAAGTTGCTGGAGCTTGGTCCGCGTCGGACATCCGTTCGAAGCCTTGATCTTCCGGATTGTATCTGTTAAGTCCAAAGACGCTGGAACTTGCTCCGCATCGGACATCAGGTCGAAGCCTTAATCTCCCGGATTGTATCTGTTAAGTCTAAAGACGCTGGAGCTTGCTCCGCGTCGGACATCCGGTCGAATCCTTGATATCCCGGATTGTATCTGTTAAGTCCAAGGACTCTGGAGCTTGCTCCGCGTCGGAGATCCGGTCGAAGCCTTAATCTCCCGAATTGTATCTGTTAAAGTCCAAAGACGCTGGAGCTTGCTCTTCGTCGGACATCCGGTCGAAGTCTTGATCTCCTAGATTGTATCTGTTAAATCTGAAGACGCTGGAGCTTACTCCGCGTCGGATATCCGGTCGAAGCCTTGATCTCCCAGATTGTATCTGTTAAAGTCAAAAGACGCTGGAGCTTGCTCCGCGTCGGAAATCCGGTCGAAGCCTTGATCTCCCGGATTGTATCTGTTAAGTCTAAAGACGCTAGAGCTTGCTCCGCGTCGGACATTCGGTCGAAGCCTTGATCTCCCGGATTGTATCTGTTAAGTCTAAAGACGCTGAAGCTTGCTCCGCGCCGGACATACGGTCGAAGCCTTGATCTCCCGAATTTTATCTGTTAAGTCCAAAGACGCTGGAGCTTTCTCCGCGACGGACATCTGGTCGAAGCCTTAATCTCCCGGATTGAATCTGTTAAAGTCCAAAGACGTTGGAGCTTGCTCCGCATCGGACAACCGGTCGAAGCCTTGATCTCCCGGATTGTATCTGTTAAGTCCAAAGACGCTGGAGCTTGCTCCGCATCGGACATTCGGTCGAAGCCTTGATCTCCCGAATTGTATCGGTTAAGTCTAAAGTTGCTGGAGCTTGGTCCGCGTCGGACATCCGTTCGAAGCCTTGATCTTCCGGATTGTATCTGTTAAGTCCAAAGACGCTGGAACTTGCTCCGCATCGGACATCCGGTCGAAGCCTTGATCTCTCGGATTGTATCTGTTAAGTCTACAGACGATGGAGCTTGCTCCGCGTCGGACATCCGGTCGAAGCCTTAATCTCCCGGATTTTATCTGTTAAACTCCAAAGATTCTGGAGTTTGCTCCACGTCGGACATCCGGTCGAATCCTTGATCTCCCGGATTGTATTTTTTAAGTACAAAGACGCTGGAGCTTGCTTCGTGTCGGACATCCAGTCGAAGCCTTGATCTCCCGGATTGTATCTGTTAAGTCCAAAGACGTCGGAGCTTGCCCTGCGTCGGACATCCGGTCGAAGCCTTGATCTCACGGATTGTATCTATTAAGTCTAAAGACGCTGAAGCTTGCTCCGCGCCGGACATACGGTCGAAGCCTTGATCTCCCGGATTGTATCTGTTAAGTCCAAAGACGCTGGAGCTTTCTCCGCGACGGACATCCGGTCGAATCCTTGATCTCCCGAATTTTATATGTTAAGTCCAAAGACGCTAGATCTTGCTCTGTGTCGGACATCCGGTCGAAGCCTTGATCTCCCAGATTGTATCTGTTAAGTCCAAAGAAGCTGGAGCTTACTCCGCGTCGGACATCCGGTGGAAGCCTTGATCTCCCGGATTGTATCTCTTAAGTCCGAAGTCGCTGGAGCTTGCTCCGCGTCGGACATCCGGTCGAAGCCTTGTTCTCCCTGATTGTATCTGTTAAGTCCAAAGACGTTGGAGCTTGCTCCGCGTCGGACATCCGGTCGAAGCCTTGATCTCCCGGATTGTATCGGTTAAGTCTAAAGACGCTAGAGCTTGCTCCGCGTCGGACATCCGGTCGAAGCCTTAATCTCCCGGATTTTATCTATTAAAGTCCAAAGATGCTGGAGCTTGCTCCGTGTCGGACATCCGGTCGAATCCTTGATCTCCCGGATTATATATGTTAAGTCCAAAGACGCTGGATCTTGCTCTGTGTCGGACATCCGGTCGAAGCCTTGATCTCCCAGACTGTATCTGTTAAGTCCAAAGACGCTGGAGCTTTCTCCGCGACGGACATCCGGTCGAATCCTTGATCTCCCGAATTATATATGTTAAGTCCAAAGACGCTGGATCTTGCTCTGTGTCGGACATCCGGTCGAAGCCTTGATCTCCCATATTGTATCTGTTAAGTCCAAAGAAGCTGGAGCTTACTCCGCGTCGGACATCCGGTGGAAGCCTTGATCTCCCGGATTGTATCTCTTAAGTCCGAAGTCGCTGGAGCTTGCTCCGCGTCGGACATCCGGTCGAAGCCTTGTTCTCCCTGATTGTATCTGTTAAGTCCAAAGACGTTGGAGCTTGCTCCGCGTCGGACATCCGGTCGAAGCCTTGATCTCCCGGATTGTATCGGTTAAGTCTAAAGACGCTAGAGCTTGCTCCGCGTCGGACATCCGGTCGAATCCTTGATCTCCCGGATTGTATCTGTTAAGTCTACAGACGATGGAGCTTGCTCCGCGTCGGACATCCGGTCGAAGCCTTAATCTCCCGGATTTTATCTATTAAAGTCCAAAGATGCTGGAGCTTGCTCCGCGTCGGACATCCGGTCGAATCCTTGATCTCCCGGATTATATATGTTAAGTCCAAAGACGCTGGATCTTGCTCTGTGTCGGACATCCGGTCGAAGCCTTGATCTCCCAGATTGTATCTGTTAAGTCCAAAGACGCTGGAGCTTACTCCGCGACGGACATACGGTCGAAGCCTTGATCTCCCGGATTGTATCTGTTAAGTCCAAAGACGCTGGAGCTTTCTCCGCGACGGACATCTGGTCGAAGCCTTAATCTCCCGGATTGAGTCTGTTAAAGTCCAAAGACGCTGGAGCTTGCTCCGCATCGGACATCCGGTCGAAGCCTTGATCTCCCGGATTGTATCTGTTAAGTCCAAAGACGTTGGAGCTTGCTCCGCGTCGGACATTCGGTCGAAGCCTTGATCTCCCGAATTGTATCGGTTAAGTCTAAAGTTGCTGGAGCTTGGTCCGCGTCGGACATCCGTTCGAAGCCTTGATCTTCCGGATTGTATCTGTTAAGTCCAAAGACGCTGGAACTTACTCCGCATCGGACATCCGGTCGAAGCCTTGATCTCTCGGATTGTATCTGTTATGTCTACAGACGATGGAGCTTGCTCCGCGTCGGACATCCGGTCGAAGCCTTAATCTCCCGGATTTTATCTGTTAAAGTCCAAAGATGCTGGAGCTTGATCCGCGTCGGACATCCGGTCGAATCCTTCATCTCCCGGATTGTATTTGTTAAGTACAAAGACGCTGGAGCTTGCTTCGTGTCGGACATCCGGTCGAAGCCTTGATCTCCCGGATTGTATCTGTTAAGTCCAAAGACGTCGGAGCTTGATCTGCGTCGGACATCCGGTCGAAGCCTTGATCTCACGGATTGTATCTATTAAGTCTAAAGACGCGGAAGCTTGCTCCGCGCCGGACATACGGTCGAAGCCTTGATCTCCCGGATTGTATCTGTTAAGTCCAAAGACGCTGGAGCTTTCTCCGCGACGGACATTCGGTCGAAGCCTTGATCTCCCGAATTGTATCGGTTAAGTCTAAAGTTGCTGGAGCTTGGTCCGCGTCGGACATCCGTTCGAAGCCTTGATCTTCCGGATTGTATCTGTTAAGTCCAAAGACGCTGGAACTTGCTCCGCATCGGACATCCGGTCGAAGCCTTGATCTCTCGGATTGTATCTGTTAAGTCTACAGACGATGGAGCTTGCTCCGCGTCGGACATCCGGTCGAAGCCTTAATCTCCCGGATTTTATCTGTTAAACTCCAAAGATTCTGGAGCTTGCTCCGCGTCGGACATCCGGTCGAATCCTTGATCTCCCGGATTGTATTTTTTAAGTACAAAGACGCTGGAGCTTGCTTCGTGTCGGACATCCAGTCGAAGCCTTGATCTCCCGGATTGTATCTGTTAAGTCCAAAGACGTCGGAGCTTGCCCTGCGTCGGACATCCGGTCGAAGCCTTGATCTCACGGATTGTATCTATTAAGTCTAAGGACGCTGAAGCTTGCTCCGCGCCGGACATACGGTCGAAGCCTTGATCTCCCGGATTGT
Organism: Persicaria tinctoria; assembly: GCA_037127255.1. Classification (NCBI taxonomy): domain Eukaryota; kingdom Viridiplantae; phylum Streptophyta; class Magnoliopsida; order Caryophyllales; family Polygonaceae; genus Persicaria; species Persicaria tinctoria. The sequence continues at coordinate 32,868,962 of JBANSL010000004.1, read as the reverse complement.
ATCTGTTAAGTCCAAAGACGCTGGAGCTTTCTCCGCGACGGACATCCGGTCGAATCCTTGATCTCCCGAATTTTATATGTTAAGTCCAAAGACGCTAGATCTTGCTCTGTGTCGGACATCCGGTCGAAGCCTTGATCTCCCAGATTGTATCTGTTAAGTCCAAAGAAGCTGGAGCTTACTCCGCGTCGGACATCCGGTGGAAGCCTTGATCTCCCGGATTGTATCTCTTAAGTCCGAAGTCGCTGGAGCTTGCTCCGCGTCGGACATCCAGTCGAAGCCTTATTCTCCCTGATTGTATCTGTTAAGTCCAAAGACGTTGGAGCTTGCTCCGCGTCGGACATCCGGTCGAAGCCTTGATCTCCCGGATTGTATCGGTTAAGTCTAAAGACGCTAGAGCTTGCTCCGCGTCGGACATCCGGTCGAAGCCTTAATCTCCCGGATTTTATCTATTAAAGTCCAAAGATGCTGGAGCTTGCTCCGCGTCGGACATCCGGTCGAATCCTTGATCTCCCGGATTATATATGTTAAGTCCAAAGACGCTGGATCTTGCTCTGTGTCGGACATCCGGTCGAAGCCTTGATCTCCCAGATTGTATCTGTTAAGTCCAAAGACGCTGGAGCTTACTCCGTGCCGGACATACGGTCGAAGCCTTGATCTCCCGGATTGTATCTGTTAAGTCCAAAGACGCTGGAGCTTTCTCCACGACGGACATCTGGTCGAAGTCTTAATCTCCCGGATTGAGTCTGTTAAAGTCCAAAGACGCTGGAGCTTGCTCCGCATCGGACATCCGGTCGAAGCCTTGATCTCCCGGATTGTATCTGTTAAGTCCAAAGACGTTGGAGCTTGCTCCGCGTCGGACATTCGGTCGAAGCCTTGATCTCCCGAATTGTATCGGTTAAGTCTAAAGTTGCTGGAGTTTGGTCCGCGTCGGACATCCGTTCGAAGCCTTGATCTTCCGGATTGTATCTGTTAAGTCCAAAGACGCTGGAACTTGCTCCGCAACGGACATCCGGTCGAAGCCTTAATCTCCCGGATTGTATCTGTTAAGTCTAAAGACGCTGGAGCTTGCTCCGCGTCGGACATCTGGTCGAATCCTTGATATCCCGGATTGTATTTGTTAAGTCCAAGGACTCTGGAGCTTGCTCCGCGTAGGAGATCCGGTCGAAGCCTTAATCTCCCGGATTATATATGTTAAGTCCAAAGACGCTGGATCTTGCTCTGTGTCGGACATCCGGTCGAAGCCTTGATCTCCCGGATTGTATCTCTTAAGTCCGAAGACGCTGGAGCTTGCTCCGCGTCGGACATCCGGTCGAAGCCTTGATCTCTCGGATTGTATCTGTTAAGTCTAAAGACGATGGAGCTTGCTCCGCGTCGGACATCCGGTCGAAGCCTTAATCTCCCGGATTTTATCTATTAAAGTCCAAAGATGCTGGAGCTTGCTCCGCGTCGGACATCCGGTCGAATCCTTGATCTCCTGGATTATATATGTTAAGTCCAAAGACGCTGGATCTTGCTCTGTGTCGGACATCCGGTCGAAGCCTTGATCTCCCAGATTGTATCTGTTAAGTCCAAAGACGCTGGAGCTTACTCCGTGCCGGACATACGGTCGAAGCGTTGATCTCCCGGATTGTATCTGTTAAGTCCAAAGACGCTGGAGCTTTCTCCGCGACGGACATCTGGTCGAAGCCTTAATCTCCCGGATTGAGTCTGTTAAAGTCCAAAGACGCTGGAGCTTGCTCCGCATCGGACATCCGGTCGAAGCCTTGATCTCCCGGATTGTATCTGTTAAGTCCAAAGACGTTGGAGCTTGCTCCGCGTCGGACATTCGGTCGAAGCCTTGATCTCCCGAATTGTATCGGTTAAGTCTAAAGTTGCTGGAGTTTGGTCCGCGTCGGACATCCGTTCGAAGCCTTGATCTTCCGGATTGTATCTGTTAAGTCCAAAGACGCTGGAACTTGCTCCGCAACGGACATCCGGTCGAAGCCTTAATCTCCCGGATTGTATCTGTTAAGTCTAAAGACGCTGGAGCTTGCTCCGCGTCGGACATCTGGTCGAATCCTTGATATCCCGGATTGTATTTGTTAAGTCCAAGGACTCTGGAGCTTGCTCCGCGTAGGAGATCCGGTCGAAGCCTTAATCTCCCGGATTATATATGTTAAGTCCAAAGACGCTGGATCTTGCTCTGTGTCGGACATCCGGTCGAAGCCTTGATCTCCCGGATTGTATCTCTTAAGTCCGAAGACGCTGGAGCTTGCTCCGCGTCGGACATCCGGTCGAAGCCTTGATCTCTCGGATTGTATCTGTTAAGTCTAAAGACGATGGAGCTTGCTCCGCGTCGGACATCCGGTCGAAGCCTTAATCTCCCGGATTTTATCTATTAAAGTCCAAAGATGCTGGAGCTTGCTCCGCGTCGGACATCCGGTCGAATCCTTGATCTCCTGGATTATATATGTTAAGTCCAAAGACGCTGGATCTTGCTCTGTGTCGGACATCCGGTCGAAGCCTTGATCTCCCAGATTGTATCTGTTAAGTCCAAAGACGCTGGAGCTTACTCCGTGCCGGACATACGGTCGAAGCGTTGATCTCCCGGATTGTATCTGTTAAGTCCAAAGACGCTGGAGCTTTCTCCGCGACGGACATCTGGTCGAAGCCTTAATCTCCCGGATTGAGTCTGTTAAAGTCCAAAGACGCTGGAGCTTGCTCCGCATCGGACATCCGGTCGAAGCCTTGATCTCCCGGATTGTATCTGTTAAGTCCAAAGACGTTGGAGCTTGCTCCGCGTCGGACATTCGGTCGAAGCCTTGATCTCCCGAATTGTATCGGTTAAGTCTAAAGTTGCTGGAGTTTGGTCCGCGTCGGACATCCGTTCGAAGCCTTGATCTTCCGGATTGTATCTGTTAAGTCCAAAGACGCTGGAACTTGCTCCGCATCGGACATCCGGTCGAAGCCTTAATCTCCCGGATTGTATCTGTTAAGTCTAAAGACGCTGGAGCTTGCTCCGCGTCGGACATCTGGTCGAATCCTTGATATCCCGGATTGTATCGGTTAAGTCTGAAGACGCTAGAGCTTGCTCCGCGTCGGACAACCGGTCGAAGCCTTGATCTCCCGGATTGTATCTGTTAAGTCTAAAGTTGCTGGAGCTTGGTCCGCGTCGGACATCCGTTCGAAGCCTTGATGTTCCGGATTGTATTTGTTAAGTCCAAAGACGCTGGAACTTGCTCCGCATCGGACATCCGGTCGAAGCCTTGATCTCTCGGATTGTATCTGTTAAGTCTACAGACGATGGAGCTTGCTCCGCGTCGGACATCCGGTCGAAGCCTTAATCTCCCGGATTTTATCTGTTAAAGTCCAAAGATGCTGGAGCTTGCTCCGCGTCGGACATCCGGTCGAATCCTTGATCTCCCGGATTTTATTTGTTAAGTACAAAGACGCTGGAGCATGCTTCGTGTCGGACATCCGGTCGAAGCCTTGATCTCCCGGATTGTATCTGTTAAGGCCAAAGACGCCGGAGCTTGCCCTGCGTCGGACATCCGGTCGAAGCCTTGATCTCACGGATTGTCTCTGTTAAGTCTAAAGACGCTGAAGCTTGCTCCGCGCCGGACATCCGGTCGAAGCCTTGATCTCCCGGATTGTATCTGTTAAGTCCAAAGACGCTGGAGCTTTCTCCGCGACGGACATCCGGTCGAATCCTTGATCTCCCGAATTATATATGTTAAGTCCAAAGACGCTGGATCTTGCTCTGTGTCGGACATCTGGTCGAAGCCTTGATCTCCCATATTGTATCTGTTAAGTCCAAAGAAGCTGGAGCTTACTCCGCGTCGGACATCCGGTGGAAGCCTTGATCTCCCGGATTGTATCTCTTAAGTCCGAAGTCGCTGGAGCTTGCTCCGCGTCGGACATCCGGTCGAAGCCTTGTTCTCCCTGATTGTATCTGTTAAGTCCAAAGACGTTGGAGCTTGCTCCGCGTCGGACATCCGGTCGAAGCCTTGATCTCCCGGATTGTATCGGTTAAGTCTAAAGACGCTAGAGCTTGCTCCGCGTCGGACATCCGGTCGAATCCTTGATCTCCCGGATTGTATCTGTTAAGTCTACAGACGATGGAGCTTGCTCTGCGTCGGACATCCGGTCGAAGCCTTAATCTCCCGAATTTTATCTATTAAAGTCCAAAGATGCTGGAGCTTGCTCCGCGTCGGACATCCGGTCGAATCCTTGATCTCCCGGATTATATATGTTAAGTCCAAAGACGCTGGATCTTGCTCTGTGTCGGACATCCGGTCGAAGCCTTGATCTCCCAGATTGTATCTGTTAAGTCCAAAGACGCTGGAGCTTTCTCCGCGACGGACATCTGGTCGAAGCCTTAATCTCCCGGATTGAGTCTGTTAAAGTCCAAAGACGCTGGAGCTTGCTCCGCATCGGACATCCGGTCGAAGCCTTGATCTCCCGGATTGTATCTGTTAAGTCCAAAGACGTTGGAGCTTGCTCCGCGTCGGACATTCGGTCGAAGCCTTGATCTCCCGAATTGTATCGGTTAAGTCTAAAGTTGCTGGAGCTTGGTCCGCGTCGGACATCCGTTCGAAGCCTTGATCTTCCGGATTGTATCTGTTAAGTCCAAAGACGCTGGAACTTGCTCCGCATCGGACATCCGGTCGAAGCCTTGATCTCTCGGATTGTATCTGTTATGTCTACAGACGATGGAGCTTGCTCCGCGTCGGACATCCGGTCGAAGCCTTAATCCCCCGGATTTTATCTGTTAAAGTCCAAAGATGCTGGAGCTTGATCCGCGTCGGACATCCGGTCGAATCCTTCATCTCCCGGATTGTATTTGTTAAGTACAAAGACGCTGGAGCTTGCTTCGTGTCGGACATCCGGTCGAAGCCTTGATCTCCCGGATTGTATCTGTTAAGTCCAAAGACGCTGGAGCTTGCCCTGCGTCGGACATCCGGTCGAATCCTTGATATCCCGGATTGTATCTGTTAAGTCCAAGGACTCTGGAGCTTGCTCCGCGTCGGAGATCCGGTCGAAGCCTTAATCTCCCGAATTGTATCTGTTAAAGTCCAAAGACGCTGGAGCTTGCTCCGCATTGGACATTCGGTCGAAGACTTGATCTCCCGGATTGTATTGGTTAAGTCCAAAGACGCTGGAGTTTGCTCTGCGTCGGACATCCGGTCGAAGCCTTGATCTCCTAGATTGTATCTGTTAAATCTGAAGACGCTGGAGCTTACTCCGTGTCGGATATCCGGTCGAAGCCTTGATCTCCCAGATTGTATCTGTTAAAGTCAAAAGACGCTGGAGCTTGCTTCGCGTCGGAAATCCGGTCGAAGCCTTGATCTCCCGGATTGTATCTGTTAAGTCTAAAGACGCTAGAGCTTGCTCCGCGTCGGACATCCGGTCGAAGCCTTGATCTCCCGGATTGTATCTGTTAAGTCTAAAGACGCTGAAGCTTGCTCCGCGCCGGACATACGGTCGAAGCCTTGATCTCCCGGATTGTATCTGTTAAGTCCAAAGACGCTGGAGCTTTCTCCGCGACGGACATCTGGTCGAAGCCTTAATCTCCCGGATTGAATCTGTTAAAGTCCAAAGACGCTGGAGCTTGCTCCGCATCGGACAACCGGTCGAACCCTTGATCTCCTGGATTGTATCTGTTAAGTCCAAAGACGTCGGAGCTTGCTCCGCGTCGGACATTCGGTCGAAGCCTTGATCTCCCGAATTTTATCGGTTAAGTCTAAAGTTGCTGGAGCTTGGTCCGCGTCGGACATCCGTTCGAAGCCTTGATCTTCCGGATTGTATCTGTTAAGTCCAAAGACGCTGGAACTTGCTCCGCATCGGACATCCGGTCGAACCCTTGATCTCTCGGATTGTATCTGTTAAGTCTACAGACGATGGAGCTTGCTCCGCGTCGGACATCCGGTCGAAGCCTTAATCTCCCGGATTTTATCTGTTAAAGTCCAAAGATGCTGGAGCTTGCTCCGCGTCGGACATCCGGTCGAATCCTTGATCTCCCGGATTGTATTTGTTAAGTACAAAGACGCTGGAGCTTGCTTCGTGTCGGACATACGGTCGAAGCCTTGATCTCCCGGATTGTATCTGTTAAGTCCAAAGACGCCGGAGCTTGCCCTGCGTCGGACATCCGGTCGAAGCCTTGATCTCACGGATTGTATCTGTTAAGTCTAAAGACGCTGAAGCTTGCTCCGCGCCGGACATCCGGTCGAAGCCTTGATCTCCCGGATTGTATCTGTTAAGTCCAAAGACGCTGGAGCTTTCTCCGCGACGGACATCCGGTCGAATCCTTGATCTCCCGGATTATATATGTTAAGTCCAAAGACGCTGGATCTTGCTCTGTGTCGGACATCCGGTGGAAGCCTTGATCTCCCAGATTGTATCTGTTAAGTCCAAAGACGCTGGAGCTTACTCCGCGTCGGACATCCGGTGGAAGCCTTGATCTCCCGGATTGTATCTTTTAAGTCCGAAGTCGCTGGAGCTTGCTCCGCGTCGGACATCCGGTCGAAGCCTTGTTCTCCCTCATTCTATCTGTTAAGTCCAAAGACGTTGGAGCTTGCTCCGCGTCGGACATCCGGTCGAAGCCTTGATCTTCCGGATTGTATCGGTTAAATCTAAAGACGCTAGAGCTTGCTCCGCGTCGGACATCCGGTCGAATCCTTGATCTCCCGGATTGTATCTGTTAAGTCTACAGACGATGGAGCTTGCTCCGTGTCGGACATCCGGTCGAAGCCTTAATCTCCCGGATTTATCTATTAAAGTCCAAAGATGCTGGAGCTTGCTCCGCGTCGGACATCCGGTCGAATCCTTGATCTCCCGGATTATATATGTTAAGTCCAAAGACGCTGGATCTTGCTCTGTGTCGGACATCCGGTCGAAGCCTTGATCTCCCAGATTGTATCTGTTAAGTCCAAAGACGCTGGAGCTTACTCCGCGACGGACATACGGTCGAAGCCTTGATCTCCCGGATTGTATCTGTTAAGTCCAAAGACGCTGGAGCTTTCTCCGCGACGGACAACTGGTCGAAGCCTTAATCTCCCGGATTGAGTCTGTTAAAGTCCAAAGACGCTGGAGCTTGCTCCGCATCGGACATCCGGTCGAAGCCTTGATCTCCCGGATTGTATCTGTTAAGTCCAAAGACGTTGGAGCTTGCTCCGCGTCGGACATTCGGTCGAAGCCTTGATCTCCCGAATTGTATCGGTTAAGTCTAAAGTTGCTGGAGCTTGGTCCGCGTCGGACATCCGTTCAAAGCCTTGATCTTCCGGATTGTATCTGTTAAGTCCAAAGACGCTGGAACTTGCTCCGCATCGGACATCCGGTCGAAGCCTTGATCTCTCGGATTGTATCTGTTAAGTCTACAGACGATGGAGCTTGCTCCGCGTCGGACATCCGGTCGAACCCTTAATCTCCCGGATTTTATTTGTTAAAGTCCAAAGATGCTGGAGCTTGCTCCGCGTCGGACATCCGGTCGAATCCTTGATCTCCCGGATTGTATTTGTTAAGTACAAAGACGCTGGAGCTTGCTTCGTGTCGGACATCCGATCGAAGCCTTGATCTCCCAGATTGTATCTGTTAAGTCCAAAGACGCTGGAGCTTGCCCTGCGTCGGACATCCGGTCGAAGCCTTGATCTCACGGATTGTATCTGTTAAGTCTAAAGACGCTGAAGCTTGCTCCGCGCCGGACATCCGGTCGAAGCCTTGATCTGCCGGATTGTATCTGTTAAGTCCAAAGACGCTGGAGCTTTCTCCGCGACGGACATCCGGTCGAATCCTTGACCTCCCGGATTATATATGTTAAGTCCAAAGACGCTGGATCTTGCTCTGTGTCGGACATCTGGTCGAAGCCTTGATCTCCCAGATTGTATCTGTTAAGTCCAAAGACGCTGGAGCTTACTCCGCGTCGGACATTCGGTCGAAGCCTTGATCTCCCAGATTGTATCTCTTAAGTCCGAAGACGCTGGAGCTTGCTCCGCGTCGGACATCCGGTCGAAGCCTTGTTCTCCCGGATCGTATCTGTTAAGTCCAAAGACGTTGGAGCTTGCTCCGCGTCGGACATCCGGTCGAAGCCTTGATCTCCCGGATTGTATCGGTTAAGTCTAAAGACGCTGGAGCTTGCTCCGCGTCGGACATCCGGTCGAATCCTTGATCTGCCGGATTGTATCTGTTAAGTGCAAAGACGCTTGAGCTTATTCCGCGTCGGACATTCGGTCGAAGCCTTGATCTCCCGGATTGTATATGTTAAGTCTAAAGACGCTGGAGCTTGCTCCGCGTCGGACATCCGGTCGAAGCCTTGATCTCCCGGGTTGTATCTGTTAAGTCCAAAGACGCTAGAGCTTTCTCCGCGTCGGACATCCGATCGAAGCCTTGATCTCCCGGATTGTATCTGTTAAGTAGAAAGACGCTGGAGCTTGCTCCTCGTCGGACATCCGGTCGAAACCTTGATCTCCCGGATTGTATATGTTAAGTCCAAAGATGCTGGAGCTTGCTTTGCGTCGGACATCCGGTCGAAGCCTTGATCTCCCGGATTGTATTTGTTAAGTACAAAGACGCTGGAGCTTGCTTCGTGTCGGAAATCCGGTCGAAGCCTTGATCTCCCGGATTGTATCTGTTAAGTCCAAAGACGCTGGAGCTTGCCCTGCGTCGGACATCCGGTCGAAGCCTTGATCTCACGGATTGTATCTGTTAAGTCTAAAGACGCTGAAGCTTGCTCCGCGCCGGACATCCGGTCGAAGCCTTGATCTCCCGGATTGTATCTGTTAAGTCCAAAGACGCTGGAGCTTTCTCCGCGACGGACATCCGGTCGAATCCTTGATCTCCCGGATGATATATGTTAAGTCCAAAGACGCTGGATCTTGCTCTGTGTCGGACATCCGGTCGAAGCCTTGATCTCCCAGATTGTATCTGTTAAGTCCAAAGACGCTGGAGCTTACTCCGCGTCGGACATTCGGTCGAAGCCTTGATCTCCCGGATTGTATCTCTTAAGTTCGAAGACGCTGGAGCTTGCTCCGCGTCGGACATCCGGTCGAAGCCTTGTTCTCTCGGATCGTATCTGTTAAGTCCAAAGACGTTGGAGCTTGCTCCGCGTCGGACATCCGGTCGAAGCCTTGATCTCCCGGATTGTATCTGTTAAGTCTAAAGACGCTAGAGCTTGCTCCGCGTCGGACATCCGGTCGAAGCCTTGATCTCCCGGATTGTATCTGTTAAGTCTAAAGACGCTGAAGCTTGCTCCGCGCCGGACATACGGTCGAAGCCTTGATCTCCCGGATTGTATCTGTTAAGTCCAAAGACGCTAGAGCTTTCTCCGCGACGGACATCTGGTCGAAACCTTAATCTCCCGGATTGAATCTGTTAAAGTCCAAAGACGCTGGAGCTTGCTCCGCATCGGACAACCGGTCGAAGCCTTGATCTCCCGGATTGTATCTGTTAAGTCCAAAGACGTTGGAGCTTGCTCCGCGTCGGACATTCGGTCGAAGCCTTGATCTCCCGAATTGTATCGGTTATGTCTAAAGTTGCTGGAGCTTGGTCCGCGTCGGACATCCGTTCGAAGCCTTGATCTTCCGGATTGTATCTGTTAAGTCCAAAGACGCTGGAGCTTGCCCTGCGTCGGACATCCGGTCGAAGCCTTGATCTCACGGATTGTATCTGTTAAGTCTAAAGACGCTGAAGCTTGCTCCGCGCCGGACATCCGGTCGAAGCCTTGATCTCCCGGATTGTATCTGTTAAGTCCAAAGACGCTGGAGCTTTCTCCACGACGGACATCCGGTCGAATCCTTGATCTCCCGGATTATATATGTTAAGTCCAAAGACGCTGGATCTTGCTCTGTGTCGGACATCCGGTCGAAGCCTTGATCTCCCGGATTGTATCTCTTAAGTCCGAAGACGCTGGAGCTTGCTCCGCGTCGGACATCCGGTCGAAGCCTTGATCTCTCGGATTGTATCTGTTAAGTCTAAAGACGCTGGAGCTTGCTCCGCGTCGGACATCCGGTCGAATCCTTGATATCCCGGATTGTATCTGTTAACTCCAAGGACTCTGGAGCTTGCTCCGCGTCGGAGATCCGGTCGAAGCCTTAATCTCCCGAATTGTATCTGTTAAAGTCCAAAGACGCTGGAGCTTGCTCCGCATTGGACATTCGGTCGAAGACTTGATCTCCCGGATTGTATTGGTTAAGTCCAAAGACGCTGGAGCTTGCTCTGCGCCGGACATCCGGTCGAAGCCTTGATCTCCTAGATTGTATCTGTTAAATCTGAAGACGCTGGAGCTTACTCCGCGTCGGATATCCGGTCGAAGCCTTGATCTCCCATATTGTATCTGTTAAAGTCAAAAGACGCTAGAGCTTGCTCCGCGTCGGAAATCCGGTCGAAGCCTTGATCTCCCGGATTGTATCTGTTAAGTCTAAAGACGCTAGAGCTTGCTCCGCGTCGGACATCCGGTCGAAGCCTTGATCTCCCGAATTGTATCTGTTAATTCTAAAGACGCTGAAACTTGCTCCGCGCCGGACATACGGTCGAAGCCTTGATCTCCCGGATTGTATATGTTAAGTCCAAAAGACGCTGGAGCTTACTCCGCGTCGGACATCCGGTCGTAGCCATGATCTCTCGGATTGTATCTGTTAAGTCAAAAGACGTTGGAGCTTGCTCCGCGTCGGACATTCGGTCGAAGCCTTGATCTCCCGAATTGTGTCGGTTAAGTCTAAAGACGCTGGAGCTTGGTCCGCGTCGGACATCCGTTCGAAGCGTTGATCTCCCGGATTGTATCTGTTAAGTCCAAAGACGCTGGAATTTGCTCCGCATCGGACATCCGGTCGAAGCCTTGATCTCTCAGATTGTATCTGTTAAGTCTACAGACGCAGGAGCTTGCTCCGCGTCGGACATCCGGTCGAAGCCTTAATCTCCCGAATTTTATCTGTTAAAGTCCAAAGATGCTGGAGCTTGCTCCGCGTCGGACATCCGGTCGATTCCTTGATCTCCCGGATTATATATGTTAAGTCCAAAGACGCTGGATCTTGCTCTGTGTCGGACATCCGGTCGAAGCCTTGATCTCCCAGATTGTATCTGTTAAGTCCAAAGACGCTGGAGCTTACTCCGCGTCGGACATCCGGTGGAAGCCTTGATCTCCCGGATTGTATCTCTTAAGTCCGAAGTCGCTGGAGCTTGCTCCGCGTCGGACATCCGGTCGAAGCCTTGTTCTCCCTGATTGTATCTGTTAAGTCCAAAGACGTTGGAGCTTGCTCCGCGTCGGACATCCGGTCGAAGCCTTGATCTCCCGGATTGTATCGGTTAAGTCTAAAGACGCTAGAGCTTGCTCCGCGTCGGACATCCGGTCGAATCCTTGATCTCCCGGATTGTATCTGTTAAGTCTACAGACGATGGAGCTTGCTCCGCGTTGGACATCCGGTCGAAGCCTTAATCTCCCGGATTTTATCTATTAAAGTCCAAAGATGCTGGAGCTTGCTCCGCGTCGGACATCCGGTCGAATCCTTGATCTCCCGGATTATATATGTTAAGTCCAAAGACGCTGGATCTTGCTCTGTGTCGGACATCCGGTCGAAGCCTTGATCTCCCAGATTGTATCTGTTAAGTCCAAAGACGCTAGAGCTTACTCCGCGCCGGACATACGGTCGAAGCCTTGATCTCCCGGATTGTATCTGTTAAGTCCAAAGACGCTGGAGCTTTCTCCGCGACGGACATCTGGTCGAAGCCTTAATCTCCCGGATTGAGTCTGTTGAAGTCCAAAGACGCTGGAGCTTGCTCCGCATCGGACATCCGGTCGAAGCCTTGATCTCCCGGATTGTATCTGTTAAGTCCAAAGACGTTGGAGCTTGCTCCGCGTCGGACATTCGGTCGAAGCCTTGATCTCCCGAATTGTATCGGTTAAGTCTAAAGTTGCTAGAGCTTGGTCCGCGTCGGACATCCGTTCGAAGCCTTGATCTTCCGGATTGTATCTGTTAAGTCCAAAGACGCTGGAACTTGCTCCGCATCGGACATCCGGTCGAAGCCTTAATCTCCCGGATTGTATCTGTTAAGTCTAAAGACGCTGGAGCTTGCTCCGCGTCGGACATCCGGTCGAATCCTTGATATCCCGGATTGTATCTGTTATGTCCATTGACTCTGGAGCTTGCTCCGTGTCGGAGATCCGGTCGAAGCCTTAATCTCCTGAATTGTATCTGTTAAAGTCCAAAGACGCTAGAGCTTGCTCTGCGTCGGACATCCGGTCGAAGTCTTGATCTCCTAGATTGTATCTGTTAAATCTGAAGACGCTGGAGCTTACTCCGCGTCGGATATACGGTCGAAGCCTTGATCTCCTAGATTGTATCTGTTAAAGTCAAAAGACGCTGGAGCTTGCTCCGCGTCGGAAATCCGGTCGAAGCCTTGATCTCCCGGATTGTATCTGTTAAGTCTAAAGACGCTAGAGCTTGCTCCGCGTCGGACATTCGGTCGAAGCCTTGATCTCCCGGATTGTATCTGTTAAGTTTAAAGACGCTGAAGCTTGCTCCGCGCCGGACATACTGTCGAAGCCTTGATCTCCCGAATTGTATCTGTTAAGTCCAAAGACGCTGGAGCTTTCTCCGCGACGGACATACGGTCGAAGCCTTGATCTCCCGGATTGTATCTGTTAAGTCCAAAGACGCTGGAGCTTTCTCCGCGACGGACATCTGGTCGAAGCCTTAATCTCCCGGATTGAGTCTGTTAAAGTCCAAAGACGCTGGAGCTTGCTCTGCATCGGACATCCGGTCGAAGCCTTGATCTCCCGGATTGTATCTGTTAAGTCCAAAGACGTTGGAGCTTGCTCCGCGTCGGACATTCGGTCGAAGCCTTGATCTCCCGAATTGTATCGGTTAAGTCTAAAGTTGCTGGAGCTTGGTCCGCGTCGGACATCCGTTCGAAGCCTTGATCTTCCGGATTGTATCTGTTAAGTCCAAAGACGCTGGAACTTGCTCCGCATCGGACATCCGGTCGAAGCCTTGATCTCTCGGATTGTATCTGTTAAGTCTATAGACGATGGAGCTTGCTCCGCGTCGGACATCCGGTCGAACCCTTAATCTCCCGGATTTTATTTGTTAAAGTCCAAAGATGCTGGAGCTTGCTCCGCGTCGGACATCCGGTCGAATCCTTGATCTCCCGGATTGTATTTGTTAAGTACAAAGACGCTGGAGCTTGCTTCGTGTCGGACATCCGGTCGAAGCCTTGATCTCCCGGATTGTATCTGTTAAGCCCAAAGACGATGGAGCTTGCCATGCGTCGGACATCCGGTCGAAGCCTTGATCTCACGGATTGTATCTGTTAAGTCTAAAGACGCTGAAGCTTGCTCCGCGCGGACATCCGGTCGAAGCCTTGATCTTCCGGATTGTATCTGTTAAGTCCAACGACGCTGGAGCTTTCTCCGCGACGGACATCCGGTCGAATCCTTGATCTCCCGAATTATATATGTTAATTCCAAAGACGCTGGATCTTGCTCTGTGTCGGACATCCGGTCGAAGCCTTGATCTCCCAGATTGTATCTGTTAAGTCCAAAGACGCTGGAGCTTACTCCGCGTCGGACATCCGGTGGAAGCCTTGATCTCCCGGATTGTATCTCTTAAGTCCGAAGTCGCTGGAGCTTGCTCCGCGTCGGACATCCGGTCGAAGCCTTGTTCTCCCTGATTGTATCTGTTAAGTCCACAGACGTTGGAGCTTGCTCCGCGTCGGACATCCGGTCGAAGCCTTGATCTCCCGGATTGTATCGGTTAAGTCTAAAGACACTAGAGCTTGCTCCGCGTCGGACATCCGGTCGAATCCTTGATCTCCCGGATTGTATCTGTTAAGTCTAAAGACGATGGAGCTTGCTCCGCGTCGGACATCCGGTCGAAGCCTTAATCTCCCGGATTTTATCCATTAAAGTCCAAAGATGCTGGAGCTTGCTCCGCGTCGGACATCCGGTCGAATCCTTGATCTCCCGGATTATATATGTTAAGTCCAAAGACGCTGGATCTTGCTCTGTGTCGGACATCCGGTCGAAGCCTTGATCTCCCAGATTGTATCTGTTAAGTCCAAAGACGCTAGAGCTTACTCCGCGCCGGACATACGGTCGAAGCCTTGATCTCCCGGATTGTATCTGTTAAGTCCAAAGACGCTGGAGCTTTCTCCGCGACGGACATCTGGTCGAAGCCTTAATCTCCCGGATTGAGTCTGTTGAAGTCCAAAGACGCTGGAGCTTGCTCCGCATCGGACATCCGGTCGAAGCCTTTATCTCCCGGATTGTATCTGTTAAGTCCAAAGACGTTGGAGCTTGCTCCGCGTCGGACATTCGGTCGAAGCCTTGATCTTCCGGATTGTATCTGTTAAGTCCAAAGACGCTGGAACTTGCTCCGCATCGGACATCCGGTCGAAGCCTTAATCTCCCGGATTGTATCTGTTAAGTCTAAAGACGCTGGAGCTTGCTCCGCGTCGGACATCTGGTCGAATCCTTGATATCCCGGATTGTATCTGTTAAGTCCATTGACTCTGGAGCTTGCTCCGCGTCGGAGATCCGGTCGAAGCCTTAATCTCCTGAATTGTATCTGTTAAAGTCCAAAGACGCTGGAGCTTGCTCTGCGTCGGACATCCGGTCGAAGTCTTGATCTCCTAGATTGTATCTGTTAAATCTGAAGACGCTGGAGCTTACTCCGCGTCGGATATCCGGTCGAAGCCTTGATCTCCTAGATTGTATCTGTTAAAGTCAAAAGACGCTGGAGCTTGCTCTGCGTCGGAAATCCGGTCGAAGCCTTGATCTCCCGGATTGTATCTGTTAAGTCTAAAGACGCTAGAGCTTGCTCCGCGTCGGACATTCGGTCGAAGCCTTGATCTCCCGGATTGTATCTGTTAAGTCCAAAGACGCTGAAGCTTGCTCCGCGCCGGACATACTGTCGAAGCCTTGATCTCCAGAATTGTATCTGTTAAGTCCAAAGACGCTGGAGCTTTCTCCGCGACGGACATCTGGTCGAAGCCTTAATCTCCCGGATTGAATCTGTTAAAGTTCAAAGACGCTGGAGCTTGCTCCGCATCGGACAACCGGTCGAACTCTTGATCTCCCGGATTGTATCTGTTAAGTCCAAAGACGCTGGAGCTTGCTCCGCGTCGGACATTCGGTCGAAGCCTTGATCTCCCGAATTGTATCGGTTAAGTCTAAAGTTGCTGGAGCTTGGTCCGCGTCGGACATCCGTTCGAAGCCTTGATCTTCCGGATTGTATCTGTTAAGTCCAAAGACGCTGGAACTTGCTCCGCATCGGACATCCGGTCGAAGCCTTGATCTCTCGGATTGTATCTGTTAAGTCTACAAACGATGGAGCTTGCTCCGCGTCGGACATCCGGTCGAACCCTTAATCTCCCGGATTTTATTTGTTAAAGTCCAAAGATGCTGGAGCTTGCTCCGCGTCGGACATCCGGTCGAATCCTTGATCTCCCGGATTGTATTTGTTAAGTACAAAGACGCTGGAGCTTGCTTCGTGTCGGACATCCGGTCGAAGCCTTGATCTCCCGGATTGTATCTGTTAAGTCCAAAGACGCTAGAGCTTGCCCTGCGTCGGATATCCGGTCGAAGCCTTGATCTCACGGATTGTATCTGTTAAGTCTAAAGACGCTGAAGCTTGCTCCGCGCGGACATCTGGTCGAAGCCTTGATCTCCCGGATTGTATCTGTTAAGTCCAACGACGCTGGAGCTCTCTCCGCGACGGACATCCGGTCGAATCCTTGATCTCCCGAATTATATATGTTAAGTCCAAAGACGCTGGATCTTGCTCTGTGTCGGACATCCGGTCGAAGCCTTGATCTCCCAGATTGTATCTGTTAAGTCCAAAGACGCGGGAGCTTACTCCGCGTCGGACATCCGTTGGAAGCCTTGATCTCCCGGATTGTATCTCTTAAGTCCGAAGTCGCTGGAGCTTGCTCCGCGTCGGACATCCGGTCGAAGCCTTGTTCTCCCTGATTGTATCTGTTAAGTCCAAAGACGTTGGAGCTTGCTCCGCGTCGGACATCCGGTCGAAGCCTTGATCTCCCGGATTGTATCGGTTAAGTCTAAAGACGCTAGAGCTTGCTCCGCGTCGGACATCCGGTCGAATCCTTGATCTCCCGGATTGTATCTGTTAAGTCTACAGACGATGGAGCTTGCTCCGCGTCGGACATCCGGTCGAAGCCTTAATCTCCCGGATTTTATCTATTAAAGTCCAAAGATGCTGGAGCTTGCTCCGCGTCGGACATCCGGTCGAATCCTTGATCTCCCGGATTATATATGTTAAGTCCAAAGACGCTGGATCTTGCTCTGTGTCGGACATCCGGTCGAAGCCTTGATCTCCCAGATTGTATCTGTTAAGTCCAAAGACGCTAGAGCTTACTCCGCGCCGGACATACGGTCGAAGCCTTGATCTCCCGGATTGTATCTGTTAAGTCCAAAGACGCTGGAGCTTTCTCCGCGACGGACATCTGGTCGAAGCCTTAATCTCCCGGATTGAGTCTGTTAAAGTCCAAAGACGCTGGAACTTGCTCCGCGTCGGACATTCGGTCGAAGCCTTGATCTCCCGAATTGTATCGGTTAAGTCTAAAGTTGCTGGAGCTTGGTCCGCGTCGGACATCCGTTCGAAGCCTTGATCTTCCGGATTGTATCTGTTAAATCCAAAGACGCTGGAACTTGCTCCGCATCGGACATCCGGTCGAAGCCTTGATCTCTCGGATTGTATCTGTTAAGTCTACAAACGATGGAGCTTGCTCCGCGTCGGACATCCGGTCGAACCCTTAATCTCCCGGATTTTATTTGTTAAAGTCCAAAGATGCTGGAGCTTGCTCCGCGTCGGACATCCGGTCGAATCCTTGATCTCCCGGATTGTATTTGTTAAGTACAAAGACGCTGGAGCTTGCTTCGTGTCGGACATCCGGTCGAAGCCTTGATCTCCCGGATTGTATCTGTTAAGTCCAAAGACGCTAGAGCTTGCCCTGCGTCGGACATCCGGTCGAAGCCTTGATCTCACGGATTGTATCTGTTAAGTCTAAAGACGCTGAAGCTTGCTCCGCGCGGACATCCGGTCGAAGCCTTGATCTCCCGGATTGTATCTGTTAAGTCCAACGACGCTGGAGCTCTCTCCGCGACGGACATCCGGTCGAATCCTTGATCTCCCGAATTATATATGTTAAGTCCAAAGACGCTGGATCTTGCTCTGTGTCGGACATCCGGTCGAAGCCTTGATCTCCCAGATTGTATCTGTTAAGTCCAAAGACGCTGGAGCTTACTCCGCGTCGGACATCCGGTGGAAGCCTTGATCTCCCGGATTGTATCTCTTAAGTCCGAAGTCGCTGGAGCTTGCTCCGCGTCGGACATCCGGTCGAAGCCTTGTTCTCCCTGATTGTATTTGTTAAGTCCAAAGACGTTGGAGCTTGCTCCGCGTCGGACATCCGGTCGAAGCCTTGATCTCCCGGATTGTATCGGTTAAGTCTAAAGACGCTAGAGCTTGCTCCGCGTCGGACATCCGGTCGAATCCTTGATCTCCCGGATTGTATCTGTTAAGTCTACAGACGATGGAGCTTGCTCCGCGTCGGACATCCGGTCGAAGCCTTAATCTCCCGGATTTTATCTATTAAAGTCCAAAGATGCTGGAGCTTGCTCCGCGTCGGACATCCGGTCGAATCCTTGATCTCCCGGATTATATATGTTAAGTCCAAAGACGCTGGATCTTGCTCTGTGTCGGACATCCGGTCGAAGCCTTGATCTCCCAGATTGTATCTGTTAAGTCCAAAGACGCTAGAGCTTACTCCGCGCCGGACATACGGTCGAAGCCTTGATCTCCCGGATTGTATCTGTTAAGTCCAAAGACGCTGGAGCTTTCTCCGCGACGGACATCTGGTCGAAGCCTTAATCTCCCGGATTGAGTCTGTTAAAGTCCAAAGACGCTGGAGTTTGCTCCGCATCGGACATCCGGTCGAAGCCTTGATCTCCCGGATTGTATCTGTTAAGTCCAAAGACGTTGGAGCTTGCTCCGCGTCGGACATTCGGTCGAAGCCTTGATCTCCCGAATTGTATCGGTTACGTCTAAAGTTGCTGGAGCTTGGTCCGCGTCGGACATCCGTTCGAAGCCTTGATCTTCCGGATTGTATCTGTTAAGTCCAAAGACGCTGGAACTTGCTCCGCATCGGACATCCGGTCGAAGCCTTAATCTCCCGGATTGTATCTGTTAAGTCTAAAGACGCTGGAGCTTGCTCCGCGTCGGACATCCGGTCGAATCCTTGATATCCCGGATTGTATCTGTTAAGTCCATTGACTCTGGAGCTTGCTCCGCGTCGGAGATCCGGTCGAAGCCTTAATCTCCTGAATTGTATCTGTTAAAGTCCAAAGACCCTGGAGCTTGCTCTGCGTCGGACATCCGGTCGAAGTCTTGATCTCCTAGATTGTATCTGTTAAATCTGAAGACGCTGGAGCTTACTCCGCGTCGGATATCCGGTCGAAGCCTTGATCTCCTAGATTGTATCTGTTAAAGTCAAAAGACGCTGGAGCTTGCTCCGCGTCGGAAATTTGGTCGAAGCCTTGATCTCCCGGATTGTATCTGTTAAGTCTAAAGACGCTAGAGCTTGCTCCGCGTCGGACATCCGGTCGAAGCCTTAATCTCCCGGATTTTATCTATTAAAGTCCAAAGATGCTGGAGCTTGCTCCGCGTCGGACATCCGGTCGAATCCTTGATCTCCCGGATTATATATGTTAAGTCCAAAGACGCTGGATCTTGCTCTGTGTCGGACATCCGGTCGAAGCCTTGATCTCCCAGATTGTATCTGTTAAGTCCAAAGACGCTAGAGCTTACTCCGCGCCGGACATACGGTCGAAGCCTTGATCTCCCGGATTGTATCTGTTAAGTCCAAAGACGCTGGAGCTTTCTCCGCGACGGACATCTGGTCGAAGCCTTAATCTCCCGGATTGAGTCTGTTAAAGTCCAAAGACGCTGGAACTTGCTCCGCGTCGGACATTCGGTCGAAGCCTTGATCTCCCGAATTGTATCGGTTAAGTCTAAAGTTGCTGGAGCTTGGTCCGCGTCGGACATCCGTTCGAAGCCTTGATCTTCCGGATTGTATCTGTTAACTCCAAAGACGCTGGAACTTGCTCCGCATCGGACATCCGGTCGAAGCCTTGATCTCTCGGATTGTATCTGTTAAGTCTACAAACGATGGAGCTTGCTCCGCGTCGGACATCCGGTCGAACCCTTAATCTCCCGGATTTTATTTGTTAAAGTCCAAAGATGCTGGAGCTTGCTCCGCGTCGGACATCCGGTCGAATCCTTGATCTCCCGGATTGTATTTGTTAAGTACAAAGACGCTGGAGCTTGCTTCGTGTCGGACATCCGGTCGAAGCCTTGATCTCCCGGATTGTATCTGTTAAGTCCAAAGACGCTAGAGCTTGCCCTGCGTCGGACATCCGGTCGAAGCCTTGATCTCACGGATTGTATCTGTTAAGTCTAAAGACGCTGAAGCTTGCTCCGCGCGGACATCCGGTCGAAGCCTTGATCTCCCGGATTGTATCTGTTAAGTCCAACGACGCTGGAGCTCTCTCCGCGACGGACATCCGGTCGAATCCTTGATCTCCCGAATTATATATGTTAAGTCCAAAGACGCTGGATCTTGCTCTGTGTCGGACATCCGGTCGAAGCCTTGATCTCCCAGATTGTATCTGTTAAGTCCAAAGACGCTGGAGCTTACTCCGCGTCGGACATCCGGTGGAAGCCTTGATCTCCCGGATTGTATCTCTTAAGTCCGAAGTCGCTGGAGCTTGCTCCGCGTCGGACATCCGGTCGAAGCCTTGTTCTCCCTGATTGTATTTGTTAAGTCCAAAGACGTTGGAGCTTGCTCCGCGTCGGACATCCGGTCGAAGCCTTGATCTCCCGGATTGTATCGGTTAAGTCTAAAGACGCTAGAGCTTGCTCCGCGTCGGACATCCGGTCGAATCCTTGATCTCCCGGATTGTATCTGTTAAGTCTACAGACGATGGAGCTTGCTCCGCGTCGGACATCCGGTCGAAGCCTTAATCTCCCGGATTTTATCTATTAAAGTCCAAAGATGCTGGAGCTTGCTCCGCGTCGGACATCCGGTCGAATCCTTGATCTCCCGGATTATATATGTTAAGTCCAAAGACGCTGGATCTTGCTCTGTGTCGGACATCCGGTCGAAGCCTTGATCTCCCAGATTGTATCTGTTAAGTCCAAAGACGCTAGAGCTTACTCCGCGCCGGACATACGGTCGAAGCCTTGATCTCCCGGATTGTATCTGTTAAGTCCAAAGACGCTGGAGCTTTCTCCGCGACGGACATCTGGTCGAAGCCTTAATCTCCCGGATTGAGTCTGTTAAAGTCCAAAGACGCTGGAGTTTGCTCCGCATCGGACATCCGGTCGAAGCCTTGATCTCCCGGATTGTATCTGTTAAGTCCAAAGACGTTGGAGCTTGCTCCGCGTCGGACATTCGGTCGAAGCCTTGATCTCCCGAATTGTATCGGTTACGTCTAAAGTTGCTGGAGCTTGGTCCGCGTCGGACATCCGTTCGAAGCCTTGATCTTCCGGATTGTATCTGTTAAGTCCAAAGACGCTGGAACTTGCTCCGCATCGGACATCCGGTCGAAGCCTTAATCTCCCGGATTGTATCTGTTAAGTCTAAAGACGCTGGAGCTTGCTCCGCGTCGGACATCCGGTCGAATCCTTGATATCCCGGATTGTATCTGTTAAGTCCATTGACTCTGGAGCTTGCTCCGCGTCGGAGATCCGGTCGAAGCCTTAATCTCCTGAATTGTATCTGTTAAAGTCCAAAGACCCTGGAGCTTGCTCTGCGTCGGACATCCGGTCGAAGTCTTGATCTCCTAGATTGTATCTGTTAAATCTGAAGTTGCTGGAGCTTACTCCGCGTCGGATATCCGGTCGAAGCCTTGATCTCCTAGATTGTATCTGTTAAAGTCAAAAGACGCTGGAGCTTGCTCCGCGTCGGAAATCCGGTCGAAGCCTTGATCTCCCGGATTGTATCTGTTAAGTCTAAAGACGCTAGAGCTTGCTCCGCGCCGGACATTCGGTCGAAGCCTTGATCTCCCGGATTGTATTTGTTAAGTCTAAAGACGCTGAAGCTTGCTCCGCGCCGGACATACTGTCGAAGCCTTGATCTCCCGAATTGTATCTGTTAAGTCCAAAGACGCTGGAGCTTTCTCCGCGACGAACATCTGGTCGAAGCCTTAATCTCCCGGATTGAATCTGTTAAAGTTCAAAGACGCTGGAGCTTGCTCCGCATCGGACAACCGGTCGAAGCCTTGATCTCCCGGATTGTATCTGTTAAGTCCAAAGACGCTGGAGCTTGCTCCGCGTCGGACATTCGGTCGAAGCCTTGATCTCCCGAGTTGTATCGGTTAAGTCTAAAGTTGCTGGAGCTTGGTCCGCGTCGGACATCCGTTCGAAGCCTTGATCTTCCGGATTGTATCTGTTAAGTCCAAAGACGCTGGAACTTGCTCCGCATCGGACATCCGGTCGAAGCCTTGATCTCTCGGATTGTATCTGTTAAGTCCAAAGACGTTGGAGCTTGCTCCGCGTCGGACATTCGGTCGAAGCCTTGATCTCCCGAATTGTATCGGTTACGTCTAAAGTTGCTGGAGCTTGGTCCGCGTCGGACATCCGTTCGAAGCCTTGATCTTCCGGATTGTATCTGTTAAGTCCAAAGACGCTGGAACTTGCTCCGCATCGGACATCCGGTCGAAGCCTTAATCTCCCGGATTGTATCTGTTAAGTCTAAAGACGCTGGAGCTTGCTCCGCGTCGGACATCCGGTCGAATCCTTGATATCCCGGATTGTATCTGTTAAGTCCATTGACTCTGGAGCTTGCTCCGCGTCGGAGATCCGGTCGAAGCCTTAATCTCCTGAATTGTATCTGTTAAAGTCCAAAGACCCTGGAGCTTGCTCTGCGTCGGACATCCGGTCGAAGTCTTGATCTCCTAGATTGTATCTGTTAAATCTGAAGACGCTGGAGCTTACTCCGCGTCGGATATCCGGTCGAAGCCTTGATCTCCTAGATTGTATCTGTTAAAGTCAAAAGACGCTGGAGCTTGCTCCGCGTCGGAAATCCGGTCGAAGCCTTGATCTCCCGGATTGTATCTGTTAAGTCTAAAGACGCTAGAGCTTGCTCCGCGCCGGACATTCGGTCGAAGCCTTGATCTCCCGAATTGTATCGGTTACGTCTAAAGTTGCTGGAGCTTGGTCCGCGTCGGACATCCGTTCGAAGCCTTGATCTTCCGGATTGTATCTGTTAAGTCCAAAGACGCTGGAACTTGCTCCGCATCGGACATCCGGTCGAAGCCTTAATCTCCCGGATTGTATCTGTTAAGTCTAAAGACGCTGGAGCTTGCTCCGCGTCGGACATCCGGTCGAATCCTTGATATCCCGGATTGTATCTGTTAAGTCCATTGACTCTGGAGCTTGCTCCGCGTCGGAGATCCGGTCGAAGCCTTAATCTCCTGAATTGTATCTGTTAAAGTCCAAAGACCCTGGAGCTTGCTCTGCGTCGGACATCCGGTCGAAGTCTTGATCTCCTAGATTGTATCTGTTAAATCTGAAGACGCTGGAGCTTACTCCGCGTCGGATATCCGGTCGAAGCCTTGATCTCCTAGATTGTATCTGTTAAAGTCAAAAGACGCTGGAGCTTGCTCCGCGTCGGAAATCCGGTCGAAGCCTTGATCTCCCGGATTGTATCTGTTAAGTCTAAAGACGCTAGAGCTTGCTCCGCGCCGGACATTCGGTCGAAGCCTTGATCTCCCGGATTGTATTTGTTAAGTCTAAAGACGCTGAAGCTTGCTCCGCGCCGGACATACTGTCGAAGCCTTGATCTCCCGAATTGTATCTGTTAAGTCCAAAGACGCTGGAGCTTTCTCCGCGACGAACATCTGGTCGAAGCCTTAATCTCCCGGATTGAATCTGTTAAAGTTCAAAGACGCTGGAGCTTGCTCCGCATCGGACAACCGGTCGAAGCCTTGATCTCCCGGATTGTATCTGTTAAGTCCAAAGACGCTGGAGCTTGCTCCGCGTCGGACATTCGGTCGAAGCCTTGATCTCCCGAGTTGTATCGGTTAAGTCTAAAGTTGCTGGAGCTTGGTCCGCGTCGGACATCCGTTCGAAGCCTTGATCTTCCGGATTGTATCTGTTAAGTCCAAAGACGCTGGAACTTGCTCCGCATCGGACATCCGGTCGAAGCCTTGATCTCTCGGATTGTATCTGTTAAGTCTAAAAACGATGGAGCTTGCTCCGCGTCGGACATCCGGTCGAACCCTTAATCTCCCGGATTTTATTTGTTAAAGTCCAAAGATGCTGGAGCTTGCTCCGCGTCGGACATCCGGTCGAATCCTTGATCTCCCGGATTGTATTTGTTAAGTACAAAGACGCTGGAGCTTGCTTCGTGTCGGACATCCGGTCGAAGCCTTGATCTCCCGGATTGTATCTGTTAAGTCCAAAGACGGTAGAGCTTGCCCTGCGTCGGACATCCGGTCGAAGCCTTGATCTCACGGATTGTATCTGTTAAGTCTAAAGACGCTGAAGCTTGCTCCGCGCGGACATCCGGTCGAAGCCTTGATCTCCCGGATTGTATCTGTTAAGTCCAACGACGCTGGAGCTCTCTCCGCGACGGACATCCGGTCGAATCCTTGATCTCCCGAATTATATATGTTAAGTCCAAAGACGCTGGATCTTGCTCTGTGTCGGACATCCGGTCGAAGCCTTGATCTCCCAGATTGTATCTGTTAAGTCCAAAGACGCTGGAGCTTACTCCGCGTCGGACATCCGGTGGAAGCCTTGATCTCCCGGATTGTATCTCTTAAGTCCGAAGTGGCTGGAGCTGTCTCCGCGTCGGACATCCGGTCGAAGCCTTGTTCTCCCTGATTGTATCTGTTAAGTCCAAAGACGTTGGAGCTTGCTCCGCGTCGGACATCCGGTCGAAGCCTTGATCTCCCGGATTGTATCGGTTAAGTCTAAAGACGCTAGAGCTTGCTCCGCGTCGGACATCCGGTCGAATCCTTGATCTCCCGGATTGTATCTGTTAAGTCTACAGACGATGGAGCTTGCTACGCGTCGGACATCCGGTCGAAGCCTTAATCTCCCGGATTTTATCTATTAAAGTCCAAAGATGCTGGAGCTTGCTCCGCGTCGGACATCCGGTCGAATCCTTGATCTCCCGGATTATATATGTTAAGTCCAAAGACGGTGGATCTTGCTCTGTGTCGGACATCCGGTCGAAGCCTTGATCTCCCAGATTGTATCTGTTAAGTCCAAAGACGCTAGAGCTTACTCCGCGCCGGACATACGGTCGAAGCCTTGATCTCCCGGATTGTATCTGTTAAGTCCAAAGACGCTGGAGCTTTCTCCGCGACGGACATCTGGTCGAAGCCTTAATCTCCCGGATTGAGTCTGTTAAAGTCCAAAGACGCTGGAGTTTGCTCCGCATCGGACATCCGGTCGAAGCCTTGATCTCCCGAATTGTATCTGTTAAGTCCAAAGACGTTGGAGCTTGCTCCGCGTCGGACATTCGGTCGAAGCCTTGATCTCCCGAATTGTATCGGTTAAGTCTAAAGTTGCTTTGGAGCTTGGTCCGCGTCGGACATCCGTTCGAAGCCTTGATCTTCCGGATTGTATCTGTTAAGTCCAAAGACGCTGGAACTTGCTCCGCATCGGACATCCGGTCGAAGCCTTAATCTCCCGGATTGTATCTGTTAAGTCTAAAGACGCTGGAGCTTGCTCCGCGTCGGACATCCGGTCGAATCCTTGATATCCCGGATTGTATCTGTTAAGTCCATTGACTCTGGAGCTTGATCCGCGTCGGAGATCCGGTCGAAGCCTTAATCTCCTGAATTGTATCTGTTAAAGTCCAAAGACGCTGGAGCTTGCTCTGCGTCGGACATCCGGTCGAAGTCTTGATCTCCCAGATTGTATCTGTTAAGTCCAAAGACGCTAGAGCTTACTCCGCGCCGGACATACGGTCGAAGCCTTGATCTCCCGGATTGTATCTGTTAAGTCCAAAGACGCTGGAGCTTTCTCCGCGACGGACATCTGGTCGAAGCCTTAATCTCCCGGATTGAGTCTGTTAAAGTCCAAAGACGCTGGAGTTTGCTCCGCATCGGACATCCGGTCGAAGCCTTGATCTCCCGGATTGTATCTGTTAAGTCCAAAGACGTTGGAGCTTGCTCCGCGTCGGACATTCGGTCGAAGCCTTGATCTCCCGAATTGTATCGGTTACGTCTAAAGTTGCTGGAGCTTGGTCCGCGTCGGACATCCGTTCGAAGCCTTGATCTTCCGGATTGTATCTGTTAAGTCCAAAGACGCTGGAACTTGCTCCGCATCGGACATCCGGTCGAAGCCTTAATCTCCCGGATTGTATCTGTTAAGTCTAAAGACGCTGGAGCTTGCTCCGCGTCGGACATCCGGTCGAATCCTTGATATCCCGGATTGTATCTGTTAAGTCCATTGACTCTGGAGCTTGCTCCGCGTCGGAGATCCGGTCGAAGCCTTAATCTCCTGAATTGTATCTGTTAAAGTCCAAAGACCCTGGAGCTTGCTCTGCGTCGGACATCCGGTCGAAGTCTTGATCTCCTAGATTGTATCTGTTAAATCTGAAGACGCTGGAGCTTACTCCGCGTCGGATATCCGGTCGAAGCCTTGATCTCCTAGATTGTATCTGTTAAAGTCAAAAGACGCTGGAGCTTGCTCCGCGTCGGAAATCCGGTCGAAGCCTTGATCTCCCGGATTGTATCTGTTAAGTCTAAAGACGCTAGAGCTTGCTCCGCGCCGGACATTCGGTCGAAGCCTTGATCTCCCGGATTGTATTTGTTAAGTCTAAAGACGCTGAAGCTTGCTCCGCGCCGGACATACTGTCGAAGATTTGATCTCCCGAATTGTATCTGTTAAGTCCAAAGACGCTGGAGCTTTCTCCGCGACGAACATCTGGTCGAAGCCTTAATCTCCCGGATTGAATCTGTTAAAGTTCAAAGACGCTGGAGCTTGCTCCGCATCGGACAACCGGTCGAAGCCTTGATCTCCCGGATTGTATCTGTTAAGTCAGAAGACGCTGGAGCTTGCTCCGCGTCGGACATTCGGTCGAAGCCTTGATCTCCCGAGTTGTATCGGTTAAGTCTAAAGTTGCTGGAGCTTGGTCCGCGTCGGACATCCGTTCGAAGCCTTGATCTTCCGGATTGTATCTGTTAAGTCCAAAGACGCTGGAACTTGCTCCGCATCGGACATCCGGTCGAAGCCTTGATCTCTCGGATTGTATCTGTTAAGTCTACAAACGATGGAGCTTGCTCCGCGTCGGACATCCGGTCGAACCCTTAATCTCCCGGATTTTATTTGTTAAAGTCCAAAGATGCTGGAGCTTGCTCCGCGTCGGACATCCGGTCGAATCCTTGATCTCCCGGATTGTATTTGTTAAGTACAAAGACGCTGGAGCTTGCTTCGTGTCGGACATCCGGTCGAAGCCTTGATCTCCCGGATTGTATCTGTTAAGTCCAAAGACGCTAGAGCTTGCCCTGCGTCGGACATCCGGTCGAAGCCTTGATCTCACGGATTGTATCTGTTAAGTCTAAAGACGCTGAAGCTTGCTCCGCGCGGACATCCGGTCGAAGCCTTGATCTCCCGGATTGTATCTGTTAAGTCCAACGACGCTGGAGCTCTCTCCGCGACGGACATCCGGTCGAATCCTTGATCTCCCGAATTATATATGCTAAGTCCAAAGACGCTGGATCTTGCTCTGTGTCGGATAACCGGTCGAAGCCTTGATCTCCCAGATTGTATCTGTTAAGTCCAAAGACGCTGGAGCTTACTCCGCGTCGGACATCCGGTGGAAGCCTTGATCTCCCAGATTGTATCTCTTAAGTCCGAAGTGGCTGGAGCTGTCTCCGCGTCGGACATCCGGTCGAAGCCTTGTTCTCCCTGATTGTATCTGTTAAGTCCAAAGACGTTGGAGCTTGCTCCGCGTCGGACATCCGGTCGAAGCCTTGATCTCCCGGATTGTATCGGTTAAGTCTAAAGACGCTAGAGCTTGCTCCGCGTCGGACATCCGGTCGAATCCTTGATCTCCCGGATTGTATCTGTTAAGTCTACAGACGATGGAGCTTGCTACGCGTCGGACATCCGGTCGAAGCCTTAATCTCCCGGATTTTATCTATTAAAGTCCAAAGATGCTGGAGCTTGCTCCGCGTCGGACATCCGGTCGAATCCTTGATCTCCCGGATTATATATGTTAAGTCCAAAGACGGTGGATCTTGCTCTGTGTCGGACATCCAGTCGAAGCCTTGATCTCCCAGATTGTATCTGTTAAGTCCAAAGACGCTAGAGCTTACTCCGCGCCGGACATACGGTCGAAGCCTTGATCTCCCGGATTGTATCTGTTAAGTCCAAAGACGCTGGAGCTTTCTCCGCGACGGACATCTGGTCGAAGCCTTAATCTCCCGGATTGAGTCTGTTAAAGTCCAAAGACGCTGGAGTTTGCTCCGCATCGGACATCCGGTCGAAGCCTTGATCTCCCGGATTGTATCTGTTAAGTCCAAAGACGTTGGAGCTTGCTCTGCGTCGGACATTCGGTCGAAGCCTTGATCTCCCGAATTGTATCGGTTAAGTCTAAAGTTGCTCGAGCTTGGTCCGCGTCGGACATCCGTTCGAAGCCTTGATCTTCCGGATTGTATCTGTTAAGTCCAAAGACGCTGGAACTTGCTCCGCATCGGACATCCGGTCGAAGCCTTAATCTCCCGGATTGTATCTGTTAAGTCTAAAGACGCTGGAGCTTGCTCCGCGTCGGACATCCGGTCGAATCCTTGATATCCCGGATTGTATCTGTTAAGTCCATTGACTCTGGAGCTTGCTCCGCGTCGGAGATCCGGTCGAAGCCTTAATCTCCTGAATTGTATCTGTTAAAGTCCAAAGACGCTGGAGCTTGCTCTGCGTCGGACATCCGGTCGAAGTCTTGATCTCCTAGATTGTATCTGTTAAAGTCAAAAGACGCTGGAGCTTGCTCCGCGTCGGAAATCCGGTCGAAGCCTTGATCTCCCGGATTGTATCTGTTAAGTCTAAAGACGCTAGAGCTTGCTCCGCGCCGGACATTCGGTCGAAGCCTTGATCTCCCGGATTGTATTTGTTAAGTCTAAAGACGCTGAAGCTTGCTCCGCGCCGGACATACTGTCGAAGATTTGATCTCCCGAATTGTATCTGTTAAGTCCAAAGACGCTGGAGCTTTCTCCGCGACGAACATCTGGTCGAAGCCTTAATCTCCCGGATTGAATCTGTTAAAGTTCAAAGACGCTGGAGCTTGCTCCGCATCGGACAACCGGTCGAAGCCTTGATCTCCCGGATTGTATCTGTTAAGTCAGAAGACGCTGGAGCTTGCTCCGCGTCGGACATTCGGTCGAAGCCTTGATCTCCCGAGTTGTATCGGTTAAGTCTAAAGTTGCTGGAGCTTGGTCCGCGTCGGACATCCGTTCGAAGCCTTGATCTTCCGGATTGTATCTGTTAAGTCCAAAGACGCTGGAACTTGCTCCGCATCGGACATCCGGTCGAAGCCTTGATCTCTCGGATTGTATCTGTTAAGTCTACAAACGATGGATCTTGCTCCGCGTCGGACATCCGGTCGAACCCTTAATCTCCCGGATTTTATTTGTTAAAGTCCAAAGATGCTGGAGCTTGCTCCGCGTCGGACATCCGGTCGAATCCTTGATCTCCCGGATTGTATTTGTTAAGTACAAAGACGCTGGAGCTTGCTTCGTGTCGGACATCCGGTCGAAGCCTTGATCTCCCGGATTGTATCTGTTAAGTCCAAAGACGGTAGAGCTTGCCCTGCGTCGGACATCCGGTCGAAGCCTTGATCTCACGGATTGTATCTGTTAAGTCTAAAGACGCTGAAGCTTGCTCCGCGCGGACATCCGGTCGAAGCCTTGATCTCCCGGATTGTATCTGTTAAGTCCAACGACGCTGGAGCTCTCTCCGCGACGGACATCCGGTCGAATCCTTGATCTCCCGAATTATATATGTTAAGTCCAAAGACGCTGGATCTTGCTCTGTGTCGGACATCCGGTCGAAGCCTTGATCTCCCAGATTGTATCTGTTAAGTCCAAAGACGCTGGAGCTTACTCCGCGTCGGACATCCGGTGGAAGCCTTGATCTCCCGGATTGTATCTCTTAAGTCCGAAGTGGCTGGAGCTGTCTCCGCGTCGGACATCCGGTCGAAGCCTTGTTCTCCCTGATTGTATCTGTTAAGTCCAAAGACGTTGGAGCTTGCTCCGCGTCGGACATCCGGTCGAAGCCTTGATCTCCCGGATTGTATCGGTTAAGTCTAAAGACGCTAGAGCTTGCTCCGCGTCGGACATCCGGTCGAATCCTTGATCTCCCGGATTGTATCTGTTAAGTCTACAGACGATGGAGCTTGCTACGCGTCGGACATCCGGTCGAAGCCTTAATCTCCCGGATTTTATCTATTAAAGTCCAAAGATGCTGGAGCTTGCTCCGCGTCGGACATCCGGTCGAATCCTTGATCTCCCGGATTATATATGTTAAGTCCAAAGACGGTGGATCTTGCTCTGTGTCGGACATCCGGTCGAAGCCTTGATCTCCCAGATTGTATCTGTTAAGTCCAAAGACGCTAGAGCTTACTCCGCGCCGGACATACGGTCGAAGCCTTGATCTCCCGGATTGTATCTGTTAAGTCCAAAGACGCTGGAGCTTTCTCCGCGACGGACATCTGGTCGAAGCCTTAATCTCCCGGATTGAGTCTGTTAAAGTCCAAAGACGCTGGAGTTTGCTCCGCATCGGACATCCGGTCGAAGCCTTGATCTCCCGAATTGTATCTGTTAAGTCCAAAGACGTTGGAGCTTGCTCCGCGTCGGACATTCGGTCGAAGCCTTGATCTCCCGAATTGTATCGGTTAAGTCTAAAGTTGCTGGAGCTTGGTCCGCGTCGGACATCCGTTCGAAGCCTTGATCTTCCGGATTGTATCTGTTAAGTCCAAAGACGCTGGAACTTGCTCCGCATCGGACATCCGGTCGAAGCCTTAATCTCCCGGATTGTATCTGTTAAGTCTAAAGACGCTGGAGCTTGCTCCGCGTCGGACATCCGGTCGAATCCTTGATATCCCGGATTGTATCTGTTAAGTCCATTGACTCTGGAGCTTGATCCGCGTCGGAGATCCGGTCGAAGCCTTAATCTCCTGAATTGTATCTGTTAAAGTCCAAAGACGCTGGAGCTTGCTCTGCGTCGGACATCCGGTCGAAGTCTTGATCTCCCAGATTGTATCTGTTAAGTCCAAAGACGCTAGAGCTTACTCCGCGCCGGACATACGGTCGAAGCCTTGATCTCCCGGATTGTATCTGTTAAGTCCAAAGACGCTGGAGCTTTCTCCGCGACGGACATCTGGTCGAAGCCTTAATCTCCCGGATTGAGTCTGTTAAAGTCCAAAGACGCTGGAGTTTGCTCCGCATCGGACATCCGGTCGAAGCCTTGATCTCCCGGATTGTATCTGTTAAGTCCAAAGACGTTGGAGCTTGCTCCGCGTCGGACATTCGGTCGAAGCCTTGATCTCCCGAATTGTATCGGTTACGTCTAAAGTTGCTGGAGCTTGGTCCGCGTCGGACATCCGTTCGAAGCCTTGATCTTCCGGATTGTATCTGTTAAGTCCAAAGACGCTGGAACTTGCTCCGCATCGGACATCCGGTCGAAGCCTTAATCTCCCGGATTGTATCTGTTAAGTCTAAAGACGCTGGAGCTTGCTCCGCGTCGGACATCCGGTCGAATCCTTGATATCCCGGATTGTATCTGTTAAGTCCATTGACTCTGGAGCTTGCTCCGCGTCGGAGATCCGGTCGAAGCCTTAATCTCCTGAATTGTATCTGTTAAAGTCCAAAGACCCTGGAGCTTGCTCTGCGTCGGACATCCGGTCGAAGTCTTGATCTCCTAGATTGTATCTGTTAAATCTGAAGACGCTGGAGCTTACTCCGCGTCGGATATCCGGTCGAAGCCTTGATCTCCTAGATTGTATCTGTTAAAGTCAAAAGACGCTGGAGCTTGCTCCGCGTCGGAAATCCGGTCGAAGCCTTGATCTCCCGGATTGTATCTGTTAAGTCTAAAGACGCTAGAGCTTGCTCCGCGCCGGACATTCGGTCGAAGCCTTGATCTCCCGGATTGTATTTGTTAAGTCTAAAGACGCTGAAGCTTGCTCCGCGCCGGACATACTGTCGAAGATTTGATCTCCCGAATTGTATCTGTTAAGTCCAAAGACGCTGGAGCTTTCTCCGCGACGAACATCTGGTCGAAGCCTTAATCTCCCGGATTGAATCTGTTAAAGTTCAAAGACGCTGGAGCTTGCTCCGCATCGGACAACCGGTCGAAGCCTTGATCTCCCGGATTGTATCTGTTAAGTCAGAAGACGCTGGAGCTTGCTCCGCGTCGGACATTCGGTCGAAGCCTTGATCTCCCGAGTTGTATCGGTTAAGTCTAAAGTTGCTGGAGCTTGGTCCGCGTCGGACATCCGTTCGAAGCCTTGATCTTCCGGATTGTATCTGTTAAGTCCAAAGACGCTGGAACTTGCTCCGCATCGGACATCCGGTCGAAGCCTTGATCTCTCGGATTGTATCTGTTAAGTCTACAAACGATGGAGCTTGCTCCGCGTCGGACATCCGGTCGAACCCTTAATCTCCCGGATTTTATTTGTTAAAGTCCAAAGATGCTGGAGCTTGCTCCGCGTCGGACATCCGGTCGAATCCTTGATCTCCCGGATTGTATTTGTTAAGTACAAAGACGCTGGAGCTTGCTTCGTGTCGGACATCCGGTCGAAGCCTTGATCTCCCGGATTGTATCTGTTAAGTCCAAAGACGCTAGAGCTTGCCCTGCGTCGGACATCCGGTCGAAGCCTTGATCTCACGGATTGTATCTGTTAAGTCTAAAGACGCTGAAGCTTGCTCCGCGCGGACATCCGGTCGAAGCCTTGATCTCCCGGATTGTATCTGTTAAGTCCAACGACGCTGGAGCTCTCTCCGCGACGGACATCCGGTCGAATCCTTGATCTCCCGAATTATATATGCTAAGTCCAAAGACGCTGGATCTTGCTCTGTGTCGGATAACCGGTCGAAGCCTTGATCTCCCAGATTGTATCTGTTAAGTCCAAAGACGCTGGAGCTTACTCCGCGTCGGACATCCGGTGGAAGCCTTGATCTCCCAGATTGTATCTCTTAAGTCCGAAGTGGCTGGAGCTGTCTCCGCGTCGGACATCCGGTCGAAGCCTTGTTCTCCCTGATTGTATCTGTTAAGTCCAAAGACGTTGGAGCTTGCTCCGCGTCGGACATCCGGTCGAAGCCTTGATCTCCCGGATTGTATCGGTTAAGTCTAAAGACGCTAGAGCTTGCTCCGCGTCGGACATCCGGTCGAATCCTTGATCTCCCGGATTGTATCTGTTAAGTCTACAGACGATGGAGCTTGCTACGCGTCGGACATCCGGTCGAAGCCTTAATCTCCCGGATTTTATCTATTAAAGTCCAAAGATGCTGGAGCTTGCTCCGCGTCGGACATCCGGTCGAATCCTTGATCTCCCGGATTATATATGTTAAGTCCAAAGACGGTGGATCTTGCTCTGTGTCGGACATCCAGTCGAAGCCTTGATCTCCCAGATTGTATCTGTTAAGTCCAAAGACGCTAGAGCTTACTCCGCGCCGGACATACGGTCGAAGCCTTGATCTCCCGGATTGTATCTGTTAAGTCCAAAGACGCTGGAGCTTTCTCCGCGACGGACATCTGGTCGAAGCCTTAATCTCCCGGATTGAGTCTGTTAAAGTCCAAAGACGCTGGAGTTTGCTCCGCATCGGACATCCGGTCGAAGCCTTGATCTCCCGGATTGTATCTGTTAAGTCCAAAGACGTTGGAGCTTGCTCTGCGTCGGACATTCGGTCGAAGCCTTGATCTCCCGAATTGTATCGGTTAAGTCTAAAGTTGCTCGAGCTTGGTCCGCGTCGGACATCCGTTCGAAGCCTTGATCTTCCGGATTGTATCTGTTAAGTCCAAAGACGCTGGAACTTGCTCCGCATCGGACATCCGGTCGAAGCCTTAATCTCCCGGATTGTATCTGTTAAGTCTAAAGACGCTGGAGCTTGCTCCGCGTCGGACATCCGGTCGAATCCTTGATATCCCGGATTGTATCTGTTAAGTCCATTGACTCTGGAGCTTGCTCCGCGTCGGAGATCCGGTCGAAGCCTTAATCTCCTGAATTGTATCTGTTAAAGTCCAAAGACGCTGGAGCTTGCTCTGCGTCGGACATCCGGTCGAAGTCTTGATCTCCTAGAATGTATCTGTTAAATCTGAAGACACTGGAGCTTACTCCGCGTCGGATATCCGGTCGAAGCCTTGATCTCCTAGATTGTATCTGTTAAAGTCAAAAGACGCTGGAGCTTGCTCCGCGTCGGAAATCCGGTCGAAGCCTTGATCTCCCGGATTGTATCTGTTAAGTCTAAAGACGCTAGAGCTTGCTCCGCGTCGGACATTCGGTCGAAGCCTTGATCTCCCCGATTGTATCTGTTAAGTCTAAAGACGCTGAAGCTTGCTCCGCGCCGGACATAGGGTCGAAGCCTTGATCTCCCGAATTGTATCTGTTAAGTCCAAAGACGCTGGAGCTTTCTCCGCGACGGACATCTGGTCGAAGCCTTAATCTCCCGGATTGAATCTGTTAAAGTTCAAAGACGCTGGAGCTTGCTCCGCATCGGACAACCGGTCGAAGCCTTGATCTCCCGGATTGTATCTGTTAAGTCCAAAGACGCTGGAGCTTGCTCCGCGTCGGACATTCAGTCGAAGCCTTGATCTCCCGAATTGTATCGGTTAAGTCTAAAGTTGCTGGAGCTTGGTCCGCGTCGGACATCCGTTCGAAGCCTTGATCTTCCGGATTGTATCTGTTAAGTCCAAAGACGCTGGAACTTGCTCCGCATCGGACATCCGGTCGAAGCCTTGATCTCTCGGATTGTATCTGTTAAGTCTACAGACGATGGAGCTTGCTCCGTGTCGGACATCCGGTCGAAGCCTTAATCTCCCGGATTTTATCTGTTAAAGTCCAAAGATGCTGGAGCTTTCTCCGCGTCGGACATCCGGTCGAATCCTTGATCTCCCGGATTGTATTTGTTAAGTACAAAGACGCTGGAGCTTGCTTCGTGTCGGACATCCGATCGAAGCCTTGATCTCCCGGATTGTATCTGTTAAGTCCAAAGACGCCGGAGCTTGCCCTGCGTCGGACATCCGGTCGAAGCCTTGATCTCACGGATTGTATCTGTTAAGTCTAAAGACGCTGAAGCTTGCTCCGCGTCGGACATCCGGTCGAAGCCTTGATCTGCCGGATTGTATCTGTTAAGTCCAAAGACGCTGGAGCTTTCTCCGCGACGGACATCCGGTCGAATCCTTGATCTCCCGAATTATATATGTTAAGTCCAAAGACGCTGGATCTTGCTCTGTGTCGGACATCCGGTCGAAGCCTTGATCTCCCAGATTGTATCTGTTAAGTCCAAAGACGCTAGAGCTTACTCCGCGTCGGACATCCGGTGGAAGCCTTGATCTACCGGATTGTATCTGTTAAGTCCAAAAGACGCTGGAGCTTACTCCGCGTCGGACATCCGGTCGAAGCCTTGATCTCCCGGATTGTATCTGTTAAGTTCAAAGACGTTGGAGCTTGCTCCGCGTTGGACATTCGGTCGAAGCCTTGATCTCCCGAATTGTATCGGTTAAGTCTAAAGACGCTGGAGCTTGGTCCGCGTTGGACATCCGTTCGAAGCCTTGATCTCCCGGATTGTATCTGTTAAGTCCAAAGACGCTGGAACTTGCTCCGCATCGGACATTCGGTCGAAGCCTTGATCTCGCGGATTGTATCTGTTAAGTCTACAGACGCTGGAGCTTGCTCCGCGTCGGACATCCGGTCGAAGCCTTAATCTCCCGGATTTTATCTGTTAAAGTCCAAAGATGCTGGAGCTTGCTCCGCGTCGGACATCCGGTCGAATCCTTGATCTCCCGGATTGTATATGTTAAGTCCAAAGACGCTGGATCTTGCTCTATGTCGGACATCCGGTCGAAGCCTTGATCTCCCGGATTGTATCTGTTAAGTCCAAAGACGCTGGAGCTTACTCCGCGTCGGACATTCGGTCGAAGCATTGATCTCCCGGATTGTATCTGTTAAGTCCAAAGACGCTGGAGCTTACTCCGCGTCAGACATTCGGTCGAAGCATTGATCTCCCGGATTGTATCGGTTAAGTCTAAAGACGCTGGAGCTTGGTCCGCGTCGGACATCCGGTCGAAGCCTTGATCTCCCGGATTGTATCTGTTAAGTCCAAAAACGCTGGAACTTGTTCCGCATCGGACATCCGGTCGAAGCCTTGATCTCTCGGATTGTATCTGTTAAGTCTAAAGACGCTGGAGCTTGCTCCGCGTCGGACATCCGGTCGAATCCTTGATATCCCGGATTGTATCTGTTAAGTCCAAGGACTCTGGAGCTTGCTCCGCGTCGGAGATCTGGTCGAAGCCTTAATCTCCCGAATTGTATCTGTTAAAGTCCAAAGGCGCTGGAGCTTGCTCTGCGTCGGACATCCGGTCGAAGCCTTGATCTCCTAGATTGTATCTGTTAAATCTGAAGACGCTGGAGCTTACTCCGCATCGGATATCCGGTCGAAGCCTTGATCTCCCAGATTGTATCTGTTAAAGTCAAAAGACGCTGGAGCTTGCTCCGCGTCGGAAATCCGGTCGAAGCCTTGATCTCCGGGATTGTATCTGTTATGTCTAAAGACGCTAGAGCTTGCTCCGCGTCGGACATTCGGTCGAAGCCTTGATCTCCCGGATTGTATCTGTTAAGTCTAAAGACGCTGAAGCTTGCTCCGCGCCGGACATACGGTCGAAGCCTTGATCTCCCGAATTGTATCTGTTAAGTCCAAAGACGCTGGAGCTTTCTCCGCGACGGACATCTGGTCGAAGCCTTAATCTCCCGGATTGAATCTGTTAAAGTCCAAAGACGCTGGAGCTTGCTCCGCATCGGACAACCGGTCGAAGCCTTGATCTCCCGGATTGTATCTGTTAAGTCCAAAGACGCTGGAGCTTGCTCCGCGTCGGACATTCGGTCGAAGCCTTGATCTCCCGAATTGTATCGGTTAAGTCTAAAGTTGCTGGAGCTTGGTCCGCGTCGGACATCCGTTCGAAGCCTTGATCTTCCGGATTGTATCTGTTAAGTCCAAGGACGCTGGAACTTGCTCCGCATCGGAAATCCGGTCGAAGCCTTGATCTCTCGGATTGTATCTGTTAAGTCTACAGACGATGGAGCTTGCTCCGCGTCGGACATCCGGTCGAAGCCTTAATCTCCCGGATTTTATCTGTTAAAGTCCAAAGATGCCGGAGCTTGCGCCGCGTCGGACATCCGGTCGAATCCTTGATCTCCCGGATTGTATTTGTTAAGTACAAAGACGCTGGAGCTTGCTTCGTGTCGGACATCCGGTCGAAGCCTTGATCTCCCGGATTGTATCTGTTAAGTCCAAAGACGCCGGAGCTTGCCCTGCGTCGGACATCCGGTCGAAGCCTTGATCTCACGGATTGTATCTGTTAAGTCTAAAGACGCTGAAGCTTGCTCCGCGCCGGACATCCGGTCGAAGCCTTGATCTCCCGGATTGTATCTGTTAAGTCCAAAGATGCTGGAGCTTTCTCCGCGACGGACATCCGGTCGAATCCTTGATCTCCCGAATTATATATGTTAAGTCCAAAGACGTTGGATCTTGCTCTGTGTCAGACATCCGGTCGAAGCCTTGATCTCCCAGATTGTATCTGTTAAGTCCAAAGACGCTGGAGCTTTCTCCGCGTCGGACATCCGGTGGAAGCCTTGATCTCCCGGATTGTATCTCTTAAGTCCGAAGTCGCTGGAGCTTGCTCCGCGTCGGATATCCGGTCGAAGCCTTGATCTCCCAGATTGTATCTGTTAAAGTCAAAAGACGCTGGAGCTTGCTCCGCGTCGGAAATCCGGTCGAAGCCTTGATCTCCCGGATTGTATCTGTTAAGTCTAAAGACGCTAGAGCTTGCTCCGCGTTGGACATTCGGTCGAAGCCTTGATCTCCCGGATAGTATCTGTTAAGTCTAAAGACGCTGAAGCTTGCTCCGCGCCGGACATACGGTCGAAGCCTTGATCTCCCGAATTGTATCTGTTAAGTCCAAAGACGCTGGAGCTTTCTCCGCGACGGACATCTGGTCGAAGCCTTAATCTCCCGGATTGAATCTGTTAAAGTCCAAAGACGTTCGAGCTTGCTCCGCATCGGACAACCGGTCGAAGCCTTGATCTCCCGGATTGTATCTGTTAAGTCCAAAGACGCTGGAGCTTGCTCCGCGTCGGACATTCGGTCGAAGCCTTGATCTCCCGAATTGTATCGGTTAAGTCTAAAGTTGCTGGAGCTTGGTCCGCGTCGGACATCCGTTCGAAGCCTTGATCTTCCGGATTGTATCTGTTAAGTCCAAAGACGCTGGAACTTGCTCCGCATCGGACATCCGATCGAAGACTTGATCTCCCGGATTGTATCTGTTAAGTCCAACGACGCTGGAGCTTTCTCCGCGACGGACATCCGGTCGAAGCCTTAATCTCCCGGATTTTATCTGTTAAAGTCCAAAGATGCCGGAGCTTGCTCCGCGTCGGACATCCGGTCGAATCCTTGATCTCCCGGATTGTATTTGTTAAGTACAAAGACGCTGGAGCTTGCTTCGTGTCAGACATCCGGTCGAAGCCTTGATCTCCCGGATTGTATCTGTTAAGTCCAAAGACGCCAGAGCTTGCCCTGCGTCGGACATCCGGTCGAAGCCTTGATCTCACGGATTGTATCTGTTAAGTCTAAAGACGCTGAAGCTTGCTCCGCGCGGACATCCGGTCGAAGCCTTGATCTCCCGGATTGTATCTGTTAAGTCCAACGACGCTGGAGCTTTCTCCGCGACGGACATCCGGTCGAATCCTTGATCTCCCGAATTATATATGTTAAGTCCAAAGACGCTGGATCTTGCTCTGTGTCGGACATCCGGTCGAAGCCTTGATCTCCCAGATTGTATCTGTTAAGTCCAAAGACGCTGGAGCTTACTCCGCGTCGGACATCCGGTGGAAGCCTTGATCTCCCGGATTGTATCTCTTAAGTCCTAAGTCGCTGGTGCTTGCTCCGCGTCGGACATCCGGTCGAAGCCTTGTTCTCCCTGATTGTATCTGTTAAGTCCAAAGACGTTGGAGCTTGCTCCGCGTCGGACATCCGGTCGAAGCCTTGATCTCCCGGATTGTATCGGTTCAGTCTAAAGACGCTAGAGCTTGCTCCGCGTCGGACATCCGGTCGAATCCTTGATCTCCCGGATTGTATCTGTTAAGTCTACAAACGATGGAGCTTGCTCCGCGTCGGACATCCGGTCGAAGCCTTAATCTCCCGGATTTTATCTATTAAAGTCCAAAGATGCTGGAGCTTGCTCCGCGTCGGACATCCGGTCGAATCCTTGATCTCCCGGATTATATATGTTAAGTCCAAAGACTCTGGATCTTGCTCTGTGTCGGACATCCGGTCGAAGCCTTGATCTCCCAGATTGTATCTGTTAAGTCCAAAGACGCTAGAGCTTACTCCGCGCCGGACATACGGTCGAAGCCTTGATCTCCCGGATTGTATCTGTTAAGTCCAAAGACGCTGGAGCTTTCTCCGCGACGGACATCTGGTCGAAGCCTTGATCTCCCGGATTGTATCTGTTAAGTCCAAAGACGCTGGAGCTTGCTCCGCGTCGGACATTCGGTCGAAGCCTTGATCTCCCGAATTGTATCGGTTAAGTCTAAAGTTGCTGGAGCTTGGTCCGCGTCGGACATCCGTTCGAGGCCTTGATCTTCCGGATTGTATCTGTTAAGTCCAAAGACGCTGGAACTTGCTCCGCATCGGACATCCGGTCGAAGCCTTAATCTCCCGGATTGTATCTGTTAAGTCTAAAGACGTTGGAGCTTGCTCCGCGTCGGACATCCGGTCGAATCCTTGATATCCCGGATTGTATCTGTTAAGTCCATTGACTCTGGAGCTTGCTCCGCGTCGGAGATCCGGTCGAAGCCTTAATCTCCTGAATTGTATCTGTTAAAGTCCAAAGACGCTGGAGCTTGCTCTGCGTCGGACATCCGGTCGAAGTCTTGATCTCCTAGATTGTATCTGTTAAATCTGAAGACGCTGGAGCTTACTCCGCGTCGGATATCCGGTCGAAGCCTTGATCTCCTAGATTGTATCTGTTAAAGTCAAAAGACGCTGGAGCTTGCTCCGCGTCGGAAATCCGGTCGAAGCCTTGATCTCCCGGATTATATCTGTTAAGTCTAAAGACGCTAGAGCTTGCTCCGCGTCGGACATTCGGTCGAAGCCTTGACCTCCCGGATTGTATCTGTTAAGTCTAAAGACGCTGAAGCTTGCTCCGCGCCGGACATACGGTCGGAGCCTTGATCTCCCGAATTGTATCTGTTAAGTCCAAAGACGCTGGATCTTTCTCCGTGACGGACATCTGGTCGAAGCCTTAATCTCCCGGATTGAATCTGTTAAAGTCCAAAGACGCTGGAGCTTGCTCCACATCGGACAACCGGTCGAAGCCTTGATCTCCCGGATTGTATCTGTTAAGTCCAAAGACGCTGGAGCTTGCTCCGCGTCGGACATTCGGTCGAAGCCTTGATCTCCCGAATTGTATCGGTTAAGTCTAAAGTTGCTGGAGCTTGGTCCGCATCGGACATCCGTTCGAAGCCTTGATCTTCCGGATTGTATCTGTTAAGTCCAAAGACGCTGGAACTTGCTCCGCATCGGACATCCGGTCGAAGCCTTGATCTCTCGGATTGTATCTGTTAAGTCTACAGACGATAGAGCTTGCTCCGTGTCGGACATCCGATCGAAGCCTTAATCTCCCGGATTTTATCTGTTAAAGTCCAAAGATGCTGGAGCTTGCTCCGCGTCGGACATCCGGTCGAATCCTTGATCTCCCGGATTGTATTTGTTAAGTACAAAGACGCTGGAGCTTGCTTCGTGTCGGACATCCGGTCGAAGCCTTGATCTCCCGGATTGTATCTGAGAAGTCCAAAGACGCCGGAGCTTGCCCTGCGTCGGACATCCGGTCGAAGCCTTGATCTCACGGATTGTATCTGTTAAGTCTAAAGACGCTGAAGCTTGCTCCACGCCGGACATCCGGTCGAAGCCTTGATCTCCCGGATTGTATCTGTTAAGTCCAAAGATGCTGGAGCTTTCTCCGCGACGGACATCCGGTCGAATCCTTGATCTCCCGAATTATATATGTTAAGTCCAAAGACGTTGGATCTTGCTCTATGTCGGACATCCGGTCGAAGCCTTGATCTCCCGGATTGTATCTGTTAAGTCCAAAGACGCTGGAGCTTACTCCGCGTCGGACATTCGGTCGAAGCATTGATCTCCCGGATTGTATCTGTTAAGTCCAAAGACGCTGGAGCTTACTCCGCGTCAGACATTCGGTCGAAGCATTGATCTCCCGGATTGTATCGGTTAAGTCTAAAGACGCTGGAGCTTGGTCCGCGTCGGACATCCGGTCGAAGCCTTGATCTCCCGGATTGTATCTGTTAAGTCCAAAAACGCTGGAACTTGTTCCGCATCGGACATCCGGTCGAAGCCTTGATCTCTCGGATTGTATCTGTTAAGTCTAAAGACGCTGGAGCTTGCTCCGCGTCGGACATCCGGTCGAATCCTTGATATCCCGGATTGTATCTGTTAAGTCCAAGGACTCTGGAGCTTGCTCCGCGTCGGAGATCTGGTCGAAGCCTTAATCTCCCGAATTGTATCTGTTAAAGTCCAAAGGCGCTGGAGCTTGCTCTGCGTCGGACATCCGGTCGAAGCCTTGATCTCCTAGATTGTATCTGTTAAATCTGAAGACGCTGGAGCTTACTCCGCGTCGGATATCCGGTCGAAGCCTTGATCTCCCAGATTGTATCTGTTAAAGTCAAAAGACGCTGGAGCTTGCTCCGCGTCGGAAATCCGGTCGAAGCCTTGATCTCCGGGATTGTATCTGTTATGTCTAAAGACGCTAGAGCTTGCTCCGCGTCGGACATTCGGTCGAAGCCTTGATCTCCCGGATTGTATCTGTTAAGTCTAAAGACGCTGAAGCTTGCTCCGCGCCGGACATACGGTCGAAGCCTTGATCTCCCGAATTGTATCTGTTAAGTCCAAAGACGCTGGAGCTTTCTCCGCGACGGACATCTGGTCGAAGCCTTAATCTCCCGGATTGAATCTGTTAAAGTCCAAAGACGCTGGAGCTTGCTCCGCATCGGACAACCGGTCGAAGCCTTGATCTCCCGGATTGTATCTGTTAAGTCCAAAGACGCTGGAGCTTGCTCCGCGTCGGACATTCGGTCGAAGCCTTGATCTCCCGAATTGTATCGGTTAAGTCTAAAGTTGCTGGAGCTTGGTCCGCGTCGGACATCCGTTCGAAGCCTTGATCTTCCGGATTGTATCTGTTAAGTCCAAGGACGCTGGAACTTGCTCCGCATCGGAAATCCGGTCGAAGCCTTGATCTCTCGGATTGTATCTGTTAAGTCTACAGACGATGGAGCTTGCTCCGCGTCGGACATCCGGTCGAAGCCTTAATCTCCCGGATTTTATCTGTTAAAGTCCAAAGATGCCGGAGCTTGCGCCGCGTCGGACATCCGGTCGAATCCTTGATCTCCCGGATTGTATTTGTTAAGTACAAAGACGCTGGAGCTTGCTTCGTGTCGGACATCCGGTCGAAGCCTTGATCTCCCGGATTGTATCTGTTAAGTCCAAAGACGCCGGAGCTTGCCCTGCGTCGGACATCCGGTCGAAGCCTTGATCTCACGGATTGTATCTGTTAAGTCTAAAGACGCTGAAGCTTGCTCCGCGCCGGACATCCGGTCGAAGCCTTGATCTCCCGGATTGTATCTGTTAAGTCCAAAGATGCTGGAGCTTTCTCCGCGACGGACATCCGGTCGAATCCTTGATCTCCCGAATTATATATGTTAAGTCCAAAGACGTTGGATCTTGCTCTGTGTCAGACATCCGGTCGAAGCCTTGATCTCCCAGATTGTATCTGTTAAGTCCAAAGACGCTGGAGCTTACTCCGCGTCGGACATCCGGTGGAAGCCTTGATCTCCCGGATTGTATCTCTTAAGTCCGAAGTCGCTGGAGCTTGCTCCGCGTCGGATATCCGGTCGAAGCCTTGATCTCCCAGATTGTATCTGTTAAAGTCAAAAGACGCTGGAGCTTGCTCCGCGTCGGAAATCCGGTCGAAGCCTTGATCTCCCGGATTGTATCTGTTAAGTCTAAAGACGCTAGAGCTTGCTCCGCGTTGGACATTCGGTCGAAGCCTTGATCTCCCGGATAGTATCTGTTAAGTCTAAAGACGCTGAAGCTTGCTCCGCGCCGGACATACGGTCGAA
The DNA here is from genome assembly GCA_037127255.1 of Persicaria tinctoria. Classification (NCBI taxonomy): domain Eukaryota; kingdom Viridiplantae; phylum Streptophyta; class Magnoliopsida; order Caryophyllales; family Polygonaceae; genus Persicaria; species Persicaria tinctoria. The sequence continues at coordinate 32,826,560 of JBANSL010000004.1, read as the reverse complement.
GCCTTGATCTCCCGAATTGTATCTGTTAAGTCCAAAGACGCTGGAGCTTTCTCCGCGACGGACATCTGGTCGAAGCCTTAATCTCCCGGATTGAATCTGTTAAAGTCCAAAGACGTTCGAGCTTGCTCCGCATCGGACAACCGGTCGAAGCCTTGATCTCCCGGATTGTATCTGTTAAGTCCAAAGACGCTGGAGCTTGCTCCGCGTCGGACATTCGGTCGAAGCCTTGATCTCCCGAATTGTATCGGTTAAGTCTAAAGTTGCTGGAGCTTGGTCCGCGTCGGACATCCGTTCGAAGCCTTGATCTTCCGGATTGTATCTGTTAAGTCCAAAGACGCTGGAACTTGCTCCGCATCGGACATCCGATCGAAGCCTTGATCTCTCGGATTGTATCTGTTAAGTCTACAGACGATGGAGCTTGCTCCGCGTCGGACATCCGGTCGAAGCCTTAATCTCCCGGATTTTATCTGTTAAAGTCCAAAGATGCCGGAGCTTGCGCCGCGTCGGACATCCGGTCGAATCCTTGATCTCCCGGATTGTATTTGTTAAGTACAAAGACGCTGGAGCTTGCTTCGTGTCGGACATCCGGTCGAAGCCTTGATCTCCCGGATTGTATCTGTTAAGTCCAAAGACGCCGGAGCTTGCCCTGCGTCGGACATCCGGTCGAAGCCTTGATCTCACGGATTGTATCTGTTAAGTCTAAAGACGCTGAAGCTTGCTCCGCGCCGGACATCCGGTCGAAGCCTTGATCTCCCGGATTGTATCTGTTAAGTCCAAAGATGCTGGAGCTTTCTCCGCGACGGACATCCGGTCGAATCCTTGATCTCCCGAATTATATATGTTAAGTCCAAAGACGTTGGATCTTGCTCTGTGTCAGACATCCGGTCGAAGCCTTGATCTCCCAGATTGTATCTGTTAAGTCCAAAGACGCTGGAGCTTACTCCGCGTCGGACATCCGGTGGAAGCCTTGATCTCCCGGATTGTATCTCTTAAGTCCGAAGTCGCTGGAGCTTGCTCCGCGTCGGATATCCGGTCGAAGCCTTGATCTCCCAGATTGTATCTGTTAAAGTCAAAAGACGCTGGAGCTTGCTCCGCGTCGGAAATCCGGTCGAAGCCTTGATCTCCCGGATTGTATCTGTTAAGTCTAAAGACGCTAGAGCTTGCTCCGCGTTGGACATTCGGTCGAAGCCTTGATCTCCCGGATAGTATCTGTTAAGTCTAAAGACGCTGAAGCTTGCTCCGCGCCGGACATACGGTCGAAGCCTTGATCTCCCGAATTGTATCTGTTAAGTCCAAAGACGCTGGAGCTTTCTCCGCGACGGACATCTGGTCGAAGCCTTAATCTCCCGGATTGAATCTGTTAAAGTCCAAAGACGTTCGAGCTTGCTCCGCATCGGACAACCGGTCGAAGCCTTGATCTCCCGGATTGTATCTGTTAAGTCCAAAGACGCTGGAGCTTGCTCCGCGTCGGACATTCGGTCGAAGCCTTGATCTCCCGAATTGTATCGGTTAAGTCTAAAGTTGCTGGAGCTTGGTCCGCGTCGGACATCCGTTCGAAGCCTTGATCTTCCGGATTGTATCTGTTAAGTCCAAAGACGCTGGAACTTGCTCCGCATCGGACATCCGATCGAAGCCTTGATCTCCCGGATTGTATCTGTTAAGTCCAACGACGCTGGAGCTTTCTCCGCGACGGACATCCGGTCGAAGCCTTAATCTCCCGGATTTTATCTGTTAAAGTCCAAAGATGCCGGAGCTTGCTCCGCGTCGGACATCCGGTCGAATCCTTGATCTCCCGGATTGTATTTGTTAAGTACAAAGACGCTGGAGCTTGCTTCGTGTCAGACATCCGGTCGAAGCCTTGATCTCCCGGATTGTATCTGTTAAGTCCAAAGACGCCAGAGCTTGCCCTGCGTCGGACATCCGGTCGAAGCCTTGATCTCACGGATTGTATCTGTTAAGTCTAAAGACGCTGAAGCTTGCTCCGCGCGGACATCCGGTCGAAGCCTTGATCTCCCGGATTGTATCTGTTAAGTCCAACGACGCTGGAGCTTTCTCCGCGACGGACATCCGGTCGAATCCTTGATCTCCCGAATTATATATGTTAAGTCCAAAGACGCTGGATCTTGCTCTGTGTCGGACATCCGGTCGAAGCCTTGATCTCCCAGATTGTATCTGTTAAGTCCAAAGACGCTGGAGCTTACTCCGCGTCGGACATCCGGTGGAAGCCTTGATCTCCCGGATTGTATCTCTTAAGTCCTAAGTCGCTGGTGCTTGCTCCGCGTCGGACATCCGGTCGAAGCCTTGTTCTCCCTGATTGTATCTGTTAAGTCCAAAGACGTTGGAGCTTGCTCCGCGTCGGACATCCGGTCGAAGCCTTGATCTCCCGGATTGTATCGGTTCAGTCTAAAGACGCTAGAGCTTGCTCCGCGTCGGACATCCGGTCGAATCCTTGATCTCCCGGATTGTATCTGTTAAGTCTACAAACGATGGAGCTTGCTCCGCGTCGGACATCCGGTCGAAGCCTTAATCTCCCGGATTTTATCTATTAAAGTCCAAAGATGCTGGAGCTTGCTCCGCGTCGGACATCCGGTCGAATCCTTGATCTCCCGGATTATATATGTTAAGTCCAAAGACTCTGGATCTTGCTCTGTGTCGGACATCCGGTCGAAGCCTTGATCTCCCAGATTGTATCTGTTAAGTCCAAAGACGCTAGAGCTTACTCCGCGCCGGACATACGGTCGAAGCCTTGATCTCCCGGATTGTATCTGTTAAGTCCAAAGACGCTGGAGCTTTCTCCGCGACGGACATCTGGTCGAAGCCTTGATCTCCCGGATTGTATCTGTTAAGTCCAAAGACGCTGGAGCTTGCTCCGCGTCGGACATTCGGTCGAAGCCTTGATCTCCCGAATTGTATCGGTTAAGTCTAAAGTTGCTGGAGCTTGGTCCGCGTCGGACATCCGTTCGAGGCCTTGATCTTCCGGATTGTATCTGTTAAGTCCAAAGACGCTGGAACTTGCTCCGCATCGGACATCCGGTCGAAGCCTTAATCTCCCGGATTGTATCTGTTAAGTCTAAAGACGTTGGAGCTTGCTCCGCGTCGGACATCCGGTCGAATCCTTGATATCCCGGATTGTATCTGTTAAGTCCATTGACTCTGGAGCTTGCTCCGCGTCGGAGATCCGGTCGAAGCCTTAATCTCCTGAATTGTATCTGTTAAAGTCCAAAGACGCTGGAGCTTGCTCTGCGTCGGACATCCGGTCGAAGTCTTGATCTCCTAGATTGTATCTGTTAAATCTGAAGACGCTGGAGCTTACTCCGCGTCGGATATCCGGTCGAAGCCTTGATCTCCTAGATTGTATCTGTTAAAGTCGAAAGACGCTGGAGCTTGCTCCGCGTCGGAAATCCGGTCGAAGCCTTGATCTCCCGGATTATATCTGTTAAGTCTAAAGACGCTAGAGCTTGCTCCGCGTCGGACATTCGGTCGAAGCCTTGACCTCCCGGATTGTATCTGTTAAGTCTAAAGACGCTGAAGCTTGCTCCGCGCCGGACATACGGTCGGAGCCTTGATCTCCCGAATTGTATCTGTTAAGTCCAAAGACGCTGGAGCTTTCTCCGTGACGGACATCTGGTCGAAGCCTTAATCTCCCGGATTGAATCTGTTAAAGTCCAAAGACGCTGGAGCTTGCTCCACATCGGACAACCGGTCGAAGCCTTGATCTCCCGGATTGTATCTGTTAAGTCCAAAGACGCTGGAGCTTGCTCCGCGTCGGACATTCGGTCGAAGCCTTGATCTCCCGAATTGTATCGGTTAAGTCTAAAGTTGCTGGAGCTTGGTCCGCATCGGACATCCGTTCGAAGCCTTGATCTTCCGGATTGTATCTGTTAAGTCCAAAGACGCTGGAACTTGCTCCGCATCGGACATCCGGTCGAAGCCTTGATCTCTCGGATTGTATCTGTTAAGTCTACAGACGATAGAGCTTGCTCCGTGTCGGACATCCGATCGAAGCCTTAATCTCCCGGATTTTATCTGTTAAAGTCCAAAGATGCTGGAGCTTGCTCCGCGTCGGACATCCGGTCGAATCCTTGATCTCCCGGATTGTATTTGTTAAGTACAAAGACGCTGGAGCTTGCTTCGTGTCGGACATCCGGTCGAAGCCTTGATCTCCCGGATTGTATCTGAGAAGTCCAAAGACGCCGGAGCTTGCCCTGCGTCGGACATCCGGTCGAAGCCTTGATCTCACGGATTGTATCTGTTAAGTCTAAAGACGCTGAAGCTTGCTCCGCGTCGGACATCTGGTCGAAGCCTTGATCTCCCGGATTGTATCTGTTAAGTCCAAAGACGCTGGAGCTTTCTCCGCGACGGACATCCGGTCGAATCCTTGATCTCCCGAATTATATATGTTAAGTCCAAAGACGCTGGATCTTGCTCTGTGTCGGACATCCGGTCGAAGCCTTGATCTCCCAGATTGTATCTGTTAAGTCCAAAGACGCTAGAGCTTACTCCGCGTCGGACATCCGGTGGAAGCCTTGATCTCCCGGATTGTATCTCTTAAGTCCGAAGTCGCTCGAGCTTGCTCCGCGTCGGACATCCGGTCGAAGCCTTGTTCTCCCTGATTGTATCTGTTAAGTCCAAAGACGTTGGAGCTTGCTCCGCGTCGGACATCCGGTCGAAGCCTTGATCTCCCGGATTGTATCGGTTAAGTCTAAAGACGCTAGAGCTTGCTCCGCGTCGGACATCTGGTCGAATCCTTGATCTCCCGGATTGTATCTGTTAAGTCTACAGGCGATGGAGCTTGCTCCGCGTCGGACATCCGGTCGAAGCCTTAATCTCCCGGATTTTATCTATTAAAGTCCAAAGATGCTGGAGCTTGCTCCGCGTCGGACATCCGGTCGAATCCTTGATCTCCCGGATTATATATGTTAAGTCCAAAGACGCTGGATCTTGCTCTTTGTCGGACATCCGGTCGAAGCCTTGATCTCCCAGATTGTATCTGTTAAGTCCAAAGACGCTAGAGCTTACTCCGCGCCGGACATACGGTCGAAGCCTTGATCTCCCGGATTGTATCTGTTAAGTCCAAAGACGCTGGAGCTTTCTCCGCGACGGACATCTGGTCGAAGCCTTAATCTCCCGGATTGAATCTGTTAAAGTCCAAAGACGCTGGAGCTTGCTCCGCATCGGACAACCGGTCGAAGCCTTGATCTCCCGAATTGTATCTGTTAAGTCCAAAGACGCTGGAGCTTGCTCCGCGTCGGACATTCGGTCGAAGCCTTGATCTCCCGAATTGTATCGGTTAAGTCTAAAGTTGCTGGAGCTTGGTCCGCGTCGGACATCCGTTCGAAGCCTTGATCTTCCGGATTGTATCTGTTAAGTCCAAAGACGCTGGAACTTGCTCCGTATCGGACATCCGGTCGAAGCCTTAATCTCCCGGATTGTATCTGTTAAGTCTAAAGACGCTGGAGCTTGCTCCGCGTCGGACATCCGGTCGAATCCTTGATATCCCGGATTGTATCTGTTAAGTCCAAGGACTCTGGAGCTTGTTCCGCGTCGGAGATCCGGTCGAAGCCTTAATCTCTTGAATTGTATCTGTTAAAGTCCAAAGACGTTGGAGCTTGCTCTGCGTCGGACATCCGGTCGAAGTCTTGATCTCCTAGATTGTATCTGTTAAATCTGAAGACGCTGGAGCTTACTCCGCGTCGGATATCCGGTCGAAGCCTTGATCTCCAAGATTGTATCTGTTAAAGTCAAAAGACGCTGGAGCTTGCTCCGCGTCGGAAATCCGGTCGAAGCCTTGATCTCCCGGATTGTATCTGTTAAGTCTAAAGACGCTAGAGCTTGCTCCGCGTCGGACATTCGGTCGAAGCCTTGATCTCCCGGATTGTATCTGTTAAGTCTAAAGACGCTGAAGCTTGCTCCGCGCCGGACATACGGTCGAAGCCTTGATCTCCCGAATTGTATCTGTTAAGTCCAAAGACGCAAGAGCTTTCTCCGCGACGGACATCTGGTCGAAGCCTTAATCTCCCGGATTGAATCTGTTAAAGTCCAAAGACGCTGGAGCTTGCTTCGCATCGGACAACCGGTCGAAGCCTTGATCTCCCGGATTGTATCTGTTAAGTCCAAAGACGCTGGAGCTTGCTCCGCGTCGGACATTCGGTCGAAGCCTTGATCTCCCGAATTGTATCGGTTAAGTCTAAAGTTGCTGGAGCTTGGTCCGCGTCGGACATCCGTTCGAAGCCTTGATCTTCCGGATTGTATCTGTTAAGTCCAAAGACGTTGGAACTTGCTCCGTATCGGACATCCGGTCGAAGCCTTGATCTCTCGGATTGTATCTGTTAAGTCTACAGACGATGGAGCTTGCTCCGTGTCGGACATCCGGTCGAAGCCTTAATATCCCGGATTTTATCTATTAAAGTCCAAAGATGCCGGAGCTTGCTCCGCGTCGGACATCCGGTCGAATCCTTGATCTCCCGGATTGTATTTGTTAAGTACAAAGACGCTGGAGCTTGCTTCGTGTCGGACATCCGGTCGAAGCCTTGATCTCCCGGATTGTATCTGTTAAGTCCAAAGACGCCGGAGCTTGCCCTGCGTCGGACATCCGGTCGAAGCCTTGATCTCACGGATTGTATCTGTTAAGTCTAAAGACGCTGAAGCTTGCTCCGCGCCGGACATCCGGTCGAAACCTTGATCTCCCGGATTGTATCTGTTAAGTCCAAAGACGCTGGAGCTTTCTCCGCGACGGACATCCGGTCGAATCCTTGATCTCCCGAATTATATATGTTAAGTCCAAAGACGCTGGATCTTGCTCTGTGTCGGACATCCGGTCGAAGCCTTGATCTCCCAGATTGTATCTGTTAAGTCCAAAGACGCTAGAGCTTACTCCGCGTCGGACATCCGGTGGAAGCCTTGATCTCCCGGATTGTATCTCTTAAGTCCGAAGTCGCTCGAGCTTGCTCCGCGTCGGACATCCGGTCGAAGCCTTATTCTCCCTGATTGTATCTGTTAAGTCCAAAGACGTTGGAGCTTGCTCCGCGTCGGACATCCGGTCGAAGCCTTGATCTCCCGGATTGTATCGGTTAAGTCTAAAGACGCTAGAGCTTGCTCCGCGTCGGACATCTGGTCGAATCCTTGATCTCCCGGATTGTATCTGTTAAGTCTACAGGCGATGGAGCTTGCTCCGCGTCGGACATCCGGTCGAAGCCTTAATCTCCGGATTTTATCTATTAAAGTCCAAAGATGCTGGAGCTTGCTCCGCGTCGGACATCCGGTCGAATCCTTGATCTCCCGGATTATATATGTTAAGTCCAAAGACGCTGGATCTTGCTCTGTGTCGGACATCCGGTCGAAGCCTTGATCTCCCAGATTGTATCTGTTAAGTCCAAAGACGCTAGAGCTTACTCCGCGCCGGACATACGGTCGAAGCCTTGATCTCCCGGATTGTATCTGTTAAGTCAAAAGACGCTGGAGCTTTCTCCGCGACGGACATCTGGTCGAAGCCTTAATCTCCCGGATTGAATCTGTTAAAGTCCAAAGACGCTGGAGCTTGCTCCGCATCGGATAACCGGTCGAAGCCTTGATCTCCCGAATTGTATCTGTTAAGTCCAAAGACGCTAGAGCTTGCTCCGCGTCGGACATTCGGTCGAAGCCTTGATCTCCCGAATTGTATCGGTTAAGTCTAAAGTTGCTGGAGCTTGGTCCGCGTCGGACATCCGTTCGAAGCCTTGATCTTCCGGATTGTATCTGTTAAGTCCAAAGACGCTGGAACTTGCTCCGCATCGGACATCCGGTCGAAGCCTTAATCTCCCGGATTGTATCTGTTAAGTCTAAAGACGCTGGAGCTTGCTCCGCGTCGGACATCCGGTCGAATCCTTGATATCCCGGATTGTATCTGTTTAGTCCAAGGACTCTGGAGCTTGTTCCGCGTCGGAGATCCGGTCGAAGCCTTAATCTCTTGAATTGTATCTGTTAAAGTCCAAAGACGCTGGAGCTTGCTCTGCGTCGGACATCCGGTCGAAGTCTTGATCTCCTAGATTGTATCTGTTAAATCTGAAGACGCTGGAGCTTACTCCGCGTCGGATATCCGGTCGAAGCCTTGATCTCCAAGATTGTATCTGTTAAAGTCAAAAGACGCTGGAGCTTGCTCCGCGTCGGAAATCCGGTCGAAGCCTTGATCTCCCGGATTGTATCTGTTAAGTCTAAAGACGCTAGAGCTTGCTCCGCGTCGGACATTCGGTCGAAGCCTTGATCTCCCAGATTGTATCTGTTAAGTCTAAAGACGCTGAAGCTTGCTCCGCGCCGGACATACGGTCGAAGCCTTGATCTCCCGAATTGTATCTGTTAAGTCCAAAGACGCTGGAGCTTTCTCCGCGACGGACATCTGGTCGAAGCCTTAATCTCCCGGATTGAATCTGTTAAAGTCCAAAGACGCTGGAGCTTGCTCCGCATCGGACAACCGGTCGAAGCCTTGATCTCCCGGATTGTATCTGTTAAGTCCAAAGACGCTGGAGCTTGCTCCGCGTCGGACATTCGGTCGAAGCCTTGATCTCCCGAATTGTATCGGTTAAGTCTAAAGTTGCTGGAGCTTGGTCCGCGTCGTACATCCGTTCGAAGCCTTGATCTTCCGGATTGTATCTGTTAAGTCCAAAGACGTTGGAACTTGCTCCGCATCGGACGTCCGGTCGAAGCCTTGATCTCTCGGATTGTATCTGTTAAGTCTACAGACGATGGAGCTTGCTCCGTGTCGGACATCCGGTCGAAGCCTTAATATCCCGGATTTTATCTGTTAAAGTCCAAAGATGCTGGAGCTTGCTCCGCGTCGGACATCCGGTCGAATCCTTGATCTCCCGGATTGTATTTGTTAAGTACAAAGACGCTGGAGCTTGCTTCGTGTCGGACATCCGGTCGAAGCCTTGATCTCCCGGATTGTATCTGTTAAGTCCAAAGACGTCGGAGCTTGCCCTGCGTCGGACATCCGGTCGAACCCTTGATCTCACGGATTGTATCTGTTAAGTCTAAAGACGCTGAAGCTTGCTCCGCGCCGGACATCCGGTCGAAGCCTTGATCTCCCGGATTGTATCTGTTAAGTCCAAAGACGCTGGAGCTTTCTCCGCGACGGACATCCGGTCGAATCCTTGATCTCCCGAATTATATATGTTAAGTCCAAAGACGCTGGATCTTGCTCTGTGTCGGACATCCGGTCGAAGCCTTGATCTCCCAGATTGTATCTGTTAAGTCCAAAGACGCTAGAGCTTACTCCGCGTCGGACATCCGGTGGAAGCCTTGATCTCCCGGATTGTATCTCTTAAGTCCGAAATCGCTGGAGCTTGCTCCGCGTCGGACATCCGGTCGAAGCCTTGTTCTCCCTGATTGTATCTGTTAAGTCCAAAGACGTTGGAGCTTGCTCCGCGTCGGACATCCGGTCGAAGCCTTGATCTCCCGGATTGTATCGGTTAAGTCTAAAGACGCTAGACCTTGCTCCGCGTCGGACATCTGGTCGAATCCTTGATCTCCCGGATTGTATCTGTTAAGTCTACAGACGATGGAGCTTGCTCCGCGTCGGACATCCGGTCGAAGCCTTAATCTCCCGGATTTTATCTATTAAAGTCCAAAGATGCTGGAGCTTGCTCCGCGTCGGACATCCGGTCGAATCCTTGATCTCCCGGATTATATATGTTAAGTCCAAAGACGCTGGATCTTGCTCTGTGTCGGACATCCGGTCGAAGCCTTGATCTCCCAGATTGTATCTGTTAAGTCCAAAGACGCTAGAGCTTACTCCGCACCGGACATACGGTCGAAGCCTTGATCTCCCGGATTGTATCTGTTAAGTCCAAAGACGCTGGAGCTTTCTCCGCGACGGACATCTGGTCGAAGCCTTAATCTCCCGGAATGAATCTGTTAAAGTCCAAAGACGCTAGAGCTTGCTCCGCATCGGACAACCGGTCGAAGCCTTGATCTCCCGGATTGTATCTGTTAAGTCCAAAGACGCTGGAGCTTGCTCCGTGTCGGACATTCGGTCAAAGCCTTGATCTCCCGAATTGTATCGGTTAAGTCTAAAGTTGCTGGAGCTTGGTCCGCGTCGGACATCCGTTCGAAGCCTTGATCTTCCAGATTGTATCTGTTAAGTCCAAAGACGCTGGAACTTGCTCCGCATCGGACATCCGGTCGAAGCCTTAATCTCCCGGATTGTATCTGTTAAGTCTAAAGACGCTGGAGCTTGCTCCGCGTCGGACATCCGGTCGAATCCTTGATATCCCGGATTGTATCTGTTAAGTCCATTGACTCTGGAGCTTGCTCCGCGTCGGAGATCCGGTCGAAGCCTTAATCTCCTGAATTGTATTTGTTAAAGTCCAAAGACGCTGGAGCTTGCTCTGCGTCGGACATCCGGTCGAAGTCTTGATCTCCTAGATTGTATCTGTTAAATCTGAAGACGCTGGAGCTTACTCCGCGTCGGATATCCGGTCGAAGCCTTGATCTCCTAGATTGTATCTGTTAAAGTCAAAAGACGCTGGAGCTTGCTCCGCGTCGGAAATCCGGTCGAAGCCTTGATCTCGCGGATTGTATCTGTTAAGTCTAAAGACGCTGGAGCTTGCTCCGCGTCGGACATCTGGTCGAATCCTTGATATCCCGGATTGTATCTGTTAAGTCCAAGGACTCTGGAGCTTGTTCCGCGTCGGAGATCCGGTCGAAGCCTTAATCTCCCGAATTGTATCTGTTAAAGTCCAAAGACGCTGGAGCTTGCTCTGCGTCGGACATCCGGTCGAAGTCTTGATCTCCTAGATTGTATCTGTTAAATCTGAAGACGCTGGAGCTTACTCCGCGTCGGATATCCGGTCGAAGCCTTGATCTCCTAGATTGTATCTGTTAAAGTCGAAAGACGCTGGAGCTTGCTCCGCGTCGGAAATCCGGTCGAAGCCTTGATCTCCCGGATTGTATCTGTTAAGTCTAAAGACGCTAGAGCTTGCTCCGCGTCGGACATTCGGTCAAAGCCTTGATCTCCCGGATTGTATCTGTTAAGTCTAAAGACGCTAAAGCTTGCTCCGCGCCGGACATACGGTCGAAGCCTTGATCTCCCGAATTGTATCTGTTAAGTCCAAAGACGCTGGAGCTTTCTCCGCGACGGACATCTGGTCGAAGCCTTAATCTCCCGGATTGAATCTGTTAAAGTCCAAAGACGCTGGAGCTTGCTCCGCATCGGACAACCGGTCGAAGCCTTGATCTCCCGGATTGTATCTGTTAAGTCCAAAGACGCTGGAGTTTGCTCCGCGTCGGACATTCGGTCGAAGCCTTGATCTCCCGAATTGTATCGGTTAAGTCTAAAGTTGCTGGAGTTTGGTCCGCGTCGGACATCCGTTCGAAGCCTTGATCTTCCGGATTGTATCTGTTAAGCCCAAAGACGCTGGAACTTGCTCCGCATCGGACATCCGGTCGAAGCCTTGATCTCTCGGATTGTATCTGTTAAGTCTACAAACGATGGAGCTTGCTCCGCGTCGGACATCCGGTCGAAGCCTTAATCTCCCGGATTTTATCTGTTAAAGTCCAAAGATGCTGGAGCTTGCTCCGCGTCGGACATCCGGTCGAATCCTTGATCTCCCGGATTGTATTTGTTAAGTACAAAGACGCTGGAGCTTGCTTCGTGTCGGACATCCGGTCGAAGCCTTGATCTCCCGGATTGTATCTGTTAAGTCCAAAGACGTCGGAGCTTGCCCTGCGTCGGACATCCGGTCGAACCCTTGATCTCACGGATTGTATCTGTTAAGTCTAAAGACGCTGAAGCTTGCTCCGCGCCGGACATCCGGTCGAAGCCTTGATCTCCCGGATTGTATCTGTTAAGTCCAAAGACGCTGGAGCTTTCTCCGCGACGGACATCCGGTCGAATCCTTGATCTCCCGAATTATATATGTTAAGTCCAAAGACGCTGGATCTTGCTCTGTGTCGGACATCCGGTCGAAGCCTTGATCTCCCAGATTGTATCTGTTAAGTCCAAAGACGCTAGAGCTTACTCCGCGTCGGACATCCGGTGGAAGCCTTGATCTCCCGGATTGTATCTCTTAAGTCCGAAATCGCTGGAGCTTGCTCCGCGTCGGACATCCGGTCGAAGCCTTGTTCTCCCTGATTGTATCTGTTAAGTCCAAAGACGTTGGAGCTTGCTCCGCATCGGACATCCGGTCGAAGCCTTGATCTCTCGGATTGTATCAGTTAAGTCTACAAACGATGGAGCTTGCTCCGCGTCGGACATCCGGTCGAAGCCTTAATTTCCCGGATTTTATCTGTTAAAGTCCAAAGATGCTGGAGCTTGCTCCGCGTCGGACATCCGGTCGAATCCTTGATCTCCCGGATTGTATTTGTTAAGTACAAAGACGCTGGAGCTTGCTTCGTGTCGGACATCCGGTCGAAGCCTTGATCTCCCGGATTGTATCTGTTAAGTCCAAAGACGCCGGAGCTTGCCCTGCGTCGGACATCCGGTCGAAGCCTTGATCTAACGGATTGTATCTGTTAAGTCTAAAGACGCTGAAGCTTGCTCCACGCCGGACATCCGGTCGAAGCCTTGATCTCCCGGATTGTATCTGTTAAGTCCAAAGACGCTGGAGCTTTCTCCGCGACGGACATCCGGTCGAATCCTTGATCTCCCGAATTATATATGTTAAGTCCAAAGACGCTGGATCTTGCTCTGTGTCGGACATCCGGTCGAAGCCTTGATCTCCCAGATTGTATCTGTTAAGTCCAAAGAAGCTGGAGCTTACTCCGCGTCGGACATCCGGTGGAAGCCTTGATCTCCCGGATTGTATCTCTTAAGTCCGAAGTCGCTGGAGCTTGCTCCGCGTCGGACATCCGGTCGAAGCCTTGTTCTCCCTGATTGTATCTGTTAAGTCCAAAGACGTTGGAGCTTGCTCCGCGTCGGACATCCGGTCGAAGCCTTGATCTCCCGGATTTTATCGGTTAAGTCTAAAGACGCTAGAGCTTGCTCCGCGTCGGACATCCGGTCGAATCCTTGATCTCCCGGATTGTATCTGTTAAGTCTACAGACGATGGAGCTTGCTCCGCGTCGGACATCCGGTCGAAGCCTTAATCTCCCGGATTTTATCTATTAAAGTCCAAAGATGCTGGAGCTTGCTCCGCGTCGGACATCCGGTCGAATCCTTGATCTCCCGGATTATATATGTTAAGTCCAAAGACGCTGGATCTTGCTCTGTGTCGGACATCCGGTCGAAGCCTTGATCTCCCAGATTGTATCTGTTAAGTCCAAAGACGCTGGAGCTTACTCCGTGCCGGACATACGGTCGAAGCCTTGATCTCCCGGATTGTATCTGTTAAGTCCAAAGACGCTGGAGCTTTCTCCGCGACGGACATCTGGTCGAAGCCTTAATCTCCCGGATTGAGTCTGTTAAAGTCCAAAGACGCTGGAGCTTGCTCCGCATCGGACATCCGGTCGAAGCCTTGATCTCCCGGATTGTATCTGTTAAGTCCAAAGATGTTGGAGCTTGCTCCGCGTCTGACATTCGGTCGAAGCCTTGATCTCCCGAATTGTATCGGTTAAGTCTAAAGTTGCTGGAGCTTGGTCCGCGTCAGACATCCGTTCGAAGCCTTGATCTTCCGGATTGTATCTGTTAAGTCCAAAGACGCTGGAACTTGCTCCGCATCGGACATCCGGTCGAAGCCTTAATCTCCCGGATTGTATCTGTTAAGTCTAAAGACGCTGGAGCTTGCTCCGCGTCGGACATCCGGTCGAATCCTTGATATCCCGGATTGTATCTGTTAAGTCCAAGGACTCTGGAGCTTGCTCCGCGTCGGAGATCCGGTCGAAGCCTTAATCTCCCGAATTGTATCTGTTAAAGTCCAAAGACGCTGGAGCTTGCTCTGCGTCGGACATCCGGTCGAAGTATTGATCTACCGGATTGTATCGGTTAAGTCTAAAGACGCTAGAGCTTGCTCCGCGTCGGACATCCGGTCGAATCCTTGATCTCCCGGATTGTATCTGTTAAGTCTACAGACGATGGAGCTTGCTCCGCGTCGGACATCCGGTCGAAGCCTTAATCTCCCGGATTTTATCTATTAAAGTCCAAAGATGCTGGAGCTTGCTCCGCGTCGGACATCCGGTCGAATCCTTGATCTCCCGGATTATATATGTTAAGTCCAAAGACGCTGGATCTTGCTCTGTGTCGGACATCCGGTCGAAGCCTTGATCTCCCAGATTGTATCTGTTAAGTCCAAAGACGCTGGAGCTTACTCCGTGCCGGACATACGGTCGAAGCCTTGATCTCCCGGATTGTATCTGTTAAGTCCAAAGACGCTGGAGCTTTCTCCGCGTCGGACATCCGGTCGAAGCCTTGATCTCCCGGATTGTATCTGTTAAGTCCAAAGATGTTGGAGCTTGCTCCGCGTCGGACATTCGGTCGAAGCCTTGATCTCCCGAATTGTATCGGTTAAGTCTAAAGTTACTGGAGCTTGGTCCGCGTCGGACATCCGTTCGAAGCCTTGATCTTCCGGATTGTATCTGTTAAGTCCAAAGACGCTGGAACTTGCTCCGCATCGGACATCCGGTCGAAGCCTTAATCTCCCGGATTGTATCTGTTAAGTCTAAAGACGCTGGAGCTTGCTCCGCGTCGGACATCCGGTCGAATCCTTGATATCCCGGATTGTATCTGTTAAGTCCAAGGACTCTGGAGCTTGCTCCGCGTCGGAGATCCGGTCGAAGCCTTAATCTCCCGAATTGTATCTGTTAAAGTCCAAAGACGCTGGAGCTTGCTCTGCGTCGGACATCCGGTCGAAGTCTTGATCTCCCGGATTGTATCGGTTAAGTCTAAAGACGCTAGAGCTTGCTCCGCGTCGGACATCCGGTCGAATCCTTGATCTCCCGGATTGTATCTGTTAAGTCTACAGACGATGGAGCTTGCTCCGCGTCGGACTTCCGGTCGAAGCCTTAATCTCCCGAATTTTATCTATTAAAGTCCAAAGATGCTGGAGCTTGCTCCGCGTCGGACATCCGGTCGAATCCTTGATCTCCCGGATTATATATGTTAAGTCCAAAGACGCTGGATCTTGCTCTGTGTCAGACATCCGGTCGAAGCCTTGATCTCCCAGATTGTATCTGTTAAGTCCAAAGACACTGGAGCTTACTCCGTGCCGGACATACGGTCGAAGCCTTGATCTCCCGGATTGTATTTGTTAAGTCCAAAGACGCTGGAGCTTTCTCCGCGTCGAACATCCGGTCGAAGCCTTGATCTCCCGGATTGTATCGGTTAAGTCTAAAGACGCTAGAGCTTGCTCCGACTCGGACAACCGGTCGAAGCCTTGATCTCCCGGATTGTATCTGTTAAGTCCAAAGACGCTGGAGCTTGCTCCGCGTCGGACATTCGGTCGAAGCCTTGATCTCCCGAATTGTATCGGTTAAGTCTAAAGTTGCTGGAGCTTGGTCCGCGTCGGACATCCGTTCGAAGCCTTGATCTTCTGGATTGTATCTGTTAAGTCCAAAGACGCTGGAACTTGCTCCGCATCGGACATCCGGTCGAAGCCTTGATCTCTCGGATTGTATCTGTTAAGTCTACAGACGATGGAGCTTGCTCCGCGTCGGACATCCGGTCGAAGCCTTAATCTCCCGGATTTTATCTGTTAAAGTCCAAAGATGCTGGAGCTTGCTCCGCGTCGGACATCCGGTCGAATCCTTGATCTCCCGGATTGTATTTGTTAAGTACAAAGACGCTGGAGCTTGCTTCGTGTCGGACATCCGGTCGAAGCCTTGATCTCCCGGATTGTATCTGTTAAGTCCAAAGACGCCGGAGCTTGCCCTGCGTCGGACATCCGGTCGAAGCCTTGATCTCACGGATTGTATCTGTTAAGTCTAAAGACGCTGAAGCTTGCTCCGCGTCGGACATCCGGTCGAAGCCTTGTTCTCCCTGATTGTATCTGTTAAGTCCAAAGACGTTGGAGCTTGCTCCGCGTCGGACATCCGGTCGAAGCCTTGATCTCCCGGATTTTATCGGTTAAGTCTAAAGACGCTAGAGCTTGCTCCGCGTCGGACATCCGGTCGAATCCTTGATCTCCCGGATTGTATCTGTTAAGTCTACAGACGATGGAGCTTGCTCCGCGTCGGACATCCGGTCGAAGCCTTAATCTCCCGGATTTTATCTATTAAAGTCCAAAGATGCTGGAGCTTGCTCCGCGTCGGACATCCGGTCGAATCCTTGATCTCCCGGATTATATATGTTAAGTCCAAAGACGCTGGATCTTGCTCTGTGTCGGACATCCGGTCGAAGCCTTGATCTCCCAGATTGTATCTGTTAAGTCCAAAGACGCTGGAGCTTACTCCGTGCCGGACATACGGTCGAAGCCTTGATCTCCCGGATTGTATCTGTTAAGTCCAAAGACGCTGGAGCTTTCTCCGCGACGGACATCTGGTCGAAGCCTTAATCTCCCGGATTGAGTCTGTTAAAGTCCAAAGACGCTGGAGCTTGCTCCGCATCGGACATCCGGTCGAAGCCTTGATCTCCCGGATTGTATCTGTTAAGTCCAAAGATGTTGGAGCTTGCTCCGCGTCGGACATTCGGTCGAAGCCTTGATCTCCCGAATTGTATCGGTTAAGTCTAAAGTTGCAGGAGCTTGGTCCGCGTCAGACATCCGTTCGAAGCCTTGATCTTCCGGATTGTATCTGTTAAGTCCAAAGACGCTGGAACTTGCTCCGCATCGGACATCCGGTCGAAGCCTTAATCTCCCGGATTGTATCTGTTAAGTCTAAAGACGCTGGAGCTTGCTCCGCGTCGGACATCCGGTCGAATCCTTGATATCCCGGATTGTATCTGTTAAGTCCAAGGACTCTGGAGCTTGCTCCGCGTCGGAGATCCGGTCGAAGCCTTAATCTCCCGAATTGTATCTGTTAAAGTCCAAAGACGCTGGAGCTTGCTCTGCGTCGGACATCCGGTCGAAGTATTGATCTACCGGATTGTATCGGTTAAGTCTAAAGACGCTAGAGCTTGCTCCACGTCGGACATCCGGTCGAATCCTTGATCTCCCGGATTGTATCTGTTAAGTCTACAGACGATGGAGCTTGCTCCGCGTCGGACATCCGGTCGAAGCCTTAATCTCCCGGATTTTATCTATTAAAGTCCAAAGATGCTGGAGCTTGCTCCGCGTCGGACATCCGGTCGAATCCTTGATCTCCCGGATTATATATGTTAAGTCCAAAGACGCTGGATCTTGCTCTGTGTCGGACATCCGGTCGAAGCCTTGATCCCAGATTGTATCTGTTAAGTCCAAAGACGCTGGAGCTTACTCCGTGCCGGACATACGGTCGAAGCCTTGATCTCCCGGATTGTATCTGTTAAGTCCAAAGACGCTGGAGCTTTCTCCGCGTCGGACATCCGGTCGAAGCCTTGATCTCCCGGATTGTATCTGTTAAGTCCAAAGATGTTGGAGCTTGCTCCGCGTCGGACATTCGGTCGAAGCCTTGATCTCCCGAATTGTATCGGTTAAGTCTAAAGTTACTGGAGCTTGGTCCGCGTCGGACATCCGTTCGAAGCCTTGATCTTCCGGATTGTATCTGTTAAGTCCAAAGACGCTGGAACTTGCTCCGCATCGGACATCCGGTCGAAGCCTTAATCTCCCGGATTGTATCTGTTAAGTCTAAAGACGCTGGAGCTTGCTCCGCGTCGAACATCCGGTCGAATCCTTGATATCCCGGATTGTATCTGTTAAGTCCAAGGACTCTGGAGCTTGCTCCGCGTCGGAGATCCGGTCGAAGCCTTAATCTCCCGAATTGTATCTGTTAAAGTCCAAAGACGCTGGAGCTTGCTCTGCGTCGGACATCCGGTCGAAGTCTTGATCTCCCGGATTGTATCGGTTAAGTCTAAAGACGCTAGAGCTTGCTCCGCGTCGGACATCCGGTCGAATCCTTGATCTCCCGGATTGTATCTGTTAAGTCTACAGACGATGGAGCTTGCTCCGCGTCGGACTTCCGGTCGAAGCCTTAATCTCCCGAATTTTATCTATTAAAGTCCAAAGATGCTGGAGCTTGCTCCGCGTCGGACATCCGGTCGAATCCTTGATCTCCCGGATTATATATGTTAAGTCCAAAGACGCTGGATCTTGCTCTGTGTCGGACATCCGGTCGAAGCCTTGATCTCCCAGATTGTATCTGTTAAGTCCAAAGACACTGGAGCTTACTCCGTGCCGGACATACGGTCGAAGCCTTGATCTCCCGGATTGTATTTGTTAAGTCCAAAGACGCTGGAGCTTTCTCCGCGTCGAACATCCGGTCGAAGCCTTGATCTCCCGGATTGTATCGGTTAAGTCTAAAGACGCTAGAGCTTGCTCCGACTCGGACAACCGGTCGAAGCCTTGATCTCCCGGATTGTATCTGTTAAGTCCAAAGACGCTGGAGCTTGCTCCGCGTCGGACATTCGGTCGAAGCCTTGATCTCCCGAATTGTATCGGTTAAGTCTAAAGTTGCTGGAGCTTGGTCCGCGTCGGACATCCGTTCGAAGCCTTGATCTTCTGGATTGTATCTGTTAAGTCCAAAGACGCTGGAACTTGCTCCGCATCGGACATCCGGTCGAAGCCTTGATCTCTCGGATTGTATCTGTTAAGTCTACAGACGATGGAGCTTGCTCCGCGTCGGACATCCGGTCGAAGCCTTAATCTCCCGGATTTTATCTGTTAAAGTCCAAAGATGCTGGAGCTTGCTCCGCGTCGGACATCCGGTCGAATCCTTGATCTCCCGGATTGTATTTGTTAAGTACAAAGACGCTGGAGCTTGCTTCGTGTCGGACATCCGGTCGAAGCCTTGATCTCCCGGATTGTATCTGTTAAGTCCAAAGACGCCGGAGCTTGCCCTGCGTCGGACATCCGGTCGAAGCCTTGATCTCACGGATTGTATCTGTTAAGTCTAAAGACGCTGAAGCTTGCTCCGCGTCGGACATCCGGTCGAAGCCTTGTTCTCCCTGATTGTATCTGTTAAGTCCAAAGACGTTGGAGCTTGCTCCGCGTCGGACATCCGGTCGAAGCCTTGATCTCCCGGATTTTATCGGTTAAGTCTAAAGAGGCTAGAGCTTGCTCCGCGTCGGACATCCGGTCGAATCCTTGATCTCCCGGATTGTATCTGTTAAGTCTACAGACGATGGAGCTTGCTCCGCGTCGGACATCCGGTCGAAGCCTTAATCTCCCGGATTTTATCTATTAAAGTCCAAAGATGCTGGAGCTTGCTCCGCGTCGGACATCCGGTCGAATCCTTGATCTCCCGGATTATATATGTTAAGTCCAAAGACGCTGGATCTTGCTCTGTGTCGGACATCCGGTCGAAGCCTTGATCTCCCAGATTGTATCTGTTAAGTCCAAAGACGCTGGAGCTTACTCCGTGCCGGACATACGGTCGAAGCCTTGATCTCCCGGATTGTATCTGTTAAGTCCAAAGACGCTGGAGCTTTCTCCGCGACGGACATCTGGTCGAAGCCTTAATCTCCCGGATTGAGTCTGTTAAAGTCCAAAGACGCTGGAGCTTGCTCCGCATCGGACATCCGGTCGAAGTCTTGATCTCCCGGATTGTATCGGTTAAGTCTAAAGACGCTAGAGCTTGCTCCGCGTCGGACATCCGGTCGAATCCTTGATCTCCCGGATTGTATCTGTTAAGTCTACAGACGATGGAGCTTGCTCCGCGTCGGACTTCCGGTCGAAGCCTTAATCTCCCGAATTTTATCTATTAAAGTCCAAAGATGCTGGAGCTTGCTCCGCGTCGGACATCCGGTCGAATCCTTGATCTCCCGGATTATATATGTTAAGTCCAAAGACGCTGGATCTTGCTCTGTGTCAGACATCCGGTCGAAGCCTTGATCTCCCAGATTGTATCTGTTAAGTCCAAAGACACTGGAGCTTACTCCGTGCCGGACATACGGTCGAAGCCTTGATCTCCCGGATTGTATTTGTTAAGTCCAAAGACGCTGGAGCTTTCTCCGCGTCGAACATCCGGTCGAAGCCTTGATCTCCCGGATTGTATCGGTTAAGTCTAAAGACGCTAGAGCTTGCTCCGACTCGGACAACCGGTCGAAGCCTTGATCTCCCGGATTGTATCTGTTAAGTCCAAAGACGCTGGAGCTTGCTCCGCGTCGGACATTCGGTCGAAGCCTTGATCTCCCGAATTGTATCGGTTAAGTCTAAAGTTGCTGGAGCTTGGTCCGCGTCGGACATCCGTTCGAAGCCTTGATCTTCTGGATTGTATCTGTTAAGTCCAAAGACGCTGGAACTTGCTCCGCATCGGACATCCGGTCGAAGCCTTGATCTCTCGGATTGTATCTGTTAAGTCTACAGACGATGGAGCTTGCTCCGCGTCGGACATCCGGTCGAAGCCTTAATCTCCCGGATTTTATCTGTTAAAGTCCAAAGATGCTGGAGCTTGCTCCGCGTCGGACATCCGGTCGAATCCTTGATCTCCCGGATTGTATTTGTTAAGTACAAAGACGCTGGAGCTTGCTTCGTGTCGGACATCCGGTCGAAGCCTTGATCTCCCGGATTGTATCTGTTAAGTCCAAAGACGCCGGAGCTTGCCCTGCGTCGGACATCCGGTCGAAGCCTTGATCTCACGGATTGTATCTGTTAAGTCTAAAGACGCTGAAGCTTGCTCCGCGTCGGACATCCGGTCGAAGCCTTGTTCTCCCTGATTGTATCTGTTAAGTCCAAAGACGTTGGAGCTTGCTCCGCGTCGGACATCCGGTCGAAGCCTTGATCTCCCGGATTTTATCGGTTAAGTCTAAAGACGCTAGAGCTTGCTCCGCGTCGGACATCCGGTCGAATCCTTGATCTCCCGGATTGTATCTGTTAAGTCTACAGACGATGGAGCTTGCTCCGCGTCGGACATCCGGTCGAAGCCTTAATCTCCCGGATTTTATCTATTAAAGTCCAAAGATGCTGGAGCTTGCTCCGCGTCGGACATCCGGTCGAATCCTTGATCTCCCGGATTATATATGTTAAGTCCAAAGACGCTGGATCTTGCTCTGTGTCGGACATCCGGTCGAAGCCTTGATCTCCCAGATTGTATCTGTTAAGTCCAAAGACGCTGGAGCTTACTCCGTGCCGGACATACGGTCGAAGCCTTGATCTCCCGGATTGTATCTGTTAAGTCCAAAGACGCTGGAGCTTTCTCCGCGACGGACATCTGGTCGAAGCCTTAATCTCCCGGATTGAGTCTGTTAAAGTCCAAAGACGCTGGAGCTTGCTCCGCATCGGACATCCGGTCGAAGCCTTGATCTCCCGGATTGTATCTGTTAAGTCCAAAGATGTTGGAGCTTGCTCCGCGTCGGACATTCGGTCGAAGCCTTGATCTCCCGAATTGTATCGGTTAAGTCTAAAGTTGCAGGAGCTTGGTCCGCGTCAGACATCCGTTCGAAGCCTTGATCTTCCGGATTGTATCTGTTAAGTCCAAAGACGCTGGAACTTGCTCCGCATCGGACATCCGGTCGAAGCCTTAATCTCCCGGATTGTATCTGTTAAGTCTAAAGACGCTGGAGCTTGCTCCGCGTCGGACATCCGGTCGAATCCTTGATATCCCGGATTGTATCTGTTAAGTCCAAGGACTCTGGAGCTTGCTCCGCGTCGGAGATCCGGTCGAAGCCTTAATCTCCCGAATTGTATCTGTTAAAGTCCAAAGACGCTGGAGCTTGCTCTGCGTCGGACATCCGGTCGAAGTATTGATCTACCGGATTGTATCGGTTAAGTCTAAAGACGCTAGAGCTTGCTCCGCGTCGGACATCCGGTCGAATCCTTGATCTCCCGGATTGTATCTGTTAAGTCTACAGACGATGGAGCTTGCTCCGCGTCGGACATCCGGTCGAAGCCTTAATCTCCCGGATTTTATCTATTAAAGTCCAAAGATGCTGGAGCTTGCTCCGCGTCGGACATCCGGTCGAATCCTTGATCTCCCGGATTATATATGTTAAGTCCAAAGACGCTGGATCTTGCTCTGTGTCGGACATCCGGTCGAAGCCTTGATCTCCCAGATTGTATCTGTTAAGTCCAAAGACGCTGGAGCTTACTCCGTGCCGGACATACGGTCGAAGCCTTGATCTCCCGGATTGTATCTGTTAAGTCCAAAGACGCTGGAGCTTTCTCCGCGTCGGACATCCGGTCGAAGCCTTGATCTCCCGGATTGTATCTGTTAAGTCCAAAGATGTTGGAGCTTGCTCCGCGTCGGACATTCGGTCGAAGCCTTGATCTCCCGAATTGTATCGGTTAAGTCTAAAGTTACTGGAGCTTGGTCCGCGTCGGACATCCGTTCGAAGCCTTGATCTTCCGGATTGTATCTGTTAAGTCCAAAGACGCTGGAACTTGCTCCGCATCGGACATCCGGTCGAAGCCTTAATCTCCCGGATTGTATCTGTTAAGTCTAAAGACGCTGGAGCTTGCTCCGCGTCGAACATCCGGTCGAATCCTTGATATCCCGGATTGTATCTGTTAAGTCCAAGGACTCTGGAGCTTGCTCCGCGTCGGAGATCCGGTCGAAGCCTTAATCTCCCGAATTGTATCTGTTAAAGTCCAAAGACGCTGGAGCTTGCTCTGCGTCGGACATCCGGTCGAAGTCTTGATCTCCCGGATTGTATCGGTTAAGTCTAAAGACGCTAGAGCTTGCTCCGCGTCGGACATCCGGTCGAATCCTTGATCTCCCGGATTGTATCTGTTAAGTCTACAGACGATGGAGCTTGCTCCGCGTCGGACTTCCGGTCGAAGCCTTAATCTCCCGAATTTTATCTATTAAAGTCCAAAGATGCTGGAGCTTGCTCCGCGTCGGACATCCGGTCGAATCCTTGATCTCCCGGATTATATATGTTAAGTCCAAAGACGCTGGATCTTGCTCTGTGTCGGACATCCGGTCGAAGCCTTGATCTCCCAGATTGTATCTGTTAAGTCCAAAGACACTGGAGCTTACTCCGTGCCGGACATACGGTCGAAGCCTTGATCTCCCGGATTGTATTTGTTAAGTCCAAAGACGCTGGAGCTTTCTCCGCGTCGAACATCCGGTCGAAGCCTTGATCTCCCGGATTGTATCGGTTAAGTCTAAAGACGCTAGAGCTTGCTCCGACTCGGACAACCGGTCGAAGCCTTGATCTCCCGGATTGTATCTGTTAAGTCCAAAGACGCTGGAGCTTGCTCCGCGTCGGACATTCGGTCGAAGCCTTGATCTCCCG
The DNA here is from genome assembly GCA_037127255.1 of Persicaria tinctoria. NCBI lineage: Eukaryota > Viridiplantae > Streptophyta > Magnoliopsida > Caryophyllales > Polygonaceae > Persicaria > Persicaria tinctoria. The sequence continues at coordinate 32,803,407 of JBANSL010000004.1, read as the reverse complement.
AATTGTATCGGTTAAGTCTAAAGTTGCTGGAGCTTGGTCCGCGTCGGACATCCGTTCGAAGCCTTGATCTTCTGGATTGTATCTGTTAAGTCCAAAGACGCTGGAACTTGCTCCGCATCGGACATCCGGTCGAAGCCTTGATCTCTCGGATTGTATCTGTTAAGTCTACAGACGATGGAGCTTGCTCCGCGTCGGACATCCGGTCGAAGCCTTAATCTCCCGGATTTTATCTGTTAAAGTCCAAAGATGCTGGAGCTTGCTCCGCGTCGGACATCCGGTCGAATCCTTGATCTCCCGGATTGTATTTGTTAAGTACAAAGACGCTGGAGCTTGCTTCGTGTCGGACATCCGGTCGAAGCCTTGATCTCCCGGATTGTATCTGTTAAGTCCAAAGACGCCGGAGCTTGCCCTGCGTCGGACATCCGGTCGAAGCCTTGATCTCACGGATTGTATCTGTTAAGTCTAAAGACGCTGAAGCTTGCTCCGCGTCGGACATCCGGTCGAAGCCTTGTTCTCCCTGATTGTATCTGTTAAGTCCAAAGACGTTGGAGCTTGCTCCGCGTCGGACATCCGGTCGAAGCCTTGATCTCCCGGATTTTATCGGTTAAGTCTAAAGACGCTAGAGCTTGCTCCGCGTCGGACATCCGGTCGAATCCTTGATCTCCCGGATTGTATCTGTTAAGTCTACAGACGATGGAGCTTGCTCCGCGTCGGACATCCGGTCGAAGCCTTAATCTCCCGGATTTTATCTATTAAAGTCCAAAGATGCTGGAGCTTGCTCCGCGTCGGACATCCGGTCGAATCCTTGATCTCCCGGATTATATATGTTAAGTCCAAAGACGCTGGATCTTGCTCTGTGTCGGACATCCGGTCGAAGCCTTGATCTCCCAGATTGTATCTGTTAAGTCCAAAGACGCTGGAGCTTACTCCGTGCCGGACATACGGTCGAAGCCTTGATCTCCCGGATTGTATCTGTTAAGTCCAAAGACGCTGGAGCTTTCTCCGCGACGGACATCTGGTCGAAGCCTTAATCTCCCGGATTGAGTCTGTTAAAGTCCAAAGACGCTGGAGCTTGCTCCGCATCGGACATCCGGTCGAAGCCTTGATCTCCCGGATTGTATCTGTTAAGTCCAAAGATGTTGGAGCTTGCTCCGCGTCGGACATTCGGTCGAAGCCTTGATCTCCCGAATTGTATCGGTTAAGTCTAAAGTTGCTGGAGCTTGGTCCGCGTCAGACATCCGTTCGAAGCCTTGATCTTCCGGATTGTATCTGTTAAGTCCAAAGACGCTGGAACTTGCTCCGCATCGGACATCCGGTCGAAGCCTTAATCTCCCGGATTGTATCTGTTAAGTCTAAAGACGCTGGAGCTTGCTCCGCGTCAGACATCCGGTCGAATCCTTGATATCCCGGATTGTATCTGTTAAGTCCAAGGACTCTGGAGCTTGCTCCGCGTCGGAGATCCGGTCGAAGCCTTAATCTCCCGAATTGTATCTGTTAAAGTCCAAAGACGCTGGAGCTTGCTCTGCGTCGGACATCCGGTCGAAGTATTGATCTACCGGATTGTATCGGTTAAGTCTAAAGACGCTAGAGCTTGCTCCGCGTCGGACATCCGGTCGAATCCTTGATCTCCCGGATTGTATCTGTTAAGTCTACAGACGATGGAGCTTGCTCCGCGTCGGACATCCGGTCGAAGCCTTAATCTCCCGGATTTTATCTATTAAAGTCCAAAGATGCTGGAGCTTGCTCCGCGTCGGACATCCGGTCGAATCCTTGATCTCCCGGATTATATATGTTAAGTCCAAAGACGCTGGATCTTGCTCTGTGTCGGACATCCGGTCGAAGCCTTGATCTCCCAGATTGTATCTGTTAAGTCCAAAGACGCTGGAGCTTACTCCGTGCCGGACATACGGTCGAAGCCTTGATCTCCCGGATTGTATCTGTTAAGTCCAAAGACGCTGGAGCTTTCTCCGCGTCGGACATCCGGTCGAAGCCTTGATCTCCCGGATTGTATCTGTTAAGTCCAAAGATGTTGGAGCTTGCTCCGCGTCGGACATTCGGTCGAAGCCTTGATCTCCCGAATTGTATCGGTTAAGTCTAAAGTTACTGGAGCTTGGTCCGCGTCGGACATCCGTTCGAAGCCTTGATCTTCCGGATTGTATCTGTTAAGTCCAAAGACGCTGGAACTTGCTCCGCATCGGACATCCGGTCGAAGCCTTTATCTCCCGGATTGTATCTGTTAAGTCTAAAGACGCTGGAGCTTGCTCCGCGTCGGACATCCGGTCGAATCCTTGATATCCCGGATTGTATCTGTTAAGTCCAAGGACTCTGGAGCTTGCTCCGCGTCGGAGATCCGGTCGAAGCCTTAATCTCCCGAATTGTATCTGTTAAAGTCCAAAGACGCTGGAGCTTGCTCTGCGTCGGACATCCGGTCGAAGTCTTGATCTCCCGGATTGTATCGGTTAAGTCTAAAGACGCTAGAGCTTGCTCCGCGTCGGACATCCGGTCGAATCCTTGATCTCCCGGATTGTATCTGTTAAGTCTACAGACGATGGAGCTTGCTCCGCGTCGGACTTCCGGTCGAAGCCTTAATCTCCCGAATTTTATCTATTAAAGTCCAAAGATGCTGGAGCTTGCTCCGCGTCGGACATCCGGTCGAATCCTTGATCTCCCGGATTATATATGTTAAGTCCAAAGACGCTGGATCTTGCTCTGTGTCGGACATCCGGTCGAAGCCTTGATCTCCCAGATTGTATCTGTTAAGTCCAAAGACACTGGAGCTTACTCCGTGCCGGACATACGGTCGAAGCCTTGATCTCCCGGATTGTATTTGTTAAGTCCAAAGACGCTGGAGCTTTCTCCGCGTCGAACATCCGGTCGAAGCCTTGATCTCCCGGATTGTATCGGTTAAGTCTAAAGACGCTAGAGCTTGCTCCGACTCGGACAACCGGTCGAAGCCTTGATCTCCCGGATTGTATCTGTTAAGTCCAAAGACGCTGGAGCTTGCTCCGCGTCGGACATTCGGTCGAAGCCTTGATCTCCCGAATTGTATCGGTTAAGTCTAAAGTTGCTGGAGCTTGGTCCGCGTCGGACATTCGTTCGAAGCCTTGATCTTCCGGATTGTATCTGTTAAGTCCAAAGACGCTGGAACTTGCTCCGCATCGGACATCCGGTCGAAGCCTTGATCTCTCGGATTGTATCTGTTAAGTCTACAGACGATGGAGCTTGCTCCGCGTCGGACATCCGGTCGAAGCCTTAATCTCCCGGATTTTATCTGTTAAAGTCCAAAGATGCTGGAGCTTGCTCCGCGTCGGACATCCGGTCGAATCCTTGATCTCCCGGATTGTATTTGTTAAGTACAAAGACGCTGGAGCTTGCTTCGTGTCGGACATCCGGTCGAAGCCTTGATCTCCCGGATTGTATCTGTTAAGTCCAAAGACGCCGGAGCTTGCCCTGCGTCGGACATCCGGTCGAAGCCTTGATCTCACGGATTGTATCTGTTAAGTCGAAAGACGCTGAAGCTTGCTCCGCGCCGGACATCCGGTCGAAGCCTTGATCTCCCGGATTGTATCTGTTAAGTCCAAAGACGCTGGAGCTTTCTCCGCGACGGACATCCGGTCGAATCCTTGATCTCCCGAATTATATATGTTAAGTCCAAAGACGCTGGATCTTGCTCTGTGTCGGACATCCGGTCGAAGCCTTGATCTCCCAGATTGTATCTGTTAAGTCCAAAGAAGCTGGAGCTTACTCCGCGTCGGACATCCGGTGGAAGCCTTGATCTCCCGGATTGTATCTCTTAAGTCCGAAGTCGCTGGAGCTTGCTCCGCGTCGGACATCCGGTCGAAGCCTTGTTCTCCCTGATTGTATCTGTTAAGTCCAAAGACGTTGGAGCTTGCTCCGCGTCGGACATCCGGTCGAAGCCTTGATCTCCCGGATTGTATCGGTTAAGTCTAAAGACGCTAGAGCTTGCTCCGCGTCGGACATCCGGTCGAATCCTTGATCTCCCGGATTGTATCTGTTAAGTCTACAGACGATGGAGCTTGCTCCGCGTCGGACATCCGGTCGAAGCCTTAATCTCCCGGATTTTATCTATTAAAGTCCAAAGATGCTGGAGCTTGCTTCGCGTCGGACATCCGGTCGAATCCTTGATCTCCCGGATTATATATGTTAAGTCCAAAGACGCTGGATCTTGCTTTGTGTCGGACATCCGGTCGAAGCCTTGATCTCCCAGATTGTATCTGTAAAGTCCAAAGACGCTGGAGCTTACTCCGTGCCGGACATACGGTCGAAGCCTTGATCACCCGGATTGTATCTGTTAAGTCCAAAGACGCTGGAGCTTTCTCCACGACGAACATCTGGTCGAAGCCTTAATCTCCCGGATTGAGTCTGTTAAAGTCCAAAGACGCTGGAGCTTGCTCCGCATCGGATATCCGGTCGAAGCCTTGATCTCCCGGATTGTATCTGTTAAGTCCAAAGACGTTGGAGCTTGCTCCGCGTCGGACATTCAGTCGAAGCCTTGATCTCCCGAAGTGTATCGGTTAAGTCTAAAGTTGCTGGAGCTTGGTCCGCGTCGGACATCCGTTCGAAGCCTTGATCTTCCGGATTGTATCTGTTAAGTCCAAAGACGCTGGAACTTGCTCCGCATCGGACATCCGGTCGAAGCCTTGATCTCTCGGATTGTATCTGTTATGTCTACAGACGATGAAGCTTGCTCCGCGTCGGACATCCGGTCGAAGCCTTAATCTCCCGGATTTTATCTGTTAAAGTCCAAAGATGCTGGAGCTTGCTCCGCGTCGGACATCCGGTCGAATCCTTCATCTCCCGGATTGTATTTGTTAAGTACAAAGACGCTGGAGCTTGCTTCGTGTCGGACATCCGGTCGAAGCCTTGATCTCCCGGATTGTATCTGTTAAGTCCAAAGACGCTGGAGCTTGCCCTGCGTCGGACATCCGGTCGAATCCTTGATATCCCGGATTGTATCTGTTAAGTCCAAGGACTCTGGAGCTTGCTCCGCGTCGGAGATCCGGTCGAAGCCTTAATCTCCCGAATTGTATCTGTTAAAGTCCAAAGACGCTGGAGCTTGCTCCGCATTGCACATTCGGTCGAAGACTTGATCTCCCGGATTGTATTGGTTGAGTCCAAAGACGCTGGAGTTTGCTCTGCGTCGGACATCCGGTCGAAGCCTTGATCTCCTAGATTGTATCTGTTAAATCTGAAGACGCTGGAGCTTACTCCGCGTCGGATATCCGGTCGAAGCCATGATCTCCCAGATTGTATCTGTTAAAGTCAAAAGACGCTGGAGCTTGCTTCGCGTCGGAAATCCGGTCGAAGCCTTGATCTCCCGGATTGTATCTGTTAAGTCTAAAGACGCTAGAGCTTGCTCCGCGTCGGACATCTGGTCGAAGCCTTGATCTCCCGGATTGTATCTGTTAAGTCTAAAGACGCTGAAGCTTGCTCCGCGCCGGACATACGGTCGAAGCCTTGATCTCCCGGATTGTATCTGTCAAGTCCAAAGACGCTGGAGCTTTCTCCGCGACGGACATCTGGTCGAAGCCTTAATCTCCCGGATTGAATCTGTTAAAGTCCAAAGACGCTGGAGCTTGCTATGCATCGGACAACCGGTCGAACCCTTGATCTCCCGGATTGTATCTGTTAAGTCCAAAGACGTCGGAGCTTGCTCCGCGTCGGACATTCGGTCGAAGCCTTGATCTCCCGAATTGTATCGGTTAAGTCTAAAGTTGCTGGAGCTTGGTCCGCGTCGGACATCCGTTCGAAGCCTTGATCTTCCGGATTGTATCTGTTAAGTCCAAAGACGCTGGAACTTGCTCCGCATCGGATATCCGGTCGAACCCTTGATCTCCCGGATTGTATCTGTTAAGTCTACAGACGATGGAGCTCGCTCCGCGTCGGAAATCCGGTCGAAGCCTTAATCTCCCGGATTTTATCTGTTAAAGTCCAAAGATGCTGGAGCTTGCTCCGCGTCGGACATCCGGTCGAATCCTTGATCTCCCGGATTGTATTTGTTAAGTACAAAGACGCTGGAGCTTGCTTCGTGTCGGACATCCGGTCGAAGCCTTGATCTCCCGGATTGTATCTGTTAAGTCCAAAGACGCCGGAGCTTGCCCTGCGTCGGACATCCGGTCGAAGCCTTGATCTCACGGATTGTATCTGTTAAGTCTAAAGACGCTGAAGCTTGCTCCGCGCCGGACATCCGGTCGAAGCCTTGATCTCCCGGATTGTATCTGTTAAGTCCAAAGACGCTGGAGCTTTCTCCGCGACGGACATCCGGTCGAATCCTTGATCTCCCGGATTATATATGTTAAGTCCAAAGACGCTGGATCTTGCTCTGTGTCGGACATCCGGTCGAAGCCTTGATCTCCCAGATTGTATCTGTTAAGTCAAAAGACGCTGGAGCTTACTCCGCGTCGGACATCCGGTGGAAGCCTTGATCTCCCGGATTGTATCTTTTAAGTCCGAAGTCGCTGGAGCTTGCCCCGCGTTGGACATCCGGTCGAAGCCTTGTTCTCCCTGATTGTATCTGTTAAGTCCAAAGACGTTGGAGCTTGCTCCGCGTCGGACATCCGGTCGAAGCCTTGATCTCCCGAATTGTATCGGTTAAGTCTAACGACGCTAGAGCTTGCTCCGCGTCGGACATCCGGTCGAATCCTTGATCTCCCGGATTGTATCTGTTAAGTCTACAGACGATGGAGCTTGCTCCGTGTCGGACATCCGGCCGAAGCCTTAATATCCCGGATTTTATCTATTAAAGTCCAAAGATGCTGGAGCTTGCTCCGCGTCGGACATCCGGTCGAATCCTTGATCTCCCGGATTATATATGTTAAGTCCAAAGACGCTGGATCTTGCTCTGTGTCGGACATCCGGTCGAAGCCTTGATCTCCCAGATTGTATCTGTTAAGTCCAAAGACGCTGGAGCTTACTCCGCGACGGACATACGGTCGAAGCCTTGATCTCCCGGATTGTATCTGTTAAGTCCAAAGACGCTGGAGCTTTCTCCGCGACGGACATCTGGTCGAAGCCTTAATCTCCCGGATTGAGTCTGTTAAAGTCCAAAGACGCTGGAGCTTGCTCCGCATCGGACATCCGGTCGAAGTCTTGATCTCCCGGATTGTATCTGTTAAGTCCAAAGACGTTGGAGCTTGCTCCGCGTCGGACATTCGGTCGAAGCCTTGATCTCCCGAATTGTATCGGTTAAGTCTAAAGTTGCTGGAGCTTGGTCCGCGTCGGACATCCGTTCGAAGCCTTGATCTTCCGGATTGTATCTGTTAAGTCCAAAGACGCTGGAACTTGCTCCGAATCGAACATCCGGTCGAAGCCTTGATCTCTCGGATTGTATCTGTTAAGTCTAAAGACGATGGAGCTTGCCACGCGTCGGACATCCGGTCGAATTCTTGATCTCCCGGATTGTATTTGTTAAGTACAAAGACGCTGGAGCTTGCTTCGTGTCGGACATCCGGTCGAAGCCTTGATCTCCCGGATTGTATCTGTTAAGTCCAAAGACGCTGGAGCTTGCCCTGCGTCGGACATCCGGTCGAAGCCTTGATCTCACGGATTGTATCTGTTAAGTCTAAAGACGCTGAAGCTTGCTCCGCGCCGGACATCCGGTCGAAGCCTTGATCTCCCGGATTGTATCTGTTAAGTCCAAAGACGCTGGAGCTTTCTCCGCGACGGACATCCGGTCGAATCCTTGATCTCCCGGATTATATATGTTAAGTCCAAAGACGCTGGATCTTGCTCTGTGTCGGACATCTGGTCGAAGCCTTGATCTCCCAGATTGTATCTGTTAAGTCCAAAGACGCTGGAGCTTACTCCGCGTCGGACATTCGGTCGAAGCCTTGATCTCCCAGATTGTATCTCCTAAGTCCGAAGACGCTGGAGCTTGCTCCGCGTCGGACATCCGGTCGAAGCCTTGTTCTCCTGGATCGTATCTGTTAAGTCCAAAGACGTTGGAGCTGGCTACGCGTCGGACATCCGGTCGAAGCCTTGATCTCCCGGATTGTATCGGTTAAGTCTAAAGACGCTGGAGCTTGCTCCGCGTCGGACATCCGGTCGAATCCTTGATCTCCCGGATTGTATCTGTTAAGTGCAAAGACGCTTGAGCTTGTTCCGCGTCGGACATCCGGTCGAAGCCTTGATCTCCCGGATTGTATATGTTAAGTCTAAAGACGCTGGAGCTTGCTCCGCGTCGGACATCCGGTCGAACCCTTGATCTCCCGGGTTGTATCTGTTAAGTCCAAAGACGCTAGAGCTTTTTCCGCGTCGGACATCCGATCGAAGCCTTGATCTCCCGGATTGTATCTGTTAAGTAGAAAGACGCTGGAGCTTGCTCCGCGTCGGACATCCGGTCGAAACCTTGATCTCCCGGATTGTATATGTTAAGTCCAAAGATGCTGGAGCTTGCTTTGCGTCGGACATCCGGTCGAAGCCTTGATCTCCCGGATTGTATTTGTTAAGTACAAAGACGCTGGAGCTTGCTTCGTGTCGGACATCCGGTCGAAGCCTTGATCTCCCGGATTGTATCTGTTATGTCCAAAGACGCTGGAGCTTGCCCTGCGTCGGACATCCAGTCGAAGCCTTGATCTCACGGATTGTATCTGTTAAGTCTAAAGACGCTGAAGCTTGCTCCGCGCCGGACATCCGGTCGAAGCCTTGATCTCCCGGATTGTATCTGTTAAGTCCAAAGACGCTGGAGCTTTCTCCGCGACGGACATCCGGTCGAATCCTTGATCTCCCGGATTATATATGTTAAGTCCAAAGACGCTGGATTTTGCTCTGTGTCGGACATCCGGTCGAAGCCTTGATCTCCCAGATTGTATCTGTTAAGTCCAAAGACGCTGGAGCTTACTCCGCGTCGGACATTCGGTCGAAGCCTTGATCTCCCGGATTGTATCTCTTAAGTCCGAAGACGCTGGAGCTTGCTCCGCGTCGGACATCCGGTCGAAGCCTTGTTCTCTCGGATCGTATCTGTTAAGTCCAAAGACGTTGGAGCTTGCTCCGCGTCGGACATCCGGTCGAAGCCTTGATCTCCCGGATTGTATCTGTTAAGTCCAAAGACGCTAGAGCTTTCTCCGCGACGGACATCTGGTCGAAGCCTTAATCTCCCGGATTGAATCTGTTAAAGTCCAAAGACGCTGGAGCTTGCTCCGCATCGGACAACCGGTCGAAGCCTTGATCTCCCGGATTGTATCTGTTAAGTCCAAAGACGTTGGAGCTTGCTCCGCGTCGGACATTCGGTTGAAGCCTTGATCTCCCGAATTGTATCGGTTAAGTCTAAAGTTGCTGGAGCTTGGTCCGCGTCGGACATCCGTTCGAAGCCTTGATCTTCCGGATTGTGTCTGTTAAGTCCAAAGACGCTGGAGCTTGCCCTGCGTCGGACATCCGGTCGAAGCCTTGATCTCACGGATTGTATCTGTTAAGTCTAAAGACGCTGAAGCTTGCTCCGCGCCGGACATCCGGTCGAAGCCTTGATCTCCCGGATTGTATCTGTTAAGTCCAAAGACGCTGGAGCTTTCTCCACGACGGACATCCGGTCGAATCCTTGATCTCCCGGATTATATATGTTAAGTCCAAAGACGCTGGATTTTGCTCTGTGTCGGACATCCGGTCGAAGCCTTGATCTCCCGGATTGTATCTCTTAAGTCCGAAGACGCTGGAGCTTGCTCCGCGTCGGACATCTGGTCGAAGCCTTGATCTCTCGGATTGTATCTGTTAAGTCTAAAGACGCTGGAGCTTGCTCCGCGTCGGACATCCGGTCGAATCCTTGATATCTCGGATTGTATCTTGTAAGTCCAAGGACTCTGGAGCTTGCTCCGCGTCGGACATCCGGTCGAAACCTTGATCTCCCGGATTGTATATGTTAAGTCCAAAGATGCTGGAGCTTGCTTTGCGTCGGACATCCGGTCGAAGCCTTGATCTCCCGGATTGTATTTGTTAAGTACAAAGACGCTGGAGCTTGCTTCTTGTCGGACATCCGGTCGAAGCCTTGATCTCCCGGATTGTATCTGTTAAGTCCAAAGACGCTAGAGCTTGCCCTGCGTCGGACATCCGGTCGAAGCCTTGATCTCCCGGATTGTATCTGTTAAGTCTAAAGACGCTGAAGCTTGCTCCGCGCCGGACATCCGGTCGAAGCCTTGATCTCCCGGATTGTATCTGTTAAGTCCAAAGACGCTGGAGCTTTCTCCGCGACGGACATCCGGTCGAATCCTTGATCTCCCGGATTATATATGTTAAGTCCAAAGATGCTGGATCTTGCTCTGTGTCGGACATCCGGTCGAAGCCTTGATCTCCCAGATTATATCTGTTAAGTCCAAAGACGCTGGAGCTTATTCCGCGTCGGACATTCGGTCGAAGCCTTGATCTCCCGGATTGTATCTCTTAAGTCCGAAGACGCTGGAGCTTGCTCCGCGTCGGACATCCGGTCGAAGCCTTGTTCTCTCAGATCGTATCTGTTAAGTCCAAAGACGTTGGAGCTTGCTCCGCGTCGGACATCCGGTCGAAGCCTTGATCTCCCGGATTGTATCTGTTAAGTCTAAAGACGCTAGAGCTTGCTCCGCGTCGGACATCCGGTCGAAGCCTTGATCTCCCGGATTGTATCTGTTAAGTCTAAAGACGCTGAAGCTTGCTCCGCGCCGGACATACGGTCGAAGCCTTGATCTCCCGGATTGTATCTGTTAAGTCCAAAGACGCTAGAGCTTTCTCCGCGACGGACATATGGTCGAAGCCTTAATCTCCCGGATTGAATCTGTTAAAGTCCAAAGACGCTGGAGCTTGCTCCGCATCGGACAACCGGTCGAAGCCTTGATCTCCCGGATTGTATCTGTTAAGTCCAAAGACGTTGGAGCTTGCTCCGCGTCGGACATTCGGTCGAAGCCTTCATCTCCCGAATTGTATCGGTTAAGTCTAAAGTTGCTGGAGCTTGGTCCGCGTCGGACATCCGTTCGAAGCCTTGATCTTCCGGATTGTATCTGTTAAGTCCAAAGACGCTGGAGCTTGCCCTGCGTCGGACATCCGGTCGAAGCCTTGATCTCACGGATTGTATCTGTTAAGTCTAAAGACGCTGAAGCTTGCTCCGCGCCGGACATCCGGTCGAAGCCTTGATCTCCCGGATTGTATCTATTAAGTCCAAAGACGCTGGAGCTTTCTCCACGACGGACATCCGGTCGAATCCTTGATCTCCCGGATTATATATGTTAAGTCCAAAGACGCTGGATCTTGCTCTGGGTCGGACATCCGGTCGAAGCCTTGATCTCCCGGATTGTATCTCTTAAGTCCGAAGACGCTGGAGCTTGCTCCGCGTCGGACATCCGGTCGAAGCCTTGATCTCTCGGATTGTATCTGTTAAGTCTAAAGACGCTGGAGCTTGCTCCGCGTCGGACATCCGGTCGAATCCTTGATATCCCGGATTGTATCTGTTAAGTCCAAGGACTCTGGAGCTTGCTCCGCGTCGGAGATCCGGTCGAAGCCTTTATCTCCCGAATTGTATCTGTTAAAGTCCAAAGACGCTGGAGCTTGCTCCGCATTGGACATTCGGTCGAAGACTTGATCTCCCGGATTGTATTGGTTAAGTCCAAAGACGCTGAAGCTTGCTCTGCGCCGGACATCCGGTCGAAGCCTTGATCTCCTAGATTGTATCTGTTAAATCTGAAGACGCTGGAGCTTACTCCGCGTCGGATATCCGGTCGAAGCCTTGATCTCCCATATTGTATCTGTTAAAGTCAAAAGACGCTAGAGCTTGCTCCGCGTCGGAAATCCGGTCGAAGCCTTGATCTCCCGGATTGTATCTGTTAAGTCTAAAGACGCTAGAGCTTGCTCCGCGTCGGACATCCGGTCGAAGCCTTGATCTCCCGGATTGTATCTGTTAAGTCTAAAGACGCTGAAACTTGCTCCGCGCCGGACATACGGTCGAAGCCTTGATCTCCCGGATTGTATCTGTTAAGTCCAAAGACGCTAGAGCTTTCTCCGCGACGGACATCTGGTCGAAGCCTTAATCTCCCGGATTGAATCTGTTAAAGTCCAAAGACGCTGGAGCTTGCTCCGCATCGGACAACCGGTCGAAGCCTTGATCTCCCGGATTGTATCTGTTAAGTCCAAAGACGTTGGAGCTTGCTCCGCGTCGGACATTCGGTTGAAGCCTTGATCTCCCGAATTGTATCGGTTAAGTCTAAAGTTGCTGGAGCTTGGTCCGCGTCGGACATCCGTTCGAAGCCTTGATCTTCCGGATTGTGTCTGTTAAGTCCAAAGACGCTGGAGCTTGCCCTGCGTCGGACATCCGGTCGAAGCCTTGATCTCACGGATTGTATCTGTTAAGTCTAAAGACGCTGAAGCTTGCTCCGCGCCGGACATCCGGTCGAAGCCTTGATCTCCCGGATTGTATCTGTTAAGTCCAAAGACGCTGGAGCTTTCTCCACGACGGACATCCGGTCGAATCCTTGATCTCCCGGATTATATATGTTAAGTCCAAAGACGCTGGATTTTGCTCTGTGTCGGACATCCGGTCGAAGCCTTGATCTCCCGGATTGTATCTCTTAAGTCCGAAGACGCTGGAGCTTGCTCCGCGTCGGACATCTGGTCGAAGCCTTGATCTCTCGGATTGTATCTGTTAAGTCTAAAGACGCTGGAGCTTGCTCCGCGTCGGACATCCGGTCGAATCCTTGATATCTCGGATTGTATCTTGTAAGTCCAAGGACTCTGGAGCTTGCTCCGCGTCGGACATCCGGTCGAAACCTTGATCTCCCGGATTGTATATGTTAAGTCCAAAGATGCTGGAGCTTGCTTTGCGTCGGACATCCGGTCGAAGCCTTGATCTCCCGGATTGTATTTGTTAAGTACAAAGACGCTGGAGCTTGCTTCTTGTCGGACATCCGGTCGAAGCCTTGATCTCCCGGATTGTATCTGTTAAGTCCAAAGACGCTAGAGCTTGCCCTGCGTCGGACATCCGGTCGAAGCCTTGATCTCCCGGATTGTATCTGTTAAGTCTAAAGACGCTGAAGCTTGCTCCGCGCCGGACATCCGGTCGAAGCCTTGATCTCCCGGATTGTATCTGTTAAGTCCAAAGACGCTGGAGCTTTCTCCGCGACGGACATCCGGTCGAATCCTTGATCTCCCGGATTATATATGTTAAGTCCAAAGATGCTGGATCTTGCTCTGTGTCGGACATCCGGTCGAAGCCTTGATCTCCCAGATTATATCTGTTAAGTCCAAAGACGCTGGAGCTTATTCCGCGTCGGACATTCGGTCGAAGCCTTGATCTCCCGGATTGTATCTCTTAAGTCCGAAGACGCTGGAGCTTGCTCCGCGTCGGACATCCGGTCGAAGCCTTGTTCTCTCAGATCGTATCTGTTAAGTCCAAAGACGTTGGAGCTTGCTCCGCGTCGGACATCCGGTCGAAGCCTTGATCTCCCGGATTGTATCTGTTAAGTCTAAAGACGCTAGAGCTTGCTCCGCGTCGGACATCCGGTCGAAGCCTTGATCTCCCGGATTGTATCTGTTAAGTCTAAAGACGCTGAAGCTTGCTCCGCGCCGGACATACGGTCGAAGCCTTGATCTCCCGGATTGTATCTGTTAAGTCCAAAGACGCTAGAGCTTTCTCCGCGACGGACATATGGTCGAAGCCTTAATCTCCCGGATTGAATCTGTTAAAGTCCAAAGACGCTGGAGCTTGCTCCGCATCGGACAACCGGTCGAAGCCTTGATCTCCCGGATTGTATCTGTTAAGTCCAAAGACGTTGGAGCTTGCTCCGCGTCGGACATTCGGTCGAAGCCTTCATCTCCCGAATTGTATCGGTTAAGTCTAAAGTTGCTGGAGCTTGGTCCGCGTCGGACATCCGTTCGAAGCCTTGATCTTCCGGATTGTATCTGTTAAGTCCAAAGACGCTGGAGCTTGCCCTGCGTCGGACATCCGGTCGAAGCCTTGATCTCACGGATTGTATCTGTTAAGTCTAAAGACGCTGAAGCTTGCTCCGCGCCGGACATCCGGTCGAAGCCTTGATCTCCCGGATTGTATCTATTAAGTCCAAAGACGCTGGAGCTTTCTCCACGACGGACATCCGGTCGAATCCTTGATCTCCCGGATTATATATGTTAAGTCCAAAGACGCTGGATCTTGCTCTGGGTCGGACATCCGGTCGAAGCCTTGATCTCCCGGATTGTATCTCTTAAGTCCGAAGACGCTGGAGCTTGCTCCGCGTCGGACATCCGGTCGAAGCCTTGATCTCTCGGATTGTATCTGTTAAGTCTAAAGACGCTGGAGCTTGCTCCGCGTCGGACATCCGGTCGAATCCTTGATATCCCGGATTGTATCTGTTAAGTCCAAGGACTCTGGAGCTTGCTCCGCGTCGGAGATCCGGTCGAAGCCTTTATCTCCCGAATTGTATCTGTTAAAGTCCAAAGACGCTGGAGCTTGCTCCGCATTGGACATTCGGTCGAAGACTTGATCTCCCGGATTGTATTGGTTAAGTCCAAAGACGCTGAAGCTTGCTCTGCGCCGGACATCCGGTCGAAGCCTTGATCTCCTAGATTGTATCTGTTAAATCTGAAGACGCTGGAGCTTACTCCGCGTCGGATATCCGGTCGAAGCCTTGATCTCCCATATTGTATCTGTTAAAGTCAAAAGACGCTAGAGCTTGCTCCGCGTCGGAAATCCGGTCGAAGCCTTGATCTCCCGGATTGTATCTGTTAAGTCTAAAGACGCTAGAGCTTGCTCCGCGTCGGACATCCGGTCGAAGCCTTGATCTCCCGGATTGTATCTGTTAAGTCTAAAGACGCTGAAACTTGCTCCGCGCCGGACATACGGTCGAAGCCTTGATCTCCCATATTGTATATGTTAAGTCCAAAAGACGCTGAAGCTTACTCCGCGTCGGACATCCGGTCGTAGCCTTGATCTCTCGGATTGTATCTGTTAAGTCAAAAGACGTTGGAGCTTACTCCGCGTCGGACATTCGGTCGAAGCCTTGATCTCCCGGATTGTATCTCTTAAGTCCGAAGACGCTGGAGCTTGCTCCGCGTCGGACATCCGGTCGAAGCCTTGTTCTCTCGGATCGTATCTGTTAAGTCCAAAGACGTTGGAGCTTGCTCCGCGTCGGACATCCGGTCGAAGCCTTGATCTCCCGGATTGTATCTGTTAAGTCTAAAGACGCTAGAGCTTGCTCCGCGTCGGACATCCGGTTGAAGCCTTGATCTCCCGGATTGTATCTGTTAAGTCTAAAGACGCTGAAGCTTGCTCCGCGCCGGACATACGGTCGAAGTCTTGATCTCCCGGATTGTATATGTTAAGTCCAAAGATGCTGGAGCTTGCTTTGCGTCGGACATCCGGTCGAAGCCTTGATCTCCCGGATTGTATTTGTTAAGTACAAAGACGCTGGAGCTTGCTTCGTGTCGGACATCCGGTCGAAGCCTTGATCTCCCGGATTGTATCTGTTAAGTCCAAAGACGCTGGAGCTTGCCCTGCGTCGGACATCCGGTCGAAGCCTTGATCTCACGGATTGTATCTGTTAAGTCTAAAGACGCTGAAGCTTGCTCCGCGCCGGACATCCGGTCGAAGCCTTGATCTCCCGGATTGTAACTGTTAAGTCCAAAGACGCTGGAGCTTTCTCCGCGACGGACATCCGGTCGAATCCTTGATCTCCCGGATTATATATGTTAAGTCCAAAGATGCTGGATCTTGCTCTGTGTCGGACATCCGGTCGAAGCCTTGATCTCCCAGATTATATCTGTTAAGTCCAAAGACGCTGGAGCTTACTCCGCGTCGGACATTCGGTCGAAGCCTTGATCTCCCGGATTGTTTCTCTTAAGTCCGAAGACGCTGGAGCTTGCTCCGCGTCGGACATCCGGTCGAAGCCTTGTTCTCTCGGATCGTATCTGTTAAGTCCAAAGACGTTGGAGCTTGCTCCGCGTCGGACATCCGGTCGAAGCCTTGATCTCCCGGATTGTATCTGTTAAGTCTAAAGACACTAGAGCTTGCTCCGCGTCGGACATCCGGTCGAAGCCTTGATCTCCCGGATTGTATCTGTTAAGTCTAAAGACGCTGAAGCTTGCTCCGCGCCGGACATACGGTCGAAGCCTTGATCTCCCGGATTGTATCTGTTAAGTCCAAAGACGCTAGAGCTTTCTCCGCGACGGACATCTGGTCGAAGCCTTAATCTCCCGGATTGAATCTGTTAAAGTCCAAAGACGCTGGAGCTTGCTCCGCATCGGACAACCGGTCGAAGCCTTGATCTCCCGGATTGTATCTGTTAAGTCCAAAGACGTTGGAGGTTGCTCCGCGTCGGACATTCGGTCGAAGCCTTGATCTCCCGAATTGTGTCGGTTAAGTCTAAAGTTGCTGGAGCTTGGTCCGCGTCGGACATCCGTTCGAAGCCTTGATCTTCCGGATTGTATCTGTTAAGTCCAAAGACGCTGGAGCTTGCCCTGCGTCGGACATCCGGTCGAAGCCTTGATCTCACGGATTGTATCTATTAAGTCTAAAGACGCTGAAGCTTGCTCCGCGCCGGACATCCGGTCGAAGCCTTGATCTCCCGGATTGTATCTGTTAAGTCCAAAGACGCTGGAGCTTTCTCAACGACGGACATCCGGTCGAATCCTTGATCTCCCGGATTATATATGTTAAGTCCAAAGACGCTGGATCTTGCTCTGGGTCGGACATCCGATCGAAGCCTTGATCTCCCGGATTGTATCTCTTAAGTCCGAAGACGCTGGAGCTTGCTCCGCGTCGGACATCCGGTCGAAGCCTTGATCTCTCGGATTGTATCTGTTAAGTCTAAAGACGCTGGAGCTTGCTCCGCGTCGGACATCCGGTCGAATCCTTGATATCCCGGATTGTATCTGTTAAGTCCAAGGACTCTGGAGCTTGCTCCGCGTCGGAGATCCGGTCGAAGCCTTTATCTCACGAATTGTATCTGTTAAAGTCCAAAGACGCTGGAGCTTGCTCCGCATTGGACATTCGGTCGAAGACTTGATCTCCCGGATTGTATTGGTTAAGTCCAAAGACGCTGAAGCTTGCTCTGCGCCGGACATCCGGTCGAAGCCTTGATCTCCTAGATTGTATCTGTTAAATCTGAAGACGCTGGAGCTTACTCCGCGTCGGATATCCGGTCGAAGCCTTGATCTCCCATATTGTATCTGTTAAAGTCAAAAGACGCTAGAGCTTGCTCCGCGTCGGAAATCCGGTCGAAACCTTGATCTCCCGGATTGTATATGTTAAGTCCAAAGATGCTGGAGCTTGCTTTGCGTCGGACATCCGGTCGAAGCCTTGATCTCCCGGATTGTATTTGTTAAGTACAAAGACGCTGGAGCTTGCTTCTTGTCGGACATCCGGTCGAAGCCTTGATCTCCCGGATTGTATCTGTTAAGTCCAAAGACGCTAGAGCTTGCCCTGCGTCGGACATCCGGTCGAAGCCTTGATCTCCCGGATTGTATCTGTTAAGTCTAAAGATGCTGAAGCTTGCTCCGCGCCGGACATCCGGTCGAAGCCTTGATCTCCCGGATTGTATCTGTTAAGTCCAAAGACGCTGGAGCTTTCTCCGCGATGGACATCCGGTCGAATCCTTGATCTCCCGGATTATATATGTTAAGTCCAAAGATGCTGGATCTTGCTCTGTGTCGGACATCCGGTCGAAGCCTTGATCTCCCAGATTATATCTGTTAAGTCCAAAGACGCTGGAGCTTATTCCGCGTCGGACATTCGGTCGAAGCCTTGATCTCCCGGATTGTATCTCTTAAGTCCGAAGACGCTGGAGCTTGCTCCGCGTCGGACATCCGGTCGAAGCCTTGTTCTCTCAGATCGTATCTGTTAAGTCCAAAGACGTTGGAGCTTGCTCCGCGTCGGACATCCGGTCGAAGCCTTGATCTCCCGGATTGTATCTGTTAAGTCTAAAGACGCTAGAGCTTGCTCCGCGTCGGACATCCGGTCGAAGCCTTGATCTCCCGGATTGTATCTGTTAAGTCTAAAGACGCTGAAGCTTGCTCCGCGCCGGACATACGGTCGAAGCCTTGATCTCCCGGATTGTATCTGTTAAGTCCAAAGACGTTAGAGCTTTCTCCGCGACGGACATATGGTCGAAGCCTTAATCTCCCGGATTGAATCTGTTAAAGTCCAAAGACGCTGGAGCTTGCTCCGCATCGGACAACCGGTCGAAGCCTTGATCTCCCGGATTGTATCTGTTAAGTCCAAAGACGTTGGAGCTTGCTCCGCGTCGGACATTCGGTCGAAGCCTTCATCTCCCGAATTGTATCGGTTAAGTCTAAAGTTGCTGGAGCTTGGTCCGCGTCGGACATCCGCTCGAAGCCTTGATCTTCCGGATTGTATCTGTTAAGTCCAAAGACGCTGGAGCTTGCCCTGCGTCGGACATCCGGTCGAAGCCTTGATCTCACGGATTGTATCTGTTAAGTCGAAAGACGCTGAAGCTTGCTCCGCGCCGGACATCCGGTCGAAGCCTTGCTCTCCCGGATTGTATCTGTTAAGTCCAAAGACGCTGGAGCTTTCTCCACGACGGACATCCGGTCGAATCCTTGATCTCCCGGATTATATATGTTAAGTCCAAAGACGCTGGATCTTGCTCTGGGTCGGACATCCGGTCGAAGCCTTGATCTCCCGGATTGTATCTCTTAAGTCCGAAGACGCTGGAGCTTGCTCCACGTCGGACATCCGGTCGAAGCCTTGATCTCTCGGATTGTATCTGTTAAGTCTAAAGACGCTGGAGCTTGCTCCGCGTCGGACATCCGGTCGAATCCTTGATATCCCGGATTGTATCTGTTAAGTCCAAGGACTCTGGAGCTTGCTCCGCGTCGGAGATCCGGTCGAAGCCTTTATCTCCCGAATTGTATCTGTTAAAGTCCAAAGACGCTGGAGCTTGCTCCGCATTGGACATTCGGTCGAAGACTTGATCTCCCGGATTGTATTGGTTAAGTCCAAAGACGCTGAAGCTTGCTCTGCGCCGGACATCCGGTCGAAGCCTTGATCTCCTAGATTGTATCTGTTAAATCTGAAGACGCTGGAGCTTACTCCGCGTCGGATATCCGGTCGAAGCCTTGATCTCCCATATTGTATCTGTTAAAGTCAAAAGACGCTAGAGCTTGCTCCGCGTCGGAAATCCGGTCGAAGCCTTGATCTCCCGGATTGTATCTGTTAAGTCTAAAGACGCTAGAGCTTGCTCCGCGTCGGACATCCGGTCGAAGCCTTGATCTCCCGGATTGTATCTGTTAAGTCTAAAGACGCTGAAACTTGCTCCGCGCCGGACATACGGTCGAAGCCTTGATCTCCCATATTATATATGTTAAGTCCAAAAGACGCTGAAGCTTACTCCGCGTCGGACATCCGGTCGTAGCCTTGATCTCTCGGATTGTATCTGTTAAGTCAAAAGACGTTGGAGCTTACTCCGCGTCGGACATTCGGTCGAAGCCTTGATCTCCCGGATTGTATCTCTTAAGTCCGAAGACGCTGGAGCTTGCTCCGCGTCGGACATCCGGTCGAAGCCTTGTTCTCTCGGATCGTATCTGTTAAGTCCAAAGACGTTGGAGCTTGCTCCGCGTCGGACATCCGGTCGAAGCCTTGATCTCCCGGATTGTATCTGTTAAGTCTAAAGACGCTAGAGCTTGCTCCGCGTCGGACATCCGGTTGAAGCCTTGATCTCCCGGATTGTATCTGTTAAGTCTAAAGACGCTGAAGCTTGCTCCGCGCCGGACATACGGTCGAAGTCTTGATCTCCCGGATTGTATATGTTAAGTCCAAAGATGCTGGAGCTTGCTTTGCGTCGGACATCCGGTCGAAGCCTTGATCTCCCGGATTGTATTTGTTAAGTACAAAGACGCTGGAGCTTGCTTCGTGTCGGACATCCGGTCGAAGCCTTGATCTCCCGGATTGTATCTGTTAAGTCCAAAGACGCTGGAGCTTGCCCTGCGTCGGACATCCGGTCGAAGCCTTGATCTCACGGATTGTATCTGTTAAGTCTAAAGACGCTGAAGCTTGCTCCGCGCCGGACATCCGGTCGAAGCCTTGATCTCCCGGATTGTATCTGTTAAGTCCAAAGACGCTGGAGCTTTCTCCGCGACGGACATCCGGTCGAATCCTTGATCTCCCGGATTATATATGTTAAGTCCAAAGATGCTGGATCTTGCTCTGTGTCGGACATCCGGTCGAAGCCTTGATCTCCCAGATTATATCTGTTAAGTCCAAAGACGCTGGAGCTTACTCCGCGTCGGACATTCGGTCGAAGCCTTGATCTCCCGGATTGTTTCTCTTAAGTCCGAAGACGCTGGAGCTTGCTCCGCGTCGGACATCCGGTCGAAGCCTTGTTCTCTCGGATCGTATCTGTTAAGTCCAAAGACGTTGGAGCTTGCTCCGCGTCGGACATCCGGTCGAAGCCTTGATCTCCCGGATTGTATCTGTTAAGTCTAAAGACACTAGAGCTTGCTCCGCGTCGGACATCCGGTCGAAGCCTTGATCTCCCGGATTGTATCTGTTAAGTCTAAAGACGCTGAAGCTTGCTCCGCGCCGGACATACGGTCGAAGCCTTGATCTCCCGGATTGTATCTGTTAAGTCCAAAGACGCTAGAGCTTTCTCCGCGACGGACATCTGGTCGAAGCCTTAATCTCCCGGATTGAATCTGTTAAAGTCCAAAGACGCTGGAGCTTGCTCCGCATCGGACAACCGGTCGAAGCCTTGATCTCCCGGATTGTATCTGTTAAGTCCAAAGACGTTGGAGGTTGCTCCGCGTCGGACATTCGGTCGAAGCCTTGATCTCCCGAATTGTGTCGGTTAAGTCTAAAGTTGCTGGAGCTTGGTCCGCGTCGGACATCCGTTCGAAGCCTTGATCTTCCGGATTGTATCTGTTAAGTCCAAAGACGCTGGAGCTTGCCCTGCGTCGGACATCCGGTCGAAGCCTTGATCTCACGGATTGTATCTATTAAGTCTAAAGACGCTGAAGCTTGCTCCGCGCCGGACATCCGGTCGAAGCCTTGATCTCCCGGATTGTATCTGTTAAGTCCAAAGACGCTGGAGCTTTCTCAACGACGGACATCCGGTCGAATCCTTGATCTCCCGGATTATATATGTTAAGTCCAAAGACGCTGGAGCTTGCTCCGCGTCGGACATCCGGTCGAAGCCTTGATCTCTCGGATTGTATCTGTTAAGTCTAAAGACGCTGGAGCTTGCTCCGCGTCGGACATCCGGTCGAATCCTTGATATCCCGGATTGTATCTGTTAAGTCCAAGGACTCTGGAGCTTGCTCCGCGTCGGAGATCCGGTCGAAGCCTTTATCTCCCGAATTGTATCTGTTAAAGTCCAAAGACGCTGGAGCTTGCTCCGCATTGGACATTCGGTCGAAGACTTGATCTCCCGGATTGTATTGGTTAAGTCCAAAGACGCTGAAGCTTGCTCTGCGCCGGACATCCGGTCGAAGCCTTGATCTCCTAGATTGTATCTGTTAAATCTGAAGACGCTGGAGCTTACTCCGCGTCGGATATCCGGTCGAAGCCTTGATCTCCCATATTGTATCTGTTAAAGTCAAAAGACGCTAGAGCTTGCTCCGCGTCGGAAATCCGGTCGAAGCCTTGATCTCCCGGATTGTATCTGTTAAGTCTAAAGACGCTAGAGCTTGCTCCGCGTCGGACATCCGGTCGAAGCCTTGATCTCCCGGATTGTATCTGTTAAGTCTAAAGACGCTGAAACTTGCTCCGCGCCGGACATACGGTCGAAGCCTTGATCTCCCGGATTGTATATGTTAAGTCCAAAAGACGCTGAAGCTTACTCCGCGTCGGACATCCGGTCGTAGCCTTGACCTCTCGGATTGTATCTGTTAAGTCAAAAGACGTTGGAGCTTACTCCGCGTCGGACATTCGGTCGAAGCCTTGATCTCCCGGATTGTATCTCTTAAGTCCGAAGACGCTGGAGCTTGCTCCGCGTCGGACATCCGGTCGAAGCCTTGTTCTCTCGGATCGTATCTGTTAAGTCCAAAGACATTGGAGCTTGCTCCGCATCGGACATCCGGTCGAAGCCTTGATCTCCCGGATTGTATCTGTTAAGTCTAAAGACGCTAGAGCTTGCTCCGCGTCGGACATCCGGTCGAAGCCTTGATCTCCCGGATTGTATCTGTTAAGTCTAAAGACGCTGAAGCTTGCTCCGCGCCGGACATACGGTCGAAGCCTTGATCTCCCGGATTGTATCTGTTAAGTCCAAAGACGCTAGAGCTTTCTCCGCGACGGACATCTGGTCGAAGCCTTAATCTCCCGGATTGAATCTGTTAAAGTCCAAAGACGCTGGAGCTTGCTCCGCATCGGACAACCGGTCGAAGCCTTGATCTCCCGGATTGTAACTGTTAAGTCCAAAGACGTTGGAGCTTGCTCCGCGTCGGACATTCGGTCGAAGCCTTGATCTCCCGAATTGTATCGGTTAAGTCTAAAGTTGCTGGAGCTTGGTCCGCGTCGGACATCCGTTCGAAGCCTTGATCTTCCGGATTGTATCTGTTAAGTCCAAAGACGCTGGAGCTTGCCCTGCGTCGGACATCCGGTCGAAGCCTTGATCTCACGGATTGTATCTGTTAAGTCTAAAGACGCTGAAGCTTGCTCCGCGCCGGACATCCGGTCGAAGCCTTGATCTCCCGGATTGTATCTGTTAAGTCCAAAGACGCTGGAGCTTTCTCCACGACGGACATCCGGTCGAATCCTTGATCTCCCGGATTATATATGTTAAGTCCAAAGACGCTGGATCTTGCTCTGTGTCGGACATCCGGTCGAAGCCTTGATCTCCCGGACTGTATCTCTTAAGTCCGAAGACGCTGGAGCTTGCTCCGCGTCGGACATCCGGTCGAAGCCTTGATCTCTCGGATTGTATCTGTTAAGTCTAAAGACGCTGGAGCTTGCTCCGCGTCGGACATCCGGTCGAATCCTTGATATCCTGGATTGTATCTGTTAAGTCCAAGGACTCTGGAGCTTGCTCCGCGTCGGAGATCCGGTCGAAGCCTTTGTCTCCCGAATTGTATCTGTTAAAGTCCAAAGACCCTGGAGCTTGCTCCGCATTGGACATTCGGTCGAAGACTTGATCTCCCGGATTGTATTGGTTAAGTCCAAAGACGCTGAAGCTTGCTCTGCGCTGGACATCCGGTCGAAGCCTTGATCTCCTAGATTGTATTTGTTAAATCTGAAGACGCTGGAGCTTACTTCGCATCGGATATCCGGTCGAAGCCTTGATCTCCCATATTGTATCTGTTAAAGTCAAAAGACGCTAGAGCTTGCTCCGCGTCGGAAATCCGGTCGAAGCCTTGATCTCCCGGATTGTATCTGTTAAGTCTAAAGACGCTAGAGCTTGCTCCGCGTCGGACATCCGGTCGAATCCTTGATCTCCCGGATTGTATCTGTTAAGTCTAAAGACGCTGAAACTTGCTCCGCACCGGACATACGGTCGAAGCCTTGATCTCCCGGATTGTATATGTTAAGTCCAAAAGACGCTGGAGCTTACTCCGCGTCGGCCATCCGGTCGTAGCCTTGATCTCTCGGATTGTATCTGTTAAGTCAAAAGACGTTGGAGCTTACTCCGCGTCGGACATTCGGTCGAAGCCTTGATCTCCCGGATTGTATCTCTTAAGTCCGAAGACGCTGGAGCTTGCTCCGCGTCGGACATCCGGTCGAAGCCTTGTTCTCTCGGATCGTATCTGTTAAGTCCAAAGACGTTGGAGCTTGCTCCGCGTCGGACATCCGGTCGAAGCCTTGATCTCCCGGATTGTATCTGTTAAGTCTAAAGACGCTAGAGCTTGCTCCGCGTCGGACATCCGGTCGAAGCCTTGATCTCCCGGATTGTATCTGTTAAGTCTAAAGACGCTGAAGCTTGCTCCGCGCCGGACATACGGTCGAAGCCTTGATCTCCCGGATTGTATCTGTTAAGTCCAAAGACGCTAGAGCTTTCTCCGCGACGGACATCATGTCGAAGCCTTAATCTCCCGGATTGAATCTGTTAAAGTCCAAAGACGCTGGAGCTTGCTCCGCATCGGACAACCGGTCGAAGCCTTGATCTCCCGGATTGTAACTGTTAAGTCCAAAGACGTTGGAGCTTGCTCCGCGTCGGACATTCGGTCGAAGCCTTGATCTCCCGAATTGTATCGGTTAAGTCTAAAGTTGCTGGAGCTTGGTCCGCGTCGGACATCCGTTCGAAGCCTTGATCTTCCGGATTGTATCTGTTAAGTCCAAAGACGCTGGAGCTTGCCCTGCGTCGGACATCCGGTCGAAGCCTTGATCTCACGGATTGTATCTGTTAAGTCTAAAGACGCTGAAGCTTGCTCCGCGCCGGACATCCGGTCGAAGCCTTGATCTCCCGGATTGTATCTGTTAAGTCCAAAGACGCTGGAGCTTTCTCCACGACGGACATCCGGTCGAATCCTTGATCCCCCGGATTATATATGTTAAGTCCAAAGACGCTGGATCTTGCTCTGTGTCGGACATCCGGTCGAAGCCTTGATCTCCCGGATTGTATCTCTTAAGTCCGAAGACGCTGGAGCTTGCTCCGCGTCGGACATCCGGTCGAAGCCTTGATCTCTCGGATTGTATCTGTTAAGTCTAAAGACGCTGGAGCTTGCTCCGCGTCGGACATCCGGTCGAATCCTTGATATCCCGGATTGTATCTGTTAAGTCCAAGGACTCTGGAGCTTGCTCCGCATCGGAGATCCGGTCGAAGCCTTTATCTCCCGAATTGTATCTGTTAAAGTCCAAAGACGCTGGAGCTTGCTCCGCATTGGACATTCGGTCGAAGACTTGATCTCCCGGATTGTATTGGTTAAGTCCAAAGACGCTGAAGCTTGCTCTGCGCCGGAGATCCGGTCGAAGCCTTGATCTCCTAGATTGTATCTGTTAAATCTGAAGACGCTGGAGCTTACTTCGCGTCGGATATCCGGTCGAAGCCTTGATCTCCCATATTGTATCTGTTAAAGTCAAAAGACGCTAGAGCTTGCTCCGCGTCGGAAATCCGGTCGAAGCCTTGATCTCCCGGATTGTATCTGTTAAGTCTAAAGACGCTAGAGCTTGCTCCGCGTCGGACATCCGGTCGAAGCCTTGATCTCCCGGATTGTATCTGTTCAGTCTAAAGACGCTGAAACTTGCTCCGCGCCGGACATACGGTCGAAGCCTTGATCTCCCGGATTGTATATGTTATGTCCAAAAGACGCTGGAGCTTACTCCGCGTCGGACATCCGGTCGTAGCCTTGATCTCTCGGATTGTATCTGTTAAGTCAAAAGACGTTGGAGCTTACTCCGCGTCGGACATTCGGTCGAAGCCTTGATCTCCCGGATTGTATCTCTTAAGTCCGAAGACGCTGGAGCTTGCTCCGCGTCGGACATCCGGTCGAAGCCTTGATCTCCCGGATTGTATCTGTTAAGTCTAAAGACGCTAGAGCTTGCTCCGCGTCGGACATCCGGTCGAAGCCTTGATCTCCCGGATTGTATCTGTTAAGTCTAAAGACGCTGAAGCTTGCTCCGCGCCGGACATACGGTCGAAGCCTTGATCTCCCGGATTGTATCTGTTAACTCCAAAGACGCTAGAGCTTTTTCCGCGACGGACATCTGGTCGAAGCCTTAATCTCCCGGATTGAATCTGTTAAAGTCCAAAGACGCTGGAGCTTGCTCCGCATCGGACAACCGGTCGAAGCCTTGATCTCCCGGATTGTATCTGTTAAGTCCAAAGACGTTGGAGCTTGCTCCGCGTCGGACATTCGGTCGAAGCCTTGATCTCCCGAATTGTATCGGTTAAGTCTAAAGTTGCTGGAGCTTGGTCCGCGTCGGACATCCGTTCGAAGCCTTGATCTTCCGGATTGTATCTGTTAAGTCCAAAGACGCTGGAGCTTGCCCTGCGTCGGACATCCGGTCGAAGCCTTGATCTCACGGATTGTATCTGTTAAGTCTAAAGACGCTGAAGCTTGCTCCGCGCCGGACATCCGGTCGAAGCCTTGATCTCCCGGATTGTATCTGTTAAGTCCAAAGACGCTGGAGCTTTCTCCACGACGGACATCCGGTCGAATCCTTGATCTCCCGGATTATATATGTTAAGTCCAAAGACGCTGGATCTTGCTCTGTGTCGGACATCCGGTCGAAGCCTTGATCTCCCGGATTGTATCTCTTAAGTCCGAAGACGCTGGAGCTTGCTCCGCGTCGGACATCCGGTCGAAGCCTTGATCTCTCGGATTGTATCTGTTAAGTCTAAAGACGCTGGAGCTTGCTCCGCGTCGGACATCCGGTCGAATCCTTGATATCCCGGATTGTATCTGTTAAGGCCAAGGACTCTGGAGCTTGCTCCGCGTCGGATATCCGGTCGAAGCCTTGATCTCCCATATTGTATCTGTTAAAGTCAAAAGGCGCTAGAGCTTGCTCCGCGTCGGAAATCCGGTCGAAGCCTTGATCTCCCAGATTGTATCTGTTAAGTCTAAAGACGCTAGAGCTTGCTCCGCGTCGGACATCCGGTCGAAGCCTTGATCTCCCGGATTGTATCTGTTAAGTCTAAAGACGCTGAAACTTGCTCCGCGCCGGACATACGGTCGAAGCCTTGATCTCCCGGATTGTATATGTTAAGTCCAAAAGACGCTGGAGCTTACTCCGCGTCGGACATCCGGTCGTAGCCTTGATCTCTCGGATTGTATCTGTTAAGTCAAAAGACGTTGCAGCTTGCTCCGCGTCGGACATTCGGTCGAAGCCTTGATCTCCCGAATTGTGTCGGTTAAGTCTAAAGACGCTGGAGCTTGGTCCGTGTCGGACATCCGTTCGAAGCCTTGATCTCCCGGATTGTATCTGTTAAGTCCAAAGACGCTGGAATTTGCTCCGCATCGGACATCCGGTCGAAGCCTTGATCTCTCGGATTGTATCTGTTAAGTCTACAGACGCTGGAGCTTGCTCCGCGTCGGACATCCGGTCGAAGCCTTAATCTCCCGGATTTTATCTGTTAAAGTCCAAAGATGCTGGAGCTTGCTCCGCGTCGGACATCCGGTCGAATCCTTGATCTCCCGGATTGTATCTCTTAAGTCCGAAGACTCTGGAGCTTGCTCCGCGTCGGACATCCGGTCGAAGCCTTGTTCTCCCTTATTGTATCTGTTAAGTCCAAAGACGTTGGAGCTTGCTCCTCGTCGGACATCCGGTCGAAGCCTTGATCTCCCGGATTGTATCGGTTATGTCTAAAGACGCTGGAGCTTGCTCCGCGTCGGACATCCGGTCGAATCCTTGATCTCCCGGATTGTATCTGTTAAGTGCAAAGACGCTTGAGCTTGCTCCGCGTCGGAGATCCGGTCGAAGCCTTGATCTCCCAGATTGTATCTGTTAAGTCTAAAGACGTTGGAGCTTGCTCCGCGTCGGACATCCGGTCGAAGCCTTGATCTCCCGGATTGTATCTGTTAAGTCCAAAGTTATTGGAGCTTGCTCCGCGTCGGACATCCGATCGAAGCCTTGATCTCCCGGATTGTATCTGTTAAGTAGAAAGACGCTGGAGCTTGCTCCGCGTCGGACATCCGGTCGAAACCTTGATCTCCCGGATTGTATCTGTTAAGTCCAAAGTTGTTGGAGCTTGCTCCGCGTGGGAAATCTGGTCGAAGCCTTGATCTCCCGGATTGTATCTGTTAAGTAGAAAGACGCTGGAGCTTGCTCCGCGTCGGACATCCGGTCGAAGCCTTGATCTCCCAGATTGTATATGTAAAGTACAAAGAAGCTCGAGCTTGCTCCGCTTCGGACATCCAGTCGAAGCCTTGATCTCCCGGATTGTATCTGTTAAGTCTAAAGACGCTGGAGCTTGCTCCGCGTCGGACATCCGGTCGAAGCCTTGATCTCCCGGATTGTATCTATTAAGTAGAAAGACGTTGGAGTTTGCTCCGCATCGGACATCCGGTCGCAGCCTTGATCTCCCGGATTTTATCTGTAAAGTACAAAGAAGCTGGAGCTTGCTCTGCATCGGACATCCAGTCGAAGACTTGATCTCCCGAATTGTATCTGCTAAGTGCAAAGACGCTGGAGCTTGCTTCACGTCGGACATCCGGTCGAAGCCTTGATCTCCCGGATTGTATCTGTTAAGTCCAAAGATGCTGGAGCTTGCCCTGCGTCGGACATCCGGTCGAAGCCTTGATCTCACGGATTGTATCTGTTAAGTCTAAAGACGCTGAAGCTTGCTCCGCGCCGGACATCCGGTCGAAGCCATGATCTCCCGGATTGTATCTGTTAAGTCCAAAGACGTTGGAGCTTAATCCGCGTCGGACATCCGGTCGAAACCTTGATCTCCCGGATTGTATCTGTTAAGTCCAAAGTTGTTGGAGCTTGCTCCGCGTCGGAAATTCGGTCGAAGCCTTGATCTCCCGGATTGTATCTGTTATGTAGAAAGACGCTGGAGCTTGCTCCGCGTCGGACATCCGGTCGAAGCCTTGATCTCCCGGATTGTATCTGTAAAGTACAAAGAAGCTGGTGCTTGCTCCGCGTCGGACATCCAGTCGAAGCCTTGATCTCCCGGATTGTATCTATTAAGTCTAAAGACGTTGGAGCTTGCTCCGCGTCGGACATCCGGTCGAATCCTTGATCTCCCGGATTGTATCTGTTAAGTAGAAAGACGTTGGAGCTTGCTCCGCATCGGACATCCGGTCGAAGCCTTGATCTCCAGGATTGTATCTGTAAAGTACAAAGAAGCTTGAGCTTGCTCTGCATCGGACATCCAGTCGAAGACTTGATCTCCCGGATTGTATTTGCTAAGTGCAAAGACGCTGGAGCTTGCTTCGCGTCGGACATCCGGTCGAAGCCTTGATCTCCCGGATTGTATCTGTTAAGTCCAAAGATGCTGGAGCTTGCCCTGCGTCGGACATCCGGCCGAAGCCTTGATCTCACGGATTGTATCTGTTAAGTCTAAAGACGCTGCAGCTTGCTCCGCGCCGGACATCCGGTCGAAGCCTTGATCTCCCGGATTGTATCTGTTAAGTCCAAAGACGCTGGAGCTTTCTCCGCGATGGACATCCGGTCGAATCCTTGATCTCCCGGATTATATATGTTAAGTCCAAAGACGCTGGATCTTGCTCTGTGTCGGACATCCGGTCGAAGCCTTGATCTCCCAGATTGTATCTGTTAAGTCCAAAGACGCTGGAGCTTACTCCGCGTCGGACATCCGGTCGAAGCCTTGATCTCTCGGATTGTATCTCTTAAGTCCGAAGACTCTGGAGCTTGCTCCGCGTCGGACATCCGGTCGAAGCCTTGTTCTCCCCTATTGTATCTGTTAAGTCCAAAGACGTTGGAGCTTGCTCCTCGTCGGACATCCGGTCGAAGCCTTGATCTCCCGGATTGTATCGGTTATGTCTAAAGACGCTGGAGCTTGCTCCGCGTCGGACATCCGGTCGAATCCTTGATCTCCCGGATTGTATCTGTTAAGTGCAAAGACGCTTGAGCTTGCTCCGCGTCGGAGATCCGGTCGAAGCCTTGATCTCCCGGATTGTATCTGTTAAGTCTAAAGACGCTGGAGCTTGCTCCGCGTCGGACATCCGGTCGAAGCCTTGATCTCCCGGATTGTATCTGTTAAGTCCAAAGTTGTTGGAGCTTGCTCCGCGTCGGACATCCGGTCGAAGACTTGATCTCCCGGATTGTATTTGCTAAGTGCAAAGACGCTGGAGCTTGCTTCGCGTCGGACATCCGGTCGAAGCCTTGATCTCCCGGACTGTATCTGTTAAGTCCAAAGATGCTGGAGCTTGCCCTGCGTCGGACATCCGGCCGAAGCCTTGATCTCACGGATTGTATCTGTTAAGTCTAAAGACGCTGCAGCTTGCTCCGCTCCAGACATCCTGTCGAAGCCTTGATCTCCCGGATTGTATCTGTTAAGTCCAAAGACGCTGGAGCTTTCTCCGCGACGGACATCCGGTCGAATCCTTGATCTCTCGGATTATATATGTTAAGTCCAAAGACGCTGGATCTTGCTCTGTGTCGGACATCCGGTCGAAGCCTTGATCTCCCAGATTGTATCTGTTAAGTCCAAAGACGCTGGAGCTTACTCCGCGTCGGACATCCGGTGGAAGCCTTGATCTCCCGGATTGTATCTCTTAAGTCCGAAGTCGCTGGAGCTTGCTCTGCGTCGGACATCCGGTCGAAGCCTTGTTCTCCCTGATTGTATCTGTTAAGTCCAAAGACGTTGGAGCTTGCTCCGCGTCGGACATCCGGTCGAAGCCTTGATCTCTCGGATTGTATCGGTTAAGTCTAAAGACGCTAGAGCTTGCTCTGCATCGGACATCCGGTCGAATCCTTGATCTCCCGGATTGTATCTGTTAAGTGCAAAGACGCTTGAGCTTACTCTGCGTCGGACATCCGGTCGAAGCCTTCATCTCCCGGATTGTATCTGTTAAGTCTAAAGACGCTCGAGCTTGCTCCGCATCGGACATCCGGTCGAAGCCTTGATCTCCCGGATTGTATATGTTAAGTCCAAAAAAGCTGGAGCTTGCTTTGCGTCGGACATCCGGTCGAAGCCTTGATCTCCCGGATTGTATTTCTTAAGTACAAAGACGCTGGAGCTTGCTTCGTGTCGAACATCCGGTCGAAGCCTTGATCTCCCGGATTGTATCTGTTAAGTGCAAAGACGCTTGAGCTTGCTCCGCGTCGGACATCCGGTCGAAGCCTTGATCTCCCGGATTGTATCTGTTAAGTCCAAAGATGTTGGAGCTTGCTCTGCGTCGGACATCCGGTCGAAGCCTTGATCTCCCGGATTGTATCTGTTAAAGTCCAAAGACGCTGGAGCTTGCTCTGTGTCGGACATCCGGTCGAAGCCTTGATCTCCCAGATTGTATCTGTTAAGTCCAAAGACGTTGGAGCTTACTCCGCGTCGGACATCTGGTCGAAGCCTTGATCTCCCGGATTGTATCTGATAAGTCCAAAAGACGCTGGAGCTTACTCCGCGTCGGACATCCGGTCGAAGCCTTGATCTCCCGGATTGTATCTGTTAAGTTCAAAGACGTTGGAGCTTGCTCCGCGTCAGACATTCGGTCGAAGCCTTGATCTCCCGAATTGTATCGGTTAAGTCTAAAGACGCTGGAGCTTGGTCCGCGTCGGACATCCGTTCGAAGCCTTGATCTCCCGGATTGTATCTGTTAAGTACAAAGAAGCTTGAGCTTGCTCTGCATCGGACATCCAGTCGAAGACTTGATCTCCCGGATTGTATTTGCTAAGTGCAAAGACGCTGGAGCTTGCTTCGCGTCGGACATCCGGTCGAAGCCTTGATCTCCTGGATTGTATCTGTTAAGTCCAAAGATGCTGGAGCTTGCCCTGCGTCGGACATCCGGCCGAAGCCTTGATCTCACGGATTGTATCTGTTAAGTCTAAAGACGCTGCAGCTTGCTCCGCGCCGGACATCCGGTCGAAGCCTTGATCTCCCGGATAGTATCTGTTAAGTCCAAAGACGCTGGAGCTTTCTCCGCGAGGGACATCCGGTCGAATCCTTGATCTCTCGGATTATATATGTTAAGTCCAAAGACGCTGGATCTTGCTCTGTGTCGGACATCCGGTCGAAGCCTTGATCTCCCAGATTGTATCTGTTAAGTCCAAAGACGCTGGAGCTTACTCCGCGTCGGACATCCGGTGGAAGCCTTGATCTCCCGGATTGTATCTCTTAAGTCCGAAGTCGCTGGAGCTTGCTCTGCGTCGGACATCCGGTCGAAGCCTTGTTCTCCCTGATTGTATCTGTTAAGTCCAAAGACGTTGGAGCTTGCTCCGCGTCGGACATCCGGTCGAAGCCTTGATCTCTCGGATTGTATCGGTTAAGTCTAAAGACGCTAGAGCTTGCTCTGCGTCGGACATCCGGTCGAATCCTTGATCTCCCGGATTGTATCTGTTAAGTGCAAAGACGCTTGAGCTTACTCCGCGTCGGACATCCGGTCGAAGCCTTCATCTCCCGGATGGTATCTGTTAAGTCTAAAGACGTTGGAGCTTGCTCCGCATCGGACATCCGGTCGAAGCCTTGATCTCCCGGATTGTATATGTTAAGTCCAAAGATGCTGGAGCTTGCTTTGCGTCGGACATCCGGTCGAAGCCTTGATCTCCCGGATTGTATTTGTTAAGTACAAAGACGCTGGAGCTTGCTTCGTGTCGGACATCCGGTCGAAGCCTTGATCTCCCAGATTGTATCTGTTAAGTGCAAAGACGCTTGAGCTTGCTCCGCGTCGGACATCCGGTCGAAGCCTTGATCTCCCGGATTGTATCTGTTAAGTCCAAAGATGCTGGAGCTTGCCCTGCGTCGGACATCCGGTCGAAGCCTTGATCTCACGGATTGTATCTGTTAAGTCTAAAGACGCTGAAGCTTGCTCCGCGCCGGACATCCGGTCGAAGCCATGATCTCCCGGATTGTATCTGTTAAGTCCAAAGACGTTGGAGCTTAATCCGCGTCGGACATCCGGTCGAAACCTTGATCTCCCGGATTGTATCTGTTAAGTCCAAAGTTGTTGGAGCTTGCTCCGCGTCGGAAATTCGGTCGAAGCCTTGATCTCCCGGATTGTATCTGTTATGTAGAAAGACGCTGGAGCTTGCTCCGCGTCGGACATCCGGTCGAAGCCTTGATCTCCCGGATTGTATCTGTAAAGTACAAAGAAGCTGGTGCTTGCTCCGCGTCGGACATCCAGTCGAAGCCTTGATCTCCCGGATTGTATCTATTAAGTCTAAAGACGTTGGAGCTTGCTCCGCGTCGGACATCCGGTCGAATCCTTGATCTCCCGGATTGTATCTGTTAAGTAGAAAGACGTTGGAGCTTGCTCCGCATCGGACATCCGGTCGAAGCCTTGATCTCCAGGATTGTATCTGTAAAGTACAAAGAAGCTTGAGCTTGCTCTGCATCGGACATCCAGTCGAAGACTTGATCTCCCGGATTGTATTTGCTAAGTGCAAAGACGCTGGAGCTTGCTTCGCGTCGGACATCCGGTCGAAGCCTTGATCTCCCGGATTGTATCTGTTAAGTCCAAAGATGCTGGAGCTTGCCCTGCGTCGGACATCCGGCCGAAGCCTTGATCTCACGGATTGTATCTGTTAAGTCTAAAGACGCTGCAGCTTGCTCCGCGCCGGACATCCGGTCGAAGCCTTGATCTCTCGGATTGTATCTGTTAAGTCCAAAGACGCTGGAGCTTTCTCCGCGATGGACATCCGGTCGAATCCTTGATCTCCCGGATTATATATGTTAAGTCCAAAGACGCTGGATCTTGCTCTGTGTCGGACATCCGGTCGAAGCCTTGATCTCCCAGATTGTATCTGTTAAGTCCAAAGACGCTGGAGCTTACTCCGCGTCGGACATCCGGTCGAAGCCTTGATCTCTCGGATTGTATCTCTTAAGTCCGAAGACTCTGGAGCTTGCTCCGCGTCGGACATCCGGTCGAAGCCTTGTTCTCCCCTATTGTATCTGTTAAGTCCAAAGACGTTGGAGCTTGCTCCTCGTCGGACATCCGGTCGAAGCCTTGATCTCCCGGATTGTATCGGTTATGTCTAAAGACGCTGGAGCTTGCTCCGCGTCGGACATCCGGTCGAATCCTTGATCTCCCGGATTGTATCTGTTAAGTGCAAAGACGCTTGAGCTTGCTCCGCGTCGGAGATCCGGTCGAAGCCTTGATCTCACGGATTGTATCTGTTAAGTCTAAAGACGCTGAAGCTTGCTCCGCGCCGGACATCCGGTCGAAGCCATGATCTCCCGGATTGTATCTGTTAAGTCCAAAGACGTTGGAGCTTAATCCGCGTCGGACATCCGGTCGAAACCTTGATCTCCCGGATTGTATCTGTTAAGTCCAAAGTTGTTGGAGCTTGCTCCGCGTCGGAAATTCGGTCGAAGCCTTGATCTCCCGGATTGTATCTGTTATGTAGAAAGACGCTGGAGCTTGCTCCGCGTCGGACATCCGGTCGAAGCCTTGATCTCCCGGATTGTATCTGTAAAGTACAAAGAAGCTGGTGCTTGCTCCGCGTCGGACATCCAGTCGAAGCCTTGATCTCCCGGATTGTATCTATTAAGTCTAAAGACGTTGGAGCTTGCTCAGCGTCGGACATCCGGTCGAATCCTTGATCTCCCGGATTGTATCTGTTAAGTAGAAAGACGTTGGAGCTTGCTCCGCATCGGACATCCGGTCGAAGCCTTGATCTCCAGGATTGTATCTGTAAAGTACAAAGAAGCTTGAGCTTGCTCTGCATCGGACATCCAGTCGAAGACTTGATCTCCCGGATTGTATTTGCTAAGTGCAAAGACGCTGGAGCTTGCTTCGCGTCAGACATCCGGTCGAAGCCTTGATCTCCCGGATTGTATCTGTTAAGTCCAAAGATGCTGGAGCTTGCCCTGCGTCGGACATCCGGCCGAAGCCTTGATCTCACGGATTGTATCTGTTAAGTCTAAAGACGCTGCAGCTTGCTCCGCGCCGGACATCCGGTCGAAGCCTTGATCTCCCGGATTGTATCTGTTAAGTCCAAAGACGCTGGAGCTTTCTCCGCGATGGACATCCGGTCGAATCCTTGATCTCCCGGATTATATATGTTAAGTCCAAAGACGCTGGATCTTGCTCTGTGTCGGACATCCGGTCGAAGCCTTGATCTCCCAGATTGTATCTGTTAAGTCCAAAGACGCTGGAGCTTACTCCGCGTCGGCCATCCGGTCGAAGCCTTGATCTCTCGGATTGTATCTCTTAAGTCCGAAGACTCTGGAGCTTGCTCCGCGTCGGACATCCGGTCGAAGCCTTGTTCTCCCCTATTGTATCTGTTAAGTCCAAAGACGTTGGAGCTTGCTCCTCGTCGGACATCCGGTCGAAGCCTTGATCTCCCGGATTGTATCGGTTATGTCTAAAGACGCTGGAGCTTGCTCCGCGTCGGACATCCGGTCGAATCCTTGATCTCCCGGATTGTATCTGTTAAGTGCAAAGACGCTTGAGCTTGCTCCGCGTCGGAGATCCGGTCGAAGCCTTGATCTCCCGGATTGTATCTGTTAAGTCTAAAGACGCTGGAGCTTGCTCCGCGTCGGACATCCGGTCGAAGCCTTGATCTCCCGGATTGTATCTGTTAAGTCCAAAGTTGTTGGAGCTTGCTCCGCGTCGGACATCCGGTCGAAGACTTGATCTCCCGGATTGTATTTGCTAAGTGCAAAGACGCTGGAGCTTGCTTCGCGTCGGACATCCGGTCGAAGCCTTGATCTCCCGGACTGTATCTGTTAAGTCCAAAGATGCTGGAGCTTGCCCTGCGTCGGACATCCGGCCGAAGCCTTGATCTCACGGATTGTATCTGTTAAGTCTAAAGACGCTGCAGCTTGCTCCGCTCCAGACATCCTGTCGAAGCCTTGATCTCCCGGATTGTATCTGTTAAGTCCAAAGACGCTGGAGCTTTCTCCGCGACGGACATCCGGTCGAATCCTTGATCTCTCGGTATATATGTTAAGTCCAAAGACGCTGGATCTTGCTCTGTGTCGGACATCCGGTCGAAGCCTTGATCTCCCAGATTGTATCTGTTAAGTCCAAAGACGCTGGAGCTTACTCCGCGTCGGACATCCGGTGGAAGCCTTGATCTCCCGGATTGTATCTCTTAAGTCCGAAGTCGCTGGAGCTTGCTCTGCGTCGGACATCCGGTCGAAGCCTTGTTCTCCCTGATTGTATCTGTTAAGTCCAAAGACGTTGGAGCTTGCTCCGCGTCGGACATCCGGTCGAAGCCTTGATCTCTCGGATTGTATCGGTTAAGTCTAAAGACGCTAGAGCTTGCTCTGCATCGGACATCCGGTCGAATCCTTGATCTCCCGGATTGTATCTGTTAAGTGCAAAGACGCTTGAGCTTACTCTGCGTCGGACATCCGGTCGAAGCCTTCATCTCCCGGATTGTATCTGTTAAGTCTAAAGACGCTCGAGCTTGCTCCGCATCGGACATCCGGTCGAAGCCTTGATCTCCCGGATTGTATTTGCTAAGTGCAAAGACGCTGGAGCTTGCTTCGCGTCGGACATCCGGTCGAAGCCTTGATCTCCCGGACTGTATCTGTTAAGTCCAAAGATGCTGGAGCTTGCCCTGCGTCGGACATCCGGCCGAAGCCTTGATCTCACGGATTGTATCTGTTAAGTCTAAAGACGCTGCAGCTTGCTCCGCTCCAGACATCCTGTCGAAGCCTTGATCTCCCGGATTGTATCTGTTAAGTCCAAAGACGCTGGAGCTTTCTCCGCGACGGACATCCGGTCGAATCCTTGATCTCTCGGATTATATATGTTAAGTCCAAAGACGCTGGATCTTGCTCTGTGTCGGACATCCGGTCGAAGCCTTGATCTCCCAGATTGTATCTGTTAAGTCCAAAGACGCTGGAGCTTACTCCGCGTCGGACATCCGGTGGAAGCCTTGATCTCCCGGATTGTATCTCTTAAGTCCGAAGTCGCTGGAGCTTGCTCTGCGTCGGACATCCGGTCGAAGCCTTGTTCTCCCTGATTGTATCTGTTAAGTCCAAAGACGTTGGAGCTTGCTCCGCGTCGGACATCCGGTCGAAGCCTTGATCTCTCGGATTGTATCGGTTAAGTCTAAAGACGCTAGAGCTTGCTCTGCATCGGACATCCGGTCGAATCCTTGATCTCCCGGATTGTATCTGTTAAGTGCAAAGACGCTTGAGCTTACTCTGCGTCGGACATCCGGTCGAAGCCTTCATCTCCCGGATTGTATCTGTTAAGTCTAAAGACGCTCGAGCTTGCTCCGCATCGGACATCCGGTCGAAGCCTTGATCTCCCGGATTGTATATGTTAAGTCCAAAGAAGCTGGAGCTTGCTTTGCGTCGGACATCCGGTCGAAGCCTTGATCTCCCGGATTGTATTTCTTAAGTACAAAGACGCTGGAGCTTGCTTCGTGTCGAACATCCGGTCGAAGCCTTGATCTCCCGGATTGTATCTGTTAAGTGCAAAGACGCTTGAGCTTGCTCCGCGTCGGACATCCGGTCGAAGCCTTGATCTCCCGGATTGTATCTGTTAAGTCCAAAGATGTTGGAGCTTGCTCTGCGTCGGACATCCGGTCGAAGCCTTGATCTCCCGGATTGTATCTGTTAAAGTCCAAAGACGCTGGAGCTTGCTCTGTGTCGGACATCCGGTCGAAGCCTTGATCTCCCTGATTGTATCTGTTAAGTCCAAAGACGTTGGAGCTTACTCCGCGTCGGACATCTGGTCGAAGCCTTGATCTCCCGGATTGTATCTGATAAGTCCAAAAGACGCTGGAGCTTACTCCGCGTCGGACATCCGGTCGAAGCCTTGATCTCCCGGATTGTATCTGTTAAGTTCAAAGACGTTGGAGCTTGCTCCGCGTCAGACATTCGGTCGAAGCCTTGATCTCCCGAATTGTATCGGTTAAGTCTAAAGACGCTGGAGCTTGGTCCGCGTCGGACATCCGTTCGAAGCCTTGATCTCCCGGATTGTATCTGTTAAGTACAAAGAAGCTTGAGCTTGCTCTGCATCGGACATCCAGTCGAAGACTTGATCTCCCGGATTGTATTTGCTAAGTGCAAAGACGCTGGAGCTTGCTTCGCGTCGGACATCCGGTCGAAGCCTTGATCTCCTGGATTGTATCTGTTAAGTCCAAAGATGCTGGAGCTTGCCCTGCGTCGGACATCCGGCCGAAGCCTTGATCTCACGGATTGTATCTGTTAAGTCTAAAGACGCTGCAGCTTGCTCCGCGCCGGACATCCGGTCGAAGCCTTGATCTCCCGGATAGTATCTGTTAAGTCCAAAGACGCTGGAGCTTTCTCCGCGAGGGACATCCGGTCGAATCCTTGATCTCTCGGATTAGATATGTTAAGTCCAAAGACGCTGGATCTTGCTCTGTGTCGGACATCCGGTCGAAGCCTTGATCTCCCAGATTGTATCTGTTAAGTCCAAAGACGCTGGAGCTTACTCCGCGTCGGACATCCGGTGGAAGCCTTGATCTCCCGGATTGTATCTCTTAAGTCCGAAGTCGCTGGAGCTTGCTCTGCGTCGGACATCCGGTCGAAGCCTTGTTCTCCCTGATTGTATCTGTTAAGTCCAAAGACGTTGGA
This sequence comes from Persicaria tinctoria, assembly GCA_037127255.1. Lineage (NCBI taxonomy): Eukaryota > Viridiplantae > Streptophyta > Magnoliopsida > Caryophyllales > Polygonaceae > Persicaria > Persicaria tinctoria. The sequence continues at coordinate 32,765,437 of JBANSL010000004.1, read as the reverse complement.
GCTTGCTCCGCGTCGGACATCCGGTCGAAGCCTTGATCTCTCGGATTGTATCGGTTAAGTCTAAAGACGCTAGAGCTTGCTCTGCGTCGGACATCCGGTCGAATCCTTGATCTCCCGGATTGTATCTGTTAAGTGCAAAGACGCTTGAGCTTACTCCGCGTCGGACATCCGGTCGAAGCCTTCATCTCCCGGATTGTATCTGTTAAGTCTAAAGACGCTGGAGCTTGCTCCGCATCGGACATCCGGTCGAAGCCTTGATCTCCCGGATTGTATATGTTAAGTCCAAAGATGCTGGAGCTTGCTTTGCGTCGGACATCCGGTCGAACCCTTGATCTCCCGGATTGTATTTGTTAAGTACAAAGACGCTGGAGCTTGCTTCGTGTCGGACATCCGGTCGAAGCCTTGATCTCCCAGATTGTATCTGTTAAGTGCAAAGACGCTTGAGCTTGCTCCGCGTCGGACATCCGGTCGAAGCCTTGATCTCCCGGATTGTATCTGTTAAGTCCAAAGATGTTGGAGCTTGCTCTGCGTCGGACATTCGGTCGAAGCCTTGATCTCCCGGATTGTATCTGTTAAAGTCCAAAGACGCTGGAGCTTGCTCTGTGTCGGACATCCGGTCGAAGCCTTGATCTCCCAGATTGTATCTGTGAAGTCCAAAGACGTTGGAGCTTACTCCGCGTCGGACATCTGGTCGAAGCCTTGATCTCCCGGATTGTATCTGTTAAGTCCAAAAGACGCTGGAGCTTACTCCGCGTCGGACATCCGGTCGAAGCCTTGATCTCCCGGATTGTATCTGTTAAGTTCAAAGACGTTGGAGCTTGCTCCGCGTCGGACATTCGGTCGAAGCCTTGATCTCCCGAATTGTATCGGTTAAGTCTAAAGACGCTGGAGCTTGGTCCGCGTCGGACATCCGTTCGAAGCCTTGATCTCCCGGATTGTATCTGTTAAGTACAAAGAAGCTTGAGCTTGCTCTGCATCGGATATCCAGTCGAATACTTGATCTCCCGGATTGTATTTGCTAAGTGCAAAGACGCTGGAGCTTGCTTCGCGTCGGACATCCCGTCGAAGCCTTGATCTCCCGGACTGTATCTGTTAAGTCCAAAGATGCTGGAGCTTGCCCTGCGTCGGACATCCGGCCGAAGCCTTGATCTCACGGATTGTATCTGTTAAGTCTAAAGACGCTGCAGCTTGCTCCGCTCCAGACATCCTGTCGAAGCCTTGATCTCCCGGATTGTATCTGTTAAGTCCAAAGACGCTGGAGCTTTCTCCGCGACGGACATCCGGTCGAATCCTTGATCTCTCAGATTATATATGTTAAGTCCAAAGACGCTGGATCTTGCTCTGTGTCGGACATCCGGCCGAAGCCTTGATCTCCCAGATTGTATCTGTTAAGTCCAAAGACGCTGGAGCTTACTCCGCGTCGGACATCCGGTGGAAGCCTTGATCTCCCGGATTGTATCTCTTAAGTCCGAAGTCGCTGGAGCTTGCTCTGCGTCGGACATCCGGTCGAAGCCTTGTTCTCCCTGATTGTATCTGTTAAGTCCAAAGACGTTGGAGCTTGCTCCGCGTCGGACATCCGGTCGAAGCCTTGATCTCTCGGATTGTATCGGTTAAGTCTAAAGACGCTAGAGCTTGCTCCGCATCGGACATCCGGTCGAATCCTTGATCTCCCGGATTGTATCTGTTAAGTGCAAAGACGCTTGAGCTTACTCCGCGTCGGACATCCGGTCGAAGCCTTCATCTCCCGGATTGTATCTGTTAAGTCTAAAGACGCTGGAGCTTGCTCCGCATCGGACATCCGGTCGAAGCCTTGATCTCCCGGATTGTATATGTTAAGTCCAAAGATGCTGGAGCTTGCTTTGCGTCGGACATCCAGTCGAAGCCTTGATCTCCCGGATTGTATTTGTTAAGTACAAAGACGCTGGAGCTTGCTTCGTGTCGGACATCCGGTCGAAGCCTTGATCTCCCAGATTGTATCTGTTAAGTGCAAAGACGCTTGAGCTTGCTCCGCGTCGGACATCCGGTCGAAGCCTTGATCTCCCGGATTGTATCTGTTAAGTCCAAAGATGTTGGAGCTTGCTCTGCGTCGGACATTCGGTCGAATCCTTGATCTCCCGAATTGTATCTGTTAAAGTCCAAAGACGCTGGAGCTTGCTCTGTGTCGGACATCCGGTCGAAGCCTTGATCTCCCAGATTGTATCTGTTAAGTCCAAAGACGTTGGAGCTTACTCCGCGTCGGACATCTGGTCGAAGCCTTGATCTCCCGGATTGTATCTGTTAAGTCCAAAAGACGCTGGAGCTTACTCCGCGTCGGACATCCGGTCGAAGCCTTGATCTCCCGGATTGTATCTGTTAAGTTCAAAGACGTTGGAGCTTGCTCCGCGTCGGACATTCGGTCGAAGCCTTGATCTCCCGAATTGTATCGGTTAAGTCTAAAGACGCTGGAGCTTGGTCCGCGTCGGACATCCGTTCGAAGCCTTGATCTCCCGGATTGTATCTGTTAAGTCCAAAGACGCCGGAACTTGCTCCGCATCGGACATCCGGTCGAAGCCTTGATCTCTCGGATTGTATCTGTTAAGTCTACAGACGCTGGAGCTTGCTCCGCGTCGGACATCCGGTCGAAGCCTTAATCTCCCGGATTGTATCTGTTAAGTAGAAAGACGTTGGAGCTTGCTCCGCATCGGACATCCGGTCGAAGCCTTGATCTCCCGGATTGTATCTGTTAAAGTCCAAAGACGCTGGAGCTTGCTCTGTGTCGGACATCCGGTCGAAGCCTTGATCTCCCAGATTGTATCTGTTAAGTCCAAAGACGTTGGAGCTTACTCCGCGTCGGACATCTGGTCGAAGCCTTGATCTCCCGGATTGTATCTGTTAAGTCCAAAAGACGCTGGAGCTTACTCCGCGTCGGACATCCGGTCGAAGCCTTGATCTCCCGGATTGTATCTGTTAAGTTCAAAGACGTTGGAGCTTGCTCCGCGTCGGACATTCGGTCGAAGCCTTGATCTCCCGAATTGTATCGGTTAAGTCTAAAGACGCTGGAGCTTGGTCCGCGTCGGACATCCGTTCGAAGCCTTGATCTCCCGGATTGTATCTGTTAAGTCCAAAGACGCTGGAACTTGCTCCGCATCGGACATCCGGTCGAAGCCTTGATCTCTCGGATTGTATCTGTTAAGTCTACAGACGCTGGAGCTTGCTCCGCGTCGGACATACGGTCGAAGCCTTAATCTCCCGGATTTTATCTATTAAAGTCCAAAGATGCTGGAGCTTGCTCCGCGTCGGACATCCGGTCGAATCCTTGATCTCCCGGATTATATATGTTAAGTCCAAAGACGCTGGATCTTGCTCTATGTCGGACATCCGGTCGAAGCCTTGATCTCTCGGATTGTATCTGTTAAGTCCAAAGACGCTGGAGCTTACTCCGCGTCGGACATTCGGTCAAAGCATTGATCTCCCGGATTGTATCGGTTAAGTCCAAAGACGCTAGAGCTTGGTCCGCGTCGGACATCCGGTCGAAGCCTTGATCTCTCGGATTGTATCTGTTAAGTCCAAAAACGCTGGAACTTGCTCCGCATCGGACATCCGGTCGAAGCCTTGATCTCTCGGATTGTATCTGTTAAGTCTAAAGACGCTGGAGCTTGCTCCGCGTCGGACATCCGGTCGAATCCTTGATATCCCGGATTGTATCTGTTAAGTCCAAGGACTCTAGAGCTTGCTCCGCGTCGGAGATCCGGTCGAAGCCTTAATCTCCCGAATTGTATCTGTTAAAGTCCAAAGACGCTGGAGCTTGCTCCGCATTGGACATTCGGTCGAAGACTTGATCTCCCGGATTGTATTGGTTAAGTCCAAAGACGCTGGAGCTTGCTCTGCGTCGGACATCCGGTCGAAGCCTTGATCTCCTAGATTGTATCTGTTAAATCTGAAGACGCTGGAGCTTACTCCGCGTCGGATATCCGGTCGAAGCCTTGATCTCCCAGATTGTCTCTGTTAAAGTCAAAAGACGCTGGAGCTTGCTCCGCGTCGGAAATCCGGTCGAAGCCTTGATCTCCCGGATTGTATCTGTTAAGTCTAAAGACGCTAGAGCTTGCTCCGCGTCGGACATTCGGTCGAAGCCTTGATCTCCCGGATTGTATCTGTTAAGTCTAAAGACGCTGAAGCTTGCTCCGCGCCGGACATACGGTCGAAGCCTTGATCTCCCGAATTGTATCTGTTAAGTCCAAAGACGCTGGAGCTTTCTCCGCGACGGACATCTGGTCGAAGCCTTAATCTCCCAGATTGAATCTGTTAAAGTCCAAAGACGCTGGAGCTTGCTCCGCATCGGACAACCGGTCGAAGCCTTGATCTCCCGGATTGTATCTGTTAAATCCAAAGACGCTGGAGCTTGCTCCGCGTCGGACATTCGGTCGAAGCCTTGATCTCCCGAATTGTATCGGTTAAGTCTAAAGTTGCTGGAGCTTGGTCCACGTCGGACATCCGTTCGAAGCCTTGATCTCTCGGATTGTATCTGTTAAGTCTACAGACGATGGAGCTTACTCCGCGTCGGACATCCGATCGAAGCCTTTATCTCCCGGATTTTATCTGTTAAAGTCCAAAGATGCTGGAGCTTGCTCCGCGTCGGACATCCGGTCGAATCCTTGATCTCCCGGATTGTATTTGTTAAGTACAAAGACGCTAGAGCTTGCTTCGTGTCGGACATCCGGTCGAAGCCTTGATCTGCCGGATTGTATCTGTTAAGTCCAAAGACGCCGGAGCTTGCCCTGCGTCGGACATCCGGTCGAATCCTTGATCTCACGGATTGTATCTGTTAAGTCTAAAGACGCTGAAGCTTGCTCCGCGCCGGACATCCGGTCGAAGCCTTGATCTCCCGGATTGTATATGTTAAGTCCAAAGACGCTGGAGCTTTCTCCGCGACGGACATCCGGTCGAATCCTTGATCTCCCGAATTATATATGTTAAGTCCAAAGACGCTGGATCTTGCTCTGTGTCGGACATCCGGTCGAAGCCTTGATCTCCCAGATTGTATCTGTTAAGTCCAAAGACGCTGGAGCTTACTCCGCGTCGGACATCCGGTGGAAGCCTTGATCTCCCGGATTGTATCTCTTAAGTCCGAAGTCGCTGGAGCTTGCTCCGCGTCGGACATCCGGTCGAAGCCTTGTTCTCCCTGATTGTATCTGTTAAGTCCAAAGACGTTGGAGCTTGCTCCGCGTCGGACATCCGGTCGAAGCCTTGATCTCCCGGCTTGTATCGGTTAAGTCTAAAGACGCTAGAGCTTGCTCCGCGTCGGACATCCGGTCGAATCCTTGATCTCCCGGATTGTATCTGTTAAGTCTACAGACGATGGAGCTTGCTCCGCATCGGACATCCGGTCGAAGCCTTAATCTCCCGGATTTTATCTATTAAAGTCCAAAGATGCTGGAGCTTGCTCCGCGTCGGACATCCGGTCGAATCCTTGATCTCCCGGATTATATATGTTAAGTCCAAAGACGCTGGATCTTGCTCTGTGTCGGACATCCGGTCGAAGCCTTGATCTCCCAGATTGTATCTGTTAAGTCCAAAGACGCTGGAGCTTACTCCGCGCCGGACATACGGTCGAAGCCTTGATCTCCCGGATTGTATCTGTTAAGTCCAAAGACGCTGGAGCTTTCTCCGCGACGGACATCTGGTCGAAGCCTTAATCTCCCGGATTGAGTCTGTTAAAGTCCAAAGACGCTGGAGCTTGCTCCGCATCGGACATCCGGTCGAAGCCTTGATCTCCAGGATTGTATCTGTTAAGTCCAAAGACGTTGGAGCTTGCTCCGCGTCGGACATTCGGTCGAAGCCTTGATCTCCCGAATTGTATCGGTTAAGTCTAAAGTTGCTGGAGCTTGGTCCGCGTCGGACATCCGTTCGAAGCCTTGATCTTCCGGATTGTATCTGTTAAGTCCAAAGACGCTGGAACTTGCTCCGCATCGGACATCCGGTCGAAGCCTTGATCTCTCGGATTGTATCTGTTATGTCTACAGACGATGGAGCTTGCTCCGCGTCGGACATCCGGTCGAAGCCTTAATCTCCCGGATTTTATCTGTTAAAGTCCAAAGATGCTGGAGCTTGCTCCGCGTCGGACATCCGGTCGAATCCTTCATCTCCCGGATTGTATTTGTTAAGTACAAAGACGCTGGAGCTTGCTTCGTGTCGGACATCCGGTCGAAGCCTTGATCTCCCGGATAGTATCTGTTAAGTCCAAAGACGCTGGAGCTTGCCCTGCGTCGGACATCCGGTCGAATCCTTGATATCCCGGATTGTATCTGTTAAGTCCAACGACTCTGGAGCTTGCTCCGCGTCGGAGATCCGGTCGAAGCCTTAATCTCCCGAATTGTATCTGTTAAAGTCCAAAGACGCTGGAGCTTGCTCCGCATTGGACATTCGGTCGAAGACTTGATCTCCCGGATTGTATTGGTTAAGTCCAAAGACGCTGGAGCTTGCTCTGCGTCGGACATCCGGTCGAAGCCTTGATCTCCTAGATTGTATCTGTTAAATCTGAAGACGCTGGAGCTTACTCCGCGTCGGATATCCGGTCGAAGCCTTGATCTAACAGATTGTATCTGTTAAAGTCAAAAGACGCTGGATCTTGTTTCGCGTCAGAAATCCGGTCGAAGCCTTGATCTCCCGGATTGTATCTGTTAAGTCTAAAGACGCTAGAGCTTGCTCCGCGTCGGACATCCGGTCGAAGCCTTGATCTCCCGGATTGTATCTGTTAAGTCTAAAGACGCTGAAGCTTGCTCCGCGCCGGACATACGGTCGAAGCCTTAATCTCCCGGATTGAATCTGTTAAAGTCCAAAGACGCTGGAGCTTGCTCCGCATCGGACAACCGGTCGAAGCCTTGATCTCCCGGATTGTATCTGTTAAGTCCAAAGACGTTGGAGCTTGCTCCGCGTCGGACATTCGGTCGAAGCCTTGATCTCCCGATTTGTATCGGTTAAGTCTAAAGTTGCTGGAGCTTGGTCCGCGTCGGACATCCGTTCGAAGCCTTGATCTTCCGGATTGTATCTGTTAAGTCCAAAGACGCTGGAACTTGCTCCGCATCGGACATCCGGTCGAACCCTTGATCTCTCGGATTGTATCTGTTAAGTCTACAGACGATGGAGCTTGCTCCGCGTCGGACATTCGGTCGAACCCTAATCTCCCGGATTTTATCTGTTAAAGTCCAAAGATGCTGGAGCTTGCTCCGCGTCGGACATCCGGTCGAATCCTTGATCTCCCGGATTGTATTTGTTAAGTACAAAGACGCTGGAGCTTGCTTCGTGTCGGACATCCGGTCGAAGCCTTGATCTCCCGGATTGTATCTGTTAAGTGCAAATACGCTAGAGCTTGCTCCGCGTCGGACATCCGGTCGAAGCCTTGATCTCCCGGATTGTATCGGTTAAGTCTAAAGACGCCGGAGCTTGCTCCGCGTCGGACATCCGGTCGAATCCTTGATCTCCAGGATAGTATTTGTTAAGTGCAAATACGCTTGAGCTTGCTCCGCGTCGGACATCCGGTCGAAGCCTTGATCTCCCGGATTGTATATGTTAAGTCTAAAGACGCTGGAGCTTGCTCTGCGTCGGACATCCGGTCGAAGCCTTGATCTCCCGGATTGTATTTGTTAAGTACAAAGACGCTGGAGCTTGCTTCGTGTCGGACATCCGGTCGAAGCCTTGATCTCCCGGATTGTATCTGTTAAGTCCAAAGACGCTGGAGCTTGCCCTGCGTCGGACATCCGGTCGAAGCCTTGATCTCACGGATTGTATTTGTTAAGTCTAAAGACGCTGAAGCTTGCTCCGCGCCGGACATCCGGTCGAAGCCTTGATCTCCCGGATTGTATCTGTTAAGTCCAAAGACGCTGGAGCTTTCTCCGCGACGGACTTCCGGTCGAATCCTTGATCTCCCGGATTATATATTTTAAGTCCAAAGACGCTGGATCTTGCTCTGTGTCGGACATCCGGTCGAAGCCTTGATCTCCCAGATTGTATCTGTTAAGTCCAAAGACGCTGGAGCTTACTCCGCGTCGGACATTCTGTCGAAACCTTGATCTCCCGGATTGTATCTCTTAAGTCCGAAGACGCTGGAGCTTGCTCCGCGTCGGACATCCGGTCGAAGCCTTGTTCTCTCGGATCGTATCTGTTAAGTCCAAAGACGTTGGAGCTTGCTCCGCGTCGGACATCCGGTCGAAGCCTTGATCTCCCGGATTGTATCTGTTAAGTCTAAAGACGCTAGAGCTTGCTCCGCGTCGGACATCCGGTCGAAGCCTTCATCTCCCGGATTGTATCTGTTAAGTCTAAAGACGCTGAAGCTTGCTCCGCGCCGGACATACGGTCGAAGCCTTGATCTCCCGGATTGTATCTGTTAAGTCCAAAGACGCTGGAGCTTTCTCCGCGACGGACATCTGGTCGAAGCCTTAATCTCCCGGATTGAATCTGTTAAAGTCCAAAGACGCTGGAGCTTGCTCCGCATCGGACAACCGGTCGAAGCCTTGATCTCCCAGATTGTATCTGTTAAGTCCAAAGACGTTGGAGCTTGCTCCGCGTCGGACATTCGGTCGAAGCCTTGATCTCCCGAATTGTATCGGTTAAGTCTAAAGTTGCTGGAGCTTGGTCCGCGTCGAACATCCGTTCGAAGCCTTGATCTTCCGGATTGTATCTGTTAAGTCCAAAGACGCTGGAGCTTGCCCTGCGTCGGACATCCGGTCGAAGCCTTGATCTCACGGATTGTATCTGTTAAGTCTAAAGACGCTGAAGCTTGCTCCGCGCCGGACATCCGGTCGAAGCCTTGATCTCCCGGATTGTATCTGTTAAGTCCAAAGAAGCTGGAGCTTTCTCCGCGACGGACATCCGGTCGAATCCTTGATCTCCCGGATTATATATGTTAAGTCCAAAGACGCTGGATCTTGCTCTGTGTCGGACATCCGGTCGAAGCCTTGATCTCCCGGATTGTATCTCTTAAGTCCGAAGACGCTGGAGCTTGCTCCGCGTCGGACATCCGGTCGAAGCCTTGTTCTCCCGGATCGTATCTGTTAAGTCCAAAGACGTTGGAGCTTGCTCCGCGTCGGACATCCGGTCGAAGCCTTGATCTCCCGGATTGTATCGGTTAAGTCTAAAGACGCTGGAGCTTGCTCCGCGTCGGACATCCGGTCGAATCCTTGATCTCCCGGATTGTATCTGTTAAGTAGAAAGACGCTGGAGCTTGCTCCGCGTCGGACATCCGGTCGAAACCTTGATCTCCCGGATTGTATATGTTAAGTCCAAAGATGCTGGAGCTTGCTTTGCGTCGGACATCCGGTCGAAGCCTTGATCTCCCGGATTGTATTTGTTAAGTACTAAGACGCTGGAGCTTGCTTCGTGTCGGACATCCGGTCGAAGCCTTGATCTCCCGGATTGTATCAGTTAAGTGCAAAGACGCTTGAGCTTGCTCCGTGTCGGACATCCGGTCGAAGCCTTGATCTCCCGGATTGTATCTGTTAAGTCCAAAGATGTTGGAGCTTGCTCTGCGTCGGACAACCGGTCGAAGCCTTGATCTCCTGGATTGTATCTGTTAAAGTCCAAAGACGCTGGAGCTTGCTCTGTGTCGGACATCCGGTCGAAGCCTTGATCTCCAAGATTGTATCTGTTAAGTCCAAAGACGTTGGAGCTTACTCCGCGTCAGACATCTGGTCGAAGCCTTGATCTCCCGGATTGTATCTGTTAAGTCCAAAAGACGCTGGAGCTTACTCCGCGTCGGACATCCGGTCGAAGCCTTGATCTCCCGGATTGTATCTGTTAAGTCCAAAGACGTTGGAGCTTGCTCCACGTCGGACATTCGGTCGAAGCCTTGATCTCCCGAATTGTATCGGTTAAGTCTAAAGACGCTGGAGCTTGGTCCGCGTCGGACATCCGTTCGAAGCCTTGATCTCCCAGATTGTATCTGTTAAGACCAAAGACGCTGGAACTTGCTCCGCATCGGACATCCGGTCGAAGCCTTGATCTCTCGGATTTTATCTGTTAAGTCTACAGACGATGGAGCTTGCTCCGCGTCGGACATCCGGTCGAAGCCTTAATCTCCCGGATGTTATCTGTTAAAGTCCAAAGACGCTGGATCTTGCTCTGTGTCGGACATCCGGTCGAAGCCTTGATCTCCCAGATTGTATATGTTAAGTCCAAAGACGCTGAAACTTGCTCCGTATCGGACATCCGGTCGAAGCCTTGATCTCTCGGATCGTATCTGTTAAGTCTACAGACGATGGAGCTTGCTCCGCGTCGGACATCCGGTCGAAGCCTTAATCTCCCGGATTTTATCTGTTAAAGTCCAAAGATGCTGGAGCTTGATCCGCGACGGACATCCGGTCGAATCCTTGATCTCCCAGATTATATATGTTAAGTCCAAAGACGCTTGATCTTGCTCTGTGTCGGACATCCGGTCGAAGCCTTGATCTCCCAGATTGTATCTGTTAAGTCCAAAGACGCTGGAGCTTACTCCGCGTCGGACATCCGGTCGAAGCCTTGATCTCCCGGATTGTATCTCTTATGTCCGAAGACGCCGGAGCTTGCTCCGCGTCGGACATCCGGTCGAAGCCTTGTTCTCCCGGATCGTATCTGTTAAGTCCAAAGACGTTGGAGCTTGCTCCACGTCGGACATCCGATCAAAGCCTTGATCTCCCGGATTGTATCGGTTAAGTCTAAAGACGCCGGAGCTTGCTCCGCGTCGGACATCCGGTCGAATCCTTGATCTCCCGGATAGTATCTGTTAAGTGCAAAGACGCTTGAGCTTGCTCCGCGTCGGACATCCGGTCGAAGCCTTGATCTCCCGGATTGTATCTGTTAAGACCAAAGACGTTGGAGCTTGCTCCGCGTCGGACATCCGATCGAAGCCTTGATCTCCCGGATTGTATCGGTTAAGTCTAAAGACGCCGGAGCTTGCTCCGCGTCGGACATCCGGTCGAATCCTTGATCTCCCGGATAGTATCTGTTAAGTGCAAAGACGCTTGAGCTTGCTCCGCGTCGGACATCCGGTCGAAGCCTTGTTCTCCCGGATCGTATCTGTTAAGTCCAAAGACGTTGGAGCTTGCTCCACGTCGGACATTCGGTCGAAGCCTTGATCTCCCGAATTGTATCGGTTAAGTCTAAAGACGCTGGAGCTTGGTCCGCGTCGGACATCCGTTCGAAGCCTTGATCTCCCGGATTGTATCTGTTAAGACCAAAGACGCTGGAACTTGCTCCGCATCGGACATCCGGTCGAAGCCTTGATCTCTCGGACTGTATCTGTTAAGTCTACAGACGATGGAGCTTGCTCCGCGTCGGACATCCGGTCGAAGCCTTAATCTCCCGGATGTTATCTGTTAAAGTCCAAAGACGCTGGATCTTGCTCTGTGTCGGACATCCGGTCGAAGCCTTGATCTCCCAGATTGTATATGTTAAGTCCAAAGACGCTGAAACTTGCTCCGTATCGGACATCCGGTCGAAGCCTTGATCTCTCGGATCGTATCTGTTAAGTCTACAGACGATGGAGCTTGCTCCGCGTCGGACATCCGGTCGAAGCCTTAATCTCCCGGATTTTATCTGTTAAAGTCCAAAGATGCTGGAGCTTGATCCGCGACGGACATCCGGTCGAATCCTTGATCTCCCGAATTATATATGTTAAGTCCAAAGACGCTTGATCTTGCTCTGTGTCGGACATCCGGTCGAAGCCTTGATCTCCCAGATTGTATCTGTTAAGTCCAAAGACGCTGGAGCTTACTCCGCGTCGGACATCCGGTCGAAGCCTTGATCTCCCGGATTGTATCTCTTATGTCCGAAGACGCCGGAGCTTGCTCCGCGTCGGACATCCGGTCGAAGCCTTGTTTTCCCGAATCGTATCTGTTAAGTCCAAAGACGTTGGAGCTTGCTCCGCGTCGGACATCCGATCGAAGCCTTGATCTCCCGGATTGTATCGGTTAAGTCTAAAGACGCCGGAGCTTGCTCCGCGTCGGACATCCGGTCGAATCCTTGATCTCCCGGATAGTATCTGTTAAGTGCAAAGACGCTTGAGCTTGCTCCGCGTCGGACATCCGGTCGAGGCCTTGATCTCCCGGATTGTATCTGTTAAGACCAAAGACGCTGGAACTTGCTCCGCATCGGACATCCGGTCGAAGCCTTGATCTCTCGGATTGTATCTGTTAAGTCTACAGACGATGGTGCTTGCTCCGCGTCGGACATCCGGTCGAAGCCTTAATCTCCCGGATGTTATCTGTTAAAGTCCAAAGATGCTGGAGCTTGCTCCGCGTCGGACATTCGGTCGAATCCTTGATCTCCCGGATTATATATGTTAAGTCCAAAGACGCTGGATCTTGCTCTGTGTCGGACATCCGGTCGAAGCCTTGATCTCCCAGATTGTATCTGTTAAGTCCAAAGACGCTGAAACTTGCTCCGTATCGGACATCCGGTCGAAGCCTTGATCTCTCGGATCGTATCTGTTAAGTCTACAGACGATGGAGCTTGCTCCGCGTCGGACATCCGGTCGAAGCCTTAATCTCCCGGATTTTATCTGTTAAAGTCCAAAGATACTGGAGCTTGCTACGCGACGGACATCCGGTCGAATCCTTGATCTCCCGGATTATATATGTTAAGTCCAAAGACGCTGGATCTTGCTCTGTGTCGGACATCCGGTCGAAGCCTTGATCTCCCAGATTGTATCTGTTAAGTCCAAAGACGCTGGAGCTTACTCCGCGTCGGACATCCGGTCGAAGCCTTGATCTCCCGGATTGTATCTCTTATGTCCGAAGACGCCGGAGCTTGCTCCGCATCGGACATCCTGTCGAAGCCTTGTTCTCCCGGATCGTATCTGTTAAGTCCAAAGACGTTGGAGCTTGCTCCGCGTCGGACATCCGGTCGAAGCCTTGATCTCCCGGATTGTATCGGTTAAGTCTAAAGACGCTGGAGCTTGCTCCGCGTCAGACATCCGGTCGAGTCCTTGATCTCCCGGATAGTATCTGTTAAGTGCAAAGACGCTTGAGCTTGCTCCGCGTCGGACATCCGGTCGAAGCCTTGATCTCCCGGATTGTATATGTTATGTCTAAAGACGCTGGAGCTTGCTCCGCGTCGGACATCCGGTCGAAACCTTGATCTCCCGGATTGTATATGTTAAGTCCAAATATGCTGGAGCTTGCTTTGCGTCGGACATCCGGTCGAAGCCTTGATCTCCCGGATTGTATTTGTTAAGTACAAAGACGCTGGAGCTTGCTTCGTGTCGGACATCCGGTCGAAGCCTTGATCTCCCGGATTGTATCTGTTAAGTGCAAAGACGCTTGAGCTTGCTCCGCGTCGGACATCCGGTCGAAGCCTTGATCTCCCGGATTGTATCTCTTAAGTCCGAAGACGCTGGAGCTTGCTCCGCGTCGGACATCCGGTCGAAGCCTTGTTCTCCCGGATCGTATCTGTTAAGTCCAAAGACGTTGGAGCTTGCTCCGCGTCGGACATCCGATCGAAGCCTTGATCTCCCGGATTGTATCGGTTAAGTCTAAAGACGCCGGAGCTTGCTCCGCGTCGGACATCCGGTCGAATCCTTGATCTCCCGGATAGTATCTGTTAAGTGCAAAGACGCTTGAGCTTGCTCCGCGTCGGACATCCGGTCGAAGCCTTGATCTCCCGGATTGTATCTGTTAAGACCAAAGACGCTGGAACTTGCTCCGCATCGGACATCCGGTCGAAGCCTTGATCTCTCGGATTGTATCTGTTAAGTCTACAGACGATGGTGCTTGCTCCGCGTCGGACATCCGGTCGAAGCCTTAATCTCCCGGATGTTATCTCTTAAAGTCCAAAGATGCTGGAGCTTGCTCCGCGTCGGACATTCGGTCGAATCCTTGATCTCCCGGATTATATATGTTAAGTCCAAAGACGCTGGATCTTGCTCTGTGTCGGACATCCGGTCGAAGCCTTGATCTCCCAGATTGTATCTGTTAAGTCCAAAGACGCTGAAACTTGCTCCGTATCGGACATCCGGTCGAAGCCTTGATCTCTCGGATCGTATCTGTTAAGTCTACAGACGATGGAGCTTGCTCCGCGTCGGACATCCGGTCGAAGCCTTAATCTCCCGGATTTTATCTGTTAAAGTCCAAAGATGCTGGAGCTTGATCCGCGACGGACATCCGGTCGAATCCTTGATCTCCCGAATTATATATGTTAAGTCCAAAGACGCTTGATCTTGCTCTGTGTCGGACATCCGGTCGAAGCCTTGATCTCCCAGATTGTATCTGTTAAGTCCAAAGACGCTGGAGCTTACTCCGCGTCGGACATCCGGTCGAAGCCTTGATCTCCCGGATTGTATCTCTTATGTCCGAAGACGCCGGAGCTTGCTCCGCGTCGGACATCCGGTCGAAGCCTTGTTTTCCCGAATCGTATCTGTTAAGTCCAAAGACGTTGGAGCTTGCTCCGCGTCGGACATCCGATCGAAGCCTTGATCTCCCGGATTGTATCGGTTAAGTCTAAAGACGCCGGAGCTTGCTCCGCGTCGGACATCCGGTCGAATCCTTGATCTCCCGGATAGTATCTGTTAAGTGCAAAGACGCTTGAGCTTGCTCCGCGTCGGACATCCGGTCGAGGCCTTGATCTCCCGGATTGTATCTGTTAAGACCAAAGACGCTGGAACTTGCTCCGCATCGGACATCCGGTCGAAGCCTTGATCTCTCGGATTGTATCTGTTAAGTCTACAGACGATGGTGCTTGCTCCGCGTCGGACATCCGGTCGAAGCCTTAATCTCCCGGATGTTATCTGTTAAAGTCCAAAGATGCTGGAGCTTGCTCCGCGTCGGACATTCGGTCGAATCCTTGATCTCCCGGATTATATATGTTAAGTCCAAAGACGCTGGATCTTGCTCTGTGTCGGACATCCGGTCGAAGCCTTGATCTCCCAGATTGTATCTGTTAAGTCCAAAGACGCTGAAACTTGCTCCGTATCGGACATCCGGTCGAAGCCTTGATCTCTCGGATCGTATCTGTTAAGTCTACAGACGATGGAGCTTGCTCCGCGTCGGACATCCGGTCGAAGCCTTAATCTCCCGGATTTTATCTGTTAAAGTCCAAAGATACTGGAGCTTGCTACGCGACGGACATCCGGTCGAATCCTTGATCTCCCGGATTATATATGTTAAGTCCAAAGACGCTGGATCTTGCTCTGTGTCGGACATCCGGTCGAAGCCTTGATCTCCCAGATTGTATCTGTTAAGTCCAAAGACGCTGGAGCTTACTCCGCGTCGGACATCCGGTCGAAGCCTTGATCTCCCGGATTGTATCTCTTATGTCCGAAGACGCCGGAGCTTGCTCCGCATCGGACATCCTGTCGAAGCCTTGTTCTCCCGGATCGTATCTGTTAAGTCCAAAGACGTTGGAGCTTGCTCCGCGTCGGACATCCGGTCGAAGCCTTGATCTCCCGGATTGTATCGGTTAAGTCTAAAGACGCTGGAGCTTGCTCCGCGTCAGACATCCGGTCGAGTCCTTGATCTCCCGGATAGTATCTGTTAAGTGCAAAGACGCTTGAGCTTGCTCCGCGTCGGACATCCGGTCGAAGCCTTGATCTCCCGGATTGTATATGTTATGTCTAAAGACGCTGGAGCTTGCTCCGCGTCGGACATCCGGTCGAAACCTTGATCTCCCGGATTGTATATGTTAAGTCCAAAGATGCTGGAGCTTGCTTTGCGTCGGACATCCGGTCGAAGCCTTGATCTCCCGGATTGTATTTGTTAAGTACAAAGACGCTGGAGCTTGCTTCGTGTCGGACATCCGGTCGAAGCCTTGATCTCCCGGATTGTATCTGTTAAGTGCAAAGACGCTTGAGCTTGCTCCGCGTCGGACATCCGGTCGAAGCCTTGATCTCCCGGATTGTATCTCTTAAGTCCGAAGACGCTGGAGCTTGCTCCGCGTCGGACATCCGGTCGAAGCCTTGTTCTCCCGGATCGTATCTGTTAAGTCCAAAGACGTTGGAGCTTGCTCCGCGTCGGACATCCGATCGAAGCCTTGATCTCCCGGATTGTATCGGTTAAGTCTAAAGACGCCGGAGCTTGCTCCGCGTCGGACATCCGGTCGAATCCTTGATCTCCCGGATAGTATCTGTTAAGTGCAAAGACGCTTGAGCTTGCTCCGCGTCGGACATCCGGTCGAAGCCTTGATCTCCCGGATTGTATCTGTTAAGACCAAAGACGCTGGAACTTGCTCCGCATCGGACATCCGGTCGAAGCCTTGATCTCTCGGATTGTATCTGTTAAGTCTACAGACGATGGTGCTTGCTCCGCGTCGGACATCCGGTCGAAGCCTTAATCTCCCGGATGTTATCTCTTAAAGTCCAAAGATGCTGGAGCTTGCTCCGCGTCGGACATTCGGTCGAATCCTTGATCTCCCGGATTATATATGTTAAGTCCAAAGACGCTGGATCTTGCTCTGTGTCGGACATCCGGTCGAAGCCTTGATCTCCCAGATTGTATCTGTTAAGTCCAAAGACGCTGAAACTTGCTCCGTATCGGACATCCGGTCGAAGCCTTGATCTCTCGGATCGTATCTGTTAAGTCTACAGACGATGGAGCTTGCTCCGCGTCGGACATCCGGTCGAAGCCTTAATCTCCCGGATTTTATCTGTTAAAGTCCAAAGATACTGGAGCTTGCTACGCGACGGACATCCGGTCGAATCCTTGATCTCCCGGATTATATATGTTAAGTCCAAAGACGCTGGATCTTGCTCTGTGTCGGACATCCGGTCGAAGCCTTGATCTCCCAGATTGTATCTGTTAAGTTCAAAGACGCTGGAGCTTACTCCGCGTCGGACATCCGGTCGAAGCCTTGATCTCCCGGATTGTATCTCTTATGTCCGAAGACGCCGGAGCTTGCTCCGCGTCGGACACCCGGTCGAAGCCTTGTTCTCCCGGATCGTATCTGTTAAGTCCAAAGACGTTGGAGCTTGCTCCGCGTCGGACATCCGGTCGAAGCCTTGATCTCCCGGATTGTATCGGTTAAGTCTAAAGACGCTGGAGCTTGCTCCGCGTCAGACATCCGGTCGAGTCCTTGATCTCCCGGATAGTATCTGTTAAGTGCAAAGACGCTTGAGCTTGCTCCGCGTCGGACATCCGGTCGAAGCCTTGATCTCCCGGATTGTATATGTTATGTCTAAAGACGCTGGAGCTTGCTCCGCGTCGGACATCCGGTCGAAACCTTGATCTCCCGGATTGTATATGTTAAGTCCAAAGATGCTGGAGCTTGCTTTGCGTCGGACATCCGGTCGAAGCCTTGATCTCCCGGATTGTATTTGTTAAGTACAAAGACGCTGGAGCTTGCTTCGTGTCGGACATCCGGTCGAAGCCTTGATCTCCCGGATTGTATCTGTTAAGTGCAAAGACGCTTGAGCTTGCTCCGCGTCGGACATCCGGTCGAAGCCTTGATCTCCCGGATTGTATCTCTTAAGTCCGAAGACGCTGGAGCTTGCTCCGCGTCGGACATCCGGTCGAAGCCTTGTTCTCCCGGATCGTATCTGTTAAGTCCAAAGACGTTGGAGCTTGCTCCGCGTCGGACATCCGATCGAAGCCTTGATCTCCCGGATTGTATCGGTTAAGTCTAAAGACGCCGGAGCTTGCTCCGCGTCGGACATCCGGTCGAATCCTTGATCTCCCGGATAGTATCTGTTAAGTGCAAAGACGCTTGAGCTTGCTCCGCGTCGGACATCCGGTCGAAGCCTTGATCTCCCGGATTGTATCTGTTAAGACCAAAGACGCTGGAACTTGCTCCGCATCGGACATCCGGTCGAAGCCTTGATCTCTCGGATTGTATCTGTTAAGTCTACAGACGATGGTGCTTGCTCCGCGTCGGACATCCGGTCGAAGCCTTAATCTCCCGGATGTTATCTCTTAAAGTCCAAAGATGCTGGAGCTTGCTCCGCGTCGGACATTCGGTCGAATCCTTGATCTCCCGGATTATATATGTTAAGTCCAAAGACGCTGGATCTTGCTCTGTGTCGGACATCCGGTCGAAGCCTTGATCTCCCAGATTGTATCTGTTAAGTCCAAAGACGCTGAAACTTGCTCCGTATCGGACATCCGGTCGAAGCCTTGATCTCTCGGATCGTATCTGTTAAGTCTACAGACGATGGAGCTTGCTCCGCGTCGGACATCCGGTCGAAGCCTTAATCTCCCGGATTTTATCTGTTAAAGTCCAAAGATACTGGAGCTTGCTACGCGACGGACATCCGGTCGAATCCTTGATCTCCCGGATTATATATGTTAAGTCCAAAGACGCTGGATCTTGCTCTGTGTCGGACATCCGGTCGAAGCCTTGATCTCCCAGATTGTATCTGTTAAGTTCAAAGACGCTGGAGCTTACTCCGCGTCGGACATCCGGTCGAAGCCTTGATCTCCCGGATTGTATCTCTTATGTCCGAAGACGCCGGAGCTTGCTCCGCGTCGGACACCCGGTCGAAGCCTTGTTCTCCCGGATCGTATCTGTTAAGTCCAAAGACGTTGGAGCTTGCTCCGCGTCGGACATCCGGTCGAAGCCTTGATCTCCCGGATTGTATCGGTTAAGTCTAAAGACGCTGGAGCTTGCTCCGCGTCAGACATCCGGTCGAGTCCTTGATCTCCCGGATAGTATCTGTTAAGTGCAAAGACGCTTGAGCTTGCTCCGCGTCGGACATCCGGTCGAAGCCTTGATCTCCCGGATTGTATATGTTATGTCTAAAGACGCTGGAGCTTGCTCCGCGTCGGACATCCGGTCGAAACCTTGATCTCCCGGATTGTATATGTTAAGTCCAAAGATGCTGGAGCTTGCTTTGCGTCGGACATCCGGTCGAAGCCTTGATCTCCCGGATTGTATTTGTTAAGTACAAAGACGCTGGAGCTTGCTTCGTGTCGGACATCCGGTCGAAGCCTTGATCTCCCGGATTGTATCTGTTAAGTGCAAAGACGCTTGAGCTTGCTCCGCGTCGGACATCCGGTCGAAGCCTTGATCTCCCGGATTGTATCTCTTAAGTCCGAAGACGCTGGAGCTTGCTCCGCGTCGGACATCCGGTCGAAGCCTTGTTCTCCCGGATCGTATCTGTTAAGTCCAAAGACGTTGGAGCTTGCTCCGCGTCGGACATCCGATCGAAGCCTTGATCTCCCGGATTGTATCGGTTAAGTCTAAAGACGCCGGAGCTTGCTCCGCGTCGGACATCCGGTCGAATCCTTGATCTCCCGGATAGTATCTGTTAAGTGCAAAGACGCTTGAGCTTGCTCCGCGTCGGACATCCGGTCGAAGCCTTGATCTCCCGGATTGTATCTGTTAAGACCAAAGACGCTGGAACTTGCTCCGCATCGGACATCCGGTCGAAGCCTTGATCTCTCGGATTGTATCTGTTAAGTCTACAGACGATGGTGCTTGCTCCGCGTCGGACATCCGGTCGAAGCCTTAATCTCCCGGATGTTATCTGTTAAAGTCCAAAGATGCTGGAGCTTGCTCCGCGTCGGACATTCGGTCGAATCCTTGATCTCCCGGATTATATATGTTAAGTCCAAAGACGCTGGATCTTGCTCTGTGTCGGACATCCGGTCGAAGCCTTGATCTCCCAGATTGTATCTGTTAAGTCCAAAGACGCTGAAACTTGCTCCGTATCGGACATCCGGTCGAAGCCTTGATCTCTCGGATCGTATCTGTTAAGTCTACAGACGATGGAGCTTGCTCCGCGTCGGACATCCGGTCGAAGCCTTAATCTCCCGGATTTTATCTGTTAAAGTCCAAAGATACTGGAGCTTGCTACGCGACGGACATCCGGTCGAATCCTTGATCTCCCGGATTATATATGTTAAGTCCAAAGACGCTGGATCTTGCTCTGTGTCGGACATCCGGTCGAAGCCTTGATCTCCCAGATTGTATCTGTTAAGTCCAAAGACGCTGGAGCTTACTCCGCGTCGGACATCCGGTCGAAGCCTTGATCTCCCGGATTGTATCTCTTATGTCCGAAGACGCCGGAGCTTGCTCCGCGTCGGACATCCGGTCGAAGCCTTGTTCTCCCGGATCGTATCTGTTAAGTCCAAAGACGTTGGAGCTTGCTCCGCGTCGGACATCCGGTCGAAGCCTTGATCTCCCGGATTGTATCGGTTAAGTCTAAAGACGCTGGAGCTTGCTCCGCGTCAGACATCCGGTCGAGTCCTTGATCTCCCGGATAGTATCTGTTAAGTGCAAAGACGCTTGAGCTTGCTCCGCGTCGGACATCCGGTCGAAGCCTTGATCTCCCGGATTGTATATGTTATGTCTAAAGACGCTGGAGCTTGCTCCGCGTCGGACATCCGGTCGAAACCTTGATCTCCCGGATTGTATATGTTAAGTCCAAAGATGCTGGAGCTTGCTTTGCGTCGGACATCCGGTCGAAGCCTTGATCTCCCGGATTGTATTTGTTAAGTACAAAGACGCTGGAGCTTGCTTCGTGTCGGACATCCGGTCGAAGCCTTGATCTCCCGGATTGTATCTGTTAAGTGCAAAGACGCTTGAGCTTGCTCCGCGTCGGACATCCGGTCGAAGCCTTGATCTCCCGGATTGTATCTCTTAAGTCCGAAGACGCTGGAGCTTGCTCCGCGTCGGACATCCGGTCGAAGCCTTGTTCTCCCGGATCGTATCTGTTAAGTCCAAAGACGTTGGAGCTTGCTCCGCGTCGGACATCCGATCGAAGCCTTGATCTCCCGGATTGTATCGGTTAAGTCTAAAGACGCCGGAGCTTGCTCCGCGTCGGACATCCGGTCGAATCCTTGATCTCCCGGATAGTATCTGTTAAGTGCAAAGACGCTTGAGCTTGCTCCGCGTCGGACATCCGGTCGAAGCCTTGATCTCCCGGATTGTATCTGTTAAGACCAAAGACGCTGGAACTTGCTCCGCATCGGACATCCGGTCGAAGCCTTGATCTCTCGGATTGTATCTGTTAAGTCTACAGACGATGGTGCTTGCTCCGCGTCGGACATCCGGTCGAAGCCTTAATCTCCCGGATGTTATCTGTTAAAGTCCAAAGATGCTGGAGCTTGCTCCGCGTCGGACATTCGGTCGAATCCTTGATCTCCCGGATTATATATGTTAAGTCCAAAGACGCTGGATCTTGCTCTGTGTCGGACATCCGGTCGAAGCCTTGATCTCCCAGATTGTATCTGTTAAGTCCAAAGACGCTGAAACTTGCTCCGTATCGGACATCCGGTCGAAGCCTTGATCTCTCGGATCGTATCTGTTAAGTCTACAGACGATGGAGCTTGCTCCGCGTCGGACATCCGGTCGAAGCCTTAATCTCCCGGATTTTATCTGTTAAAGTCCAAAGATGCTGGAGCTTGATCCGCGACGGACATCCGGTCGAATCCTTGATCTCCCGAATTATATATGTTAAGTCCAATGACGCTTGATCTTGCTCTGTGTCGGACATCCGGTCGAAGCCTTGATCTCCCAGATTGTATCTGTTAAGTCCAAAGACGCTGGAGCTTACTCCGCGTCGGACATCCGGTCGAAGCCTTGATCTCCCGGATTGTATCTCTTATGTCCGAAGACGCCGGAGCTTGCTCCGCGTCGGACATCCGGTCGAAGCCTTGTTTTCCCGAATCGTATCTGTTAAGTCCAAAGACGTTGGAGCTTGCTCCGCGTCGGACATCCGATCGAAGCCTTGATCTCCCGGATTGTATCGGTTAAGTCTAAAGACGCCGGAGCTTGCTCCGCGTCGGACATCCGGTCGAATCCTTGATCTCCCGGATAGTATCTGTTAAGTGCAAAGACGCTTGAGCTTGCTCCGCGTCGGACATCCGGTCGAGGCCTTGATCTCCCGGATTGTATCTGTTAAGACCAAAGACGCTGGAACTTGCTCCGCATCGGACATCCGGTCGAAGCCTTGATCTCTCGGATTGTATCTGTTAAGTCTACAGACGATGGTGCTTGCTCCGCGTCGGACATCCGGTCGAAGCCTTAATCTCCCGGATGTTATCTGTTAAAGTCCAAAGATGCTGGAGCTTGCTCCGCGTCGGACATTCGGTCGAATCCTTGATCTCCCGGATTATATATGTTAAGTCCAAAGACGCTGGATCTTGCTCTGTGTCGGACATCCGGTCGAAGCCTTGATCTCCCAGATTGTATCTGTTAAGTCCAAAGACGCTGAAACTTGCTCCGTATCGGACATCCGGTCGAAGCCTTGATCTCTCGGATCGTATCTGTTAAGTCTACAGACGATGGAGCTTGCTCCGCGTCGGACATCCGGTCGAAGCCTTAATCTCCCGGATTTTATCTGTTAAAGTCCAAAGATACTGGAGCTTGCTACGCGACGGACATCCGGTCGAATCCTTGATCTCCCGGATTATATATGTTAAGTCCAAAGACGCTGGATCTTGCTTTGTCTCGGACATCCGGTCGAAGCCTTGATCTCCCAGATTGTATCTGTTAAGTCCAAAGACGCTGGAGCTTACTCCGCGTCGGACATCCGGTCGAAGCCTTGATCTCCCGGATTGTATCTCTTATGTCCGAAGACGCCGGAGCTTGCTCCGCATCGGACATCCTGTCGAAGCCTTGTTCTCCCGGATCGTATCTGTTAAGTCCAAAGACGTTGGAGCTTGCTCCGCGTCGGACATCCGGTCGAAGCCTTGATCTCCCGGATTGTATCGGTTAAGTCTAAAGACGCTGGAGCTTGCTCCGCGTCAGACATCCGGTCGAGTCCTTGATCTCCCGGATAGTATCTGTTAAGTGCAAAGACGCTTGAGCTTGCTCCGCGTCGGACATCCGGTCGAAGCCTTGATCTCCCGGATTGTATATGTTATGTCTAAAGACGCTGGAGCTTGCTCCGCGTCGGACATCCGGTCGAAACCTTGATCTCCCGGATTGTATATGTTAAGTCCAAAGATGCTGGAGCTTGCTTTGCGTCGGACATCCGGTCGAAGCCTTGATCTCCCGGATTGTATTTGTTAAGTACAAAGACGCTGGAGCTTGCTTCGTGTCGGACATCCGGTCGAAGCCTTGATCTCCCGGATTGTATCTGTTAAGTGCAAAGACGCTTGAGCTTGCTCCGCGTCGGACATCCGGTCGAAGCCTTGATCTCCCGGATTGTATCTCTTAAGTCCGAAGACGCTGGAGCTTGCTCCGCGTCGGACATCCGGTCGAAGCCTTGTTCTCCCGGATCGTATCTGTTAAGTCCAAAGACGTTGGAGCTTGCTCCGCGTCGGACATCCGATCGAAGCCTTGATCTCCCGGATTGTATCGGTTAAGTCTAAAGACGCCGGAGCTTGCTCCGCGTCGGACATCCGGTCGAATCCTTGATCTCCCGGATAGTATCTGTTAAGTGCAAAGACGCTTGAGCTTGCTCCGCGTCGGACATCCGGTCGAAGCCTTGATCTCCCGGATTGTATCTGTTAAGACCAAAGACGCTGGAACTTGCTCCGCATCGGACATCCGGTCGAAGCCTTGATCTCTCGGATTGTATCTGTTAAGTCTACAGACGATGGTGCTTGCTCCGCGTCGGACATCCGGTCGAAGCCTTAATCTCCCGGATGTTATCTCTTAAAGTCCAAAGATGCTGGAGCTTGCTCCGCGTCGGACATTCGGTCGAATCCTTGATCTCCTGGATTATATATGTTAAGTCCAAAGACGCTGGATCTTGCTCTGTGTCGGACATCCGGTCGAAGCCTTGATCTCCCAGATTGTATCTGTTAAGTCCAAAGACGCTGAAACTTGCTCCGTATCGGACATCCGGTCGAAGCCTTGATCTCTCGGATCGTATCTGTTAAGTCTACAGACGATGGAGCTTGCTCCGCGTCGGACATCCGGTCGAAGCCTTAATCTCCCGGATTTTATCTGTTAAAGTCCAAAGATACTGGAGCTTGCTACGCGACGGACATCCGGTCGAATCCTTGATCTCCCGGATTATATATGTTAAGTCCAAAGACGCTGGATCTTGCTCTGTGTCGGACATCCGGTCGAAGCCTTGATCTCCCAGATTGTATCTGTTAAGTTCAAAGACGCTGGAGCTTACTCCGCGTCGGACATCCGGTCGAAGCCTTGATCTCCCGGATTGTATCTCTTATGTCCGAAGACGCCGGAGCTTGCTCCGCGTCGGACACCCGGTCGAAGCCTTGTTCTCCCGGATCGTATCTGTTAAGTCCAAAGACGTTGGAGCTTGCTCCGCGTCGGACATCCGGTCGAAGCCTTGATCTCCCGGATTGTATCGGTTAAGTCTAAAGACGCTGGAGCTTGCTCCGCGTCAGACATCCGGTCGAGTCCTTGATCTCCCGGATAGTATCTGTTAAGTGCAAAGACGCTTGAGCTTGCTCCGCGTCGGACATCCGGTCGAAGCCTTGATCTCCCGGATTGTATATGTTATGTCTAAAGACGCTGGAGCTTGCTCCGCGTCGGACATCCGGTCGAAACCTTGATCTCCCGGATTGTATATGTTAAGTCCAAAGATGCTGGAGCTTGCTTTGCGTCGGACATCCGGTCGAAGCCTTGATCTCCCGGATTGTATTTGTTAAGTACAAAGACGCTGGAGCTTGCTTCGTGTCGGACATCCGGTCGAAGCCTTGATCTCCCGGATTGTATCTGTTAAGTGCAAAGACGCTTGAGCTTGCTCCGTGTCGGACATCCGGTCGAAGCCTTGATCTCCCGGATTGTATCTCTTAAGTCCGAAGACGCTGGAGCTTGCTCCGCGTCGGACATCCGGTCGAAGCCTTGTTCTCCCGGATCGTATCTGTTAAGTCCAAAGACGTTGGAGCTTGCTCCGCGTCGGACATCCGATCGAAGCCTTGATCTCCCGGATTGTATCGGTTAAGTCTAAAGACGCCGGAGCTTGCTCCGCGTCGGACATCCGGTCGAATCCTTGATCTCCCGGATAGTATCTGTTAAGTGCAAAGACGCTTGAGCTTGCTCCGCGTCGGACATCCGGTCGAAGCCTTGATCTCCCGGATTGTATCTGTTAAGACCAAAGACGCTGGAACTTGCTCCGCATCGGACATCCGGTCGAAGCCTTGATCTCTCGGATTGTATCTGTTAAGTCTACAGACGATGGTGCTTGCTCCGCGTCGGACATCCGGTCGAAGCCTTAATCTCCCGGATGTTATCTGTTAAAGTCCAAAGATGCTGGAGCTTGCTCCGCGTCGGACATTCGGTCGAATCCTTGATCTCCCGGATTATATATGTTAAGTCCAAAGACGCTGGATCTTGCTCTGTGTCGGACATCCGGTCGAAGCCTTGATCTCCCAGATTGTATCTGTTAAGTCCAAAGACGCTGAAACTTGCTCCGTATCGGACATCCGGTCGAAGCCTTGATCTCTCGGATCGTATCTGTTAAGTCTACAGACGATGGAGCTTGCTCCGCGTCGGACATCCGGTCGAAGCCTTAATCTCCCGGATTTTATCTGTTAAAGTCCAAAGATACTGGAGCTTGCTACGCGACGGACATCCGGTCGAATCCTTGATCTCCCGGATTATATATGTTAAGTCCAAAGACGCTGGATCTTGCTCTGTGTCGGACATCCGGTCGAAGCCTTGATCTCCCAGATTGTATCTGTTAAGTCCAAAGACGCTGGAGCTTACTCCGCGTCGGACATCCGGTCGAAGCCTTGATCTCCCGGATTGTATCTCTTATGTCCGAAGACGCCGGAGCTTGCTCTGCGTCGGACATCCGGTCGAAGCCTTGTTCTCCCGGATCGTATCTGTTAAGTCCAAAGACGTTGGAGCTTGCTCCGCGTCGGACATCCGGTCGAAGCCTTGATCTCCCGGATTGTATCGGTTAAGTCTAAAGACGCTGGAGCTTGCTCCGCGTCAGACATCCGGTCGAGTCCTTGATCTCCCGGATAGTATCTGTTAAGTGCAAAGACGCTTGAGCTTGCTCCGCGTCGGACATCCGGTCGAAGCCTTGATCTCCCGGATTGTATATGTTATGTCTAAAGACGCTGGAGCTTGCTCCGCGTCGGACATCCGGTCGAAACCTTGATCTCCCGGATTGTATATGTTAAGTCCAAAGATGCTGGAGCTTGCTTTGCGTCGGACATCCGGTCGAAGCCTTGATCTCCCGGATTGTATTTGTTAAGTACAAAGACGCTGGAGCTTGCTTCGTGTCGGACATCCGGTCGAAGCCTTGATCTCCCGGATTGTATCTGTTAAGTGCAAAGACGCTTGAGCTTGCTCCGCGTCGGACATCCGGTCGAAGCCTTGATCTCCCGGATTGTATCTCTTAAGTCCGAAGACGCTGGAGCTTGCTCCGCGTCGGACATCCGGTCGAAGCCTTGTTCTCCCGGATCGTATCTGTTAAGTCCAAAGACGTTGGAGCTTGCTTCGCGTCGGACATTCGGTCGAAGCCTTGATCTCCCGAATTGTCTCGGTTAAGTCTAAAGACGCTGGAGCTTGGTCCGCGTCAGACATCCGTTCGAAGCCTTGATCTCCCGGAATGTATCTGTTAAGACCAAAGACGCTGGAACTTGCTCCGCATCGGACATCCGGTCGAAGCCTTGATCTCTCGGATTGTATCTGTTAAGTCTACAGACGACGGTGCTTGCTCCGCGTCGGACATCCGGTCGAAGCCTTAATCTCCCGGATGTTATCTGTTAAAGTCCAAAGATGCTGGAGCTTGCTCCGCGTCGGACATTCGGTCGAATCCTTGATCTCCCGGATTATATATGTTAAGTCCAAAGACGCTGGATCTTGCTCTGTGTCGGACATCCGGTCGAAGCCTTGATCTCCCAGATTGTATCTGTTAAGTCCAAAGACGCTGAAACTTGCTCCGTATCGGACATCCGGTCGAAGCCTTGATCTCTCGGATCGTATCTGTTAAGTCTACAGACGATGGATCTTGCTCCGCGTCGGACATCCGGTCGAAGCCTTAATCTCCCGGATTTTATCTGTTAAAGTCCAAAGATGCTGGAGCTTGCTCCGCGACGGACATCCGGTCGAATCCTTGATCTCCCGGATTATATATGTTAAGTCCAAAGACGCTGGATCTTGCTCTGTGTCGAACATCCGGTCGAAGCCTTGATCTCCCAGATTGTATCTGTTAAGTCCAAAGACGCTGGAGCTTACTCCGCGTCGGACATCCGGTCGAAGCCTTGATCTCCCGGATTGTATCTCTTATGTCCGAAGACGCCGGAGCTTGCTCCGCGTCGGACATCCGGTCGAAGCCTTGTTCTCCCGGATCGTATCTGTTAAGTCCAAAGACGTTGGAGCTTGCTCCGCGTCGGACATCCGATCGAAGCCTTGATCTCCCGGATTGTATCGGTTAAGTCTAAAGACGCCGGAGCTTGCTCCGCGTCGGACATCCGGTCGAATCCTTGATCTCCCGGATAGTATCTGTTAAGTGCAAATACGCTTGAGCTTGCTCCGCGTCGGACATCCGGTCGAAGCCTTGATCTCCCGGATTGTATATGTTAAGTCTAAAGACGCTGGAGCTTGCTCCGCGTCGGACATCCGGTCGAAGCCTTGTTCTCCCGGATCGTATCTGTTAAGTCCAAAGACGTTGGAGCTTGCTCCGCGTCGGACATCCGGTCGAAGCCTTGATCTCCCGGATTGTATCGGTTAAGTCTAAAGACGCTGGAGCTTGCTCCGCGTCAGACATCCGGTCGAGTCCTTGATCTCCCGGATAGTATCTGTTAAGTGCAAAGACGCTTGAGCTTGCTCCGCGTCGGACATCCGGTCGAAGCCTTGATCTCCCGGATTGTATATGTTATGTCTAAAGACACTGGAGCTTGCTCCGCGTCGGACATCCGGTCGAAACCTTGATCTCCCGGATTGTATATGTTAAGTCCAAAGATGCTGGAGCTTGCTCCGCGTCGGACATCCGGTCGAAGCCTTGATCTCCCGGATCGTATCGGTTAAGTCTAAAGACGCTGGAGCTTGCTCCAGCGTCTTTGGACTTTAACAGATACAAACCGGGAGATCAAGGCTTGGACCGGATGTCCGACGCAGAGCAAGCTCTAGCGTCTTTAGACTTAACCGATACAATCCGGGAGATCAAGGCTTCGACCGGATGTCCGACGCGGAGCAAGCTCCAACGTCTTTGGACTTAACAGATACGATCCGGGAGAACAAGGCTTCGACCGGATGTCCGACGCGGAGCAAGCTCCAGCGTCTTTAGACTTAACATATACAATCCGGGAGATCAAGGCTTCGACCGGATGTCCGACGCGGAGTAAGCTCCAGCGTCTTTTGGACTTAACAGATACAATCCGGGAGATCAAGGCTTCGACCGGATGTCCGATGCGGAGTAAGCTCTAACGTCTTTGGACTTAACAGATACAATCTGGGAGATCAAGGCTTCGACCTAATGTCCGACACAGAGCAAGCTCCAGCGTCTTTGGACTTTAACAGATACAAACCGGGAGATCAAGGCTTGGACCGGATGTCCGACGCAGAGCAAGCTCTAGCGTCTTTAGACTTAACCGATACAATCCGGGAGATCAAGGCTTCGACCGGATGTCCGACGCGGAGCAAGCTCCAACGTCTTTGGACTTAACAGATACGATCCGGGAGAACAAGGCTTCGACCGGATGTCCGACGCGGAGCAAGCTCCAGCGTCTTTAGACTTAACATATACAATCCGGGAGATCCGGTCGAAGCCTTGATCTCCCGGATTGGATCGGTTAAGTCTAAAGACGCTGGAGCTTGCTCCGCGTCGGACATCCGGTCGAATCCTTGATCTCCCGGATAGTATCTGTTAAGTGCAAAGACGCTTGAGCTTGCTCCGCGTCGGACATCCGGTCGAAGCCTTGATCTCCCGGATTGTATATGTTAAGTCTAAAGACGCTGGAGCTTGCTCCGCGTCGGACATCCGGTCGAAGCCTTGTTCTCCCGGATCGTATCTGTTAAGTCCAAAGACGTTGGAGCTTGCTCCGCGTCGGACATCCAGTCGAAGCCTTGATCTCCCGGATTGTATCGGTTAAGTCTAAAGACGCTAGAGCTTGCTCTGCGTCGGACATCCGGTCCAAGCCTTGATCTCCCGGTTTGTATCTGTTAAAGTCCAAAGACGCTGGAGCTTGCTCCGCGTCGGACATCCGGTCGAAGCCTTGATCTCCCGGATTGGTTCGGTTAAGTCTAAAGACGCTGGAGCTTGCTCCGCGTCGGACATCCGGTCGAATCCTTGATCTCCCGGATAGTATCTGTTAAGTGCAAAGACGCTAGAGCTTGCTCCGCGTCGGACATCCGGTCGAAGCCTTGATCTCCCGGATTGTATATGTTAAGTCTAAAGACGCTGGAGCTTGCTCCGCGTCGGACATCCGGTCGAAGCCTTGTTCTCCCGGATCGTATCTGTTAAGTCCAAAGACGTTGGAGCTTGCTCCGCGTCGGACATCCGGTCGAAGCCTTGATCTCCCGGATTGTATCGGTTAAGTCTAAAGACGCTAGAGCTTGCTCTGCGTCGGACATCCGGTCCAAGCCTTGATCTCCCGGATTGTATATGTTATGTCTAAAGACGCTGGAGCTTGCTCGGCGTCGGACATTCGGTCGAAACCTTGATCTCCCGGATTGTATATGTTAAGTCCAAAGATGCTGGAGCTTGCTTTGCGTCGGACATCCGGTCGAAGCCTTGATCTCCCGGATTGTATCTGTTAAGTGCAAAGACGCTTGAGCTTGCTCCGCGTCGGACATCCGGTCGAAGCCTTGATTTCCCGGATTGTATCTCTTAAGTCCGAAGACGCTGGAGCTTGCTCCGCGTCGGACATCCGGTCGAAGCCTTGTTCTCCCGGATCGTATCTGTTAAGTCCAAAGACGTTGGAGCTTGCTCCGCGTCGGACATCCAGTCGAAGCCTTGATCTCCCGGATTGTATCGGTTAAGTCTAAAGACGCTAGAGCTTGCTCTGCGTCGGACATCCGGTCCAAGCCTTGATCTCCCGGTTTGTATCTGTTAAAGTCCAAAGACGCTGGAGCTTGCTCCGCGTCGGACATCCGGTCGAAGCCTTGATCTCCCGGATTGTATATGTTAAGTCTAAAGACGCTGGAGCTTGCTCCGCGTCGGACATCCGGTCGAAGCCTTGTTCTCCCGGATCGTATCTGTTAAGTCCAAAGACGCTGGAGCTTACTCCGCGTCGGACATCCGGTCGAAGCCTTGATCTCCCGGATTGTATCTGTTAAGTCCAAAGACGTTGGAGCTTGCTCCGCGTCGGACATCCGGTCGAAGCCTTTATCTCCCGGATCGTATCGGTTAAGTCTAAAGACGCTAGAGCTTGCTCCGCGTCGGACATCCAGTCGAATCCTTGATCTCCCGGATAGTATCTGTTAAGTGCAAAGACGCTTGAGCTTGCTCCGCGTCGGACATCCGGTCGAAGCCTTGATCTCCCGGATTGTATATGTTATGTCTAAAGACGCTGGAGCTTGCTCGGCGTCGGACATTCGGTCGAAACCTTGATCTCCCGGATTGTATATGTTAAGTCCAAAGATGCTGGAGCTTGCTTTGCGTCGGACATCCGGTCGAAGCCTTGATCTCCCGGATTGTATCTGTTAAGTGCAAAGACGCTTGAGCTTGCTCCGCGTCGGACATCCGGTCGAAGCCTTGATCTCCCGGATTGTATATGTTATGTCTAAAGACGCTGGAGCTTGCTCGGCGTCGGACATTCGGTCGAAACCTTGATCTCCCGGATTGTATATGTTAAGTCCAAAGATGCTGGAGCTTGCTTTGCGTCGGACATCCGGTCGAAGCCTTGATCTCCCGGATTGTATCTGTTAAGTGCAAAGACGCTTGAGCTTGCTCCGCGTCGGACATCCGGTCGAAGCCTTGATCTCCCGGATTGTATCTCTTAAGTCCGAAGACGCTGGAGCTTGCTCCGCGTCGGACATCCGGTCAAAGCCTTGTTCTCCCGGATCGTATCTGTTAAGTCCAAAGACGTTGGAGCTTGCTCCGCGTCGGACATCCAGTCGAAGCCTTGATCTCCCGGATTGTATCGGTTAAGTCTAAAGACGCTAGAGCTTGCTCTGCGTCGGACATCCGGTCCAAGCCTTGATCTCCCGGTTTGTATCTGTTAAAGTCCAAAGACGCTGGAGCTTGCTCTGTGTCGGACATCCGGTCGAAGCCTTGATCTCCCAGATTGTATCTGTTAAGTCCAAAGACGTTGGAGCTTACTCCGCGTCGGACATCCGGTCGAAGCCTTGATCTCCCGGATTGTATCTGTTAAGTCCAAAAGACGCTGGAGCTTACTCCGCGTCGGACATCCGGTCGAAGCCTTGATCTCCCGGATTGTATCTGTTAAGTCCAAAGACGTTGGAGCTTGCTCCGCGTCGGACATCCGGTCGAAGCCTTGATCTCCCGGATTGGATCGGTTAAGTCTAAAGACGCTGGAGCTTGCTCCGCGTCGGACATCCGGTCGAATCCTTGATCTCCCGGATAGTATCTGTTAAGTGCAAAGACGCTTGAGCTTGCTCCGCGTCGGACATCCGGTCGAAGCCTTGATCTCCCGGATTGTATATGTTAAGTCTAAAGACGCTGGAGCTTGCTCCGCGTCGGACATCCGGTCGAAGCCTTGTTCTCCCGGATCGTATCTGTTAAGTCCAAAGACGTTGGAGCTTGCTCCGCGTCGGACATCCGGTCGAAGCCTTGATCTCCCGGATTGT
This sequence comes from Persicaria tinctoria, assembly GCA_037127255.1. Classification (NCBI taxonomy): domain Eukaryota; kingdom Viridiplantae; phylum Streptophyta; class Magnoliopsida; order Caryophyllales; family Polygonaceae; genus Persicaria; species Persicaria tinctoria. The sequence goes on along the minus strand of JBANSL010000004.1, from coordinate 32,733,934 downwards.
ATCGGTTAAGTCTAAAGACGCTAGAGCTTGCTCTGCGTCGGACATCCGGTCCAAGCCTTGATCTCCCGGTTTGTATCTGTTAAAGTCCAAAGACGCTGGAGCTTGCTCTGTGTCGGACATTAGGTCGAAGCCTTGATCTCCCAGATTGTATCTGTTAAGTCCAAAGACGTTAGAGCTTACTCCGCATCGGACATCCGGTCGAAGCCTTGATCTCCCGGATTGTATCTGTTAAGTCCAAAAGACGCTGGAGCTTACTCCGCGTCGGACATCCGGTCGAAGCCTTGATCTCCCGGATTGTATCTGTTAAGTCCAAAGACGTTGGAGCTTGCTCCGCGTCGGACATCCGGTCGAAGCCTTGATCTCCCGGATCGTATCGGTTAAGTCTAAAGACGCTGGAGCTTGCTCCGCGTCGGACATCCGGTCGAATCCTTGATCTCCCGGATAGTATCTGTTAAGTGCAAAGACGCTTGAGCTTGCTCCGCGTCGGACATCCGGTCGAAGCCTTGATCTCCCGGATTGTATATGTTAAGTCTAAAGACGCTGGAGCTTGCTCCGCGTCGGACATCCGGTCGAAGCCTTGTTCTCCCGGATCGTATCTGTTAAGTCCAAAGACGTTGGAGCTTGCTCCGCGTCGGACATCCGGTCGAAGCCTTGATCTCCCGAATTGTATCGGTTAAGTCTAAAGACGCTGGAGCTTGCTCCGCGTCGGACATCCGGTCGTATCCTTGATCTCCCGGATAGTATCTGTTAAGTGCAAAGACGCTTGATCTTGCTCCGCGTCGGACATCCGGTCGAAGCCTTGATCTCTTGGATTGTATATGTTATGTCTAAAGACGCTAGAGCTTGCTCCGCGTCGGACATCCGGTCGAAACCTTGATCTCCTGGATTGTATATGTTAAGTCCAAAGATGCTGGAGCTTGCTTTGCGTCGGACATCCGGTCGAAGCCTTGATCTCCCGGATTGTATCTGTTAAGTCCAAAGTCGTTGGAGCTTGCTCCGCGTCGGACATTCGGTCGAAGCGTTGATCTCCCGGATTGTATCTGTTAAGTGAAAAGACGCTTGAGCTTGCTCCGCGTCGGACATTCGGTCGAAGCCTTGTTCTCCCGGATCGTATCTGTTAAGTCCAAAGACGTTGGAGCTTGCTCCGCGTCGGACATCCGGTCGAAGCCTTGATCTCCCGGATTGTATCGGTTAAGTCTAAAGACGCTAGAGCTTGCTCTGCGTCGGACATCCGGTCCAAGCCTTGATCTCCCGGATTGTATATGTTATGTCTAAAGACGCTGGAGCTTGCTCGGCGTCGGACATTCGGTCGAAACCTTGATCTCCCGGATTGTATATGTTAAGTCCAAAGATGCTGGAGCTTGCTTTGCGTCGGACATCCGGTCGAAGCCTTGATCTCCCGGATTGTATCTGTTAAGTGCAAAGACGCTTGAGCTTGCTCCGCGTCGGACATCCGGTCGAAGCCTTGATTTCCCGGATTGTATCTCTTAAGTCCGAAGACGCTGGAGCTTGCTCCGCGTCGGACATCCGGTCGAAGCCTTGTTCTCCCGGATCGTATCTGTTAAGTCCAAAGACGTTGGAGCTTGCTCCGCGTCGGACATCCAGTCGAAGCCTTGATCTCCCGGATTGTATCGGTTAAGTCTAAAGACGCTAGAGCTTGCTCTGCGTCGGACATCCGGTCCAAGCCTTGATCTCCCGGTTTGTATCTGTTAAAGTCCAAAGACGCTGGAGCTTGCTCCGCGTCGGACATCCGGTCGAAGCCTTGATCTCCCGGATTGTATATGTTAAGTCTAAAGACGCTGGAGCTTGCTCCGCGTCGGACATCCGGTCGAAGCCTTGTTCTCCCGGATCGTATCTGTTAAGTCCAAAGACGCTGGAGCTTACTCCGCGTCGGACATCCGGTCGAAGCCTTGATCTCCCGGATTGTATCTGTTAAGTCCAAAGACGTTGGAGCTTGCTCCGCGTCGGACATCCGGTCGAAGCCTTGATCTCCCGGATCGTATCGGTTAAGTCTAAAGACGCTGGAGCTTGCTCCGCGTCGGACATCCAGTCGAATCCTTGATCTCCCGGATAGTATCTGTTAAGTGCAAAGACGCTTGAGCTTGCTCCGCGTCGGACATCCGGTCGAAGCCTTGATCTCCCGGATTGTATATGTTATGTCTAAAGACGCTGGAGCTTGCTCGGCGTCGGACATTCGGTCGAAACCTTGATCTCCCGGATTGTATATGTTAAGTCCAAAGATGCTGGAGCTTGCTTTGCGTCGGACATCCGGTCGAAGCCTTGATCTCCCGGATTGTATCTGTTAAGTGCAAAGACGCTTGAGCTTGCTCCGCGTCGGACATCCGGTCGAAACGTTGATCTCCCGGATTGTATATGTTATGTCTAAAGACGCTGGAGCTTGCTCGGCGTCGGACATTCGGTCGAAACCTTGATCTCCCGGATTGTATATGTTAAGTCCAAAGATGCTGGAGCTTGCTTTGCGTCGGACATCCGGTCGAAGCCTTGATCTCCCGGATTGTATCTGTTAAGTGCAAAGACGCTTGAGCTTGCTCCGCGTCGGACATCCGGTCGAAGCCTTGATCTCCCGGATTGTATCTCTTAAGTCCGAAGACGCTGGAGCTTGCTCCGCGTCGGACATCCGGTCAAAGCCTTGTTCTCCCGGATCGTATCTGTTAAGTCCAAAGACGTTGGAGCTTGCTCCGCGTCGTACATCCAGTCGAAGCCTTGATCTCCCGGATTGTATCGGTTAAGTCTAAAGACGCTAGAGCTTGCTCTGCGTCGGACATCCGGTCCAAGCCTTGATCTCCCGGTTTGTATCTGTTAAAGTCCAAAGACGCTGGAGCTTGCTCTGTGTCGGACATCCGGTCGAAGCCTTGATCTCCCAGATTGTATCTGTTAAGTCCAAAGACGTTGGAGCTTACTCCGCGTCGGACATCCGGTCGAAGCCTTGATCTCCCGGATTGTATCTGTTAAGTCCAAAAGACGCTGGAGCTTACTCCGCGTCGGACATCCGGTCGAAGCCTTGATCTCCCGGATTGTATCTGTTAAGTCCAAAGACGTTGGAGCTTGCTCCGCGTCGGACATCCGGTCGAAGCCTTGATCTCCCGGATTGGATCGGTTAAGTCTAAAGACGCTGGAGCTTGCTCCGCGTCGGACATCCGGTCGAATCCTTGATCTCCCGGATAGTATCTGTTAAGTGCAAAGACGCTTGAGCTTGCTCCGCGTCGGACATCCGGTCGAAGCCTTGATCTCCCGGATTGTATATGTTAAGTCTAAAGACGCTGGAGCTTGCTCCGCGTCGGACATCCGGTCGAAGCCTTGTTCTCCCGGATCGTATCTGTTAAGTCCAAAGACGTTGGAGCTTGCTCCGCGTCGGACATCCGGTCGAAGCCTTGATCTCCCGGATTGTATCGGTTAAGTCTAAAGACGCTAGAGCTTGCTCTGCGTCGGACATCCGGTCCAAGCCTTGATCTCCCGGTTTGTATCTGTTAAAGTCCAAAGACGCTGGAGCTTGCTCTGTGTCGGACATTAGGTCGAAGCCTTGATCTCCCAGATTGTATCTGTTAAGTCCAAAGACGTTAGAGCTTACTCCGCATCGGACATCCGGTCGAAGCCTTGATCTCCCGGATTGTATCTGTTAAGTCCAAAAGACGCTGGAGCTTACTCCGCGTCGGACATCCGGTCGAAGCCTTGATCTCCCGGATTGTATCTGTTAAGTCCAAAGACGTTGGAGCTTGCTCCGCGTCGGACATCCGGTCGAAGCCTTGATCTCCCGGATCGTATCGGTTAAGTCTAAAGACGCTGGAGCTTGCTCCGCGTCGGACATCCGGTCGAATCCTTGATCTCCCGGATAGTATCTGTTAAGTGCAAAGACGCTTGAGCTTGCTCCGCGTCGGACATCCGGTCGAAGCCTTGATCTCCCGGATTGTATATGTTAAGTCTAAAGACGCTGGAGCTTGCTCCGCGTCGGACATCCGGTCGAAGCCTTGTTCTCCCGGATCGTATCTGTTAAGTCCAAAGACGTTGGAGCTTGCTCCGCGTCGGACATCCGGTCGAAGCCTTGATCTCCCGAATTGTATCGGTTAAGTCTAAAGACGCTGGAGCTTGCTCCGCGTCGGACATCCGGTCGTATCCTTGATCTCCCGGATAGTATCTATTAAGTGCAAAGACGCTTGATCTTGCTCCGCGTCGGACATCCGGTCGAAGCCTTGATCTCTTGGATTGTATATGTTATGTCTAAAGACGCTAGAGCTTGCTCCGCGTCGGACATCCGGTCGAAACCTTGATCTCCCGGATTGTATATGTTAAGTCCAAAGATGCTGGAGCTTGCTTTGCGTCGGACATCCGGTCGAAGCCTTGATCTCCCGGATTGTATTTGTTAAGTCCAAAGTCGTTGGAGCTTGCTCCGCGTCGGACATTCGGTCAAAGCGTTGATCTCCCGGATTGTATCTGTTAAGTGAAAAGACGCTTGAGCTTGCTCCGCGTCGGACATCCGGTCGAAGCCTTGATCTCCCGGATTGTATCTGTTAAGTGCAAAGACGCTTGAGCTTGCTCCGCGTCGGACATCCGGTCGAAGCGTTGATCTCCCGGATTGTATATGTTATGTCTAAAGACGCTGGAGCTTGCTCGGCGTCGGACATTCGGTCGAAACCTTGATCTCCCGGATTGTATATGTTAAGTCCAAAGATGCTGGAGCTTGCTTTGCGTCGGACATCCGGTCGAAGCCTTGATCTCCCGGATTGTATCTGTTAAGTGCAAAGACGCTTGAGCTTGCTCCGCGTCGGACATCCGGTCGAAGCCTTGATCTCCCGGATTGTATCTCTTAAGTCCGAAGACGCTGGAGCTTGCTCCGCGTCGGACATCCGGTCAAAGCCTTGTTCTCCCGGATCGTATCTGTTAAGTCCAAAGACGTTGGAGCTTGCTCCGCGTCGGACATCCAGTCGAAGCCTTGATCTCCCGGATTGTATCGGTTAAGTCTAAAGACGCTAGAGCTTGCTCTGCGTCGGACATCCGGTCCAAGCCTTGATCTCCCGGTTTGTATCTGTTAAAGTCCAAAGACGCTGGAGCTTGCTCTGTGTCGGACATCCGGTCGAAGCCTTGATCTCCCAGATTGTATCTGTTAAGTCCAAAGACGTTGGAGCTTACTCCGCGTCGGACATCCGGTCGAAGCCTTGATCTCCCGGATTGTATCTGTTAAGTCCAAAAGACGCTGGAGCTTACTCCGCGTCGGACATCCGGTCGAAGCCTTGATCTCCCGGATTGTATCTGTTAAGTCCAAAGACGTTGGAGCTTGCTCCGCGTCGGACATCCGGTCGAAGCCTTGATCTCCCGGATTGGATCGGTTAAGTCTAAAGACGCTGGAGCTTGCTCCGCGTCGGACATCCGGTCGAATCCTTGATCTCCCGGATAGTATCTGTTAAGTGCAAAGACGCTTGAGCTTGCTCCGCGTCGGACATCCGGTCGAAGCCTTGATCTCCCGGATTGTATATGTTAAGTCTAAAGACGCTGGAGCTTGCTCCGCGTCGGACATCCGGTCGAAGCCTTGTTCTCCCGGATCGTATCTGTTAAGTCCAAAGACGTTGGAGCTTGCTCCGCGTCGGACATCCGGTCGAAGCCTTGATCTCCCGGATTGTATCGGTTAAGTCTAAAGACGCTAGAGCTTGCTCTGCGTCGGACATCCGGTCCAAGCCTTGATCTCCCGGTTTGTATCTGTTAAAGTCCAAAGACGCTGGAGCTTGCTCTGTGTCGGACATTAGGTCGAAGCCTTGATCTCCCAGATTGTATCTGTTAAGTCCAAAGACGTTAGAGCTTACTCCGCATCGGACATCCGGTCGAAGCCTTGATCTCCCGGATTGTATCTGTTAAGTCCAAAAGACGCTGGAGCTTACTCCGCGTCGGACATCCGGTCGAAGCCTTGATCTCCCGGATTGTATCTGTTAAGTCCAAAGACGTTGGAGCTTGCTCCGCGTCGGACATCCGGTCGAAGCCTTGATCTCCCGGATCGTATCGGTTAAGTCTAAAGACGCTGGAGCTTGCTCCGCGTCGGACATCCGGTCGAATCCTTGATCTCCCGGATAGTATCTGTTAAGTGCAAAGACGCTTGAGCTTGCTCCGCGTCGGACATCCGGTCGAAGCCTTGATCTCCCGGATTGTATATGTTAAGTCTAAAGACGCTGGAGCTTGCTCCGCGTCGGACATCCGGTCGAAGCCTTGTTCTCCCGGATCGTATCTGTTAAGTCCAAAGACGTTGGAGCTTGCTCCGCGTCGGACATCCGGTCGAAGCCTTGATCTCCCGAATTGTATCGGTTAAGTCTAAAGACGCTGGAGCTTGCTCCGCGTCGGACATCCGGTCGTATCCTTGATCTCCCGGATAGTATCTGTTAAGTGCAAAGACGCTTGATCTTGCTCCGCGTCGGACATCCGGTCGAAGCCTTGATCTCTTGGATTGTATATGTTATGTCTAAAGACGCTAGAGCTTGCTCCGCGTCGGACATCCGGTCGAAACCTTGATCTCCCGGATTGTATATGTTAAGTCCAAAGATGCTGGAGCTTGCTTTGCGTCGGACATCCGGTCGAAGCCTTGATCTCCCGGATTGTATTTGTTAAGTCCAAAGTCGTTGGAGCTTGCTCCGCGTCGGACATTCGGTCGAAGCGTTGATCTCCCGGATTGTATCTGTTAAGTGAAAAGACGCTTGAGCTTGCTCCGCGTCGGACATCCGGTCGAAGCCTTGATCTCCTGGATTGTATCTGTTAAGTCCAAAGATGTTGGAGCTTACTCTGCGTCGGACATCCGGTCGAAGCCTTGATCTCCCGGATTGTACCTGTTAAAGTCCAAAGACGCTGGAGCTTGCTCTGTGTCGGACATCCGGTCGAAGCCTTGATCTCCCAGATTGTATCTGTTAAGTCCAAAGACGTTGGAGCTTACTCCGCGTCGGACATCTGGTCGAATCCTTGATCTCCCGGATTGTATCTGTTAAGTCCAAAAGACGCTGGATCTTACTCCGCGTCCGACATCCGGTCGAAGCCTTGATCTCCCGGATTGTATCTGTTAAGTCCAAAGACGCTGGAACTTGCTCCGCATCGGACATCCGGTCGAAGCCTTGATCTCTCGGATAGTATCTGTTAAGTGCAAAGACGCTTGAGCTTGCTCCGCGTCGGACATCCGGTCGAAGCCTTGATCTCTTGGATTGTATATGTTATGTCTAAAGACGCTAGAGCTTGCTCCGCGTCGGACATCCGGTCGAAACCTTGATCTCCCGGATTGTATATGTTAAGTCCAAAGATGCTGGAGCTTGCTTTGCGTCGGACATCCGGTCGAAGCCTTGATCTCCCGGATTGTATCTGTTAAGTCCAAAGTCGTTGGAGCTTGCTCCGCGTCGGACATTCGGTCGAAGCGTTGATCTCCCGGATTGTATCTGTTAAGTGCAAAGACGCTTGAGCTTGCTCCGCGTCGTACATCCGGTCGAAGCCTTGATCTCCTGGATTGTATCTGTTAAGTCCAAAGATGTTGGAGCTTACTCTGCGTCGGACATCCGGTCGAAGCCTTGATCTCCCGGATTGTACCTGTTAAAGTCCAAAGACGCTGGAGCTTGCTCTGTGTCGGACATCCGGTCGAAGCCTTGATCTCCCAGATTGTATCTGTTAAGTCCAAAGACGTTGGAGCTTACTCCGCGTCGGACATCTGGTCGAAGCCTTGATCTCCCGGATTGTATCTGTTAAGTCCAAAAGACACTGGAGCTTACTCCGCGTCCGATATCCGGTCGAAGCCTTGATCTCCCGGATTGTATCTGTTAAGTCCAAAGACGTTGGAGCTTGCTCCGCGTCGGACATTCGGTCGAAGCCTTGATCTCCCGAATTGTATCGGTTAAGTCTAAAGACGCTGGAGCTTGGTCCGCGTCGGACATCCGTTCGAAGCCTTGATCTCCCGGATTGTATCTGTTAAGTCCAAAGACGCTGGAACTTGCTCCGTATCGGACATCCGGTCGAAGCCTTGATCTCTCGGATTGTATCTGTTAAGTCTACAGACGAGGGAGCTTGCTCCGCGTCGGACATCCGGTCGAAGCCTTAATCTCCCGGATTTTATGTGTTAAAGTCCAAAGATGCTGGAGCTTGCTCCGCGTCGGACATCCGGTCGCATCCTTGATCTCCCGGATTATATATGTTAAGTCCAAAGACGCTGGATCTTGCTCTGTGACGGACATCCGGTCGAAGCCTTGATCTCCCAGATTGTATCTGTTAAGTCCAAAGACGCTGGAGCTTACTCCGCATCGGACATCCGGTCGAAGCCTTGATCTCCCGGATTGTATCTCTTAAGTCCGAAGACGCTGGAGCTTGCTCCGCGTCGGACATCCGGTCGAAGCCTTGATCTCCCGGATTGTATATGTTAAGTCTAAAGACGCTGGAGCTTGCTCTGCGTCGGACATCCGGTGGAAGCCTTGTTCTCCCGGATCGTATCGGTTAAGTCCAAAGACGTTGGCGCTTGCTCCGCGTCGGACATCCGGTCGAAGCCTTGATCTCCCGGATTGTATCGGTTAAGTCTAAAGACGCTGGAGCTTTCTCCGCGTTGGACATCCGGTCGAATCCTTGATCTCCCGGATAGTATCTGTTAAGTGCAAAGACGCTTGAGCTTGCTCCGCGTTGGACATCCGGTCGAAGCCTTGATCTCCCGGATTGTATATGTTATGTCTAAAGACGCTGGAGCTTGCTCCGCGTCGGACATCCGGTCGAAACCTTGATCTCCCGGATTGTATATGTTAAGTCCAAAGATGCTGGAGCTTGCTTTGCGTCGGACATCCGGTCGAAGCCTTGATCTCCCGGATTGTATTTGTTAAGTACAAAGACGCTGGAGCTTGCTTCGTGTCGGACATCCGGTCGAAGCCTTGATCTCCCGGATTGTATCTGTTAAGTGCAGAGACGCTTGAGCTTGCTCCGCGTCGGACATCCGGTCGAAGCCTTGATCTCCCGGATTGTATCTGTTAAGTCCAAAGATGTTGGAGCTTGCTCTGCGTCGGACATCCGGTCCAAGCCTTGATCTCCCGGATTGTATCTGTTAAAGTCCAAAGACGCTGGAGCTTGCTCTGTGGCGGACATCCGGTCGAAGCCTTGATCTCCCAGATTGTATCTGTTAAGTCCAAAGACGTTGGAGCTTACTCCGCGTCGGACATTTGGTCGAAGCCTTAATCTCCCGGATTGTATCTGTTAAGTCCAAAAGACGCTGGAGCTTACTCCGCGTCGGACATCCGGTCGAAGCCTTGATCTCCCGGATTGTATCTGTTGAGTCCAAAGACGTTGGAGCTTGCTCCGCGTCGGACATTCGGTCGAAGCCTTGATCTCCCGAATTGTATCGGTTAAGTCTAAAGACGCTGAAGCTTGGTCCGCGTCGGACATCCGTTCGAAGCCTTGATCTCCCGGATTGTATCTGTTAAGTCCAAAGACGCTGGAACTTGCTCCGCATCGGACATCCGGTCGAAGCCTTGATCTCTCGGATTGTATCTGTTAAGTCTACAGATGATGGAGCTTGCTCCGCGTCGGACATCCGGTCGAAGCCTTAATCTCCCGGATTTTATGTGTTAAAGTCCAAAGATGCTGGAGCTTGCTCCGCGTCGGACATCCGGTCGAATCCTTGATCTCCCGGATTATATATGTTAAGTCCAAAGACGTTGGATCTTGCTCTGTGTCGGACATCCGGTCGAAGCCTTGATCTCCCATATTGTATCTGTTAAGTCCAAAGACGCTGGAGCTTACTCCGCGTCGGACATCCGGTCGAAGCCTTGATCTCCCGGATTGTATCTCTTAAGTCCGAAGACGCTGGAGCTTGCTCCGCGTCGGCCATCCGGTCGAAGCCTTGTTCTCCCGGATCGTATCTATTAAGTCCAAAGACGTTGGAGCTTGCTCCGCGTCGGACATTCGGTCGAAGCCTTGATCTCCCGAATTGTATCGGTTAAGTCTAAAGACGCTGGAGCTTGGTCCGCGTCGGACATCCGTTCGAAGCCTTGATCTCCCGGATTGTATCTGTTAAGTCCAAAGACGCTGGAACTTGCTCCGCATCGGACATCCGGTCGAAGCCTTGATCTCTCGGATTGTATCTGTTAAGTCTACAGACGATGGAGCTTGCTCCGCGTCGGACATCCGGTCGAAGCCTTAATCTCTCGGATGTTATCTGTTAAAGTCCAAAGATGTTGGAGCTTGCTCCGCGTCGGACATCCGGTCGAATCCTTGATCTCCCGGATTATATATGTTAAGTCCAAAGACGCTGGATCTTGCTCTGTGTCGGACATCCGGTCGAAGCCTTGATCTCCCAGATTGTATCTGTTAAGTCCAAAGACGCTGAAACTTGCTCCGTATCGGACATCCGGTCGAAGCCTTGATCTCTCGGATCGTATCTGTTAAGTCTACAGACGATGGAGCTTGCTCCGCGTCGGACATCCGGTCGAAGCCTTAATCTCCCGGATTTTATCTGTTAAAGTCCAAAGATGCTGGAGCTTGCTCCGCATCGGACATCCGGTCGAATCCTTGATCTCCCAGATTGTATCTGTTAAGTCCAAAGACGTTGGAGCTTGCTCCGCGTCGGACATCCGATCGAAGCCTTGATCTCCCGGATTGTATCTCTTAAGTCCGAAGACGCTGGAGCTTGCTCCGCGTCGGACATCCGGTCGAAGCCTTGATCTCCCGGATTGTATCGGTTAAGTCTAAAGACGCTGGAGCTTGCTCCGCGTCGGACATCCGGTCGAATCCTTGATCTCCCGGATAGTATCTGTTAAGTGCAAAGACGCTTGAGCTTGCTCCGCGTCGGACATCCGGTCGAAGCCTTGATCTCCCGGATTGTATATGTTAAGTCTAAAGACGCTGGAGCTTGCTCCGCGTCGGACATCCGGTCGAAGCCTTGTTCTCCCGGATCGTATCTGTTAAGTCCAAAGACGTTGGAGCTTGCTCCGCGTCGGACATCCGGTCGAAGCCTTGATCTCCCGGATTCTATCGGTTAAGTCTAAAGACGCTGGAGCTTGCTCCGCATCGGACATCCGGTCGAATCCTTGATCTCCCGGATAGTATCTGTTAAGTGCAAAGACGCTTGAGCTTGCTCCGCGTCGGACATCCGGTCGAAGCCTTGATCTCCCGGATTGTATATGTTATGTCTAAAGACGCTGGAGCATGCTTTGCGTCGGACATCCGGTCGAAGCCTTGATCTCCCGGATTGTATTTGTTAAGTACAAAGACGCTGGAGCTTGCTTCGTGTCGGACATCCGGTCGAAGCCTTGATCTCCCAGATTGTATGTGTTAAGTGCAAAGACGCTTGAGCTTGCTCCGCGTCGGACATCCGGTCGAAGCCTTGATCTCCCGGATTGTATCTGTTAAGTCCAAAGATGTTGGAGCTTGCTCTGCGTCGGACATCCGGTCGAAGCTTTGATCTCCCGGATTGTATCTGTTAAAGTCCAAAGACGCTGGAGCTTGCTCTGTGTCGGACATCCGGTCGAAGCCTTGATCTCCCCGATTGTATCTGTTAAGTCCAAAGACGTTGGAGCTTACTCCGCGTCGGACATCTGGTCGAAGCCTTGATCTCCCGGATATTATCTGTTAAGTGCAAAGACGCTTGAGCTTGCTCCGCGTCGGACATCCGGTCGAAGCCTTGATCTCCCGGATTGTATATGTTATGTCTAATGACGCTAGAGCTTGCTACGCGTCGGACATCCGGTCGAAACCTTGATCTCCCGGATTGTATATGTTAAGTCCAAAGATGCTGGAGCTTGCTTTGCGTCGGACATCCGGTCGAAGCCTTGATCTCCCGGATTGTATTTGTTAAGTACAAAGACGCTGAAGCTTGCTTCGTGTCGGACATCCGGTCGAAGCCTTGATCTCCCGGATTGTATCTGTTAAGTGCAAAGACGCTTGAGCTTGCTCCGCGTCGGACATCCGGTCGAAGGCTTGATCTCCCGGATTGTATCTGTTAAGTCCAAAGATGTTAGAGCTTGCTCTGCGTCGGACATCCGGTCGAAGCCTTGATCTCCCGGATTGTACCTATTAAAGTCCAAAGACGCTGGCGCTTGCTCTGTGTCGGACATCCGGTCGATGCCTTGATCTCCCAGATTGTATCTGTTAAGTCCAAAGACGTTGGAGCTTACTCCGCGTCGGACATCTGGTCGAAGCCTTGATCTCCCGGATTGTATCTGTTAAGTCCAAAAGATGCTGGAGCTTACTCCGCCTCGGACATCCGGTCGAAGCCTTGATCTCCCGGATTGTATCTGTTAAGTCCAAAGACGTTGGAGCTTGCTCCGCGTCGGACATTCGGTCGAAGCCTTGATCTCCCGAATTGTATCGGTTAAGTCTAAAGACGCTGGAGCTTGGTAAGCGTCGGACATCCGTTCGAAGCCTTGATCTCCCGGATTGTATCTGTTAAGTCCAAAGACGCTGGAACTTGCTCCGTATCGGACATCCGGTCGAAGCCTTGATCTCTCGGATTGTATCTGTTAAGTCTACAGACGATGGAGCTTGCTCCGCGTCGGACATCTGGTCGAAGCCTTAATCTCCCGGATTTTATCTGTTAAAGTCCAAAGATGCTGGAGCTTGCTCCGCGTCGGACATCCGGTCGAATCCTTGATCTCTCGGATTATATATGTTAAGTCCAAAGACGCTGGATCTTGCTCTGTGTCGGACATCCAGTCGAAGCCTTGATCTCCCAGATTGTATCTGTTAAGTCCAAAGACGCTTGAGCTTACTCCGCGTCGGACATCCGGTCGAAGCCTTGATCTCCCGGATTGTATCTCTTAAGTCCGAAGACGCTGGAGCTTGCTCCGCGTCGGACATCCGGTCGAAGCCTTGATCTCCCGGATTGTATCGGTTAAGTCTAAAGACGCTGGAGCTTGCTCCGCGTCGGACATCCGGTCGAATCCTTGATCTCCCGGATAGTATGTGTTAAGTGCAAAGACGCTTGAGCTTGCTCCGCGTCGGACATCCGGTCGAAGCCTTGATCTCCCGGATTGTATATGTAAAGTCTAAAGACGCTGGAGCTTGCTCCGCGTCGGACATCCGGTCGAAGCCTTGTTCTCCCGGATCGTATCTGTTAAGTCCAAAGACGTTGGAGCTTGCTCCGCGTCGGACATCCGGTCGAAGCCTTGATCTCCCGGATTGTATCGGTTAAGTCTAAAGACGCTGGAGCTTGCTCCGCGTTGGACATCTGGTTGAATCCTTGATCTCCCGGATAGTATCTGTTAAGTGCAAAGACGCTTGAGCTTGCTCCGCGTCGGACATCCGGTCGAAGCCTTGATCTCCCGGATTGTATATGTTATGTCTAAAGACGCTGAAGCTTGCTTCGCGTCGGACATCCGGTCGAAACCTTGATCTCCCAGATTGTATATGTTAAGTCCAAAGATGTTGGAGCTTGCTTTGCGTCGGACATCCGGTCGAAGCCTTGATCTCCCGGATTGTATTTGTTAAGTACAAAGACGCTGGAGCTTTCTTCGTGTCGGACATCCGGTCGAAGCCTTGATCTCCCGGATTGTATCTGTTAAGTGCAAAGACGCTTGAGCTTGCTCCGCGTCGGACATCCGGTCGAAGCCTTGATCTCCCGGATTGTATCTGTTAAGTCCAAAGATGTTGGAGCTTGCTCTGCGTCGGACATCCGGTCGAAGCCTTGATCTCCCGGATTGTATCTGTTAAAGTCCAAAGACGCTGGAGCTTGCTCTGTGTCGGACATCCGGTCGAAGCCTTGATCTCCCAGATTGCATCTGTTAAGTCCAAAGACGTTAGAGCTTACTCCGCGTCGGACATCTGGTCGAAGCCTTGATCTCCCGGATTGTATCTGTTAAGTCCAAAAGACGCTGGAGCTTACTCCGTGTCGGACATCCGGTCGAAGCCTTGATCTCCCGGATTGTATCTGTTAAGTCCAAAGATGTTGGAGCTTGCTCTGCGTCGGACATCCGGTCGAAGCTTTGATCTCCCGGATTGTATCTGTTAAAGTCCAAAGACGCTGGAGCTTGCTCTGTGTCGGACATCCGGTCGAAGCCTTGATCTCCCCGATTGTATCTGTTAAGTCCAAAGACGTTGGAGCTTACTCCGCGTCGGACATCTGGTCGAAGCCTTGATCTCCCGGATAGTATCTGTTAAGTGCAAAGACGCTTGAGCTTGCTCCGCGTCGGACATCCGGTCGAAGCCTTGATCTCCCGGATTGTATATGTTATGTCTAATGACGCTAGAGCTTGCTACGCGTCGGACATCCGGTCGAAACCTTGATCTCCCGGATTGTATATGTTAAGTCCAAAGATGCTGGAGCTTGCTTTGCGTCGGACATCCGGTCGAAGCCTTGATCTCCCGGATTGTATTTGTTAAGTACAAAGACGCTGAAGCTTGCTTCGTGTCGGACATCCGGTCGAAGCCTTGATCTCCCGGATTGTATCTGTTAAGTGCAAAGACGCTTGAGCTTGCTCCGCGTCGGACATCCGGTCGAAGGCTTGATCTCCCGGATTGTATCTGTTAAGTCCAAAGATGTTAGAGCTTGCTCTGCGTCGGACATCCGGTCGAAGCCTTGATCTCCCGGATTGTACCTATTAAAGTCCAAAGACGCTGGAGCTTGCTCTGTGTCGGACATCCGGTCGAAGCCTTGATCTCCCAGATTGTATCTGTTAAGTCCAAAGACGTTGGAGCTTACTCCGCGTCGGACATCTGGTCGAAGCCTTGATCTCCCGGATTGTATCTGTTAAGTCCAAAAGATGCTGGAGCTTACTCCGCCTCGGACATCCGGTCGAAGCCTTGATCTCCCGGATTGTATCTGTTAAGTCCAAAGACGTTGGAGCTTGCTCCGCGTCGGACATTCGGTCGAAGCCTTGATCTCCCGAATTGTATCGGTTAAGTCTAAAGACGCTGGAGCTTGGTAAGCGTCGGACATCCGTTCGAAGCCTTGATCTCCCGGATTGTATCTGTTAAGTCCAAAGACGCTGGAACTTGCTCCGTATCGGTCATCCGGTCGAAGCCTTGATCTCTCGGATTGTATCTGTTAAGTCTACAGACGATGGAGCTTGCTCCGCGTCGGACATCTGGTCGAAGCCTTAATCTCCCGGATTTTATCTGTTAAAGTCCAAAGATGCTGGAGCTTGCTCCGCGTCGGACATCCGGTCGAATCCTTGATCTCTCGGATTATATATGTTAAGTCCAAAGACGCTGGATCTTGCTCTGTGTCGGACATCCAGTCGAAGCCTTGATCTCCCAGATTGTATCTGTTAAGTCCAAAGACGCTTGAGCTTACTCCGCGTCGGACATCCGGTCGAAGCCTTGATCTCCCGGATTGTATCTCTTAAGTCCGAAGACGCTGGAGCTTGCTCCGCGTCGGACATCCGGTCGAAGCCTTGATCTCCCGGATTGTATCGGTTAAGTCTAAAGACGCTGGAGCTTGCTCCGCGTCGGACATCCGGTCGAATCCTTGATCTCCCGGATAGTATCTGTTAAGTGCAAAGACGCTTGAGCTTGCTCCGCGTCGGACATCCGGTCGAAGCCTTGATCTCCCGGATTGTATATGTTAAGTCTAAAGACGCTGGAGCTTGCTCCGCGTCGGACATCCGGTCGAAGCCTTGTTCTCCCGGATCGTATCTGTTAAGTCCAAAGACGCTTGAGCTTACTCCGCGTCGGACATCCGGTCGAAGCCTTGATCTCCCGGATTGTATCTCTTAAGTCCGAAGACGCTGGAGCTTGCTCCGCGTCGGACATCCGGTCGAAGCCTTGATCTCCCGGATTGTATCGGTTAAGTCTAAAGACGCTGGAGCTTGCTCCGCGTCGGACATCCGGTCGAATCCTTGATCTCCCGGATAGTATCTGTTAAGTGCAAAGACGCTTGAGCTTGCTCCGCGTCGGACATCCGGTCGAAGCCTTGATCTCCCAGATTGCATCTGTTAAGTCCAAAGACGTTAGAGCTTACTCCGCGTCGGACATCTGGTCGAAGCCTTGATCTCCCGGATTGTATCTGTTAAGTCCAAAAGACGCTGGAGCTTACTCCGCGTCGGACATCCGGTCGAAGTCTTGATCTCCCGGATTGTATCTGTTAAGTCCAAAGACGTTGGAGCTTGCTCCGCGTCGGACATTCGGTCGAAGCCTTGTTCTCCCGAATTGTATCGGTTAAGTCTAAAGACGCTGGAGCTTGGTCCGCGTCGGACATCCGTTCGAAGCCTTGATCTCCCGGATTGTATCTGTTAAGTCCAAAGACGCTGGAACTTGCTCCGCATCGGACATCCGGTCGAAGCCTTGATCTCTCGGATTGTATCTGTTAAGTCTACAGATGATGGAGCTTGCTCCGCGTCGGACATCCGGTCGAAGCCTTAATCTCCCGGATTTTATCTGTTAAAGTCCAAAGATGCTAGAGCTTGCTCCGCGTCGGACATCCGGTCGAATCCTTAATCTCCCGGATTATATATGTTAAGTCCAAAGACGCTGGATCTTGCTCTGTGTCGGACATCCGGTCGAAGCCTTGATCTCCCAGATTGTATCTGTTAAGTCCAAAGACGCTGGAGCTTACTCCGCGTCGGACATCCGGTCGAAGCCTTGATCTCTCGGATTGTATCTCTTAAGTCCGAAGACGCTGGAGCTTGCTCCGCTTCGGACATCCGGTCGAAGCCTTGTTCTCCCGGATCGTATCTGTTAAGTCCAAAGACGTTGGAGCTTGCTCCGCGTCGGACATTCGGTCGAAGCCTTGATCTCCCGAATTGTATCGGTTAAGTCTAAAGACGCTGGAGCTTGGTCCGCGTCGGACATCCGTTCGACGCCTTGATCTCCCGGATTGTATCTGTTAAGTCCAAAGACGCTGGAACTTGCTCCGCATCGGACATCCGGTCGAAGCCTTGATCTCTCGGATTGTATCTGTTAAGTCTACAGATGATGGAGCTTGCTCCGCGTCGGACATCCGGTCGAAGCCTTAATCTCCCGGATTTTATCTGTTAAAGTCCAAAGATGCTAGAGCTTGCTCCGCGTCGGACATCCGGTCGAATCCTTAATCTCCCGGATTATATATGTTAAGTCCAAAGACGCTGGATCTTGCTCTGTGTCGGACATCCGGTCGAAGCCTTGATCTCCCAGATTGTATCTGTTAAGTCCAAAGACGCTGGAGCTTACTCCGCGTCGGACATCCGGTCGAAGCCTTGATCTCCCGGATTGTATCTCTTAAGTCCGAAGACGCTGGAGCTTGCTCCGCGTCGGACATCCGGTCGAAGCCTTGATCTCCATGATTGTATCGGTTAAGTCTAAAGACGCTGGAGCTTGCTCCGCGTCGGACATCCGGTCGAATCCTTGATCTCCCGGATAGTATCTGTTAAGTGCAAAGACGCTTGAGCTTGCTCCGCGTCGGACATCCGGTCGAAGCCTTGATCTCCCGGATTGTATATGTTAAGTCTAAAGACGCTGGAGCTTGCTCCGCGTCGGACATCCGGTCGAAGCCTTGTTCTCCCGGATCGTATCTGTTAAGTCCAAAGACGTTGGAGCTTGCTCCGCGTCGGACATCCGGTCGAAGCCTTGATCTCCCGGATTCTATCGGTTAAGTCTAAAGACGCTGGAGCTTGCTCCGCATCGGACATCCGGTCGAATCCTTGATCTCCCGGATAGTATCTGTTAAGTGCAAAGACGCTTGAGCTTGCTCCGCGTCGGACATCCGGTCGAAGCCTTGATCTCCCGGATTGTATATGTTATGTCTAAAGACGCTGGAGCATGCTTTGCGTCGGACATCCGGTCGAAGCCTTGATCTCCCGGATTGTATTTGTTAAGTACAAAGACGCTGGAGCTTGCTTCGTGTCGGACATCCGGTCGAAGCCTTGATCTCCCGGATTGTATGTGTTAAGTGCAAAGACGCTTGAGCTTGCTCCGCGTCGGACATCCGGTCGAAGCCTTGATCTCCCGGATTGTATCTGTTAAGTCCAAAGATGTTGGAGCTTGCTCTGCGTCGGACATCCGGTCGAAGCTTTGATCTCCCGGATTGTATCTGTTAAAGTCCAAAGACGCTGGAGCTTGCTCTGTGTCGGACATCCGGTCGAAGCCTTGATCTCCCCGATTGTATCTGTTAAGTCCAAAGACGTTGGAGCTTACTCCGCGTCGGACATCTGGTCGAAGCCTTGATCTCCCGGATATTATCTGTTAAGTGCAAAGACGCTTGAGCTTGCTCCGCGTCGGACATCCGGTCGAAGCCTTGATCTCCCGGATTGTATATGTTATGTCTAATGACGCTAGAGCTTGCTACGCGTCGGACATCCGGTCGAAACCTTGATCTCCCGGATTGTATATGTTAAGTCCAAAGATGCTGGAGCTTGCTTTGCGTCGGAGATCCGGTCGAAGCCTTGATCTCCCGGATTGTATTTGTTAAGTACAAAGACGCTGAAGCTTGCTTCGTGTCGGACATCCGGTCGAAGCCTTGATCTCCCGGATTGTATCTGTTAAGTGCAAAGACGCTTGAGCTTGCTCCGCGTCGGACATCCGGTCGAAGGCTTGATCTCCTGGATTGTATCTGTTAAGTCCAAAGATGTTAGAGCTTGCTCTGCGTCGGACATCCGGTCGAAGCCTTGATCTCCCGGATTGTACCTATTAAAGTCCAAAGACGCTGGCGCTTGCTCTGTGTCGGACATCCGGTCGAAGCCTTGATCTCCCAGATTGTATCTGTTAAGTCCAAAGACGTTGGAGCTTACTCCGCGTCGGACATCTGGTCGAAGCCTTGATCTCCCGGATTGTATCTGTTAAGTCCAAAAGATGCTGGAGCTTACTCCGCCTCGGACATCCGGTCGAAGCCTTGATCTCCCGGATTGTATCTGTTAAGTCCAAAGACGTTGGAGCTTGCTCCGCGTCGGACATTCGGTCAAAGCCTTGATCTCCCGAATTGTATCGGTTAAGTCTAAAGACGCTGGAGCTTGGTAAGCGTCGGACATCCGTTCGAAGCCTTGATCTCCCGGATTGTATCTGTTAAGTCCAAAGACGCTGGAACTTGCTCCGTATCGGACATCCGGTCGAAGCCTTGATCTCTCGGATTGTATCTGTTAAGTCTACAGACGATGGAGCTTGCTCCGCGTCGGACATCTGGTCGAAGCCTTAATCTCCCGGATTTTATCTGTTAAAGTCCAAAGATGCTGGAGCTTGCTCCGCGTCGGACATCCGGTCGAATCCTTGATCTCTCGGATTATATATGTTAAGTCTAAAGACGCTGGATCTTGCTCTGTGTCGGACATCCAGTCGAAGCCTTGATCTCCCAGATTGTATCTTTTAAGTCCAAAGACGCTTGAGCTTACTCCGCGTCGGACATCCGGTCGAAGCCTTGATCTCCCGGATTGTATCTCTTAAGTCCGAAGACGCTGGAGCTTGCTCCGCGTCGGACATCCGGTCGAAGCCTTGATCTCCCGGATTGTATCGGTTAAGTCTAAAGACGCTGGAGCTTGCTCCGCGTCGGACATCCGGTCGAATCCTTGATCTCCCGGATAGTATCTGTTAAGTGCAAAGACGCTTGAGCTTGCTCCGCGTCGGACATCCGGTCGAAGCCTTGATCTCCCGGATTGTATATGTTAAGTCTAAAGACGCTGGAGCTTGCTCCGCGTCGGACATCCGGTCGAAGCCTTGTTCTCCCGGATCGTATCTGTTAAGTCCAAAGACGTTGGAGCTTGCTCCGCGTCGGACATCCGGTCGAAGCCTTGATCTCCCGAATTGTATCGGTTAAGTCTAAAGACGCTGGAGCTTGCTCCGCGTTGGACATCTGGTTGAATCCTTGATCTCCCGGATAGTATCTGTTAAGTGCAAAGACGCTTGAGCTTGCTCCGCGTCGGACATCCGGTCGAAGCCTTGATCTCCCGGATTGTATATGTTATGTCTAAAGACGCTGAAGCTTGCTTCGCGTCGGACATCCGGTCGAAACCTTGATCTCCCAGATTGTATATGTTAAGTCCAAAGATGTTGGAGCTTGCTTTGCGTCGGACATCCGGTCGAAGCCTTGATCTCCCGGATTGTATTTGTTAAGTACAAAGATGCTGGAGCTTTCTTCGTGTCGGACATCCGGTCGAAGCCTTGATCTCCCGGATTGTATCTGTTAAGTGCAAAGACGCTTGAGCTTGCTCCGCGTCGGACATCCGGTCGAAGCCTTGATCTCCCGGATTGTATCTGTTAAGTCCAAAGATGTTGGAGCTTGCTCTGCGTCGGACATCCGGTCGAAGCCTTGATCTCCCGGATTGTATCTGTTAAAGTCCAAAGACGCTGGAGCTTGCTCTGTGTCGGACATCCGGTCGAAGCCTTGATCTCCCAGATTGCATCTGTTAAGTCCAAAGACGTTAGAGCTTACTCCGCGTCGGACATCTGGTCGAAGCCTTGATCTCCCGGATTGTATCTGTTAAGTCCAAAAGACGCTGGAGCTTACTCCGTGTCGGACATCCAGTCGAAGCCTTGATCTCCCGGATTGTATCTGTTAAGTCCAAAGATGTTGGAGCTTGCTCTGCGTCGGACATCCGGTCGAAGCTTTGATCTCCCGGATTGTATCTGTTAAAGTCCAAAGACGCTGGAGCTTGCTCTGTGTCGGACATCCGGTCGAAGCCTTGATCTCCCCGATTGTATCTGTTAAGTCCAAAGACGTTGGAGCTTACTCCGCGTCGGACATCTGGTCGAAGCCTTGATCTCCCGGATAGTATCTGTTAAGTGCAAAGACGCTTGAGCTTGCTCCGCGTCGGACATCCGGTCGAAGCCTTGATCTCCCGGATTGTATATGTTATGTCTAATGACGCTAGAGCTTGCTACGCGTCGGACATCCGGTCGAAACCTTGATCTCCCGGATTGTATATGTTAAGTCCAAAGATGCTGGAGCTTGCTTTGCGTCGGACATCCGGTCGAAGCCTTGATCTCCCGGATTGTATTTGTTAAGTACAAAGACGCTGAAGCTTGCTTCGTGTCGGACATCCGGTCGAAGCCTTGATCTCCCGGATTGTATCTGTTAAGTGCAAAGACGCTTGAGCTTGCTCCGCGTCGGACATCCGGTCGAAGGCTTGATCTCCCGGATTGTATCTGTTAAGTCCAAAGATGTTAGAGCTTGCTCTGCGTCGGACATCCGGTCGAAGCCTTGATCTCCCGGATTGTACCTATTAAAGTCCAAAGACGCTGGAGCTTGCTCTGTGTCGGACATCCGGTCGAAGCCTTGATCTCCCAGATTGTATCTGTTAAGTCCAAAGACGTTGGAGCTTACTCCGCGTCGGACATCTGGTCGAAGCCTTGATCTCCCGGATTGTATCTGTTAAGTCCAAAAGATGCTGGAGCTTACTCCGCCTCGGACATCCGGTCGAAGCCTTGATCTCCCGGATTGTATCTGTTAAGTCCAAAGACGTTGGAGCTTGCTCCGCGTCGGACATTCGGTCGAAGCCTTGATCTCCCGAATTGTATCGGTTAAGTCTAAAGACGCTGGAGCTTGGTAAGCGTCGGACATCCGTTCGAAGCCTTGATCTCCCGGATTGTATCTGTTAAGTCCAAAGACGCTGGAACTTGCTCCGTATCGGACATCCGGTCGAAGCCTTGATCTCTCGGATTGTATCTGTTAAGTCTACAGACGATGGAGCTTGCTCCGCGTCGGACATCTGGTCGAAGCCTTAATCTCCCGGATTTTATCTGTTAAAGTCCAAAGATGCTGGAGCTTGCTCCGCGTCGGACATCCGGTCGAATCCTTGATCTCTCGGATTATATATGTTAAGTCCAAAGACGCTGGATCTTGCTCTGTGTCGGACATCCAGTCGAAGCCTTGATCTCCCAGATTGTATCTGTTAAGTCCAAAGACGCTTGAGCTTACTCCGCGTCGGACATCCGGTCGAAGCCTTGATCTCCCGGATTGTATCTCTTAAGTCCGAAGACGCTGGAGCTTGCTCCGCGTCGGACATCCGGTCGAAGCCTTGATCTCCCGGATTGTATCGGTTAAGTCTAAAGACGCTGGAGCTTGCTCCGCGTCGGACATCCGGTCGAATCCTTGATCTCCCGGATAGTATCTGTTAAGTGCAAAGACGCTTGAGCTTGCTCCGCGTCGGACATCCGGTCGAAGCCTTGATCTCCCGGATTGTATATGTTAAGTCTAAAGACGCTGGAGCTTGCTCCGCGTCGGACATCCGGTCGAAGCCTTGTTCTCCCGGATCGTATCTGTTAAGTCCAAAGACGCTTGAGCTTACTCCGCGTCGGACATCCGGTCGAAGCCTTGATCTCCCGGATTGTATCTCTTAAGTCCGAAGACGCTGGAGCTTGCTCCGCGTCGGACATCCGGTCGAAGCCTTGATCTCCCGGATTGTATCGGTTAAGTCTAAAGACGCTGGAGCTTGCTCCGCGTCGGACATCCGGTCGAATCCTTGATCTCCCGGATAGTATCTGTTAAGTGCAAAGACGCTTGAGCTTGCTCCGCGTCGGACATCCGGTCGAAGCCTTGATCTCCCAGATTGCATCTGTTAAGTCCAAAGACGTTAGAGCTTACTCCGCGTCGGACATCTGGTCGAAGCCTTGATCTCCCGGATTGTATCTGTTAAGTCCAAAAGACGCTGGAGCTTACTCCGCGTCGGACATCCGGTCGAAGTCTTGATCTCCCGGATTGTATCTGTTAAGTCCAAAGACGTTGGAGCTTGCTCCGCGTCGGACATTCGGTCGAAGCCTTGTTCTCCCGAATTGTATCGGTTAAGTCTAAAGACGCTGGAGCTTGGTCCGCGTCGGACATCCGTTCGAAGCCTGATCTCCCGGATTGTATCTGTTAAGTCCAAAGACGCTGGAACTTGCTCCGCATCGGACATCCGGTCGAAGCCTTGATCTCTCGGATTGTATCTGTTAAGTCTACAGATGATGGAGCTTGCTCCGCGTCGGACATCCGGTCGAAGCCTTAATCTCCCGGATTTTATCTGTTAAAGTCCAAAGATGCTAGAGCTTGCTCCGCGTCGGACATCCGGTCGAATCCTTAATCTCCCGGATTATATATGTTAAGTCCAAAGACGCTGGATCTTGCTCTGTGTCGGACATCCGGTCGAAGCCTTGATCTCCCAGATTGTATCTGTTAAGTCCAAAGACGCTGGAGCTTACTCCGCGTCGGACATCCGGTCGAAGCCTTGATCTCTCGGATTGTATCTCTTAAGTCCGAAGACGCTGGAGCTTGCTCCGCTTCGGACATCCGGTCGAAGCCTTGTTCTCCCGGATCGTATCTGTTAAGTCCAAAGACGTTGGAGCTTGCTCCGCGTCGGACATTCGGTCGAAGCCTTGATCTCCCGAATTGTATCGGTTAAGTCTAAAGGCGCTGGAGCTTGGTCCGCGTCGGACATCCGTTCGACGCCTTGATCTCCTGGATTGTATCTGTTAAGTCCAAAGACGCTGGAACTTGCTCCGCATCGGACATCCGGTCGAAGCCTTGATCTCTCGGATTGTATCTGTTAAGTCTACAGATGATGGAGCTTGCTCCGCGTCGGACATCCGGTCGAAGCCTTAATCTCCCGGATTTTATCTGTTAAAGTCCAAAGATGCTAGAGCTTGCTCCGCGTCGGACATCCGGTCGAATCCTTAATCTCCCGGATTATATATGTTAAGTCCAAAGACGCTGGATCTTGCTCTGTGTCGGACATCCGGTCGAAGCCTTGATCTCCCAGATTGTATCTGTTAAGTCCAAAGACGCTGGAGCTTACTCCGCGTCGGACATCCGGTCGAAGCCTTGATCTCCCGGATTGTATCTCTTAAGTCCGAAGACGCTGGAGCTTGCTCCGCGTCGGACATCCGGTCGAAGCCTTGATCTCCCGGATTGTATCTCTTAAGTCCGAAGACGCTGGAGCTTGCTCCGCTTCGGACATCCGGTCGAAGCCTTGTTCTCCCGGATCGTATCTGTTAAGTCCAAAGACGTTGGAGCTTGCTCCGCGTCGGACATTCGGTCGAAGCCTTGATCTCCCGAATTGTATCGGTTAAGTCTAAAGGCGCTGGAGCTTGGTCCGCGTCGGACATCCGTTCGACGCCTTGATCTCCTGGATTGTATCTGTTAAGTCCAAAGACGCTGGAACTTGCTCCGCATCGGACATCCGGTCGAAGCCTTGATCTCTCGGATTGTATCTGTTAAGTCTACAGATGATGGAGCTTGCTCCGCGTCGGACATCCGGTCGAAGCCTTAATCTCCCGGATTTTATCTGTTAAAGTCCAAAGATGCTAGAGCTTGCTCCGCGTCGGACATCCGGTCGAATCCTTAATCTCCCGGATTATATATGTTAAGTCCAAAGACGCTGGATCTTGCTCTGTGTCGGACATCCGGTCGAAGCCTTGATCTCCCAGATTGTATCTGTTAAGTCCAAAGACGCTGGAGCTTACTCCGCGTCGGACATCCGGTCGAAGCCTTGATCTCCCGGATTGTATCTCTTAAGTCCGAAGACGCTGGAGCTTGCTCCGCGTCGGACATCCGGTCGAAGCCTTGTTCTCCCGGATCGTATCTGTTAAGTCCAAAGACGTTGGAGCTTGCTCCGCGTCGGACATTCGGTCGAAGCCTTGATCTCCCGAATTGTATCGGTTAAGTCTAAAGACGCTGGAGCTTGGTCCGCGTCGGACATCCGTTCGACGCCTTGATCTCCCGGATTGTATCTGTTAAGTCCAAAGACGCTGGAACTTGCTCCGCATCGGACATCCGGTCGAAGCCTTGATCTCTCGGATTGTATCTGTTAAGTCTACAGACGATAGAGCTTGCTCCGCGTCGGACATCCGGTCGAAGCCTTAATCTCTCGGATTTTATCTGTTAAAGTCCAAAGATGCTGGAGCTTGCTCCGCGTCGGACATCCGGTCAAATCCTTGATCTCCCGGATTATATATGTTAAGTCCAAAGACGCTGGATCTTGCTCTGTGTCGGACATCTGGTCGAAGCCTTGATCTCCCAGATTGTATCTGTTAAGTCCAAAGACGCTGGAACTTGCTCCGTATCGGACATCCGGTCGAAGCCTTGATCTCTCGGATTGTATCTGTTAAGTCTACAGACGATGGAGCTTGCTCCGCGTCGGACATCCGGTCGAAGCCTTAATCTCCCGGATTTTATCTGTTAAAGTCCAAAGATGTTGGAGCTTGCTCCGCGTCGGACATCCGGTCGAATCCTTGATCTCCCGGATTATATATGTTAAGTCCAAAGACGCTGGATCTTGCTCTGTGTCGGACATCCGGTCGAATCCTTGATCTCCCAGATTGTATCTGTTAAGTCCAAAGACGCCGGAGCTTACTCCGCGTCGGACATCCGGTCGAAGCCTTGATCTCCCGGATTGTATCTCTTAAGTCCGAAGACGCTGGAGCTTGCTCCGCGTCGGACATCCGGTCGAAGCCTTGTTCTCCCGGATCGTATCTGTTAAGTCCAAAGACGTTGGAGCTTGCTCCGCGTCGGACATTCGGTCGAAGCCTTGATCTCCCGAATTGTATCAGTTAAGTCTAAAGACGCTGGAGCTTGGTCCGCGTCGGACATCCGTTCGACGCCTTGATCTCCCGGATTGTATCTGTTAAGTCCAAAGACGCTGGAACTTGCTCCGCATCGGACATCCGGTCGAAGCCTTGATCTCTCGGATTGTATCTGTTAAGTCTACAGACGATGGAGCTTGCTCCGCGTCGGACATCCGGTCGAAGCCTTAATCTCCCGGATTTTATCTGTTAAAGTCCAAAGATGCTGGAGCTTGCTCCGCGTTGGACATCCGGTCAAATCCTTGATCTCCCGGATTATATATGTTAAGTCCAAAGACGCTGGATCTTGCTCTGTGTCGGACATCCGGTCGAAGCCTTGATCTCCCAGATTGTATCTGTTAAGTCCAAAGACGCTGGAACTTGCTCCGTATCGGACATCCGGTCGAAGCCTTGATCTCTCGGATTGTATCTGTTAAGTCTACAGACGATGGAGCTTGCTCCGCGTCGGACATCCGGTCGAAGCCTTAATCTCCCGGATTTTATCTGTTAAAGTCCAAAGATGTTGGAGCTTGCTCCGCGTCGGACATCCGGTCGAATCCTTGATCTCCCGGATTATATATGTTAAGTCCAAAGACGCTGGATCTTGCTCTGTGTCGGACATCCGGTCGAATCCTTGATCTCCCAGATTGTATCTGTTAAGTCCAAAGACGCCGGAGCTTACTCCGCGTCGGACATCCGGTCGAAGCCTTGATCTCCCGGATTGTATCTCTTATGTCCGAAGACGCTGGAGCTTGCTCCGCGTCGGACATCCGGTCGAAGCCTTGTTCTCCCGGATCGTATCTGTTAAGTCCAAAGACGTTGGAGCTTGCTCCGCGTCGGACATTCGGTCGAAGCCTTGATCTCCCGAATTGTATCGGTTAAGTCTAAAGACGCTGGAGCTTGGTCCGCGTCGGACATCCGTTCGACGCCTTGATCTCCCGGATTGTATCTGTTAAGTCCAAAGACGCTGGAACTTGCTCCGCATCGGACATCCGGTCGAAGCCTTGATCTCTCGGATTGTATCTGTTAAGTCTACAGACGATGGAGCTTGCTCCGCGTCGGACATCCGGTCGAAGCCTTAATCTCCCGGATTTTATCTGTTAAAGTCCAAAGATGCTGGAGCTTGCTCCGCGTCGGACATCCGGTCAAATCCTTGATCTCCCGGATTATATATGTTAAGTCCAAAGACGCTGGATCTTGCTCTGTGTCGGGCATCCGGTCGAAGCCTTGATCTCCCAGATTGTATCTGTTAAGTCCAAAGACGCTGGAACTTGCTCCGTATCGGACATCCGGTCGAAGCCTTGATCTCTCGGATTGTATCTGTTAAGTCTACAGACGATGGAGCTTGCTCCGCGTCGGACATCCGGTCGAAGCCTTAATCTCCCGGATTTTATCTGTTAAAGTCCAAAGATGTTGGAGCTTGCTCCGCGTCGGACATCCGGTCGAATCCTTGATCTCCCGGATTATATATGTTAAGTCCAAAGACGCTGGATCTTGCTCTGTGTCGGACATCCGGTCGAATCCTTGATCTCCCAGATTGTATCTGTTAAGTCCAAAGACGCCGGAGCTTACTCCGCGTCGGACATCCGGTCGAAGCCTTGATCTCCCGGATTGTATCTCTTAAGTCCGAAGACGCTGGAGCTTGCTCCGCGTCGGACATCCGGTCGAAGCCTTGTTCTCCCGGATCGTATCTGTTAAGTCCAAAGACGTTGGAGCTTGCTCCGCGTCGGACATTCGGTCGAAGCCTTGATCTCCCGAATTGTATCAGTTAAGTCTAAAGACGCTGGAGCTTGGTCCGCGTCGGACATCCGTTCGAAGCCTTGATCTCCCGGATTGTATCTGTTAAGTCCAAAGACGCTGGAACTTGCTCCGCATCGGACATCCGGTCGAAGCCTTGATCTCTCGGATTGTATTTGTTAAGTCTACAGACGATGGAGCTTGCTCCGCGTCGGACATCCGGTCGAAGCCTTAATCTCCCGGATTTGATCTGTTAAAGTCCAAAGAGGCTGGAGCTTGCTCCGCGTCGGACATCCGGTCAAATCCTTGATCTCCCGGATTATATATGTTAAGTCCAAAGACGCTGGATCTTGCTCTGTGTCGGACATCCGGTCGAAGCCTTGATCTCCCAGATTGTATTTGTTAAGTCCAAAGACGCTGGAACTTGCTCCGTATCGGACATTCGGTCGAAGCCTTGATCTCTCGGATTGTATCTGTTACGTCTACAGACGATGGAGCTTGCTCCGCGTCGGACATCCGGTCGAAGCCTTAATCTCCCGGATTTTATGTGTTAAAGTCCAAAGATGCTGGAGCTTGCTCCGCGTCGGACATCCGGTCGAATCCTTGATCTCCCGGATTATATATGTTAAGTCCAAAGACGCTGGATCTTGCTCTGTGACGGACATCCGGTCGAAGCCTTGATCTCCCAGATTGTATCTGTTAAGTCCAAAGACGCTGGAGCTTACTCCGCGTCGGACATCCGGTCGAAGCCTTGATCTCCCGGATTGTATCTCTTAAGTCCGAAGACGCTAGAGCTTGCTCCGCGTCGGACATCCGGTCGAAGCCTTGATCTCCCGGATTGTATACGTTAAGTCTAAAGACGCTGGAGCTTGCTCTGCGTCGGACATCCGGTGGAAGCCTTGTTCTCCCGGATCGTATCTGTTAAGTCCAAAGACGTTGGCGCTTGCTCTGCGTCGGACATCCGGTCGAAGCCTTGATCTCCCGGATTGTATCGGTTAAGTCTAAAGACGCTGGAGCTTGCTCCGCGTCGGATATCCGGTCGAATCCTTGATCTCCCGGATAGTATCTGTTAAGTGCAAAGACGCTTGAGCTTGCTCCGCGTCGGACATCCGGTCGAAGCCTTGATCTCCCGGATTGTATATGTTATGTCTAAAGACGTTGGAGCTTGCTCCGCGTCGGACATCCGGTCGAAACCTTGATCTCCCGGATTGTATATGTTAAGTCCAAAGATGCTGGAGCTTGCTTTGCGTCGGACATCCGGTCGAAGCCTTGATCTCCCGGATTGTATTTGTTAAGTACAAAGACGCTGGAGCTTGCTTCGTGTCGGACATCCGGTCGAAGCCTTGATCTCCCGGATTGTATCTGTTAAGTGCAGAGACGCTTGAGCTTGCTCCGCGTCGGACATCCGGTCGAAGCCTTGATCTCCCGGATTGTATCTGTTAAGTCCAAAGATGTTGGAGCTTGCTCTGCGTCGGACATCCGGTCCAAGCCTTGATCTCCCGGATTGTATCTGTTAAAGTCCAAAGACGCTGGAGCTTGCTCTGTGGCGGACATCCGGTCGAAGCCTTGATCTCCCATATTGTATCTGTTAAGTCCAAAGACGTTGGAGCTTACTCCGCGTCGGACATCTGGTCGAAGCCTTAATCTCCCGGATTGTATCTGTTAAGTCCAAAAGACGCTGGAGCTTACTCCGCGTCGGACATCCGGTCGAAGCCTTGATCTCCCGGATTGTATCTGTTGAGTCCAAAGACGTTGGAGCTTGCTCCGCGTCGGACATTCGGTCGAAGACTTGATCTCCCGAATTGTATCGGTTAAGTCGAAAGACGCTGGAGCTTGGTCCGCGTCGGACATCCGTTCGAAGCCTTGATCTCCCGGATTGTATCTGTTAAGTCCAAAGACGCTGGAACTTGCTCCGCATCGGACATCCGGTCGAAGCCTTGATCTCTCGGATTGTATCTGTTAAGTCTACAGATGATGGAGCTTGCTCCGCGTCGGACATCCGGTCGAAGCCTTAATCTCCCGGATTTTATCTATTAAAGTCCAAAGATGCTGGAGCTTGCTCCGCGTCGGACATCCGGTCGAATCCTTGATCTCCCGGATTATATATGTTAAGTCCAAAGACGTTGGATCTTGCTCTGTGTCGGACATCCGGTCGAAGCCTTGATCTCCCATATTGTATCAGTTAAGTCCAAAGACGCTGGAGCTTACTCCGCGTCGGACATCCGGTCGAAGCCTTGATCTCCCGGATTGTATCTCTTAAGTCCGAAGACGCTGGAGCTTGCTCCGCGTCGGACATCCGGTCGAAGCCTTGTTCTCCTGGATCGTATCTATTAAGTCCAAAGACGTTGGAGCTTGCTCCGCGTCGGACATTCGGTCGAAGCCTTGATCTCCCGAATTGTATCGGTTAAGTCTAAAGACCCTGGAGCTTGGTCCGCGTCGGACATCCGTTCGAAGCCTTGATCTCCCGGATTGTATATGTTAAGTCCAAAGACGCTGGAACTTGCTCCGCATCGGACATCCGGTCGAAGCCTTGATCTCTCGGATTGTATCTGTTAAGTCTACAGACGATGGAGCTTGCTCCGCGTCGGACATCCGGTCGAAGCCTTAATCTCTCGGATGTTATTTGTTAAAGTCCAAAGATGCTGGAGCTTGCTCCGCGTCGGACATCCGGTCGAATCCTTGATCTCCCGGATTATATATGTTAAGTCCAAAGACACTGGATCTTGCTCTGTGTCGGACATCCGGTCGAAGCCTTGATCTCCCAGATTGTATCTGTTAAGTCCAAAGACGCTGAAACTTGCTCCGTATCGGACATCCGGTCGAAGCCTTGATCTCTCGGATCGTATCTGTTAAGTCTACAGACGATGGAGCTTGCTCCGCGTCGGACATCCGGTCGAAGCCTTAATCTCCCGGATTTTATCTGTTAAAGTCCAAAGATGCTGGAGCTTGCTCCGCATCGGACATCCGGTCGAATCCTTGATCTCCCGGATTATATATGTTAAGTCCAAAGACGCTAGATCTTGCTCTGTGTCGGACATCCGGTCGAAGCCTTGATCTCCCAGATTGTATCTGTTAAGTCCAAAGACGCTGGAGCTTACTCCGCGTCGGACATCCGGTCGAAGCCTTGATCTCCCGGATTGTATCTCTTATGTCCGAAGACGCCGGAGCTTGCTCTCCGTTGGACATCCGGTCGAAGCCTTGTTCTCCCGGATCGTATCTGTTAAGTCCAAAGACGTTGGAGCTTGCTCCGCGTCGGACATCCGATCGAAGCCTTGATCTCCCGGATTGTATCGGTTAAGTCTAAAGACGCCGGAGCTTGCTCCGCGTCGGACATCCGGTCGAATCCTTGATCTCCCGGATAGTATCTGTTAAGTGCAAAGACGCTTGAGCTTGCTCCGCATCGGACATCTGGTCGAAGCCTTGATCTCCCGGATTGTATATGTTAAGTCTAAAGACGCTGGAGCTTGCTCCACGTCGGACATCTGGTCGAAGCCTTGTTCTCCCGGATCGTATCTGTTAAGTCCAAAGACGTTGGAGCTTGCTCCGCGTCGGACATCCGGTCGAAGCCTTGATCTCCCGGATTCTATCGGTTAAGTCTAAAGACGCTGGAGCTTGCTCCGCATCGGACATCCGGTCGAATCCTTGATCTCCCGGATAGTATCTGTTAAGTGCAAAGACGCTTGAGCTTGCTCCGCGTCGGACATCCGGTCGAAGCCTTGATCTCCCGGATTGTATATGTTATGTCTAAAGACGCTGGAGCTTGCTTTGCGTCGGACATCCGGTCGAAGCCTTGATCTCCCGGATTGTATTTGTTAAGTACAAAGACGCTGGAGCTTGCTTCGTGTCGGACATCCGGTCGAAGCCTTGATCTCCCGGATTGTATGTGTTAAGTGCAAAGACGCTTGAGCTTGCTCCGCGTCGGACATCCGGTCGAAGCCTTGATCTCCCGGATTGTATCTGTTAAGTCCAAAGATGTTGGAGCTTGCTCTGCGTCGGACATCCGGTCGAAGCTTTGATCTCCCGGATTGTATCTGTTAAAGTCCAAAGACGCTGGAGCTTGCTCTGTGTCGGACATCCGGTCGAAGCCTTGATCTCCCCGATTGTATCTGTTAAGTCCAAAGACGTTGGAGCTTACTCCGCGTCGGACATCTGGTCGAAGCCTTGATCTCCCGGATAGTATCTGTTAAGTGCAAAGACGCTTGAGCTTGCTCCGCGTCGGACATCCGGTCGAAGCCTTGATCTCCCGGATTGTATATGTTATGTCTAATGACGCTAGAGCTTGCTACGCGTCGGACATCCGGTCGAAACCTTGATCTCCCGGATTGTATATGTTAAGTCCAAAGATGCTGGAGCTTGCTTTGCGTCGGACATCCGGTCGAAGCCTTGATCTCCCGGATTGTATTTGTTAAGTACAATGACGCTGAAGCTTGCTTCGTGTCGGACATCCGGTCGAAGCCTTGATCTCCCGGATTGTATCTGTTAAGTGCAAAGACGCTTGAGCTTGCTCCGCGTCGGACATCCGGTCGAAGGCTTGATCTCCCGGATTGTATCTGTTAAGTCCAAAGATGTTAGAGCTTGCTCTGCGTCGGACATCCGGTCGAAGCCTTGATCTCCCGGATTGTACCTGTTAAAGTCCAAAGACGCTGGAGCTTGCTCTGTGTCGGACATCCGGTCGAAGCCTTGATCTCCCAGATTGTATCTGTTAAGTCCAAAGACGTTGGAGCTTACTCCGCGTCGGACATCTGGTCGAAGCCTTGATCTCCCGGATTGTATCTGTTAAGTCCAAAAGATGCTGGAGCTTACTCCGCGTCGGACATCCGGTCGAAGCCTTGATCTCCCGGATTGTATCTGTTAAGTCCAAAGACGTTGGAGCTTGCTCCGCGTCGGACATTCGGTCGAAGCCTTGATCTCCCGAATTGTATCGGTTAAGTCTAAAGACGCTGGAGCTTGGTAAGCGTCGGACATCCGTTCGAAGCCTTGATCTCCCGGATTGTATCTGTTAAGTCCAAAGACGCTGGAACTTGCTCCGTATCGGACATCCGGTCGAAGCCTTGATCTCTCGGATTGTATCTGTTAATTCTACAGACGATGGAGCTTGCTCCGCGTCGGACATCCGGTCGAAGCCTTAATCTCCCGGATTTTATCTGTTAAAGTCCAAAGATGCTGGAGCTTGCTCCGCGTCGGACATCCGGTCGAATCCTTGATCTCTCGGATTATATATGTTAAGTCCAAAGACGCTGGATCTTGCTCTGTGTCGGACATCCGGTCGAAGCCTTGATCTCCCAGATTGTATCTGTTAAGTCCAAAGACGCTTGAGCTTACTCCGCGTCGGACATCCGGTCGAAGCCTTGATCTCCCGGATTGTATCTCTTAAGTCCGAAGACGCTGGAGCTTGCTCCGCGTCGGACATCCGGTCAAAGCCTTGTTCTCCCGGATCGTATCTGTTAAGTCCAAAGACGTTGGAGCTTGCTCCGCGTCGGACATCCGGTCGAAGCCTTGATCTCCCGGATTGTATCGGTTAAGTCTAAAGACGCTGGAGCTTGCTCCGCGTCGGACATCCGGTCGAATCCTTGATCTCCCGGATAGTATCTATTAAGTGCAAAGACGCTTGAGCTTGCTCCGCGTCGGACATCCGGTCGAAGCCTTGATCTCCCGGATTGTATATGTTATGTCTAAAGACGCTGGAGCTTGCTCCGCGTCGGACATCCGGTCGAAACCTTGATCTCCCGGATTGTATATGTTAAGTCCAAAGATGCTGGAGCTTGCTTTGCGTCGGACATCCGGTCGAAGCCTTGATCTCCCGGATTGTATTTGTTAAGTACAAAGACGCTGGAGCTTGCTTCGTGTCGGACATCCGGTCGAAGCCTTGATCTCCCGGATTGTATCTGTTAAGTGCAGAGACGCTTGAGCTTGCTCCGCGTCGGACATCCGGTCGAAGCCTTGATCTCCCGGATTGTATCTGTTAAGTCCAAAGATGCTGGAGCTTGCTCTGCGTCGGACATCCGGTCCAAGCCTTGATCTCCCGGATTGTATCTGTTAAAGTCCAAAGACGCTGGAGCTTGCTCTGTGGCGGACATCCGGTCGAAGCCTTGATCTCCCATATTGTATCTGTTAAGTCCAAAGACGTTGGAGCTTACTCCGCGTCGGACATCTGGTCGAAGCCTTAATCTCCCGGATTGTATCTGTTAAGTCCAAAAGACGCTGGAGCTTACTCCGCGTCGGACATCCGGTCGAAGCCTTGATCTCCCGGATTGTATCTGTTGAGTCCAAAGACGCTGGAGCTTGCTCTGTGGCGGACATCCGGTCGAAGCCTTGATCTCCCATATTGTATCTGTTAAGTCCAAAGACGCTGGAATTTGCTCCGCATCGGACATCCGGTCGAAGCCTTGATCTCTCGGATTGTATCTGTTAAGTCTACAGACGATGGAGCTTGCTCCGCGTCGGACATCCGGTCGAAGCCTTAATCTCCTGGATTTTATCTGTTAAAGTCCAAAGATGCTGGAGCTTGCTCCGCGTCGGACATCCGGTCGAATCCTTGATCTCTCGGATTATATATGTTAAGTCCAAAGACGCTGGATCTTGCTCTGTTTCGGACATCCGGTCGAAGCCTTGATCTCCCAGATTGTATCTGTTAAGTCCAAAGACGCTTGAGCTTACTCCGCGTCGGACATCCGGTCGAAGCCTTGATCTCCCGGATTGTATCTCTTAAGTCCGAAGACGCTGGAGCTTGCTCCGCGTCGGACATCCGGTCGAAGCCTTGTTCTCCCGGATCGTATCTGTTAAGTCCAAAGACGTTGGAGCTTGCTCCGCGTCGGACATCCGGTCGAAGCCTTGATCTCCCGGATTGTATCGGTTAAGTCTAAAGACGCTGGAGCTTGCTACGCGTCGGACATCCGGTCGAATCCTTGATCTCCCGGATAGTATCTATTAAGTGCAAAGACGCTTGAGCTTGCTCCGCGTCGGACATCCGGTCGAAGCCTTGATCTCCCGGATTGTATATGTTATGTCTAAAGACGCTGGAGCTTGCTCCGCGTCGGACATCCGGTCGAAACCTTGATCTCCCGGATTGTATATGTTAAGTCCAAAGATGCTGGAGCTTGCTTTGCGTCGGACATCCGGTCGAAGCCTTGATCTCCCGGATTGTATTTGTTAAGTACAAAGACGCTGGAGCTTGCTTCGTGGCGGACATCCGGTCGAAGCCTTGATCTCCCGGATTGTATCTGTTAAGTGCAGAGACGCTTGAGCTTGCTCCGCGTCGGACATCCGGTCGAAGCCTTGATCTCCCGGATTGTATCTGTTAAGTCCAAAGATGCTGGAGCTTGCTCTGCGTCGGACATCCGGTCCAAGCCTTGATCTCCCGGATTGTATCTGTTAAAGTCCAAAGACGCTGGAGCTTGCTCTGTGGCGGACATCCGGTCGAAGCCTTGATCTCCCATATTGTATCTGTTAAGTCCAAAGACGTTGGAGCTTACTCCGCGTCGGACATCTGGTCGAAGCCTTAATCTCCCGGATTGTATCTGTTAAGTCCAAAAGACGCTGGAGCTTACTCCGCGTCGGACATCCGGTCGAAGCCTTGATCTCCCGGATTGTATCTGTTGAGTCCAAAGACGCTGGAGCTTGCTCTGTGGCGGACATCCGGTCGAAGCCTTGATCTCCCATATTGTATCTGTTAAGTCCAAAGACGCTGGAATTTGCTCCGCATCGGACATCCGGTCGAAGCCTTGATCTCTCGGATTGTATCTGTTAAGTCTACAGACGATGGAGCTTGCTACGCGTCGGACATCCGGTCGAAGCCTTAATCTCCCGGATTTTATCTGTTAAAGTCCAAAGATGCTGGAGCTTGCTCCGCGTCGGACATCCGGTCGAATCCTTGATCTCTCGGATTATATATGTTAAGTCCAAAGACGCTGGATCTTGCTCTGTGTCGGACATCCGGTCGAAGCCTTGATCTCCCAGATTGTATCTGTTAAGTCCAAAGACGCTTGAGCTTACTCCGCGTCGGACATCCGGTCGAAGCCTTGATCTCCCGGATTGTATCTCTTAAGTCCGAAGACGCTGGAGCTTGCTCCGCGTCGGACATCCGGTCGAAGCCTTGTTCTCCCGGATCGTATCTGTTAAGTCCAAAGACGTTGGAGCTTGCTCCGCGTCGGACATCCGGTCGAAGCCTTGATCTCCCGGATTGTATCGGTTAAGTCTAAAGACGCTGGAGCTTGCTCCGCGTCGGACATCCGGTCGAATCCTTGATCTCCCGGATAGTATCTATTAAGTGCAAAGACGCTTGAGCTTGCTCCGCGTCGGACATCCGGTCGAAGCCTTAATCTCCCGGATTGTATATGTTATGTCTAAAGACGCTGGAGCTTGCTCCGCGTCGGACATCCGGTCGAAACCTTGATCTCCCGGATTGTATTTGTTAAGTACAAAGACGCTGGAGCTTGCTTCGTGTCGGACATCCGGTCGAAGCCTTGATCTCCCGGATTGTATCTGTTAAGTGCAGAGACGCTTGAGCTTGCTCCGCGTCGGACATCCGGTCGAAGCCTTGATCTCCCGGATTGTATCTGTTAAGTCCAAAGATGCTGGAGCTTGCTCTGCGTCGGACATCCGGTCCAAGCCTTGATCTCCCGGATTGTATCTGTTAAAGTCCAAAGACGCTGGAGCTTGCTCTGTGGCGGACATCCGGTCGAAGCCTTGATCTCCCATATTGTATCTGTTAAGTCCAAAGACGTTGGAGCTTACTCCGCGTCGGACATCCGGTCGAAGCCTTGATCTCCCGGATTGTATCTCTTAAGTCCGAAGACGCTGGAGCTTGCTCCGCGTCGGACATCCGGTCGAATCCTTGTTCTTCCGGATCGTATCTATTAAGTCCAAAGACGTTGGAGCTTGCTCCGCGTCGGACATTCGGTCGAAGCCTTGATCTCCTGAATTGTATCGGTTAAGTCTAAAGACGCTGGAGCTTGGTCCGCGTCGGACATCCGTTCGAAGCCTTGATCTCCCGGATTGTATCTGTTAAGTCCAAAGACGCTGGAACTTGCTCCGCATCGGACATCCGGTTGAAGCCTTGATCTCTCGGATTGTATCTGTTAAGTCTACAGATGATGGAGCTTGCTCCGCATCGGACATCCGGTCGAAGCCTTAATCTCCCGGATTTTATCTGTTAAAGTCCAAAGATGCTGGAGCTTGCTCCGCGTCGGACATCCGGTCGAATCCTTGATCTCCCGGATTATATATGTTAAGTCCAAAGACGTTGGATCTTGCTCTGTGTCGGACATCCGGTCGAAGCCTTGATCTCCCATATTGTATCAGTTAAGTCCAAAGACGCTGGAGCTTACTCCGCGTCGGACATCCGGTCGAAGCCTTGATCTCCCGGATTGTATCTCTTAAGTCCGAAGACGCTGGAGCTTGCTCCGCGTCGGACATCCGGTCGAATCCTTGTTCTTCCGGATCGTATCTATTAAGTCCAAAGACGTTGGAGCTTGCTCCGCGTCGGACATTCGGTCGAAGCCTTGATCTCCTGAATTGTATCGGTTAAGTCTAAAGACGCTGGAGCTTGGTCCGCGTCGGACATCCGTTCGAAGCCTTGATCTCCCGGATTGTATCTGTTAAGTCCAAAGACGCTGGAACTTGCTCCGCATCGGACATCCGGTCGAAGCCTTGATCTCTCGGATTGTATCTGTTAAGTCTACAGACGATAAAGTTTGCTCCGCGTCGGACATCCGGTCGAAGCCTTAATCTCTCGGATGTTATCTGTTAAAGTCCAAAGATGCTAGAGCTTGCTCCGCGTCGGACATCCGGTCGAATCCTTGATCTCCCGGATTATATATGTTAAGTCCAAAGACACTGGATCTTCCTCTGAGTCGGACATCCGGTCGAAGCCTTGATCTCCCAGATTGTATCTGTTAAGTCCAAAGACGCTGAAACTTGCTCCGTATCGGACATCCGGTCGAAGCCTTGATCTCTCGGATCGTATCTGTTAAGTCTACAGACGATGGAGCTTGCTCCGCGTCGGACATCCGGTCGAAGCCTTAATCTCCCGGATTTTATCTGTTAAAGTCCAAAGATGCTGGAGCTTGCTCCGCATCGGACATCCGGTCGAATCCTTGATCTCCCGGAATATATATGTTAAGTCCAAAGACGCTGGATCTTGCTCTGTGTCGGACATCCGGTCGAAGCCTTGATCTCCCAGATTGTATCTGTTAAGTCCAAAGACGTTGGAGCTTACTCCGCGTCGGACATCCGGTCGAAGCCTTGATCTCCCGGATTGTATCTCTTATGTCCGAAGACGCCGGAGCCTGCTCTGCGTTGGACATCCGGTCGAAGCCTTGTTCTCCCGGATCGTATCTGTTAAGTCCAAAGACGTTGGAGCTTGCTCCGCGTCGGACATCCGATCGAAGCCTTGATCTCCCGGATTGTATCGGTTAAGTCTAAAGACGCCGGAGCTTGCTCCGCGTCGGACATCCGGTCGAAGCCTTGATCTCCCGGATTGTATCTGTTAAGTCCAAAGATGCTGGAGCTTGCTCTGCGTCGGACATCCGGTCCAAGCCTTGATCTCCCGGATTGTATCTGTTAAAGTCCAAAGACGCTGGAGCTTGCTCTGTGGCGGACATCCGGTCGAAGCCTTGATCTCCCATATTGTATCTGTTAAGTCCAAAGACGTTGGAGCTTACTCCGCGTCGGACATCTGGTCGAAGCCTTAATCTCCCGGATTGTATCTGTTAAGTCCAAAAGACGCTGGAGCTTACTCCGCGTCGGACATCCGGTCGAAGCCTTGATCTCCCGGATTGTATCTGTTGAGTCCAAAGACGCTGGAGCTTGCTCTGTGGCGGACATCCGGTCGAAGCCTTGATCTCCCATATTGTATCTGTTAAGTCCAAAGACGCTGGAATTTGCTCCGCATCGGACATCCGGTCGAAGCCTTGATCTCTCGGATTGTATCTGTTAAGTCTACAGACGATGGAGCTTGCTCCGCGTCGGACATCCGGTCGAAGCCTTAATCTCCTGGATTTTATCTGTTAAAGTCCAAAGATGCTGGAGCTTGCTCCGCGTCGGACATCCGGTCGAATCCTTGATCTCTCGGATTATATATGTTAAGTCCAAAGACGCTGGATCTTGCTCTGTGTCGGACATCCGGTCGAAGCCTTGATCTCCCAGATTGTATCTGTTAAGTCCAAAGACGCTTGAGCTTACTCCGCGTCGGACATCCGGTCGAAGCCTTGATCTCCCGGATTGTATCTCTTAAGTCCGAAGACGCTGGAGCTTGCTCCGCGTCGGACATCCGGTCGAAGCCTTGTTCTCCCGGATCGTATCTGTTAAGTCCAAAGACGTTGGAGCTTGCTCCGCGTCGGACATCCGGTCGAAGCCTTGATCTCCCGGATTGTATCGGTTAAGTCTAAAGACGCTGGAGCTTGCTACGCGTCGGACATCCGGTCGAATCCTTGATCTCCCGGATAGTATCTATTAAGTGCAAAGACGCTTGAGCTTGCTCCGCGTCGGACATCCGGTCGAAGCCTTGATCTCCCGGATTGTATATGTTATGTCTAAAGACGCTGGAGCTTGCTCCGCGTCGGACATCCGGTCGAAACCTTGATCTCCCGGATTGTATATGTTAAGTCCAAAGATGCTGGAGCTTGCTTTGCGTCGGACATCCGGTCGAAGCCTTGATCTCCCGGATTGTATTTGTTAAGTACAAAGACGCTGGAGCTTGCTTCGTGGCGGACATCCGGTCGAAGCCTTGATCTCCCGGATTGTATCTGTTAAGTGCAGAGACGCTTGAGCTTGCTCCGCGTCGGACATCCGGTCGAAGCCTTGATCTCCCGGATTGTATCTGTTAAGTCCAAAGATGCTGGAGCTTGCTCTGCGTCGGACATCCGGTCCAAGCCTTGATCTCCCGGATTGTATCTGTTAAAGTCCAAAGACGCTGGAGCTTGCTCTGTGGCGGACAACCGGTCGAAGCCTTGATCTCCCATATTGTATCTGTTAAGTCCAAAGACGTTGGAGCTTACTCCGCGTCGGACATCTGGTCGAAGCCTTAATCTCCCGGATTGTATCTGTTAAGTCCAAAAGACGCTGGAGCTTACTCCGCGTCGGACATCCGGTCGAAGCCTTGATCTCCCGGATTGTATCTGTTGAGTCCAAAGACGCTGGAGCTTGCTCTGTGGCGGACATCCGGTCGAAGCCTTGATCTCCCATATTGTATCTGTTAAGTCCAAAGACGCTGGAATTTGCTCCGCATCGGACATCCGGTCGAAGCCTTGATCTCTCGGATTGTATCTGTTAAGTCTACAGACGATGGAGCTTGCTCCGCGTCGGACATCCGGTCGAAGCCTTAATCTCCCGGATTTTATCTGTTAAAGTCCAAAGATGCTGGAGCTTGCTCCGCGTCGGACATCCGGTCGAATCCTTGATCTCTCGGATTATATATGTTAAGTCCAAAGACGCTGGATCTTGCTCTGTGTCGGACATCCGGTCGAAGCCTTGATCTCCCAGATTGTATCTGTTAAGTCCAAAGACGCTTGAGCTTACTCCGCGTCGGACATCCGGTCGAAGCCTTGATCTCCCGGATTGTATCTCTTAAGTCCGAAGACGCTGGAGCTTGCTCCGCGTCGGACATCCGGTCGAAGCCTTGTTCTCCCGGATCGTATCTGTTAAGTCCAAAGACGTTGGAGCTTGCTCCGCGTCGGACATCCGGTCGAAGCCTTGATCTCCCGGATTGTATCGGTTAAGTCTAAAGACGCTGGAGCTCGCTCCGCGTCGGACATCCGGTCGAATCCTTGATCTCCCGGATAGTATCTATTAAGTGCAAAGACGCTTGAGCTTGCTCCGCGTCGGACATCCGGTCGAAGCCTTAATCTCCCGGATTGTATATGTTATGTCTAAAGACGCTGGAGCTTGCTCCGCGTCGGACATCCGGTCGAAACCTTGATCTCCCGGATTGTATATGTTAAGTCCAAAGATGCTGGAGCTTGCTTTGCGTCGGACATCCGGTCGAAGCCTTGATCTCCCGGATTGTATTTGTTAAGTACAAAGACGCTGGAGCTTGCTTCGTGTCGGACATCCGGTCGAAGCCTTGATCTCCCGGATTGTATCTGTTAAGTGCAGAGACGCTTGAGCTTGCTCCGCGTCGGACATCCGGTCGAAGCCTTGATCTCCCGGATTGTATCTGTTAAGTCCAAAGATGCTGGAGCTTGCTCTGCGTCGGACATCCGGTCCAAGCCTTGATCTCCCGGATTGTATCTGTTAAAGTCCAAAGACGCTGGAGCTTGCTCTGTGGCGGACATCCGGTCGAAGCCTTGATCTCCCATATTGTATCTGTTAAGTCCAAAGACGTTGGAGCTTACTCCGCGTCGGACATCTGGTCGAAGCCTTAATCTCCCGGATTGTATCTGTTAAGTCCAAAAGATGCTGGAGCTTACTCCGCGTCGGACATCCGGTCGAAGCCTTGATCTCCCGGATTGTATCTGTTGAGTCCAAAGACGTTGGAGCTTGCTCCGCGTCGGACATTCGGTGGAAGCCTTGATCTCCCGAATGGTATCGGTTAAGTCTAAAGACTCTGGAGCTTGGTCCGCGTCGGACATCCGTTCGAAGCCTTGATCTCCCGGATTGTATCTGTTAAGTCCAAAGACGCTGGAACTTGCTCCGCATCGGACATCCGGTTGAAGCCTTGATCTCTCGGATTGTATCTGTTAAGTCTACAGATGATGGAGCTTGCTCCGCATCGGACATCCGGTCGAAGCCTTAATCTCCCGGATTTTATCTGTTAAAGTCCAAAGATGCTGGAGCTTGCTCCGCGTCGGACATCCGGTCGAATCCTTGATCTCCCGGATTATATATGTTAAGTCCAAAGACGTTGGATCTTGCTCTGTGTCGGACATCCGGTCGAAGCCTTGATCTCCCATATTGTATCAGTTAAGTCCAAAGACGCTGGAGCTTACTCCGCGTCGGACATCCGGTCGAAGCCTTGATCTCCCGGATTGTATCTCTTAAGTCCGAAGACGCTGGAGCTTGCTCCGCGTCGGACATCCGGTCGAATCCTTGTTCTTCCGGATCGTATCTATTAAGTCCAAAGACGTTGGAGCTTGCTCCGCGTCGGACATTCGGTCGAAGCCTTGATCTCCTGAATTGTATCGGTTAAGTCTAAAGACGCTGGAGCTTGGTCCGCGTCGGACATCCGTTCGAAGCCTTGATCTCCCGGATTGTATCTGTTAAGTCCAAAGACGCTGGAACTTGCTCCGCATCGGACATCCGGTCGAAGCCTTGATCTCTCGGATTGTATCTGTTAAGTCTACAGACGATAAAGTTTGCTCCGCGTCGGACATCCGGTCGAAGCCTTAATCTCTCGGATGTTATCTGTTAAAGTCCAAAGATGCTAGAGCTTGCTCCGCGTCGGACATCCGGTCGAATCCTTGATCTCCCGGATTATATATGTTAAGTCCAAAGACACTGGATCTTCCTCTGAGTCGGACATCCGGTCGAAGCCTTGATCTCCCAGATTGTATCTGTTAAGTCCAAAGACGCTGAAACTTGCTCCGTATCGGACATCCGGTCGAAGCCTTGATCTCTCGGATCGTATCTGTTAAGTCTACAGACGATGGAGCTTGCTCCGCGTCGGACATCCGGTCGAAGCCTTAATCTCCCGGATTTTATCTGTTAAAGTCCAAAGATGCTGGAGCTTGCTCCGCATCGGACATCCGGTCGAATCCTTGATCTCCCGGAATATATATGTTAAGTCCAAAGACGCTGGATCTTGCTCTGTGTCGGACATCCGGTCGAAGCCTTGATCTCCCAGATTGTATCTGTTAAGTCCAAAGACGTTGGAGCTTACTCCGCGTCGGACATCCGGTCGAAGCCTTGATCTCCCGGATTGTATCTCTTATGTCCGAAGACGCCGGAGCTTGCTCTGCGTTGGACATCCGGTCGAAGCCTTGTTCTCCCGGATCGTATCTGTTAAGTCCAAAGACGTTGGAGCTTGCTCCGCGTCGGACATCCGATCGAAGCCTTGATCTCCCGGATTGTATCGGTTAAGTCTAAAGACGCCGGAGCTTGCTCCGCGTCGGACATCCGGTCGAATCCTTGATCTCCCGGATAGTATCTGTTAAGTGCAAAGACGCTTGAGCTTGCTCCGCATCGGACATCTGGTCGAAGCCTTGATCTCCCGGATTGTATATGTTAAGTCTAAAGACGCTGGAGCTTGCTCCACGTCGGAAATCTGGTCGAAGCCTTGTTCTCCCGGATCGTATCTGTTAAGTCCAAAGACGTTGGAGCTTGCTCCGCGTCGGACATCCGGTCGAAGCCTTGATCTCCCGGATTCTATCGGTTAAGTCTAAAGACGCTGGAGCTTGCTCCGCATCGGACATCCGGTCGAATCCTTGATCTCCCGGATAGTATCTGTTAAGTGCAAAGACGCTTGAGCTTGCTCCGCGTCGGACATCCGGTCGAAGCCTTGATCTCCCGGATTGTATATGTTATGTCTAAAGACGCTGGAGCTTGCTTTGCGTCGGACATCCGGTCGAAGCCTTGATCTCCCGGATTGTATTTGTTAAGTACAAAGACGCTGGAGCTTGCTTCGTGTCGGACATCCGGTCGAAGCCTTGATCTCCCGGATTGTATGTGTTAAGTGCAAAGACGCTTGAGCTTGCTCCGCGTCGGACATCCGGTCGAAGCCTTGATCTCCCGGATTGTATCTGTTAAGTCCAAAGATGTTGGAGCTTGCTCTGCGTCGGACATCCGGTCGAAGCTTTGATCTCCCGGATTGTATCTGTTAAAGTCCAAAGACGCTGGAGCTTGCTCTGTGTCGGACATCCGGTCGAAGCCTTGATCTCCCCGATTGTATCTGTTAAGTCCAAAGACGTTGGAGCTTACTCCGCGTCGGACATCTGGTCGAAGCCTTGATCTCCCGGATAGTATCTGTTAACTGCAAAGACGCTTGAGCTTGCTCCGCGTCGGACATCCGGTCGAAGCCTTGATCTCCCGGATTGTATATGTTATGTCTAATGACGCTAGAGCTTGCTACGCGTCGGACATCCGGTCGAAACCTTGATCTCCCGGATTGTATATGTTAAGTCCAAAGATGCTGGAGCTTGCTTTGCGTCGGACATCCGGTCGAAGCCTTGATCTCCCGGATTGTATTTGTTAAGTACAAAGACGCTGAAGCTTGCTTCGTGTCGGACATCCGGTCGAAGCCTTGATCTCCCGAATTGTATCTGTTAAGTGCAAAGACGCTTGAGCTTGCTCCGCGTCGGACATCCGGTCGAAGGCTTGATCTCCCGGATTGTATCTGTTAAGTCCAAAGATGTTAGAGCTTGCTCTGCGTCGGACATCCGGTCGAAGCCTTGATCTCCCGGATTGTACCTGTTAAAGTC
The DNA here is from genome assembly GCA_037127255.1 of Persicaria tinctoria. Classification (NCBI taxonomy): domain Eukaryota; kingdom Viridiplantae; phylum Streptophyta; class Magnoliopsida; order Caryophyllales; family Polygonaceae; genus Persicaria; species Persicaria tinctoria. The sequence continues at coordinate 32,690,471 of JBANSL010000004.1, read as the reverse complement.
CAAAGACGCTGGAGCTTGCTCTGTGTCGGACATCCGGTCGAAGCCTTGATCTCCCAGATTGTATCTGTTAAGTCCAAAGACGTTGGAGCTTACTCCGCGTCGGACATCTGGTCGAAGCCTTGATCTCCCGGATTGTATCTGTTAAGTCCAAAAGATGCTGGAGCTTACTCCGCGTCGGACATCCGGTCGAAGCCTTGATCTCCCGGATTGTATCTGTTAAGTCCAAAGACGTTGGAGCTTGCTCCGCGTCGGACATTCGGTCGAAGCCTTGATCTCCCGAATTGTATCGGTTAAGTCTAAAGACGCTGGAGCTTGGTAAGCGTCGGACATCCGTTCGAAGCCTTGATCTCCCGGATTGTATCTGTTAAGTCCAAAGACGTTGGAGCTTGCTCCGCATCGGACATCCGGTCGAAGCCTTAATCTCCCGGATTTTATCTGTTAAAGTCCAAAGATGCTGGAGCTTGCTCCGCGTCGGACATCCGGTCGAATCCTTGATCTCCCGGATTATATATGTTAAGTCCAAAGACGTTGGATCTTGCTCTGTGTCGGACATCCGGTCGAAGCCTTGATCTCCCATATTGTATCAGTTAAGTCCAAAGACGCTGGAGCTTACTCCGCGTCGGACATCCGGTCGAAGCCTTGATCTCCCGGATTGTATCTCTTAAGTCCGAAGACGCTGGAGCTTGCTCCGCGTCGGACATCCGGTCGAATCCTTGTTCTTCCGGATCGTATCTATTAAGTCCAAAGACGTTGGAGCTTGCTCCGCGTCGGACATTCGGTCGAAGCCTTGATCTCCTGAATTGTATCGGTTAAGTCTAAAGACGCTGGAGCTTGGTCCGCGTCGGACATCCGTTCGAAGCCTTGATCTCCCGGATTGTATCTGTTAAGTCCAAAGACGCTGGAACTTGCTCCGCATCGGACATCCGGTCGAAGCCTTGATCTCTCGGATTGTATCTGTTAAGTCTACAGACGATGGAGCTTGCTCCGCGTCGGACATCCGGTCGAAGCCTTAATCTCTCGGATGTTATCTGTTAAAGTCCAAAGATGCTAGAGCTTGCTCCGCGTCGGACATCCGGTCGAATCCTTGATCTCCCGGATTATATATGTTAAGTCCAAAGACACTGGATCTTCCTCTGAGTCGGACATCCGGTCGAAGCCTTGATCTCCCAGATTGTATCTGTTAAGTCCAAAGACGCTGAAACTTGCTCCGTATCGGACATCCGGTCGAAGCCTTGATCTCTCGGATCGTATCTGTTAAGTCTACAGACGATGGAGCTTGCTCCGCGTCGGACATCCGGTCGAAGCCTTAATCTCCCGGATTTTATCTGTTAAAGTCCAAAGATGCTGGAGCTTGCTCCGCATCGGACATCCGGTCGAATCCTTGATCTCCCGGAATATATATGTTAAGTCCAAAGACGCTGGATCTTGCTCTGTGTCGGACATCCGGTCGAAGCCTTGATCTCCCAGATTGTATCTGTTAAGTCCAAAGACGTTGGAGCTTACTCCGCGTCGGACATCCGGTCGAAGCCTTGATCTCCCGGATTGTATCTCTTATGTCCGAAGACGCCGGAGCTTGCTCTGCGTTGGACATCCGGTCGAAGCCTTGTTCTCCCGGATCGTATCTGTTAAGTCCAAAGACGTTGGAGCTTGCTCCGCGTCGGACATCCGATCGAAGCCTTGATCTCCCGGATTGTATCGGTTAAGTCTAAAGACGCCGGAGCTTGCTCCGCGTCGGACATCCGGTCGAATCCTTGATCTCCCGGATAGTATCTGTTAAGTGCAAAGACGCTTGAGCTTGCTCCGCATCGGACATCTGGTCGAAGCCTTGATCTCCCGGATTGTATATGTTAAGTCTAAAGACGCTGGAGCTTGCTCCACGTCGGACATCTGGTCGAAGCCTTGTTCTCCCGGATCGTATCTGTTAAGTCCAAAGACGTTGGAGCTTGCTCCGCGTCGGACATCCGGTCGAAGCCTTGATCTCCCGGATTCTATCGGTTAAGTCTAAAGACGCTGGAGCTTGCTCCGCATCGGACATCCGGTCGAATCCTTGATCTCCCGGATAGTATCTGTTAAGTGCAAAGACGCTTGAGCTTGCTCCGCGTCGGACATCCGGTCGAAGCCTTGATCTCCCGGATTGTATATGTTATGTCTAAAGACGCTGGAGCTTGCTTTGCGTCGGACATCCGGTCGAAGCCTTGATCTCCCGGATTGTATTTGTTAAGTACAAAGACGCTGGAGCTTGCTTCGTGTCGGACATCCGGTCGAAGCCTTGATCTCCCGGATTGTATGTGTTAAGTGCAAAGACGCTTGAGCTTGCTCCGCGTCGGACATCCGGTCGAAGCCTTGATCTCCCGGATTGTATCTGTTAAGTCCAAAGATGTTGGAGCTTGCTCTGCGTCGGACATCCGGTCGAAGCTTTGATCTCCCGGATTGTATCTGTTAAAGTCCAAAGACGCTGGAGCTTGCTCTGTGTCGGACATCCGGTCGAAGCCTTGATCTCCCCGATTGTATCTGTTAAGTCCAAAGACGTTGGAGCTTACTCCGCGTCGGACATCTGGTCGAAGCCTTGATCTCCCGGATAGTATCTGTTAACTGCAAAGACGCTTGAGCTTGCTCCGCGTCGGACATCCGGTCGAAGCCTTGATCTCCCGGATTGTATATGTTATGTCTAATGACGCTAGAGCTTGCTACGCGTCGGACATCCGGTCGAAACCTTGATCTCCCGGATTGTATATGTTAAGTCCAAAGATGCTGGAGCTTGCTTTGCGTCGGACATCCGGTCGAAGCCTTGATCTCCCGGATTGTATTTGTTAAGTACAAAGACGCTGAAGCTTGCTTCGTGTCGGACATCCGGTCGAAGCCTTGATCTCCCGAATTGTATCTGTTAAGTGCAAAGACGCTTGAGCTTGCTCCGCGTCGGACATCCGGTCGAAGGCTTGATCTCCCGGATTGTATCTGTTAAGTCCAAAGATGTTAGAGCTTGCTCTGCGTCGGACATCCGGTCGAAGCCTTGATCTCCCGGATTGTACCTGTTAAAGTCCAAAGACGCTGGAGCTTGCTCTGTGTCGGACATCCGGTCGAAGCCTTGATCTCCCAGATTGTATCTGTTAAGTCCAAAGACGTTGGAGCTTACTCCGCGTCGGACATCTGGTCGAAGCCTTGATCTCCCGGATTGTATCTATTAAGTCCAAAAGATGCTGGAGCTTACTCCGCGTCGGACATCCGGTCGAAGCCTTGATCTCCCGGATTGTATCTGTTAAGTCCAAAGACGTTGGAGCTTGCTCCGCGTCGGACATTCGGTCGAAGCCTTGATCTCCCGAATTGTATCGGTTAAGTCTAAAGACGCTGGAGCTTGGTAAGCGTCGGACATCCGTTCGAAGCCTTGATCTCCCGGATTGTATCTGTTAAGTCCAAAGACGCTGGAACTTGCTCCGTATCGGACATCCGGTCGAAGCCTTGATCTCTCGGATTGTATCTGTTAAGTCTACAGACGATGGAGCTTGCTCCGCGTCGGACATCCGGTCGAAGCCTTAATCTCCCGGATTTTATCTGTTAAAGTCCAAAGATGCTGGAGCTTGCTCCGCGTCGGACATCCGGTCGAATCCTTGATCTCTCGGATTATATATGTTAAGTCCAAAGACGCTGGATCTTGCTCTGTGTCGGACATCCGGTCGAAGCCTTGATCTCCCAGATTGTATCTGTTAAGTCCAAAGACGCTTGAGCTTACTCCGCGTCGGACATCCGGTCGAAGCCTTGATCTCCCGGATTGTATCTCTTAAGTACGAAGACGCTGGAGCTTGCTCCGCGTCGGACATCCGGTCGAAGCCTTGTTCTCCCGGATCGTATCTGTTAAGTCCAAAGACGTTGGAGCTTGCTCCGCGTCGGACATCCGGTCGAAGCCTTGATCTCCCGGATTGTATCGGTTAAGTCTAAAGACGCTGGAGCTTGCTCCGCATCGGACATCCGGTCGAATCCTTGATCTCCCGGATAGTATCTATTAAGTGCAAAGACGCTTGAGCTTGCTCCGCGTCGGACATCCGGTCGAAGCCTTGATCTCCCGGATTGTATATGTTAAGTCTAAAGACGCTGGAGCTTGCTCCGCGTCAGACATCCGGTCGAAGCCTTGTTCTCCCGGATCGTATCTGTTAAGTCCAAAGACGTTGGAGCTTGCTCCGCGTCGGACATCCGGTCGAAGCCTTGATCTCCCGGATTGTATCGGTTAAGTCTAAAGACGCTGGAGCTTGCTCCGCGTTGGACATCTGGTTGAATCCTTGATCTCCCGGATAGTATCTGTTAAGTGCAAAGACGCTTGAGCTTGCTCCGCGTCGGACATCCGGTCGAAGCCTTGATCTCCCGGATTGTATATGTTATGTCTAAAAACGCTGAAGCTTGCTTCGCGTCGGACATCCGGTCGAAACCTTGATCTCCCAGATTGTATATGTTAAGTCCAAAGATGTTGGAGCTTGCTTTGCGTCGGACATCCGGTCGAAGCCTTGATCTCCCGGATTGTATCTGTTAAGTGCAAAGACGCTTGAGCTTGCTCCGCGTCGGACATCCGGTCGAACCCTTGATCTCCCGGATTGTATCTGTTAAGTCCAAAGATGTTGGAGCTTGCTCTGCGTCGGACATCCGGTCGAAGCCTTGATCTCCCGGATTGTATCTGTTAAAGTCCAAAGACGCTGGAGCTTGCTCTGTGTCGGACATCCGGTCGAAGCCTTGATCTCCCAGATTGTATCTGTTAAGTCCAAAGACGTTAGAGCTTACTCCGCGTCGGACATCTAGTCGAAGCCTTGATCTCCCGGATTGTATCTGTTAAGTCCAAAAGACGCTGGAGCTTACTCTGCGTCGGACATCCGGTCGAAGCCTTGATCTCCCGGATTGTATCTGTTAAGTCCAAAGACGTTGGAGCTTGCTCCGCGTCGGACATTCGGTCGAAGCCTTGATCTCCCGAATTGTATCGGTTAAGTCTAAAGACGCTGGAGCTTGGTCCGCGTCGGACATCCGTTCGAAGCCTTGATCTCCCGGATTGTATCTGTTAAGTCCAAAGACGCTGGAACTTGCTCCGCATCGGACATCCGGTCGAAGCCTTGATCTCTCGGATTGTATCTGTTAAGTCTACAGATGATGGAGCTTGCTCCGCGTCGGACATCCGGTCGAAGCCTTAATCTCCCGGATTTTATCTGTTAAAGTCCAAAGATGCTGGAGCTTGCTCCGCGTCGGACATCCGGTCGAATCCTTGATCTCCCGGATTATATATGTTAAGTCCAAAGACGCTGGATCTTGCTCTGTGTCGGACATCCGGTCGAAGCCTTGATCTCCCAGATTGTATCTGTTAAGTCCAAAGACGCTGGAGCTTACTCCGCGTCGGACATCCGGTCGAAGCCTTGATCTCTCGGATTGTATCTCTTAAGTCCGAAGACGCTGGAGCTTGCTCCACGTCGGACATCCGGTCGAAGCCTTGTTCTCCCGGATCGTATCTGTTAAGTCCAAAGACGTCGGAGCTTGCTCCGCGTCGGACATTCGGTCGAAGCCTTGATCTCCCGAATTGTATCGGTTAAGTCTAAAGACGCTGGAGCTTGGTCCGCGTCGGACATCCGTTCGACGCCTTGATCTCCCGGATTGTATCTGTTAAGTCCAAAGACGCTGGAACTTGCTCCGCATCGGACATCCGGTCGAAGCCTTGATCTCTCGGATTGTATCTGTTAAGTCTACAGACGATGGAGCTTGCTCCGCGTCGGACATCCGGTCGAAGCCTTAATCTCCCGGATTTTATCTGTTAAAGTCCAAAGATGCTGGAGCTTGCTCCGCGTCGGACATCCGGTCAAATCCTTGATCTCCCGGATTATATATGTTAAGTCCAAAGACGCTGGATCTTGCTCTGTGTCGGACATCCGGTCGAAGCCTTGATCTCCCAGATTGTATCTGTTCAGTCCAAAGACGCTGGAACTTGCTCCGTATCGGACATCCGGTCGAAGCCTTGATCTCTCGGATTGTATCTGTTAAGTCTACAGACGATGGAGCTTGCTCCGCGTCGGACATCCGGTCGAAGCCTTAATCTCCCGGATTTTATCTGTTAAAGTCCAAAGATGTTGGAGCTTGCTCCGCGTCGGACATCCGGTCGAATCCTTGATCTCCCGGATTATATATGTTAAGTCCAAAGACGCTGGATCTTGCTCTGTGTCGGACATCCGGTCGAATCCTTGATCTCCTAGATTGTATCTGTTAAGTCCAAAGACGCCGGAGCTTACTCCGCGTCGGACATCCGGTCGAAGCCTTGATCTCCCGGATTGTATCTCTTAAGTCCGAAGACGCTGGAGCTTGCTCCGCGTCGGACATCCGGTCGAAGCCTTGTTCTCCCGGATCGTATCTGTTAAGTCCAAAGACGTTGGAGCTTGCTCCGCGTCGGACATTCGGTCGAAGCCTTGATCTCCCGAATTGTATCGGTTAAGTCTAAAGACGCTGGTGCTTGGTCCGCGTCGGACATCCGTTCGAAGCCTTGATCTCCCGGATTGTATCTGTTAAGTCCAAAGACGCTGGAACTTGCTCCGCATCGGACATCCGGTCGAAGCCTTGATCTCTTTGATTGTATTTTTTAAGTCTACAGACGATGGAGCTTGCTCCGCGTCGGACATCCGGTCGAAGCCTTAATCTCCCGGATTTTATCTGTTAAAGTCCAAAGAGGCTGGAGCTTGCTCCGCGTCGAACATCCGGTCAAATCCTTGATCTCCCGGATTATATATGTTAAGTCCAAAGACGCTGGATCTTGCTCTGTGTCGGACATCCGGTCGAATCCTTGATCTCCCAGATTGTATCTGTTAAGTCCAAAGACGCCGGAGCTTACTCCGCGTCGGACATCCGGTCGAAGCCTTGATCTCCCGGATTGTATCTCTTAAGTCCGAAGACGCTGGAGCTTGCTCCGCGTCGGACATCCGGTCGAAGCCTTGTTCTCCCGGATCGTATCTGTTAAGTCCAAAGACGTTGGAGCTTGCTCCGCGTCGGACATTCGGTCGAAGCCTTGATCTCCCGAATTGTATCGGTTAAGTCTAAAGACGCTGGAGCTTGGTCCGCGTCGGACATCCGTTCGAAGCCTTGATCTCCCGGATTGTATCTGTTAAGTCCAAAGACGCTGGAACTTGCTCCGCATCGGAAATCCGGTCGAAGCCTTGATCTCTCGGATTGTATCTGTTAAGTCTACAGACGATGGAGCTTGCTCCGCGTCGGACATCCGGTCGAAGCCTTAATCTCCCGGATTTTATCTGTTAAAGTCCAAAGATGCTGGAGCTTGCTCCGCGTCGGACATCCGGTCAAATCCTTGATCTCCCGGATTATATATGTTAAGTCCAAAGACGCTGGATCTTGCTCTGTGTCGGACATCCGGTCGAAGCCTTGATCTCCCAGATTGTATCTGTTAAGTCCAAAGACGCTGGAACTTGCTCCGTATCGGACATCCGGTCGAAGCCTTGATCTCTCGGATTGTATCTGTTAAGTCTACAGACGATGGAGCTTGCTCCGCGTCGGACATCCGGTCGAAGCCTTAATCTCCCGGATTTTATCTGTTAAAGTCCAAAGATGTTGGAGCTTGCTCCGCGTCGGACATCCGGTCGAATCCTTGATCTCCCGGATTATATATGTTAAGTCCAAAGACGCTGGATCTTGCTCTGTGTCGGACATCCGGTCGAATCCTTGATCTCCCAGATTGTATCTGTTAAGTCCAAAGACGCCGGAGCTTACTCCGCGTCGGACATCCGGTCGAAGCCTTGATCTCCCGGATTGTATCTCTTAAGTCCGAAGACGCTGGAGCTTGCTCCGCGTCGGACATCCGGTCGAAGCCTTGTTCTCCCGGATCGTATCTGTTAAGTCCAAAGACGTTGGAGCTTGCTCCGCGTCGGACATTCGGTCGAAGCCTTGATCTCCCGAATTGTATCGGTTAAGTCTAAAGACGCTGGAGCTTGGTCCGCGTCGGACATCCGTTCGAAGCCTTGATCTCCCGGATTGTATCTGTTAAGTCCAAAGACGCTGGAACTTGCTCCGCATCGGACATCCGGTCGAAGCCTTGATCTCTCGGATTGTATTTTTTAAGTCTACAGACGATGGAGCTTGCTCCGCGTCGGACATCCGGTCGAAGCCTTAATCTCCCGGATTTTATCTGTTAAAGTCCAAAGAGGCTGGAGCTTGCTCCGCGTCGGACATCCGGTCAAATCCTTGATCTCCCGGATTATATATGTTAAGTCCAAAGACGCTGGATCTTGCTCTGTGTCGGACATCCGGTCGAAGCCTTGATCTCCCAGATTGTATTTGTTAAGTCCAAAGACGCTGGAACTTGCTCCGTATCGGACATCCGGTCGAAGCCTTGATCTCTCGGATTGTATCTGTTAAGTCTACAGACGATGGAGCTTGCTCCGCGTCGGACATCCGGTCGAAGCCTTAATCTCCCGGATTTTATGTGTTAAAGTCCAAAGATGCTGGAGCTTGCTCCGCGTCGGACATCCGGTCGAATCCTTGATCTCCCGGATTATATATGTTAAGTCCAAAGACGCTGGATCTTGCTCTGTGACGGACATCCGGTCGAAGCCTTGATCTCCCAGATTGTATCTGTTAAGTCCAAAGACGCTGGAGCTTACTCCGCGTCGGACATCCGGTCGAAGCCTTGATCTCCCGGATTGTATCTCTTAAGTCCGAAGACGCTGGAGCTTGCTCCGCGTCGGACATCCGGTCGAAGCCTTGATCTCCCGGATTGTATATGTTAAGTCTAAAGACGCTGGAGCTTGCTCTGCGTCGGACATCCGGTGGAAGCCTTGTTCTCCCGGATCGTATCTGTTAAGTCCAAAGACGTTGGCGCTTGCTCCGCGTCGGACATCCGGTCGAAGCCTTGATCTCCCGGATTGTATCGGTTAAGTCTAAAGACGCTGGAGCTTGCTCCGCGTCGCACATCCGGTCGAATCCTTGATCTCCCGGATAGTATCTGTTAAGTGCAAAGACGCTTGAGCTTGCTCCGCGTCGGACATCCGGTCGAAGCCTTGATCTCCCGGATTGTATATGTTATGTCTAAAGAGGCTGAAGCTTGCTTCGCGTCGGACATCCGGTCGAAACCTTGATCTCCCAGATTGTATATGTTAAGTCCAAAGATGTTGGAGCTTGCTTTGCGTCGGACATCCGGTCGAAGCCTTGATCTCCCGGATTGTATCTGTTAAGTGCAAAGACGCTTGAGCTTGCTCCGCGTCGGACATCCGGTCGAAGCCTTGATCTCCCGGATTGAATCTGTTAAGTCCAAAGATGTTGGAGCTTGCTCTGCGTCGGACATCCGGTCGAAGCCTTGATCTCCCGGATTGTATCTGTTAAAGTCCAAAGACGCTGGAGCTTGCTCTGTCTCGGACATCCGGTCGAAGCCTTGATCTCCCAGATTGTATCTGTTTAGTCCAAAGACGTTAGAGCTTACTCCGCGTCGGACATCTAGTCGAAGCCTTGATCTCCCGGATTGTATCTGTTAAGTCCAAAAGACGCTGGAGCTTACTCTGCGTCGGACATCCGGTCAAAGCCTTGATCTCCCGGATTGTATCTGTTAAGTCCAAAGACGTTGGAGCTTGCTCCGCGTCGGACATTCGGTCGAAGCCTTGATCTCCCGAATTGTATCAGTTAAGTCTAAAGACGCTGGAGCTTGGTCCGCGTCGGACATCCGTTCGAAGCCTTGATCTCCCGAATTGTATCTGTTAAGTCCAAAGACGCTGGAACTTGCTCCGCATCGGACATCCGGTCGAAGCCTTGATCTCTCGGATTGTATCTGTTAAGTCTACAGATGATGGAGCTTGCTCCGCGTCGGACATCCGGTCGAAGCCTTAATCTCCCGGATTTTATCTGTTAAAGTCCAAAGATGCTGGAGCTTGCTCCGCGTCGGACATCCGGTCGAATCCTTGATCTCCCGGATTATATATGTTAAGTCCAAAGACGCTGGATCTTGCTCTTTGTCGGACATCCGGTCGAAGCCTTGATCTCCCAGATTGTATCTGTTAAGTCCAAAGACGCTGGAGCTTACTCCGCGTCGGACATCCGGTCGAAGCCTTGATCTCTCGGATTGTATCTCTTAAGTCCGAAGACGCTGGAGCTTGCTCCACGTCGGACATCCGGTCGAAGCCTTGTTCTCCCGGATCGTATCTGTTAAGTCCAAAGACGTCGGAGCTTGCTCCGCGTCGGACATTCGGTCGAAGCCTTGATCTCCCGAATTGTATCGGTTAAGTCTAAAGACGCTGGAGCTTGGTCCGCGTCGGACATCCGTTCGACGCCTTGATCTCCCGGATTGTATCTGTTAAGTCCAAAGACGCTGGAACTTGCTCCGCATCGGACATCCGGTCGAAGCCTTGATCTCTCGGATTGTATCTGTTAAGTCTACAGACGATGGAGCTTGCTCCGCGTCGGACATCCGGTCGAAGCCTTAATCTCCCGGATTTTATCTGTTAAAGTCCAAAGATGCTGGAGCTTGCTCCGCGTCGGACATCCGGTCAAATCCTTGATCTCCCGGATTATATATGTTTAGTCCAAAGACGCTGGATCTTGCTCTGTGTCGGACATCCGGTCGAAGCCTTGATCTCCCAGATTGTATCTGTTAAGTCCAAAGACGCTGGAACTTGCTCCGTATCGGACATCCGGTCGAAGCCTTGATCTCTCGGATTGTATCTGTTAAGTCTACAGACGATGGAGCTTGCTCCGCGTCGGACATCCGGTCGAAGCCTTAATCTCCCGGATTTTATCTGTTAAAGTCCAAAGATGTTGGAGCTTGCTCCGCGTCGGACATCCGGTCGAATCCTTGATCTCCCGGATTATATATGTTAAGTCCAAAGACGCTGGATCTTGCTCTGTGTCGGACATCCGGTCGAATCCTTGATCTCCCAGATTGTATCTGTTAAGTCCAAAGACGCCGGAGCTTACTCCGCGTCGGACATCCGGTCGAAGCCTTGATCTCCCGGATTGTATCTCTTAAGTCCGAAGACGCTGGAGCTTGCTCCGCGTCGGACATCCGGTCGAAGCCTTGTTCTCCCGGATCGTATCTGTTAAGTCCAAAGACGTTGGAGCTTGCTCCGCGTCGGACATTCGGTCGAAGCCTTGATCTCCCGAATTGTATCGGTTAAGTCTAAAGACGCTGGAGCTTGGTCCGCGTCGGACATCCGTTCGAAGCCTTGATATCCCGGATTGTATCTGTTAAGTCCAAAGACGCTGGAACTTGCTCCGCATCGGACATCCGGTCGAAGCCTTGATCTCTCGGATTGTATTTTTTAAGTCTACAGACGATGGAGCTTGCTCCGCGTCGGACATCCGGTCGAAGCCTTAATCTCCCGGATTTTATCTGTTAAAGTCCAAAGAGGCTGGAGCTTGCTCCGCGTCGGACATCCGGTCAAATCCTTGATCTCCCGGATTATATATGTTAAGTCCAAAGACGCTGGATCTTGCTCTGTGTCGGACATCCGGTCGAAGCCTTGATCTCCCAGATTGTATTTGTTAAGTCCAAAGACGCTGGAACTTGCTCCGTATCGGACATCCGGTCGAAGCCTTGATCTCTCGGATTGTATCTGTTAAGTCTACAGACGATGGAGCTTGCTCCGCGTCGGACATCCGGTCGAAGCCTTAATCTCCCGGATTTTATGTGTTAAAGTCCAAAGATGCTGGAGCTTGCTCCGCGTCGGACATCCGGTCGAATCCTTGATCTCCCGGATTATATATGTTAAGTCCAAAGACGCTGGATCTTGCTCTGTGACGGACATCCGGTATAAGCCTTGATCTCCCAGATTGTATCTGTTAAGTCCAAAGACGCTGGAGCTTACTCCGCGTCGGACATCCGGTCGAAGCCTTGATCTCCCGGATTGTATCTCTTAAGTCCGAAGACGCTGGAGCTTGCTCCGCGTCGGACATCCGGTCGAAGCCTTGATCTCCCGGATTGTATATGTTAAGTCTAAAGACGCTGGAGCTTGCTCTGCGTCGGACATCCGGTGGAAGCCTTGTTCTCCCGGATCGTATCTGTTAAGTCCAAAGACGTTGGCGCTTGCTCCGCGTCGGACATCCGGTCGAAGCCTTGATCTCCCGGATTGTATCGGTTAAGTCTAAAGACGCTGGAGCTTGCTCCGCGTCGCACATCTGGTCGAATCCTTGATCTCCCGGATAGTATCTGTTAAGTGCAAAGACGCTTGAGCTTGCTCCGCGTCGGACGTCCGGTCGAAGCCTTGATCTCCCGGATTGTATATGTTATGTCTAAAGACGCTGGAGCTTGCTCCGCGTCGGACATCCGGTCGAAACCTTGATCTCCCGGATTGTATATGTTAAGTCCAAAGATGCTGGAGCTTGCTTTGCGTCGGACATCCGGCCGAAGCCTTGATCTCCCGGATTGTATTTGTTAAGTACAAAGACGCTGGAGCTTGCTCCGCGTCAGACATCCGGTCGAAGCCTTGATCTCCCGGATTGTATCTGTTAAGTCCAAAGATGTTGGAGCTTGCTCTGCGTCGGACATCCGGTGGAAGCCTTGATCTCCCGGATTGTATCTGTTAAAGTCCAAAGACGCTGGAGCTTGCTTCGTGTCGGACATCCGGTGGAAGCCTTGATCTCCCGGATTGTATCTGTTAAGTGCAAAGACGCTTGAGCTTGCTCCGCGTCAGACATCCGGCCGAAGCCTTGATCTCCCGGATTGTATCTGTTAAGTCCAAAGATGTTGGAGCTTGCTCTGCGTCGGACATCCGGTGGAAGCCTTGATCTCCCGGATTGTATCTGTTAAAGTCCAAAGAGGCTAGAGCTTGCTCTGTGTCGGACATCCGGTCGAAGCCTTGATCTCCCAGATTGTATCTGTTAAGTCCAAAGATGTTGGAGCTTACTCCGCGTCGGACATCTGGTCGAAGCCTTGATCTCCTGGATTGTATCTGTTAAGTCCAAAAGACGCCGGAGCTTACTCCGCGTCGGACATCCGGTCGAAGCCTTGATCTCCCGGATAGTATCTGTTAAGTGCAAAGACGCTTGAGCTTGCTCCGCGTCGGACATCCGGTCGAAGCCTCGATCTCCCGGATTGTATATGTTAAGTCTAAAGACGCTGGAGCTTGCTCCGCGTCGGACATCCGGTCGAAGCCTTGTTCTCCCGGATCGTATCTGTTAAGTCCAAAGATGCTGGAGCTTGCTTTGCGTCGGACATCCGGTCGAAGCCTTGATCTCCCGGATTGTATTTGTTAAGTACAAAGACGCTGGAGCTTGCTTCGTGTCCGACATCCGGTCGAAGCCTTGATCTCCCGGATTGTATCTGTTAAGTGCAAAGACACTTGAGCTTGCTCCGCGTCGGACATCCGGTCGAAGCCTTGATCTCCCGGATTGTATATGTTATGTCTAAAGACGCTGGAGCTTGCTCCGCGTCGGACATCCGGTCGAATTCTTGATCTCCCGGATAGTATCTGTTAAGTGCAAAGACGCTTGAGCTTGCTCCGTGTCGGACATCCGGTCGAAGCCTTGATCTCCCGGATTGTATATGTTATGTCTAAAGACGCTGGAGCTTGTTCCGCGTCGGACATCCGGTCGAAACCTTGATCTCCCGGATTGTATATGTTAAGTCCAAAGATGCTGGAGCTTGCTTTGCGTCGGACATCCGGTCGAAGCCTTGATCTCCCGGATTGTATTTGTTAAGTACAAAGACGCTGGAGCTTGCTTCGTGTCCGACATCCGGTCGAAGCCTTGATCTCCCGGATTGTATCTGTTAAGTGCAAAGACGCTTGAGCTTGCTCCGCGTCGGACATCCGGTCGAAGCCTTGATCTCCCTGATTGTATATGTTATGTCTAAAGACGCTGGAGCTTGCTCCGCGTCGGACATCCGGTAGAAACCTTGATCTCCCGGATTGTATATGTTAAGTCCAAAGATGTTGGAGCTTGCTTTGCGTCGGACATCCGGTCGAAGCCTTGATCTCCCGGATTGTATTTGTTAAGTACAAAGACGCTGGAGCTTGCTTCGTGTCGGACATCCGGTCGAAGCCTTGATCTCCCGAATTGTATCTGTTAAGTGCAAAGACGCTTGAGCTTGCTCCGCGTCAGACATCCGGTCGAAGCCTTGATCTCCCGGATTGTATCTGTTAAGTCCAAAGATGTTGGAGCTTGCTCTGCGTCGGACATCCGGTGGAAGCCTTGATCTCCCGGATTGTATCTGTTAAAGTCCAAAGACGCTGGAGCTTGCTTCGTGTCTGACATCCGGTCGAAGCCTTGATCTCACGGATTGTATCTGTTAAGTGCAAAGACGCTTGAGCTTGCTCCGCGTCAGACATCCGGTCAAAGACTTGATCTCCCGGATTGTATCTGTTAAGTCCAAAGATGTTGGAGCTTCCTCTGCGTCGGACATCCGGTGGAAGCCTTGATCTCCCGGATTGTATCTGTTAAAGTCCAAAGACGCTGGAGCTTGCTCTGTGTCGGACATCCGGTCGAAGCCTTGATCTCCCAGATTGTATCTGTTAAGTCCAAAGATGTTGGAGCTTACTCCGCGTCGGACATCTGGTCGAAGCCTTGATCTCCCGGATTGTATCTGTTAAGTCCAAAAGACGCTGGAGCTTACTCCGCGTCGGACATCCGGTCGAAGCCTTGATCTCCCGGATAGTATCTGTTAAGTGCAAAGACGCTTGAGCTTGCTCCGCGTCGGACATCCGGTCGAAGCCTTGATCTCCCGGATTGTATATGTTAAGTCTAAAGACGCTGGAGCTTGCTCCGCGTCGGACATCCGGTCGAAGCCTTGTTCTCCCGGATCGTATCTGTTAAGTCCAAAGACGTTGGAGCTTGCTCCGCGTCGGACATCCGGTCGAAGCCTTGATCTCCCGGATTGTATCGGTTAAGTCTAAAGACGTTGGAGCTTGCTCCGCGTCGGACATCCGGTCGAATCCTTGATCTCCCGGATAGTATCTGTTAAGTGCAAAGACGCTTGAGCTTGCTCCGCGTCGGACATCCGGTCGAAGCCTTGATCTCTCGGATTGTATATGTTATGTCTAAAGACGCTGGAGCTTGCTCCGCGTCGGACATCCGGTCGAAACCTTGATCTCCCGGATTGTATCTGTTAAGTCCAAAGATGATGGAGCTTGCTCTGCGTCGGACATCCGGTGGAAGCCTTGATCTCCCGGATTGTATCTGTTAAAGTCCAAAGACGCTGGAGCTTGCTTCGTGTCTGACATCCGGTCGAAGCCTTGATCTCCCGGATTGTATCTGTTAAGTGCAAAGACGCTTGAGCTTGCTCCGCGTCGGACATCCGGTCGAAGCCTTGATCTCCCGGATTGTATCTGTTAAGTCCAAAGATGTTGGAGCTTGCTCTGCGTCGGACATCCGGTGGAAGCCTTGATCTCCCGGATTGTATCTGTTAAAGTCCAAAGACGCTGGAGCTTGCTCTGTGTCGGACATCCGGTCGAAGCCTTGATCTCCCAGATTGTATCTGTTAAGTCCAAAGATGTTGGAGCTTACTCCGCGTCGGACATCTGGTCGAAGCCTTGATCTCCCGGATTGTATCTGTTAAGTCCAAAAGACGCCGGAGCTTACTCCGCGTCGGACATCCGGTCGAAGCCTTGATCTCCCGGATAGTATCTGTTAAGTGCAAAGACGCTTGAGCTTGCTCCGCGTCGGACATCCGGTCGAAGCCTCGATCTCCCGGATTGTATATGTTAAGTCTAAAGACGCTGGAGCTTGCTCCGCGTCGGACATCCGGTCGAAGCCTTGTTCTCCCGGATCGTATCTGTTAAGTAAAAAGATGCTGGAGCTTGCTTTGCGTCGGACATCCGGTCGAAGCCTTGATCTCCCGGATTGTATTTGTTAAGTACAAAGACGCTGGAGCTTGCTTCGTGTCCGACATCCGGTCGAAGCCTTGATCTCCCGGATTGTATCTGTTAAGTGCAAAGACGCTTGAGCTTGCTCCGCGTCGGACATCCGGTCGAAGCCTTGATCTCCCGGATTGTATATGTTATGTCTAAAGACGCTGGAGCTTGCTCCGCGTCGGACATCCAGTAGAAACCTTGATCTCCCGGATTGTATATGTTAAGTCCAAAGATGCTGGAGCTTGCTTTGCGTCGGACATCCGGTCGAAGCCTTGATCTCCCGGATTGTATTTGTTAAGTACAAAGACGCTGGAGCTTGCTTCGTGTCGGACATCCGGTCGAAGCCTTGATCTCCCGAATTGTATCTGTTAAGTGCAAAGACGCTTGAGCTTGCTCCGCGTCAGACATCCGGTCGAAGCCTTGATCTCCCGGATTGTATCTGTTAAGTCCAAAGATGTTGGAGCTTGCTCTGCGTCGGACATCCGGTGGAAGCCTTGATCTCCCGGATTGTATCTGTTAAAGTCCAAAGACGCTGGAGCTTGCTTCGTGTCTGACATCCGGTCGAAGCCTTGATCTCCCGGATTGTATCTGTTAAGTGCAAAGACGCTTGAGCTTGCTCCGCGTCAGACATCCGGTCGAAGCCTTGATCTCCCGGATTGTATCTGTTAAGTCCAAAGATGTTGGAGCTTGCTCTGCGTCGGACATCCGGTGGAAGCCTTGATCTCCCGGATTGTATCTGTTAAAGTCCAAAGACGCTGGAGCTTGCTCTGTGTCGGACATCCGGTCGAAGCCTTGATCTCCCAGATTGTATCTGTTAAGTCCAAAGATGTTGGAGCTTACTCCGCGTCGGACATCTGGTCGAAGCCTTGATCTCCCGGATTGTATCTGTTAAGTCCAAAAGACGCTGGAGCTTACTCCGCGTCGGACATCCGGTCGAAGCCTTGATCTCCCGGATAGTATCTGTTAAGTGCAAAGACGCTTGAGCTTGCTCCGCGTCGGACATCCGGTCGAAGCCTTGATCTCCCGGATTGTATATGTTAAGTCTAAAGACGCTGGAGCTTGCTCCGCGTCGGACATCCGGTCGAAGCCTTGTTCTCCCGGATCGTATCTGTTAAGTCCAAAGACGTTGGAGCTTGCTCCGCGTCGGACATCCGGTCGAAGCCTTGATCTCCCGGATTGTATCGGTTAAGTCTAAAGACGTTGGAGCTTGCTCCGCGTCGGACATCCGGTCGAATCCTTGATCTCCCGGATAGTATCTGTTAAGTGCAAAGACGCTTGAGCTTGCTCCGCGTCGGACATCCGGTCGAAGCCTTGATCTCCCGGATTGTATATGTTATGTCTAAAGACGCTGGAGCTTGCTCCGCGTCGGACATCCGGTCGAAACCTTGATCTCCCGGATTGTATCTGTTAAGTCCAAAGATGTTGGAGCTTGCTCTGCGTCGGACATCCGGTGGAAGCCTTGATCTCCCGGATTGTATCTGTTAAAGTCCAAAGACGCTGGAGCTTGCTTCGTGTCTGACATCCGGTCGAAGCCTTGATCTCCCGGATTGTATCTGTTAAGTGCAAAGACGCTTGAGCTTGCTCCGCGTCGGACATCCGGTCGAAGCCTTGATCTCCCGGATTGTATCTGTTAAGTCCAAAGATGTTGGAGCTTGCTCTGCGTCGGACATCCGGTGGAAGCCTTGATCTCCCGGATTGTATCTGTTAAAGTCCAAAGACGCTGGAGCTTGCTCTGTGTCGGACATCCGGTCGAAGCCTTGATCTCCCAGATTGTATCTGTTAAGTCCAAAGATGTTGGAGCTTACTCCGCGTCGGACATCTGGTCGAAGCCTTGATCTCCTGGATTGTATCTGTTAAGTCCAAAAGACGCTGGAGCTTACTCCGCGTCGGACATCCGGTCGAAGCCTTGATCTCCCGGATAGTATCTGTTAAGTCCAAAGATGTTGGAGCTTACTCCGCGTCGGACATCTGGTGGAAGCCTTGATCTCCCGGATTGTATCTGTTAAGTCCAAAAGACGCTGGAGCTTGCTCCGCGTCGGACATCCGGTCGAAGCCTTGTTCTCCCGGATCGTATCTGTTAAGTGCAAAGACGTTGGAGCTTGCTCCGCGTCGGACATCCGGTCGAAGCCTTGATCTCCCGGATTGTATATGTTAAGTCTAAAGACGCTGGAGCTTGCTCCGCGTCGGACATCCGGTCGAATCCTTGTTCTCCCGGATAGTATCTGTTAAGTCCAAAGACGTTGGAGCTTGCTCCGCGTCGGACATCCGGTCGAAGCCTTGATCTCCCGGATTGTATCGGTTAAGTCTAAAGACGTTGGAGCTTGCTCCGCGTCGGACATCCGGTCGAATCCTTGATCTCCCGGATAGTATCTGTTAAGTGCAAAGACGCTTGAGCTTGCTCCGCGTCGGACATCCGGTCGAAGCCTTGATCTCTTGGATTGTATTTGTTATGTCTAAAGACGCTGGAGCTTGCTCCGCGTCGGACATCCGGTCGAAGCCTTGATCTCCTGGATTGTATATGTTAAGTCCAAAGATGCTGGAGCTTGCTTTGCGTCGGACATCCGGTCGATGCCTTGATCTCCCGGATTGTATTTGATAAGTACAAAGACGCTGGAGCTTGCTTCGTGTCGGACATCCGGTCGAAGCCTTGATCTCCCGGATTGTATCTGTTAAGTGCAAACACGCTTGAGCTTGCTCCGCGTCGGACATCCGGTCGAAGCCTTGATCTCCCGGATTGTATCTGTTAAGTCCAAAGATGTTGGAGCTTGCTCTGCGTCGGACATCCGGTCGAAGCCTTGATCTCCCGGATTGTATCTGTTAAAGTCCAAAGACGCTGGAGCTTGCTCTCTGTCGGACATCCGGTCGAAGCCTTGATCTCCCAGATTGTATTTGTTAAGTCCAAAGACGTTGGAGCTTACTCCGCGTCGGACATCTGGTCGAAGCCTTGATCTCCCGGATTGTATCTGTTAAGTCCAAAAGACGCTGGAGCTTACTCCGCGTCGGACATCCGGTCGAAGCCTTGATCTCCCGGATAGTATCTGTTAAGTGCAAAGACGCTTGAGCTTGCTCCGCGTCGGACATCCGGTCGAAGCCTTGATCTCCCGAATTGTATCTGTTAAGTCCAAAGATGTTGGAGCTTGCTCTGCGTCGGACATCCGGTGGAAGCCTTGATCTCCCGAATTGTATCTGTTAAAGTCCAAAGACGCTGGAGCTTGCTTCGTGTCGGACATCCGGTCGAAGCCTTGATCTCCCGGATTGTATCTGTTAAGTGCAAAGACGCTTGAGCTTGCTCCGCGTCAGACATCCGGTCGAAGCCTTGATCTCCCGGATTGTATCTGTTAAGTCCAAAGATGTTGGAGCTTGCTCTGCGTCGGACATCCGGTGGAAGCCTTGATCTCCCGGATTGTATCTGTTAAAGTCCAAAGACGCTGGAGCTTGCTCTGTGTCGGACATCCGGTCGAAGCCTTGATCTCCCAAATTGTATCTGTTAAGTCCAAAGATGTTGGAGCTTACTCCGCGTCGGACATCTGGTCGAAGCCTTGATCTCCCGGATTGTATCTGTTAAGTCCAAAAGACGCTGGAGCTTACTCCGCGTCGGACATCCGGTCGAAGCCTTGATCTCCCGGATTGTATATGTTAAGTCTAAAGACGCTGGAGCTTGCTCCGCGTCGGACATCCGGTCGAAGCCTTGTTCTCCCGGATCGTATCTGTTAAGTCCAAAGACGTTGGAGCTTGCTCCGCGTCGGACATCCGGTCGAAGCCTTGATCTCCCGGATTGTATCGGTTAAGTCTAAAGACGCTGGAGCTTGCTCCGCGTCAGACATCCGGTCGAGTCCTTGATCTCCCGGATAGTATCTGTTAAGTGCAAAGACGCTTGAGCTTGCTCCGCGTCGGACATCCGGTCGAAACCTTGATCTCCCGGATTGTATATGTTATGTCTAAAGACGCTGGAGCTTGCTCCGCGTCGGACATCCGGTCGAAACCTTGATCTCCCGGATTGTATATGTTAAGTCCAAAGATGCTGGAGCTTGCTTTGCGTCGGACATCCGGTCGAAGCCTTGATCTCCCGGATTGTATTTGATAAGTACAAAGACGCTGGAGCTTGCTTCGTGTCGGACATCCGGTCGAAGCCTTGATCTCCCGGATTGTATCTGTTAAGTGCAAAGACGCTTGAGCTTGCTCCGCGTCGGACATCCGGTCGAAGCCTTGATCTCCCGGATTGTATCTGTTAAGTCCAAAGATGTTGGAGCTTGCTCTGCGTCGGACATCCGGTCGAAGCCTTGATCTCCCGGATTGTATCTGTTAAAGTCCAAAGACGCTGGAGCTTGCTCTGTGTCGGACATCCGGTCGAAGCCTTGATCTCCCAGATTGTATCTGTTAAGTCCAAAGACGTTGGAGCTTACTCCGCGTCGGACATCTGGTCGAAGCCTTGATCTCCCGGATTGTATCTGTTAAGTCCAAAAGACGCTGGAGCTTACTCCGCGTCGGACATCCGGTCGAAGCCTTGATCTCCCGGATAGTATCTGTTAAGTGCAAAAACGCTTGAGCTTGCTCCGCGTCGGACATCCGGTCGAAGCCTTGATCTCCCGGATTGTATATGTTAAGTCTAAAGACGCTGGAGCTTGCTCCGCGTCGGACATCCGGTCGAAGCCTTGTTCTCCCGGATCGTATCTGTTAAGTCCGAAGACGCTGGAGCTTGCTCCGCGTCGGACATCCGGTCGAAGCCTTGTTCTCCCGGATCGTATCTGTTAAGTCCAAAGACGTTGGAGCTTGCTCCGCGTCGGACATCCGGTCGAAGCCTTGATCTCCCGGATTGTATCGGTTAAGTCTAAAGACGCTGGAGCTTGCTCCGCGTCGGACATCCGGTCGAATCCTTGATCTCCCGGATTGTATCTGTTAAGTGCAAAGACGCTTGAGCTTGCTCCGCGTCTGTTAAGTCCAAAGATGTTGGAGCTTGCTCTGCGTCGGACATCCGGTCGAAGCCTTGATCTCCCGGATTGTATCTGTTAAGTCCAAAAGACGCTGGAGCTTACTCCGCGTCGGACATACGGTCGAAGCCTTGATCTCCCGGATTGTATCTGTTAAGTCCAAAGACGTTGAAGCTTGCTCCGCGTCGGACATTCGGTCGAAGCCTTGATCTCCCGAATTGTATCGGTTAAGTCTAAAGACGCTGGACCTTGCTCCGCATCGGACATCCGGTCGAAGCCTTGATCTCTCGGATTGTATCTCTTAAGTCTACAGACGATGGAGCTTGCTCGGCGTCGGACATCCGGTCGAAGCCTTAATCTCCCGGATTTTATCTATTAAAGTCCAAAGATGTTGGAGCTTGCTCCGCGTCGGACATCCGGTCGAATCATTGATCTCCCGGATTATATATGTTAAGTCCAAAGACGCTAGATCTTGCTCTGTGTCGGACATCCGGTCGAAGCCTTGATCTCCCAGATTGTATCTGTTAAGTCCAAAGACGCTGGAGCTTACTCCGGGTCGGACATCCGGTCGAAGCCTTGATCTCCCGGATTGTATCTCTTAAGTCCGAAGACGCTGGAGCTTGCTCAGCGTCGGACATCCGGTCGAAACCTTGATCTCCCAGATTGTATCTGTTAAGTCCAAAGATGCTGGAGCTTGCTCCGCGTCGGACATCCGGTCGAAGCCTTGATCTCCCAGATTGTATCGGTTAAGTCTAAAGACGCTGGAGCTTGCTCCGCGTCGGATATCCGGTCGAATCCTTGATCTCCCGGATTGTATCTGTTAAGTGCAAAGACGCTTGAGCCTGTTCCGCGTCGGACATCCGGTCGAAGCCTTGATCTCCCGGATTGTATCGGTTAAGTCTAAAGACGCTGGAGCTTGCTCCGCGTCAGACATCCGGTCGAATCCTTGATCTCCCGGATAGTATCTGTTAAGTGCAAAGACGCTTGAGCTTGCTCCGCGTCGGACATCCGGTCGAAGCCTTGATCTCCCGGATTGTATATGTTATGTCTAAAGACGCTGGAGCTTTCTCCGCGTCGGACATCCGGTCGAAACCTTGATCTCCCGGATTGTATATGTTAAGTCCAAAGACGCTGGAACTTGCTCCGCATCGGACATCCGGTCGAAGCCTTGATCTCTCGGATTTTATCTGTTAAGTCTACAGACGATGGAGCTTGCTCCGCGTCGGACATCCGGTCGAAGACTTAATCTCCCGGATTGTATCTGTTAAGTCCAAAGTTGTTGGAGCTTGCTCCGTGTCGGAAATCCGGTCGAAGCCTTGATCTCCCGGATTGTATCTGTTAAGTAGAAAGACGTTGGAGCTTGCTCCGCGTCGGACATCCGGTCGAAGCCTTGATCTCCCGGATTGTATCTGTAAAGTACAAAGAAGCTGGAGCTTGCTCCGCGTCGGACATCCAGTCGAAGCCTTGATCTCCCGGATTGTATCTGTTAAGTCTAAAGACGCTGGAGCTTGCTCCGCGTTGGACATCCGGTCAAAGCCTTGATCTCCCGGATTGTATCTGTTAAGTAGAAAGACGCTGGAGCTTGCTCCGCATCGGACATCCGGTCGAAGCCTTGATCTCCCAGATTGTATCTGTTAAGTCCAAAGACGTTGGAGCTTACTCCGCGTCGGACATCCGGTCGAAGCCTTGATCTCCCGGATTGTATCGGTTAAGTCTAAAGACGCTGGAGCTTGCTCCGCGTCGGACATCCGGTCGAATCCTTGTTCTCCCGGATTGTATCTGTTAAGTGCAAAGACGCTTGAGCCTGTTCCGCGTCGGACATCCGGTCGAAGCCTTGATCTCCCGGATTGTATATGTTAAGTCTAAAGACGCTGGAGCTTGCTCCGCGTCGGACATCTGGTCGAAGCCTTGTTCTCCCAGATCGTATCTGTTAAGTCCAAAGACGTTGGAGCTTGCTCCGCGTCGGACATCCGGTCTAAGCCTTGATCTCCCGGATTGTATCGGTTAAGTCTAAAGACGCTGGAGCTTGCTCCGCGTCGGACATCCGGTCGAATCCTTGATCTCCCGGATAGTATCTGTTAAGTGCAAAGATGCTTGAGCTTGCTCCGCGTCGGACATCCGGTCGAAGCCTTGATCTCCCGGATTGTATATGTTATGTCTAAAGACGCTGGAGCTTGCTCCGCGTCGGACATCCGGTCGAAACCTTGATCTCCCGGATTGTATATGTTAAGTCCAAAGATGCTGGAGCTTGCTTTGCGTCGGACATCCGGTCGAAGCCTTGATCTCCCGGATTGTATCTGTTAAGTCCAAAAGACGCTGGAGCTTACTCCGCGTCGGACATCCGGTCGAAGCCTTGATCTCCCGGATTGTATCTGTTAAGTCCAAAGACGTTGGAGCTTGCTCCGCGTCGGACATTCGGTCGAAGCCTTGATCTCCCGAATTGTATCGGTTAAGTCTAAAGACGTTGGAGCTTGGTCCGCGTCGGACATCCGTTCGAAGCCTTGATCTCCCGGATTTTATCTGTTAAGTCCTAAGACGCTGGAACTTGCTCCGCATCGGACATCCGGTCGAAGCCTTGATCTCTCGGATTGTATCTGTTAAGTCTACAGACGATGGAGCTTGCTCCGTGTCGGACATCCGGTCGAAGCCTTAATCTCCCGGATAGTATCTGTTAAGTGCAAAGACGCTTGAGCTTGCTCCGCGTCGGACATCCGGTCGAAGCCTTGATCTCCCGGATTGTATATGTTATGTCTAAAGACGCTGGAGCTTTCTCCGCGTCGGACATCCGGTCGAAACCTTGATCTCCCGGATTGTATATGTTAAGTCCAAAGACGCTGGAACTTGCTCCGCATCGGACATCCGGTCGAAGCCTTGATCTCTCGGATTTTATCTGTTAAGTCTACAGACGATGGAGCTTGCTCCGCGTCGGACATCCGGTCGAAGACTTAATCTCCCGGATTGTATCTGTTAAGTCCAAAGTTGTTGGAGCTTGCTCCGCGTCGGAAATCCGGTCGAAGCCTTGATCTCCCGGATTGTATCTGTTAAGTAGAAAGACGTTGGAGCTTGCTCCGCGTCGGACATCCGGTCGAAGCCTTGATCTCCCGGATTGTATCTGTAAAGTACAAAGAAGCTGGAGCTTGCTCCGCGTCGGACATCCAGTCGAAGCCTTGATCTCCCGGATTGTATCTGTTAAGTCTAAAGACGCTGGAGCTTGCTCCGCGTTGGACATCCGGTCAAAGCCTTGATCTCCCGGATTGTATCTGTTAAGTAGAAAGACGCTGGAGCTTGCTCCGCATCGGACATCCGGTCGAAGCCTTGATCTCCCAGATTGTATCTGTTAAGTCCAAAGACGTTGGAGCTTACTCCGCGTCGGACATCCGGTCGAAGCCTTGATCTCCCGGATTGTATCGGTTAAGTCTAAAGACGCTGGAGCTTGCTCCGCGTCGGACATCCGGTCGAATCCTTGTTCTCCCGGATTGTATTTGTTAAGTGCAAAGACGCTTGAGCCTGTTCCGCGTCGGACATCCGGTCGAAGCCTTGATCTCCCGGATTGTATATGTTAAGTCTAAAGACGCTGGAGCTTGCTCCGCGTCGGACATCCGGTCGAAGCCTTGTTCTCCCGGATCGTATCTGTTAAGTCCAAAGACGTTGGAGCTTGCTCCGCGTCGGACATCCGGTCTAAGCCTTGATCTCCCGGATTGTATCGGTTAAGTCTAAAGACGCTGGAGCTTGCTCCGCGTCGGACATCCGGTCGAATCCTTGATCTCCCGGATAGTATCTGTTAAGTGCAAAGACGCTTGAGCTTGCTCCGTGTCGGACATCCGGTCGAAGCCTTGATCTCCCGGATTGTATATGTTATGTCTAAAGACGCTGGAGCTTGCTCCGCGTCGGACATCCGGTCGAAACCTTGATCTCCCGGATTGTATATGTTAAGTCCAAAGATGCTGGAGCTTGCTTTGCGTCGGAGATCCGGTCGAAGCCTTGATCTCCCGGATTGTATCTGTTAAGTCCAAAAGACGCTGGAGCTTACTCCGCGTCGGACATCCGGTCGAAGCCTTGATCTCCCGGATTGTATCTGTTAAGTCCAAAGACGTTGGAGCTTGCTCCGCGTCGGATATTCGGTCGAAGCCTTGATCTCCCGAATTGTATCGGTTAAGTCTAAAGACGTTGGAGCTTGGTCCGCGTCGGACATCCGTTCGAAGCCTTGATCTCCCGGATTTTATCTGTTAAGTCCTAAGACGCTGGAACTTGCTCCGCATCGGACATCCGGTCGAAGCCTTGATCTCTCGGATTGTATCTGTTAAGTCTACAGACGATGGAGCTTGCTCCGTGTCGGACATCCGGTCGAAGCCTTAATCTCCCGGATTTTATCTGTTAAAGTCCAAAGATGCTGGAGCTTGCTCCGCGTCGGACATCCGGTCGAATCCTTGATCTCCCGGATTGTATATGTTATGTCTAAAGACGCTGGAGCTTTCTCCGCGTCGGACATCCGGTCGAAACCTTGATCTCCCGGATTGTATATGTTAAGTCCAAAGACGCTGGAACTTGCTCCGCATCGGACATCCGGTCGAAGCCTTGATCTCTCGGATTGTATCTGTTAAGTCTACAGACGATGGAGCTTGCTCCGTGTCGGACATCCGGTCGAAGCCTTAATCTCCCGGATAGTATCTGTTAAGTGCAAAGACGCTTGAGCTTGCTCCGCGTCGGACATCCGGTCGAAGCCTTGATCTCCCGGATTGTATATGTTATGTCTAAAGACGCTGGAGCTTTCTCCGCGTCGGACATCCGGTCGAAACCTTGATCTCCCGGATTGTATATGTTAAGTCCAAAGACGCTGGAACTTGCTCCGCATCGGACATCCGGTCGAAGCCTTGATCTCTCGGATTTTATCTGTTAAGTCTACAGACGATGGAGCTTGCTCCGCGTCGGACATCCGGTCGAAGACTTAATCTCCCGGATTGTATCTGTTAAGTCCAAAGTTGTTGGAGCTTGCTCCGCGTCGGAAATCCGGTCGAAGCCTTGATCTCCCGGATTGTATCTGTTAAGTAGAAAGACGTTGGAGCTTGCTCCGCGTCGGACATCCGGTCGAAGCCTTGATCTCCCGGATTGTATCTGTAAAGTACAAAGAAGCTGGAGCTTGCTCCGCGTCGGACATCTAGTCGAAGCCTTGATCTCCCGGATTGTATCTGTTAAGTCTAAAGACGCTGGAGCTTGCTCCGCGTTGGACATCCGGTCAAAGCCTTGATCTCCCGGATTGTATCTGTTAAGTAGAAAGACGCTGGAGCTTGCTCCGCATCGGACATCCGGTCGAAGCCTTGATCTCCCAGATTGTATCTGTTAAGTCCAAAGACGTTGGAGCTTACTCCGCGTCGGACATCCGGTCGAAGCCTTGATCTCCCGGATTGTATCGGTTAAGTCTAAAGACGCTGGAGCTTGCTCCGCGTCGGACATCCGGTCGAATCCTTGTTCTCCCGGATTGTATTTGTTAAGTGCAAAGACGCTTGAGCCTGTTCCGCGTCGGACATCCGGTCGAAGCCTTGATCTCCCGGATTGTATATGTTAAGTCTAAAGACGCTGGAGCTTGCTCCGCGTCGGACATCCGGTCGAAGCCTTGTTCTCCCGGATCGTATCTGTTAAGTCCAAAGACGTTGGAGCTTGCTCCGCGTCGGACATCCGGTCTAAGCCTTGATCTCCCGGATTGTATCGGTTAAGTCTAAAGACGCTGGAGCTTGCTCCGCGTCGGACATCCGGTCGAATCCTTGATCTCCCGGATAGTATCTGTTAAGTGCAAAGACGCTTGAGCTTGCTCCGCGTCGGACATCCGGTCGAAGCCTTGATCTCCCGGATTGTATATGTTATGTCTAAAGACGCTGGAGCTTGCTCCGCGTCGGACATCCGGTCGAAACCTTGATCTCCCGGATTGTATATGTTAAGTCCAAAGATGCTGGAGCTTGCTTTGCGTCGGAGATCCGGTCGAAGCCTTGATCTCCCGGATTGTATCTGTTAAGTCCAAAAGACGCTGGAGCTTACTCCGCGTCGGACATCCGGTCGAAGCCTTGATCTCCCGGATTGTATCTGTTAAGTCCAAAGACGTTGGAGCTTGCTCCGCGTCGGATATTCGGTCGAAGCCTTGATCTCCCGAATTGTATCGGTTAAGTCTAAAGACGTTGGAGCTTGGTCCGCGTCGGACATCCGTTCGAAGCCTTGATCTCCCGGATTTTATCTGTTAAGTCCTAAGACGCTGGAACTTGCTCCGCATCGGACATCCGGTCGAAGCCTTGATCTCTCGGATTGTATCTGTTAAGTCTACAGACGATGGAGCTTGCTCCGTGTCGGACATCCGGTCGAAGCCTTAATCTCCCGGATTTTATCTGTTAAAGTCCAAAGATGCTGGAGCTTGCTCCGCGTCGGACATCCGGTCGAATCCTTGATCTCCCGGATTATATATGTTAAGTCCAAAGACGCTGGATCTTGCTCTGTGTCGGACATCCGGTCGAAGCCTTGATCTCCCAGATTGTATCTGTTAAGTCCAAAGACGCTGGAGCTTACTCCGCGTCGGACATCCGGTCGAAGCGTTGATCTCCCGAATTGTATCTCTTAGTTCCGAAGACGCTGGAGCTTGCTCCGCGTCGGACATCCGGTCGAAGCCTTGGTCTCCTGGATCGTATATGTTAAATCCAAAGACGTTGGAGCTTGCTCCACGTCGGACATCCGGTCGAAGCCTTGATCTCCCGGATTGTATCGGTTAAGTCTAAAGACGCTGGAGCTTGCTCCGCGTCGGACATCCGGTCGAATCCTTGATCTCCCGGATTGTATCTGTTAAGTGCAAAGACGCTTGAGCTTGCTCCGCGTCGGAAATCCGGTCGAAGCCTTGATCTCCCGGATTGTATATGTTAAGTCTAAAGACGCTGGAGGTTGCTCCGCGTCGGACATCCGGTCGAGGCCTTGATCTCCCGGATTGTATCTGTTAAGTCCAAAGTTGTTAGAGCTTGCTCCGCGTTGGACATCCGATCGAAGCCTTGATCTCCCGGATTGTATCTGTTAAGTAGAAAGACGCTGGAGCTTGCTCCGCGTCGGACATTCGGTCGAAGCCTTGATCTCCCGAATTGTATCGGTTAAGTCTAAAGACGTTGGAGCTTGGTCCGCGTCGGACATCCGTTCGAAGCCTTGATCTCCCGGATTTTATCTGTTAAGTCCTAAGACGCTGGAACTTGCTCCGCATCGGACATCCGGTCGAAGCCTTGATCTCTCTGATTGTATCTGTTAAGTCTACAGACGATGGAGCTTGCTCCGTGTCGGACATCCGGTCGAAGCCTTAATCTCCCGGATTTTATCTGTTAAAGTCCAAAGATGCTGGAGCTTGCTCCGCGTCGGACATCCGGTCGAATCCTTGATCTCCCGGATTATATATGTTAAGTCCAAAGACGCTGGATCTTGCTCTGTGTCGGACATCCGGTCGAAGCCTTGATCTCCCAGATTGTATCTGTTAAGTCCAAAGACGCTGGAGCTTACTCCGCGTCGGACATCCGGTCGAAGCGTTGATCTCCCGAATTGTATCTCTTAGTTCCGAAGACGCTGGAGCTTGCTCCGCGTCGGACATCCGGTCGAAGCCTTGGTCTCCTGAACGTATATGTTAAATCCAAAGACGTTGGAGCTTGCTCCACGTCGGACATCCGGTCGAAGCCTTGATCTCCCGGATTGTATCGGTTAAGTCTAAAGACGCTGGAGCTTGCTCCGCGTCGGACATCCGGTCGAATCCTTGATCTTCCGGATTGTATCTGTTAAGTGCAAAGACGCTTGAGCTTGCTCCGCGTTGGAAATCCGGTCGAAGCCTTGATCTCCCGGATTGTATATGTTAAGTCTAAAGACGCTGGAGGTTGCTCCGCGTCGGACATCCGATCGAGGCCTTGATCTCCCGGATTGTATCTGTTAAGTCCAAAGTTGTTGGAGCTTGCTCCGCGTCGGACATCCGATCGAAGCCTTGATCTCCCGGATTGTATCTGTTAAGTAGAAAGACGCTGGAGCTTGCTCCGCGTCGGACATCCGGTCGAAACCTTGATCTCCCGGATTGTATCTGTTAAGTCCAAAGTTGTTGGAGCTTGCTCCGCGTCGGAAATCCGGTCGAAGCCTTGATCTCCCGGATTGTATCTGTTAAGTAGAAAGACGTTGGAGCTTGCTCCGCGTCGGACATCCGGTCGAAGCCTTGATCTCCCGGATTGTATCTGTAAAGTACAAAGAAGCTGGAGCTTGCTCCGCGTCGGACATCCAGTCGAAGCCTTGATCTCCCGGATTGTATCTGTTAAGTCTAAAGACGCTGGAGCTTGCTCCGCGTTGGACATCCGGTCAAAGCCTTGATCTCCCGGATTGTATCTGTTAAGTAGAAAGACGCTGGAGCTTGCTCCGCATCGGACATCCGGTCGAAGCCTTGATCTCACAGATTGTATTTGTTAAGTCCAAAGACGTTGGAGCTTACTCCGCGTCGGACATCTGGTCGAAGCCTTGATCTCCCGGATTGTATCTGTTAAGTCCAAAAGACGCTAGAGCTTACTCCACGTCGGACATCCGGTCGAAGCCTTGATCTCCCGGATTGTATCGGTTAAGTCTAAAGACACTGGAGCTTGGTCCGCGTCGGACATCCGTTCGAAGCCTTGATCTCCCGGATTGTATCTGTTAAGTCCAAAGACGCTGGAACTTGCTCCGCATCGGAATTACGGTCGAAGCCTTGATCTCTCGGATTGTATCTGTTATGTCTACAGACGATGGAGCTTGCTCCGCGTCGGACATCCGGTCGAAGCCTTAATCTCCCGGATTTTATCTGTTAAAGTCCAAAGATGCTGGAGCTTGATCCGCGTCGGACATCCGGTCGAATCATTGATCTCCCGGATTATATATGTTAATTCCAAAGACGCTGGATCTTGCTCTGTGTCGGACATCCGGTCGAAGCCTTGATCTCCCAGATTGTATCTGTTAAGTCCAAAGACGCTGGAGCTTACTCCGCGTAGGACATCCGGTCGAAGCCTTGATCTCCCGGATTGTATCTCTTAAGTCCGAAGACGCTGGAGCTTGCTCCGCGTCGGACATCCGGTCGAAGCCTTGTTCTCCCGGATCGTATCTGTTAAGTCCAAAGACGTTGGAGCTTGCTCCGCGTCGGACATCTGGTCGAAGCCTTGATCTCCCGGATTGTATCGGTTAAGTCTAAAGACGCCGGAGCTTGCTCCGCGTCGGACATCCGGTCAAATCCTTGATCTCCCGGATTGTATCTGTTAAGTGCAAAGACGCTTGAGCTTGCTCCGCGTCGGACATCCGGTCGAAGCCTTGATCTCCCGGATTGTATATGTTAAGTCTAAAGACGCTGGAGCTTGCTCCGCGTCGGACATCCGGTCGAAGCCTTGATCTCCCGGATTGTATCTGTTAACTCCAAAGACGCTGGAGCTTTCTCCGCGTCGGACATCCGATCGAATCCTTGATCTCCCGGATTGTATCTGTTAAGTAGAAAGACGCTGGAGCTTGCTCCGCGTCGGGCATCCGGCGAAACCTTGATCTCCCGGATTGTATATGTTAAGTCCAAAGATGCTGGAGCTTGATTTGCGTCGGACATACGGTCGAAGCCTTGATCTCCCGGATTGTATTTGTTAAGTACAAAGACGCTGGAGCATGCTTCGTGTCGGACATCCGGTCGAAGCCTTGATCTCCCGGATTGTATCTGTTATGTGCAAATACGCTTGAGCTTGCTCCGCGTCGGACATCCGGTCGAAGCCTTGATCTCCCGGATTGTATCTGTTAAGTCCAAAGATGTTGGAGCTTGCTCTGCGTCGGACATCCGGTCGAAGCCTTGATCTCCTTGATTGTATCTATTAAAGTCCAAAGACGCTGGAGCTTGCTCTGTGTCGGACATCCGGTCGAAGCCTTGATCTCCCAGATTGTATCTGTTAAGTCCAAAGACGTTGGAGCTTACTCCGCGTCGGACATCTGGTCGAAGACTTGATCTCCCGGATTGTATCTGTTAAGTCCAAAAGACGCTGGAGCTTACTCCGCGTCGGACATCCGGTCGAAGCCTTGATCTCCCGGATTGTATCCGTTAAGTCCAAAGACGTTGGAGCTTGCTCCGCGTCGGACATTCGGTCGAAGCCTTGATCTCCCGAATTGTATCGGTTAAGTCCAAAGACGCTGGAGCTTGGTCCGCGTCGGACATCCGTTCGAAGCCTTGATCTCCCGGATTGTATCTGTTAAGTCCAAAGACGCTGGAACTTCCTCCGCATCGGACATCCGGTCGAAGCCTTGATCTCTCGGATTGTATCTGTTAAGTCTACAGACGATGGAGCTTGCTCCGCGTCGGACATCCGGTCGAAGCCTTTATCTCCCGGATTTTATCTGTTAAAGTCCAAAGATGCTGGAGCTTGCTCCGCGTCGGACATCCGGTCGAATCCTTGATCTCCCGGATTATATATGTTAAGTCCAAAGACGCTGGATCTTGCTCTGTGTCGGACATCCGGTCGAACCCTTGATCTCCCAGATTGTATCTGTTTATTCCAAAGACGCTGGAGCTTACTCCGCGTCGGACATCCGGTCGAAGCCTTGATCTCCCGGATTGTATCTCTTAAGTCCGAAGACGCTGGAGCTTGCTCCGCGTCGGACATCAGGTCGAAGCCTTGATCTCCCGGATTGTATCTCTTAAGTCCAAAGACATTGGAGCTTGCTCCGCGTCGGACATCCGGTCGAAGCCTTGATCTCCCGGATTGTATCGGTTAAGTCTAAAGACGCCGGAGCTTGCTCCGCGTCGGACATCCGGTCGAATCCTTGATCTCCCGGATTGTATCTGTTAAGTGCAAAGACGCTTCAGCTTGCTCCGCGTCGGACATCCGGTCGAAGCCTTGATCTCCCGGATTGTATATGTTAAGTCTAAGGACGATGGAGCTTGCTCCGGGTCGGACATCCGGTCGAAGCCTTGATCTCCCGGATTGTATCTGTTAAGTCCAAAGTTTTTGAAGCTTGCTCCGCGTCGGACATCCGATTGAAGCCTTGATCTCCCGGATTGTATCTGTTAAGTAGAAAGACGCTGGAGCTTGCTCCGCGTCGGACATCCGGTCGAAACTTTGATCTCCCGGATTGTATCTGTTAAGTCCAAACTTGTTGGAGCTTGCTCCGCGTCGGAAATCCGGTCGACGCCTTGATCTCCCGGATTGTATCTGTTAAGTAGAAAGACGTTGGAGCTTGTTCCGCTTCGGACATCCGGTCGAAGCCTTGATCTCCCGGATTGTATCTGTAAAGTACAAAGAAGCTGGAGCTTGCTCCGCGTCGGACATCCAGTCGAAGCCTTGATCTCCCGGATTGTATCTGTTAAGTCTAAAGACGCTGGAGCTTGCTCCGCGTTGGACATCCGGTCGAAGCGTTGATCGCCCGGATTGTATCTGTTAAGTAGAAAGACGCTGGAGCTTGCTCCGCATCGGACATCCGGTCGAAGCCTTGATCTCCCGGATTGTATCTGTAAAGTACAAAGAAGCTGGAGCTTGCTCTGCGTCGGACATCCAGTCGAAGCCTTGATCTCACGGATTGTATCTGCTAAGTTCAAAGACGTTGGAGCTTGCTTCGCGTCGGACATCCAGTCGAAGCCTTGATCTCACGGATTGTATCTGCTAAGTGCAAAGATGCAAGAGCTTGCTCCGCGTCGGACATCCGGTCGAATCCTTGATATCCCGGATTGTATCTGTTAAGTCCAAAGACTCTGGAGCTTGCTCCGCGTCGGAGATCCGGTCGAAGCCTTAATCTCCCGAATTGTATCTGTTAAAGTCCAAAGACGCTGGAGCTTGCTCCGCATTGGACATTCGGTCGAAGACTTCATCTCCCGGATTGTATCGGTTAAGTCCAAAGACGCTAGAGCTTGCTCTGCGTCGGACATCCGGTCGAAGCCTTGATCTCCTAGATTGTATCTGTTAAATCTGAAGACGCTGGAGCTTACTCCGCGTCGGACATCCGGTCGAATCCTTGATCTCCCGGATTGTATCTGTTAAGTGCAAAGACGCTTGAGCTTGCTCCGCGTCGGACATCCGGTCGAAGCCTTGATCTCCCGGATTGTATATGTTAAGTCTAAGGACGCTGGAGCTTGCTCCGCGTCGGACATCCGGTCGAAGCCTTGATCTCCCGGATTGTATATGTTAAGTCTAAGGACGCTGGAGCTTGCTCCGCGTCGGACATCCGGTCGAAGCCTTGATCTCCCGGATTGTATCTGTTATGTCCAAAGTTTTTGAAGCTTGCTCCGCGTCGGACATCCGATCGAAGCCTTGATCTCCCGGATTGTATCTGTTAAGTAGAAAGACGCTGGAGCTTGCTCCGCGTCGGACATCCGGTCGAAACCTTGATCTCCCGGATTGTATCTGTTAAGTCCAAACTTGTTGGAGCTTGCTCCGCGTCGGAAATCCGGTCCAAGCCTTGATCTCCCGGATTGTATCTGTTAAGTAGAAAGACGTTGGAGCTTGCTCCGCGTCGGACATCCGGTCGAAGCCTTGATCTCTCGGATTGTATCTGTAAAGTACAAAGAAGCTGGAGCTTGCTCCGCGTCAGACATCCAGTCGAAGCCTTGATCTCCCGGATTGTATCTGTTAAGTCTAAAGACGCTGGAGCTTGCTCCGCGTTGGACATCCGGTCAAAGCCTTGATCTCCCGGATTGTATCTGTTAAGTAGAAAGACGCTGGAGCTTGCTCCGCATCGGACATCCGGTCGAAGCCTTGATCTCACAGATTGTATCTGTTAAGTCCAAAGACGTTGGAGCTTACTCCGCGTCGGACATCTGGTCGAAGCCTTGATCTCCCGGATTGTATCTGTTAAGTCCAAAAGACGCTAGAGCTTACTCCACGTCGGACATCCGGTCGAAGCCTTGATCTCCCGGATTGTATCTGTTAAGTCCAAAGACGTTGGAGCTTGCTCCGCGTCGGACATTCGGTCGAAGCCTTGATCTCCCGAATTGTATCGGTTAAGTCTAAAGACACTGGAGCTTGGTCCGCGTCGGACATCCGTTCGAAGCCTTGATCTCCCGGATTGTATCTGTTAAGTCCAAAGACGCTGGAACTTGCTCCGCATCGGAATTACGGTCGAAGCCTTGATCTCTCGGATTGTATCTGTTATGTCTACAGACGATGGAGCTTGCTCCGCGTCGGACATCCGGTCGAAGCCTTAATCTCCCGGATTTTATCTGTTAAAGTCCAAAGATGCTGGAGCTTGATCCGCGTCGGACATCCAGTCGAATCATTGATCTCCCGGATTATATATGTTAATTCCAAAGACGCTGGATCTTGCTCTGTGTCGGACATCCGGTCGAAGCCTTGATCTCCCAGATTGTATCTGTTAAGTCCAAAGACGCTGGAGCTTACTTCGCGTAGGACATCCGGTCGAAGCCTTGATCTCCCGGATTGTATCTCTTAAGTCCGAAGACGCTGGAGCTTGCTCCGCGTCGGACATCCGGTCGAAGCCTTGTTCTCCCGGATCGTATTTGTTAAGTCCAAAGACGTTGGAGCTTGCTCCGCGTCGGACATCTGGTCGAAGCCTTGATCTCCCGGATTGTATCGGTTAAGTCTAAAGACGCTGGAGCTTGCTCCGCGTCGGACATCCGGTCGAATCCTTGATCTCCCGGATTGTATCTGTTAAGTGCAAAGACGCTTGAGCTTGCTCCGCGTCGGACATCCGGTCGAAGCCTTGATCTCCCGGATTGTATATGTTAAGTCTAAAGACGCTGGAGCTTGCTCCGCGTCGGACATCCGGTCGAAGCCTTAATCTTCCGGATTGTATCTGTTATGTCCAAAGACGCTGGAGCTTTCTCCGCGTCGGACATCCGATCGAAGCCTTGATCTCCCGGATTGTATCTGTTAAGTAGAAAGACGCTGGAGCTTGCTCCGCGTCGGGCATCCTGCGAAACCTTGATCTCCCGGATTGTATATGTTAAGTCCAAAGATGCTGGAGCTTGCTTTGCGTCGGACATACGGTCGAAGCCTTGATCTCCCGGATTGTATTTGTTAAGTACAAAGACGCTGGAGCATGCTTCGTGTCGGACATCCGGTCGAAGCCTTGATCTCCCGGATTGTATCTTTTATGTGCAAATACGCTTGAGCTTGCTCCGCGTCGGACATCCGGTCGAAGCCTTGATCTCCCGGATTGTATCTGTTAAGTCCAAAGATGTTGGAGCTTGCTCTGCGTCGGACATCCGGTCGAAGCCTTGATCTCCTGGATTGTATCTATTAAAGTCCAAAGACGCTGGAGCTTGCTCTGTGTCGGACATCCGGTCGAAGCCTTGATCTCCCAGATTGTATCTGTTAAGTCCAAAGACGTTGGAGCTTACTCCGCGTCGGAAATCTGGTCGAAGACTTGATCTCCCGGATTCTATCTGTTAAGTCCAAAAGACGCTGGAGCTTACTCCGCGTCGGACATCCGGTCGAAGCCTTGATCTCCCGGATTGTATCCGTTAAGTCCAAAGACGTTGGAGCTTGCTCCGCGTCGGACATTCGGTCGAAGCCTTGATCTCCCGAATTGTATCGGTTAAGTCCAAAGACGCTGGAGCTTGGTCCGCGTCGGACATCCGTTCGAAGCCTTGATCTCCCGGATTGTATCTGTTAAGTCCAAAGACGCTGGAACTTCCTCCGCATCGGACATCCGGTCGAAGCCTTGATCTCTCGGATTGTATCTGTTAAGTCTACAGACGATGGAGCTTGCTCCGCGTCGGACATCCGGTCGAAGCCTTTATCTCCCGGATTTTATCTGTTAAAGTCCAAAGATGCTGGAGCTTGCTCCGCGTCAGACATCCGGTCGAATCCTTGATCTCCCGGATTATATATGTTAAGTCCAAAGACGCTGGATCTTGCTCTGTGTCGGACAGCCGATCGAAGCCTTGATCTCCCAGATTGTATCTGTTTATTCCAAAGACGCTGGAGCTTACTCCGCGTCGGACATCCGGTCGAAGCCTTGATCTCCCGGATTGTATCTCTTAAGTCCGAAGACGCTGGAGCTTGCTCCGCTTCGGACATCAGGTCGAAGCCTTGTTCTCCCGGATCGTATCTGTTAAGTCCAAAGACATTGGAGCTTGCTCCGCGTCGGACATCCGGTCGAAGCCTTGATCTCCCGGATTGTATCGGTTAAGTCTAAAGACGCTGGAGCTTGCTCCGCGTCGGACATCCGGTCGAATCCTTGATCTCCCGGATTGTATCTGTTAAGTGCAAAGACGCTTGAGCTTGCCCCGCGTCGGACATCCGGTCGAAGCCTTGATCTCCCGGATTGTATATGTTAAGTCTAAGGACGCTGGAGCTTGCTCCGGGTCGGACATCCGGTCGAAGCCTTGATCTCCCGGATTGTATCTGTTAAGTCCAAAGTTTTTGAAGCTTGCTCCGCGTCGGACATCCGATCGAAGCCTTGATCTCCCGGATTGTATCTGTTAAGTAGAAAGACGCTAGAGCTTGCTCCGCGTCGGACATCCGGTCGAAACTTTGATCTCCCGGATTGTATCTGTTAAGTCCAAACTTGTTGGAGCTTGCTCCGCGTCGGAAATCCGGTCGACGCCCTGATCTCCCGGATTGTATCTGTTAAGTAGAAAGACGTTGGAGCTTGTTCCGCTTCGGACATCCGGTCGAAGCCTTGATCTCCCGGATTGTATCTGTAAAGTACAAAGAAGCTGGAGCTTGCTCCGCGTCGGACATCCAGTCGAAGCCTTGATCTCCCGGATTGTATCTGTTAAGTCTAAAGACGCTGGAGCTTGCTCCGCGTTGGACATCCGGTCGAAGCGTTGATCTCCCGGATTGTATCTGTTAAGTAGAAAGACGCTGGAGCTTGCTCCGCATGGGACATCCGGTCGAAGCCTTGATCTCCCGGATTGTATCTGTAAAGTACAAAGAAGCTGGAGCTTGCTCTGCGTCGGACATCCAGTCGAAGCCTTGATCTCACGGATTGTATCTGCTAAGTTCAAAGACGCTGGAGCTTGCTTCGCGTCGGACAGCCAGTCGAAGCCTTGATCTCACGGATTGTATCTGCTAAGTGCAAAGATGCTAGAGCTTGCTCCGCGTCGGACATCCGGTCGAATCCTCGATATCCCGGATTGTATCTGTTAAGTCCAAAGACTCTGGAGCTTGCTCCGCGTCGGAGATCCGGTCGAAGCCTTAATCTCCCGAATTGTATCTGTTAAAGTCCAAAGACGCTGGAGCTTGCTCCGCATTGGACATTCGGTCGAAGACTTGATCTCCCGGATTGTATCGGTTAAGTCCAAAGACGCTGGAGCT
The DNA here is from genome assembly GCA_037127255.1 of Persicaria tinctoria. Taxonomy (NCBI): domain Eukaryota; kingdom Viridiplantae; phylum Streptophyta; class Magnoliopsida; order Caryophyllales; family Polygonaceae; genus Persicaria; species Persicaria tinctoria. Next base: position 32,653,502 of record JBANSL010000004.1, on the reverse strand, counting down.
TGCTCTGCGTCGGACATCCGGTCGAAGCCTTGATCTCCTAGATTGTATCTGTTAAATCTGAAGACGCTGGAGCTTACTCCGCGTCGGACATCCGGTCGAATCCTTGATCTCCCGGATTGTATCTGTAAAGTACAAAGAAGCTGGAGCTTGCTCCGCGTCGGACATCCAGTCGAAGCCTTGATCTCCCGGATTGTATCTGTTAAGTCTAAAGACGCTGGAGCTTGCTCCGCGTTGGACATCCGGTCGAAGCGTTGATCTCCCGGATTGTATCTGTTAAGTAGAAAGACGCTGGAGCTTGCTCCGCATCGGACATCCGGTCGAAGCCTTGATCTCCCGGATTGTATCTGTAAAGTACAAAGAAGCTGGAGCTTGCTCTGCGTCGGACATCCAGTCGAAGCCTTGATCTCACGGATTGTATCTGCTAAGTTCAAAGACGCTGGAGCTTGCTTCGCGTCGGACATCCAGTCGAAGCCTTGATCTCACGGATTGTATCTGCTAAGTGTAAAGATGCTAGAGCTTGCTCCGCGTCGGACATCCGGTCGAATCCTTGATATCCCGGATTGTATCTGTTAAGTCCAAAGACTCTAGAGCTTGCTCCGCGTCGGAGATCCGGTCGAAGCCTTAATCTCCCGAATTTTATCTGTTAAAGTCCAAAGACGCTGGAGCTTGCTCCGCATTGGACATTCGGTCGAAGACTTGATCTCCCGGATTGTATCGGTTAAGTCCAAAGACGCTGGAGCTTGCTCTGCGTCGGACATCCGGTCGAAGCCTTGATCTCCTAGATTGTATCTGTTAAATCTGAAGACGCTGGAGCTTACTCCGCGTCGGATATCCGGTCGAAGCCTTGATCTCCCAGATTATATCTGTTAAAGTCCAAAGACGCTGGAGCTTGCTCCGCGTCGGACATCCGGTCGAAGCCTTGATCTCCCGGATTGTATCTGTTAAGTCTAAAGACGCTAGAGCTTGCTCCGCGTCGGACATCCGGTCGAAGCCTTGATCTCCTGGATTGTATCTGTTAAGTCTAAAGACGCTGAAGCTTGCTCCGCGCCGGACATACGGTCGAAGCCTTGATCTCCCGAATTGTATCTGTTAAGTCCAAAGACGCTGGAGCTTTCTCCGCGACGGACATCTGGTCGAAGCCTTAATCTCCCGGATTGAATCTGTTAAAGTCCAAAGACGCTGGAGCTTGCTCCGCATCGGACATCCGGTCGAAGCCTTGATCTCCCGGATTGTATATGTTAAGTCCAAAGATGCTGGAGCTTGCTTTGCGTCGGACATCCGGTCGAAGCCTTGATCTCCCGGATTGTATTTGTTAAGTACAAAGACACTGGAGCTCGCTTCGTGTCTGACATCCGGTCGAAGCCTTGATCTCCCGGATTGTATCTGTTAAGTGCAAAGACGCTTGAGCTTGCTCCGCGTCGGACATCCGGTCGAAGCCTTGATCTCCCGGATTGTATCTGTTAAGTCCAAAGATGTTGGAGCTTGCTCTGCGTCGGACATCCGGTCGAAGCCTTTATCTCCCGGATTGTATCTGTCCAAGTCCAAAGATGTCGGAGCTTGCTCCGCGTCGGACATCCGGTCGAAGCCTTGATCTCCCATATTGTATCTGTTAAAGTCCAAAGACGCTGGAGCTTGCTCCGCGTCGGACATCCGGTCGAAGCCTTGATCTCCCGGATTGTATCTGTTAAGTCCAAAGACGTTGGAGCTTACTCCGCTTCGGACATCTAGTCGAAGCCTTGATCTCCCGGATTGTATCTGTTAAGTCCAAAAGACGCTGGAGCTTACTCCGCGTCGGACATCCGGTCGAAGCCTTGATCTCCCGGATTGTATCTATTAAGTCCGAAGACGTTGGAGCTTGCTCCTCGTCGGACATTCGGTCGAAGCCTTGATCTCCTGAATTGTATCGGTTAAGTCTAAAGACGCTGGAGCTTGGTCCGCGTCGGACATCCGTTCGAAGCCTTGATCTCCCGGATTGTATCTGTTAAGTCCAAAGACGCTGGAACTTGCTCCGCATCGGACATCCGGTGGAAGCCTTGATCTCTCGGATTGTATCTGTTAAGTCTACAGACGCTGGAGCTTGCTCCGCGTCGGACATCTGGTCGAATCGTTGATCTCCCGGATTATATATGTTAAGTCCAAAGACGCTTGATCTTGCTCTGTGTCGGACATCCGGTCGAAGCCTTGATCTCCCGGATTGTATCTGTTAAGTCCAAAGACGCTGGAGCTTGCTCCGCGTCGGACATCCGGTCGAAGCCTTGATCTCCCGGATTGTATCTGTTAAGTCTAAAGACGCTAGAGCTTGCTCCGCGTCGGACATCCGGTCGAAGCCTTGATCTCCTGGATTGTATCTGTTAAGTCTAAAGACGCTGAAGCTTGCTCCGCGCCGGACATACGGTCGAAGCCTTGATCTCCCGAATTGTATCTGTTAAGTCCAAAGACGCTGGAGCTTTCTCCGCGACGGACATCTGGTCGAAGCCTTAATCTCCCGGATTGAATCTGTTAAAGTCCAAAGACGCTGGAGCTTGCTCCGCATCGGACATCCGGTCGAAGCCTTGATCTCCCGGATTGTATATGTTAAGTCCAAAGATGCTGGAGCTTGCTTTGCGTCGGACATCCGGTCGAAGCCTTGATCTCCCGGATTGTATTTGTTAAGTACAAAGACACTGGAGCTCGCTTCGTGTCTGACTTCCGGTCGAAGCCTTGATCTCCCGGATTGTATCTGTTAAGTCGAAAGACGCTGGATCTTGGTCCGGGTCGGACATCCGTTCGAAGCCTTGATCTCCCGGATTGTATCGGTTAAGTCCAAAGACGCTGGAGCTTGCTCTGCGTCGGACATCCGGTCGAAGCCTTGATCTCCTAGATTGTATCTGTTAAATCTGAAGACGCTGGAGCTTACTCCGCGTCGGACATCCGGTCGAATCCTTGATCTCCCGGATTGTATCTGTAAAGTACAAAGAAGCTGGAGCTTGCTCCGCGTCGGACATCCAGTCGAAGCCTTGATCTCCCGGATTGTATCTGTTAAGTCTAAAGACGCTGGAGCTTGCTCCGCGTTGGACATCCGGTCGAAGCGTTGATCTCCCGGATTGTATCTGTTAAGTAGAAAGACGCTGGAGCTTGCTCCGCATCGGACATCCGGTCGAAGCCTTGATCTCCCGGATTGTATCTGTAAAGTACAAAGAAGCTGGAGCTTGCTCTGCGTCGGACATCCAGTCGAAGCCTTGATCTCACGGATTGTATCTGCTAAGTTCAAAGACGCTGGAGCTTGCTTCGCGTCGGACATCCAGTCGAAGCCTTGATCTCACGGATTGTATCTGCTAAGTGTAAAGATGCTAGAGCTTGCTCCGCGTCGGACATCCGGTCGAATCCTTGATATCCCGGATTGTATCTGTTAAGTCCAAAGACTCTAGAGCTTGCTCCGCGTCGGAGATCCGGTCGAAGCCTTAATCTCCCGAATTTTATCTGTTAAAGTCCAAAGACGCTGGAGCTTGCTCCGCATTGGACATTCGGTCGAAGACTTGATCTCCCGGATTGTATCGGTTAAGTCCAAAGACGCTGGAGCTTGCTCTGCGTCGGACATCCGGTCGAAGCCTTGATCTCCTAGATTGTATCTGTTAAATCTGAAGACGCTGGAGCTTACTCCGCGTCGGATATCCGGTCGAAGCCTTGATCTCCCAGATTATATCTGTTAAAGTCCAAAGACGCTGGAGCTTGCTCCGCGTCGGACATCCGGTCGAAGCCTTGATCTCCCGGATTGTATCTGTTAAGTCTAAAGACGCTAGAGCTTGCTCCGCGTCGGACATCCGGTCGAAGCCTTGATCTCCTGGATTGTATCTGTTAAGTCTAAAGACGCTGAAGCTTGCTCCGCGCCGGACATACGGTCGAAGCCTTGATCTCCCGAATTGTATCTGTTAAGTCCAAAGACGCTGGAGCTTTCTCCGCGACGGACATCTGGTCGAAGCCTTAATCTCCCGGATTGAATCTGTTAAAGTCCAAAGACGCTGGAGCTTGCTCCGCATCGGACATCCGGTCGAAGCCTTGATCTCCCGGATTGTATATGTTAAGTCCAAAGATGCTGGAGCTTGCTTTGCGTCGGACATCCGGTCGAAGCCTTGATCTCCCGGATTGTATTTGTTAAGTACAAAGACACTGGAGCTCGCTTCGTGTCTGACATCCGGTCGAAGCCTTGATCTCCCGGATTGTATCTGTTAAGTGCAAAGACGCTTGAGCTTGCTCCGCGTCGGACATCCGGTCGAAGCCTTGATCTCCCGGATTGTATCTGTTAAGTCCAAAGATGTTGGAGCTTGCTCTGCGTCGGACATCCGGTCGAAGCCTTTATCTCCCGGATTGTATCTGTCCAAGTCCAAAGATGTCGGAGCTTGCTCCGCGTCGGACATCCGGTCGAAGCCTTGATCTCCCATATTGTATCTGTTAAAGTCCAAAGACGCTGGAGCTTGCTCCGCGTCGGACATCCGGTCGAAGCCTTGATCTCCCGGATTGTATCTGTTAAGTCCAAAGACGTTGGAGCTTACTCCGCTTCGGACATCTAGTCGAAGCCTTGATCTCCCGGATTGTATCTGTTAAGTCCAAAAGACGCTGGAGCTTACTCCGCGTCGGACATCCGGTCGAAGCCTTGATCTCCCGGATTGTATCTATTAAGTCCGAAGACGTTGGAGCTTGCTCCTCGTCGGACATTCGGTCGAAGCCTTGATCTCCTGAATTGTATCGGTTAAGTCTAAAGACGCTGGAGCTTGGTCCGCGTCGGACATCCGTTCGAAGCCTTGATCTCCCGGATTGTATCTGTTAAGTCCAAAGACGCTGGAACTTGCTCCGCATCGGACATCCGGTGGAAGCCTTGATCTCTCGGATTGTATCTGTTAAGTCTACAGACGCTGGAGCTTGCTCCGCGTCGGACATCTGGTCGAATCGTTGATCTCCCGGATTATATATGTTAAGTCCAAAGACGCTTGATCTTGCTCTGTGTCGGACATCCGGTCGAAGCCTTGATCTCCCGGATTGTATCTGTTAAGTCCAAAGACGCTGGAGCTTGCTCCGCGTCGGACATCCGGTCGAAGCCTTGATCTCCCGGATTGTATCTGTTAAGTCTAAAGACGCTAGAGCTTGCTCCGCGTCGGACATCCGGTCGAAGCCTTGATCTCCTGGATTGTATCTGTTAAGTCTAAAGACGCTGAAGCTTGCTCCGCGCCGGACATACGGTCGAAGCCTTGATCTCCCGAATTGTATCTGTTAAGTCCAAAGACGCTGGAGCTTTCTCCGCGACGGACATCTGGTCGAAGCCTTAATCTCCCGGATTGAATCTGTTAAAGTCCAAAGACGCTGGAGCTTGCTCCGCATCGGACATCCGGTCGAAGCCTTGATCTCCCGGATTGTATATGTTAAGTCCAAAGATGCTGGAGCTTGCTTTGCGTCGGACATCCGGTCGAAGCCTTGATCTCCCGGATTGTATTTGTTAAGTACAAAGACACTGGAGCTCGCTTCGTGTCTGACTTCCGGTCGAAGCCTTGATCTCCCGGATTGTATCTGTTAAGTCGAAAGACGCTGGATCTTGGTCCGGGTCGGACATCCGTTCGAAGCCTTGATCTCCCGGATTGTATCGGTTAAGTCCAAAGACGCTGGAGCTTGCTCTGCGTCGGACATCCGGTCGAAGCCTTGATCTCCTAGATTGTATCTGTTAAATCTGAAGACGCTAGAGCTTACTCCGCGTCGGATATCCGGTCGAAGCCTTGATCTCCCAGATTGTATCTATTAAAGTCCAAAGACGCTGGAGCTTGCTCCGCGTCGGACATCCGGTTGAAGCCTTGATCTCCCGGATTGTATCTGTTAAGTCTAAAGACGCTGGAGCTTGGTCCGCGTCGGACATCTGTTCGAAGCCTTGATCTCCCGGATTGTATCGGTTAAGTCCAAAGATGCTGGAGCTTGCTCTGCGTCGGACATCCGGTCGAAGCCTTGATCTCCCAGATTGTATCTGTTAAAGTCCAAAGACGCTGGAGGTTGCTCCGCGTCGGACATCCGGTTGAAGCCTTGATCTCCCGGATTGTATCTGTTAAGTCTAAAGACGCTGGAGCTTGGTCCGCGTCGGACATCCGTTCGAATCCTTGATATCCCGGATTGTATCTGTTAAGTCCAAAGACTCTGGAGCTTGATCCGCGTCAGAGATCCGGTCGAAGCCTTAATCTCCCGAATTGTATCTGTTAAAGTCCAAAGACGCTGGAGCTTGCTCCGCATTGCACATTCGGTCGAAGCCTTGATCTCCCGGATTGTATCGGTTAAGTCCAAAGACGCTGGGGCTTGCTCTGCGTCGGACATCCGGTCGAAGCCTTGATCTCCTAGATTGTATCTGTTAAATCTGAAGACGCTGGAGCTTACTCCGCGTCGGATATCCGGTCGAAGCCTTGATCTCCCAGATTGTATCTGTTAAAGTCCAAAGACGCTGGAGCTTGCTCCGCGTCGGACATCCGATCGAAGCCTTGATCTCCCGGATTGTATCTGTTAAGTCTAAAGACGCTGGAGCTTGCTCCGCGTCGGACATCCGGTCGAATCCTTGATATGCCGGATTGTATCTGTTAAGTCTAAAGACTTTGGAGCTTGATCCGCGTCAGAGATCCGGTCGAAGCCTTGATCTCCTAGATTGTATCTGTTAAATCTGAAGACGCTGGAGCTTACTCCGCGTCGGATATCCGGTCGAAGCCTTGATCTCCCAGATTGTATCTGTTAAAGTCCAAAGACGCTGGAGCTTGCTCCGCGTCGGACATCCGGTCGAAGCCTTGATCTCCCGGATTGTATCTGTTAAGTCTAAAGACGCTGGAGCTTGCTCTGCGTCGGACATCCGGTCCAAGCCTTGATCTCCTAGATTGTATCTGTTAAATCTGAAGACGCTGGAGCTTACTCCGCGTCGGATATCCGGTCGAAGCCTTGATCTCCCAGATTGTATCTGTTAAAGTCCAAAGACGCTGGAGCTTGCTCCGCGTCGGACATCCGGTCGAAGCCTTGATCTCCCGGATTGTATCTGTTAAGTCCAAAAGACGCTGGAGCTTACTCCGCGTCGGACATCCGGTCGAAGCCTTGATCTCCCGGATTGTATCTCTTAAGTCCGAAGACGTTGGAGCTTGCTCCTCGTCGGACATTCGGTCGAAGCCTTGATCTCCCGAATTGTATCGGTTAAGTCTAAAGACGCTGGAGCTTGGTCCGCGTCGGACATCCGTTCGAAGCCTTGATCTCCCGGATTGTATCTGTTAAGTCCAAAGACGCTGGAACTTGCTCCGCATCGGACATCCGGTGGAAGGCTTGATCTCTCGGATTGTATCTGTTAAGTCTACAGACGCTGGAGCTTGCTCCGCGTCGGACATCTGGTCGAATCCTTGATCTCCCGGATTATATATGTTAAGTCCAAAGACGCTTGATCTTGCTCTGTGTCGGACATCCGGTCGAAGACTTGATCTCCCGGATTGTATCTGTTAAGTCCAAAGACGCTGGAGCTTGCTCCGCGTCGGACATCCGGTCGAAGCCTTGATCTCCCGGATTGTATCTATTAAGTCTAAAGACGCTAGAGCTTGCTCCGCGTCGGACATCCGGTCGAAGCCTTGATCTCCTGGATTGTATCTGTTAAGTCTAAAGACGCTGAAGCTTGCTCCGCGCCGGACATACGGTCGAAGCCTTGATCTCCCGAATTATATCTGTTAAGTCCAAAGACGCTGGAGCTTTCTCCGCGACGGACATCTGGTCGAAGCCTTAATCTCCCGGATTGAATCTGTTAAAGTCCAAAGACGCTGGAGCTTGCTCCGCATCGGACATCCGGTCGAAGCCTTGATCTCCCGGATTGTATATGTTAAGTCCAAAGATGCTGGAGCTTGCTTTGCGTCGGACATCCGGTCGAAGCCTTGATCTCCCGAATTGTATTTGTTAAGTACAAAGACACTGGAGCTCGCTTCGTGTCTGACATCCGGTCGAAGCCTTGATCTCCCGGATTGTATCTGTTAAGTCGAAAGACGCTGGAGCTTGGTCCGGGTCGGACATCCGTTCGAAGCCTTGATCTCCCGGATTGTATCGGTTAAGTCCAAAGACGCTAGAGCTTGCTCTGCGTCGGACATCCGGTCGAAGCCTTGATCTCCTAGATTGTATCTGTTAAATCTGAAGACGCTAGAGCTTACTCCGCGTCGGATATCCGGTCGAAGCCTTGATCTCCCAGATTGTATCTGTTAAAGTCCAAAGACGCTGGAGCTTGCTCCGCGTCGGACATCCGGTTGAAGCCTTGATCTCCCGGATTGTATCTGTTAAGTCTAAAGACGCTTGAGCTTGGTCCGCGTCGGACATCTGTTCGAAGCCTTGATCTCCCGGATTGTATCGGTTAAGTCCAAAGACGCTGGAGCTTGCTCTGCGTCGGACATCCGGTCGAAGCCTTGATCTCCCAGATTGTATCTGTTAAAGTCCAAAGACGCTGGAGGTTGCTCCGCGTCGGACATCCGGTTGAAGCCTTGATCTCCCGGATTGTATCTAATAAGTCTAAAGACGCTGGAGCTTGGTCCGCGTCGGACATCCGTTCGAATCCTTGATATCCCGGATTGTATCTGTTAAGTCCAAAGACTCTGGAGCTTGATCCGCGTCAGAGATCCGGTCAAAGCCTTAATCTCCCGAATTGTATCTGTTAAAGTCCAAAGACGCTGGAGCTTGCTCCGCATTGGACATTCGGTCGAAGACTTGATCTCCCGGATTGTATCGGTTAAGTCCAAAGACGCTGGAGCTTGCTCTGCGTCGGACATCCGGTCGAAGCCTTGATCTCCTAGATTGTATCTGTTAAATCTGAAGACGCTGGAGCTTACTCCGCGTCGGATATCCGGTCGAAGCCTTGATCTCCCAGATTGTATCTGTTAAAGTCCAAAGACGCTGGAGCTTGCTCCGCGTCGGACATCCGATCGAAGCCTTGATCTCCCGGATTGTATCTGTTAAGTCCAAAGACTTTGGAGCTTGATCCGCGTCAGAGATCCGGTCGAAGCCTTAATCTCCCGAATTGTATCTGTTAAAGTCCAAAGACGCTGGAGCTTGCTCCGCATTGGACATTCGGTCGAAGCCTTGATCTCCCGGATTGTATCGGTTAAGTCCAAAGACGCTGGAGCTTGCTCTGCGTCGGACATCCGGTCGAAGCCTTGATCTCCTAGATTGTATCTGTTAAATCTGAAGACGCTGGAGCTTACTCCGCGTCGGATATCCGGTCGAAGCCTTGATCTCCCAGATTGTATCTGTTAAAGTCCAAAGACGCTGGAGCTTGCTCCGCGTCGGACATCCGATCGAAGCCTTGATCTCCCGGATTGTATCTGTTAAGTCTAAAGACGCTGGAGCTTGCTCCGCGTCGGACATCCGGTCGAATCCTTGATATGCCGGATTGTATCTGTTAAGTCTAAAGACTTTGGAGCTTGATCCGCGTCAGAGATCCGGTCGAAGCCTTGATCTCCTAGATTGTATCTGTTAAATCTGAAGACGCTGGAGCTTACTCCGCGTCGGATATCCGGTCGAAGCCTTGATCTCCCAGATTGTATCTGTTAAAGTCCAAAGACGCTGGAGCTTGCTCCGCGTCGGACATCCGGTCGAAGCCTTGATCTCTCGGATTGTATCTGTTAAGTCTAAAGACGCTGGAGCTTGCTCTGCGTCGGACATCCGGTCCAAGCCTTGATCTCCTAGATTGTATCTGTTAAATCTGAAGACGCTGGAGCTTACTCCGCGTCGGATATCCGGTCGAAGCCTTGATCTCCCAGATTGTATCTGTTAAAGTCCAAAGACGCTGGAGCTTGCTCCGCGTCGGACATCCGGTCGAAGCCTTGATCTCCCGGATTGTATCTGTTAAGTCTAAAGACGCTAGAGCTTGCTCCGCGTCGGACATCCGGTCGAAGCCTTGATCTCCTGGATTGTATCTGTTAAGTCTAAAGACGCTGAAGCTTGCTCCGCGCCGGACATACGGTCGAAGCCTTGATCTCCCGAATTGTATCTGTTAAGTCCAAAGACGCTGGAGCTTTCTCCGCGACGGACATCTGGTCGAAGCCTTAATCTCCCGGATTGAATCTGTTAAAGTCCAAAGACGCTGGAGCTTGCTCCGCATCGGACATCCGGTCGAAGCCTTGATCTCCCGGATTGTATATGTTAAGTCCAAAGATGCTGGAGCTTGCTTTGCGTCGGACATCCGGTCGAAGCCTTGATCTCCCGGATTGTATTTGTTAAGTACAAAGACACTGGAGCTCGCTTCGTGTCTGACATCCGGTCGAAGCCTTGATCTCCCGGATTGTATCTGTTAAGTCGAAAGACGCTGGATCTTGGTCCGGGTCGGACATCCGTTCGAAGCCTTGATCTCCCGGATTGTATCGGTTAAGTCCAAAGACGCTGGAGCTTGCTCTGCGTCGGACATCCGGTCGAAGCCTTGATCTCCTAGATTGTATCTGTTAAATCTGAAGACGCTAGAGCTTACTCCGCGTCGGATATCCGGTCGAAGCCTTGATCTCCCAGATTGTATCTATTAAAGTCCAAAGACGCTGGAGCTTGCTCCGCGTCGGACATCCGGTTGAAGCCTTGATCTCCCGGATTGTATCTGTTAAGTCTAAAGACGCTGGAGCTTGGTCCGCGTCGGACATCTGTTCGAAGCCTTGATCTCCCGGATTGTATCGGTTAAGTCCAAAGACGCTGGAGCTTGCTCTGCGTCGGACATCCGGTCGAAGCCTTGATCTCCCAGATTGTATCTGTTAAAGTCCAAAGACGCTGGAGGTTGCTCCGCGTCGGACATCCGGTTGAAGCCTTGATCTCCCGGATTGTATCTGTTAAGTCTAAAGACGCTGGAGCTTGGTCCGCGTCGGACATCCGTTCGAATCCTTGATATCCCGGATTGTATCTGTTAAGTCCAAAGACTCTGGAGCTTGATCCGCGTCAGAGATCCGGTCGAAGCCTTAATCTCCCGAATTGTATCTGTTAAAGTCCAAAGACGCTGGAGCTTGCTCCGCATTGCACATTCGGTCGAAGCCTTGATCTCCCGGATTGTATCGGTTAAGTCCAAAGACGCTGGAGCTTGCTCTGCGTCGGACATCCGGTCGAAGCCTTGATCTCCTAGATTGTATCTGTTAAATCTGAAGACGCTGGAGCTTACTCCGCGTCGGATATCCGGTCGAAGCCTTGATCTCCCAGATTGTATCTGTTAAAGTCCAAAGACGCTGGAGCTTGCTCCGCGTCGGACATCCGATCGAAGCCTTGATCTCCCGGATTGTATCTGTTAAGTCTAAAGACGCTGGAGCTTGCTCCGCGTCGGACATCCGGTCGAATCCTTGATATGCCGGATTGTATCTGTTAAGTCTAAAGACTTTGGAGCTTGATCCGCGTCAGAGATCCGGTCGAAGCCTTGATCTCCTAGATTGTATCTGTTAAATCTGAAGACGCTGGAGCTTACTCCGCGTCGGATATCCGGTCGAAGCCTTGATCTCCCAGATTGTATCTGTTAAAGTCCAAAGACGCTGGAGCTTGCTCCGCGTCGGACATCCGGTCGAAGCCTTGATCTCCCGGATTGTATCTGTTAAGTCTAAAGACGCTGGAGCTTGCTCTGCGTCGGACATCCGGTCCAAGCCTTGATCTCCTAGATTGTATCTGTTAAATCTGAAGACGCTGGAGCTTACTCCGCGTCGGATATCCGGTCGAAGCCTTGATCTCCCAGATTGTATCTGTTAAAGTCCAAAGACGCTGGAGCTTGCTCCGCGTCGGACATCCGGTCGAAGCCTTGATCTCCCGGATTGTATCTGTTAAGTCCAAAAGACGCTGGAGCTTACTCCGCGTCGGACATCCGGTCGAAGCCTTGATCTCCCGGATTGTATCTCTTAAGTCCGAAGACGTTGGAGCTTGCTCCTCGTCGGACATTCGGTCGAAGCCTTGATCTCCCGAATTGTATCGGTTAAGTCTAAAGACGCTGGAGCTTGGTCCGCGTCGGACATCCGTTCGAAGCCTTGATCTCCCGGATTGTATCTGTTAAGTCCAAAGACGCTGGAACTTGCTCCGCATCGGACATCCGGTGGAAGGCTTGATCTCTCGGATTGTATCTGTTAAGTCTACAGACGCTGGAGCTTGCTCCGCGTCGGACATCTGGTCGAATCCTTGATCTCCCGGATTATATATGTTAAGTCCAAAGACGCTTGATCTTGCTCTGTGTCGGACATCCGGTCGAAGCCTTGATCTCCCGGATTGTATCTGTTAAGTCCAAAGACGCTGGAGCTTGCTCCGCGTCGGACATCCGGTCGAAGCCTTGATCTCCCGGATTGTATCTGTTAAGTCTAAAGACGCTAGAGCTTGCTCCGCGTCGGACATCCGGTCGAAGCCTTGATCTCCTGGATTGTATCTGTTAAGTCTAAAGACGCTGAAGCTTGCTCCGCGCCGGACATACGGTCGAAGCCTTGATCTCCCGAATTATATCTGTTAAGTCCAAAGACGCTGGAGCTTTCTCCGCGACGGACATCTGGTCGAAGCCTTAATCTCCCGGATTGAATCTGTTAAAGTCCAAAGACGCTGGAGCTTGCTCCGCATCGGACATCCGGTCGAAGCCTTGATCTCCCGGATTGTATATGTTAAGTCCAAAGATGCTGGAGCTTGCTTTGCGTCGGACATCCGGTCGAAGCCTTGATCTCCCGAATTGTATTTGTTAAGTACAAAGACACTGGAGCTCGCTTCGTGTCTGACATCCGGTCGAAGCCTTGATCTCCCGGATTGTATCTGTTAAGTCGAAAGACGCTGGAGCTTGGTCCGGGTCGGACATCCGTTCGAAGCCTTGATCTCCCGGATTGTATCGGTTAAGTCCAAAGACGCTAGAGCTTGCTCTGCGTCGGACATCCGGTCGAAGCCTTGATCTCCTAGATTGTATCTGTTAAATCTGAAGACGCTAGAGCTTACTCCGCGTCGGATATCCGGTCGAAGCCTTGATCTCCCAGATTGTATCTGTTAAAGTCCAAAGACGCTGGAGCTTGCTCCGCGTCGGACATCCGGTTGAAGCCTTGATCTCCCGGATTGTATCTGTTAAGTCTAAAGACGCTTGAGCTTGGTCCGCGTCGGACATCTGTTCGAAGCCTTGATCTCCCGGATTGTATCGGTTAAGTCCAAAGACGCTGGAGCTTGCTCTGCGTCGGACATCCGGTCGAAGCCTTGATCTCCCAGATTGTATCTGTTAAAGTCCAAAGACGCTGGAGGTTGCTCCGCGTCGGACATCCGGTTGAAGCCTTGATCTCCCGGATTGTATCTGTTAAGTCTAAAGACGCTGGAGCTTGGTCCGCGTCGGACATCCGTTCGAATCCTTGATATCCCGGATTGTATCTGTTAAGTCCAAAGACTCTGGAGCTTGATCCGCGTCAGAGATCCGGTCAAAGCCTTAATCTCCCGAATTGTATCTGTTAAAGTCCAAAGACGCTGGAGCTTGCTCCGCATTGGACATTCGGTCGAAGACTTGATCTCCCGGATTGTATCGGTTAAGTCCAAAGACGCTGGAGCTTGCTCTGCGTCGGACATCCGGTCGAAGCCTTGATCTCCTAGATTGTATCTGTTAAATCTGAAGACGCTGGAGCTTACTCCGCGTCGGATATCCGGTCGAAGCCTTGATCTCCCAGATTGTATCTGTTAAAGTCCAAAGACGCTGGAGCTTGCTCCGCGTCGGACATCCGATCGAAGCCTTGATCTCCCGGATTGTATCTGTTAAGTCCAAAGACTTTGGAGCTTGATCCGCGTCAGAGATCCGGTCGAAGCCTTAATCTCCCGAATTGTATCTGTTAAAGTCCAAAGACGCTGGAGCTTGCTCCGCATTGGACATTCGGTCGAAGCCTTGATCTCCCGGATTGTATCGGTTAAGTCCAAAGACGCTGGAGCTTGCTCTGCGTCGGACATCCGGTCGAAGCCTTGATCTCCTAGATTGTATCTGTTAAATCTGAAGACGCTGGAGCTTACTCCGCGTCGGATATCCGGTCGAAGCCTTGATCTCCCAGATTGTATCTGTTAAAGTCCAAAGACGCTGGAGCTTGCTCCGCGTCGGACATCCGATCGAAGCCTTGATCTCCCGGATTGTATCTGTTAAGTCTAAAGACGCTGGAGCTTGCTCCGCGTCGGACATCCGGTCGAATCCTTGATATGCCAGATTGTATCTGTTAAGTCTAAAGACTTTGGAGCTTGATCCGCGTCAGAGATCCGGTCGAAGCCTTGATCTCCTAGATTGTATCTGTTAAATCTGAAGACGCTGGAGCTTACTCCGCGTCGGATATCCGGTCGAAGCCTTGATCTCCCAGATTGTATCTGTTAAAGTCCAAAGACGCTGGAGCTTGCTCCGCGTCGGACATCCGGTCGAAGCCTTGATCTCTCGGATTGTATCTGTTAAGTCTAAAGACGCTGGAGCTTGCTCTGCGTCGGACATCCGGTCCAAGCCTTGATCTCCTAGATTGTATCTGTTAAATCTGAAGACGCTGGAGCTTACTCCGCGTCGGATATCCGGTCGAAGCCTTGATCTCCCAGATTGTATCTGTTAAAGTCCAAAGACGCTGGAGCTTGCTCCGCGTCGGACATCCGGTCGAAGCCTTGATCTCCCGGATTGTATCTGTTAAGTCTGAAGACGCTGGAGCTTGGTCCGCGTCGGACATCCGTTCGAAGCCTTGATCTCCCGGATTGTATCGGTTAAGTCCAAAGACGCTGGAGCTTGCTCTACGTCGGACATCCGGTCGAAGCCTTGATCTCCTAGATTGTATCTGTTAAATCTGAAGACGCTGGAGCTTACTCTGCGTCGGATATCCGGTCGAAGCCTTGATCTCCCAGATTGTATCTGTTAAAGTCCAAAGACGCTGGAGCTTGCTCCGCGTCGGACATCCGGTCGAAGCCTTGATCTCCCGAATTGTATCTGTTAAGTCTAAAGACGCTGGAGCTTTGTCCGCGTCGGACATCCGTTCGAAGCCTTGATCTCCCGGATTGTATCTGTTAAGTCCAAAGACGCTGGAACTTGCTCCGCATCGGACATCCGGTGGAAGCCTTGATCTCTCGGATTGTATCTGTTAAGTCTACAGACGCTGGAGCTTGCTCCGCGTCGGACATCTGGTCGAATCCTTGATCTCCCGGATTATATATGTTAAGTCCAAAGACGCTTGATCTTTCTCTGTGTCGGACATCCGGTCGAAGCCTTGATCTCCCGGATTGTATCTGTTAAGTCCAAAGACGCTGGAGCTTACTCCGCGTCGGACATTAGGTCGAAGCATTGATCTCCCGGATTGTATCGGTTAAGTCTAAAGACGTTGGAGCTTGGTCCGCGTCGGACATCCGGTCGAAGCCTTGATCTCCCGGATTGTATCTGTTAAGTCCAAAAACGCTGGAACTTGCTCCGCATCAGACATCCGGTCGAAGCCTTGATCTCTCGGATTGTATCTGTTAAGTCTAAAGACGCTGGAGCTTGCACCGCGTCGGACATCCGGTCGAATCCTTGATATCCCGGATTGTATCTGTTAAGTCCAAAGACTCTGGAGCTTGCTCCGCGTCGGAGATCCGGTCGAAGCCTTAATCTCCCGAATTGTATCTGTTAAAGTCCAAAGACGATGGAGCTTGCTCTGCGTCAGAAATCCGGTCGAAGCCTTGATCTCCTAGATTGTATCTGTTAAATCTGAAGACGCTGGAGCTTACTCCGCGTCGGATATCCGGTCGAAGCCTTGATCTCCCAGATTGTATCTGTTAAAGTCCAAAGACGATGGAGCTTGCTCCGCGTCGGACATCCGGTCGAAGCCTTTATCTCCCGGAATGTATCTGTTAAGTCTAAAGACACTAGAGCTTGCTCCGCGTTTGACATCCGGTCGAAGCCTTGATCTCCCGGACTGTATCTGTTAAGTCTAAAGACTCTGAAGCTTGCTCCGCGCCGGACATATGGTCGAAGCCTTGATCTCCCGGATTGTATCTGTTAAGTCCAAAGACGCTGGAGCTTTCTCCGCGACGGACATCTGGTCGAAGCCTTAATCTCCCGGATTGAATCTGTTAAAGTCCAAAGACGCTGGAGCTTGCTCCGCATCGGACATCCGGTCGAAGCCTTGATCTCCCGGATTGTATATGTTAAGTCCAAAGATGTTGGAGCTTGCTTTGCGTCGGACATCCGGTCGAACCCTTGATCTCCCGGATTGTATTTGTTAAGTACAAAGACACTGGAGCTTGCTTCGTGTCGGACATCCGGTCGAAGCCTTGATCTCCCGGATTGTATATGTTAAGTGCAAAGACGCTTGAGCTTGCTCCACGTCGGACATCCGGTCGAAGCCTTGATCTCCCGGATTGTATCTGTTAAGTCCAAAGATGTTGGAGCTTGCTCTGCGTCGGACATCCGGTCGAAGCCTTGATCTCCCGGATTGTATCTGTTAAAGTCCAAAGACGCTGGAGCTTGGTCCGCGTCGGACATCCGGTCGAAGCCTTGATCTCCCGGATTGTATCTGTTAAGTCCAAAGACGTTGGAGCTTGCTCCGCGTCGGACATTCGGTCGAAGCCTTGATCTCCCGAATTGTATCGGTTAAGTCTAAAGACGTTGGAGCTTGGTCCGCGTCGGACATCCGTTCGAAGCCTTGATCTCCCGGATTGTATCTGTTAAGTCAAAAGACGCTGGAACTTGCTCCGCATCGGACATCCGGTCGAATCCTTGATCTCTCGGATTGTATCTGTTAAGTCTACAGACGATGGAGCTTGCTCCGCGTCGAACATCCGGTCGAAGCCTTAATCTCCCTGATTTTATCTGTTAAAGTCCAAAGATGCTGGAGCTTGCTCCGCGTCGGACATCCGGTCGAATCCTTGATCTCCCGTATTATATATGTTAAGTCCAAAGACGCTGGATCTTGCTCTGTGTCGGACATCCGGTCGAAGCCTTGATCTTCCAGATTGTATCTGTTCAGTCCCAAGACGCTGGAGCTTACTCCGCGTCGGACATCCGGTCGAAGCCTTGATCTCCCGGATTGTATCTCTTAAGTCCGAAGACGCTGGAGCTCGCTCCGCGTCGGACATCCGGTCGAATCCTTGATTTCCCGGATTGTATCTGTTAAGTCCAAAGATGTTGGAGCTTGCTCTGCTTCGGACATCCGGTCAAAGCCTTGATCTCACAGATTGTATCTGTTAAGTCCTAAGACGTTGGAGCTTACTCCGCGTCGGACATCCGGTCGAAGCCTTGATCTCCCGGATTATATCTGTTAAGTCCAAAAGGCGCTGGAGCTTACTCCGCGTCGGACATCCGGTCGAAGCCTTGATCTCCCGGATTGTATCTGTTAAGTCCAAAGACGTTGGAGCTTGCTCCGCGTCGGACATTCGGTCGAAGCATTGATCTCCCGGATTGTATCGGTTAAGTCTAAAGACGCTGGAACTTGGTCCGCGTCGGACATCCGTTCGAAGCCTTGATCTCCCGGATTGTATCTGTTAAGTCCAAAGACGATGGAACTTGCTCCGCATCGGACATCCGGTCGAAGCCTTTATCTCTCGGATTGTATCTGTTAAGTCTAAAGATGCTGGAGCTTGCTCCGCGTCGGACATCCGGTCGAATCCTTGATCTCCCAGATTGTATCTGTTAAGTCCAATGACTCTGGACCTTGCTCCGCGTCGGAGATCCGGTCGAAGCCTTAATCTCCCGAATTGTATCTGTTAAAGTCAAAAGACGCTGGAGCTTGCTCCGCATCGGACATTCGGTCGAAGCCTTGATCTCCCGAATTGTATCGGTTAAGTCCAAAGACGCTGGAGCTTGCTCTGCGTCGGACATCCGGTCGAAGCCTTGATCTCCTAGATTGTATCTGTTAACTCTGAAGACGCTTGAGCTTACTCCGCGTCGGATATCCGGTCGAAGCCTTGATCTCCCGGATTGTATCTGTTAAGTCTAAAGACGCTAGAGCTTGCTCCGCGTCGGAAATCCGGTCGAAGCCTTGATCTCCAGGATTGTATCGGTTAAGTCTAAAGACGCTGGAGCTTGCTTTGCGTCGGACATCCGGTCGAATCCTTGATCTCTCGGATTGTATCTGTTAAGTGCAAAGACGCTTGAGCTTGCTCCGCGTCGGACATCCGGTCGAAGCCATGATCTTCCGGATTGTATCTGTTAAGTCCAAAGATGCTGGAGCTTGCTCTGCGTCGGACATCCGGTCGAAGCCTTGATCTCACGGATTGTATCTGTTAAGTCTAAAGACGCTGAAGCTTGCTCCGCGTCGGACATCCGGTTGAAGCCTTGATCTCCCGGATTGTATCTGTTAAGTCCAAAGACGCTGGAGCTTTCTCCGCGACGGATATCTGGTCGAAGCCTTAATCTCCCGGATTGAATCTGTTAAAGTCCAAAGACGCCGGAGCTTGCTCCGCATCGGACATCCGGTCGAAGCCTTGATCTCCCGGATTGTATATGTTAAGTCCAAAGATGCTGGAGCTTGCTTTGCGTCGGACATCCGGTCGAAGCCTTGATCTCTCGGATTGTATTTGTTAAGTACAAAGACGCTGGAGCTTGCTTCGTGTCGGACATCCGGCCGAAGCCTTGATCTCCCGGATTGTATCTGTTAAATGCAAAGACGCTTGAGCTTGCTCCGCGTCGGACATCCGGTCGAAGCCTTGATCTCCCGGATTGTATCTGTTAAGTCCAAAGATGTTGGAGCTTGCTCTGCGTCGGACATCCGGTCGAAGCCTTGATCTCCCGGATTGTATCTGTTAAAGTCCAAAGACGCTGGAGCTTGCTCTGTGTCGGACATCCGGTCGAAGCCTTGATCTCCCAGATTGTATCTGTTAAGTCCAAAGACGTTGGAGCTTACTCCGCGTCTGACATCTGGTCGAAGCCTTCATCTCCCGGATTGTATCTGTTAAGTCCAAAAGACGCTGGAGCTTACTCCGCGTCGGACATCCGGTCGAAGCCTTGATCTCTCGGATTGTATCTGTTAAGTCCAAAGACGTTGGAGCTTGTTCCGCGTCGGACATTCGGTCGAAGCCTTGATCTCCCGAATTGTATCGGTTAAGTCTAAAGACGCTGGAGCTTGGTCCGCGTCGGACATCCGTTCGAAGCCTTGATCTCCCGGATTGTATCTGTTAAGTCCAAAGACGATGCAACTTGCTCCGCATCGGACATCCGGTCGAAGCCTTGATCTCTCGGATTGTATCTGTTAAGTCTAAGGACGCTGGAGCTTGCTCCGCGTCGGACATCCGGTCGAAGCCTTGATCTCTCGGATTATATATGTTAAGTCCAAAGACGCTGGATCTTGCTCTGTGTCGGACATCCGGTCGAAGCCTTGATCTCCCAGATTGTATCTGTTAAGTCCAAAGACGCTGGAGCTTACTCCGCGTCGGACATCCCGTCGAAGCCTTGATCTCCCGGATTGTATCTCTTAAGTCCGAAGACGCTGGAGCTTGCTCCGCGTCGGACATCCGGTCGAAGCCTTGTTCTCCCGGATTGTATCTGTTAAGTCCAAAGACGTTGGAGCTTGCTCCGCGTTGGACATCCGGTCGAAGCCTTGATCTCCCGGATTGTATCGGTTAAGTCTAAAGACACTAGAGCTTGCTCCGCGTCGGACATCCGGTCGAATCCTTGATCTCCCGGATTGTATCTGTTAAGTGCAAAGACGCTTGAGCTTGCTCCGCGTCGGACATCCGGTCGAACCCTTGATCTCCCGGATTGTATATGTTAAGTCTAAAGACGCTAGAGGTTGCTCTGCGTTGGGCATCCGGTCGAAGCCTTGATCTCCCGGATTGTATCTGTTAAGTCCAAAGTTGTTGGAGCTTGCTCCGCGTCGGACATCCGATCGAAGCCTTGATCTCCCGGATTGTATCTGTTAAGTAGAAAGACGCTGGAGCTTGCTCCGCGTCGGACATCCGGTCGAAACCTTGATCTCCCGGATTGTATCTGTTAAGTCCAAAGTTGTTGGAGCTTGCTCCGCGTCGGACATCCGGTCGAAGCCTTGATCTCCCGGATTGTATCTGTTAAGTCCAAAGATGTTGGAGCTTGCTCTGCGTCAGACATCCGGTCGAAGCCTTGATCTCCCGGATTGTATCTGTTAAAGTCCAAAGACGCTGGAGCTTGCTCTGTGTCGGACATCCGGTCGAAGCCTTGATCTCCCAGATTGTATCTGTTAAGTCCAAAGACGTTGGAGCTTACTCCGCGTCTGACATCTGGTCGAAGCCTTCATCTCCCGGATTGTATCTGTTAAGTCCAAAAGACGCTGGAGCTTACTCCGCGTCGGACATCCGGTCGAAGCCTTGATCTCCCGGATTGTATCTGTTAAGTCCAAAGACGTTGGAGCTTGTTCCGCGTCGGACATTCGGTCGAAGCCTTGATCTCCCGAATTGTATCGGTTAAGTCTAAAGACGCCGGAGCTTGCTCCGCATCGGACATCCGGTCGAAGCCTTGATCTCCCGGATTGTATATGTTAAGTCCAAAGATGCTGGAGCTTGCTTTGCGTCGGACATCCGGTCGAAGCCTTGATCTCTCGGATTGTATTTGTTAAGTACAAAGACGCTGGAGCTTGCTTCGTGTCGGACATCCGGTCGAAGCCTTGATCTCCCGGATTGTATCTGTTAAATGCAAAGACGCTTGAGCTTGCTCCGCGTCGGACATCCGGTCGAAGACTTGATCTCCCGGATTGTATCTGTTAAGTCCAAAGATGTTGGAGCTTGCTCTGCGTCGGACATCCGGTCGAAGCCTTGATCTCCCGGATTGTATCTGTTAAAGTCCAAAGACGCTGGAGCTTGCTCTGTGTCGGACATCCGGTCGAAGCCTTGATCTCCCAGATTGTATCTGTTAAGTCCAAAGACGTTGGAGCTTACTCCGCGTCTGACATCTGGTCGAAGCCTTCATCTCCCGGATTGTATCTGTTAAGTCCAAAAGACGCTGGAGCTTACTCCGCGTCGGACATCCGGTCGAAGCCTTGATCTCCCGGATTGTATCTGTTAAGTCCAAAGACGTTGGAGCTTGTTCCGCGTCGGACATTCGGTCGAAGCCTTGATCTCCCGAATTGTATCGATTAAGTCTAAAGACGCTGGAGCTTGGTCCGCGTCGGACATCCGTTCGAAGCCTTGATCTCCCGGATTGTATCTGTTAAGTCCAAAGACGATGGAACTTGCTCCGCATCGGACATCCGGTCGAAGCCTTGATCTCTCGGATTGTATCTGTTAAGTCTAAGGACGCTGGAGCTTGCTCCGCGTCGGACATCCGGTCGAAGCCTTAATCTCCCGGATTTTATCTGTTAAAGTCCAAAGATGCTGGAGCTTGCTCCGCGTCGGACATCCGGTCGAAGCCTTGATCTCCCGGATTATATATGTTAAGTCCAAAGACGCTGGATCTTGCTCTGTGTCGGACATCCGGTCGAAGCCTTGATCTCCCAGATTGTATCTGTTAAGTCCAAAGACGCTGGAGCTTACTCCGCGTCGGACATCCCGTCGAAGCCTTGATCTCCCGGATTGTATCTCTTAAGTCTGAAGACGCTGGAGCTTGCTCCGCGTCGGACATCCGGTCGAAGCCTTGTTCTCCCGGATTGTATCTGTTAAGTCCAAAGACGTTGGAGCTTGCTCCGCGTCGGACATCCGGTCGAAGCCTTGATCTCCCGGATTGTATCGGTTAAGTCTAAAGACACTAGAGCTTGCTCCGCGTCGGACATCCGGTCGAATCCTTGATCTCCCGGATTGTATCTGTTAAGTGCAAAGACGCTTGAGCTTGCTCCGCGTCGGACATCCGGTCGAAGCCTTGATCTCCCGGATTGTATATGTTAAGTCTAAAGACGCTAGAGATTGCTCTGCGTCGGACATCCGGTCGAAGCCTTGATCTCCCGGATTGTATCTGTTAAGTCCAAAGTTGTTGGAGCTTCCTCCGCGTCGGACATCCGATCGAAGCCTTGATCTCCCGGATTGTATCTGTTAAGTAGAAAGACGCTGGAGCTTGCTCCGCGTCGGACATCCGGTCGAACCCTTGATCTCCCGGATTGTATCTGTTAAGTCCAAAGATGTTGGAGCTTGCTCTGCGTCAGACATCCGGTCGAAGCCTTGATCTCCCGGATTGTATCTGTTAAAGTCCAAAGACGCTGGAGCTTGCTCTGTGTCGGACATCCGGTCGAAGCCTTGATCTCCCAGATTGTATCTGTTAAGTCCAAAGACGTTGGAGCTTACTCCGCGTCTGACATCTTGTCGAAGCCTTCATCTCCCGGATTGTATCTGTTAAGTCCAAAAGACGCTGGAGCTTACTCCGCGTCGGACATCCGGTCGAAGCCTTGATCTCCCGGATTGTATCTGTTAAGTCCAAAGACGTTGGAGCTTGTTCCGCGTCGGACATTCGGTCGAAGCCTTGATCTCCCGAATTGTATCGGTTAAGTCTAAAGACGCTGGAGCTTGGTCCGCGTCGGACATCCGTTCGAAGCCTTGATCTCCCGGATTGTATCTGTTAAGTCCAAAGACGCTGGAACTTGCTCCGCATCGGACATCCGGTCGAAGCCTTGATCTCTCGGATTGTATCTGTTAAGTCTAAGGACGCTGGAGCTTGCTCCGCGTCGGACATCCGGTCGAAGCCTTAATCTCCCGGATTTTATCTGTTAAAGTCCAAAGATGCTGGAGCTTGCTCCGCGTCGGACATCCGGTCGAAGCCTTGATCTCCCGGATTATATATGTTAAGTCCAAAGACGTTGGATCTTGCTCTGTGTCGGACATCCGGTCGAAGCCTTGATCTCCCAGATTGTATCTGTTAAGTCCAAAGACGCTGGAGCTTACTCCGCGTCGGACATCCGGTCGAAGCCTTGATCTCCCGGATTGTATCTCTTAAGTCCGAAGACGCTGGAGCTTGCTCCACGTCGGACATCCGGTCGAAGCCTTGTTCTCCCGGATTGTATCTGTTAAGTCCAAATACATTGGAGCTTGCTCCGCGTCGGACATCCGGTCGAAGCCTTGATCTCCCGGATTGTATCGGTTAAGTCTAAAGACACTGGAGCTTGCTCCGCGTCGGACATCCGGTTGAATCCTTGATCTCCCGGATTGTATCTGTTAAGTGCAAAGACGCTTGAGCTTGCTCCGCGTCGGACATCCGGTCGAAGCCTTGATCTCCCGGATTGTATATGTTAAGTCTAAAGACGCTAGAGGTTGCTCTGCGTCGGACATCCGGTCGAAGCCTTGATCTCCCGGATTGTATCTGTTAAGTCCAAAGTTGTTGGAGCTTGCTCCGCGTCGGACATCCGATCGAAGCCTTGATCTCCCGGATTGTATCTGTTAAGTAGAAAGACGCTGGAGCTTGCTCCGCGTCGGACATCCGGTCGAAACCTTGATCTCCCGGATTGTATCTGTTAAGTCCAAAGTTGTTGGAGCTTGCTCCGCGTCGGACATCCGGTCGAAGCCTTGATCTCCCGGATTGTATCTGTTAAGTCCAAAGATGTTGGAGCTTGCTCTGCGTCGGACATCCGGTCGAAGCCTTGATCTCCCGGATTGTATCTGTTAAAGTCCAAAGACGCTGGAGCTTGCTCTGTGTCGGACATCCGGTCGAAGCCTTGATCTCCCAGATTGTATCTGTGAAGTCCAAAGACGTTGGAGCTTACTCCGCGTCTGACATCTGGTCGAAGCCTTCATCCCCCGGATTGTATCTGTTAAGTCCAAAAGACGTTGGAGCTTACTCCGCGTCGGACATCCGGTCGAAGCCTTGATCTCCCGGATTGTATCTGTTAAGTCCAAAGACGTTGGAGCTTGTTCCGCGTTGGACATTCGGTCGAAGCCTTGATCTCCCGAATTGTATCGGTTAAGTCTAAAGACGCTAGAGCTTGGTCCGCGTCGGACATTCGTTCGAAGCCTTGATCTCCCGGATTGTATCTGTTAAGTCCAAAGACGCTGGAACTTGCTCCGCATCGGACATCCGGTCGAAGCCTTGATCTCTCGGATTGTATTTGTTAAGTCTAAGGACGCTGGAGCTTGCTCCGCGTCGGACATCCGGTCGAAGCCTTAATCTCCCGGATTTTATCCGTTAAAGTCCAAAGATGCTAGAGCTTGCTCCGCATCGGACATCCGGTCGAAGCCTTGATCTCCCGGATCATATATGTTAAGTCCAAAGACGTTGGATCTTGTTCCGCGTCGGACATCCGGTCGAAGCCTTGATCTCCCGGATTGTATCTCTTAAGTCCGAAGACGCTGGAGCTTGCTCCGCGTCGGACATCCGGTCGAAGCCTTGTTCTCCCGGATAGTAACTGTTAAGTCCAAAGACGTTGGAGCTTGCTCCGCGTCGGACATCCGATCGAAGCCTTGATCTCCCGGATTGTATCTTTTAAGTGCAAAGACGCTTGAGCTTGCTCCGCGTCGGACATCCGGTCGAAGCCTTGATCTCCCGGATTATATATGTTAAGTCTAAAGACGCTGGAGCTTGCTCCGCGTCGGACATCCGGTCGAAGCCTTGATCTCCCGGATTGTATCTGTTAAGTCCAAAGTTATTGGAGCTTGCTCCGCGTCGGACATCCGATCGAAGCCTTGATCTCCCGGATTGTATCTGTTAAGTAGAAAGACGCTGGAGCTTGCTCCGCGTCGGACATCCGGTCGAATCCTTGATCTCCCGGATTGTATCTGTTAAGTGCAAAGACGCTTGAGCTTGCTCCGTGTCGGACATCCGGTCGAAGCCTTGATCTCCCGGATTGTATATGTTAAGTCTAAAGACGCTGGAGCTTTCTCCGCGTCGGACATCCGGTCGAAGCCTTGATCTCCCGGATTGTATCTGTTAAGTCCAAAGTTGTTGGAGCTTGCTCCGCGTCGGACATCCGTTCGAAGCCTTGATCTCCCGGATTGTATCTGTTAAGTCCAAAGACGCTGGAACTTGCTCCGCATCGGACATCCGGTCGAAGCCTTGATCTCTCGGATTGTATCTGTTAAGTCTAAGGACGCTGGAGCTTGCTCCGCGTCGGACATCCGGTCGAAGCCTTAATCTCCCGGATTTTATCTGTTAAAGTCCAAAGATGCTGGAGCTTGCTCCGCGTCGGACATCCGGTCGAAGCCTTGATCTCCCGGATTATATATGTTAAGTCCAAAGACGTTGGATCTTGCTCTGTGTCGGACATCCGGTCGAAGCCTTGATCTCCCAGATTGTATCTGTTAAGTCCAAAGACGCTGGAGCTTACTCCGCGTCGGACATCCGGTCGAAGCCTTGATCTCCCGGATTGTATCTCTTAAGTCCGAAGACGCTGGAGCTTGCTCCACGTCGGACATCCGGTCGAAGCCTTGTTCTCCCGGATTGTATCTGTTAAGTCCAAATACGTTGGAGCTTGCTCCGCGTCGGACATCCGGTCGAAGCCTTGATCTCCCGGATTGTATCGGTTAAGTCTAAAGACACTGGAGCTTGCTCCGCGTCGGACATCCGGTTGAATCCTTGATCTCCCGGATTGTATCTGTTAAGTGCAAAGACGCTTGAGCTTGCTCCGCGTCGGACATCCGGTCGAAGCCTTGATCTCCCGGATTGTATATGTTAAGTCTAAAGACGCTAGAGGTTGCTCTGCGTCGGACATCCGGTCGAAGCCTTGATCTCCCGGATTGTATCTGTTAAGTCCAAAGTTGTTGGAGCTTGCTCCGCGTCGGACATCCGATCGAAGCCTTGATCTCCCGGATTGTATCTGTTAAGTAGAAAGACGCTGGAGCTTGCTCCGCGTCGGACATCCGGTCGAAACCTTGATCTCCCGGATTGTATCTGTTAAGTCCAAAGTTGTTGGAGCTTGCTCCGCGTCGGACATCCGGTCGAAGCCTTGATCTCCCGGATTGTATCTGTTAAGTCCAAAGATGTTGGAGCTTGCTCTGCGTCGGACATCCGGTCGAAGCCTTGATCTCCCGGATTGTATCTGTTAAAGTCCAAAGACGCTGGAGCTTGCTCTGTGTCGGACATCCGGTCGAAGCCTTGATCTCCCAGATTGTATCTGTGAAGTCCAAAGACGTTGGAGCTTACTCCGCGTCTGACATCTGGTCGAAGCCTTCATCCCCCGGATTGTATCTGTTAAGTCCAAAAGACGTTGGAGCTTACTCCGCGTCGGACATCCGGTCGAAGCCTTGATCTCCCGGATTGTATCTGTTAAGTCCAAAGACGTTGGAGCTTGTTCCGCGTTGGACATTCGGTCGAAGCCTTGATCTCCCGAATTGTATCGGTTAAGTCTAAAGACGCTAGAGCTTGGTCCGCGTCGGACATTCGTTCGAAGCCTTGATCTCCCGGATTGTATCTGTTAAGTCCAAAGACGCTGGAACTTGCTCCGCATCGGACATCCGGTCGAAGCCTTGATCTCTCGGATTGTATTTGTTAAGTCTAAGGACGCTGGAGCTTGCTCCGCGTCGGACATCCGGTCGAAGCCTTAATCTCCCGGATTTTATCCGTTAAAGTCCAAAGATGCTAGAGCTTGCTCCGCATCGGACATCCGGTCGAAGCCTTGATCTCCCGGATCATATATGTTAAGTCCAAAGACGCTGGATCTTGTTCCGCGTCGGACATCCGGTCGAAGCCTTGATCTCCCGGATTGTATCTCTTAAGTCCGAAGACGCTGGAGCTTGCTCCGCGTCGGACATCCGGTCGAAGCCTTGTTCTCCCGGATAGTAACTGTTAAGTCCAAAGACGTTGGAGCTTGCTCCGCGTCGGACATCCGATCGAAGCCTTGATCTCCCGGATTGTATCTTTTAAGTGCAAAGACGCTTGAGCTTGCTCCGCGTCGGACATCCGGTCGAAGCCTTGATCTCCCGGATTATATATGTTAAGTCTAAAGACGCTGGAGCTTGCTCCGCGTCGGACATCCGGTCGAAGCCTTGATCTCCCGGATTGTATCTGTTAAGTCCAAAGTTATTTTAGCTTGCTCCGCGTCGAACATCCGATCGAAGCCTTGATCTCCCGGATTGTATCTGTTAAGTAGAAAGACGCTGGAGCTTGCTCCGCGTCGGACATCCGGTCGAATCCTTGATCTCCCGGATTGTATCTGTTAAGTGCAAAGACGCTTGAGCTTGCTCCGTGTCGGACATCCGGTCGAAGCCTTGATCTCCCGGATTGTATATGTTAAGTCTAAAGACGCTGGAGCTTTCTCCGCGTCGGACATCCGGTCGAAGCCTTGATCTCCCGGATTGTATCTGTTAAGTCCAAAGTTGTTGGAGCTTGCTCCGCGTCGGACATCCGATCGAAGCCTTGATCTCCCGGATTGTATCTGTTAAGTAGAAAGACGCTGGAGCTTGCTCCGCGTCGGACATCTGGTCGAAACCTTGATCTCCCGGATTGTATCTGTTAAGTCCAAAGTTGTTGGAGCTTGCTCCGCGTCGGACATCCGGTCGAAGCCTTGATCTCCCGGATTGTATCTGTTAAGTCCAAAGATGTTGGAGCTTGCTCTGCGTCGGACATCCGGTCGAAGCCTTGATCTCCCGGATTGTATCTGTTATAGTCCAAAGACGCTGGAGCTTGCTCTGTGTCGGACATCCGGTCGAAGCCTTGATCTCCCAGATTGTATCTGTTAAGTCCAAAGACGTTGGAGCTTACTCCGCGTCTGACATCTGGTCGAAGCCTTCATCCCCCGGATTGTATCTGTTAAGTCCAAAAGACGCTGGAGCTTACTCCGCGTCGGACATCCGGTCGAAGCCTTGATCTCCCGGATTGTATCTGTTATGTCCTAAGACGTTGGAGCTTGTTCCGCGTCGGACATTCGGTCGAAGCCTTGATCTCCCGAATTGTATCGGTTAAGTCTAAAGACGCTAGAGCTTGGTCCGCGTCGGACATTCGTTCGAAGCCTTGATCTCCCGGATTGTATCTGTTAAGTCCAAAGACGCTGGAACTTGCTCCGCATCGGACATCCGGTCGAAGCCTTGATCTCTCGGATTGTATTTGTTAAGTCTAAGGACGTTGGAGCTTGCTCCGCGTCGGACATCCGGTCGAAGCCTTAATCTCCCGGATTTTATCTGTTAAAGTCCAAAGATGCTGGAGCTTGCTCCGCGTCGGACATCCGGTCGAAGCCTTTATCTCCCGGATTATATATGTTAAGTCCAAAGACGCTGGATCTTGCTCTGTGTCGGACATCCGGTCGAAGCCTTGATCTCCCGGATTGTACCTGTTAAGTCCAAAGACGCTGGAACTTGCTCCGCATCGGACATCCGGTCGAAGCCTTGATCTCTCGGATTGTATTTGTTATGTCTAAGGACGCTGGAGCTTGCTCCGCGTCGGACATCCGGTCGAAGCCTTAATCTCCCGGATTTTATCCGTTAAAGTCCAAAGATGCTAGAGCTTGCTCCGCATCGGACATCCGGTCGAAGCCTTGATCTCCCGGATTATATATGTTAAGTCCAAAGACGCTGGATCTTGTTCCGCGTCGGACATCCGGTCGAAGCCTTGATCTCCCGGATTGTATCTCTTAAGTCCGAAGACGCTGGAGCTTGCTCCGCGTCGGACATCCGGTCGAAGCCTTGTTCTCCCGGATAGTAACTGTTAAGTCCAAAGACGTTGGAGCTTGCTCCGCGTCGGACATCCGATCGAAGCCTTGATCTCCCGGATTGTATCGGTTAAGTCTAAAGACACTGGAGCTTGCTCCGCATCGGACATCCGGTCGAATCCTTGATCTCCCGGATTGTATCTGTTAAGTGCAAAGACGCTTGAGCTTGCTCCGCGTCGGACATCCGGTCGAAGCCTTGATCTCCCGGATTATATATGTTAAGTCTAAAGACGCTGGAGCTTGCTCCGCGTCGGACATCCGGTCGAAGCCTTGATCTCCCGGATTGTATCTGTTAAGTCCAAAGTTGTTGGAGCTTGCTCCGCGTCGGACATCCGATCGAAGCCTTGATCTCCCGGATTGTATCTGTTAAGTAGAAAGACGCTGGAGCTTGCTCCGCGTCGGACATCCGGTCGAATCCTTGATCTCCCGGATTGTATCTGTTAAGTGCAAAGACGCTTGAGCTTGCTCCGCGTCGGACATCCGGTCGAAGCCTTGATCTCCCGGATTGTATATGTTAAGTCTAAAGACGCTGGAGCTTTCTCCGCGTCGGACATCCGGTCGAAGCCTTGATCTCCCGGATTGTATCTGTTAAGTCCAAAGTTGTTGGAGCTTGCTCCGCGTCGGACATCCGATCGAAGCCTTGATCTCCCGGATTGTATCTGTTAAGTAGAAAGACGCTGGAGCTTGCTCCGCGTCGGACATCCGGTCGAAACCTTGATCTCCCGGATTGTATCTGTTAAGTCCAAAGTTGTTGGAGCTTGCTCCGCGTCGGACATCCGGTCGAAGCCTTGATCTCCCGGATTGTATCTGTTAAGTCCAAAGATGTTGGAGCTTGCTCTGCGTCGGACATCCGGTCGAAGCCTTGATCTCCCGGATTGTATCTGTTATAGTCCAAAGACGCTGGAGCTTGCTTTGTGTCGGACATCCGGTCGAAGCCTTGATCTCCCAGATTGTATCTGTTAAGTCCAAAGACGTTGGAGCTTACTCCGCGTCTGACATCTGGTCGAAGCCTTCATCCCCCGGATTGTATCTGTTAAGTCCAAAAGACGCTGGAGCTTACTCCGCGTCGGACATCCGGTCGAAGCCTTGATCTCCCGGATTGTATCTGTTATGTCCTAAGACGTTAAAGCTTGTTCCGCGTCGGACATTCGTCCGAAGCCTTGATCTCCCGAATTGTATCGGTTAAGTCTAAAGACGCTAGAGCTTGGTCCGCGTCGGACATTCGTTCGAAGCCTTGATCTCCCGGATTGTATCTGTTAAGTCCAAAGACGCTGGAACTTGCTCCGCATCGGACATCCGGTCGAAGCCTTGATCTCTTGGATTGTATTTGTTAAGTCTAAGGACGTTGGAGCTTGCTCCGCGTCGGACATCCGGTCGAAGCCTTAATCTCCCGGATTTTATCTGTTAAAGTCCAAAGATGCTGGAGCTTGCTCCGCGTCGGACATCCGGTCGAAGCCTTTATCTCCCGGATTGTATCTGTTAAGTCCAAAGACGTTGGAGCTTGTTCCGCGTTGGACATTCGGTCGAAGCCTTGATCTCCCGAATTGTATCTGTTAAGTCTAAAGACGCTAGAGCTTGGTCCGCGTCGGACATCCGGTCGAAGCCTTGATCTCCCGGATTGTATCTCTTAGGTCCGAAGACGCTGGAGCTTGCTCCGCGTAGGACATCCGGTCGAAGCCTTGTTCTCCCGGATTGTAACTGTTAAGTCCAAAGACGTTAGGGCTTGCTCCGCGTCGGACATCCGGTCGAAGCCTTGATCTCCCGGATTGTATCGGTTAAGTCTAAAGACACTGGAGCTTGCTCCGCGTCGGACATCCGGTCGAAACCTTGATCTCTCGGATTGTATCTGTTAAGTCCAAAGTTGTTGGAGCTTGCTCCGCGTCGGACATCCGGTCGAAGCCTTGATCTCCCGGATTGTATCTATTAAGTCCAAAGATGTTGGAGCTTGCTCTGCGTCGGACATCCGGTCGAAGCCTTGATCTCCCGGATTGTATCTGTTAAAGTCCAAAGACGCTGGAGCTTGCTCTGTTTCGGACATCCGGTCGAAGCCTTGATCTCCCAGATTGTATCTGTGAAGTCCAAAGACGTTGGAGCTTACTCCGCGTATAGCATCTGGTCGAAGCCTTCATCCCCCGGATTGTATCTGTTAAGTCCAAAAGACGTTGGAGCTTACTCCGCGTCGGACATCCGGTCGAAGCCTTGATCTCCCGGATTGTATCTGTTAAGTCCAAAGACGTTGGAGCTTGTTCCGCGTTGGACATTCGGTCGAAGCCTTGATCTCCCGAATTGTATCGGTTAAGTCTAAAGACGCTAGAGCTTGGTCCGCGTCGGACATTCGTTCGAAGCCTTGATCTCCCGGATTGTATCTGTTAAGTCCAAAGACGCTGGAACTTGCTCCGCATCGGACATCCGGTCGAAGCCTTGATCTCTCGGATTGTATTTGTTAAGTCTAAGGACGCTGGAGCTTGCTCCGCGTCGGACATCCGGTCGAAGCCTTAATCTCCCGGATTTTATCCGTTAAAGTCCAAAGATGCTAGAGCTTGCTCCGCATCGGACATCCGGTCGAAGCCTTGATCTCCCGGTTTATATATGTTAAGTCCAAAGACGCTGGATCTTGTTCCGCGTCGGACATCCGGTCGAAGCCTTGATCTCCCAGATTGTATCTGTTAAGTCCAAAGACGCTGGAGCTTACTCCGCGTCGGACATCCGGTCGAAGCCTTGATCTCCCGGATTGTATCTCTTAAGTCCGAAGACGCTGGAGCTTGCTCCGCGTCGGACATCCGGTCGAAGCCTTGTTCTCCCGGATAGTAACTGTTAAGTCCAAAGACGTTGGAGCTTGCTCCGCGTCGGACATCCGATCGAAGCCTTGATCTCCCGGATTGTATCGGTTAAGTCTAAAGACACTGGAGCTTGCTCCGCATCGGACATCCGGTCGAATCCTTGATCTCCCGGATTGTATCTGTTAAGTGCAAAGACGCTTGAGCTTGCTCCGCGTCGGACATCCGGTCGAAGCCTTGATCTCCCGGATTATATATGTTAAGTCTAAAGACGCTGGAGCTTGCTCCGCGTCGGACATCCGGTCGAAGCCTTGATCTCCCGGATTGTATCTGTTAAGTCCAAAGTTGTTGGAGCTTGCTCCGCGTCGGACATCCGATCGAAGCCTTGATCTCACGGATTGTATCTGTTAAGTAGAAAGACACTGGAGCTTGCTCCGCGTCGGACATCCGGTCGAATCCTTGATCTCCCGGATTGTATCTGTTAAGTGCAAAGACGCTTGAGCTTGCTCCGCGTCGGACATCCGGTCGAAGCCTTGATCTCCCGGATTGTATATGTTAAGTCTAAAGACGCTGGAGCTTGCTCCGCGTCGGACATCCGGTCGAAGCCTTGATCTCCCGGATTGTATCTGTTAAGTCCAAAGTTGTTGGAGCTTGCTCCGCGTCGGACATCCGATCGAAGCCTTGATCTCCCGGATTGTATCTGTTAAGTAGAAAGACGCTGGAGCTTGCTCCGCGTCGGACATCCGGTCGAAACCTTGATCTCCCGGATTGTATCTGTTAAGTCCAAAGTTGTTGGAGCTTGCTCCGCGTCGGACATCCGGTCGAAGCCTTGATCTCCCGGATTGTATCTGTTCAGTCCAAAGATGTTGGAGCTTGCTCTGCGTCGGACATCCGGTCGAAGCCTTGATCTCCCGGATTGTATCTGTTATAGTCCAAAGACGCTGGAGCTTGCTCTGTGTCGGACATCCGGTCGAAGCCTTGATCTCCCAGATTGTATCTGTTAAGTCCAAAGACGTTGGAGCTTACTCCGCGTCTGACATCTGGTCGAAGCCTTCATCCCCCGGATTGTATCTGTTAAGTCCAAAAGACGCTGTAGCTTACTCCGCGTCGGACATCCGGTCGAAGCCTTGATCTCCCGGATTGTATCTGTTATGTCCTAAGACGTTGGAGCTTGTTCCGCGTCGGACATTCGGTCGAAGCCTTGATCTCCCGAATTGTATCGGTTAAGTCTAAAGACGCTAGAGCTTGGTCCGCGTCGGACATTCGTTCGAAGCCTTGATCTCCCGGATTGTATCTGTTAAGTCCAAAGACGCTGGAACTTGCTCCGCATCGGACATCCGGTCGAAGCCTTGATCTCTCGGATTGTATTTGTTAAGTCTAAGGACGTTGGAGCTTGCTCCGCGTCGGACATCCGGTCGAAGCCTTAATCTCCCGGATTTTATCTGTTAAAGTCCAAAGATGCTGGAGCTTGCTCCGCGTCGGACATCCGGTCGAAGCCTTTATCTCCCGGATTATATATGTTAAGTCCAAAGACGCTGGATCTTGCTCTGTGTCGGACATCCGGTCGAAGCCTTGATCTCCCAGATTGTATCTGTTAAGTCCAAAGACACTGGAGCTTACTCCGCGTCGGACATCCGGTCGAAGCCTTGATCTCCCGGATTGTATCTCTTAGGTCCGAAGACGCTGGAGCTTGCTCCGCGTAGGACATCCGGTCGAAGCCTTGTTCTCCCGGATTGTAACTGTTAAGTCCAAAGACGTTAGGGCTTGCTCCGCGTCGGACATCCGGTCGAAGCCTTGATCTCCCGGATTGTATCGGTTAAGTCTAAAGACACTGGAGCTTGCTCCGCGTCGGACATCCGGTCGAAACCTTGATCTCCCGGATTGTATCTGTTAAGTCCAAAGTTGTTGGAGCTTGCTCCGCGTCGGACATCCGGTCGAAGCCTTGATCTCCCGGATTGTATCTGTTAAGTCCAAAGATGTTGGAGCTTGCTCTGCGTCGGACATCCGGTCGAAGCCTTGATCTCCCGGATTGTATCTGTTAAAGTCCAAAGACGCTGGAGCTTGCTCTGTGTCGGACATCCGGTCGAAGCCTTGATCTCCCAGATTGTATTTGTGAAGTCCAAAGACGTTGGAGCTTACTCCGCGTATAGCATCTGGTCGAAGCCTTCATCCCCCGGATTGTATCTGTTAAGTCCAAAAGACGTTGGAGCTTACTCCGCGTCGGACATCCGGTCGAAGCCTTGATCTCCCGGATTGTATCTGTTAAGTCCAAAGACGTTGGAGCTTGTTCCGCGTTGGACATTCGGTCGAAGCCTTGATCTCCCGAATTGTATCGGTTAAGTCTAAAGACGCTAGAGCTTGGTCCGCGTCGGACATTCGTTCGAAGCCTTGATCTCCCGGATTGTATCTGTTAAGTCCAAACACGCTGGAACTTGCTCCGCATCGGACATCCGGTCGAAGCCTTGATCTCTCGGATTGTATTTGTTAAGTCTAAGGACGCTGGAGCTTGCTCCGCGTCGGACATCCGGTCGAAGCCTTAATCTCCCGGATTTTATCCGTTAAAGTCCAAAGATGCTAGAGCTTGCTCCGCATCGGACATCCGGTCGAAGCCTTGATCTCCCGGTTTATATATGTTAAGTCCAAAGACGCTGGATCTTGTTCCGCGTCGGACATCCGGTCGAAGCCTTGATCTCCCAGATTGTATCTGTTAAGTCCAAAGACGCTGGAGCTTACTCCGCGTCGGACATCCGGTCGAAGCCTTGATCTCCCGGATTGTATCTCTTAAGTCCGAAGACGCTGGAGCTTGCTCCGCGTCGGACATCCGGTCGAAGCCTTGTTCTCCCGGATAGTAACTGTTAAGTCCAAAGACGTTGGAGCTTGCTCCGCGTCGGACATCCGATCGAAGCCTTGATCTCCCGGATTGTATCGGTTAAGTCTAAAGACATTGGAGCTTGCTCCGCATCGGACATCCGGTCGAATCCTTGATCTCCCGGATTGTATCTGTTAAGTGCAAAGACGCTTGAGCTTGCTCCGCGTCGGACATCCGGTCGAAGCCTTGATCTCCCGGATTATATATGTTAAGTCTAAAGACGCTGGAGCTTGCTCCGCGTCGGACATCCGGTCGAAGCCTTGATCTCCCGGATTGTATCTGTTAAGTCCAAAGTTGTTGGAGCTTGCTCCGCGTCGGACATCCGATCGAAGCCTTGATCTCACGGATTGTATCTGTTAAGTAGAAAGACACTGGAGCTTGCTCCGCGTCGGACATCCGGTCGAATCCTTGATCTCCCGGATTGTATCTGTTAAGTGCAAAGACGCTTGAGCTTGCTCCGCGTCGGACATCCGGTCGAAGCCTTGATCTCCCGGATTGTATATGTTAAGTCTAAAGACGCTGGAGCTTGCTCCGCGTCGGACATCCGGTCGAAGCCTTGATCTCCCGGATTGTATCTGTTAAGTCCAAAGTTGTTGGAGCTTGCTCCGCGTCGGACATCCGATCGAAGCCTTGATCTCCCGGATTGTATCTGTTAAGTAGAAAGACGCTGGAGCTTGCTCCGCGTCGGACATCCGGTCGAAACCTTGATCTCCCGGATTGTATCTGTTAAGTCCAAAGTTGTTGGAGCTTGCTCCGCGTCGGACATCCGGTCGAAGCCTTGATCTCCCGGATTGTATCTGTTAAGTCCAAAGATGTTGGAGCTTGCTCTGCGTCGGACATCCGGTCGAAGCCTTGATCTCCCGGATTGTATCTGTTATAGTCCAAAGACGCTGGAGCTTGCTCTGTGTCGGACATCCGGTCGAAGCCTTGATCTCCCAGATTGTATCTGTTAAGTCCAAAGACGTTGGAGCTTACTCCGCGTCTGACATCTGGTCGAAGCCTTCATCCCCCGGATTGTATCTGTTAAGTCCAAAAGACGCTGGAGCTTACTCCGCGTCGGACATCCGGTCGAAGCCTTGATCTCCCGGATTGTATCTGTTATGTCCTAAGACGTTGGAGCTTGTTCCGCGTCGGACATTCGGTCGAAGCCTTGATCTCCCGAATTGTATCGGTTAAGTCTAAAGACGCTAGAGCTTGGTCCGCGTCGGACATTCGTTCGAAGCCTTGATCTCCCGGATTGTATCTGTTAAGTCCAAAGACGCTGGAACTTGCTCCGCATCGGACATCCGGTCGAAGCCTTGATCTCTCGGATTGTATTTGTTAAGTCTAAGGACGTTGGAGCTTGCTCCGCGTCGGACATCCGGTCGAAGCCTTAATCTCCCGGATTTTATCTGTTAAAGTCCAAAGATGCTGGAGCTTGCTCCGCGTCGGACATCCGGTCGAAGCCTTTATCTCCCGGATTATATATGTTAAGTCCAAAGACGCTGGATCTTGCTCTGTGTCGGACATCCGGTCGAAGCCTTGATCTCCCAGATTGTATCTGTTAAGTCCAAAGACGCTGGAGCTTACTCCGCGTCGGACATCCGGTCGAAGCCTTGATCTCCCGGATTGTATCTCTTAGGTCCGAAGACGCTGGAGCTTGCTCCGCGTAGGACATCCGGTCGAAGCCTTGTTCTCCCGGATTGTAACTGTTAAGTCCAAAGACGTTAGGGCTTGCTCCGCGTCGGACATCCGGTCGAAGCCTTGATCTCCCGGATTGTATCGGTTAAGTCTAAAGACACTGGAGCTTGCTCCGCGTCGGACATCCGGTCGAAACCTTGATCTCCCGGATTGTATCTGTTAAGTCCAAAGTTGTTGGAGCTTGCTCCGCGTCGGACATCCGGTCGAAGCCTTGATCTCCCGGATTGTATCTGTTAAAGTCCAAAGACGCTGGAGCTTGCTCTGTGTCGGACATCCGGTCGAAGCCTTGATCTCCCAGATTGTATCTGTGAAGTCCAAAGACGTTGGAGCTTACTCCGCGTATAGCATCTGGTCGAAGCCTTCATCCCCCGGATTGTATCTGTTAAGTCCAAAAGACGTTGGAGCTTACTCCGCGTCGGACATCCGGTCGAAGCCTTGATCTCCCGGATTGTATCTGTTAAGTCCAAAGACGTTGGAGCTTGTTCCGCGTTGGACATTCGGTCGAAGCCTTGATCTCCCGAATTGTATCGGTTAAGTCTAAAGACGCTAGAGCTTGGTCCGCGTCGGACATTCGTTCGAAGCCTTGATCTCCCGGATTGTATCTGTTAAGTCCAAAGACGCTGGAACTTGCTCCGCATCGGACATCCGGTCGAAGCCTTGATCTCTCGGATTGTATTTGTTAAGTCTAAGGACGCTGGAGCTTGCTCCGCGTCGGACATCCGGTCGAAGCCTTAATCTCCCGGATTTTATCCGTTAAAGTCCAAAGATGCTAGAGCTTGCTCCGCATCGGACATCCGGTCGAAGCCTTGATCTCCCGGTTTATATATGTTAAGTCCAAAGACGCTTGATCTTGTTCCGCGTCGGACATCCGGTCGAAGCCTTGATCTCCCAGATTGTATCTGTTAAGTCCAAAGACGCTGGAGCTTACTCCGCGTCGGACATCCGGTCGAAGCCTTGATCTCCCGGATTGTATCTCTTAAGTCCGAAGACGCTGGAGCTTGCTCCGCGTCGGACATCCGGTCGAAGCCTTGTTCTCCCGGATAGTAACTGTTAAGTCCAAAGACGTTGGAGCTTGCTCCGCGTCGGACATCCGATCGAAGCCTTGATCTCCCGGATTGTATCGGTTAAGTCTAAAGACACTGGAGCTTGCTCCGCATCGGACATCCGGTCGAATCCTTGATCTCCCGGATTGTATCTGTTAAGTGCAAAGACGCTTGAGCTTGCTCCGCGTCGGACATCCGGTCGAAGCCTTGATCTCCCGGATTATATATGTTAAGTCTAAAGACGCTGGAGCTTGCTCCGCGTCGGACATCCGGTCGAAGCCTTGATCTCCCGGATTGTATATGTTAAGTCCAAAGTTGTTGGAGCTTGCTCCGCGTCGGACATCCGATCGAAGCCTTGATCTCACGGATTGTATCTGTTAAGTAGAAAGACACTGGAGCTTGCTCCGCGTCGGACATCCGGTCGAATCCTTGATCTCCCGGATTGTATCTGTTAAGTGCAAAGACGCTTGAGCTTGCTCCGCGTCGGACATCCGGTCGAAGCCTTGATCTCCCGGATTGTATATGTTAAGTCTAAAGACGCTGGAGCTTGCTCCGCGTCGGACATCCGGTCGAAGCCTTGATCTCCCGGATTGTATCTGTTAAGTCCAAAGTTGTTGGAGCTTGCTCCGCGTCGGACATCCGATCGAAGCCTTGATCTCCCGGATTGTATCTGTTAAGTAGAAAGACGCTGGAGCTTGCTCCGCGTCGGACATTCGGTCGAAACCTTGATCTCCCGGATTGTATCTGTTAAGTCCATAGTTGTTGGAGCTTGCTCCGCGTCGGACATCCGGTCGAAGCCTTGATCTCCCGGATTGTATCTGTTAAGTCCAAAGATGTTGGAGCTTGCTCTGCGTCGGACATCCGGTCGAAGCCTTGATCTCCCGGATTGTATCTGTTATAGTCCAAAGACGCTGGAGCTTGCTCTGTGTCGGACATCCGGTCGAAGCCTTGATCTCCCAGATTGTATCTGTTAAGTCCAAAGACGTTGGAGCTTACTCCGCGTCTGACATCTGGTCGAAGCCTTCATCCCCCGGATTGTATCTGTTAAGTCCAAAAGACGCTGGAGCTTACTCCGCGTCGGACATCCGGTCGAAGCCTTGATCTCCCGGATTATATATGTTAAGTCTAAAGACGCTGGAGCTTGCTCCGCGTCGGACATCCGGTCGAAGCCTTGATCTCCCGGATTGTATATGTTAAGTCCAAAGTTGTTGGAGCTTGCTCCGCGTCGGACATCCGATCGAAGCCTTGATCTCACGGATTGTATCTGTTAAGTAGAAAGACACTGGAGCTTGCTCCGCGTCGGACATCCGGTCGAATCCTTGATCTCCCGGATTGTATCTGTTAAGTGCAAAGACGCTTGAGCTTGCTCCGCGTCGGACATCCGGTCGAAGCCTTGATCTCCCGGATTGTATATGTTAAGTCTAAAGACGCTGGAGCTTGCTCCGCGTCGGACATCCGGTCGAAGCCTTGATCTCCCGGATTGTATCTGTTAAGTCCAAAGTTGTTGGAGCTTGCTCCGCGTCGGACATCCGATCGAAGCCTTGATCTCCCGGATTGTATCTGTTAAGTAGAAAGACGCTGGAGCTTGCTCCGCGTCGGACATTCGGTCGAAACCTTGATCTCCCGGATTGTATCTGTTAAGTCCATAGTTGTTGGAGCTTGCTCCGCGTCGGACATCCGGTCGAAGCCTTGATCTCCCGGATTGTATCTGTTAAGTCCAAAGATGTTGGAGCTTGCTCTGCGTCGGACATCCGGTCGAAGCCTTGATCTCCCGGATTGTATCTGTTATAGTCCAAAGACGCTGGAGCTTGCTCTGTGTCGGACATCCGGTCGAAGCCTTGATCTCCCAGATTGTATCTGTTAAGTCCAAAGACGTTGGAGCTTACTCCGCGTCTGACATCTGGTCGAAGCCTTCATCCCCCGGATTGTATCTGTTAAGTCCAAAGTTGTTGGAGCTTGCTCCGCGTCGGACATCCGGTCGAAGCCTTGATCTCCCGGATTGTATCTGTTAAGTCCAAAGATGTTGGAGCTTGCTCTGCGTCGGACATCCGGTAGAAGCCTTGATCTCCCGGATTGTATCTGTGAAGTCCAAAGACGTTGGAGCTTACTCCGCGTATAACATCTGGTCGTAGCCTTCATCCCCCGGATTGTATCTGTTAAGTCCAAAAGACGTTGGAGCTTACTCCGCGTCGGACATCCGGTCGAAGCCTTGATCTCCCGGATTGTATCTGTTAAGTCCAAAGACGTTGGAGCTTGTTCCGCGTTGGACATTCGGTCGAAGCCTTGATCTCCCGAATTGTATCGGTTAAGTCTAAAGACGCTAGAGCTTGGTCCGCGTCGGACATTCGTTCGAAGCCTTGATCTCCCGGATTGTATCTGTTAAGTCCAAAGACGCTGGAACTTGCTCCGCATCGGACATCCGGTCGAAGCCTTGATCTCTCGGATTGTATTTGTTAAGTCTAAGGACGCTGGAGCTTGCTCCGCGTCGGACATCCGGTCGAAGCCT
Organism: Persicaria tinctoria; assembly: GCA_037127255.1. Classification (NCBI taxonomy): domain Eukaryota; kingdom Viridiplantae; phylum Streptophyta; class Magnoliopsida; order Caryophyllales; family Polygonaceae; genus Persicaria; species Persicaria tinctoria. The sequence continues at coordinate 32,614,227 of JBANSL010000004.1, read as the reverse complement.
TAATCTCCCGGATTTTATCCGTTAAAGTCCAAAGATGCTAGAGCTTGCTCCGCATCGGACATCCGGTCGAAGCCTTGATCTCCCGGTTTATATATGTTAAGTCCAAAGACGCTGGATCTTGTTCCGCGTCGGACATCCGGTCGAAGCCTTGATCTCCCTGATTGTATCTGTTAAGTCCAAAGACGCTGGAGCTTACTCCGCGTCGGACATCCGGTCGAAGCCTTGATCTCCCGGATTGTATCTCTTAAGTCCGAAGACGCTGGAGCTTGCTCCGCGTCGGACATCCGGTCGAAGCCTTGTTCTCCCGGATTGTAACTGTTGAGTCCAAAGACGTTGGAGCTTGCTCCGCGTCGGACATCCGATCGAAGCCTTGATCTCCTGGATTGTATCGGTTAAGTCTAAAGACACTGGAGCTTGCTCCGCATCGGACATCCGGTCGAATCCTTGATCTCCCGGATTGTATCTGTTAAGTGCAAAGACGCTTGAGCTTGCTCCGCGTCGGACATCCGGTCGAAGCCTTGATCTCCCGGATTATATATGTTAAGTCTAAAGACGCTGGAGCTTGCTCCGCGTCGGACATCCGGTCGAAGCCTTGATCTCCCGGATTGTATCTGTTAAGTCCAAAGTTGTTGGAGCTTGCTCCGCGTCGGACATCCGATCGAAGCCTTGATCTCCCGGATTGTATCTGTTAAGTAGAAAGACGCTGGAGCTTGCTCCGCGTCGGACATCCGGTCGAATCCTTGATCTCCTGGATTGTATCTGTTAAGTGCAAAGACGCTTGAGCTTGATCCGCGTCGGACATCCGGTCGAAGCCTTGATCTCCCGGATTGTATATGTTAAGTCTAAAGACGCTGGAGCTTGCTCCGCGTCGGACATCCGGTCGAAGCCTTGATCTCCCGGATTGTATATGTTAAGTCCAAAGTTGTTGGAGCTTGCGCCGCGTCGGACATCCGATCGAAGCCTTGATCTCCCGGATTGTATCTGTTAAGTAGAAAGACGCTGGAGCTTGCTCCGCGTCGGACATCCGGTCGAAACCTTGATCTCCCGGATTGTATCTGTTAAGTCCAAAGTTGTTGGAGCTTGCTCCGCGTCGGACATCCGGTCGAAGCCTTGATCTCCCGGATTGTATCTGTTAAGTCCAAAGATGTTGGAGCTTGCTCTGCGTCGGACATCCGGTCGAAGCCTTGATCTACCGGATTGTATCTGTTAAAGTCCAAAGACGCTGGAGCTTGCTCTGTGTCGGACATCCGGTCGAAGCCTTGATCTCCCAGATTGTATCTGTTAAGTCCAAAGACGTTGGAGCTTACTCCGCGTCTGACATCTGGTCGAACCCTTCATCCCCCGGATTGTATCTGTTAAGTCCAAAAGACGCTGGAGCTTACTCCGCGTCGGACATCCGGTCGAAGCCTTGATCTCCCGGATTGTATCTGTTAAGTCCTAAGACGTTGGAGCTTGTTCCGCGTCGGACATTCGGTCGAAGCCTTGATCTCCCGAATTGTATCGGTTAAGTCTAAAGACGCTAGAGCTTGGTCCGCGTCGGACATTCGTTCGAAGCCTTGATCTCCCGGATTGTATCTGTTAAGTCCAAAGACGCTGGAACTTGCTCCGCATCGGACATCCGGTCGAAGCCTTGATCTCTCGGATTGTATTTGTTAAGTCTAAGGACGTTGGAGCTTGCTCCGAGTCGGACATCCGGTCGAAGCCTTAATCTCCGGATTTTATCTGTTAAAGTCCAAAGATGCTGGAGCTTGCTCCGCGTCGGACATCCGGTCGAAGCCTTTATCTCCCGGATTATATATGTTAAGTCCAAAGACGCTGGATCTTGCTCTGTGTCGGACATCCGGTCGAAGCCTTGATCTCCCAGATTGTATCTGTTAAGTCCAAAGACGCTGGAGCTTACTCCGCGTCGGACATCCGGTCGAAGCCTTGATCTCCCGGATTGTATCTCTTAGGTCCGAAGACGCTGGAGCTTGCTCCGCGTAGGACATCCGGTCGAAGCCTTGTTCTCCCGGATTGTAACTGTTAAGTCCAAAGACGTTGGAGCTTGCTCCGCGTCGGACATCCGGTTGAAGCCTTGATCTCCCGGATTGTATCGGTTAAGTCTAAAGACACTGGAGCTTGCTCCGCGTCGGACATCCGGTCGAATCCTTGATCTCCCGGATTGTATCTGTTAAGTGCAAAGACGCTTGAGCTTGCTCCGCGTCGGACATCTGGTCGAAGCCTTGATCTCCCGGATTGTATAGGTTAAGTCTAAAGACGCTGGAGCTTGCTCCGCGTCGGACATCCGGTCGAAGCCTTGATCTCCCGGATTGTATCTGTTAAGTCCAAAGTTGTTGGAGCTTGCTCCGCGTCGGACATCCGATCGAAGCCTTGATCTCCCGGATTGTATCTGTTAAGTAGAAAGACGCTGGAGCTTGCTCCGCGTCGGACATCCGGTCGAAACCTTGATCTCCCGGATTGTATCTGTTAAGTCCAAAGTTGTTGGAGCTTGCTACGCGTCGGAAATCCGGTCGAAGCCTTGATCTCCCGGATTGTATCTGTTAAGTAGAAAGACGCTGGAGCTTGCTCCGCGTCGGACATCCGGTCGAAGCCTTGATCCCCCGGAATGTATCTGTAAAGTACAAAGAAGCTGGAGGTTGCTCCGCGTCGGACATCCAGTCGAAGCCTTTATCTCCCGGATTGTATCTGTTAAGTCTAAAGACGCTGGAGCTTGCTCCGCGTCGGACATCCGGTCGAAGCCTTGATCTCCCGGATTGTATCTGTTAAGTAGAAAGACGCTGGAGCTTGCTCCGCATCGGACATCCGGTCGAAGCCTTGATCTCCCGGATTGTATCTTTTAAAGTCCAAAGACGCTGGAGCTTGCTCTGTGTCGGACATCCGGTCGAAGCCTTGATCTCCCAGATTGTATCTGTTAAGTCCAAAGACGTTGGAGCTTACTCCGCGTCTGATATCTGGTCGAAGCCTTCATCCCCCGGATTGTATCTGTTAAGTCCAAAAGACGCTGGAGCTTACTCCGCGTCGGACATCCGGTCGAAGCCTTGATCTCCCGGATTGTATCTGTTAAGTCCAAAGACGTTGGAGCTTGCTCCGCGTCGGACATCCGGTCGAAGCCTTGATCTCCCGGATTGTATCGGTTAAGTCTAAAGACACTGGAGCTTGCTCCGCGTCGGACATCCGGTCGAATCCTTGATCTCCCGGATTGTATCTGTTAAGTGCAAAGACGCTTGAGCTTGCTCCGCGTCGGACATTCGGTCGAAGCATTGATCTCCCGGATTGTATCTGTTAAGTAGAAAGACGCTGGAGCTTGCTCCGCGTCGGACATCCGGTCGAAACCTTGATCTCCCGGATTGTATTTGTTAAGTCCAAAGTTGTTGGAGCTTGCTCCGCGTCGAACATCCGGTCGAAGCCTTGATCTCCCGGATTGTATCTGTTAAGTCCAAAGATGTTGGAGCTTGCTCTGCGTCGGACATCCGGTCGAAGCCTTGATCTCCCAGATTGTATCTGTTAAAGTCCAAAGACGCTGGAGCTTGCTCTGTGTCGGACATCCGGTCGAAGCCTTGATCTCCCAGATTGTATCTGTTAAGTCCAAAGACGTTGGACCTTACTCCGCGTCTGACATCTGGTCGAAGCCTTCATCCCCCGGATTGTATCTGTTAAGTCCAAAAGACGCTGGAGCTTACTCCGCGTCGGACATCCGGTCGAAGCCTTGATCTCCCGGATTGTATCTGTTAAGTCCAAAGACGTTGGAGCTTGTTCCGCGTCGGACATTCGGTCGAAGCCTTGATCTCCCGAATTGTATCGGTTAAGTCTAAAGACGCTAGAGCTTGGTCCGCGTCGGACATTCGTTCGAAGCCTTGATCTCCCGGATTGTATCTGTTAAGTCCAAAGACGCTGGAACTTGCTCCACATCGGACATCCGGTCGAAGCCTTGATCTCTCGGATTGTATCTGTTAAGTCTAAGGACGCTGGAGCTTGCTCCGCGTCGGACATCCGGTCGAAGCCTTAATCTCCCGGATTTTATCTGTTAAAGTCCAAAGATGCTGGAGCTTGCTCCGCGTCGGACATCCGGTCGAAGCCTTGATCTCCCGGATTATATATGTTAAGTCCAAAGACGCTGGAGCTTACTCCGCGTCGGACATCCGGTCGAAGCCTTGATCTCCCGGATTGTATCTCTTAAGTCCGAAGACGCTGGAGCTTGCTCCGCGTCGGACATCCGGTCGAAGCCTTGTTCTCCCGGATTGTAACTGTTAAGTCCAAAGACGTTGGAGCTTGCTCCGCGTCGGACATCCGGTCGAAGCCTTGATCTCCCGGATTGTATAGGTTAAGTCTAAAGACACTGGAGCTTGCTCCGCGTCGGACATCCGGTCGAATCCTTGATCTCCCGGATTGTATCTGTTAAGTGCAAAGACGCTTGAGCTTGCTCCGCGTCGGACATCCGGTCGAAGCCTTGATCTCCCGGATTGTATATGTTAAGTCTAAAGACGCTGGAGCTTGCTCCGCGTCGGACATCCGGTCGAAGCCTTGATCTCCCGGATTGTATCTGTTAAGTCCAAAGTTGTTGGAGCTTGCTCCGCGTCGGACATCCGATCGAAGCCTTGATCTCCCGGATTGTATCTGTTAAGTAGAAAGACGCTGGAGCTTGCTCCGCGTCGGACATCCGGTCGAAACCTTGATCTCCCGGATTGTATCTGTTAAGTCCAAAGTTGTTGGAGCTTGCTCCGCGTCGGAAATCCGGTCGAAGCCTTGATCTCCCGGATTGTATCTGTTAAGTAGAAAGACGCTGGAGCTTGCTCCGCGTCGGACATCCGGTCGAAGCCTTGATCTCCCGGAATGTATCTGTAAAGTACAAAGAAGCTGGAGGTTGCTCCGCGTCGGACATCCAGTCGAAGCCTTTATCTCCCGGATTGTATCTGTTAAGTCTAAAGACGCTGGAGCTTGCTCCGCGTCGGACATCCGGTCGAAGCCTTGATCTCCCGGATTGTATCTGTTAAGTCCAAAGTTGTTGGAGCTTGCTCCGCGTCGGACATCCGATCGAAGCCTTGATCTCCCGGATTGTATCTGTTAAGTAGAAAGACGCTGGAGCTTGCTCCGCATCGGACATCCGGTTGAAGCCTTGATCTCCCGAATTGTATCTGTAAAGTACAAAGAAGTTGGAGCTTGCTCTGCGTCGGACATCCGGTCGAAGCCTTGATCTCCCGGATTGTATCTGTTAAGTCCAAAGACGTTGGAGCTTGTTCCGCGTCGGACATTCGGTCGAAGCCTTGATCTCCCAAATTGTATCGGTTAAGTCTAAAGACGCTGGAGCTTGGTCCGCGTCGGAAATTCGGTCGAAGCCTTGATCTCCCGGATTATATATGTTAAGTCCAAAGACGCTGGATCTTGCTCTTTGTCGGACATCCGGTCGAAGCCTTGATCTCCCAGATTGTATCTGTTAAGTCCAAAGAAGCTAGAGCTTACTCCGCGTCGGACATCCGGTCGAAGCCTTGATCTCCCGGATTGTATCTCTTAAGTCCGAAGACGCTGGAGCTTGCTCCGCGTCGGACATCCGGTCGAAGCCTTGTTCTCCCGGATTGTAACTGTTAAGTCCAAAGACGTTGGAGCTTGCTCCGCGTCGGACATCCGGTCGAAGCCTTGATCTCCCGGATTGTATCGGTTAAGTCTAAAGACACTGGAGCTTGCTCCGCGTCGGACATCCGGTCGAATCCTTGATCTCCCGGATTGTATCTGAGAAGTGCAAAGACGCTTGAGCTTGCTCCGCGTCGGACATCCGGTCGAAGCCTTGATCTCCCGGATTGTATATGTTAAGTCTAAAGACGCTCGAGCTTGCTCCGCGTCGGACATCCGGTCGAAGCCTTGATCTCCCGGATTGTATCTGTTAAGTCCAAAGTTGTTGGAGCTTGCTCCGCGTCGGACATCCGATCGAAGCCTTGATCTCCCGGATTGTATCTGTTAAGTAGAAAGACGCTGGAGCTTGCTCCGCGTCGGACATCCGGTCGAAGCCTTGATCTCCCGGAATGTATCTGTAAAGTACAAAGAAGCTGGAGGTTGCTCCGCGTCGGACATCCAGTCGAAGCCTTTATCTCCCGGATTGTATCTGTTAAGTCTAAAGACGCTGGAGCTTGCTCCGCGTCGGACATCCGGTCGAAGCCTTGATCTCCCGGATTGTATCTGTTAAGTAGAAAGACGCAGGAGCTTGCTCCGCATCGGACATCCGGTTGAAGCCTTGATCTCCCGAATTGTATCTGTAAAGTACAAAGAAGCTGGAGCTTGCTCTGCGTCGGACATCCGGTCGAAGCCTTGATCTCCCGGATTGTATCTGTTAAGTCCAAAGACGTTGGAGCTTGTTCCGCGTCGGACATTCGGTCGAAGCCTTGATCTCCCGAATTGTATCGGTTAAGTCTAAAGACGCTGGAGCTTGGTCCGCGTCGGACATTCGGTCGAAGCCTTGATCTCCCGGATTATATATGTTAAGTCCAAAGACGCTGGATCTTGCTCTGTGTCGGACATCCGGTCGAAGCCTTGATCTCCCAGATTGTATCTGTTAAGTCCAAAGACGCTGGAGCTTACTCCGCGTCGGACATCCGGTCGAAGCCTTGATCTCCCGGATTGTATCTCTTAAGTCCGAAGACGCTGGAGCTTGCTCCGCGTCGGACATCCGGTCGAAGCCTTGTTCTCCCGGATTGTAACTGTTAAGTCCAAAGACGTTGGAGCTTGCTCCGCGTCGGACATCCGGTCGAAGCCTTGATCTCCCGGATTGTATCGGTTAAGTCTAAAGACACTGGAGCTTGCTCCGCGTCGGACATCCGGTCGAATCCTTGATCTCCCGGATTGTATCTGTTAAGTGCAAAGACGCTTGAGCTTGCTCCGCGTCGGACATCCGGTCGAAGCCTTGATCTCCCGGATTGTATATGTTAAGTCTAAAGACGCTGGAGCTTGCTCCGCGTCGGACATCCGGTCGAAGCCTTGATCTCCCGGATTGTATCTGTTAAGTCCAAAGTTGTTGGAGCTTGCTCCGCGTCGGACATCCGGTCGAAGCCTTGATCTCCCGGATTGTATCTGTTAAGTAGAAAGACGCTGGAGCTTGCTCCGCGTCGGACATCCGGTCGAAACCTTGATCTCCCGGATTGTATCTGTTAAGTCCAAAGTTGTTGGAGCTTGCTCCGCGTCGGAAATCCGGTCGAAGCCTTGATCTCCCGGATTGTATCTGTTAAGTAGAAAGACGCTGGAGCTTGCTCCGCGTCGGACATCCGGTCGAAGCCTTGATCTCCCGGAATGTATCTGTAAAGTACAAAGAAGCTGGAGGTTGCTCCGCGTCGGACATCCAGTCGAAGCCTTTATCTCCCGGATTGTATCTGTTAAGTCTAAAGACGCTGGAGCTTGCTCCGCGTCGGACATCCGGTCGAAGCCTTGATCTCCCGGATTGTATCTGTTAAGTAGAAAGACGCTGGAGCTTGCTCCGCATCGGACATCCGGTTGAAGCCTTGATCTCCCGAATTGTATCTGTAAATTACAAAGACGTTGGAGCTTGTTCCGCGTCGGACATTCGGTCGAAGCCTTGATCTCCCGAATTGTATCGGTTAAGTCTAAAGACGCTGGAGCTTGGTCCGCGTCGGACATCCGTTCGAAGCCTTGATCTCCCGGATTGTATCTGTTAAGTCCAAAGACGGTGGAACTTGCTACGCATCGGACATCCGGTCGAAGCCTTGATCTCTCAGATTGTGTCTGTTAAGTCCAAAGACGTTGGTGCTTGCTCCGCGTCGGACATCCGGTCGAAGCCTTGATCTCCCGGATTGTATCGGTTAAGTCTAAAGACACTGGAGCTTGCTCCGCATCGGACATCCGGTCAAATCCTTGATCTCCCGGATTGTATCTGTTAAGTGCAAAGACGCTTGAGCTTGCTCCGCGTCGGACATCCGGTCGAAGCCTTGATCTCCTGGATTGTATATGTTAAGTCTAAAGACGCTGGAGCTTGCTCCGCGTCGGACATCCGGTCGAAGCCTTGATCTCCCGGATTGTATCTGTTAAGTCCAAAGTTGTTGGAGCTTGCTCCGCGTCGGACATCCAGTCGAAGCCTTTATCTCCCGGATTGTATCTGTTAAGTCTAAAGACGCTGGAGCTTGCTCCGCGTCGGACATCCGGTCGAAGCCTTGATCTCCCGGATTGTATCTGTTAAGTAGAAAGACGCTGGAGCTTGCTCCGCATCGGACATCCGGTTGAAGCCTTGATCTCCCGAATTGTATCTGTAAAGTACAAAGAAGCTGGAGCTTGCTCTGCGTCGGACATCCGGTCGAAGCCTTGATCTCCCGGATTGTATCTGTTAAGTCCAAAGACGTTGGAGCTTGTTCCGCGTCGGACATTCGGTCGAAGCCTTGATCTCCCGAATTGTATCGGTTAAGTCTAAAGACGCTGGAGCTTGGTCCGCGTCGGACATCCGTTCGAAGCCTTGATCTCCCGGATTGTATCTGTTAAGTCCAAAGACGCTGGAACTTGCTACGCATCGGACATCCGGTCGAAGCCTTGATCTCTCAGATTGTGTCTGTTAAGTCTACAGACGCTGGAGCTTGCTCCGCGTCGGACATCCGGTCGAAGCCTTAATCTCCCGGATTTTATCTGTTAAAGTCCAAAGATGCTTGAGCTTGCTCCGCGTCGGACATCCGGTCGAAGCCTTGATCTCCCGGATTATATATGTTAAGTCCAAAGACGCTGGATCTTGCTATGTGTCGGACATCCGGTCGAAGCCTTGATCTCCCAGATTGTATCTGTTAAGTCCAAAGACGCTGGAGCTTACTCCGCGTCGGACATCCGGTCGAAGCCTTGATCTCCCGGATTGTATCTCTTAAGTCCGAAGACGCTGGAGCTTGCTCCGCGTCGGACATTCGGTCGAAGCCTTGTTCTCCCGGATTGTATCTGTTAAGTCCAAAGACGTTGGTGCTTGCTCCGCGTCGGACATCCGGTCGAAGCCTTGATCTCCCGGATTGTATCGGTTAAGTCTAAAGACACTGGAGCTTGCTCCGCATCGGACATCCGGTCAAATCCTTGATCTCCCGGATTGTATCTGTTAAGTGCAAAGACGCTTGAGCTTGCTCCGCGTCGGACATCCGGTCGAAGCCTTGATCTCCTGGATTGTATATGTTAAGTCTAAAGACGCTGGAGCTTGCTCCGCGTCGGACATCCGGTCGAAGCCTTGATCTCCCGGATTGTATCTGTTAAGTCCAAAGTTGTTGGAGCTTGCTCCGCGTCGGAAATCCGGTCGAAGCCTTGATCTCTTGGATTGTATCTGTTAAGTAGAAAGACGCTGGAGCTTGCTCCGCGTCGGATATCCGGTCGAAGCCTTGATCTCCCGGAATGTATATGTAAAGTACAAAGAAGCTGGAGCTTGCTCCGCGTCGGACATCCAGTCGAAGCCTTGATCTCCCGGATTGTATCTGTTAAGTAGAAAGACGCTGGAGCTTGCTCCGCGTCAGACATCCGGTCGAAACCTTGATCTCCCGGATTCTATCTGTTAAGTCCAAAGTTGTTGGAGCTTGCTCCGCGTCGGAAATCCGGTCGAAGCCTTGATCTCCCGGATTGTATCTGTTAAGTAGAAAGACGCTGGAGCTTGCTCCGCGTCGGACATCCGGTCGAAGCCTTGATCTCCCGGAATGTATCTGTAAAGTACAAAGAAGCTGGAGGTTGCTCCGCGTCGGACATCCAGTCGAAGCCTTTATCTCCCGGATTGTATCTGTTAAGTCTAAAGACGCTGGAGCTTGCTCCGCGTCGGACATCCGGTCGAAGCCTTGATCTCCCGGATTGTATCTGTTAAGTAGAAAGACGCTGGAGCTTGCTCCGCGTCGGACATCCGGTTGAAGCCTTGATCTCCCGAATTGTATCTGTAAAGTACAAAGAAGCTGGAGCTTGCTCTGCGTCGGACATCCGGTCGAAGCCTTGATCTCCCGGATTGTATCTGTTAAGTCCAAAGACGTTGGAGCTTGTTCCGCGTCGGACATTCGGTCGAAGCCTTGATCTCCCGAATTGTATCGGTTAAGTCTAAAGACGCTGGAGCTTGGTCCGCGTCGGACATTCGGTCGAAGCCTTGATCTCCCGGATTATATATGATAAGTCCAAAGACGCTGGATCTTGCTCTGTGTCGGACATCCGGTCGAAGCCTTGATCTCCCAGATTGTATCTGTTAAGTCCAAAGACGCTGGAGCTTACTCCGCGTCGGACATCCGGTCGAAGCCTTGATCGCCCGGATTGTATCTCTTAAGTCCGAAGACGCTGGAGCTTGCTCCGCGTCGGACATCCGGTCGAAGCCTTGTTCTCCCGGATTGTAACTGTTAAGTCCAAAGACGTTGGAGCTTGCTCCGCGTCGGACATCCGGTCGAAGCCTTGATCTCCCGGATTGTATCGGTTAAGTCTAAAGACACTGGAGCTTGCTCCGCGTCGGACATCCGGTCGAATCCTTGATCTCCCGGATTGTATCTGTTAAGTGCAAAGACGCTTGAGCTTGCTCCGCGTCGGACATCCGGTCGAAGCCTTGATCTCCCGGATTGTATATGTTAAGTCTAAAGACGCTGGAGCTTGCTCCGCGTCGGACATCCGGTCGAAGCCTTGATCTCCCGGATTGTATCTGTTAAGTCCAAAGTTGTTGGAGCTTGCTCCGCGTCGGACATCCGATCGAAGCCTTGATTTCCCGGATTGTATCTGTTAAGTAGAAAGACGCTGGAGCTTGCTCCGCGTCGGACATCCGGTCGAAACCTTGATCTCCCGGATTGTATCTGTTAAGTCCAAAGTTGTTGGAGCTTGCTCCGCGTCGGAAATCCGGTCGAAGCCTTGATCTCCCGGATTGTATCTGTTAAGTAGAAAGACGCTGGAGCTTGCTCCGCGTCGGACATCCGGTCGAAGCCTTGATCTCCCGGAATGTATCTGTAAAGTACAAAGAAGCTGGAGGTTGCTCCGCGTCGGACATCCAGTCGAAGCCTTTATCTCCCGGATTGTATCTGTTAAGTCTAAAGACGCTGGAGCTTGCTCCGCGTCGGACATCCGGTCGAAGCCTTGATCTCCCGGATTGTATCTGTTAAGTAGAAAGACGCTGGAGCTTGCTCCGCATCGGACATCCGGTTGAAGCCTTGATCTCCCGAATTGTATCTGTAAAGTACAAAGAAGCTTGAGCTTGCTCTGCGTCGGACATCCGGTCGAAGCCTTGATCTCCCAGATTGTATCTGTTAAGTCCAAAGACGTTGGAGCTTGTTCCGCGTCGGACATTCGGTCGAAGCCTTGATCTATCGAATTGTATCGGTTAAGTCTAAAGACGCTGGAGCTTGGTCCGCGTCGGACATCCGTTCGAAGCCTTGATCTCCCGGATTGTATCTGTTAAGTCCAAAGACGCTGGAACTTGCTACGCATCGGACATCCGGTCAAAGCCTTGATCTCTCAGATTGTGTCTGTTAAGTCTACAGACGCTGGAGCTTGCTCCGCGTCGGACATCCGGTCGAAGCCTTAATCTCCCGGATTTTATCTGTTAAAGTCCAAAGATGCTTGAGCTTGCTCCGCGTCGGACATCCGGTCGAAGCCTTGATCTCCCGGATTATATATGTTAAGTCCAAAGACGCTGGATCTTGCTATGTGTCGGACATCCGGTCGAAGCCTTGATCTCCCAGATTGTATCTGTTAAGTCCAAAGACGCTGGAGCTTACTCCGCGTCGGACATCCGGTCGAAGCCTTGATCTCCCGGATTGTATCTCTTAAGTCCGAAGACGCTGGAGCTTGCTCCGCGTCGGACATCCGGTCGAAGCCTTGTTCTCCCGGATTGTATCTGTTAAGTCCAAAGACTTTGGTGCTTGCTCCGCGTCGGACATCCGGTCGAAGCCTTGATCTCCCGGATTGTATCGGTTAAGTCTAAAGACACTGGAGCTTGCTCCGCATCGGACATCCGGTCAAATCCTTGATCTCCCGGATTGTATCTGTTAAGTGCAAAGACGCTTGAGCTTGCTCCGCGTCGGACATCCGGTCGAAGCCTTGATCTCCTGGATTGTATATGTTAAGTCTAAAGACGCTGGAGCTTGCTCCGCGTCGGACATCCGGTCGAAGCCTTGATCTCCCGGATTGTATCTGTTAAGTCCAAAGTTGTTGGAGCTTGCTCCGCGTCGGAAATCCGGTCGAAGCCTTGATCTCTTGGATTGTATCTGTTAAGTAGAAAGACGCTGGAGCTTGCTCCGCGTCGGATATCCGGTCGAAGCCTTGATCTCCCGGAATGTATATGTAAAGTACAAAGAAGCTGGAGCTTGCTCCGCGTCGGACATCCAGTCGAAGCCTTGATCTCCCGGATTGTATCTGTTAAGTAGAAAGACGCTGGAGCTTGCTCCGCGTCAGACATCCGGTCGAAACCTTGATCTCCCGGATTGTATCTGTTAAGTCCAAAGTTGTTGGAGCTTGCTCCGCGTCGGAAATCCGGTCGAAGCCTTGATCTCCCGGATTGTATCTGTTAAGTAGAAAGACGCTGGAGCTTGCTCCGCGTCGGACATCCGGTCGAAGCCTTGATCTCCCGGAATGTATCTGTAAAGTACAAAGAAGCTGGAGGTTGCTCCGCGTCGGACATCCAGTCGAAGCCTTTATCTCCCGGATTGTATCTGTTAAGTCTAAAGACGCTGGAGCTTGCTCCGCGTCGGACATCCGGTCGAAGCCTTGATCTCCCGGATTGTATCTGTTAAGTAGAAAGACGCTGGAGCTTGCTCCGCGTCGGACATCCGGTTGAAGCCTTGATCTCCCGAATTGTATCTGTAAAGTACAAAGAAGCTGGAGCTTGCTCTGCGTCGGACATCCGGTCGAAGCCTTGATCTCCCGGATTGTATCTGTTAAGTCCAAAGACGTTGGAGCTTGTTCCGCGTCGGACATTCGGTCGAAGCCTTGATCTCCCGAATTGTATCGGTTAAGTCTAAAGACGCTGGAGCTTGGTCCGCGTCGGACATTCGGTCGAAGCCTTGATCTCCCGGATTATATATGTTAAGTCCAAAGACGCTGGATCTTGCTCTGTGTCGGACATCCGGTCGAAGCCTTGATCTCCCAGATTGTATCTGTTAAGTCCAAAGACGCTGGAGCTTACTCCGCGTCGGACATCCGGTCGAAGCCTTGATCGCCCGGATTGTATCTCTTAAGTCCGAAGACGCTGGAGCTTGCTCCGCGTCGGACATCCGGTCGAAGCCTTGTTCTCCCGGATTGTAACTGTTAAGTCCAAAGACGTTGGAGCTTGCTCCGCGTCGGACATCCGGTCGAAGCCTTGATCTCCCGGATTGTATCGGTTAAGTCTAAAGACACTGGAGCTTGCTCCGCGTCGGACATCCGGTCGAATCCTTGATCTCCCGGATTGTATCTGTTAAGTGCAAAGACGCTTGAGCTTGCTCCGCGTCGGACATCCGGTCGAAGCCTTGATCTCCCGGATTGTATATGTTAAGTCTAAAGACGCTGGAGCTTGCTCCGCGTCGGACATCCGGTCGAAGCCTTGATCTCCCGGATTGTATCTGTTAAGTCCAAAGTTGTTGGAGCTTGCTCCGCGTCGGACATCCGATCGAAGCCTTGATTTCCCGGATTGTATCTGTTAAGTAGAAAGACGCTGGAGCTTGCTCCGCGTCGGACATCCGGTCGAAACCTTGATCTCCCGTATTGTATCTGTTAAGTCCAAAGTTGTTGGAGCTTGCTCCGCGTCGGAAATCCGGTCGAAGCCTTGATCTCCCGGATTGTATCTGTTAAGTAGAAAGACGCTGGAGCTTGCTCCGCGTCGGACATCCGGTCGAAGCCTTGATCTCCCGGAATGTATCTGTAAAGTACAAAGAAGCTGGAGGTTGCTCCGCGTCGGACATCCAGTCGAAGCCTTTATCTCCCGGATTGTATCTGTTAAGTCTAAAGACGCTGGAGCTTGCTCCGCGTCGGACATCCGGTCGAAGCCTTGATCTCCCGGATTGTATCTGTTAAGTAGAAAGACGCTGGAGCTTGCTCCGAATCGGACATCCGGTTGAAGCCTTGATCTCCCGAATTGTATCTGTAAAGTACAAAGAAGCTGGAGCTTGCTCTGCGTCGGACATCCGGTCGAAGCCTTGATCTCCCGGATTGTATCTGTTAAGTCCAAAGACGTTGGAGCTTGTTCCGCGTCGGACATTCGGTCGAAGCCTTGATCTATCGAATTGTATCGGTTAAGTCTAAAGACGCTGGAGCTTGGTCCGCGTCGGACATCCGTTCGAAGCCTTGATCTCCCGGATTGTATCTGTTAAGTCCAAAGACGCTGGAACTTGCTACGCATCGGACATCCGGTCAAAGCCTTGATCTCTCAGATTGTGTCTGTTAAGTCTACAGACGCTGGAGCTTGCTCCGCGTCGGACATCCGGTCGAAGCCTTAATCTCCCGGATTTTATCTGTTAAAGTCCAAAGATGCTTGAGCTTGCTCCGCGTCGGACATCCGGTCGAAGCCTTGATCTCCCGGATTATATATGTTAAGTCCAAAGACGCTGGATCTTGCTATGTGTCGGACATCCGGTCGAAGCCTTGATCTCCCAGATTGTATCTGTTAAGTCCAAAGACGCTGGAGCTTACTCCGCGTCGGACATCCGGTCGAAGCCTTGATCTCCCGGATTGTATCTCTTAAGTCCGAAGACGTTGGAGCTTGCTCCGCGTCGGACATCCGGTCGAAGCCTTGTTCTCCCGGATTGTATCTGTTAAGTCCAAAGACGTTGGTGCTTGCTCCGCGTCGGACATCCGGTCGAAGCCTTGATCTCCCGGATTGTATCGGTTAAGTCTAAAGACACTGGAGCTTGCTCCGCATCGGACATCCGGTCAAATCCTTGATCTCCCGGATTGTATCTGTTAAGTGCAAAGACGCTTGAGCTTGCTCCGCGTCGGACATCCGGTCGAAGCCTTGATCTCCTGGATTGTATATGTTAAGTCTAAAGACGCTGGAGCTTGCTCCGCGTCGGACATCCGGTCGAAGCCTTGATCTCCCGGATTGTATCTGTTAAGTCCAAAGTTGTTGGAGCTTGCTCCGCGTCGGAAATCCGGTCGAAGCCTTGATCTCTTGGATTGTATCTGTTAAGTAGAAAGACGCTGGAGCTTGCTCCGCGTCGGATATCCGGTCGAAGCCTTGATCTCCCGGAATGTATATGTAAAGTACAAAGAAGCTGGAGCTTGCTCCGCGTCGGACATCCAGTCGAAGCCTTGATCTCCCGGATTGTATCTGTTAAGTAGAAAGACGCTGAAGCTTGCTCCGCGTCGGACATCCGGTCGAAACCTTGATCTCCCGGATTGTATCTGTTAAGTCCAAAGTTGTTGGAGCTTGCTCCGCGTCGGATATCCGGTCGAAGCCTTGATCTCCCGGATTGTATCTGTTAAGTAGAAAGACGCTGGAGCTTGCTCCGCGTCGGACATCCGGTCGAAGCCTTGATCTCCCGGAATGTATCTGTAAAGTACAAAGAAGCTGGAGGTTGCTCCGCGTCGGACATCCAGTCGAAGCCTTTATCTCCCGGATTGTATCTGTTAAGTCTAAAGACGCTGGAGCTTGCTCCGCGTCGGACATCCGGTCGAAGCCTTGATCTCCCGGATTGTATCTGTTAAGTAGAAAGACGCTGGAGCTTGCTCCGCGTCGGACATCCGGTTGAAGCCTTGATCTCCCGAATTGTATCTGTAAAGTACAAAGAAGCTGGAGCTTGCTCTGCGTTGGACATCCGGTCGAAGCCTTGATCTCCCGGATTGTATCTGTTAAGTCCAAAGACGTTGGAGCTTGTTCCGCGTCGGACATTCGGTCGAAGCCTTGATCTCCCGAATTGTATCGGTTAAGTCTAAAGACGCTGGAGCTTGGTCCGCGTCGGACATTCGGTCGAAGCCTTGATCTCCCGGATTATATATGTTAAGTCCAAAGACGCTGGATCTTGCTCTGTGTCGGACATCCGGTCGAAGCCTTGATCTCCCAGATTGTATCTGTTAAGTCCAAAGACGCTGGAGCTTACTCCGCGTCGGACATCCGGTCGAAGCCTTGATCTCCCGGATTGTATCTCTTAAGTCCGAAGACGCTGGAGCTTGCTCCGCGTCGGACATCCGGTCGAAGCCTTGTTCTCCCGGATTGTAACTGTTAAGTCCAAAGACGTTGGAGCTTGCTCCGCGTCGGATATCCGGTCGAACCCTTGATCTCCCGGATTGTATCGGTTAAGTCTAAAGACACTGGAGCTTGCTCCGCGTCGGACATCCGGTCGAATCCTTGATCTCCCGGATTGTATCTGTTAAGTGCAAAGACGCTTGAGCTTGCTCCGCGTCGGACATCCGGTCGAAGCCTTGATCTCCCGGATTGTATCTGTTAAGTCCAAAGTTGTTGGAGCTTGCTCCGCGTCGGACATCCGATCGAAGCCTTGATCTCCCGGATTGTATCTGTTAAGTAGAAAGACGCTGGAGCTTGCTCCGCGTCGGACATCCGGTCGAAACCTTGATCTCCCGGATTGTATCTGTTAAGTCCAAAGTTGTTGGAGCTTGCTCCGCGTCGGAAATCCGGTCGAAGCCTTGATCTCCCGGATTGTATCTGTTAAGTAGAAAGACGCTGGAGCTTGCTCCGCGTCGGACATCCGGTCGAAGCCTTGATCTCCCGGAATGTATCTGTAAAGTACAAAGAAGCTGGAGGTTGCTCCGCGTCGGACATCCAGTCGAAGCCTTTATCTCCCGGATTGTATCTGTTAAGTCTAAAGACGCTGGAGCTTGCTCCGCGTCGGACATCCGGTCGAAGCCTTGATCTCCCGGATTGTATCTGTTAAGTAGAAAGACGCTGGAGCTTGCTCCGCATCGGACATCCGGTTGAAGCCTTGATCTCCCGAATTGTATCTGTAAAGTACAAAGAAGCTGGAGCTTGCTCTGCGTCGGACATCCGGTCGAAGCCTTGATCTCCCGGATTGTATCTGTTAAGTCCAAAGACGTTGGAGCTTGTTACGCGTCGGACATTCGGTCGAAGCCTTGATCTCCCGAATTGTATCGGTTAAGTCTAAAGACGCTGGAGCTTGGTCCGCGTCGGACATCCGTTCGAAGCCTTGATCTCCCGGATTGTATCTGTTAAGTCCAAAGACGCTGGAACTTGCTACGCATCGGACATCCGGTCGAAGCCTTGATCTCTCAGATTGTGTCTGTTAAGTCTACAGACGCTGGAGCTTGCTCCGCGTCGGACATCCGGTCGAAGCCTTAATCTCCCGGATTTTATCTGTTAAAGTCCAAAGATGCTTGAGCTTGCTCCGCGTCGGACATCCGGTCGAAGCCTTGATCTCCCGGATTATATATGTTAAGTCCAAAGACGCTGGATCTTTCTATGTGTCGGACATCCGGTCGAAGCCTTGATCTCCCAGATTTTATCTGTTAAGTCCAAAGACGCTGGAGCTTACTCCGCGTCGGACATCCGGTCGAAGCCTTGATCTCCCGGATTGTATCTCTTAAGTCCGAAGACGCTGGAGCTTGCTCCGCGTCGGACATCCGGTCGAAGCCTTGTTCTCCCGGATTGTATCTGTTATGTCCAAAGACGTTGGTGCTTGCTCCGCGTCGGACATCCGGTCGAAGCCTTGATCTCCCGGATTGTATCGGTTAAGTCTAAAGACACTGGAGCTTGCTCCGCATCGGACATCCGGTCAAATCCTTGATCTCCCGGATTGTATCTGTTAAGTGCAAAGACGCTTTAGCTTGCTTCGCGTCGGACATCCGGTCGAAGCCTTGATCTCCTGGATTGTATATGTTAAGTCTAAAGACGCTGGAGCTTGCTCCGCGTCGGACATCCGGTCGAAGCCTTGATCTCCCGGATTGTATCTGTTAAGTCCAAAGTTGTTGGAGCTTGCTCCGCGTCGGAAATCCGGTCGAAGCCTTGATCTCTTGGATTGTATCTGTTAAGTAGAAAGACGCTGGAGCTTGCTCCGCGTCGGATATCCGGTCGAAGCCTTGATCTCCCGGAATGTATATGTAAAGTACAAAGAAGCTGGAGCTTGCTCCGCGTCGGACATCCAGTCGAAGCCTTGATCTCCCGGATTGTATCTGTTAAGTCTAAAGACTATGGAGCATGCTCCGCGTCGGACATCCGGTCGAAACCTTGATCTCCCGGATTGTATCTGTTAAGTAGAAAGACGCTGGAGCTTGCTCCGCATCGGACATCCGGTCGAAGCCTTGATCTCCCGGATTGTATCTGTAAAGTACAAAGAAGCTGGAGCTTGCTCTGCGTCGGACATCCAGTCGAAGCCTTGATCTCACGGAATGTATCTGCTAAGTGCAAAGACGCTGGAGCTTGCTTCGCGTCGGACATCCGGTCGAAGCCTTGATCTCCCGGATTGTATCTGTTAAGTGCAAAGATGCTTGAGCTTGCTCCGCGTCGGACATCCAGTCGAAGCCTTGATCTCTCGGATTGTATCTGTTAAGTCCAAAGATGTTGGAGCTTGCTCTGCGTCGGACATCCGGTCAAAGCCTTGATCTCCCAGATTGTATCTGTTAAGTCCTAAGACGTTGGAGCTTACTCCGCGTCGGACATCCGGTCGAAGCCTTGATCTCCCGGATTGTATCTGTTAAGTCCAAAAGGCGCTGGAGCTTACTCCGCGTCGGACATCCGGTCGAAGCCTTGATCTCCCGGATTGTATCTGTTAAGTCCAAAGACGTTGGAGCTTGCTCCGCGTCGGACATTCGGTCGAAGCATTGATCTCCCGGATTGTATCGGTTAAGTCTAAAGACGCTGGAGCTTGGTCCGCGTCGGACATCCGGTCGAAGCCTTGATCTCCCGGATTGTATCTGTTAAGTCCAAAGACGCTGGACCTTGCTCCGCATCGGACATCCGGTCGAAGCCTTGATCTCTCGAATTGTATCTGTTAAAGTCCAAAGACGGTAGAGCTTTCTCCGCATCGGACATTCGGTCGAAGCCTTGATCTCCCGGATTGTATCGGTTAAGTCCAAAGACGCTGGAGCTTGCTCTGCGTCGGACATCCGGTCGAAGCCTTGATCTCCTAGATTGTATCTGTTAAATCTGAAGACGCTGGAGCTTACTCCGCGTCGGATATCCGGTCGAAGCCTTGATCTCCCAGATTGTATCTGTTAAATTCCAAAGACGCTGGAGCTTGCTCCGCGTCGGACATCCGGTCGAAGCCTTGATCTCCCGGATTGTATCTATTAAGTCTAAAGACACTAGAGCTTTCTCCGCGTTGGAAATCCGGTCGAAGCCTTGATCTCCCGAATTGTATCGGTTAAGTCTAAAGACGCTGGAGCTTGCTTTGCATCGGACATCCGGTCGAATCCTTGATCTCTCGGATTGTATCTGTTAAGTGCAAAGACGCTTGAGCTTGCTCCGCGTCGGACATCCTGTCGAAGCCTTGATCTCCCGGATTGTATCTGTTAAGTCCAAAGATGCTTGAGCTTGCTCTGCGTCAGACATCCGGTTGAAGCCTTGATCTCCCGGATTGTATCTGTTAAGTCCAAAGACGCTGGAGATTTATCCGCGACTGACATCTGGTCGAAGCCTTGATCTCCCAGATTGTATCTGTTAAGTCCTAAGACGTTGGAGCTTACTCCGCGTCGGACATCCGGTCGAAGCCTTGATCTCCCGGATTGTATCTGTTAAGTCCAAAAGGCGCTGGAGCTTACTCCGCGTCGGACATCCGGTCGAAGCCTTGATCTCCCGGATTGTATCTGTTAAGTCCAAAGACGTTGGAGCTTGCTCCGCGTCGGACATTCGGTCGAAGCATTGATCTCCCGGATTGTATCGGTTAAGTCTAAAGACGCTGGAGCTTGGTCCGCGTCGGACATCCGGTCGAAGCCTTGATCTCCCGGATTGTATCTGTTAAGTCCAAAGACGCTGGACCTTGCTCCGCATCGGACATCCGGTCGAAGCCTTGATCTCTCGAATTGTATCTGTTAAAGTCCAAAGACGGTAGAGCTTTCTCCGCATCGGACATTCGGTCGAAGCCTTGATCTCCCGGATTGTATCGGTTAAGTCCAAAGACGCTGGAGCTTGCTCTGCGTCGGACATCCGGTCGAAGCCTTGATCTCCTAGATTGTATCTGTTAAATCTGAAGACGCTGGAGCTTACTCCGCGTCGGATATCCGGTCGAAGCCTTGATCTCCCAGATTGTATCTGTTAAATTCCAAAGACGCTGGAGCTTGCTCCGCGTCGGACATCCGGTCGAAGCCTTGATCTCCCGGATTGTATCTATTAAGTCTAAAGACACTAGAGCTTTCTCCGCGTTGGAAATCCGGTCGAAGCCTTGATCTCCCGAATTGTATCGGTTAAGTACAAAGACGCTGGAGCTTGCTTCGTGTCGGACATCCGGTCGAAGCCTTGATCTCCCGGATTGTATCTGTTAAATGCAAAGACGCTTGAGCTTGCTCCGCGTCGGACATCCGGTCGAAGCCTTCATCTCCCGGATTGTATCTGTTAAGTCCAAAGATGTTGGAGCTTGCTCTGCGTCGGACATCCGGTCGAAGCCTCGATCTCCCGGATTGTATCTGTTAAAGTCCAAAGATGCTGGAGCTTGCCCTGTGTCGGACATCCGGTCGAAGCCTTGATCTCCCAGATTGTATCTGTTAAGTCCAAAGACGTTGGAGCTTACTCCGCGTCGGACATCTGTTCGAAGCCTTCATCTCCCGGATTGTATCTGTTAAGTCCAAAAGGCGCTGGAGCTTACTCCGCGTCGGACATCCGGTCGAAGCCTTGATCTCCCGGATTGTATCTGTTAAGTCCAAAGACGTTGGAGCTTGTTCCGCGTCGGACATTCGGTCGAAGCCTTGATCTCCCGGATTGTATCGGTTAAGTCTAAAGACGCTGGAGCTTGGTCCGCGTCGGACATGCGTTCGAAGCCTTGATCTCCCGGATTGTATCTGTAAAGTCCAAAGAAGCTGGAGCTTGCTCCGCGTCGGACATCCGGTCGAAGCCTTGATCTCTCGGATTGTATCTGTGAAGTCTAAAGACGCTGGAGCTTGCTCCGCGTCGGACATCCGGTCGAAGCCTTGATCTCCCGGATTGTATCTGTGAATTAGAAAGACGCTGGAGCTTGCTCCGCGTCGGACATCCGGTCGAAGCCTTGATCTCCCGGATTGTATCTGTCAAGTACAAAGAAGCTGGAGCTTGCTCTGCGTCGGACATCCAGTCGAAGGCTTGATCTCCCAGAATGTATCTGCTAAGTGCAAAGACGCTGGAGCTTACTCCGCGTCGGACATCCGGTCGAAGCCTTGATCTCCCGGATTGTATCTGTTAAGTGCAAAGACGCTTGAGCTTGCTCCGCGTCGGACATCCGGTCGAACTCTTGTTCTCCCGGATTGTATCTGTTAAGTCCAAAGACGTTGAAGCTTGCTCTGCGTCGGACATCCGGTCAAAGCCTTGATCTCCCAGATTGTATCTGTTAAGTCCTAAGACGTTGGAGATTACTCCGCGTCGGACATCCGGTCGAAGCCTTGATCTCCTGGATTGTATCTGTTAAGTCCAAAAGGCGCTGGAGCTTACTCCGCGTCGGACATCCGGTCGAAGCCTTGATCTCCCGGATTGTATCTGTTAAGTCCAGAGACGTTGGAGCTTGCTCCGCGTCGGACATTCGGTCGAAGCATTGATCTCCCGGATTGTATCGGTTAAGTCTAAAGACGCTGGAGCTTGGTCCGCGTCGGACATCCGGTCGAAGCCTTGATCTCCCGGATTGTATCTGTTAAGTCCAAAGACGCTGGAACTTGCTCCGCATCGGACATCCGGTCGAAGCCTTGATCTCTCGGATTGTATCTGTTAAGTCTAAAGATGCTGGAGCTTGCTCCGCGTCGGACATCCGGTCGAATCCTTGATCTCCCGGATTGTATCTGTTAAGTCCAAAGACTCTGGAGCTTGCTCCGCGTCGGAGATGCGGTCGAAGCCTTAATCTCCCGAATTGTATCTGTTAAAGTCCAAAGACGCTGGAGCTTTCTCCGCATCGGACATTCGGTCGAAGCCTTGATCTCCCGGATTGTATCGGTTAAGTCCAAAGACGCTGGAGCTTGCTCTGCGTCGGACATCCAGTCGAAGACATGATCTCCTAGATTGTATCTGTTAAATCTGAAGACGCTGGAGCTTACTCCGCGTCGGATATCCGGTCGAAGCCTTGATCTCCCAGATTGTATCTGTTAAAGTCCAAAGACGCTGGAGCTTGCTCCGCGTCGGACATCCGGTCGAAGCCTTGATCTCCCGGATTATATCTGTTAAGTCTAAAGACGCTAGAGCTTACTCCGCGTCGGACATCCGGTCGAAGCCTTGATCTCCCGGATTGTATCTGTTAAGTCCAAAAGGCGCTGGAACTTACTCCGCGTCGGACATCCGGTCGAACCCTTGATCTCCCGGATTGTATCTGTTAAGTCCAAAGACGTTGGAGCTTGCTCCGCGTCGGACATTCGGTCGAAGCATTGATCTCCCGGATTGTATCGGTTAAGTCTAAAGACGCTGGAGCTTGGTCCGCGTCGGACATCCGGTCGAAGCCTTGATCTCCCGGATTGTATCTGTTAAGTCCAAAGACGCTGGACCTTGCTTCGCATCGGACATCCGGTCGAAGCCTTGATCTCTCGAATTGTATCTGTTAAAGTCCAAAGACGGTAGAGCTTTCTCCGCATCGGACATTCGGTCGAAGCCTTGATCTCCCGGATTGTATCGGTTAAGTCCAAAGACGCTGGAGCTTGCTCTGCGTCGGACATCCGGTCGAAGCCTTGATCTCCTAGATTGTATCTGTTAAATCTGAAGACGCTGGAGCTTACTCCGCGTCGGATATCCGGTCGAAGCCTTGATCTCCCAGATTGTATCTGTTAAAGTCCAAAGACGCTGGAGCTTGCTCCGCGTCGGACATCCGGTCGAAGCCTTGATCTCCCGGATTGTATCTATTAAGTCTAAAGACACTAGAGCTTTCTCCGCGTTGGAAATCCGGTCGAAGCCTTGATCTCCCGAATTGTATCGGTTAAGTCTAAAGACGCTGGAGCTTGCTTTGCATCGGACATCCGGTCGAATCCTTGATCTCTCGGATTGTATCTGTTAAGTGCAAAGACGCTTGAGCTTGCTCCGCGTCGGACATCCTGTCGAAGCCTTGATCTCCCGGATTGTATCTGTTAAGTCCAAAGATGCTTGAGCTTGCTCTGCGTCAGACATCCGGTTGAAGCCTTGATCTCCCGGATTGTATCTGTTAAGTCCAAAGACGCTGGAGCTTTCTCCGCGACTGACATCTGGTCGAAGCCTTAATCTCCCGGATTGAATCTGTTAAAGTCCAAAGACGCTGGAGCTTGCTCCGCATCGGACATCCGGTCGAAGATTTGATCTCCCGGATTGTATATGTTAAGTCCAAAGATGCTGGAGCTTGCTTTGCGTCGGACATCCGGTCGAAGCCTTGATCTCCCGAATTTTATTTGTTAAGTACAAAGACGCTGGAGCTTGCTTCGTGTCGGACATCCGGTCGAAGCCTTGATCTCCCGGATTGTATCTGTTAAATGCAAAGACGCTTGAGCTTGCTCCGCGTCGGACATCCGGTCGAAGCCTTCATCTCCCGGATTGTATCTGTTAAGTCCAAAGATGTTGGAGCTTGCTCTGCGTCGGACATCCGGTCGAAGCCTCGATCTCCCGGATTGTATCTGTTAAAGTCCAAAGACGCTGGAGCTTGCCCTGTGTCGGACATCCGGTCGAAGCCTTGATCTCCCAGATTGTATCTGTTAAGTCCAAAGACGTTGGAGCTTACTCCGCGTCGGACATCTGTTCGAAGCCTTCATCTCCCGGATTGTATCTGTTAAGTCCAAAAGGCGCTGGAGCTTACTCCGCGTCGGACATCCGGTCGAAGCCTTGATCTCCCGGATTGTATCTGTTAAGTCCAAAGACGTTGGAGCTTGTTCCGCGTCGGACATTCGGTCGAAGCCTTGATCTCCCGGATTGTATCGGTTAAGTCTAAAGACGCTGGAGCTTGGTCCGCGTCGGACATGCGTTCGAAGCCTTGATCTCCCGGATTGTATCTGTAAAGTCCAAAGAAGCTGGAGCTTGCTCCGCGTCGGACATCCGGTCGAAGCCTTGATCTCCCGGATTGTATCTGTGAATTAGAAAGACGCTGGAGCTTGCTCCGCGTCGGACATCCGGTCGAAGCCTTGATCTCCCGGATTGTATCTGTAAAGTACAAAGAAGCTGGAGCTTGCTCTGCGTCGGACATCCAGTCGAAGGCTTGATCTCCCAGAATGTATCTGCTAAGTGCAAAGACGCTGGAGCTTACTCCGCGTCGGACATCCGGTCGAAGCCTTGATCTCCCGGATTGTATCTGTTAAGTGCAAAGACGCTTGAGCTTGCTCCGCGTAGGACATCCGGTCGAACTCTTGTTCTCCCGGATTGTATCTGTTAAGTCCAAAGACGTTGAAGCTTGCTCTGCGTCGGACATCCGGTCAAAGCCTTGATCTCCCAGATTGTATCTGTTAAGTCCTAAGACGTTGGAGATTACTCCGCGTCGGACATCCGGTCGAAGCCTTGATCTCCTGGATTGTATCTGTTAAGTCCAAAAGGCGCTGGAGCTTACTCCGCGTCGGACATCCGATCGAAGCCTTGATCTCCCGGATTGTATCTGTTAAGTCCAGAGACGTTGGAGCTTGCTCCGCGTCGGACATTCGGTCGAAGCATTGATCTCCCGGATTGTATCGGTTAAGTCTAAAGACGCTGGAGCTTGGACCGCGTCGGACATCCGGTCGAAGCCTTGATCTCCCGGATTGTATCTGTTAAGTCCAAAGGCGCTGGAACTTGCTCCGCATCGGACATCCGGTCGAAGCCTTGATCTCTCGGATTGTATCTGTTAAGTCTAAAGATGCTGGAGCTTGCTCCGCGTCGGACATCCGGTCGAATCCTTGATCTCCCGGATTGTATCTGTTAAGTCCAAAGACTCTGGAGCTTGCTCCGCGTCGGAGATGCGGTCGAAGCCTTAATCTCCCGAATTGTATCTGTTAAAGTCCAAAGACGCTGGAGCTTTCTCCGCATCGGACATTCGGTCGAAGCCTTGATCTCCCGGATTGTATCGGTTAAGTCCAAAGACGCTGGAGCTTGCTCTGCATCGGACATCCAGTCGAAGACTTGATCTCCTAGATTGTATCTGTTAAATCTGAAGACGCTGGAGCTTACTCCGCGTCGGATATCCGGTCGAAGCCTTGATCTCCCAGATTGTATCTGTTAAAGTCCAAAGACGCTGGAGCTTGCTCCGCGTCGGACATCCGGTCGAAGCCTTGATCTCCCGGATTGTATCTGTTAAGTCTAAAGACGCTAGAGCTTACTCCGCGTCGGACATCCGGTCGAAGCCTTGATCTCCCGGATTGTATCTGTTAAGTCCAAAAGGCGCTGGAACTTACTCCGCGTCGGACATCCGGTCGAAGCCTTGATCTCCCGGATTGTATCTGTTAAGTCCAAAGACGTTTGAGCTTGCTCCGCGTCGGACATTCGGTCGAAGCATTGATCTCCCAGAATGTATCTGCTAAGTGCAAAGACGCTGGAGCTTACTCCGCGTCGGACATCCGGTCGAAGCCTTGATCTCCCGGATTGTATCTGTTAAGTGCAAAGACGCTTGAGCTTGCTCCGCGTCGGACATCCGGTCGAACTCTTGTTCTCCCGGATTGTATCTGTGAAGTCCAAAGACGTTGAAGCTTGCTCTGCGTCGGACATCCAGTCGAAGTCTTGATCTCCTAGATTGTATCTGTTAAATCTGAAGACGCTGGAGCTTACTCCGCGTCGGATATCCGGTCGAAGCCTTGATCTCCCAGATTGTATCTGTTAAAGTCCAAAGACGCTGGAGCTTGCTCCGCGTCGGACATCCGGTCGAAGCCTTGATCTCCCGGATTGTATCTGTTAAGTCTAAAGACGCTAGAGCTTGCTCCGCGTCGGACATCCGGTCGAAGCCTTCATCTCCCGGATTGTATCTGTTAAGTACAAAGAAGCTGGAGCTTGCTCTGCGTCGGACATCCAGTCGAAGGCTTGATCTCCCAGAATGTATCTGCTAAGTGCAAAGAGGCTGGAGCTTACTCCGCGTCGGACATCCGATCGAAACCTTGATCTCCCGGATTGTATCTGTTAAGTGCAAAGACGCTTGAGCTTGCTCCGCGTCGGACATCCGGTCGAAGCCTTGTTCTCGCGGATTGTATCTGTTAAGTCCAAAGACGTTGGAGCTTGCTCTGCGTCGGACATCCGGTCAAAGCCTTGATCTCCCAGATTGTATCTGTTAAGTCCTAAGACGTGGGAGCTTACTCCGCGTCGGACATCCGGTCGAAGCCTTGATCTCCCGGATTGTATCTGTTAAGTCCAAAAGGCGCTGGAGCTTGCTCCGCGTCGGACATCCGGTCGAAGCCTTGATCTTCCGGATTGTATCTGATAAGTGCAAAGACGCTTGAGCTTGCTCCGCGTCGGACATCCGGTCGAAGCCTTGATCTCTCGGATTGTATCTGTTAAGTCCAAAGATGTTGGAGTTTGCTCTGCGTCAGACATCCGCTCGAAGCCTTGATCTCTCGGATTGTATCTGTTAAGTCTAAAGACGCTGGAGTTTGCTCCGAGTCGGACATCCGGTCGAAGCCTTGATTTCCCGGTTTGTATCTGTTAAGTCCAAAGACTCTTGAGCTTGCTCTGCGTCGGTCATCCGGTCGAAGCCCTGATCTCCCGGATTGTATCGGTTAAGTCTAAAGACGCAGGAGCTTGCTTTGCGTCGGACATCCGGTCGAAGCCTTGATCTCCCGGATTGTATCTGTTAAGTCCAAAGATGCTGGAGCTTGCTCCGCGTCGGACATCCGGTCGAAGCCTTGATCTCCCGGATTGTATCTGTTAAGTAGAAAGACGCTAGAGCTTGCTCCGCGTCGGACATCCGGTCGAAGCCTTGATCTCCCGAATTGTATCTGTTAAGTCCAAAGACACTGGAACTTGCTCTGCATCGAACATCTGGTCGAAGCCTTGATCTCTGGGATTGTATCTGTTAAGTCTAAAGACGTTGGAGCTTGCTCCGCGTCGGAAATCCGGTCGAATCCTTGATCTCCCGGATTGTATCAGTTAAGTCCAAAGACTCTGAAGCTTGCTCCGCGTCGGAGATCCGGTCGAAGCCTTAATATCTCGGATTATATCTGTTAAAGTCCAAAGACGCTGGAGCTTGCTTCGCGTCGGACATCCGGTCGAATCCTTGATCTCCCGGATTATATATGTTAAGTCCAAAGACGCTAGAGCTTGCTTCGCGTCGGACATCCGGTCGAAGCCTTGATCTCCCGGATTGTATCTGTTAAGGGAAAAGACGCTTGAGCTTGCTCCGCGTCGGACATCCGGTCGAAGCCTTGATCTCCCGGATTGTATCGATTAAGTCTGAAGACGCTGGAGCTTGCTTTGCGTCGGACATCCGGTCGAAGCCTTGATCTCCCGGATTGTATCTGTTAAGTCCAAAGACGCTGGAGCTTGTTCCGCGTCGGACATCCGGTCGAAGCCTTGATCTCCCGGATTGTATCGATTAAGTCTAAAGACGCTGGAGCTTGCTTTGCGTCGGAAATCCGGTCGAATCCTTGATCTCCCGGATTGTATCAGTTAAGTCCAAAGACTCTGGAGCTTGCTCCGCGTCGGAGATCCGGTCGAAGCCTTAATATCACGGATTGTATCTGTTAAAGTCCAAAGACGCTGGAGCTTGCTCCGCGTCGGACATCCGGTCGAATCCTTGATCTCCCGGATTATATATGTTAAGTCCAAAGACGCTGGAGCTTGCTTCGCGTCGGAAATCCGGTCGAAGCCTTGGTGTCCCGGATTGTATCTGTTAAGGTAAAAGACGCTTGAGCTTGCTCCGCGTCGGACATCCGGTCGAAGCCTTGATCTCCCGGATTGTATCTGTTAAGGGAAAAGACGCTTGAGCTTGCTCCGCGTCGGACATCCGGTCGAAGCCTTGATCTCCCGGATTGTATCGATTAAGTCTGAAGACGCTGGAGCTTGCTTTGCGTCGGACATCCGGTCGAAGCCTTGATCTCCCGGATTGTATCTGTTAAGTCCAAAGACGCTGGAGCTTGTTCCGCGTCGGACATCCGGTCGAAGCCTTGATCTCCCGGATTGTATCGATTAAGTCTAAAGAAGCTGGAGCTTGCTTTGCGTCGGAAATCCGGTCGAATCCTTGATCTCCCGGATTGTATCAGTTAAGTCCAAAGACTCTAGAGCTTGCTCCGCGTCGGAGATCCGGTCGAAGCCTTAATATCACGGATTGTATCTGTTAAAGTCCAAAGACGCTGGAGCTTGCTCCGCGTCGGACATCCGGTCGAATCCTTGATCTCCCGGATTATATATGTTAAGTCCAAAGACGCTGGAGCTTGCTTCGCGTCGGAAATCCGGTCGAAGCCTTGATGTCCCGGATTGTATCTGTTAAGGTAAAAGACGCTTGAGCTTGCTCCGCGTCGGACATCCGGTCGAAGCCTTGATCTCCCGGATTGTATCTGTTAAGGGAAAAGACGCTTGAGCTTGCTCCGCGTCGGACATCCGGTCGAAGCCTTGATCTCCCGGATTGTATCGATTAAGTCTGAAGACGCTGGAGCTTGCTTTGCGTCGGAGATCCGGTCGAAGCCTTGATCTCCCGGATTGTATCTGTTAAGTCCAAAGACGCTGGAGCTTGTTCCGCGTCGGACATCCGGTCGAAGCCTTGATCTCCCGGATTGTATCGATTAAGTCTAAAGACGCTGGAGCTTGCTTTGCGTCGAAAATCCGGTCGAATCCTTGATCTCCCGGATTGTATCAGTTAAGTCCAAAGACTCTGGAGCTTGCTCCGCGTCGGAGATCCGGTCGAAGCCTTAATATCACGGATTGTATCTGTTAAAGTCCAAAGACGCTGGAGCTTGCTCCGCGTCGGACATCCGGTCGAATCCTTGATCTCCCGGATTATATATGTTAAGTCCAAAGACGCTGGAGCTTGCTTCGCGTCGGAAATCCGGTCGAAGCCTTGATGTCCCGGATTGTATCTGTTAAGGTAAAAGACGCTTGAGCTTGCTCCGCGTCGGACATCCGGTCGAAGCCTTGATCTCCCGGATTGTATCTGTTAAGTCCAAAGATGTTGGAGCTTGCTCTGCGTCGGATATCCGTTCGAAGCCTTGATCTCCCGGATTGTATCTGTTAAAGTCCAAAGACGCTGGAGCTTGCTCTGTGTCGGACATCCGGTCGAAGCCTTGATCTCCCGGATTGTATCTATTAAGTCCAAAGACGCTGGAGCTTACTCCGCGTCGGAAATCCGGTCGAAGCCTTGATCTCCCGGATTGTATCTGTTAAGTCCAAAAGACGCTGGAGCTTACTCCGCGTCGGACATCCGGTCGAAGCCTTGATCTCCCGGATTGTATCTGTTAAGTCCAAAGACGCTGGAACTTTCTCCGCATCGGACATCCGGTCGAAGCCTTGATCTCTCGGATTGTATCTGTTAAGTCTAAAGACGCTGGAGCTTGCTCTGCGTCGGACATCCGGTCGAATCCTTGATCTCCCAGATTCTATCAGTTCAGTCCAAAGACTCTGGAGCTTGCTCCGCGTCGGAGATCCGGTCGAAGCCTTAATATCCAGGATTGTATCTGTTAAAGTCCAAAGACGCTGGAGGTTGCTCCGCGTCGGACATCCGGTCGAATACTTGATCTCCCGGATTGTATCTGTTAAAGTCCAAAGACGCTGGAGCTTGCTCCGCGTCGGACATCCGGTCGAATCCTTAATATCCCGGATTGTATCTGTTAAAGTCCAAAGACGCTGGAGCTTACTCCGCGTCGGACATCCGGTCGAAGCCTTGGTCTCCCGGATTGTATCTCTTAAGTCCGAAGATGCTGGAACTTTCTCCGCATCGGACATCCGGTCGAAGCCTTGATCTCTCAGATTGTATCTGTTAAGTCTAAAGACGCTGGAGCTTACTCCGCGTCGGACATCCGGTCGAAGCCTTGTTCTCCCAGATTGTATCTGTTAAGTCCAAAGACGTTGGAATTTGCTCCTCGTCGGACATCCGGTCGAAGCCTTGATCTCCCGGATTGTATCGGTTAAGTCTAAAGACGCTGGAGCTTGCTCCGCGTCGGACATCAGGTCGAATCCTTGATCTTCCGGATTGTATCTGATAAGTGCAAAGACGCTTGAGCTTGCTCCGCGTCGGACATCCGGTCGAAGCCTTGATCTCTCGGATTGTATCTGTTAAGTCCAAAGATGTTGGAGCTTGCTCTGCGTCGGACATCCGCTCGAAGCCTTGATCTCTCGGATTGTATCTGTTAAGTCTAAAGACGCTGGAGTTTGCTCCGAGTCGGACATCCGGTCGAAGCCTTGATCTCCCGGATTGTATCTGTTAAGTCCAAAGACTCTGGAGCTTGCTCCGCGTCGGTCATCCGGTCGAAGCCTTGATCTCCCGGATTGTATCGGTTAAGTCTAAAGACGCAGGAGCTTGCTTTGCGTCGGACATCCGGTCGAAGCCTTGATCTCCCGGATTCTATCTGTTAAGTCCAAAGATGTTGGAGCTTGCTCCGCGTCGGACATCCGGTCGAAGCCTTGATCTCCCGGATTGTATCTGTTAAGTAGAAAGACGCTAGAGCTTGCTCCGCGTCGGACATCCGGTCGAAGCCTTGATCTCCCGAATTATATCTGTTAAGTCCAAAGACACTGGAACTTGCTCTGCATCGGACATCTGGTCGAAGCCTTGATCTCTCGGATTGTATCTGTTAAGTCTAAAGACGTTGGAGCTTGCTCCGCTTCGGAAATCCGGTCGAATCCTTGATCTCCCGGATTGTATCAGTTAAGTCCAAAGACTCTGGAGCTTGCTCCGCGTCGGAGATCCGGTCGAAGCCTTAATATCTCGGATTGTATCTGTTAAAGTCCAAAGACGCTGGAGCTTGCTCCGCGTCGGACATCCGGTCGAATCCTTGATCTCCCGGATTATATATGTTAAGTCCAAAGACGCTGGAGCTTGCTTCGCGTCGGAAATCCGGTCGAAGCCTTTATGTCCCGGATTGTATCTGTTAAGGTAAAAGATGCTTGAGCTTGCTCCGCGTCGGACATCCGGTCGAAGCCTTGATCTCCCGGATTGTATCTGTTAAGTCCAAAGATGTTGGAGCTTGCTCTGCGTCGGATATCCGGTCGAAGCCTTGATCTCCCGGATTGTATCTGTTAAAGTCCAAAGACGCTGGAGCTTACTCCGCGTCGGAAATCCGGTCGAAGCCTTGATCTCCCGGATTGTATCTGTTAAGTCCAAAAGACGCTGGAGCTTACTCCGCGTCGGACATCCGGTCGAAGCCTTGATCTCCCGGATTGTATCTGTTAAGTCCAAAGACGCTGGAACTTTCTCCGCATCGGACATCCGGTCGAAGCCTTCATCTCTCGGATTGTATCTGTTAAGTCTAAAGACACTGGAGCTTGCTCTGCGTCGGACATCCGGTCGAATCCTTGATCTCCCAGATTCTATCAGTTAAGTCCAAAGACTCTGGAGCTTGCTCCGCGTCGGAGATCCGGTCGAAGCCTTAATATCCCGGATTGTATCTGTTAAAGTCCAAAGACGCTGGAGGTTGCTCCGCGTCGGACATCCGGTCGAATCCTTGATCTCCCGGATTATATATGTTAAGTCCAAAGACGCTGGATCATGCTCTGTGTCGGACATCCTGTCGAAGCCTTGATCTATCAGATTGTATCTGTTAAGTCCAAAGACGCTGGAGCTTACTCCGCGTCAGACATCCGGTCGAAGCCGTGGTCTCCCGGATTGTATCTCTTAAGTCCGAAGACGCTGGAACTTTCTCCGCATCGGACATCCGGTCGAAGCCTTGATCTCTCAGATTGTATCTGTTAAGTCTAAAGACGCTGGAGCTTGCTCCGCGTCGGACATCCGGTCGAATCCTTGATCTCCCAGATTGTATCAGTTAAGTCCAAAGACTCTGGAGCTTGCTCCGCATCGGAGATCCGGTCGAAGCCTTAATATGCCGGATTGTATCTGTTAAAGTCCAAAGACGCTGGAGCTTGCTCCGCGTCGGACATCCGGTCGAATCCTTGATCTCCCGGATTATATATGTTAAGTCCAAAGACGCTGGATCTTGCTCTGTGTCGGACATCCGGTCGAAGCCTTGATCTCCCAGATTGTATCTGTTAAGTCCAAAGACGCTGGAGCTTACTCCGCGTCAGACATCCGGTCGAAGCCTTGATCTCCCGGATCGTATCTGTTAAGTGTAAAGACGCTGGAGCTTGCTTCGCGTCGGACATCCGGTCGAAGCCTTGATCTCCCGAATTGTATCTGTTAAGGGCAAAGACGCTTGAGCTTGCTCCGCGTCGGACATCCGGTCGAAGCCTTGATCTCCCAGATTGTATCTGTTAAATCCAAAGATGTTGGAGCTTGCTCTGCGTCGGATATCCGGTCGATGGCTTGATCTCCCGGATTGTATCTGTTAAAGTCCAAAGACGCTGGAGCTTGCTCTGTGTCGGACATCCGGTCGAAGTCTTGATCCCCCAGATTGTATCTGTTAAGTCCAAAGACGCTAGAGCTTACTCCGCGTCGGACATCCGGTCGAAGCCTTGATCTCCCGGATTGTATCTGTTAAGTCCAAAAGACGCTGGAGCTTACTCCGCGTCGGATATCCGGTCGAAGCCTTGATCTCCCGAATTGTATCTGTTAACTCCAAAGACACTGGAACTTGCTCCGCATCGGACATCTGGTCGAAGCCTTGATCTCTCGGATTGTATCTGTTAAGTCTAAAGATGCTGGAGCTTGCTCCGCGTCGGACATCCGGTCGAATCCTTGATCTCCCGGATTGTATCAGTTAAGTCCAAAGACTCTGGAGCTTGCTCCGCGTCGTAGATCCGGTCGAAGCCTTAATATCCCGGATTGTATCTGTTGAAGTTCAAAGATGCTGGAGCTTGCTCCGCGTCGGACATCCGGTCGAATCCTTGATCTCCCGGATTGTATCAGTTAAGTCCAAAGACTCTGGAGCTTGCTCCGCGTCGGAGATCCGGTCGAAGCCTTAATATCTCGGATTGTATCTGTTAAAGTCCAAAGACGCTGGAGCTTGCTCCGCGTCGGACATCCGGTCGAATCCTTAATATCCCGGATTGTATCTGTTAAAGTCCAAAGACGCTGGAGGTTGCTCCGCGTCGGAAATCCGGTCGAAGCCTTGATCTCCCAGATTATATATGTTAAGTCCAAAGACGCTGGAGCTTGCTCCGCGTCGGACATCCGGTCGAAGCCTTGATCTCCCGGATTGTATCTGTTAAGTCCAAAGATGTTGGAGCTTGCTCTGCGTCGGACATCCAGTCGAAGCCTTGGTCTCCCGGATTGTATCTCTTAAGTCCGAAGACGCTGGACCTTTCTCCGCATCGGACATCCGGTCGAAGCCTTGATCTCTCAGATTGTATCTGTTAAGTCTAAAGACGCTGGAGCTTACTCCGCGTCGGACATCCGGTCGAAGCCTTCTTCTCCCAGATTGTATCTGTTAAGTCCATAGACGTTGGAATTTGCTCCGCGTCGGACATCCGGTCGAAGCCTTGATCTCCCGGATTGTATCGGTTAAGTCTAAAGACGCTGGAGCTTGCTCCGCGTCGGACATCAGGTCGAATCCTTGATCTTCCGGATTGTATCTGATAAGTGCAAAGACGCTTGAGCTTGCTCCGCGTCGGACATCCGGTCGAAGCCTTGATCTCTCGGATTGTATCTGTTAAGTCCAAAGATCTTGGAGCTTGCTCTGCGTCGGACATCCGCTCGAAGCCTTGATCTCTCGGATTGTATCTGTTAAGTCCAAAGACTCTGGAGCTTGCTCCGCGTCGGTCATCCGGTCGAAGCCTTGATCTCCCGGATTGTATCGGTTAAGTCTAAAGACGCAGGAGCTTGCTTTGCGTCGGACATTCGGTCGAAGCCTTGATCTCCCGGATTGTATCTGTTAAGTCCAAAGATGTTGGAGCTTGCTCTGCGTCGGACATCCGGTCGAAGCCTTGATCTCCCGGATTGTATCTGGTAAGTAGAAAGACGCTAGAGCTTGCTCCGCGTCGGACATCCGGTCGAAGCCTTGATCTCCCGAATTGTATCTGTTAAGTCCAAAGACACTGGAACTTGCTCTGCATCGGACATCTGGTCGAAGCCTTGATCTCTCGGATTGTATCTGTTAAGTCTAAAGACGTTGGAGCTTGCTCCGCGTCGGAAATCCGGTCGAATCCTTGATCTCCCGGATTGTATCAGTTAAGTCCAAAGACTCTGGAGCTTGCTCCGCGTCGGAGATCCGGTCGAAGCCTTAATATCTCGGATTGTATCTGTTAAAGTCCAAAGACGCTGGAGCTTGCTCCGCGTCGGACATCCGGTCGAATCCTTGATCTCCCGGATTATATATGTTAAGTCCAAAGACGCTAGAGCTTGCTTCACGTCGGAAATCCGGTCGAAGCCTTGATGTCCCGGATTGTATCTGTTAAGGTAAAAGACGCTTGAGCTTGCTCCGCGTCGGACATCCGGTCGAAGCCTTGATCTCCCGGATTGTATCTGCTAAGTCCAAAGATGTTGGAGCTTGCTCTCCGTCGGATATCCGGTCGAAGCCTTGATCTCCCGGATTGTATTTGTTAAAGTCCAAAGACGCTGGAGCTTGCTCTGTGTCGGACATCCGGTCGAAGTCTTGATCTCCCGGATTGTATCTATTAAGTCCAAAGACGCTGGAGCTTACTCCGCATCGGAAATCCGGTCGAAGCCTTGATCTCCCGAATTGTATCTGTTAAGTCCAAAAGACGCTGGAGCTTACTCCGCGTCGGACATCCGGTCGAAGCCTTGATCTCCCGGATTGTATCTGTTAAGTCCAAAGACGCTGGAACTTTCTCCGCATCGGACATCCAGTCGAAGCCTTGATCTCTCGGATTGTATCTGTTAAGTCTAAAGACGCTGGAGCTTGCTCTGCGTCGGACATCCGGACGAATCTTTGATCTCCCAGATTCTATCAGTTAAGTCCAAAGACTCTGGAGCTTGCTCCGCGTCGGAGATCCGGTCGAAGCCTTAATATCCCGGATTGTATCTGTTAAAGTCCAAAGACGCTGGAGGTTGCTCCGCGTCGGACATCCGGTCGAATCCTTGATCTCCCGGATTATATATGTTAAGTCCAAAGACGCTGGATCTTGCTCTGTGTCGGACATCCGGTCGAAGCCTTGATCTCCCAGATTGTATCTGTTAAGTCCAAAGACGCTGGAGCTTACTCCGCGTCGGACATCCGGTCGAAGCCTTGGTCTCCCGGATTGTATCTCTTAAGTCCGAAGACGCTGGAACTTTCTCCGCATCGGACATCCGGTCGAAGCCTTGATCTCTCAGATTGTATCTGTTAAGTCTAAAGACGCTGGAGCTTACTCCGCGTCGGACATCCGGTCGAAGCCTTGTTCTCCCAGATTGTATCTGTTAAGTCCAAAGACGTTGGAATTTGCTCCGCTCCGGACATCCGGTCGAAGCCTTGATCTCCCGGATTGTATCGGTTAAGTCTAAAGACGCTGGAGCTTGCTCCGCGTCGGACATCAGGTCGAATCCTTGATCTTCCGGATTGTATCTGATAAGTGCAAAGACGCTTGAGCTTGCTCCGCGTCGGACATCCGGTCGAAGCCTTGATCTCTCGGATTGTATCTGTTAAGTCCAAAGATCTTGGAGCTTGCTCTGCGTCGGACATCCGCTCGAAGCCTTGATCTCCCGGATTGTATCTATTAAAGTCCAAAGACGCTGGAGCTTGCTCTGTGTCGGACATCCGGTCGAAGTCTTGATCCCCCAGATTGTATCTGTTAAGTCCAAAGACGCTAGAGCTTACTCCGCGTCGGACATCCGGTCGAAGCCTTGATCTCCCGTATTGTATCTGTTAAGTCCAAAAGACGCTGGAGCTTACTCCGCGTCGGACATCCGGTCGAAGCCTTGATCTCCCGAATTGTATCTGTTAAGTCCAAAAGACGCTGGAGCTTACTCCGCGTCGGACATCCGGTCGAAGCCTTGATCTCCCGAATTGTATCTATTAACTCCAAAGACACTGGAACTTGCTCCGCATCGGACATCTGGTCGAAGCCTTGATCTCTCGGATTGTATCTGTTAAGTCTAAAGACGCTGGAGATTGCTCCGCGTCGGACATCCGGTCGAATCCTTGATCTCCCGGATTGTATCAGTTAAGTCCAAAGACTCTGGAGCTTGCTCCGCGTCGGAGATCCGGTCGAAGCCTTAATATCTCGGATTGTATCTGTTAAAGTCCAAAGACGCTGGAGCTTGCTCCGCGTCGGACATCCGGTCGAATCCTTGATCTCCCGGATTATATATGTTAAGTCCAAAGACGCTGGAGCTTGCTTCGCGTCGGAAATCCGATCGAAGCCTTGATGTCCCGGATTGTATCTGTTAAGGTAAAAGATGCTGGAGCTTGTTCCGCGTCGGACATCCGGTCGAAGCCTTGATCTCCCGGATTGTATCTGTTAAGTCCAAAGATGTTGGAGCTTGCTCTGCGTCGGATATCCGGTCGAAGCCTTGATCTCCCGGATTGTATCTGTTAAAGTCCAAAGACGCTGGAGCTTGCTCTGTGTCGGACATCCGGTCGAAGTCTTGATCTCCCGGATTGTATCTATTAAGTCCAAAGACGCTGGAGCTTACTCCGCGTCGGAAATCCGGTCGAAGCCTTGATCTCCCGGATTGTATCTGTTAAGTCCAAAAGACGCTAGAGCTTACTCCGCGTCGGACATCCGGTCGAAGCCTTGATCTCCCGGATTGTATCTGTTAAGTCCAAAGACGCTAGAACTTTCTCCGCATCGGACATCCGGTCGAAGCCTTGATCTCTCGGATTGTATCTGTTAAGTCTAAAGACGCTGGAGTTTGCTCTGCGTCGGACATCCGGTCGAATCCTTGATCTCCCAGATTCTATCAGTTAAGTCCAAAGACTCTGGAGCTTGCTCGCGTCGGAGATCCGGTCGAAGCCTTAATATCCCGGATTGTATCTGTTAAAGTCCAAAGACGCTGGAGGTTGCTCCGCGTCGGACATCCGGTCGAATCCTTGATCTCCCGGATTATATATGTTAAGTCCAAAGACGCTGGATCTTGCTCTGTGTCGGACATCCGGTCGAAGCCTTGATCTCCCAGATTGTATCTGTTAAGTCCAAAGACGCTGGAGCTTACTCCGCGTCGGACATCCGGTCGAAGCCTTGGTCTCCCGGATTGTATCTCTTAAGTCCGAAGACGCTGGAACTTTCTCCGCATCGGACATCCGGTCGAAGCCTTGATCTCTCAGATTGTATCTGTTAAGTCTAAAGATGCTGGAGCTTACTCCGCGTCGGACATCCGGTCGAAGCCTTGTTCTCCCAGATTGTATCTGTTAAGTCCAAAGACGTTGGAATTTGCTCCGCGTCAGACATCCGGTCGAAGCCTTGATCTCCCGGATTGTATCGGTTAAGTCTAAAGACGCTGGAGCTTGCTCCGCGTCGGACATCAGGTCGAATCCTTGATCTTCCGGATTGTATCTGATAAGTGGAAAGACGCTTGAGCTTGCTCCGCGTCGGACATCCGGTCGAAGCCTTGATCTCTCGGATTGTATCTGTTAAGTCCAAAGATCTTGGAGCTTGCTCTGCATCGGACATCCGCTCGAAGCCTTGATCTCTCGGATTGTATCTGTTAAGTCTAAAGACGCTGGAGTTTACTCCGAGTCGGACATCCGGTCGAAGCCTTGATCTCCCGGATTGTATCTGTTAAGTCCAAAGACTCTGGAGCTTGCTCCGCGTCGGTCATCCGGTCGAAGCCTTGATCTCCCGGATTGTATCGGTTAAGTCTAAAGACGCAGGAGCTTGCTTTGCGTCGGACATCCGGTCGAAGCCTTGATCTCCCGGATTGTATCTGTTAAGTCCAAAGATGTTGGAGCTTGCTCCGCGTCGGACATCCGGTCGAAGCCTTGATCTCCCGGATTGTATCTGTTAAGTAGAAAGACGCTAGAGCTTGCTCCGCGTCGAACATCCGGTCGAAGCCTTGATCTCCCGAATTGTATCTGTTAAGTCCAAAGACACTGGAACTTGCTCTGCGTCGGACATCTGGTCGAAGCCTTGATCTCTCGGATTGTATCTGTTAAGTCTAAAGACGTTGGAGCTTGCTCCGCGTCGAAAATCCGGTCGAATCCTTGATCTCCCGGATTGTATCAGTTAAGTCCAAAGACGCTGGAGCTTGCTCCGCGTCGGACATCCGGTCGAATCCTTGATCTCCCGGATTATATATGTTAAGTCCAAAGACGCTGGAGCTTGCTTCGCGTCGGAAATCCGGTCGAAGCCTTGATGTCCCGGATTGTATCTGTTAAGGTAAAAGACGCTTGAGCTTGCTCCGCGTCGGACATCCGGTCGAAGCCTTGATCTCCCGGATTGTATCTGTTAAGTCCAAAGATGTTGGAGCTTGCTCTGCGTCGGATATCCGGTCGAAGCCTTGATCTCCCGGATTGTATTTGTTAAAGTCCAAAGACGCTGGAGCTTACTCCACGTCGGAAATCCGGTCGAAGCCTTGATCTCCCGGATTGTATCTGTTAAGTCCAAAAGACGCTGGAGCTTACTCCGCGTCGGAAATCCGGTCGAAGCCTTGATCTCCCGGATTGTATCTGTTAAGTCCAAAAGACGCTGGAGCTTACTCCGCGTCGGACATCCGGTCGAAGCCTTGATCTCCCGGATTGTATCTGTTAAGTCCAAAGACGCTGGAACTTTCTCCGCATCGGACATCCGATCGAAGCCTTGATCTCTCGGATTGTATCTGTTAAGTCTAAAGACGCTGGAGCTTGCTCTGCGTCGAACATCCGGTCGAATCCTTGATCTCCCAGATTCTATCAGTTAAGTCCAAAGACTCTGGAGCTTGCTCCGCGTCGGAGATCCGGTCGAAGCCTTAATATCCCGGATTGTAACCGGTTAAGTCTAAAGACGCTGGAGCTTGCTCCGCGTCGGACATCATGTCGAAGCCTTGATCTTCCGGATTATATCTGATAAGTGCAAAGACGCTTGAGCTTGCTCCGCGTCGGACATCCGGTCGAATCCTTGATCCCCCGAATTGTATCTGTTAACTCCAAAGACACTGGAACTTGCTCCGCATCGGACATCTGGTCGAACCCTTGATCTCTCGGATTGTATCTGTTAAGTCTAAAGACGCTGGAGCTTGCTCCGCGTCGGACATCCGGTCGAATCCTTGATCTCCCGGATTGTATCAGTTAAGTCCAAAGACTCTGGAGCTTGCTCCGCGTTGGAGATCCGGTCGAAGCCTTAATATCCCGGATTGTATCATTTAAAGTCCAAAGACGCTGGAGCTTGCTCCGCGTCGGACATCCGGTCGAATCCTTGATCTCCCGGATTGTATATGTTAAGTCCGAAGACGCTGGAGCTTGCTCCGCGTCGGACATCCGGTCGAAGCCTTGTTCTCCCGGATTGTATCGGTTAAGTCCAAAGACGTTGGAATTTGCTCCGCGTCGGACATCCGGTCGAAGCCTTGATCTCCCGGATTGTATCTGTTAAGGGCAAAGACGCTTGAGCTTGCTCCGCGTCGGACATCCGGTCGAAGCCTTGATCTCCCAGATTGTATCTGTTAAATCCAAAGATGTTGGAGCTTGCTCTGCGTCGGATATCCGGTCGATGGCTTGATCTCCCGGATTGTATCTGTTAAAGTCCAAAGACGCTGGAGCTTGCTCTGTGTCGGACATCCGGTCGAAGTCTTGATCCCCCAGATTGTATCTGTTAAGTCCAAAGACGCTAGAGCTTACTCCGCGTCGGACATCCGGTCGAAGCCTTGATCTCCCGGATTGTATCTGTTAAGTCCAAAAGACGCTGGAGCTTACTCCGCGTCGGACATCCGGTCGAAGCCTTGATCTCCCGAATTGTATCTGTTAACTCCAAAGACACTAGAACTTGCTCCGCATCGGACATCTGGTTGAAGCTTTGATCTCTCGGATTGTATCTGTTAAGTCTAAGGACGCTCGAGCTTGCTCCGCGTCGGACATCCGGTCGAATCCTTGAACTCCCGGATTGTATTAGTTAAGTCCAAAGACTCTGGAGCTTGCTCCGCGTCGGAGATCCGGTCGAAGCCTTAATATCCCGGATTGTATCTGTTAAAGTCCAAAGGTGCTGGAGCTTGCTGCGCGTCGGACATCCGGTCGAATCCTTGATCTCCCAGATTGTATCTGATAAGTGCAAAGACGCTTGAGCTTGCTCCGCGTCGGACATCCGGTCGAAGGCTTGATCTCCCGGATTGTATCTGTTAGGTCCGAAGACGCTGGAGCTTGCTCCGCGTTGGACATCCGGTCGAAGCCTTGTTCTCCCGGATTGTATCTGTTAAGTCCAAAGATGTTGGAGCTTGCTCCGCGTCGGACATCCGGTCGAAGCCTTGATCTCCCGGATTGTATCTATTAAGTCCAAAGACGCTGGAGCTTGCTCCGCGTCAAACATCCGGTCGAAGCCTTGATCTCCCGAATTGTATCTGTTAAGTCCAAAGACACTGGAACTTGCTCTGCATCGGACATCTGGTCGAAGCCTTGATCTCTCGGATTGTATCTGTTAAGCCTAAAGACGTTGGAGCTTGCTCCGCGTCGAAAATCCGGTCGAATCCTTGATCTCCCGGATTGTATCAGTTAAGTCCAAAGACGCTGGAGCTTGCTCCGCTTCGGACATCCGGTCGAATCCTTGATCTCCCGGATTATATATGTTAAGTCCAAAGACGCTGGAGCTTGCTTCGCGTCGGAAATCCGGTCGAAGCCTTGATGTCCCGGATTGTATATGTTAAGGTAAAAGACGCTTGAGCTTGCTCCGCGTCGGACATCCGGTCGAAGCCTTGATCTCCCGGATTGTATCTATTAAGTCCAAAGATGTTGGAGCTTGCTCTGCGTCGGATATCCGGTCGAAGCCTTGATCTCCCGGATTGTATTTGTTAAAGTCCAAAGACGCTGGAGCTTACTCCGCGTCGGAAATCCGGTCGAAGCCTTGATCTCCCGGATTGTATCTGTTAAGTCCAAAAGACGCTGGAGCTTACTCCGCGTCGGAAATCCGGTCGAAGCCTTGATCTCCCGGATTGTATCTGTTAAGTCCAAAAGACGCTGGAGCTTACTCCGCGTCGGACATCCGGTCGAAGCCTTGATCTCCCGGATTGTATCTGTTAAGTCCAAAGACGCTGGAACTTTCTCCGCATCGGACATCCGATCGAAGCCTTGATCTCTCGGATTGTATCTGTTAAGTCTAAAGACGCTGGAGCTTGCTCTGCGTCGAACATCCGGTCGAATCCTTGATCTCCCAGATTCTATCAGTTAAGTCCAAAGACTCTGGAGCTTGTTCCGCGTCGGAGATCCGGTCGAAGCCTTAATATCCCGGATTGTATCTGTTAAAGTCCAAAGACGATGGAGGTTGCTCCGCGTCGGACATCCGGTC
Source organism: Persicaria tinctoria (assembly GCA_037127255.1). Lineage (NCBI taxonomy): Eukaryota > Viridiplantae > Streptophyta > Magnoliopsida > Caryophyllales > Polygonaceae > Persicaria > Persicaria tinctoria. The sequence continues at coordinate 32,572,940 of JBANSL010000004.1, read as the reverse complement.
GAATCCTTGATCTCCCGGATTATATATGTTAAGTCCAAAGACGCTGGATCTTGCTCTGTGTCGGACATCCGGTCGAAGCCTTGATCTCCCAGATTAATTCTGTTAAGTCCAAAGACGCTGGAGCTTACTCCGCGTCGGACATCCGGTCGAAGCCTTGGTCTCCCGGATTGTATCTCTTAAGTCCGAAGACGCTGGAACTTTCTCCGCATCGGACATCCGGTCGAAGCCTTGATCTCTCAGATTGTATCTGTTAAGTCTAAAGACGTTGGAGCTTGCTCCGCGTCGGACATCCGGTCGAATCCTTGATCTCCCAGATTGTATCAGTTAAGTCCAAAGACTCTGGAGCTTGCTCCGCGTCGGAGATCCGGTCGAAGCCTTAATATACCGGATTGTATTTGTTAAAGTCCAAAGACGCTGGAGCTTGCTCCGCGTCGGACATCCGGTCGAATCCTTGATCTCCCGGATTATATATGTTAAGTCCAAAGACGCTGGATCTTGCTCTGTGTCGGACATCCGGTCGAAGCCTTGATCTCCCAGATTGTATCTGTTAAGTCCCAAGACGCTGGAGCTTACTCCGCGTCAGACATCCGGTCGAAGCCTTGATCTCCCGGATCGTATCTGTTAAGTGTAAAGACGCTGGAGCTTGCTTCGCGTCGGACATCCGGTCGAAGCCTTGATCTCTCGGATTGTATCTGTTAAGGGCAAAGACGCTTGAGCTTGCTCCGCGTCGGACATCCGGTCGAAGCCTTGATCTCCCAGATTGTATCTGTTAAATCCAAAGATGTTGGAGTTTGCTCTGCGTCGGATATCCGGTCGATGGCTTGATCTCCCGGATTGTATCTGTTAAAGTCCAAAGACGCTGGAGCTTGCTCTGTGTCGGACATCCGGTCGAAGTCTTGATCCCCCAGATTGTATCTGTTAAGTCCAAAGACGCTAGAGCTTACTCCGCGTCGGACATCCGGTCGAAGCCTTGATCTCCCGGATTGTATCTGTTAAGTCCAAAAGACGCTGGAGCTTACTCCGCGTCGGACATCCGGTCGAAGCCTTGATCTCCCGAATTGTATCTGTTAACTCCAAAGACACTGGAACTTGCTCCGCATCGGACATCTGGTCGAAGCTTTGATCTCTCGGATTGTATCTGTTAAGTCTAAGGACGCTCGAGCTTGCTCCGCGTCGGACATCCGGTCGAATCCTTGATCTCCCGGATTGTATTAGTTAAGTCCAAAGACTCTGGAGCTTGCTCCGCGTTGGAGATCCGGTCGAAGCCTTAATATCCCGGATTGTATCTGTTAAAGTCCAAAGATGCTGGAGCTTGCTGCGCGTCGGACATCCGGTCGAATCCTTGATCTCCCAGATTGTATCTGATAAGTGCAAAGACGCTTGAGCTTGCTCCGCGTCGGACATCCGGTCGAAGGTTTGATCTCCCGGATTGTATCTGTTAAGTCCAAAGATGTTGGAGCTTGCTCTGCGTCGGACATCCGCTCGAAGCCTTGATCTCCCGGATTGTATCTGTTAGGTCCGAAGACGCTGGAGCTTGCTCCGCGTCGGACATCCGGTCGAAGCCTTGTTCTCCCGGATTGTATCTGTTAAGTCCAAAGACGTTGGAATTTGCTCCGCGTCGGTCATCCGGTCGAAGCCTTGATCTCCCGGATTGTATCGGTTAAGTCTAAAGAGGCTCGAGCTTGCTCCGCGTCGGACATCATGTCGAAGCCTTGATCTTCCGGATTGTATCTGATAAGTGCAAAGACGCTTGAGCTTGCTCCGCGTCGGACATCCGGTCGAAGCCTTGATCTCCCGAATTGTATCTGTTAACTCCAAAGACACTGGAACTTGCTCCACATCGGACATCTGGTCGAACCCTTGATCTCTCAGATTGTATCTGTTAAGTCTAAAGACGCTGGAGCTTGCTCCGCGTCGGACATCCGGTCGAATCCTTGATCTCCCGGATTGTATCAGTTAAGTCCAAAGACTCTGGAGCTTGCTCCGCGTTGGAGATCCGGTCGAAGCCTTAATATCCCGGATTGTATCATTTAAAGTCCAAAGACGCTGGAGCATCCTCCGCGTCGGACATCCGGTCGAATCCTTGATCTCCCGGATTATATATGTTAAGTCCAAAGACGCTGGATCTTGCTCTGTGTCGGACATCCGGTCGAAGCCTTCATCTCCCAGATTGTATCTGTTATGTCCAAAGATGTTGGAGCTTACTCCGCGTCGGACATCCGGTCGAAGCCTTGATCTCCCGGATTGTATATGTTAATTCCGAAGACGCTGGAGCTTGCTCCGCGTCGGACATCCGGTCGAAGCCTTGTTCTCCCGGATTGTATCGGTTAAGTCCAAAGACGTTGGAATTTGCTCCGCGTCGGACATCCGGTCGAAGCCTTGATCTCCCGGATTGTATCGGTTAAGTCTAAAGACGCTGGAGCTTGCTCCGCATCGGACATCAGGTCGAATCCTTGATCTTCCGGATTGTATCTGATAAGTGCAAAGACGCTTGAGCTTGCTCCGCGTCGGACATCCGGTCGAAGCCTTGATCTCTCGGATTGTATCTGTTAAGTCCAAAGATGTTGGAGCTTGCTCTGCGTCGGACATCCGCTCGAAGCCTTGATCTCTCGGATTGTATCTGTTAAGTCTAAAGACGCTGGAGTTTGCTCCGAGTCGGACATCCGGTCGAAGCCTTGATCTCCTGGATTGTATCTGTTAAGTCCAAAGACTCTGGAGCTTGCTCCGCGTCGGTCATCCGGTCGAAGCCTTGATCTCCCGGATTGTATCGGTTAAGTCTAAAGACGCTGGAGCTTGCTTTGCGTCGGACATTCGGTCGAAGCCTTGATCTCCCGAATTGTATCTGTTAAGTCCAAAGATGTTGGAGCTTGCTCCGCGTCGGACATCCGGTCGAAGCCTTGATCTCCCGGATTGTATCTGTTAAGTAGAAAGACGCTAGAGCTTGCTCCGCGTCGGACATCCGGTCGAAGCCTTGATCTCCCGAATTGTATCTGTTAAGTCCAAAGACACTGGAACTTGCTCTGCATCGGACATCTGGTCGAAGCCTTGATCTCTCGGATTGTATCTGTTAAGTCTAAAGACGCTGGAGCTTGCTCCGCGTCGGAAATCCGGTCGAATCCTTGATCTCCCGGATTGTATCAGTTAAGTCCAAAGACTCTGGAGCTTGCTCCGCGTCGGAGATCCGGTCGAAGCCTTAATATCCCGGATTGTATCTGTTAATGTCCAAAGACGCAGGAGCTTGCTCCGCATCGGACATCCGGTCGAATCCTTGATCTCCCGGATTATATATGTTAATTCCAAAGACGCTGGAGCTTGCTTCGCGTCGGACATCCGGTCGAAGCCTTGATCTCCCGGATTGTATCTGTTAAGGGAAAAGACGCTTGAGCTTGCTCCGCGTCGGACATCCGGTCGAAGCCTTCATCTCCCGGATTGTATCGATTAAGTCTAAAGATGCTGGAGCTTGCTTTGCGTCGGACATCCGGTCGAAGCCTTGATCTACCGGATTGTATCTGTTAAGTCCAAAGACGCTGGAGCTTGTTCCGCGTCGGACATCCGGTCGAAGCCTTGATCTCCCGGATTGTATCGATTAAGTCTAAAGACGCTGGAGCTTGCTTTGCGTCGGAAATCCGGTCGAATCCTTGATCTCCCGGATTGTATCAGTTAAGTCCAAAGACTCTGGAGCTTGCTCCGCGTCGGAGATCCGGTCGAAGCCTTAATATCCCGGATTGTATCTGTTAAAGTCCAAAGATGCTGGAGCTTGCTGCGCGTCGGACATCCGGTCGAATCCTTGATCTCCCAGATTGTATCTGATAAGTGCAAAGACGCTTGAGCTTGCTCCGCGTCGGACATCCGGTCAAAGGCTTGATCTCCCGGATTGTATCTGTTAAGTCCAAAGATGTTGGAGCTTGCTCAGCGTCGGACATCCGCTCGAAGCCTTGATCTCCCGGATTGTATCTGTTAGGTCCGAAGACGCTGGAGCTTGCTCCGCGTCGGACATCCGGTCGAAGCCTTGTTCTCCCGGATTGTATCTGTTAAGTCCAATGACGTTGGAATTTGCTCCGCGTCGGTCATCCGGTCGAAGCCTTGATCTCCCGGATTGTATCGGTTAAGTCTAAAGACGCTGGAGCTTGCTCCGCGTCGGACATCATGTCGAAGCCTTGATCTTCCGGATTGTATCTGATAGGTGCAAAGACGCTTGAGCTTGCTCCGCGTCGGACATCCGGTCGAATCCTTGATCCCCCGAATTGTATCTGTTAACTCCAAAGACACTGGAACTTGCTCCGCATCGGACATCTGGTCGAACCCTTGATCTCTCGGATTGTATCTGTTAAGTCTAAAGACGCTGGAGCTTGCTCCGCGTCGGACATCCGGTCGAATCCTTGATCTCCCGGATTGTATCAGTTAAGTCCAAAGACTCTGGAGCTTGCTCCGCGTTGGAGATCCGGTCGAAGCCTTAATATCCCGGATTGTATCATTTAAAGTCCAAAGACGCTGGAGCTTGCTCCGCGTCGGACATCCGGTCGAATCCTTGATCTCCCGGATTATATATGTTAAGTCCAAAGACGCTGGATCTTGCTCTGTGTCGGACATCCGGTCGAAGCCTTCATCTCCCAGATTGTATCTGTTAAGTCCAAAGATGTTGGAGCTTACTCCGCGTCGGACATCCGGTCGAATCCTTGATCTCCCGGATTGTATATGTTAAGTCCGAAGACGCTGGAGCTTGCTCCGCGTCGGACATCCGGTCGAAGCCTTGTTCTCCCGGATTGTATCGGTTAAGTCCAAAGACGTTGGAATTTGCTCCGCGTCGGACATCCGGTCGAAGCCTTGATCTCCCGGATTGTATCGGTTAAGTCTAAAGACGCTGGAGCTTGCTTCGCGTCGGACATCCGGTCGAAGCCTTGATCTCCCGGATTGTATCTGTTAAGGGAAAAGACGCTTGAGCTTGCTCCGCGTCGGACATCCGGTCGAAGCCTTGATCTCCCGGATTGTATCGATTAAGTCTAAAGACGCTGGAGCTTGCTTTGCGTCGGACATCCGGTCGAAGCCTTGATCTACCGGATTGTATCTGTTAAGTCCAAAGACGCTGGAGCTTGTTCCGCGTCGGACATCCGGTCGAAGCCTTGATCTCCCGGATTGTATCGATTAAGTCTAAAGACGCTGGAGCTTGCTTTGCGTCGGAAATCCGGTCGAATCCTTGATCTCCCGGATTGTATCAGTTAAGTCCAAAGACTCTGGAGCTTGCTCCGCGTCGGAGATCCGGTCGAAGCCTTAATATCCCGGATTGTATCTGTTAAAGTCCAAAGACGCTGGAGCTTGCTCCGCGTCGGACATCCGGTCGAATCCTTGATCTCCCGGATTATATATGTTAAGTCCAAAGACGTTGGAGCTTACTTCGCGTCGGACATCCGCTCGAAGCCTTGATCTCCCGGATTGTATCTGTTAAGGGAAAAGACGCTTGAGCTTGCTCCGCGTCGGACATCCGGTCGAAGCCTTGATCTCCCGGATTGTATCTGTTAAAGTCCAAAGACGCTGGAGCTTGCTCTGTGTCGGACATCCGGTCGAATCCTTGATCTCCCGGATTGTATCAGTTAAGTCCAAAGACTCTGGAGCTTGCTCCGCGTCGGAGATCCGGTCGAAGCCTTAATATCCCGGATTGTATCTGTTAATGTCCAAAGACGCAGGAGCTTGCTCCGCGTCGGACATCCGGTCGAATCCTTGATCTCCCGGATTGTATCTGTTAAGTCCAAAGACGCTAGAGCTTACTCCGCGTCGGAAATCCGGTCGAAGCCTTGATCTCCCGGATTGTATCTGTTAAGTCCAAAAGACGATGGAGCTTACTCCGCGTCGGACATCCGGTCGAAGCCTTGATCTCCCGGATTGTATCTGTTAAGTCCAAAGACGCTGGAACTTTCTCCGCATCGGACATCCGTCGAAGCCTTGATCTCTCGGATTGTATCTGTTAAGTCGAAAGACGCTGGAGCTTGCTCTGCGTTGGACATCCGGTCGAATCCTTGATCTCCCAGATTGTATCTGTTAGTTCCGAAGACGCTGGAGCTTGCTCCGCGTCGGACATCCGGTCGAAGCCTTGTTCTCCCGGATTGTATCTGTTAAGTCCAAAGACGTTGGAATTTGCTCCGCGTCGGTCATCCGGTCGAAGCCTTGATCTCCCGGATTGTATCGGTTAAGTCTAAAGACGCTGGAGCTTGCTCCGCGTCGGACATCATGTCGAAGCCTTGATCTTCCGGATTGTATCTGATAAGTGCAAAGACGCTTGAGCTTGCTCCGCGTCGGACATCCGGTCGAATCCTTGATCCCCCGAATTGTATCTGTTAACTCCAAAGACACTGGAACTTGCTCCGCATCGGACATCTGGTCGAACCCTTGATCTCTCGGATTGTATCTGTTAAGTCTAAAGACGCTGGAGCTTGCTCCGCGTCGGACATCCGGTCGAATCCTTGATCTCCCGGATTGTATCAGTTAAGTCCAAAGACTCTGGAGCTTGCTCCGCGTTGGAGATCCGGTCGAAGCCTTAATATCCCGGATTGTATCATTTAAAGTCCAAAGACGCTGGAGCTTGCTCCGCGTCGGACATCCGGTCGAATCCTTGATCTCCCGGATTATATATGTTAAGTCCAAAGACGCTGGATCTTGCTCTGTGTCGGACATCCGGTCGAAGCCTTCATCTCCCAGATTGTATCTGTTAAGTCCAAAGATGTTGGAGCTTACTCCGCGTCGGACATCCGGTCGAATCCTTGATCTCCCGGATTGTATATGTTAAGTCCGAAGACGCTGGAGCTTGCTCCGCGTCGGACATCCGGTGGAAGCCTTGTTCTCCCGGATTGTATCGGTTAAGTCCAAAGACGTTGGAATTTGCTCCGCGTCGGACATCCGGTCGAAGCCTTGATCTCCCGGATTGTATCGGTTAAGTCTAAAGACGCTGGAGCTTGCTCCGCGTCGGTCATCCGGTCGAAGCCTTGATCTCCCGGATTGTATCGGTTAAGTCTAAAGACGCTGGAGCTTGCTTTGCGTCGGACATTCGGTCGAAGCCTTGATCTCCCGGATTGTATCTGTTAAGTCCAAAGTTGTTAGAGCTTGCTCCGCGTCGGACATCCGGTCGAAGCCTTGATCTCCCGGATTGTATCTGTTAAGTAGAAAGACGCTAGAGCTTGCTCCGCGTCGGACATCCGGTCGAAGCCTTGATCTCCCGAATTGTATCTGTTAAGTCCAAAGACACTGGAACTTGCTCTGCATCGGACATCTGGTCGAAGCCTTGATCTCTCGGATTGTATCTGTTAAGTCTAAAGACGCTGGAGCTTGCTCCGCGTCGGAAATCCGGTCGAATCCTTGATCTCCCGGATTGTATCAGTTAAGTCCAAAGACTCTGGAGCTTGCTCCGCGTCGGAGATCCGGTCGAAGCCTTAATATCCCGGATTGTATCTGTTAATGTCCAAAGACGCAGGAGGTTGCTCCGCGTCGGACATCCGGTCGAATCCTTGATCTCCCGGATTATATATGTTAATTCCAAAGACGCTGGAGCTTGCTTCGCGTCGGACATCCGGTCGAAGCCTTGATCTCCCGGATTGTATCTGTTAAGGGAAAAGACGCTTGAGCTTGCTCCGCGTCGGACATCCGGTCGAAGCCTTGATCTCCCGGATTGTATCGATTAAGTCTAAAGACGCTGGAGCTTGCTTTGCGTCGGACATCCGGTCGAAGCCTTGATCTACCGGATTGTATCTGTTAAGTCCAAAGACGCTGGAGCTTGTTCCGCGTCGGACATCCGGTCGAAGCCTTGATCTCCCGGATTGTATCGATTAAGTCTAAAGACGCTGGAGCTTGCTTTGCGTCGGAAATCCGGTCGAATCCTTGATCTCCCGGATTGTATCAGTTAAGTCCAAAGACTCTGGAGCTTGCTCCGCGTCGGAGATCCGGTCGAAGCCTTAATATCCCGGATTGTATATGTTAAAGTCCAAAGACGCTGGAGCTTGCTCCGCCTCGGACATCCGGTCGAATCCTTGATCTCCCGGATTATATATGTTAAGTCCAAAGACGCTGGAGCTTGCTTCGCGTCGGACATCCGGTCGAAGCCTTGATCTCCCGGATTGTATCTGTTAAGGGAAAAGACGCTTGAGCTTGCTCCGCGTCGGACATCCGGTCGAAGCCTTGATCTCCCGGATTGTATCTGTTAAAGTCCAAAGACGCTGGAGCTTGCTCTGTGTCGGACATCCGGTCGAATCCTTGATCTCCCGGATTGTATCAGTTAAGTCCAAAGACTCTGGAGCTTGCTCCGCGTCGGAGATCCGGTCGAAGCCTTAATATCCCGGATTGTATCTGTTAATGTCCAAAGACGCAGGAGCTTGCTCCGCGTCGGACATCCGGTCGAATCCTTGATCTCCCAGATTGTATCTGTTAAGTCCAAAGACGCTAGAGCTTACTCCGCGTCGGAAATCCGGTCGAAGCCTTGATCTCCCGGATTGTATCTGTTAAGTCCAAAAGACGATGGAGCTTACTCCGCGTCGGACATCCGGTCGAAGCCTTGATCACCCGGATTGTATCTGTTAAGTCCAAAGACGCTGGAACTTTCTCCGCATCGGACATCCGTCGAAGCCTTGATCTCTCGGATTGTATCTGTTAAGTCGAAAGACGCTGGAGCTTGCTCTGCGTTGGACATCCGGTCGAATCCTTGATCTCCCAGATTGTATCAGTTTAGTCTAAAGACTCTGGAGCTTGCTCCGCGTCGGACATCCGGTCGAAGCCTTGTTCTCCCGGATTGTATCTGTTAAGTCCAAAGACGTTGGAATTTGCTCCGCGTCGGTCATCCGGTCGAAGCCTTGATCTCCCGGATTGTATCGGTTAAGTCTAAAGACGCTGGAGCTTGCTCCGCGTCGGACATCAGGTCGAAGCCTTGATCTTCCGGATTGTATCTGATAAGTGCAAAGACGCTTGAGATTGCTCCGCGTCGGACATCCGGTCGAAGCCTTGATCTCCCGAATTGTATCTGTTAACTCCAAAGACACTGGAACTTGCTCCGCATCGGACATCTGGTCGAAACCTTGATCTCTCGGATTGTATCTGTTAAGTCTAAAGACGCTGGAGCTTGCTCCGCGTCGGACATCCGGTCGAATCCTTGATCTCCCGGATTGTATCAGTTAAGTCCAAAGACTCTGGAGCTTGCTCCGCGTTGGAGATCCGGTCGAAGCCTTAATATCCCGGATTGTATCATTTAAAGTCCAAAGACGCTGGAGGTTGCTCCGCGTCGGACATCCGGTCGAATCCTTGATCTCCCGGATTATATATGTTAAGTCCAAAGACGCTGGATCTTGCTCTGTGTCGGACATCCGGTCGAAGCCTTCATCTCCCAGATTGTATCTGTTAAGTCCAAAGATGTTGGAGCTTACTCCGCGTCGGACATCCGGTCGAAGCCTTGATCTCCCGGATTGTATATGTTAAGTCCGAAGACGCTGGAGCTTGCTAAGCGTCGGACATCCGGTCGAAGCCTTGTTCTCCCGGATTGTATCTGTTAAGTCCAAAGACGTTGGAATTTGCTCCGCGTCGGACATCCGGTCGAAGCCTTGATCTCCCGGATTGTATCGGTTAAGTCTAAAGACGCTGGAGCTTGCTCCGCGTCGGACATCAGGTCGAATCCTTGATCTTCCGGATTGTATCTGATAAGTGCAAAGACGCTTGAGCTTGCTCCGCGTCGGACATCCGGTCGAAGCCTTGATCTCTCGGATTGTATCTGTTAAGTCCAAATATGTTGGAGCTTGCTCTGCGTCGGACATCCGCTCGAAGCCTTGATCTCTCGGATTGTATCTGTTAAGTCTAAAGACGCTGGAGTTTGCACCGAGTCGGACATCCGGTCGAAGCCTTGATCTCCTGGATTGTATCTGTTAAGTCCAAAGACTCTGGAGCTTGCTCCGCGTCGGTCATCCGGTCGAAGCCTTGATCTCCCGGATTGTATCGGTTAAGTCTAAAGACGCTGGAGCTTGCTTTGCGTCGGACATTCGGTCGAAGCCTTGATCTCCCGGATTGTATCTGTTAAGTCCAAAGATGTTGGAGCTTGCTCCGCGTCGGTCATCCGGTCGAAGCCTTGATCTCCCGGATTGTATCTGTTAAGTAGAAAGACGCTAGAGCTTGCTCCGCGTCGGACATCCGGTCGAAGCCTTGATCTCCCGAATTGTATCTGTTAAGTCCAAAGACACTGGAACTTGCTCTGCATCGGACATCTGGTCGAAGCCTTGATCTCTCGGATTGTATCTGTTAAGTCTAAAGACGCTGGAGCTTGCTCCGCGTCGGAAATCCGGTCGAATCCTTGATCTCCCGGATTGTATCAGTTAAGTCCAAAGACTCTGGAGCTTGCTCCGCGTCGGAGATCCGGTCGAAGCCTTAATATCCCGGATTGTATCTGTTAATGTCCAAAGACGCAGGAGCTTGCTCCGCGTCGGACATCCGGTCGAATCCTTGATCTCCCGGATTATATATGTTAATTCCAAAGACGCTGGAGCTTGCTTCGCGTCGGACATCCGGTCGAAGCCTTGATCTCCCGGATTGTATCTGTTAAGGGAAAAGGCGCTTGAGCTTGCTCCGCGTCGGACATCCGGTCGAAGCCTTGATCTCCCGGATTGTATCGATTAAGTCTAAAGACGCTGGAGCTTGCTTTGCGTCGGACATCCGGTCGAAGCCTTGATCTACCGGATTGTATCTGTTAAGTCCAAAGACGCTGGAGCTTGTTCCGCGTCGGACATCCGGTCGAAGCCTTGATCTCCCGGATTGTATCGATTAAGTCTAAAGACGCTGGAGCTTGCTTTGCATCGGAAATCCGGTCGAATCCTTGATCTCCCGGATTGTATCAGTTAAGTCCAAAGACTCTGGAGCTTGCTCCGCGTCGGAGATCCGGTCGAAGCCTTAATATCCCGGATTGTATCTGTTAAAGTCCAAAGACGCTGGAGCTTGCTCCGCGTCGGACATCCGGTTGAATCCTTGATCTCCCGGATTATATATGTTAAGTCCAAAGACGCTGGAGCTTGCTTCGCGTCGGACATCCGGTCGAAGCCTTGATCTCCCGGATTGTAACTGTTAAGGGAAAAGACGCTTGAGCTTGCTCCGCGTCGGACATCCGGTCGAAGCCTTGATCTCCCGGATTGTATCTGTTAAGTCCAAAGATGTTGGAGCTTGCTCTGCGTCGGATATCCGGTCGAAGCCTTGATCTCCCGGATTGTATCTGTTAAAGTCCAAAGATGCTGGAGCTTGCTCTGTGTCGGACATCCGGTCGAATCCTTGATCTCCCGGATTGTATCAGTTAAGTCCAAAGACTCTGGAGCTTGCTCCGCGTCGGAGATCCGGTCGAAGCCTTAATATCCCGGATTGTATCTGTTAATGTCCAAAGACGCAGGAGCTTGCTCCGCGTCGGACATCCGGTCGAATCCTTGATCTCCCGGATTGTATATGTTAAGTCCAAAGACGCTAGAGCTTACTCCGCGTCGGAAATCCGGTCGAAGCCTTGATCTCCCGGATTGTATCTGTTAAGTCCAAAAGACGATGGAGCTTACTCCGCGTCGGACATCCGGTCGAAGCCTTGATCTCCCGGATTGTATCTGTTAAGTCCAAAGACGCTGGAACTTTCTCCGCATCGGACATCCGGTCGAAGCCTTGATCTCTCGGATTGTATCTGTTAAGTCTAAAGACGCTGGAGCTTGCTCTGCGTTGGACATCCGGTCGAATCCTTGATCTCCCAGATTGTATCAGTTAAGTCCAAAGACTCTGGAGCTTGCTCCGCGTCGGACATCCGGTCGAAGCCTTGTTCTCCCGGATTGTATCGGTTAAGTCCAAAGACGTTGGAATTTGCTCCGCATCGGACATCCGGTCGAAGCCTTGATCTCCCGGATTGTATCGGTTAAGTCTAAAGACGCTGGAGCTTGCTCCGCGTCGGACATCAGGTCGAATCCTTGATCTTCCGGATTGTATCTGATAAGTGCAAAGACGCTTGAGCTTGCTCCGCGTCGGACATCCGGTCGAAGCCTTGATCTCTCGGATTGTATCTGTTAAGTCCAAAGATGTTGGAGCTTGCTCTGCGTCGGACATCCGCTCGAAGCCTTGATCTCTCGGATTGTATCTGTTAAGTCTAAAGACGCTGGAGTTTGCTCCGAGTCGGACATCCGGTCGAAGCCTTGATCTTCTGGATTGTATCTGTTAAGTCCAAAGACTCTGGAGCTTGCTCCGCGTCGGTCATCCGGTCGAAGCCTTGATCTCCCGGATTGTATCGGTTAAGTCTAAAGACGCTGGAGCTTGCTTTGCGTCGGACATTCGGTCGAAGCCTTGATCTCCCGGATTGTATCTGTTAAGTCCAAAGATGTTGGTTTTTGCTCCGCGTCGGACATCCGGTCGAAGCCTTGATCTCCCGGATTGTATCTGTTAAGTAGAAAGACGCTAGAGCTTCATCCGCGTCGGACATCTGGTCGAAGCCTTGATCTCCCGAATTGTATCTGTTAAGTACAAAGACACTGGAACTTGCTCTGCATCGGACATCTGGTCGAAGCCTTGATCTCTCGGATTGTATCTGTTAAGTCTAAAGACGCTGGAGCTTGCTCCGCGTCGGAAATCCGGTCGAATCCTTGATCTCCCGGATTGTATCAGTTAAGTCCAAAGACTCTGGAGCTTGCTCCGCGTCGGAGATCCGGTCGAAGCCTTAATATCCCGGATTGTATCTGTTAATGTCCAAAGACGCAGGAGCTTGCTCCGCGTCGGACATCCGGTCGAATCCTTGATCTCCCGGATTATATATGTTAATTCCAAAGACGCTGGAGCTTGCTTCGCGTCGGACATCCGGTCGAAGCCTTGATCTCCCGGATTGTATCTGTTAAGGGAAAAGGCGCTTGAGCTTGCTCCGCGTCGGACATCCGGTCGAAGCCTTGATCTCCCGGATTGTATCGATTAAGTCTAAAGACGCTGGAGCTTGCTTTGCGTCGGACATCCGGTCGAAGACTTGATCTACCGGATTGTATCTGTTAAGTCCAAAGACGCTGGAGCTTGTTCCGCGTCGGACATCCGGTCGAAGCCTTGATCTCCCGGATTGTATCGATTAAGTCTAAAGACGCTGGAGCTTGCTTTGCATCGGAAATCCGGTCGAATCCTTGATCTCCCGGATTGTATCAGTTAAGTCCAAAGACTCTGGAGCTTGCTCCGCGTCGGAGATCCGGTCGAAGCCTTAATATCCCGGATTGTATCTGTTAAAGTCCAAAGACGCTGGAGCTTGCTCCGCGTCGGACATCCGGTCGAATCCTTAATCTCCCGGATTATATATGTTAAGTCCAAAGACGCTGGAGCTTGCTTCGCGTCGGACATCCGGTCGAAGCCTTGATCTCCCTGATTGTATCTGTTAAGGGAAAAGACGCTTGAGCTTGCTCCGCGTCGGACATCCGGTCGAAGCCTTGATCTCCCGGATTGTATCTGTTAAGTCCAAAGATGTTGGAGCTTGCTCTGCGTCGGATATCCGGTCGAAGCCTTGATCTCCCGGATTGTATCTGTTAAAGTCCAAAGACGCTGGAGCTTGCTCTGTGTCGGACATCTGGTCGAAGTCTTGATCTCCCGGATTGTATCTGTTAAGTCCAAAGACGCTAGAGCTTACTCCGCGTCGGAAATCCGGTTGAAGCCTTGATCTCCCGGATTGTATCTGTTAAGTCCAAAAGACGTTGGAGCTTACTCCGCGTCGGACATCCGGTCGAAGCCTTGATCTCCCGGATTGTATCTGTTAAGTCCAAAGACGCTGGAACTTTCTCCGCATCGGACATCCGGTCGAAGCCTTGATCTCTCGGATTGTATTTGTTAAGTCTAAAGACGCTGGAGCTTGCTCTGCGTTGGACATCCGGTCGAATCCTTGATCTCCCAGATTGTATCAGTTAAGTCCAAAGACTCTGGAGCTTGCTCCGCGTCGGACATCCGTTCGAAGCCTTGTTCTCCCGGATTGTATCTGTTAAGTCCAAAGACGTTGGAATTTGCTCCGCGTCGGTCATCCGGTCGAAGCCTTGATCTCCCGGATTGTATCGGTTAAGTCTAAAGACGCTTGAGCTTGCTCCGCGTCGGACATCAGGTCGAAGCCTTGATCTTCCGGATTGTATCTGATAAGTGCAAAGACGCTTGAGCTTGCTCCGCGTCGGACATCCGGTCGAAGCCTTGATCTCCCGAATTGTATTTGTTAACTCCAAAGACACTGGAACTTGCTCCGCATCGGACATCTGGTCGAACCCTTGATCTCTCGGATTGTATCTGTTAAGTCTAAAGACGCTGGAGCTTGCTCCGCGTCGGACATCCGGTCGAATCCTTGATCTCCCGGATTGTATCAGTTAAGTCCAAAGACTCTGGAGCTAGCTCCGCGTTGGAGATCCGGTCGAAGCCTTAATATCCCGGATTGTATCATTTAAAGTCCAAAGACGCTGGAGCTTGCTCCGCGTCGGACATCCGGTTGAATCCTTGATCTCCCGGATTATATATGTTAAGTCCAAAGACGCTGGATCTTGCTCTGTGTCGGACATCCGGTCGAAGCCTTGATCTCCCAGATTGTATCTGTTAAGTCCAAAGATGTTGGAGCTTACTCCGCGTCGGACATCCGGTCGAAGCCTTGATCTCCCGGATTGTATATGTTAAGTCCGAAGACGCTGGAGCTTGCTCCGCGTCGGACATCCGGTCGAAGCCTTGTTCTCCCGGATTGTATCGGTTAAGTCCAAAGACGTTGGAATTTGCTCCGCGTCGGACATCCGGTCGAAGCCTTGATCTCCCGGATTGTATCGGTTAAGTCTAAAGACGCTGGAGCTTTCTCCGCGTCGGACATCAGGTCGAATCCTTGATCTTCCGGATTGTATCTGATAAGTGCAAAGACGCTTGAGCTTGCTCCGCGTCGGACATCCGGTCGAAGCCTTGATCTCTCGGATTGTATCTGTTAAGTCCAAAGATGTTGGAGCTTGCTCTGCGTCGGACATCCGCTCGAAGCCTTGATCTCTCGGATTGTATCTGTTAAGTCTAAAGACGCTGGAGTTTGCTCCGAGTCGGACATCCGGTCGAAGCCTTGATCTCCTGGATTGTATCTGTTAAGTCCAAAGACTCTGGAGCTCTCTCCGCGTCGGTCATCCGGTCGAAGCCTTGATCTCCCGGATTGTATCGGTTAAGTCTAAAGACGTTGGAGCTTGCTTTGCGTCGGACATTCGGTCGAAGCCTTGATCTCCCGGATTGTATCTGTTAAGTCCAAAGATGTTGGAGCTTGCTCCGCGTCGGAAATCTGGTCGAAGCCTTGATCTCCCGGATTGTATCTGTTAAGTCCAAAGATGTTGGAGCTTGCTCCGCGTCGGACATCCGGTCGAAGCCTTGATCTCCCGGATTGTATCAGTTAAGTAGAAAGACGCTAGAGCTTGCTCCGCGTCGGACATCCGGTCGAAGCCTTGATCTCCCGAATTGTATCTGTTAAGTCCAAAGACACTGGAACTTGCTCTGCATCGGACATCTGGTCGAAGCCTTGATCTCTCGGATTGTATCTGTTAAGTCTAAAGACGCTGGAGCTTGCTCCGCGTCGGAAATCCGGTCGAATCCTTGATCTCCCGGATTGTATCTGATAAGTGCAAAGACGATTGAGCTTGCTCCGCGTCGGACATCCGGTCGAAGGCTTGATCTCCCGGATTGTATCTGTTAAGTCCAAAGATGTTGGAGCTTGCTCTGCGTCGGACATCCGCTCGAAGCCTTGATCTCCCGGATTGTATCTGTTAAGTCCGAAGACGCTGGAGCTTGCTCCGCGTCGGACATCCGGTCGAAGCCTTGTTCTCCCGGATTGTATCTGTTAAGTCCAAAGACGTTGGAATTTGCTCCGCGTCGGTCATCCGGTCGAAGCCTTGATCTCCCGGATTGTATCGATTAAGTCTAAAGACGCTGGAGCTTGCTTTGCGTCGGAAATCCGGTCGAATCCTTGACCTCCCGGATTGTATCAGTTAAGTCCAAAGACTCTGGAGCTTGCTCCGCGTCGGAGATCCGGTCGAAGCCTTAATATCCCGGATTGTATTTTTTAAAGTCCAAAGACGCTGGAGCTTGCTCCGCGTCGGACATCCGGTCGAATCCTTGATCTCCCGGATTATATATGTTAAGTCCAAAGACGCTGGAGCTTGCTTCGCGTCGGACATCCGGTCGAAGCCTTGATCTCCCGGATTGTATCTGTTAAGGGAAAAGACGCTTGAGCTTGCTCCGCATCGGACATCCGGTCGAAGCCTTGATCTCCCGGATTGTATCTGTTAAGTCCAAAGATGTTGGAGCTTGCTCTGCGTCGGATATCCGGTCGAAGCCTTGATCTCCCGGATTGTATCTGTTAAAGTCCAAAGACGCTGGAGCTTGCTCTGTGTCGGACATCCGGTCGAATCCTTGATCTCCCGGATTGTATCAGTTAAGTCCAAAGACTCTAGAGCTTGCTCCGCGTCGGAGATCCGGTCGAAGCCTTAATATCCCGGATTGTATCTGTTAATGTCCAAAGACGCAGGAGCTTGCTCCGCGTCGGACATCCGGTCGAATCCTTGATCTCCCGGATTGTATCTGTTAAGTCCAAAGACGCTAGAGCTTACTCCGCGTCGGAAATCCGGTCGAAGCCTTGATCTCCCGGATTGTATCTGTTAAGTCCAAAAGACGATGGAGCTTACTCCGCGTCGGACATCCGGTCGAAGCCTTGATCTCCCGGATTGTATCTGTTAAGTCCAAAGACGCTGGAACTTTCTCCGCATCGGACATCCGGTCGAAGCCTTGATCTCTCGGATTGTATCTGTTAAGTCTAAAGACGCTGGAGCTTGCTCTGCGTTGGACATCCGGTCGAATCCTTGATCTCCCAGATTGTATCAGTTAAGTCCAAAGACTCTGGAGCTTGCTCCGCGTCGGACATCCGGTCGAAGCCTTGTTCTCCCGGATTGTATCGGTTAAGTCCAAAGACGTTGGAATTTGCTCCGCATCGGACATCCGGTCGAAGCCTTGATCTCCCGGATTGTATCGGTTAAGTCTAAAGACGCTGGAGCTTGCTCCGCGTCGGACATCAGGTCGAATCCTTGATCTTCCGGATTGTATCTGATAAGTGCAAAGACGCTTGAGCTTGCTCCGCGTCGGACATCCGGTCGAAGCCTTGATCTCTCGGATTGTATCTGTTAAGTCCAAAGATGTTGGAGCTTGCTCTGCGTCGGACATCAGCTCGAAGCCTTGATCTCTCGGATTGTATCTGTTAAGTCTAAAGACGCTGGAGTTTGCTCCGAGTCGGACATCCGGTCGAAGCCTTGATCTTCTGGATTGTATCTGTTAAGTCCAAAGACTCTGGAGCTTGCTCCGCGTCGGTCATCCGGTCGAAGCCTTGATCTCCCGGATTGTATCGGTTAAGTCTAAAGACGCTGGAGCTTGCTTTGCGTCGGACATTCGGTCGAAGCCTTGATCTCCCGGATTGTATCTGTTAAGTCCAAAGATGTTGGTTTTTGCTCCGCGTCGGACATCCGGTCGAAGCCTTGATCTCCCGGATTGTATCTGTTAAGTAGAAAGACGCTAGAGCTTGCTCCGCGTCGGACATCTGGTCGAAGCCTTGATCTCCCGAATTGTATCTGTTAAGTACAAAGACACTGGAACTTGCTCTGCATCGGACATCTGGTCGAAGCCTTGATCTCTCGGATTGTATCTGTTAAGTCTAAAGACGCTGGAGCTTGCTCCGCGTCGGAAATCCGGTCGAATCCTTGATCTCCCGGATTGTATCAGTTAAGTCCAAAGACTCTGGAGCTTGCTCCGCGTCGGAGATCCGGTCGAAGCCTTAATATCCCGGATTGTATCTGTTAATGTCCAAAGACGCAGGAGCTTGCTCCACGTCGGACATCCGGTCGAATCCTTGATCTCCCGGATTATATATGTTAATTCCAAAGACGCTGGAGCTTGCTTCGCGTCGGACATCCGGTCGAAGCCTTGATCTCCCGGATTGTATCTGTTAAGGGAAAAGGCGCTTGAGCTTGCTCCGCGTCGGACATCCGGTCGAAGCCTTGATCTCCCGGATTGTATCGATTAAGTCTAAAGACGCTGGAGCTTGCTTTGCGTCGGACATCCGGTCGAAGACTTGATCTACCGGATTGTATCTGTTAAGTCCAAAGACGCTGGAGCTTGTTCCGCGTCGGACATCCGGTCGAAGCCTTGATCTCCCGGATTGTATCGATTAAGTCTAAAGACGCTGGAGCTTGCTTTGCGTCGGAAATCCGGTCGAATCCTTGATCTCCCGGATTGTATCAGTTAAGTCCAAAGACTCTGGAGCTTGCTCCGCGTCGGAGATCCGGTCGAAGCCTTAATATCCCGGATTGTATCTGTTAAAGTCCAAAGACGCTGGAGCTTGCTCCGCGTCGGACATCCGGTCGAATCCTTAATCTCCCGGATTATATATGTTAAGTCCAAAGACGCTGGAGCTTGCTTCGCGTCGGACATCCGGTCGAAGCCTTGATCTCCCGGATTGTATCTGTTAAGGGAAAAGACGCTTGAGCTTGCTCCGCGTCGGACATCCGGTCGAAGCCTTGATCTCCCGGATTGTATCTGTTAAGTCCAAAGATGTTGGAGCTTGCTCTGCGTCGGATATCCGGTCGAAGCCTTGATCTCCCGGATTGTATCTGTTAAAGTCCAAAGACGCTGGAGCTTGCTCTGTGTCGGACATCTGGTCGAAGTCTTGATCTCCCGGATTGTATCTGTTAAGTCCAAAGACGCTAGAGCTTACTCCGCGTCGGAAATCCGGTTGAAGCCTTGATCTCCCGGATTGTATCTGTTAAGTCCAAAAGACGTTGGAGCTTACTCCGCGTCGGACATCCGGTCGAAGCCTTGATCTCCCGGATTGTATCTGTTAAGTCCAAAGACGCTGGAACTTTCTCCGCATCGGACATCCGGTCGAAGCCTTGATCTCTCGGATTGTATCTGTTAAGTCTAAAGACGCTGGAGCTTGCTCTGCGTTGGACATCCGGTCGAATCCTTGATCTCCCAGATTGTATCAGTTAAGTCCAAAGACTCTGGAGCTTGCTCCGCGTCGGACATCCGTTCGAAGCCTTGTTCTCCCGGATTGTATCTGTTAAGTCCAAAGACGTTGGAATTTGCTCCGCGTCGGTCATCCGGTCGAAGCCTTGATCTCCCGGATTGTATCGGTTAAGTCTAAAGACGCTTGAGCTTGCTCCGCGTCGGACATCAGGTCGAAGCCTTGATCTTCCGGATTGTATCTGATAAGTGCAAAGACGCTTGAGCTTGCTCCGCGTCGGACATCCGGTCGAAGCCTTGATCTCCCGAATTGTATTTGTTAACTCCAAAGACACTGGAACTTGCTCCGCATCGGACATCTGGTCGAACCCTTGATCTCTCGGATTGTATCTGTTAAGTCTAAAGACGCTGGAGCTTGCTCCGCGTCGGACATCCGGTCGAATCCTTGATCTCCCGGATTGTATCAGTTAAGTCCAAAGACTCTGGAGCTAGCTCCGCGTTGGAGATCCGGTCGAAGCCTTAATATCCCGGATTGTATCATTTAAAGTCCAAAGACGCTGGAGCTTGCTCCGCGTCGGACATCCGGTTGAATCCTTGATCTCCCGGATTATATATGTTAAGTCCAAAGACGCTGGATCTTGCTCTGTGTCGGACATCCGGTCGAAGCCTTGATCTCCCAGATTGTATCTGTTAAGTCCAAAGATGTTGGAGCTTACTCCGCGTCGGACATCCGGTCGAAGCCTTGATCTCCCGGATTGTATATGTTAAGTCCGAAGACGCTGGAGCTTGCTCCGCGTCGGACATCCGGTCGAAGCCTTGTTCTCCCGGATTGTATCGGTTAAGTCCAAAGACGTTGGAATTTGCTCCGCGTCGGACATCCGGTCGAAGCCTTGATCTCCCGGATTGTATCGGTTAAGTCTAAAGACGCTGGAGCTTTCTCCGCGTCGGACATCAGGTCGAATCCTTGATCTTCCGGATTGTATCTGATAAGTGCAAAGACGCTTGAGCTTGCTCCGCGTCGGACATCCGGTCGAAGCCTTGATCTCTCGGATTGTATCTGTTAAGTCCAAAGATGTTGGAGCTTGCTCTGCGTCGGACATCCGCTCGAAGCCTTGATCTCTCGGATTGTATCTGTTAAGTCTAAAGACGCTGGAGTTTGCTCCGAGTCGGACATCCGGTCGAAGCCTTGATCTCCTGGATTGTATCTGTTAAGTCCAAAGACTCTGGAGCTCTCTCCGCGTCGGTCATCCGGTCGAAGCCTTGATCTCCCGGATTGTATCGGTTAAGTCTAAAGACGTTGGAGCTTGCTTTGCGTCGGACATTCGGTCGAAGCCTTGATCTCCCGGATTGTATCTGTTAAGTCCAAAGATGTTGGAGCTTGCTCCGCGTCGGAAATCCGGTCGAAGCCTTGATCTCCCGGATTGTATCTGTTAAGTCCAAAGATGTTGGAGCTTGCTCCGCGTCGGACATCCGGTCGAAGCCTTGATCTCCCGGATTGTATCAGTTAAGTAGAAAGACGCTAGAGCTTGCTCCGCGTCGGACATCCGGTCGAAGCCTTGATCTCCCGAATTGTATCTGTTAAGTCCAAAGACACTGGAACTTGCTCTGCATCGGACATCTGGTCGAAGCCTTGATCTCTCGGATTGTATCTGTTAAGTCTAAAGACGCTGGAGCTTGCTCCGCGTCGGAAATCCGGTCGAATCCTTGATCTCCCGGATTGTATCTGATAAGTGCAAAGACGATTGAGCTTGCTCCGCGTCGGACATCCGGTCGAAGGCTTGATCTCCCGGATTGTATCTGTTAAGTCCAAAGATGTTGGAGCTTGCTCTGCGTCGGACATCCGCTCGAAGCCTTGATCTCCCGGATTGTATCTGTTAAGTCCGAAGACGCTGGAGCTTGCTCCGCGTCGGACATCCGGTCGAAGCCTTGTTCTCCCGGATTGTATCTGTTAAGTCCAAAGACGTTGGAATTTGCTCCGCGTCGGTCATCCGGTCGAAGCCTTGATCTCCCGGATTGTATCGATTAAGTCTAAAGACGCTGGAGCTTGCTTTGCGTCGGAAATCCGGTCGAATCCTTGACCTCCCGGATTGTATCAGTTAAGTCCAAAGACTCTGGAGCTTGCTCCGCGTCGGAGATCCGGTCGAAGCCTTAATATCCCGGATTGTATTTTTTAAAGTCCAAAGACGCTGGAGCTTGCTCCGCGTCGGACATCCGGTCGAATCCTTGATCTCCCGGATTATATATGTTAAGTCCAAAGACGCTGGAGCTTGCTTCGCGTCGGACATCCGGTCGAAGCCTTGATCTCCCGGATTGTATCTGTTAAGGGAAAAGACGCTTGAGCTTGCTCCGCATCGGACATCCGGTCGAAGCCTTGATCTCCCGGATTGTATCTGTTAAGTCCAAAGATGTTGGAGCTTGCTCTGCGTCGGATATCCGGTCGAAGCCTTGATCTCCCGGATTGTATCTGTTAAAGTCCAAAGACGCTGGAGCTTGCTCTGTGTCGGACATCCGGTCGAAGTCTTGATCTCCCGGATTGTATCTGTTAAGTCCAAAGACGCTAGAGCTTACTCCGCGTCGGAAATCCGGTCGAAGCCTTGTTCTCCCGGATTGTATCTGTTAAGTCCAAAGACGTTGGAATTTGCTCCGCGTCGGTCATCCGGTCGAAGCCTTGATCTCCCGGATTGTATCGGTTAAGTCTAAAGACGCTGGAGCTTGCTCCGCGTCGGACATCAGGTCGAAGCCTTGATCTTCCGGATTGTATCTGATAAGTGCAAAGACGCTTGAGCTTGCTCCGCGTCGGACATCCGGTCGAAGCCTTGATCTCCCGAATTGTATCTGTTAACTCCAAAGACACTGGAACTTGCTCCGCATCGGACATCTGGTCGAACCCTTGATCTCTCGGATTGTATCTGTTAAGTCTAAAGACGCTGGAGCTTGCTCCGCGTCGGACATCCGGTCGAATCCTTGATCTCCCGGATTGTATCAGTTAAGTCCAAAGACTCTGGAGCTTGCTCCGCGTTGGAGATCCGGTCGAAGCCTTTATATCCCGGATTGTATCATTTAAAGTCCAAAGACGCTGGAGCTTGCTCCGCGTCGGACATCCGGTCGAATCCTTGATCTCCCGGATTATATATGTTAAGTCCAAAGACGCTGGATCTTGCTCTGTGTCGGACATCCGGTCGAAGCCTTGATCTCCCAGATTGTATTTGTTAAGTCCAAAGATGTTGGAGCTTACTCCGCGTCGGACATCCGGTCGAAGCCTTGATCTCCCGGATTGTATATGTTAAGTCCGAAGACGCTGGAGCTTGCTCCGCGTCGGACATCCGGTCGAAGCCTTGTTCTCCCGGATTGTATCGGTTAAGTCCAAAGACGTTGGAAGTTGCTCCGCGTTGGACATCCGGTCGAAGCCTTGATCTCCCGGAATGTATCGGTTAAGTCTAAAGACGCTGGAGCTTGCTCCGCGTCGGACATCAGGTCGAATCCTTGATCTTCCGGATTGTATGTGATAAGTGCAAAGACGCTTGAGCTTGCTCCGCGTCGGACATCCGGTTGAAGCCTTGATCTCTCGGATTGTATCTGTTAAGTCCAAAGATGTTGGAGCTTGCTCTGCCTCGGACATCCGCTCGAAGCCTTGATCTCTCGGATTGTATCTGTTAAGTCTAAAGACGCTGGAGTTTGCTCCGAGTCGGACATCCGGTCGAAGCCTTGATCTCCTGGATTGTATCTGTTAAGTCCAAAGACGCTGGAGGTTGCTCCACGTCGGACATCCGGTCGAATCTTTGATCTCCCGGATTATATATGTTAAGTCCAAAGACGCTGGATCTTGCTCTGTGTCGGACATCCGGTCGAAGCCTTGATCTCCCAGATTGTATCTGTTAAGTCCAAAGACGCTGGAGCTTACTCCGCGTCGGACATCCGGTCGAAGCCTTGGTCTCCCGGATTGTATCTCTTAAGTCCGAAGACGCTGGAACTTTCTCCGCATCGGACATCCGGTCGAAGCCTTGATCTCTCGGATTGTATCTGTTAAGTCTAAAGACGCTGGAGCTTGCTCCACGTCGGACATCCGGTCGAATCCTTGATCTCCCAGATTGTATCAGTTAAGTCCAAAGACTCTGGAGCTTGCTCCGCGTCGGAGATCCGGTCGAAGCCTTAATATCCCGGATTGTATCTGTTAAAGTCCAAAGACGCTAGAGCTTGCTCCGCGTCGGACATCCGGTCGAATCCTTGATCTCCCGGATTATATATGTTAAGTCCAAAGACGCTGGATCTTACTCTGTGTCGGACATCCGGTCGAAGCCTTGATCTAACAGATTGTATCTGTTAAGTCCAAAGACGCTGGAGCTTACTCCGCATCGGACATCCGGTCGAAGCCTTGATCTCCCGGATCGTATCTATTAAGTGTAAAGACGCTGGAGCTTGCTTCGCGTCGGACATCCGGTCGAAGCCTTGATCTCCCGAATTGTATCTGTTAAGGGCAAAGACGCTTGAGCTTGCTCCGCGTCGGACATCCGGTCGAAGCCTTGATCTCCCAGATTGTATCTGTTAAATCCAAAGATGTTGGAGCTTGCTCTGCGTCGGATATCCGGTCGATGGCTTGATCTCCCGGATTGTATCTGTTAAAGTCCAAAGACGCTGGAGCTTGCTCTGTGTCGGACATCCGGTCGAAGTCTTGATCCCCCAGATTGTATCTGTTAAGTCCAAAGACGCTAGAGCTTACTCCACGTCGGACATCCGGTCGAAGCCTTGATCTCCCGGATTGTATCTGTTAAGTCCAAAAGACGCTGGAGCTTACTCCGCGTCGGACATCCGGTCGAAGCCTTGATCTCCCGAATTGTATCTGTTAACTCCAAAGACACTGGAACTTGCTCCGCATCGGACATCTGGTCGAAGCCTTGATCTCTCGGATTGTATCTGTTAAGTCTAAAGACTCTGGAGCTTGCTCCGCGTCGGACATCCGGTCGAATCCTTGATCTCCCGGATTGTATCAGTTAAGTCCAAAGACTCTGGAGCTTGCTCCGCGTCGGAGATCCGGTCGAAGCCTTAATATCCCGGATTGTATCTGTTAAAGTCCAAAGATGCTGGAGCTTGCTCCGCGTCGGACATCCGGTCGAATTCTTGATCTCCCAGATTGTATCTGATAAGTGCAAAGACGATTGAGCTTGCTCCGCGTCGGACATCCGGTCGAAGGCTTGATCTCCCGGATTGTATCTGTTAAGTCCAAAGATGTTGGAGCTTGCTCTGCGTCGGACATCCGCTCGAAGCCTTGATCTCCCGGATTGTATCTGTTAAGTCCGAAGACGCTGGAGCTTGCTCCGCGTCGGACATCCGGTCGAAGCCTTGTTCTCCCGGATTGTATCTGTTAAGTCCAAAGACGTTGGAATTTGCTCCGCGTCGGTCATCCGGTCGAAGCCTTGATCTCCCGGATTGTATCGGTTAAGTCTAAAGACGCTGGAGCTTGCTCCGCATCGGACATCAGGTCGAAGCCTTGATCTTCCGGATTGTATCTGATAAGTGCAAAGACGCTTGAGCTTGCTCCGCGTCGAACATCCGGTCGAAGCCTTGATCTCCCGGATTGTATCTGTTAAGGGAAAAGACGCTTGAGCTTGCTCCGCGTCGGACATCCGGTCGAAGCCTTGATCTCCCGAATTGTATCTGTTAAGTCCAAAGATGTTGGAGCTTGCTCTGCGTCGGATATCCGGTCGAAGCCTTCATCTCCCGGATTGTATCTGTTAAAGTCCAAAGACGCTGGAGCTTGCTCTGTGTCGGACATCCGGTCGAAGTCTTGATCTCCCGAATTGTATCTGTTAAGTCCAAAGACACTGGAACTTTTTCCGCATCGGACACCCGGTCGAAGCCTTGATCTCCCGGATTGTATCTGTTAAGTCCAAAGACACTGGAACTTTTTCCGCATCGGACACCCGGTCGAAGCCTTGATCTCTCGGATTGTATCTGTTAAGTCCAAAGACGCTGGATCTTGCTCTGTGTCGGACATCCGGTCGAAGCCTTGATCTCCCAGATTGTATCTGTTAAGTCCAAAGATGTTGGAGCTTACTCCGCGTCGGACATCCGGTCGAAGCCTTGATCTCCCGGATTGTATATGTTAAGTCTGAAGACGCTGGAGCTTGCTCCGCGTCGGACATCCGGTCGAAGCCTTGTTCTCCCGGATTGTATCGGTTAAGTCCAAAGACGTTGGAAGTTGCTCCGCGTCGGACATCCGGTCCAAGCCTTGATCTCCCGGAATGTATCGGTTAAGTCTAAAGACGCTGGAGCTTGCTCCGCGTCGGACATCAGGTCGAATCCTTGATCTTCCGGATTGTATCTGATAAGTGCAAAGACGCTTGAGCTTGCTCCGCGTCGGACATCCGGTTGAAGCCTTGATCTCTCGAATTGTATCTGTTAAGTCCAAAGATGTTGGAGCTTGCTCTGCCTCGGACATCCGCTCGAAGCCTTGATCTCTCGGATTGTATCTGTTAAGTCTAAAGACGCTGGAGTTTGCTCCGAGTCGGACATCCGGTCGAAGCCTTGATCTCCTGGATTGTATCTGTTAAGTCCAGAGACGCTGGAGGTTGCTCCACGTCGGACATCCGGTCGAATCTTTGATCTCCCGGATTATATATGTTAAGTCCAAAGACGCTGGATCTTGCTCTGTGTCGGACATCCGGTCGAAGCCTTGATCTCCCAGATTGTATCTGTTAAGTCCAAAGACGCTGGATCTTACTCCGTGTCGGACATCTGGTCGAAGCCTTGGTCTCCCGGATTATATCTCTTAAGTCCGAAGACGCTGGAACTTTCTCCGCATCGGACATCCGGTCGAAGCCTTGATCTCTCGGATTGTATCTGTTAAGTCTAAAGACGCTGGAGCTTGCTCCACGTCGGACATCCGGTCGAATCCTTGATCTCCCAGATTGTATCAGTTAAGTCCAAAGACTCTGGAGCTTGCTCCGCGTCGGAGATCCGGTCGAAGCCTTAATATCCCGGATTGTATCTGTTAAAGTCCAAAGACGCTGGAGCTTGCTCCGCGTCGGACATCCGGTCGAATCCTTGATCTCCCGGATTATATATGTTAAGTCCAAAGACGCTGGATCTTACTCTGTGTCGGACATCCGGTCGAAGCCTTGATCTAACAGATTGTATCTGTTAAGTCCAAAGACGCTGGAGCTTACTCCGCGTCGGACATCCGGTCGAAGCCTTGATCTCCCGGATCGTATCTGTTAAGTGTAAAGACGCTGGAGCTTGCTTCGCGTCGGACATCCGGTCGAAGCCTTGATCTCCCGAATTGTATCTGTTAAGGGCAGAGACGCTTGAGCTTGCTCCGCGTCGGACATTCGGTCGAAGCCTTGATCTCCCAGATTGTATCTGTTAAATCCAAAGATGTTGGAGCTTGCTCTGCGTCGGATATCCGGTCGATGGCTTGATCTCCCGGATTGTATCTGTTAAAGTCCAAAGACGCTGGAGCTTGCTCTGTGTCGGACATCCGGTCGAAGTCCTGATCCCCCAGATTGTATCTGTTAAGTGCAAAGACGCTAGAGCTTACTCCACGTCGGACATCCGGTCGAAGCCTTGTTCTCCCGGATTGTATCTGTTAAGTCCAAAAGACGCTGGAGCTTACTCCGCGTCGGACATCCGGTCGAAGCCTTGATCTCCCGAATTGTATCTGTTAACTCCAAAGACACTGGAACTTGCTCCGCATCGGACATCTGGTCGAAGCCTTGATCTCTCGGATTGTATCTGTTAAGTCTAAAGACTCTGGAGCTTGCTCCGCGTCGGACATCCGGTCGAATCCTTGATCTCCCGGATTGTATCAGTTAAGTCCAAAGACTCTGGAGCTTGCTCCGCGTCGGAGATCCGGTCGAAGCCTTAATATCCCGGATTGTATCTGTTAAAGTCCAAAGATGCTGGAGCTTGCTCCGCGTCGGACATCCGGTCGAATTCTTGATCTCCCAGATTGTATCTGATAAGTGCAAAGACGATTGAGCTTGCTCCGCGTCGGACATCCGGTCGAAGGCTTGATCTCCCGGATTGTATCTGTTAAGTCCAAAGATGTTGGAGCTTGCTCTGCGTCGGACATCCGCTCGAAGCCTTGATCTCCCGGATTGTATCTGTTAAGTCCGAAGACGCTGGAGCTTGCTCCGCGTCGGACATCCGGTCGAAGCCTTGTTCTCCCGGATTGTATCTGTTAAGTCCAAAGACGTTGGAATTTGCTCCGCGTCGGTCATCCGGTCGAAGCCTTGATCTCTCGGATTGTATCTGTTAAGTCTAAAGACGCTGGAGCTTGCTCCGCGTCGGAAATCCGGTCGAATCCTTGATCTCCCGGATTGAATCAGTTAAGTCCAAAGACTCTGGAGCTTGCTCCGCGTCGGAGATCCGGTCGAAGCCTTAATATCCCGGATTGTATCTGTTAATGTCCAAAGACGCAGGAGCTTGCTCCGCGTCGGACATCCGGTCGAATCCTTGATCTCCCGGATTACATATGTTAATTCCAAAGACGCTGGAGCTTGCTTCGCGTCGGACATCCGGTCGAAGCCTTGATCTCCCGGATTGTATCTGTTAAGGGAAAAGGCGCTTGAGCTTGCTCCGCGTCGGACATCCGGTCGAAGCCTTGATCTCCCGGATTGTATCGATTAAGTCTAAAGACGCTGGAGCTTGCTTTGCGTCGGACATCCGGTCGAAGCCTTGATCTACCGGATTGTATCTGTTAAGTCCAAAGACGCTGGAGCTTGTTCCGCGTCGGACATCCGGTCGAAGCCTTGATCTCCCGGATTGTATCGATTAAGTCTAAAGACGCTGGAGCTTGCTTTGCGTCGGAAATCCGGTCGAATCCTTGATCTCCCGGATTGTATCAGTTAAGTCCAAAGACTCTGGAGCTTGCTCCGCGTCGGAGATCCGGTCGAAGCCTTAATATCCCGGATTGTATCTGTTAAAGTCCAAAGACGCTAGAGCTTGCTCCACGTCGGACATCCGGTCGAATCCTTGATCTCCCGGATTATATATGTTAATTCCAAAGACGCTGGAGCTTGCTTCGCGTCGGACATCCGGTCGAAGCCTTGATCTCCCGGATTGTATTTGTTAAGGGAAAAGACGCTTGAGCTTGCTCCGCGTCGGACATCCGGTCGAAGCCTTGATCTCCCGAATTGTATCTGTTAAGTCCAAAGATGTTGGAGCTTGCTCCGCATCGGACATCTGGTCGAACCCTTGATCTCTCGGATTGTATCTGTTAAGTCTAAAGACGCTGGAGCTTGCTCCGCGTCGGACATCCGGTCGAATCCTTGATCTCCCGGATTGTATCAGTTAAGTCCAAAGACTCTGGAGCTTGCTCCGCGTTGGAGATCCGGTCGAAGCCTTTATATCCCGGATTGTATCATTTAAAGTCCAAAGACGCTGGAGCTTGCTCCGCGTCGGACATCCGGTCGAATTCTTGATCTCCCAGATTGTATCTGATAAGTGCAAAGACGATTGAGCTTGCTCCGCGTCGGACATCCGGTCGAAGGCTTGATCTCCCGGATTGTATCTGTTAAGTCCAAAGATGTTGGAGCTTGCTCTGCGTCGGACATCCGCTCGAAGCCTTGATCTCCCGGATTGTATCTGTTAAGTCCGAAGACGCTGGAGCTTGCTCCGCGTCGGACATCCGGTCGAAGCCTTGTTCTCCCGGATTGTATCTGTTAAGTCCAAAGACGTTGGAATTTGCTCCGCGTCGGTCATCCGGTCGAAGCCTTGATCTCTCGGATTGTATCTGTTAAGTCTAAAGACGCTGGAGCTTGCTCCGCGTCGGAAATCCGGTCGAATCCTTGATCTCCCGGATTGAATCAGTTAAGTCCAAAGACTCTGGAGCTTGCTCCGCGTCGGAGATCCGGTCGAAGCCTTAATATCCCGGATTGTATCTGTTAATGTCCAAAGACGCAGGAGCTTGCTCCGCGTCGGACATCCGGTCGAATCCTTGATCTCCCGGATTACATATGTTAATTCCAAAGACGCTGGAGCTTGCTTCGCGTCGGACATCCGGTCGAAGCCTTGATCTCCCGGATTGTATCTGTTAAGGGAAAAGGCGCTTGAGCTTGCTCCGCGTCGGACATCCGGTCGAAGCCTTGATCTCCCGGATTGTATCGATTAAGTCTAAAGACGCTGGAGCTTGCTTTGCGTCGGACATCCGGTCGAAGCCTTGATCTACCGGATTGTATCTGTTAAGTCCAAAGACGCTGGAGCTTGTTCCGCGTCGGACATCCGGTCGAAGCCTTGATCTCCCGGATTGTATCGATTAAGTCTAAAGACGCTGGAGCTTGCTTTGCGTCGGAAATCCGGTCGAATCCTTGATCTCCCGGATTGTATCAGTTAAGTCCAAAGACTCTGGAGCTTGCTCCGCGTCGGAGATCCGGTCGAAGCCTTAATATCCCGGATTGTATCTGTTAAAGTCCAAAGACGCTAGAGCTTGCTCCACGTCGGACATCCGGTCGAATCCTTGATCTCCCGGATTATATATGTTAATTCCAAAGACGCTGGAGCTTGCTTCGCGTCGGACATCCGGTCGAAGCCTTGATCTCCCGGATTGTATTTGTTAAGGGAAAAGACGCTTGAGCTTGCTCCGCGTCGGACATCCGGTCGAAGCCTTGATCTCCCGAATTGTATCTGTTAAGTCCAAAGATGTTGGAGCTTGCTCCGCATCGGACATCTGGTCGAACCCTTGATCTCTCGGATTGTATCTGTTAAGTCTAAAGACGCTGGAGCTTGCTCCGCGTCGGACATCCGGTCGAATCCTTGATCTCCCGGATTGTATCAGTTAAGTCCAAAGACTCTGGAGCTTGCTCCGCGTTGGAGATCCGGTCGAAGCCTTTATATCCCGGATTGTATCATTTAAAGTCCAAAGACGCTGGAGCTTGCTCCGCGTCGGACATCCGGTCGAATCCTTGATCTCCCAGATTATATATGTTAAGTCCAAAGACGCTGGATCTTGCTCTGTGTCGGACATCCGGTCGAAGCCTTGATCTCCCGGATTGTATCTGTTAAATTCAAAATACGATGGAGCTTACTCCGCGTCGGACATCCGGTCGAAGCCTTGATCTCCCGGATTGTATCTGTTAAGTCCAAAGACGCTGGAACTTTCTCCGCATCGGACATCCGGTCGAAACCTTGATCTCCCGGATTGTATCTGTTAAGTCCAAAGATGTTGGAGCTTACTCCGCGTCGGACATCCGGTCGAATCCTTGATCTCCCAGATTGTATCAGTTAAGTCCAAAGACTCTGGAGCTTGCTCCGCGTCGGACATCCGGTCGAAGCCTTGTTCTCCCGGATTGTATCGGTTAAGTCCAAAGACGTTGGAATTTGCTCCGCGTCGGACATCCGGTCGAAGCCTTGATCTCCCGGATTGTATCGGTTAAGTCTAAAGACGCTGGAGCTTGCTCCGCGTCGGACATCAGGTCGAATCCTTGATCTTCCGGATTGTATCTGATAAGTGCAAAGACGCTTGAGCTTGCTCCGCGTCAGACATCCGGTCGAAGCCTTGATCTCTCGATTTGTATCTGTTAAGTCCAAAGATGTTGGAGCTTGCTCTGCGTCGGACATCCGCTCGAAGCCTTGATCTCTCGGATTGTATCTGTTAAGTCTAAAGACGCTGGAGTTTTCTCCGTGTCGGACATCCGGTCGAAGCCTTGATCTCCTGGATTGTATCTGTTAAGTCCAAAGACTCTGGAGCTTGCTCCGCGTCGGTCATCCGGTCGAAGCCTTGATCTCCCGGATTATATATGTTAAGTCCAAAGACGCTGGATCTTGCTCTGTGTCGGACATCCGGTCGAAGCCTTGATCTCCCAGATTGTATCTGTTAAGTCCAAAGACGCTGGAGCTTACTCCGCGTCGGACATCCGGTCGAAGCCTTGGTCTCCCGGATTGTATCTCTTAAGTCCGAAGACGCTGGAACTTTCTCCGCATCGGACATCCGGTCGAAGCCTTGATCTCTCGGATTGTATCTGTTAAGTCTAAAGACGCTGGAGCTTGCTCCACGTCGGACATCCGGTCGAATCCTTGATCTCCCAGATTGTATCAGTTAAGTCCAAAGACTCTGGAGCTTGCTCCGCGTCGGAGATCCGGTCGAAGCCTTAATATCCCGGATTGTATCTGTTAAAGTCCAAAGACGCTGGAGCTTGCTCCGCGTCGGACATCCGGTCGAATCCTTGATCTCCCGGATTATATATGTTAAGTCCAAAGACGCTGGATCTTACTCTGTGTCGGACATCCGGTCGAAGCCTTGATCTAACAGATTGTATCTGTTAAGTCCAAAGACGCTGGAGCTTACTCCGCATCGGACATCCGGTCGAAGCCTTGATCTCCCGGATCGTATCTATTAAGTGTAAGGACGCTGGAGCTTGCTTCGCGTCGGACATCCGGTCGAAGCCTTGATCTCCCGAATTGTATCTGTTAAGGGCAAAGACGCTTGAGCTTGCTCCGCGTCGGACATCCGGTCGAAGCCTTGATCTCCCAAATTGTATCTGTTAAATCCAAAGATGTTGGAGCTTGCTCTGCGTCGGATATCCGGTCGATGGCTTGATCTCCCGGATTGTATCTGTTAAAGTCCAAAGACGCTGGAGCTTGCTCTGTGTCGGACATCCGGTCGAAGTCTTGATCCCCCAGATTGTATCTGTTAAGTCCAAAGACGCTAGAGCTTACTCCACGTCGGACATCCGGTCGAAGCATTGATCTCCCGGATTGTATCTGTTAAGTCCAAAAGACGCTGGAGCTTACTCCGCGTCGGACATCTGGTCGAAGCCTTGATCTCCCGAATTGTATCTATTAACTCCAAAGACACTGGAACTTGCTCCGCATCGGACATCTGGTCGAAGCCTTGATCTCCCGGATTGTATCAGTTAAGTCCAAAGACTCTGGAGCTTGCTCCGCGTCGGAGATCCGGTCGAAGCCTTAATATCCCGGATTGTATCTGTTAAAGTCCAAAGATGCTGGAGCTTGCTCCGCGTCGGACATCCGGTCGAATTCTTGATCTCCCAGATTGTATCTGATAAGTGCAAAGACGATTGAGCTTGCTCCGCGTCGGACATCCGGTCGAAGGCTTGATCTCCCGGATTGTATCTGTTAAGTCCAAAAGACGTTGGAGCTTACTCCGCGTCGGACATCCGGTCGAAGCCTTGATCTCCCGGATTGTATCTGTTAAGTCCAAAGACGCTGGAACTTTCTCCACATCGGACATCCGGTCGAAGCCTTGATCTCTCGGATTGTATCTGTTAAGTCTAAAGACGCTGGAGCTTGCTCTGCGTTGGACATCCGGTCGAATCCTTGATCTCCCAGATTGTATCAGTTAAGTCCAAAGACTCTGGAGCTTGCTCCGCGTCGGACATCCGGTCGAAGCCTTGTTCTCCCGGATTGTATCTGTTAAGTCCAAAGACGTTGGAATTTGCTCCGCGTCGGTCATCCGGTCGAAGCCTTGATCTCCCGGATTGTATCTGATAAGTGCAAAGACGATTGAGCTTGCTCCGCATCGGACATCTGGTCGAAGCCTTGATCTCTCGGATTGTATCTGTTAAGTCTAAAGACTCTGGAGCTTGCTCCGCATCGGACATCCGGTCGAATCCTTGATCTCCCGGATTGTATCAGTTAAGTCCAAAGACTCTGGAGCTTGCTCCGCGTCGGAGATCCGGTCGAAGCCTTAATATCCCGGATTGTATCTGTTAAAGTCCAAAGACGCTGGAGCTTGCTCTGTGTCGGACATCTGGTCGAAGTCTTGATCTCCCGGATTGTATCTGTTAAGTCCAAAGACGCTAGAGCTTACTCCGCGTCGGAAATCCGGTTGAAGCCTTGATCTCCCGGATTGTATCTGTTAAGTCCAAAAGACGTTGGAGCTTACTCCGCGTCGGACATCCGGTCGAAGCCTTGATCTCCCGGATTGTATCTGTTAAGTCCAAAGACGCTGGAACTTTCTCCGCATCGGACATCCGGTCGAAGCCTTGATCTCTCGGATTGTATCTGTTAAGTCTAAAGACGCTGGAGCTTGCTCTGCGTTGGACATCCGGTCGAATCCTTGATCTCCCAGATTGTATCAGTTAAGTCCAAAGACTCTGGAGCTTGCTCCGCGTCGGACATCCGGTCGAAGCCTTGTTCTCCCGGATTGTATCTGTTAAGTCCAAAGACGTTGGAATTTGCTCCGCGTCGGTCATCCGGTCGAAGCCTTGATCTCCCGGATTGTATCGGTTAAGTCTAAAGACGCTTGATCTTGCTCCGCGTCGGACATCAGGTCGAAGCCTTGATCTTCCGGATTGTATCTGATAAGTGCAAAGGCGCTTGAGCTTGCTCCGCGTCGGACATCCGGTCGAAGCCTTGATCTCCCGAATTGTATCTGTTAACTCCAAAGACACTAGAACTTGCTCCGCATCGGACATCTGGTCGAACCCTTGATCTCTCGGATTGTATCTGTTAAGTCTAAAGACGCTGGAGCTTGCTCCGCGTCGGACATCCGGTCGAATCCTTGATCTCCCGGATTGTATCAGTTAAGTCCAAAGACTCTGGAGCTTGCTCCGCGTTGGAGATCCGGTCGAAGCCTTAATATCCCGGATTGTATCATTTAAAGTCCAAAGACGCTGGAGCTTGCTCCGCGTCGGACATCCGGTTGAATCCTTGATCTCCCGGATTATATATGTTAAGTCCAAAGACGCTGGATCTTGCTCTGTGTCGGACATCCGGTCGAAGCCTTGATCTCCCAGATTGTATCTGTTAAGTCCAAAGATGTTGGAGCTTACTCCGCGTCGGACATCCGGTCGAAGCCTTGATCTCCCGGATTGTATATGTTAAGTCCGAAGACGCTGGAGCTTGCTCCGCGTCGGACATCCGGTCGAAGCCTTGTTCTCCCGGATTGTATCGGTTAAGTCCAAAGACGTTGGAATTTGCTCCGCGTCGGACATCCGGTCGAAGCCTTGATCTCCCGGATTGTATCGGTTAAGTCTAAAGACGCTGGAGCTTGCTCCGCGTCGGACATCAGGTCGAATCCTTGATCTTCCGGATTGTATCTGATAAGTGCATAGACGCTTGAGCTTGCTCCGCGTCGGACATCCGGTCGAAGGCTTGATCTCCCGGATTGTATCTGTTAAGTCCAAAAGACGTTGGAGCTTACTCCGCGTCGGACATCCGGTCGAAGCCTTGATCTCCCGGATTGTATCTGTTAAGTCCAAAGACGCTGGAACTTTCTCCGCATCGGACATCCGGTCGAAGCCTTGATCTCTCGGATTGTATCTGTTAAGTCTAAAGACGCTGGAGCTTGCTCTGCGTTGGACATCCGGTCGAATCCTTGATCTCCCAGATTGTATCAGTTAAGTCCAAAGACTCTGGAGCTTGCTCCGCGTCGGACATCCGGTCGAAGCCTTGTTCTCCCGGATTGTATCTGTTAAGTCCAAAGACGTTGGAATTTGCTCCGCGTCGGTCATCCGGTCGAAGCCTTGATCTCCCGGATTGTATCTGATAAGTGCAAAGACGATTGAGCTTGCTCCGCATCGGACATCTGGTCGAAGCCTTGATCTCTCGGATTGTATCTGTTAAGTCTAAAGACTCTGGAGCTTGCTCCGCGTCGGACATCCGGTCGAATCCTTGATCTCCCGGATTGTATCAGTTAAGTCCAAAGACTCTGGAGCTTGCTCCGCGTCGGAGATCCGGTCGAAGCCTTAATATCCCGGATTGTATCTGTTAAAGTCCAAAGACGCTGGAGCTTGCTCTGTGTCGGACATCTGGTCGAAGTCTTGATCTCCCGGATTGTATCTGTTAAGTCCAAAGACGCTAGAGCTTACTCCGCGTCGGAAATCCGGTTGAAGCCTTGATCTCCCGGATTGTATCTGTTAAGTCCAAAAGACGTTGGAGTTTACTCCGCGTCGGACATCCGGTCGAAGCCTTGATCTCCCGGATTGTATCTGTTAAGTCCAAAGACGCTGGAACTTTCTCCGCATCGGACATCCGGTCGAAGCCTTGATCTCTCGGATTGTATCTGTTAAGTCTAAAGACGCTGGAGCTTGCTCTGCGTTGGACATCCGGTCGAATCCTTGATCTCCCAGATTGTATCAGTTAAGTCCAAAGACTCTGGAGCTTGCTCCGCGTCGGACATCCGGTCGAAGCCTTGTTCTCCCGGATTGTATCTGTTAAGTCCAAAGACGTTGGAATTTGCTCCGCGTCGGTCATCCGGTCGAAGCCTTGATCTCCCGGATTGTATCGGTTAAGTCTAAAGACGCTTGATCTTGCTCCGCGTCGGACATCAGGTCGAAGCCTTGATCTTCCGGATTGTATCTGATAAGTGCAAAGGCGCTTGAGCTTGCTCCGCGTCGGACATCCGGTCGAAGCCTTGATCTCCCGAATTGTATCTGTTAACTCCAAAGACACTAGAACTTGCTCCGCATCGGACATCTGGTCGAACCCTTGATCTCTCGGATTGTATCTGTTAAGTCTAAAGACGCTGGAGCTTGCTCCGCGTCGGACATCCGGTCGAATCCTTGATCTCCCGGATTGTATCAGTTAAGTCCAAAGACTCTGGAGCTTGCTCCGCGTTGGAGATCCGGTCGAAGCCTTAATATCCCGGATTGTATCATTTAAAGTCCAAAGACGCTGGAGCTTGCTCCGCGTCGGACATCCGGTTGAATCCTTGATCTCCCGGATTATATATGTTAAGTCCAAAGACGCTGGATCTTGCTCTGTGTCGGACATCCGGTCGAAGCCTTGATCTCCCAGATTGTATCTGTTAAGTCCAAAGATGTTGGAGCTTACTCCGCGTCGGACATCCGGTCGAAGCCTTGATCTCCCGGATTGTATATGTTAAGTCCGAAGACGCTGGAGCTTGCTCCGCGTCGGACATCCGGTCGAAGCCTTGTTCTCCCGGATTGTATCGGTTAAGTCCAAAGACGTTGGAATTTGCTCCGCGTCGGACATCCGGTCGAAGCCTTGATCTCCCGGATTGTATCGGTTAAGTCTAAAGACGCTGGAGCTTGCTCCGCGTCGGACATCAGGTCGAATCCTTGATCTTCCGGATTGTATCTGATAAGTGCATAGACGCTTGAGCTTGCTCCGCGTCGGACATCCGGTCGAAGCCTTGATCTCTCGGATTGTATCTGTTAAGTCCAAAGATGTTGGAGCTTGCTCTGCGTCGGACATCCGCTCGAAGCCTTGATCTCTCGGATTGTATCTGTTAAGTCTAAAGACGCTGGAGTTTGCTCCGAGTCGGACATCCGGTCGAAGCCTTGATCTCCTGGATTGTATCTGTTAAGTCCAAAGACTCTGGAGCTTGCTCCGCGTCGGTCATCCGGTCGAAGCCTTGATCTCCCGGATTGTATCGGTTAAGTCTAAAGACGCTGGAGCTTGCTTTGCGTCGGACATTCGGTCGAAGCCTTGATCTCCCGGATTTTATCTGTTAAGTCCAAAGATGTTGGAGCTTGCTCCCCGTCGGACATCCGGTCGAAGCCTTGATCTCCCGGATTGTATCTGTTAAGTCCAAAGATGTTGGAGCTTGCTCCGCGTCGGACATCCGGTCGAAGCCTTGATCTCCCGGATTGTATCTGTTAAGTAGAAAGACGCTAGAGCTTGCTCCGCGTCGGACATCCGGTCGAAGCCTTGATCTCCCGAATTGTATCTGTTAAGTCCAAAGACACTGGAACTTGCTCTGCATCGGACATCTGGTCGAAGCCTTGATCTCTCGGATTGTATCTGTTAAGTCTAAAGACGCTGGAGCTTGCTCCGCGTCGGAAATCCGGTCAAATCCTTGATCTCCCGGATTGTATCAGTTAAGTCCAAAGACTCTGGAGCTTGCTCCGCGTCGGAGATCCGGTCGAAGCCTTAATATCCCGGATTGTATCTGTTAATGTCCAAAGACGTAGGAGCTTGCTCCGCGTCGGACATCCGGTCGAATCCTTGATCTCCCGAATTATATATGTTAATTCCAAAGACGCTGGAGCTTGTTCCGCGTCGGACATCCGGTCGAAGCCTTGATCTCCCGGATTGTATCGATTAAGTCTAAAGACGCTGGAGCTTGCTTTGCGTCGGAAATCCGGTCGAATCCTTGACCTCCCGGATTGTATCAGTTAAGTCCAAAGACTCTGGAGCTTGCTCCGCGTCGGAGATCCGGTCGAAGCCTTAATATCCCGGATTGTATTTGTTAAAGTCCAAAGACGCTGGAGCTTGCTCCGCGTCGGACATCCGGTCGAATCCTTGATCTCCCGGATTATATATGTTAAGTCCAAAGACGCTGGAGCTTGCTTCGCGTCGGACATCCGGTCGAAGCCTTGATCTCCCGGATTGTATCTGTTAAGGGAAAAGACGCTTGAGCTTGCTCCGCATCGGACATCCGGTCGAAGCCTTGATCTCCCGGATTGTATCTGTTAAGTCCAAAGATGTTGGAGCTTGCTCTGCGTCGGATATCCGGTCGAAGCCTTGATCTCCCGGATTGTATCTGTTAAAGTCCAAAGACGCTGGAGCTTGCTCTGTGTCGGACATCCGGTCGAAGTCTTGATCTCCCGGATTGTATCTGTTAAGTCCAAAGACGCTAGAGCTTACTCCGCGTCGGAAATCCGGTCGAAGCCTTGTTCTCCCGGATTGTATCTGTTAAGTCCAAAGACGTTGGAATTTGCTCCGCGTCGGTCATCCGGTCGAAGCCTTGATCTCCCGGATTGTATCGGTTAAGTCTAAAGACGCTGGAGCTTGCTCCGCGTCGGACATCAGGTCGAAGCCTTGATCTTCCGGATTGTATCTGATAAGTGCAAAGACGCTTGAGCTTGCTCCGCGTCGGACATCCGGTCGAAGCCTTGATCTCCCGAATTGTATCTGTTAACTCCAAAGACACTGGAACTTGCTCCGCATCGGACATCTGGTCGAACCCTTGATCTCTCGGATTGTATCTGTTAAGTCTAAAGACGCTGGAGCTTGCTCCGCGTCGGACATCCGGTCGAATCCTTGATCTCCCGGATTGTATCAGTTAAGTCCAAAGACTCTGGAGCTTGCTCCGCGTTGGAGATCCGGTCGAAGCCTTTATATCCCGGATTGTATCATTTAAAGTCCAAAGACGCTGGAGCTTGCTCCGTGTCGGACATCCGGTCGAATCCTTGATCTCCCGGATTATATATGTTAAGTCCAAAGACGCTGGATCTTGCTCTGTGTCGGACATCCGGTCGAAGCCTTGATCTCCCAGATTGTATCTGTTAAGTCCAAAGATGTTGGAGCTTACTCCGCGTCGGACATCCGGTCGAAGCCTTGATCTCCCGGATTGTATATGTTAAGTCCGAAGACGCTGGAGCTTGCTCCGCGTCGGACATCCGGTCGAAGCCTTGTTCTCCCGGATTGTATCGGTTAAGTCCAAAGACGTTGGAAGTTGCTCCGCGTCGGACATCCGGTCGAAGCCTTGATCTCCCGGAATGTATCGGTTAAGTCTAAAGACGCTGGAGCTTGCTCCGCGTCGGACATCAGGTCGAATCCTTGATCTTCCGGATTGTATCTGATAAGTGCAAAGACGCTTGAGCTTGCTCCGCGTCGGACATCCGGTTGAAGCCTTGATCTCTCGGATTGTATCTGTTAAGTCCAAAGATGTTGGAGCTTGCTCTGCCTCGGACATCCGCTCGAAGCCTTGATCTCTCGGATTGTATCTGTTAAGTCTAAAGACGCTGGAGTTTGCTCCGAGTCGGACATCCGGTCGAAGCCTTGATCTCCTGGATTGTATCTGTTAAGTCCAAAGACGCTGGAGGTTGCTCCACGTCGGACATCCGGTCGAATCTTTGATCTCCCGGATTATATATGTTAAGTCCAAAGACGCTTGATCTTGCTCTGTGTCGGACATCCGGTCGAAGCCTTGATCTCCCAGATTGTATCTGTTAAGTCCAAAGACGCTGGAGCTTACTCCGCGTCGGACATCCGGTCGAAGCCTTGGTCTCCCGGATTGTATCTCTTAAGTCCGAAGACGCTGGAACTTTCTCCGCATCGGACATCCGGTCGAAGCCTTGATCTCTCGGATTGTATCTGTTAAGTCTAAAGACGCTGGAGCTTGCTCCACGTCGGACATCCGGTCGAATCCTTGATCTCCCAGATTGTATCAGTTAAGTCCAAAGACTCTGGAGCTTGCTCCGCGTCGGAGATCCGGTCGAAGCCTTAATATCCCGGATTGTATCTGTTAAAGTCCAAAGACGCTGGAGCTTGCTCCGCGTCGGACATCCGGTCGAATCCTTGATCTCCCGGATTATATATGTTAAGTCCAAAGACGCTGGATCTTACTCTGTGTCGGACATCCGGTCGAAGCCTTGATCTAACAGATTGTATCTGTTAAGTCCAAAGACGCTGGAGCTTACTCCGCATCGGACATCCGGTCGAAGCCTTGATCTCCCGGATCGTATCTATTAAGTGTAAAGACGCTGGAGCTTGCTTCGCGTCGGACATCCGGTCGAAGCCTTGATCTCCCGAATTGTATCTGTTAAGGGCAAAGACGCTTGAGCTTGCTCCGCGTCGGACATCCGGTCGAAGCCTTGATCTCCCGGATTGTATCTGTTAAATCCAAAGATGTTGGAGCTTGCTCTGCGTCGGATATCCGGTCGATGGCTTGATCTCCCGGATTGTATCTGTTAAAGTCCAAAGACGCTGGAGCTTGCTCTGTGTCGGACATCCGGTCGAAGTCTTGATCCCCCAGATTGTATCTGTTAAGTCCAAAGACGCTAGAGCTTACTCCACGTCGGACATCCGGTCGAAGCCTTGATCTCCCGGATTGTATCTGTTAAGTCCAAAAGACGCTGGAGCTTACTCCGCGTCGGACATCCGGTCGAAGCCTTGATCTCCCGAATTGTATCTGTTAACTCCAAAGACACTGGAACTTGCTCCGCATCGGACATCTGGTCGAAGCCTTGATCTCTCGGATTGTATCTGTTAAGTCTAAAGACTCTGGAGCTTGCTCCGCGTCGGACATTCGGTCGAATCCTTGATCTCCCGGATTGTATCAGTTAAGTCCAAAGACTCTGGAGCTTGCTCCGCGTCGGAGATCCGGTCGAAGCCTTAATATCCCGGATTGTATCTGTTAAAGTCCAAAGATGCTGGAGCTTGCTCCGCGTCGGACATCCGGTCGAATTCTTGATCTCCCAGATTGTATCTGATAAGTGCAAAGACGATTGAGCTTGCTCCGCGTCGGACATCCGGTCGAAGGCTTGATCTCCCGGATTGTATCTGTTAAGTCCAAAAGACGTTGGAGCTTACTCCGCGTCGGACATCCGGTCGAAGCCTTGATCTCCCGGATTGTATCTGTTAAGTCCAAAGACGCTGGAACTTTCTCCGCATCGGACATCCGGTCGAAGCCTTGATCTCTCGGATTGTATCTGTTAAGTCTAAAGACGCTGGAGCTTGCTCTGCGTTGGACATCCGGTCGAATCCTTGATCTCCCAGATTGTATCAGTTAAGTCCAAAGACTCTGGAGCTTGCTCCGCGTCGGACATCCGGTCGAAGCCTTGTTCTCCCGGATTGTATCTGTTAAGTCCAAAGACGTTGGAATTTGCTCCGCGTCGGTCATCCGGTCGAAGCCTTGATATCCCGGATTGTATCTAATAAGTGCAAAGACGATTGAGCTTGCTCCGCATCGGACATCTGGTCGAAGCCTTGATCTCTCGGATTGTATCTGTTAAGTCTAAAGACTCTGGAGCTTGCTCCGCGTCGGACATCCGGTCGAATCCTTGATCTCCCGGATTGTATCAGTTAAGTCCAAAGACTCTGGAGCTTGCTCCGCGTCGGAGATCCGGTCGAAGCCTTAATATCCCGGATTGTATCTGTTAAAGTCCAAAGACGCTGGAGCTTGCTCTGTGTCGGACATCTGGTCGAAGTCTTGATCTCCCGGATTGTATCTGTTAAGTCCAAAGACGCTAGAGCTTACTCCGCGTCGGAAATCCGGTTGAAGCCTTTATCTCCCGGATTGTATCTGTTAAGTCCAAAAGACGTTGGAGCTTACTCCGCGTCGGACATCCGGTCGAAGCCTTGATCTCCCGGATTGTATCTGTTAAGTCCAAAGACGCTGGAACTTTCTCCGCATCGGACATCCGGTCGAAGCCTTGATCTCTCGGATTGTATCTGTTAAGTCTAAAGACGCTGGAGCTTGCTCTGCGTTGGACATCCGGTCGAATCCTTGATCTCCCAGATTGTATCAGTTAAGTCCAAAGACTCTGGAGCTTGCTCCGCGTCGGACATCCGGTCGAAGCCTTGTTCTCCCGGATTGTATCTGTTAAGTCCAAAGACGTTGGAATTTGCTCCGCGTCGGTCATCCGGTCGAAGCCTTGATCTCCCGGATTGTATCGGTTAAGTCTAAAGACGCTTGAGCTTGCTCCGCGTCGGACATCAGGTCGAAGCCTTGATCTTCCGGATTGTATCTGATAAGTGCAAAGACGCTTGAGCTTGCTCCGCGTCGGACATCCGGTCGAAGCCTTGATCTCCCGAATTGTATCTGTTAACTCCAAAGACACTGGAACTTGCTCCGCATCGGACATCTGGTCGAACCCTTGATCTCTCGGATTGTATCAGTTAAGTCCAAAGACTCTGGAGCTTGCTCCGCGTCGGAGATCCGGTCGAAGCCTTAATATCCCGGATTGTATCTGTTAAAGTCCAAAGATGCTGGAGCTTGCTCCGCGTCGGACATCCGGTCGAATTCTTGATCTCCCAGATTGTATCTGATAAGTGCAAAGACGATTGAGCTTGCTCCGCGTCGGACATCCGGTCGAAGGCTTGATCTCCCGGATTGTATCTGTTAAGTCCAAAAGACGTTGGAGCTTACTCCGCGTCGGACATCCGGTCGAAGCCTTGATCTCCCGGATTGTATCTGTTAAGTCCAAAGACGCTGGAACTTTCTCCGCATCGGACATCCGGTCGAAGCCTTGATCTCTCGGATTGTATCTGTTAAGTCTAAAGACGCTGGAGCTTGCTCTGCGTTGGACATCCGGTCGAATCCTTGATCTCCCAGATTGTATCAGTTAAGTCCAAAGACTCTGGAGCTTGCTCCGCGTCGGACATCCGGTCGAAGCCTTGTTCTCCCGGATTGTATCTGTTAAGTCCAAAGACGTTGGAATTTGCTCCGCGTCGGTCATCCGGTCGAAGCCTTGATATCCCGGATTGTATCTAATAAGTGCAAAGACGATTGAGCTTGCTCCGCATCGGACATCTGGTCGAAGCCTTGATCTCTCGGATTGTATCTGTTAAGTCTAAAGACTCTGGAGCTTGCTCCGCGTCGGACATCCGGTCGAATCCTTGATCTCCCGGATTGTATCAGTTAAGTCCAAAGACTCTGGAGCTTGCTCCGCGTCGGAGATCCGGTCGAAGCCTTAATATCCCGGATTGTATCTGTTAAAGTCCAAAGACGCTGGAGCTTGCTCTGTGTCGGACATCTGGTCGAAGTCTTGATCTCCCGGATTGTATCTGTTAAGTCCAAAGACGCTAGAGCTTACTCCGCGTCGGAAATCCGGTTGAAGCCTTTATCTCCCGGATTGTATCTGTTAAGTCCAAAAGACGTTGGAGCTTACTCCGCGTCGGACATCCGGTCGAAGCCTTGATCTCCCGGATTGTATCTGTTAAGTCCAAAGACGCTGGAACTTTCTCCGCATCGGACATCCGGTCGAAGCCTTGATCTCTCGGATTGTATCTGTTAAGTCTAAAGACGCTGGAGCTTGCTCTGCGTTGGACATCCGGTCGAATCCTTGATCTCCCAGATTGTATCAGTTAAGTCCAAAGACTCTGGAGCTTGCTCCGCGTCGGACATCCGGTCGAAGCCTTGTTCTCCCGGATTGTATCTGTTAAGTCCAAAGACGTTGGAATTTGCTCCGCGTCGGTCATCCGGTCGAAGCCTTGATCTCCCGGATTGTATCGGTTAAGTCTAAAGACGCTTGAGCTTGCTCCGCGTCGGACATCAGGTCGAAGCCTTGATCTTCCGGATTGTATCTGATAATTGCAAAGACGCTTGAGCTTGCTCCGCGTCGGACATCCGGTCGAAGCCTTGATCTCCCGAATTGTATCTGTTAACTCCAAAGACACTGGAACTTGCTCCGCATCGGACATCTGGTCGAACCCTTGATCTCTCGGATTGTATCTGTTAAGTCTAAAGACGCTGGAGCTTGCTCCGCGTCGGACCTCCGGTCGAATCCTTGATCTCCCGGATTGTATCAGTTAAGTCCAAAGACTCTGGAGCTTGCTCCGCGTTGGAGATCCGGTCGAAGCCTTAATATCCCGGATTGTATCATTTAAAGTCCAAAGACGCTGGAGCTTGCTCCGCGTCGGACATCCGGTTGAATCCTTGATCTCCCGGATTATATATGTTAAGTCCAAAGACGCTGGATCTTGCTCTGTGTCGGACATCCGGTCGAAGCCTTGATCTCCCAGATTGTATCTGTTAAGTCCAAAGATGTTGGAGCTTACTCCGCGTCGGACATCCGGTCGAAGCCTTGATCTCCCGGATTGTATATGTTAAGTCCGAAGACGCTGGAGCTTGCTCCGCGTCGGACATCCGGTCGAAGCCTTGATATCCCGGATTGTATCTGATAAGTGCAAAGACGATTGAGCTTGCTCCGCATCGGACATCTGGTCGAAGCCTTGATCTCTCGGATTGTATCTGTTAAGTCTAAAGACTCTGGAGCTTGCTCCGCGTCGGACATCCGGTCGAATCCTTGATCTCCCGGATTGTATCAGTTAAGTCCAAAGACTCTGGAGCTTGCTCCGCGTCGGAGATCCGGTCG
The DNA here is from genome assembly GCA_037127255.1 of Persicaria tinctoria. Taxonomy (NCBI): domain Eukaryota; kingdom Viridiplantae; phylum Streptophyta; class Magnoliopsida; order Caryophyllales; family Polygonaceae; genus Persicaria; species Persicaria tinctoria. The sequence goes on along the minus strand of JBANSL010000004.1, from coordinate 32,529,270 downwards.
AAGCCTTAATATCCCGGATTGTATCTGTTAAAGTCCAAAGACGCTGGAGCTTGCTCTGTGTCGGACATCTGGTCGAAGTCTTGATCTCCCGGATTGTATCTGTTAAGTCCAAAGACGCTAGAGCTTACTCCGCGTCGGAAATCCGGTTGAAGCCTTTATCTCCCGGATTGTATCTGTTAAGTCCAAAAGACGTTGGAGCTTACTCCGCGTCGGACATCCGGTCGAAGCCTTGATCTCCCGGATTGTATCTGTTAAGTCCAAAGACGCTGGAACTTTCTCCGCATCGGACATCCGGTCGAAGCCTTGATCTCTCGGATTGTATCTGTTAAGTCTAAAGACGCTGGAGCTTGCTCTGCGTTGGACATCCGGTCGAATCCTTGATCTCCCAGATTGTATCAGTTAAGTCCAAAGACTCTGGAGCTTGCTCCGCGTCGGACATCCGGTCGAAGCCTTGTTCTCCCGGATTGTATCTGTTAAGTCCAAAGACGTTGGAATTTGCTCCGCGTCGGTCATCCGGTCGAAGCCTTGATCTCCCGGATTGTATCGGTTAAGTCCAAAGACGCTTGAGCTTGCTCCGCGTCGGATATCAGGTCGAAGCCTTGATCTTCCGGATTGTATCTGATAAGTGCAAAGACGCTTGAGCTTGCTCCGCGTCGGACATCCGGTCGAAGCCTTGATCTCCCGAATTGTATCTGTTAACTCCAAAGACACTGGAACTTGCTCCGCATCGGACATCTGGTCGAACCCTTGATCTCTCGGATTGTATCTGTTAAGTTTAAAGACGCTGGAGCTTGCTCCGCGTCGGACATCCGGTCGAATCCTTGATCTCCCGGATTGTATCAGTTAAGTCCAAAGACTCTGGAGCTTGCTCCGCGTTGGAGATCCGGTCGAAGCCTTAATATCCCGGATTGTATCATTTAAAGTCCAAAGACGCTGGAGCTTGCTCCGCGTCGGACATCCGGTTGAATCCTTGATCTCCCGGATTATATATGTTAAGTCCAAAGACGCTGGATCTTGCTCTGTGTCGGACATCTGGTCGAAGCCTTGATCTCCCAGATTGTATCTGTTAAGTCCAAAGATGTTGGAGCTTACTCCGCGTCGGACATCCGGTCGAAGCCTTGATCTCCCGGATTGTATATGTTAAGTCCGAAGACGCTGGAGCTTGCTCCGCGTCGGACATCCGGTCGAAGCCTTGATATCCCGGATTGTATCTGATAAGTGCAAAGACGATTGAGCTTGCTCCGCATCGGACATCTGGTCGAAGCCTTGATCTCTCGGATTGTATCTGTTAAGTCTAAAGACTCTGGAGCTTGCTCCGCGTCGGACATCCGGTCGAATCCTTGATCTCCCGGATTGTATCAGTTAAGTCCAAAGACTCTGGAGCTTGCTCTGCGTCGGAGATCCGGTCGAAGCCTTAATATCCCGGATTGTATCTGTTAAAGTCCAAAGACGCTGGAGCTTGCTCTGTGTCGGACATCTGGTCGAAGTCTTGATCTCCCGGATTGTATCTGTTAAGTCCAAAGACGCTAGAGCTTACTCCGCGTCGGAAATCCGGTTGAAGCCTTTATCTCCCGGATTGTATCTGTTAAGTCCAAAAGACGTTGGAGCTTACTCCGCGTCGGACATCCGGTCGAAGCCTTGATCTCCCGGATTGTATCTGTTAAGTCCAAAGACGCTGGAACTTTCTCCGCATCGGACATCCGGTCGAAGCCTTGATCTCTCGGATTGTATCTGTTAAGTCTAAAGACGCTGGAGCTTGCTCTGCGTTGGACATCCGGTCGAATCCTTGATCTCCCAGATTGTATCAGTTAAGTCCAAAGACTCTGGAGCTTGCTCCGCGTCGGACATCCGGTCGAAGCCTTGTTCTCCCGGATTGTATCTGTTAAGTCCAAAGACGTTGGAATTTGCTCCGCGTCGGTCATCCGGTCGAAGCCTTGATCTCCCGGATTGTATCGGTTAAGTCCAAAGACGCTTGAGCTTGCTCCGCGTCGGACATCAGGTCGAAGCCTTGATCTTCCGGATTGTATCTGATAAGTGCAAAGACGCTTGAGCTTGCTCCGCGTCGGACATCCGGTCGAAGCCTTGATCTCCCGAATTGTATCTGTTAACTCCAAAGACACTGGAACTTGCTCCGCATCGGACATCTGGTCGAACCCTTGATCTCTCGGATTGTATCTGTTAAGTCTAAAGACGCTGGAGCTTGCTCCGCGTCGGACATCCGGTCGAATCCTTGATCTCCCGGATTGTATCAGTTAAGTCCAAAGACTCTGGAGCTTGCTCCGCGTTGGAGATCCGGTCGAAGCCTTAATATCCCGGATTGTATCATTTAAAGTCCAAAGATGCTGGAGCTTGCTCCGCGTCGGACATCCGGTTGAATCCTTGATCTCCCGGATTATATATGTTAAGTCCAAAGACGCTGGATCTTGCTCTGTGTCGGACATCCGGTCGAAGCCTTGATCTCCCAGATTGTATCTGTTAAGTCCAAAGATGTTGGAGCTTACTCCGCGTCGGACATCCGGTCGAAGCCTTGATCTCCCGGATTGTATATGTTAAGTCCGAAGACGCTGGAGCTTGCTCCGCGTCGGACATCCGGTCGAAGCCTTGTTCTCCCGGATTGTATCGGTTAAGTCCAAAGACGTTGGACTTTGCTCCGCGTCGGACATCCGGTCGAAGCCTTGATCTCCCGGATTGTATCGGTTAAGTCTAAAGACGCTGGAGCTTGCTCCGCGTCGGACATCAGGTCGAATCCTTGATCTTCCGGATTGTATCTGATAAGTGCAAAGACGCTTGAGCTTGCTTCGCGTCGGACATCCGGTCGAAGCCTTGATCTCTCGGATTGTATCTGTTAAGTCCAAAGATGTTGGAGCTTGCTCTGCGTCGGACATCCGCTCGAAGCCTTGATCTCTCGGATTGTATCTGTTAAGTCTAAAGACGCTGGAGTTTGCTCCGAGTCGGACATCCTGTCGAAGCCTTGATCTCTTGGATTGTATCTGTTAAGTCCAAAGACTCTGGAGCTTGCTCCGCGTCGGTCATCCGGTCGAAGCCTTGATCTCCCGGATTGTATCGGTTAAGTCTAAAGACGCTGGAGCTTGCTTTGCGTCGGACATTCGGTCGAAGCCTTGATCTCCCGGATTGTATCTGTTAAGTCCAAAGATGTTGGAGCTTGCTGCGCGTCGGACATCCGGTCGAAGCCTTGATCTCCCGGATTGTATCTGTTAAGTCCAAAGATGTTGGAGCTTGCTCCGCGTCGGACATCCGGTCGAAGCCTTGATCTCCCGGATTGTATCTGTTAAGTAGAAAGACGCTAGAGTTTCCTCCGCGTCGGACATCCGGTCGAAGCCTTGATCTCCCGAATTGTATCTGTTAAGTCCAAAGACACTGGAACTTGCTCTGCATCGGACATCTGGTCGAAGCCTTGATCTCTCGGATTGTATCTGTTAAGTCTAAAGACGCTGGAGCTTGCTCCGCGTCGGAAATCCGGTCGAATCCTTGATCTCCCGGATTGTATCAGTTAAATCCAAAGACTCTGGAGCTTGCTCCGCGTCGGAGATCCGGTCGAAGCCTTAATATCCCGGATTGTATCTGTTAATGTCCAAAGACGCAGGAGCTTGCTCCGCGTCGGACATCCGGTCGAATCCTTGATCTCCCGAATTATATATGTTAATTCCAAAGATGCTGGAGCTTGTTCCGCGTCGGACATCCGGTCGAAGCCTTAATCTCCCGGATTGTATCGATTAAGTCTAAAGACGCTGGAGCTTGCTTTGCGTCGGAAATCCGGTCGAATCCTTGACCTCCCGGATTGTATCAGTTAAGTCCAAAGACTCTGGAGCTTGCTCCGCGTCGGAGATCCGGTCGAAGCCTTAATATCCCGGATTGTATTTGTTAAAGTCCAAAGACGCTGGAGCTTGCTCCGCGTCGGAAATCCGGTCGAATCCTTGATCTCCCGGATTATATATGTTAAGGCCAAAGACGCTGGAGCTTGCTTCGCGTCGGACATCCGGTCGAAGCCTTGATCTCCCGGATTGTATCTGTTAAGGGAAAAGACGCTTGAGCTTGCTCCGCATCGGACATCCGGTCGAAGCCTTGATCTCCCGGATTGTATCTGTTAAGTCCAAAGATGTTGGAGCTTGCTCTGCGTCGGATATCCGGTCGAAGCCTTGATCTCCCGGATTGTATCTAATAAAGTCCAAAGACGCTGGAGCTTGCTCTGTGTCGGACATCCGGTCGAAGTCTTGATCTCCCGGATTGTATCTGTTAAGTCCAAAGACGCTAGAGCTTACTCCGCGTCGGAAATCCGGTCGAAGCCTTGTTCTCCCGGATTGTATCTGTTAAGTCCAAAGACGTTGGAATTTGCTCCGCGTCGGTCATCCGGACGAAGCCTTGATCTCCCGGATTGTATCGGTTAATTCTAAAGACGCTGGAGCTTGCTCCGCGTCGGACATCAGGTCGAAGCCTTGATCTTCCGGATTGTATCTGATAAGTGCAAAGACGCTTGAGCTTGCTCCGCGTCGGACATCCGGTCGAAGCCTTGATCTCCCGAATTGTATCTGTTAACTCCAAAGACACTGGAACTTGCTCCGCATCGGACATCTGGTCGAACCCTTGATCTCTCGGATTGTATCTGTTAAGTCTAAAGACGCTGGAGCTTGCTCCGCGTCGGACATCCGGTCGAATCCTTGATCTCCCGGATTGTATCAGTTAAGTCCAAAGACTCTGGAGCTTGCTCCGCGTTGGAGATCCGGTCGAAGCCTTTATATCCCGGATTGTATCATTTAAAGTCCAAAGACGCTGGAGCTTGCTCCGCGTCGGACATCCGGTCGAATCCTTGATCTCCCGGATTATATATGTTAAGTCCAAAGACGCTGGATCTTGCTCTGTGTCGGACATCCGGTCGAAGCCTTGATCTCCCAGATTGTATCTGTTAAGTCCAAAGATGTTGGAGCTTACTCCGCGTCGGACATCCGGTCGAAGCCTTGATCTCCCGGATTGTATATGTTAAGTCCGAAGACGCTGGAGCTTGCTCCGCGTCGGACATCCGGTCGAAGCCTTGTTCTCCCGGATTGTATCGGTTAAGTCCAAAGACGTTGGAAGTTGCTCCGCGTCGGACATCCGGTCGAAGCCTTGATCTCCCGGAATGTATCGGTTAAGTCTAAAGACGCTGGAGCTTGCTCCGCGTCGGACATCAGGTCGAATCCTTGATCTTCCGGATTGTATCTGATAAGTGCAAAGACGCTTGAGCTTGCTCCGCGTCGGACATCCGGTTGAAGCCTTGATCTCTCGGATTGTATCTGTTAAGTCCAAAGATGTTGGAGCTTGCTCTGCCTCGGACATCCGCTCGAAGCCTTGATCTCTCGGATTGTATCTGTTAAGTCTAAAGACGCTGGAGTTTGCTCCGAGTCGGACATCCGGTCGAAGCCTTGATCTCCTGGATTGTATCTGTTAAGTCCAAAGACGCTGGAGGTTGCTCCACGTCGGACATCCGGTCGAATCTTTGATCTCCCGGATTATATATGTTAAGTCCAAAGACGCTGGATCTTGCTCTGTGTCGGACATCCGGTCGAAGCCTTGATCTCCCAGATTGTATCTGTTAAGTCCAAAGACGCTGGAGCTTACTCCGCGTCGGACATCCGGTCGAAGCCTTGGTCTCCCGGATTGTATCTCTTAAGTCCGAAGACGCTGGAACTTTCTCCGCATCGGACATCCGGTCGAAGCCTTGATCTCTCGGATTGTATCTGTTAAGTCTAAAGACGCTGGAGCTTGCTCCACGTCGGACATCCGGTCGAATCCTTGATCTCCCAGATTGTATCAGTTAAGTCCAAAGACTCTGGAGCTTGCTCCGCGTCGGAGATCCGGTCGAAGCCTTAATATCCCGGATTGTATCTGTTAAAGTCCAAAGACGTTGGAGCTTGCTCCGCGTCGGACATCCGGTCGAATCCTTGATCTCCCGGATTATATATGTTAAGTCCAAAGACGCTGGATCTTACTCTGTGTCGGACATCCGGTCGAAGCCTTGATCTAACAGATTGTATCTGTTAAGTCCAAAGACGCTGGAGCTTACTCCGCATCGGACATCCGGTCGATGCCTTGATCTCCCGGATCGTATCTATTAAGTGTAAAGACGCTGGAGCTTGCTTCGCGTCGGACATCCGGTCGAAGCCTTGATCTCCCGAATTGTATCTGTTAAGGGCAAAGACGCTTGAGCTTGCTCCGCGTCGGACATCCGGTCGAAGCCTTGATCTCCCAGATTGTATCTGTTAAATCCAAAGATGTTGGAGCTTGCTCTGCGTCGGATATCCGGTCGATGGCTTGATCTCCCGGATTGTATCTGTTAAAGTCCAAAGACGCTGGAGCTTGCTCTGTGTCGGACATCCGGTCGAAGTCTTGATCCCCCAGATTGTATCTGTTAAGTCCAAAGACGCTAGAGCTTACTCCACGTCGGACATCCGGTCGAAGCCTTGATCTCCCGGATTGTATCTGTTAAGTCCAAAAGACGCTGGAGCTTACTCCGCGTCGGACATCCGGTCGAAGCCTTGATCTCCCGAATTGTATCTGTTAACTCCAAAGACACTGGAACTTGCTCCGCATCGGACATCTGGTCGAAGCCTTGATCTCTCGGATTGTATCTGTTAAGTCTAAAGACTCTGGAGCTTGCTCCGCGTCGGACATCCGGTCGAATCCTTGATCTCCCGGATTGTATCAGTTAAGTCCAAAGACTCTGGAGCTTGCTCCGCGTCGGAGATCCGGTCGAAGCCTTAATATCCCGGATTATATCTGTTAAAGTCCAAAGATGCTGGAGCTTGCTCCGCGTCGGACATCCGGTCGAATTCTTGATCTCCCAGATTGTATCTGATAAGTGCAAAGACGATTGAGCTTGCTCCGCGTCGGACATCCGGTCGAAGGCTTGATCTCCCGGATTGTATCTGTTAAGTCCAAAGATGTTGGAGCTTGCTCTGCGTCGGACATCCGCTCGAAGCCTTGATCTCCCGGATTGTATCTGTTATGTCCGAAGACGCTGGAGCTTGCTCCGCGTCGGACATCCGGTCGAAGCCTTGTTCTCCCGGATTGTATCTGTTATGTCCAAAGACGTTGGAATTTGCTCCGCGTCGGTCATCCGGTCGAAGCCTTGATCTCCCGGATTGTATCGGTTAAGTCTAAAGACGCTGGAGCTTGCTCCGCGTCGGACATCAGGTCGAAGCCTTGATCTTCCGGATTGTATCTGATAAGTGCAAAGACGCTTGAGCTTGCTCCGCGTCGAACATCCGGTCGAAGCCTTGATCTCCCGGATTGTATCTGTTAAGGGAAAAGACGCTTGAGCTTGCTCCGCGTCGGACATCCGGTCGAAGCCTTGATCTCCCGAATTGTATCTGTTAAGTCCAAAGATGTTGGAGCTTGCTCTGCGTCGGATATCCGGTCGAAGCCTTGATCTCCCGGATTGTATCTGTTAAAGTCCAAAGACGCTGGAGCTTGCTCTGTGTCGGACATCCGGTCGAAGTCTTGATCTCCCGGATTGTATCTGTTAAGTCCAAAGACGCTAGAGCTTACTCCGCGTCGGAAATACGGTCGAAGCCTTGATCTCCCGGATTGTATCTGTTAAGTCCAAAAGACGCTGGAGCTTACTCCGCGTCGGACATCCGGTCGAAGCCTTGATCTCCCGGATTGTATCTGTTAAGTCCAAAGACACTGGAACTTTTTCCGCATCGGACACCCGGTCGAAGCCTTGATCTCTCGGATTGTATCTGTTAAGTCCAAAGACGCTGGATCTTGCTCTGTGTCGGACATCCGGTCGAAGCCTTGATCTCCCAGATTGTATCTGTTAAGTCCAAAGATGTTGGAGCTTACTCCGCGTCGGACATCCGGTCGAAGCCTTGATCTCCCGGATTGTATATGTTAAGTCTGAAGACGCTGGATCTTGCTCCGCGTCGGACATCCGGTCGAATCCTTGGTCTCCCAGATTGTATCAGTTAAGTCCAAAGACTCTGGAGCTTGCTCCGCGTCGGAGATCCGGTCGAAGCCTTAATAACCCGGATTGTATCTGTTAAAGTCCAAAGACGCTGGAGCTTGCTCCGCGTCGGACATCCTGTCGAATCCTTGATCTCCCGGATTATATATGTTAAGTCCAAAGACGCTGGATCTTGCTCTGTGTCGGACATCCGGTCGAAGGCTTGATCTCCCAGATTGTATCTGTTAAGTCCAAAGACGCTGGAGCTTACTCCGCGTCGGACATCCGGTCGAAGCCTTGATCTCCCGGATCGTATCTGTTAAGTGTAAAGACGCTGGAGCTTGCTTCGCGTCGGACATCCGGTCGAAACCTTGATCTCCCGGATTGTATCTGTTAAGGGCAAAGACGCTTGAGCTTGCTCCGCGTCGGACATCCGGTCGAAGCCTTGATCTCCCAGATTGTATCTCTTAAATCCAAAGATGTTGGAGCTTGCTCTGCGTCGGATATCCGGTCGATGGCTTGATCTCCCGGATTGTATCTATTAAAGTCCAAAGACGCTGGAGCTTGCTCTGTGTCGGACATCCGGTCGAAGTCTTGATCCCCCAGATTGTATCTGTTAAGTCCAAAGACGCTAGAGCTTCCTCCGCGTCGGACATCCGGTCGAAGCCTTGATCTCCCGGATTGTATCTGTTAAGTCCAAAGACACTGGAACTTGCTCCGCATTGGACATCTGGTCGAAGCCTTGATCTCTCGGATTATATCTGTTAAGTCTAAAGACGCTGGAGCTTGCTCCGCGTCGGACATCCGGTCGAATCCTTGATCTCCCGGATTGTATCAGTTAAGTCCAAAGACTCTGGAGCTTGCTCCGCGTCGGAGATCCGGTCGAAGCCTTAATATCCCGGATTGTATTTGTTAAAGTCCAAAGATGCTGGAGCTTGCTCCGCGCCGGACATCCGGTCGAATCCTTGATCTCCCAGATTGTATCTGATAAGTGCAAAGACGATTGAGCTTGCTCCGCGTCGGACATCCGGTCGAAGGCTTGATCTCCCGGATTGTATCTATTAAGTCCAAAGATGTTGGAGCTTGCTCTGCGTCGGACATCCGCTCGAAGCCTTGATCTCCCGGATTGTATCTGTTAAGTCCGAAGACGCTGGAGCTTGCTCCGCGTCGGACATCCGGTCGAAGCCTTGTTCTCCCGGATTGTATCTGTTAAGTCCAAAGACGTTGGAATTTGCTCCGCGTCGGTCATCCGGTCGAAGCCTTGATCTCCCGGATTGTATCGGTTAAGTCTAAAGACGCTGGAGCTTGCTCCGCGTCGGACATCCGGTCGAATCCTTGATCTCCCGGATTGTATCAGTTAAGTCCAAAGACTCTGGAGCTTGCTCCGCGTCGGAGATCCGGTCGAAGCCTTTATATCCCGGATTGTATCATTTAAAGTCCAAAGACGCTGGAGCTTGCTCCGCGTCGGACATCCGGTCGAATCCTTGATCTCCCGGATTATATATGTTAAGTCCAAAGACGCTGGATCTTGCTCTGTGTTGGACATCCGGTCGAAGCCTTGATCTCCCAGATTGTATCTGTTAAGTCCAAAGATGTTGGAGCTTACTCCGCGTTGGACATCCGGTCGAAGCCTTGATCTCCCGGATTGTATATGTTAAGTCCGAAGACGCTGGAGCTTGCTCCGCGTCGGACATCCGGTCGAAGCCTTGTTCTCCCGGATTGTATCTGTTAAGTCCAAAGACGTTGGAATTTGCTCCGGGTCGGACATCCGGTCGAAGCCTTGATCTCCCGGATTGTATCGGTTAAGTCTAAAGACGCTGGAGCTTGCTCCGCGTTGGACATCAGGTCGAATCCTTGATCTTCCGGATTGTATCTGATAAGTGCAAAGACGCTTGAGCTTGCTCCGCGTCGGACATCCGGTCGAAGCCTTGATCTCTCGGATTGTATCTGTTAAGTCCAAAGATGTTGGAGCTTGCTCTGCGTCGGACATCCGCTCGAAGCCTTGATCTCTCGGATTGTATCTGTTAAGTCTAAAGACGCTGGAGTTTGCTCCGAGTCGGACATCCGGTCGAAGCCTTGATCTCCCGGATTGTATCTGTTAAGTCCAAAGACTCTGGAGCTTGCTCCGCGTCGGTCATCCGGTCGAAGCCTTGATCTCCCGATTGTATCGGTTAAGTCTAAATACGCTGGAGCTTGCTTTGCGTCGGACATTCGGTCGAAGCCTTGATCTCCCGGATTGTATCTGTTAAGTCCAAAGATGTTGGAGCTTGCTCCGCGTCGGACATCCGATCGAAGCCTTGATCTCCCGGATTGTATCTGTTAAGGGAAAAGACGCTTGAGCTTGCTCCGCGTCGGACATCCGGTCGAAGCCTTGATCTCCCGGATTGTATCTGTTAAGTCCAAAGATGTTGGAGCTTGCTCTGCGTCGGATATCCGGTCGAAGCCTTGATCTCCCGGATTGTATCTGTTAAAGTCCAAAGACGCTGGAGCTTGCTCTGTGTCGGACATCCGGTCGAAGTCTTGATCTCCCGGATTGTATCTATTAAGTCCAAAGACGCTGGAGCTTACTCCGCGTCGGAAATCCGGTCGAAGCCTTGATCTCCCGGATTGTATCTGTTAAGTCCAAAAGACGCTGGAGCTTACTCCGCGTCGGACATCCGGTCGAAGCCTTGATCTCCCGGATTATATCTGTTAAGTCCAAAGACGCTGGAACTTTCTCCGCATCGGACATCCGGTCGAAGCCTTGATCTCTCGGATTGTATCTGTTAAGCCTAAAGACGCTGGAGCTTGCTCTGCGTCGGACATCCGGTCGAATCCTTGATATCCCAGATTGTATCAGTTAAGTCCAAAGACTCTGGAGCTTGCTCCGCGTCGGAGATCCGGTCGAAGCCTTAATATCCCGGATTGTATCTGTTAAAGTCCAAAGACGCTGGAGGTTGCTCCGCGTCGGACATCCGGTCGAATCCTTGATCTCCCGGATTATATATGTTAAGTCCAAAGACGCTGGATCTTGCTCTGTGTCGGACATCCGGTCGAAGCCTTGATCTCCCAGATTGTATCTGTTAAGTCCAAAGACGCTGGAGCTTACTCCGCGTCGGACATCCGGTCGAAGCCTTGGTCTCCCGGATTGTATCTCTTAAGTCCGAAGACGCTGGAACTTTCTCCGCATCGGACATCCGGTCGAAGCCTTGATCTCTCGGATTGTATCTGTTAAGTCTAAAGACGCTGGAGCTTGCTCCACGTCGGACATCCGGTCGAATCCTTGATCTCCCAGATTGTATCGGTTAAGTCCAAAGACTCTGGAGCTTGCTCCGCGTCGGAGATCCGGTCGAAGCCTTAATATCCCGGATTCTATCTGTTAAAGTCCAAAGACGCTGGAGCTTGCTCCGCGTCGGACATCCGGCCGAATCCTTGATCTCCCGGATTATATATGTTAAGTCCAAAGACGCTGGATCTTGCTCTGTGTCGGACATCCGGTCGAAGCCTTGATCTCCCAGATTGTATCTGTTAAGTCCAAAGACGCTGGAGCTTACTCCGCGTCGGACATCCGGTCGAAGCCTTGATCTCCCGGATCGTATCTGTTAAGTGTAAAGACGCTGGAGCTTGCTTCGCGTCGGACATCCGGTCAAAGCCTTGATCTCCCGGATTGTATCTGTTAAGGGCAAAGACGCTTGAGCTTGCTCCGCGTCGGACATCCGGTCGAAGCCTTGATCTCCCAGATTGTATCTGTTAAATCCAAAGATGTTGGAGCTTGCTCTGCGTCGGATATCCGGTCGATGGCTTGATCTCCCGGATTGTATCTGTTAAAGTCCAAAGACGCTGGAGCTTGCTCTGTGTCGGACATCCGGTCGAAGTCTTGATCTCCCGGATTGTATCTATTAAGTCCAAAGACGCTGGAGCTTACTCCGCGTCGGAAATCCGGTCGAAGCCTTGATCTCCCGGATTGTATCTGTTAAGTCCAAAAGACGCTGGAGCTTACTCCGCGTCGGACATCCGGTCGAAGCCTTGATCTCCCGGATTGTATCTGTTAAGTCCAAAGACGCTGGAACTTTCTCCGCATCGGACATCCGGTCGAAGCCTTGATCTCTCGGATTGTATCTGTTAAGCCTAAAGACGCTGGAGCTTGCTCTGCGTCGGACATCCGGTCGAATCCTTGATATCCCAGATTGTATCAGTTAAGTCCAAAGACTCTGGAGCTTGCTCCGCGTCGGAGATCCGGTCGAAGCCTTAATATCCCGGATTGTATCTGTTAAAGTCCAAAGACGCTGGAGGTTGCTCCGCGTCGGACATCCGGTCGAATCCTTGATCTCCCGGATTATATATGTTAAGTCCAAAGACGCTGGATCTTGCTCTGTGTCGGACATCCGGTCGAAGCCTTGATCTCCCAGATTGTATCTGTTAAGTCCAAAGACGCTGGAGCTTACTCCGCGTCGGACATCCGGTCGAAGCCTTGGTCTCCCGGATTGTATCTCTTAAGTCCGAAGACGCTGGAACTTTCTCCGCATCGGACATCCGGTCGAAGCCTTGATCTCTCGGATTGTATCTGTTAAGTCTAAAGACGCTGGAGCTTGCTCCACGTCGGACATCCGGTCGAATCCTTGATCTCCCAGATTGTATCAGTTAAGTCCAAAGACTCTGGAGCTTGCTCCGCGTCGGAGATCCGGTCGAAGCCTTAATATCCCGGATTCTATCTGTTAAAGTCCAAAGACGCTGGAGCTTGCTCCGCGTCGGACATCCGGCCGAATCCTTGATCTCCCGGATTATATATGTTAAGTCAAAAGACGCTGGATCTTGCTCTGTGTCGGACAACCGGTCGAAGCCTTGATCTCCCAGATTGTATCTGTTAAGTCCAAAGACGCTGGAGCTTACTCCGCGTCGGACATCCGGTCGAAGCCTTGATCTCCCGGATCGTATCTGTTAAGTGTAAAGACGCTGGAGCTTGCTTCGCGTCGGACATCCGGTCAAAGCCTTGATCTCCCGGATTGTATCTGTTAAGGGCAAAGACGCTTGAGCTTGCTCCGCGTCGGACATCCGGTCGAAGCCTTGATCTCCCAGATTGTATCTGTTAAATCCAAAGATGTTGGAGCTTGCTCTGCGTCGGATATCCGGTCGATGGCTTGATCTCACGGATTGTATCTGTTAAAGTCCAAAGACGCTGGAGCTTGCTCTGTGTCGGACATCCGGTCGAAGTCTTGATCCCCCAGATTGTATCTGTTAAGTCCAAAGACGCTAGAGCTTACTCCACGTCGGACATCCGGTCGAAGCCTTGATCTCCCGGATTGTATCTGTTAAGTCCAAAAGACGCTGGAGCTTACTCCGCGTCGGACATCCGGTCGAAGCCTTGATCTCCCGAATTGTATCTGTTAACTCCAAAGACACTGGAACTTGCTCCGCATCGGACATCTGGTCGAAGCCTTGATCTCCCGAATTGTATCTGTTAACTCCAAAGACACTGGAACTTGCTCCGCATCGGACATCTGGTCGAAGCCTTGATCTCTCGGATTGTATCTGTTAAGTCTAAAGACTCTGGAGCTTGCTCCGCGTCGGACATCCGGTCGAATCCTTGATCTCCCGGATTGTATCAGTTAAGTCCAAAGACTCTGGAGCTTGCTCCGCGTCGGAGATCCGGTTGAAGCCTTAATATCCCGGATTGTATCTGTTAAAGTACAAAGATGCTGGAGCTTGCTCCGCGTCGGACATCCGGTCGAATTCTTGATCTCCCAGATTGTATCTGATAAGTGCAAAGACGATTGAGCTTGCTCCGCGTCGGACATCCGGTCGAAGGCTTGATCTCCCGGATTGTATCTGTTAAGTCCAAAGATGTTGGAGCTTGCTCTGCGTCGGACATCCGCTCGAATCCTTGATCTCCCGGATTGTATCTGTTAAGTCCGAAGACGCTGGAGCTTGCTCCGCGTCGGACATCCGGTCGAAGCCTTGTTCTCCCGGATTGTATCTGTTAAGTCTAAAGACGTTGGAATTTGCTCCGCGTCGGTGATCCGGTCGAAGCCTTGATCTCCCGGATTGTATCGGTTAAGTCTAAAGACGCTGGAGCTTGCTCCGCGTCGGACATCAGGTCGAAGCCTTGATCTTCCGGATTGTATCTGAATAGTGCAAAGACGCTTGAGCTTGCTCCGCGTCGAACATCCGGTCGAAGCCTTGATCTCCCGGATTGTATCTGTTAAGGGAAAAGACGCTTGAGCTTGCTCCGCGTCGGACATCCGGTCGAAGCCTTGATCTCCCGAATTGTATCTGTTAAGTCCAAAGATGTTGGAGCTTGCTCTGCGTCGGATATCCGGTCGAAGCCTTGATCTCCCGGATTGTATCTGTTAAAGTCCAAAGACGCTGGAGCTTGCTCTGTGTCGGACATCCGGTCGAAGTCTTGATCTCCCGGATTGTATCTGTTAAGTCCAAAGACGCTAGAGCTTACTCCGCGTCGGAAATACGGTCGAAGCCTTGATCTCCCGGATTGTATCTGTTAAGTCCAAAAGACGCTGGAGCTTACTCCGCATAGGACATCCGGTCGAAGCCTTGATCTCCCGGATTGTATCTGTTATGTCCAAAGACACTGGAACTTTCTCCGCATCGGACATCCGGTCGAAGCCTTGATCTCTCGGATTGTATCTGTTAAGTCTAAACACGCTGGAGCTTGCTCTGCGTCGGACATCCGGTCGAATCCTTGATCTCCCAGATTGTATCAGTTAAGTTTAAAGACTCTGGAGCTTGCTCCGCGTCGGAGATCCGGTCGAAGCCTTAATATCCCGGATTGTATCTATTAAAGTCCAAAGACGCTGGAGGTTGCTCCCCGTCGGACATCCGGTCGAATCCTTGATCTCCCGGATTATATATGTTAAGTCCAAAGACGCTGGATCTTGCTCTGTGTCGGACATCCGGTCGAAGCCTTGATCTCCCAGATTGTATCTGTTAAGTCCAAAGACGCTGGAGCTTACTCCGCGTCGGACATCCGGTCGAAGCCTTGGTCTCCCGGATTGTATCTCTTAAGTCCGAAGACGCTGGAACTTTCTCCGCATCGGACATCCGGTCGAAGCCTTGATCTCTCGGATTGTATCTGTTAAGTCTAAAGACGCTGGAGCTTGCTCCGCGTCGGACATCCGGTCGAATCCTTGATCTCCCAGATTGTATCAGTTAAGTCCAAAGACTCTGGAGCTTGCTCCGCGTCGGAGATCCGGTCGAAGCCTTAATAACCCGGATTGTATCTGTTAAAGTCCAAAGACGCTGAAGCTTGCTCCGCGTCGGACATCCGGTCGAATCCTTGATCTCCCGGATTATATATGTTAAGTCCAAAGACGCTGGATCTTGCTCTGTGTCGGACATCCGGTCGAAGCCTTGATCTCCCAGATTGTATCTGTTAAGTCCAAAGACGCTGGAGCTTACTCCGCGTCGGACATCCGGTCGAAGCCTTGATCTCCCGGATCGTATCTGTTAAGTGTAAAGACGCTGGAGCTTGCTTCGCGTCGGACATCCGGTCGAAGCCTTGATCTCCCGGATTGTATCTGTTAAGGGCAAAGACGCTTGAGCTTGCTCCGCGTCGAACATCCGGTCGAAGCCTTGATCTCCCAGATTGTATCTCTTAAATCCAAAGATGTTGGAGCTTGCTCTGCGTCGGATATCCGGTCGATGGCTTGATTTCCCGGATTGTATCTATTAAAGTCCAAAGTCGCTGGAGCTTGCTCTGTGTCGGACATCCGGTCGAAGTCTTGATCCCCCAGATTGTATCTGTTAAGTCCAAAGACGCTAGAGCTTCCTCCGCGTCGGACATCCGGTCGAAGCCTTGATCTCCTGGATTGTATCTGTTAAGTCCAAAAGACGCTGGAGCTTACTCCGCGTCGGACATCCGGTCGAAGCCTTGATCTCCCGAATTGTATCTGTTAACTCCAAAGACACTGGAACTTGCTCCGCATCGGACATCTGGTCGAAGCCTTAATATCCCGGATTGTATCTGTTAAAGTCCAAAGATGCTGGAGCTTGCTCCGCATCGGACATCCGGTCGAATCCTTGATCTCCCAGATTGTATATGATAAGTGCAAAGACGCTTGAGCTTGCTCCGCGTCGGACATCCGGTCGAAGGCTTGATCTCCCGGATTGTATCTGTTAAGTCCAAAGATGTTGGAGCTTGCTCTGCGTCGGACATCCGCTCGAAGCCTTGATCTCCCGGATTGTATCTGTTAAGTCCGAAGACGCTGGAGCTTGCTCCGCGTCGGACATCCGGTCGAAGCCTTGTTCTCCCGGATTGTATCTGTTAAGTCCAAAGACGTTGGAATTTGCTCCGCGTCGGCCATCCGGTCGAAGCCTTGATCTCCCGGATTGTATCGGTTAAGTCTAAAGACGCTGGAGCTTGCTCTGTGTTGGACATCCGGTCGAAGTCTTGATCTCCCGGATTGTATCTGTTAAGTCCAAAGACGCTAGAGCTTCCTCCGCGTCGGAAATCCGGTCGAAGCCTTGATCTCCCGGATTGTATCTGTTAAGTCCAAAGACGCTGGAACTTTCTCCGCATCGGACATCCGGTCGAAGCCTTGATCTCTCGGATTGTATCTGTTAAGTCTAAAGACGCTGGAGCTTGCTCCGCGTCGGACATCCGGTCGAATCCTTCATCTCCGAGATTGTATCAGTTAAGTCCAAAGACTCTGGAGCTTGCTCCGCGTCGGAGATCCGATCGAAGCCTTAATATCCCGGATTGTATCTGTTAAAGTCCAAAGACGCTGGAGCTTGCTCCGCGTCGGACATCCGGTCGAATCCTTGATCTCCCGGATTATATATGTTAAGTCCAAAGACGCTGGATCTTGCTCTGTGTCGGACATCCGGTCGAAGCCTTGATCTCCCAGATTGTATCTGTTAAGTCCAAAGATGTTGGAGCTTACTCCGCGTTGGACATCCGGTCGAAGCCTTGATCTCCCGGATTGTATATGTTAAGTCCGAAGACGCTGGAGCTTGCTCCGCGTCGGACATCCGGTCGAAGCCTTGTTCTCCCGGATTGTATCTGTTAAGTGCAAAGGCGTTGGAATTTGCTCCGGGTCGGACATCCGGTCGAAGCCTTGATCTCCCGGATTGTATCGGTTAAGTCTAAAGACGCTGGAGCTTGCTCCGCGTTGGACATCAGGTCGAATCCTTGATCTTCCGGATTGTATCTGATAAGTGCAAAGACGCTTGAGCTTGCTCCGCGTCGGACATCCGGTCGAAGCCTTGATCTCTCGGATTGTATCTGTTAAGTCCAAAGATGTTGGAGCTTGCTCTGCGTCGGACATCCGCTCGAAGCCTTGATCTCTCGGATTGTATCTGTTAAGTCTAAAGACGCTGGAGTTTGCTCCGAGTCGGACATCCGGTCGAAGCCTTGATCTCCCGGATTGTATCTGTTAAGTCCAAAGACTCTGGAGCTTGCTCCGCGTCGGTCATCCGGTCGAAGCCTTGATCTCCCGGATTGTATCGGTTAAGTCTAAATACGCTGGAGCTTGCTTTGCGTCGGACATTCGGTCTAAGCCTTGATCTCCCGGATTGTATCTGTTAAGTCCAAAGATGTTGGAGCTTGCTCCGCGTCGGACATCCGGTCGAAGCCTTGATCTCCCGGATTGTATCTGTTAAGTAGAAAGACGCTAGAGCTTGCTCCGCGTCGGACATCCGGTCGAAGCCTTGATCTCCCGAATTGTATCTGTTAAGTCCAAAGACACTTGAACTTGCTCTGCATCGGACATCTGGTCGAAGCCTTGATCTCTCGGATTGTATCTGTTAAGTCTAAAGACGCTGGAGCTTGCTCCGCGTCGGAAATCCGGTCGAATCCTTGATCTCCCGGATTGTATCAGTTAAGTCCAAAGACTCTGGAGCTTGCTCCGCGTCGGAGATCCGGTCGAAGCCTTAATATCCCGGATTGTATCTGTTAATGTCCAAAGACGCAGGAGCTTGCTCCGCGTCGGATATCCGGTCGAATCCTTGATCTCCCGGATTATATATGTTAATTCCAAAGACGCTGGAGCTTGCTTCGCGTCGGACATCCGGTCGAAGCCTTGATCTCCCGGATTGTATCTGTTAAGGGAAAAGACGCTTGAGCTTGCTCTGCGTCGGACATCCGGTCGAAGCCTTGATCTCCCGGATTGTATCGATTAAGTCTAAAGACACTGGAGCTTGCTTTGCGTCGGACATCCGGTCGAAGCCTTGATCTCCCGGATTGTATCTGTCAAGTCCAAAGACGCTGGAGCTTGTTCCGCGTCGGACATCCGGTCGAAGCCTTGATCTCCCGGATTGTATCGATTAAGTCTAAAGACGCTGGAGCTTGCTTTGCGTCGGAAATCCGGTCGAATCCTTGATCTCCCGGATTGTATCAGTTAAGTCCAAAGACTCTGGAGCTTGCTCCGCGTCGGAGATCCGGTCGAAGCCTTAATATCCCGGATTGTATCTGTTAAAGTCCAAAGACGCTGGAGCTTGCTACGCGTCGGACATCCGGTCGAATCCTTGATCTCCCGGATTATATATGTTAAGTCCAAAGACGCTGGAGCTTGCTTCGCGTCGGACATCCGGTCGAAGCCTTGATCTCCCGGATTGTATCTGTTAAGGGAAACGACGCTTGAGCTTGCTCCGCGTCGGACATCCGGTCGAAACCTTGATCTCCCGGATTGTATCTGTTAAGTCCAAAGATGTTGGAGCTTGCTCTGCGTTGGATATCTGGTCGAAGCCTTGATCTCCCGGATTGTATCTGTTAAAGTCCAAAGACGCTGGAGCTTGCTCTGTGTTGGACATCCGGTCGAAGTCTTGATCTCCCGGATTGTATCTGTTAAGTCCAAAGACGCTAGAGCTTCCTCCGCGTCGGAAATCCGGTCGAAGCCTTGATCTCCCGGATTGTATCTGTTAAGTCCAAAGACGCTGGAACTTTCTCCGCCTCGGACATCCGGTCGAAGCCTTGATCTCTCGGATTGTATCTGTTAAGTCTAAAGACGCTGGAGCTTGCTCCGCGTCGGACATCCGGTCGAATCCTTCATCTCCGAGATTGTATCAGTTAAGTCCAAAGACTCTGGAGCTTGCTCTGCGTCGGAGATCCGATCGAAGCCTTAATATCCCGGATTGTATCTGTTAAAGTCCAAAGACGCTGGAGCTTGCTCCGCGTCGGACATCCGGTCGAATCCTTGATCTCCCGGATTATATATGTTAAGTCCAAAGACGCTGGATCTTGCTCTGTGTCGGACATCCGGTCGAAGCCTTGATCTCCCAGATTGTATCTGTTAAGTCCAAAGATGTTGGAGCTTACTCCGCGTTGGACATCCGGTCGAAGCCTTGATCTCCCGGATTGTATATGTTAAGTCCGAAGACGCTGGAGCTTGCTCCGCGTCGGACATCCGGTCGATGCCTTGTTCTCCCGGATTGTATTTGATAAGTCCAAAGGCGTTGGAATTTGCTCCGGGTCGGACATCCGGTCGAAGCCTTGATCTCCCGGATTGTATCGGTTAAGTCTAAAGACGCTGGAGCTTGCTCCGCGTTGGACATCAGGTCGAATCCTTGATCTTCCGGATTGTATCTGATAAGTGCAAAGACGCTTGAGCTTGCTCCGCGTCGGACATCCGGTCGAAGCCTTGATCTCTCGGATTGTATCTGTTAAGTCCAAAGATGTTGGAGCTTGCTCTGCGTCGGACATCCGCTCGAAGCCTTGATCTCTCGGATTGTATCTGTTAAGTCTAAAGACGCTGGAGTTTGCTCCGAGTCGGACATCCTGTCGAAGCCTTGATCTCCCGGATTGTATCTGTTAAGTCCAAAGACTCTGGAGCTTGCTCCGCGTCGGTCATCCGGTCGAAGCCTTGATCTCCCGGATTGTATCGGTTAAGTCTAAATACGCTGGAGCTTGCTTTGCGTCGGACATTCGGTCTAAGCCTTGATCTCCCAGATTGTATCTGTTAAGTCCAAAGATGTTGGAGCTTGCTCCGCGTCGGACATCCGGTCGAAGCCTTGATCTCCCGGATTGTATCTGTTAAGTAGAAAGACGCTAGAGCTTGCTCCGCGTCGGACATCCGGTCGAAGCCTTGATCTCCCGAATTGTATCTGTTAAGTCCAAAGACACTGGAACTTGCTCTGCATCGGACATCTGGTCGAAGCCTTGATCTCTCGGATTGTATCTGTTAAGTCTAAAGACGCTGGAGCTTGCTCCGCGTCGGAAATCCGGTCGAATCCTTGATCTCCCGGATTGTATCAGTTAAGTCCAAAGACTCTGGAGCTTGCTCTGCGTCGGAGATCCGGTCGAAGCCTTAATATCCCGGATTGTATCTGTTAATGTCCAAAGACGCAGGAGCTTGCTCCGCGTCGGATATCCGGTCGAATCCTTGATCTCCCGGATTATATATGTTAATTCCAAAGACGCTGGAGCTTGCTTCGCGTCGGACATCCGGTCGAAGCCTTGATCTCCCGGATTGTATCTGTTAAGGGAAAAGACGCTTGAGCTTGCTCTGCGTCGGACATCCGGTCGAAGCCTTGATCTCCCGGATTGTATCGATTAAGTCTAAAGACACTGGAGCTTGCTTTGCGTCGGACATCCGGTCGAAGCCTTGATCTCCCGGATTGTATCTGTCAAGTCCAAAGACGCTGGAGCTTGTTCCGCGTCGGACATCCGGTCGAAGCCTTGATCTCCCGGATTGTATCGATTAAGTCTAAAGACGCTGGAGCTTGCTTTGCGTCGGAAATCCGGTCGAATCCTTGATCTCCCGGATTGTATCAGTTAAGTCCAAAGACTCTGGAGCTTGCTCCGCGTCGGAGATCCGGTCGAAGCCTTAATATCCCGGATTGTATCTGTTAAAGTCCAAAGACGCTGGAGCTTGCTACGCGTCGGACATCCGGTCGAATCCTTGATCTCCCGGATTATATATGTTAAGTCCAAAGACGCTGGAGCTTGCTTCGCGTCGGACATCCGGTCGAAGCCTTGATCTCCCGGATTGTATCTGTTAAGGGAAACGACGCTTGAGCTTGCTCCGCGTCGGACATCCGGTCGAAGCCTTGATCTCCCGGATTGTATCTGTTAAGTCCAAAGATGTTGGAGCTTGCTCTGCGTTGGATATCTGGTCGAAGCCTTGATCTCCCGGATTGTATCTGTTAAAGTCCAAAGACGCTGGAGCTTGCTCTGTGTTGGACATCCGGTCGAAGTCTTGATCTCCCGGATTGTATCTGTTAAGTCCAAAGACGCTAGAGCTTCCTCCGCGTCGGAAATCCGGTCGAAGCCTTGATCTCCCGGATTGTATCTGTTAAGTCCAAAGACGCTGGAACTTTCTCCGCATCGGACATCCGGTCGAAGCCTTGATCTCTCGGATTGTATCTGTTAAGTCTAAAGACGCTGGAGCTTGCTCCGCGTCGGACATCCGGTCGAATCCTTCATCTCCGAGATTGTATCAGTTAAGTCCAAAGACTCTGGAGCTTGCTCCGCGTCGGAGATCCGATCGAAGCCTTAATATCCCGGATTGTATCTGTTAAAGTCCAAAGACGCTGGAGCTTGCTCCGCGTCGGACATCCGGTCGAATCCTTGATCTCCCGGATTATATATGTTAAGTCCAAAGACGCTGGATCTTGCTCTGTGTCGGACATCCGGTCGAAGCCTTGATCTCCCAGATTGTATCTGTTAAGTCCAAAGATGTTGGAGCTTACTCCGCGTTGGACATCCGGTCGAAGCCTTGATCTCCCGGATTGTATATGTTAAGTCCGAAGACGCTGGAGCTTGCTCCGCGTCGGACATCCGGTCGAAGCCTTGTTCTCCCGGATTGTATCTGATAAGTCCAAAGGCGTTGGAATTTGCTCCGGGTCGGACATCCGGTCGAAGCCTTGATCTCCCGGATTGTATCGGTTAAGTCTAAAGACGCTGGAGCTTGCTCCGCGTTGGACATCAGGTCGAATCCTTGATCTTCCGGATTGTATCTGATAAGTGCAAAGACGCTTGAGCTTGCTCCGCGTCGGACATCCGGTCGAAGCCTTGATCTCTCGGATTGTATCTGTTAAGTCCAAAGATGTTGGAGCTTGCTCTGCGTCGGACATCCGCTCGAAGCCTTGATCTCTCGGATTGTATCTGTTAAGTCTAAAGACGCTGGAGTTTGCTCCGAGTCGGACATCCTGTCGAAGCCTTGATCTCCCGGATTGTATCTGTTAAGTCCAAAGACTCTGGAGCTTGCTCCGCGTCGGTCATCCGGTCGAAGCCTTGATCTCCCGGATTGTATCGGTTAAGTCTAAATACGCTGGATCTTGCTCTGTGTCGGACATCCGGTCGAAGCCTTGATCTCTCGGATTGTATCTGTTAAGTCTAAAGACGCTAGAGCTTGCTCCGCGTCGGACATCCGGTCGAATCCTTGATCTCCCGGATTGTATCTATTAAGTCCAAAGACTCTGGAGCTTGCTCTGCGTCGGAGATCCGGTCGAAGCCTTAATATCCCGGATTGTATCATTTAAAGTCCAAAGACGCTGGAGCTTGCTCCGCGTCGGACATCCGGTCGAATCCTTGATCTCCCGGATTATATATGTTAAGTCCAAAGACGCTGGATCTTGCTCTGTGTCGGACATCCGGTCGAAGCCTTGATCTCCCAGATTGTATCTGTTAAGTCCAAAGATGTTGGAGCTTACTCCGCGTTGGACATCCGGTCGAAGCCTTGATCTCCCGGATTGTATATGTTAAGTCCGAAGACGCTGGAGCTTGCTCCGCGTCGGACATCCGGTCGAAGCCTTGTTCTCCCGGATTGTATCTGTTAAGTCCAAAGACGTTGGAATTTGCTCCGGGTCGGACATCCGGTCGAAGCCTTGATCTCCCGGATTGTATCGGTTAAGTCTAAAGACGCTGGAGCTTGCTCCGCGTTGGACATCAGGTCGAATCCTTGATCTTCCGGATTGTATCTGATAAGTGCAAAGACGCTTGAGCTTGCTCCGCGTCGGACATCCGGTCGAAGCCTTGATCTCTCGGATTGTATCTGTTAAGTCCAAAGATGTTGGAGCTTGCTCTGCGTCGGACATCCGCTCGAAGCCTTGATCTCTCGGATTGTATCTGTTAAGTCTAAAGACGCTGGAGTTTGCTCCGAGTCGGACATCCGGTCGAAGCCTTGATCTCCCGGATTGTATCTGTTAAGTCCAAAGACTCTGGAGCTTGCTCCGCGTCGGTCATCCGGTCGAAGCCTTGATCTCCCGATTGTATCGGTTAAGTCTAAATACGCTGGAGCTTGCTTTGCGTCGGACATTCGGTCGAAGCCTTGATCTCCCGGATTGTATCTGTTAAGTCCAAAGATGTTGGAGCTTGCTCCGCGTCGGACATCCGATCGAAGCCTTGATCTCCCGGATTGTATCTGTTAAGGGAAAAGACGCTTGAGCTTGCTCCGCGTCGGACATCCGGTCGAAGCCTTGATCTCCCGGATTGTATTTGTTAAGTCCAAAGATGTTGGAGCTTGCTCTGCGTCGGATATCCGGTCGAAGCCTTGATCTCCCGGATTGTATCTGTTAAAGTCCAAAGACGCTGGAGCTTGCTCTGTGTCGGACATCCGGTCGAAGTCTTGATCTCCCGGATTGTATCTATTAAGTCCAAAGACGCTGGAGCTTACTCCGCGTCTGAAATCCGGTCGAAGCCTTGATCTCCCGGATTGTATCTGTTAAGTCCAAAAGACGCTGGAGCTTACTCCGCGTCGGACATCCGGTCGAAGCCTTGATCTCCCGGATTGTATCTGTTAAGTCCAAAGACGCTGGAACTTTCTCCGCATCGGACATCCGGTCGAAGCCTTGATCTCTCGGATTGTATCTGTTAAGCCTAAAGACGCTGGACCTTGCTCTGCGTCGGACATCCGGTCGAATCCTTGATATCCCAGATTGTATCAGTTAAGTCCAAAGACTCTGGAGCTTGCTCCGCGTCGGAGATCCGGTCGAAGCCTTAATATCCCGGATTGTATCTGTTAAAGTCCAAAGACGCTGGAGGTTGCTCCGCGTCGGACATCCGGTCGAATCCTTGATCTCCCGGATTATATATGTTAAGTCCAAAGACGCTGGATCTTGCTCTGTGTCGGACATCCGGTCGAAGCCTTGATCTCCCAGATTGTATCTGTTAAGTCCAAAGACGCTGGAGCTTACTCCGCGTCGGACATCCGGTCGAAGCCTTGGTCTCCCGGATTGTATCTCTTAAGTCCGAAGACGCTGGAACTTTCTCCGCATCGGACATCCGGTCGAAGCCTTGATCTCTCGGATTGTATCTGTTAAGTCTAAAGACGCTGGAGCTTGCTCCACGTCGGACATCCGGTCGAATCCTTGATCTCCCAGATTGTATCAGTTAAGTCCAAAGACTCTGGAGCTTGCTCCGCGTCGGAGATCCGGTCGAAGCCTTAATATCCCGGATTCTATCTGTTAAAGTCCAAAGACGCTGGAGCTTGCTCCGCGTCGGACATCCGGCCGAATCCTTGATCTCCCGGATTATATATGTTAAGTCCAAAGACGCTGGATCTTGCTCTGTGTCGGACATCCGGTCGAAGCCTTGATCTCCCAGATTGTATCTGTTAAGTCCAAAGACGCTGGAGCTTACTCCGCGTCGGACATCCGGTCGAAGCCTTGATCTCCCGGATCGTATCTGTTAAGTGTAAAGACGCTGGAGCTTGCTTCGCGTCGGACATCCGGTCAAAGCCTTGATCTCCCGGATTGTATCTGTTAAGGGCAAAGACGCTTGAGCTTGCTCCGCGTCGGACATCCGGTCGAAGCCTTGATCTCCCAGATTGTATCTGTTAAATCCAAAGATGTTGGAGCTTGCTCTGCGTCGGATATCCGGTCGATGGCTTGATCTCCCGGATTGTATCTGTTAAAGTCCAAAGACGCTGGAGCTTGCTCTGTGTCGGACATCCGGTCGAAGTCTTGATCTCCCGGATTGTATCTATTAAGTCCAAAGACGCTGGAGCTTACTCCGCGTCGGAAATCCGGTCGAAGCCTTGATCTCCCGGATTGTATCTGTTAAGTCCAAAGACGCTGGAACTTTCTCCGCATCGGACATCCGGTCGAAGCCTTGATCTCTCGGATTGTATCTGTTAAGCCTAAAGACGCTGGAGCTTGCTCTGCGTCGGACATCCGGTCGAATCCTTGATATCCCAGATTGTATCAGTTAAGTCCAAAGACTCTGGAGCTTGCTCCGCGTCGGAGATCCGGTCGAAGCCTTAATATCCCGGATTGTATCTGTTAAAGTCCAAAGACGCTGGAGGTTGCTCCGCGTCGGACATCCGGTCGAATCCTTGATCTCCCGGATTATATATGTTAAGTCCAAAGACGCTGGATCTTGCTCTGTGTCGGACATCCGGTCGAAGCCTTGATCTCCCAGATTGTATCTGTTAAGTCCAAAGACGCTGGAGCTTACTCCGCGTCGGACATCCGGTCGAAGCCTTGGTCTCCCGGATTGTATCTCTTAAGTCCGAAGACGCTGGAACTTTCTCCGCATCGGACATCCGGTCGAAGCCTTGATCTCTCGGATTGTATCTGTTAAGTCTAAAGACGCTGGAGCTTGCTCCACGTCGGACATCCGGTCGAATCCTTGATCTCCCAGATTGTATCAGTTAAGTCCAAAGACTCTGGAGCTTGCTCCGCGTCGGAGATCCGGTCGAAGCCTTAATATCCCGGATTCTATCTGTTAAAGTCCAAAGACGCTGGAGCTTGCTCCGCGTCGGACATCCGGCCGAATCCTTGATCTCCCGGATTATATATGTTAAGTCCAAAGACGCTGGATCTTGCTCTGTGTCGGACATCCGGTCGAAGCCTTGATCTCCCAGATTGTATCTGTTAAGTCCAAAGACGCTGGAGCTTACTCCGCGTCGGACATCCGGTCGAAGCCTTGATCTCCCGGATCGTATCTGTTAAGTGTAAAGACGCTGGAGCTTGCTTCGCGTCGGACATCCGCTCAAAGCCTTGATCTCCCGGATTGTATCTGTTAAGGGCAAAGACGCTTGAGCTTGCTCCGCGTCGGACATCCGGTCGAAGCCTTTATCTCCCAGATTGTATCTGTTAAATCCAAAGATGTTGGAGCTTGCTCTGCGTCGGATATCCGGTCGATGGCTTGATCTCCCGGATTGTATCTGTTAAAGTCCAAAGACGCTGGAGCTTGCTCTGTGTCGGACATCCGGTCGAAGTCTTGATCCCCCAGATTGTATCTGTTAAGTCCAAAGACGCTAGAGCTTACTCCACGTCGGACATCCGGTCGAAGCCTTGATCTCCCGGATTGTATCTGTTAAGTCCAAAAGACGCTGGAGCTTACTCCGCGTCGGACATCCGGTCGAAGCCTTGATCTCCCGGATTGTATCTGTTAAGTCCAAAGACGCTGGAACTTTCTCCGCATCGGACATCCGGTCGAAGCCTTGATCTCCCGGATTGTATCTGTTAAAGTCCAAAGACGCTGGAGCTTGCTCTGTGTCGGACATCCGGTCGAAGTCTTGATCTCCCGGATTGTATCTATTAAGTCCAAAGACGCTGGAGCTTACTCCTCGTCGGAAATCCGGTCGAAGCCTTGATCTCCCGGATTGTATCTGTTAAGTCCAAAAGACGCTGGAGCTTACTCCGCGTCGGACATCCGGTCGAAGCCTTGATCTCCCGGATTGTATCTGTTAAGTCCAAAGACGCTGGAACTTTCTCCGCATCGGACATCCGGTCGAAGCCTTGATCTCTCGGATTGTATCTGTTAAGCCTAAAGACGCTGGAGCTTGCTCTGCGTCGGACATCCGGTCGAATCCTTGATATCCCAGATTGTATCAGTTAAGTCCAAAGACTCTGGAGCTTGCTCCGCGTCGGAGATCCGGTCGAAGCCTTAACATCCCGGATTGTATCTGTTAAAGTCCAAAGACGCTGGAGGTTGCTCCGCGTCGGACATCCGGTCGAATCCTTGATCTCCCGGATTATATATGTTAAGTCCAAAGACGCTGGATCTTGCTCTGTGTCGGACATCCGGTCGAAGCCTTGATCTCCCGGATTGTATCTGTTAAAGTCCAAAGACGCTGGAGCTTGCTCTGTGTCGGACATCCGGTCGAAGTCTTGATCTCCCGGATTGTATCTATTAAGTCCAAAGACGCTGGAGCTTACTCCGCGTCGGAAATCCGGTCGAAGCCTTGATCTCCCGGATTGTATCTGTTAAGTCCAAAAGACGCTGGAGCTTACTCCGCGTCGGACATCCGGTCGAAGCCTTGATCTCCCGGATTGTATCTGTTAAGTCCAAAGACGCTGGAACTTTCTCCGCATCGGACATCCGGTCGAAGCCTTGATCTCTCGGATTGTATCTGTTAAGCCTAAAGACGCTGGAGCTTGCTCTGCGTCGGACATCCGGTCGAATCCTTGATATCCCAGATTGTATCAGTTAAGTCCAAAGACTCTGGAGCTTGCTCCGCGTCGGAGATCCGGTCGAAGCCTTAATATCCCGGATTGTATCTGTTAAAGTCCAAAGACGCTGGAGGTTGCTCCGCGTCGGACATCCGGTCGAATCCTTGATCTCCCGGATTATATTTGTTAAGTCCAAAGACGCTGGATCTTGCTCTGTGTCGGACATCCGGTCGAAGCCTTGATCTCCCAGATTGTATCTGTTAAGTCCAAAGACGCTGGAGCTTACTCCGCGTCGGACATCCGGTCGAAGCCTTGGTCTCCCGGATTGTATCTCTTAAGTCCGAAGACGCTGGAACTTTCTCCGCATCGGACATCCGGTCGAAGCCTTGATCTCTCGGATTGTATCTGTTAAGTCTAAAGACGCTGGAGCTTGCTCCACGTCGGACATCCGGTCGAATCCTTGATCTCCCAGATTGTATCAGTTAAGTCCAAAGACTCTGGAGCTTGCTCCGCGTCGGAGATCCGGTCGAAGCCTTAATATCCCGGATTCTATCTGTTAAAGTCCAAAGACGCTGGAGCTTGCTCCGCGTCGGACATCCGGCCGAATCCTTGATCTCCCGGATTATATATGTTAAGTCCAAAGACGCTGGATCTTGCTCTGTGTCGGACATCCGGTCGAAGCCTTGATCTCCCAGATTGTATCTGTTAAGTCCAAAGACGCTGGAGCTTACTCCGCGTCGGACATCCGGTCGAAGCCTTGATCTCCCGGATCGTATCTGTTAAGTGTAAAGACGCTGGAGCTTGCTTCGCGTCGGACATCCGGTCAAAGCCTTGATCTCCCGGATTGTATCTGTTAAGGGCAAAGACGCTTGAGCTTGCTCCGCGTCGGACATCCGGTCGAAGCCTTGATCTCCCAGATTGTATCTGTTAAATCCAAAGATGTTGGAGCTTGCTCTGCGTCGGATATCCGGTCGATGGCTTGATCTCCCGGATTGTATCTGTTAAAGTCCAAAGACGCTGGAGCTTGCTCTGTGTCGGACATCTGGTCGAAGTCTTGATCTCCCGGATTGTATCTATTAAGTCCAAAGACGCTGGAGCTTACTCCGCGTCGGAAATCCGGTCGAAGCCTTGATCTCCCGGATTGTATCTGTTAAGTCCAAAAGACGCTGGAGCTTACTCCGCGTCGGACATCCGGTCGAAGCCTTGATCTCCCGGATTGTATCTGTTAAGTCCAAAGACGCTGGAACTTTCTCCGCATCGGACATCCGGTCGAAGCCTTGATCTCTCGGATTGTATCTGTTAAGCCTAAAGACGCCGGAGCTTGCTCTGCGTCGGACATCCGGTCGAATCCTTGATATCCCAGATTGTATCAGTTAAGTCCAAAGACTCTGGAGCTTGCTCCGTGTCGGAGATCCGGTCGAAGCCTTAATATCCCGGATTGTATCTGTTAAAGTCCAAAGACGCTGGAGGTTGCTCCGCGTCGGACATCCGGTCGAATCCTTGATCTCCCGGATTATATATGTTAAGTCCAAAGACGCTGGATCTTGCTCTGTGTCGGACATCCGGTCGAAGCCTTGATCTCCCAGATTGTATCTGTTAAGTCCAAAGACGCTGGAGCTTACTCCGCGTCGGACATCCGGTCGAAGCCTTGGTCTCCCGGATTGTATCTCTTAAGTCCGAAGACGCTGGAACTTTCTCCGCATCGGACATCCGGTCGAAGCCTTGATCTCTCGGATTGTATCTTTTAAGTCTAAAGACGCTGGAGCTTGCTCCACGTCGGACATCCGGTCGAATCCTTGATCTCCCAGATTGTATCAATTAAGTCCAAAGACTCTGGAGCTTGCTCCGCGTCGGAGATCCGGTCGAAGCCTTAATATCCCGGATTCTATCTGTTAAAGTCCAAAGACGCTGGAGCTTGCTCCGCGTCGGACATCCGGCCGAATCCTTGATCTCCCGGATTATATATGTTAAGTCCAAAGACGCTGGATCTTGCTCTGTGTCGGACATCCGGTCGAAGCCTTGATCTCCCAGATTGTATCTGTTAAGTCCAAAGACGCTGGAGCTTACTCCGCGTCGGACATCCGGTCGAAGCCTTGATCTCCCGGATCGTATCTGTTAAGTGTAAAGACGCTGGAGCTTGCTTCGCGTCGGACATCCGGTCAAAGCCTTGATCTCCCGGATTGTATCTGTTAAGGGCAAAGACGCTTGAGCTTGCTCCGCGTCGGACATCCGGTCGAAGCCTTGATCTCCCAGATTGTATCTGTTAAATCCAAAGATGTTGGAGCTTGCTCTGCGTCGGATATCCGGTCGATGGCTTGATCTCCCGGATTGTATCTGTTAAAGTCCAAAGACGCTGGAGCTTGCTCTGTGTCGGACATCCGGTCGAAGTCTTGATCCCCCAGATTGTATCTGTTAAGTCCAAAGACGCTAGAGCTTACTCCACGTCGGACATCCGGTCGAAGCCTTGATCTCCCGGATTGTATCTGTTAAGTCCAAAAGACGCTGGAGCTTACTCCGCGTCGGACATCCGGTCGAAGCCTTGATCTCCCGAATTGTATCTGTTAACTCCAAAGACACTGGAACTTGCTCCGCATCGGACATCTGGTCGAAGCCTTGATCTCTCGGATTGTATCTGTTAAGTCTAAAGACTCTGGAGCTTGCTCCGCGTCGGAGATCCGGTCGAATCCTTGATCTCCCGGATTGTATCAGTTAAGTCCAAAGACTCTGGAGCTTGCTCCGCGTCGGAGATCCGGTTGAAGCCTTAATATCCCGGATTGTATCTGTTAAAGTACAAAGATGCTGGAGCTTGCTCCGCGTCGGACATCCGGTCGAATTCTTGATCTCCCAGATTGTATCTGATAAGTGCAAAGACGATTGAGCTTGCTCCGCGTCGGACATCCGGTCGAAGGCTTGATCTCCCGGATTGTATCTGTTAAGTCCAAAGATGTTGGAGCTTGCTCTGCGTCGGACATCCGCTCGAATCCTTGATCTCACGGATTGTATCTGTTAAGTCCGAAGACGCTGGAGCTTGCTCCGCGTCGGACATCCGGTCGAAGCCTTGTTCTCCCGGATTGTATCTGTTAAGTCCAAAGACGTTGGAATTTGCTCCGCGTCGGTGATCCGGTCGAAGCCTTGATCTCCCGGATTGTATCGGTTAAGTCTAAAGACGCTGGAGCTTGCTCCGCGTCGGACATCAGGTCGAAGCCTTGATCTTCCGGATTGTATCTGAATAGTGCAAAGACGCTTGAGCTTGCTCCGCGTCGAACATCCGGTCGAAGCCTTGATCTCCTGGATTGTATCTGTTAAGGGAAAAGACGCTTGAGCTTGCTCCGCGTCGGACATCCGGTCGAAGCCTTGATCTCCCGAATTGTATCTGTTAAGTCCAAAGATGTTGGAGCTTGCTCTGCGTCGGATATCCGGTCGAAGCCTTGATCTCCCGGATTGTATCTGTTAAAGTCCAAAGACGCTGGAGCTTGCTCTTTGTCGGACATCCGGTCGAAGTCTTGATCTCCCGGATTGTATCTGTTAAGTCCAAAGACGCTAGAGCTTACTCCGCGTCGGAAATACGGTCGAAGCCTTGATCTCCCGGATTGTATCTGTTAAGTCCAAAAGACGCTGGAGCTTACTCCGCATAGGACATCCGGTCGAAGCCTTGATCTCCCGGATTGTATCTGTTATGTCCAAAGACACTGGAACTTTCTCCGCATCGGACATCCGGTCGAAGCCTTGATCTCTCGGATTGTATCTGTTAAGTCTAAACACGCTGGAGCTTGCTCTGCGTCGGACATCCGGTCGAATCCTTGATGTCCCAGATTGTATCAGTTAAGTTTAAAGACTCTGGAGCTTGCTCCGCGTCGGAGATCCGGTCGAAGCCTTAATATCCCGGATTGTATCTATTAAAGTCCAAAGACGCTGGAGGTTGCTCCCCGTCGGACATCCGGTCGAATCCTTGATCTCGCGGATTATATATGTTAAGTCCAAAGACGCTGGATCTTGCTCTGTGTCGGACATCTGGTCGAAGCCTTGATCTCCCAGATTGTATCTGTTAAGTCCAAAGATGCTGGAGCTTACTCCGCGTCGGACATCCGGTCGAAGCCTTGGTCTCCCGGATTGTATCTCTTAAGTCCGAAGACGCTGGAACTTTCTCCGCATCGGACATCCGGTCGAAGCCTTGATCTCTCGGATTGTATCTGTTAAGTCTAAAGACGCTGGAGCTTGCTCCGCGTCGGACATCCGGTCGAATCCTTGATCTCCCAGATTGTATCAGTTAAGTCCAAAGACTCTGGAGCTTGCTCCGCGTCGGAGATCCGGTCGAAGCCTTAATAACCCGGATTGTATCTGTTAAAGTCCAAAGACGCCGAAGCTTGCTCCGCGTCGGACATCCGGTCGAATCCTTGATCTCCCGGATTATATATGTTAAGTCCAAAGACGCTGGATCTTGCTCTGTGTCGGACATCCGGTCGAAGCCTTGATCTCCCAGATTGTATCTGTTAAGTCCAAAGACGCTGGAGCTTACTCCGCGTCGGACATCCGGTCGAAGCCTTGATCTCCCGGATCGTATCTGTTAAGTGTAAAGACGCTGGAGCTTGCTTCGCGTCGGAAATCCGGTCGAAGCCTTGATCTCCCGGATTGTATCTGTTAAGGGCAAAGACGCTTGAGCTTGCTCCGCGTCGAACATCCGGTCGAAGCCTTGATCTCCCAGATTGTATCTCTTAAATCCAAAGATGTTGGAGCTTGCTCTGCGTCGGATATCCGGTCGATGGCTTGATTTCCCGGATTGTATCTATTAAAGTCCAAAGTCGCTGGAGCTTGCTCTATGTCGGACATCCGGTCGAAGTCTTGATCCCCCAGATTGTATCTGTTAAGTCCAAAGACGCTAGAGCTTCCTCCGCGTCGGACATCCGGTCGAAGCCTTGATCTCCTGGATTGTATCTGTTAAGTCCAAAAGACGCTGGAGCTTACTCCGCGTCGGACATCCGGTCGAAGCCTTGATCTCCCGAATTGTATCTGTTAACTCCAAAGACACTGGAACTTGCTCCGCATCGGACATCTGGTCGAAGCCTTAATATCCCGGATTGTATCTGTTAAAGTCCAAAGATGCTGGAGCTTGCTCCGCATCGGACATCCGGTCGAATCCTTGATCTCCCAGATTGTATATGATAAGTGCAAAGACGCTTGAGCTTGCTCCGCGTCGGACATCCGGTCGAAGGCTTGATCTCCGGGATTGTATCTGTTAAGTCCAAAGATGTTGGAGCTTGCTCTGCGTCGGACATCCGCTCGAAGCCTTGATCTCCCGGATTGTATCTGTTAAGTCCGAAGACGCTGGAGCTTGCTCCGCGTCGGACATCCGGTCGAAGCCTTGTTCTCCCGGATTGTATCTGTTAAGTCCAAAGACGTTGGAATTTGCTCCGCGTCGGCCATCCGGTCGAAGCCTTGATCTCCCGGATTGTATCGGTTAAGTCTAAAGACGCTGGAGCTTGCTCCGCGTCAGACATCAGGACGAAGCCTTGATCTTCCGGATTGTATCTCATAAGTGCAAAGACGCTTGAGCTTGCTCCGTGTCGAACATCCGGTCGAAGCCTTGATCTCCCGAATTGTATCTGTTAACTCCAAAGACACTGGAACTTGCTCCGCATCGGACATCTGGTCGAAGCCTTGATCTCTCGGATTGTATCTGTTAAGTCTAAAGACGCTAGAGCTTGCTCCGCGTCGGACATCCGGTCGAATCCTTGATCTCCCGGATTGTATCTATTAAGTCCAAAGACTCTGGAGCTTGCTCTGCGTCGGAGATCCGGTCGAAGCCTTAATATCCCGGATTGTATCATTTAAAGTCCAAAGACGCTGGAGCTTGCTCCGCGTCGGACATCCGGTCGAATCCTTGATCTCCCGGATTATATATGTTAAGTCCAAAGACGCTGGATCTTGCTCTGTGTCGGACATCCGGTCGAAGCCTTGATCTCCCAGATTGTATCTGTTAAGTCCAAAGATGTTGGAGCTTACTCCGCGTTTGACATCCGGTCGAAGCCTTGATCTCCCGGATTGTATATGTTAAGTCCGAAGACGCTGGAGCTTGCTCCGCGTCGGACATCCGGTCGAAGCCTTGTTCTCCCGGATTGTATCTGTTAAGTGCAAAGGCGTTGGAATTTGCTCCGGGTCGGACATCCGGTCGAAGCCTTGATCTCCCGGATTGTATCTGTTAAGTCTAAAGACGCTGGAGCTTGCTCCGCGTTGGACATCAGGTCGAATCCTTGATCTTCCGGATTGTATCTGATAAGTGCAAAGACGCTTGAGCTTGCTCCGCGTCGGACATCCGGTCGAAGCCTTGATCTCTCGGATTGTATCTGTTAAGTCCAAAGATGTTGGAGCTTGCTCTGCGTCGGACATCCGCTCGAAGCCTTGATCTCTCGGATTGTATCTGTTAAGTCTAAAGACGCTGGAGTTTGCTCCGAGTCGGACATCCGGTCGAAGCCTTGATCTCCCGGATTGTATCTGTTAAGTCCAAAGACTCTGGAGCTTGCTCCGCGTCGGTCATCCGGTCGAAGCCTTGATCTCCCGGATTGTATCGGTTAAGTCTAAATACGCTGGAGCTTGCTTTGCGTCGGACATTCGGTCGAAGCCTTGATCTCCCGGATTGTATCTGTTAAGTCCAAAGATGTTGGAGCTTGCTCCGCGTCGGACATCCGTTCGAAGCCTTGATCTCCCGGATTATATCTGTTAAGTAGAAAGACGCTAGAGCTTGCTCCGCGTCGGACATCCGGTCGAAGCCTTGATCTCCCGAATTGTATCTGTTAAGTCCAAAGACACTGGAACTTGCTCTGCATCGGACATCTGGTCGAAGCCTTGATCTCTCGGATTGTATCTGTTAAGTCTAAAGACGCTGGAGCTTGCTCCGCGTCGGAAATCCGGTCGAATCCTTGATCTCCCGGATTGTATCAGTTAAGTCCAAAGACTCTGGAGCTTGCTCCGCGTCGGAGATCCGGTCGAAGCCTTAATATCCCGGATTGTATCTGTTAATGTCCAAAGACGCAGGAGCTTGCTCCGCGTCGGATATCCGGTCGAATCCTTGATCTCCCGGATTATATATGTTAATTCCAAAGACGCTGGAGCTTGCTTCGCGTCGGACATCCGGTCGAAGCCTTGATCTCCCGGATTGTATCTGTTAAGGGAAAAGACGCTTGAGCTTGCTCTGCGTCGGACATCCGGTCGAAGCCTTTATCTCCCAGATTGTATCTGTTAAATCCAAAGATGTTGGAGCTTGCTCTGCGTCGGATATCCGGTCGATGGCTTGATCTCCCGGATTGTATCTGTTAAAGTCCAAAGACGCTGGAGCTTGCTCTGTGTCGGACATCCGGTCGAAGTCTTGATCCCCCAGATTGTATCTGTTAAGTCCAAAGACGCTAGAGCTTACTCCACGTCGGACATCCGGTCGA
Organism: Persicaria tinctoria; assembly: GCA_037127255.1. Lineage (NCBI taxonomy): Eukaryota > Viridiplantae > Streptophyta > Magnoliopsida > Caryophyllales > Polygonaceae > Persicaria > Persicaria tinctoria. The sequence goes on along the minus strand of JBANSL010000004.1, from coordinate 32,494,632 downwards.
AGCCTTGATCTCCCGGATTGTATCTGTTAAGTCCAAAAGACGCTGGAGCTTACTCCGCGTCAGACATCCGGTCGAAGCCTTGATCTCCCGGATTGTATCTGTTAAGTCCAAAGACGCTGGAACTTTCTCCGCATCGGACATCCGGTCGAAGCCTTGATCTCCCGGATTGTATCTGTTAAAGTCCAAAGACGCTGGAGCTTGCTCTGTGTCGGACATCCGGTCGAAGTCTTGATCTCCCGGATTGTATCTATTAAGTCCAAAGACGCTGGAGCTTACTCCTCGTCGGAAATCCGGTCGAAGCCTTGATCTCCCGGATTGTATCTGTTAAGTCCAAAAGACGCTGGAGCTTACTCCGCGTCGGACATCCGGTCGAAGCCTTGATCTCCCGGATTGTATCTGTTAAGTCCAAAGACGCTGGAACTTTCTCCGCATCGGACATCCGGTCGAAGCCTTGATCTCTCGGATTGTATCTGTTAAGCCTAAAGACGCTGGAGCTTGCTCTGCGTCGGACATCCGGTCGAATCCTTGATATCCCAGATTGTATCAGTTAAGTCCAAAGACTCTGGAGCTTGCTCCGCGTCGGAGATCCGGTCGAAGCCTTAATATCCCGGATTGTATCTGTTAAAGTCCAAAGACGCTGGAGGTTGCTCCGCGTCGGACATCCGGTCGAATCCTTGATCTCCCGGATTATATATGTTAAGTCCAAAGACGCTGGATCTTGCTCTGTGTTGGACATCCGGTCGAAGCCTTGATCTCCCGGATTGTATCTGTTAAAGTCCAAAGACGCTGGAGCTTGCTCTGTGTCGGACATCCGGTCGAAGTCTTGATCTCCCGGATTGTATCTATTAAGTCCAAAGACGCTGGAGCTTACTCCGCGTCGGAAATCCGGTCGAAGCCTTGATCTCCCGGATTGTATCTGTTAAGTCCAAAAGACGCTGGAGCTTACTCCGCGTCGGACATCCGGTCGAAGCCTTGATCTCCCGGATTGTATCTGTTAAGTCCAAAGACGCTGGAACTTTCTCCGCATCGGACATCCGGTCGAAGCCTTGATCTCTCGGATTGTATCTGTTAAGCCTAAAGACGCTGGAGCTTGCTCTGCGTCGGACATCCGGTCGAATCCTTGATATCCCAGATTGTATCAGTTAAGTCCAAAGACTCTGGAGCTTGCTCCGCGTCGGAGATCCGGTCGAAGCCTTAATATCCCGGATTGTATCTGTTAAAGTCCAAAGACGCTGGAGGTTGCTCCGCGTCGGACATCCGGTCGAATCCTTGATCTCCCGGATTATATTTGTTAAGTCCAAAGACGCTGGATCTTGCTCTGTGTCGGACATCCGGTCGAAGCCTTGATCTCCCAGATTGTATCTGTTAAGTCCAAAGACGCTGGAGCTTACTCCGCGTCGGACATCCGGTCGAAGCCTTGGTCTCCCGGATTGTATCTCTTAAGTCCGAAGACGCTGGAACTTTCTCCGCATCGGACATCCGGTCGAAGCCTTGATCTCTCGGATTGTATCTGTTAAGTCTAAAGACGCTGGAGCTTGCTCCACGTCGGACATCCGGTCGAATCCTTGATCTCCCAGATTGTATCAGTTAAGTCCAAAGACTCTGGAGCTTGCTCCGCGTCGGAGATCCGGTCGAAGCCTTAATATCCCGGATTCTATCTGTTAAAGTCCAAAGACGCTGGAGCTTGCTCCGCGTCGGACATCCGGCCGAATCCTTGATCTCCCGGATTATATATGTTAAGTCCAAAGACGCTGGATCTTGCTCTGTGTCGGACATCCGGTCGAAGCCTTGATCTCCCAGATTGTATCTGTTAAGTCCAAAGACGCTGGAGCTTACTCCGCGTCGGACATCCGGTCGAAGCCTTGATCTCCCGGATCGTATCTGTTAAGTGTAAAGACGCTGGAGCTTGCTTCGCGTCGGACATCCGGTCAAAGCCTTGATCTCCCGGATTGTATCTGTTAAGGGCAAAGACGCTTGAGCTTGCTCCGCGTCGGACATCCGGTCGAAGCCTTGATCTCCCAGATTGTATCTGTTAAATCCAAAGATGTTGGAGCTTGCTCTGCGTCGGATATCCGGTCGATGGCTTGATCTCCCGGATTGTATCTGTTAAAGTCCAAAGACGCTGGAGCTTGCTCTGTGTCGGACATCTGGTCGAAGTCTTGATCTCCCGGATTGTATCTATTAAGTCCAAAGACGCTGGAGCTTACTCCGCGTCGGAAATCCGGTCGAAGCCTTGATCTCCCGGATTGTATCTGTTAAGTCCAAAAGACGCTGGAGCTTACTCCGCGTCGGACATCCGGTCGAAGCCTTGATCTCCCGGATTGTATCTGTTAAGTCCAAAGACGCTGGAACTTTCTCCGCATCGGACATCCGGTCGAAGCCTTGATCTCTCGGATTGTATCTGTTAAGCCTAAAGACGCTGGAGCTTGCTCTGCGTCGGACATCCGGTCGAATCCTTGATATCCCAGATTGTATCAGTTAAGTCCAAAGACTCTGGAGCTTGCTCCGCGTCGGAGATCCGGTCGAAGCCTTAATATCCCGGATTGTATCTGTTAAAGTCCAAAGACGCTGGAGGTTGCTCCGCGTCGGACATCCGGTCGAATCCTTGATCTCCCGGATTATATATGTTAAGTCCAAAGACGCTGGATCTTGCTCTGTGTCGGACATCCGGTCGAAGCCTTGATCTCCCAGATTGTATCTGTTAAGTCCAAAGACGCTGGAGCTTACTCCGCGTCGGACATCCGGTCGAAGCCTTGGTCTCCCGGATTGTATCTCTTAAGTCCGAAGACGCTGGAACTTTCTCCGCATCGGACATCCGGTCGAAGCCTTGATCTCTCGGATTGTATCTTTTAAGTCTAAAGACGCTGGAGCTTGCTCCACGTCGGACATCCGGTCGAATCCTTGATCTCCCAGATTGTATCAGTTAAGTCCAAAGACTCTGGAGCTTGCTCCGCGTCGGAGATCCGGTCGAAGCCTTAATATCCCGGATTCTATCTGTTAAAGTCCAAAGACGCTGGAGCTTGCTCCGCGTCGGACATCCGGCCGAATCCTTGATCTCCCGGATTATATATGTTAAGTCCAAAGACGCTGGATCTTGCTCTGTGTCGGACATCCGGTCGAAGCCTTGATCTCCCAGATTGTATCTGTTAAGTCCAAAAACGCTGGAGCTTACTCCGCGTCGGACATCCGGTCGAAGCCTTGATCTCCCGGATCGTATCTGTTAAGTGTAAAGACGCTGGAGCTTGCTTCGCGTCGGACATCCGGTCAAAGCCTTGATCTCCCGGATTGTATCTGTTAAGGGCAAAGACGCTTGAGCTTGCTCCGCGTCGGACATCCGGTCGAAGCCTTGATCTCCCAGATTGTATCTGTTAAATCCAAAGATGTTGGAGCTTGCTCTGCGTCGGATATCCGGTCGATGGCTTGATCTCCCGGATTGTATCTGTTAAAGTCCAAAGACGCTGGAGCTTGCTCTGTGTCGGACATCCGGTCGAAGTCTTGATCCCCCAGATTGTATCTGTTAAGTCCAAAGACGCTAGAGCTTACTCCACGTCGGACATCCGGTCGAAGCCTTGATCTCCCGGATTGTATCTGTTAAGTCCAAAAGACGCTGGAGCTTACTCCGCGTCGGACATCCGGTCGAAGCCTTGATCTCCCGAATTGTATCTGTTAACTCCAAAGACACTGGAACTTGCTCCGCATCGGACATCTGGTCGAAGCCTTGATCTCTCGGATTGTATCTGTTAAGTCTAAAGACTCTGGAGCTTGCTCCGCGTCGGAGATCCGGTCGAATCCTTGATCTCCCGGATTGTATCAGTTAAGTCCAAAGACTCTGGAGCTTGCTCCGCGTCGGAGATCCGGTTGAAGCCTTAATATCCCGGATTGTATCTGTTAAAGTACAAAGATGCTGGAGCTTGCTCCGCGTCGGACATCCGGTCGAATTCTTGATCTCCCAGATTGTATCTGATAAGTGCAAAGACGATTGAGCTTGCTCCGCGTCGGACATCCGGTCGAAGGCTTGATCTCCCGGATTGTATCTGTTAAGTCCAAAGATGTTGGAGCTTGCTCTGCGTCGGACATCCGCTCGAATCCTTGATCTCCCGGATTGTATCTGTTAAGTCCGAAGACGCTGGAGCTTGCTCCGCGTCGGACATCCGGTCGAAGCCTTGTTCTCCCGGATTGTATCTGTTAAGTCCAAAGACGTTGGAATTTGCTCCGCGTCGGTGATCCGGTCGAAGCCTTGATCTCCCGGATTGTATCGGTTAAGTCTAAAGACGCTGGAGCTTGCTCCGCGTCGGACATCAGGTCGAAGCCTTGATCTTCCGGATTGTATCTGAATAGTGCAAAGACGCTTGAGCTTGCTCCGCGTCGAACATCCGGTCGAAGCCTTGATCTCCCGGATTGTATCTGTTAAGGGAAAAGACGCTTGAGCTTGCTCCGCGTCGGACATCCGGTCGAAGCCTTGATCTCCCGAATTGTATCTGTTAAGTCCAAAGATGTTGGAGCTTGCTCTGCGTCGGATATCCGGTCGAAGCCTTGATCTCCCGGATTGTATCTGTTAAAGTCCAAAGACGCTGGAGCTTGCTCTGTGTCGGACATCCGGTCGAAGTCTTGATCTCCCGGATTGTATCTGTTAAGTCCAAAGACGCTAGAGCTTACTCCGCGTCGGAAATACGGTCGAAGCCTTGATCTCCCGGATTGTATCTGTTAAGTCCAAAAGACGCTGGAGCTTACTCCGCATAGGACATCCGGTCGAAGCCTTGATCTCCCGGATTGTATCTGTTATGTCCAAAGACACTGGAACTTTCTCCGCATCGGACATCCGGTCGAAGCCTTGATCTCTCGGATTGTATCTGTTAAGTCTAAACACGCTGGAGCTTGCTCTACGTCGGACATCCGGTCGAATCCTTGATGTCCCAGATTGTATCAGTTAAGTTTAAAGACTCTGGAGCTTGCTCCGCGTCGGAGATCCGGTCGAAGCCTTAATATCCCGGATTGTATCTATTAAAGTCCAAAGACGCTGGAGGTTGCTCCCCGTCGGACATCCGGTCGAATCCTTGATCTCCCGGATTATATATGTTAAGTCCAAAGACGCTGGATCTTGCTCTGTGTCGGACATCTGGTCGAAGCCTTGATCTCCCAGATTGTATCTGTTAAGTCCAAAGATGCTGGAGCTTACTCCGCGTCGGACATCCGGTCGAAGCCTTGGTCTCCCGGATTGTATCTCTTAAGTCCGAAGACGCTGGAACTTTCTCCGCATCGGACATCCGGTCGAAGCCTTGATCTCTCGGATTGTATCTGTTAAGTCTAAAGACGCTGGAGCTTGCTCCGCGTCGGACATCCGGTCGAATCCTTGATCTCCCAGATTGTATCAGTTAAGTCCAAAGACTCTGGAGCTTGCTCCGCGTCGGAGATCCGGTCGAAGCCTTAATAACCCGGATTGTATCTGTTAAAGTCCAAAGACGCCGAAGCTTGCTCCGCGTCGGACATCCGGTCGAATCCTTGATCTCCCGGATTATATATGTTAAGTCCAAAGACGCTGGATCTTGCTCTGTGTCGGACATCCGGTCGAAGCCTTGATCTCCCAGATTGTATCTGTTAAGTCCAAAGACGCTGGAGCTTACTCCGCGTCGGACATCCGGTCGAAGCCTTGATCTCCCGGATCGTATCTGTTAAGTGTAAAGACGCTGGAGCTTGCTTCGCGTCGGAAATCCGGTCGAAGCCTTGATCTCCCGGATTGTATCTGTTAAGGGCAAAGACGCTTGAGCTTGCTCCGCGTCGAACATCCGGTCGAAGCCTTGATCTCCCAGATTGTATCTCTTAAATCCAAAGATGTTGGAGCTTGCTCTGCGTCGGATATCCGGTCGATGGCTTGATTTCCCGGATTGTATCTATTAAAGTCCAAAGTCGCTGGAGCTTGCTCTGTGTCGGACATCCGGTCGAAGTCTTGATCCCCCAGATTGTATCTGTTAAGTCCAAAGACGCTAGAGCTTCCTCCGCGTCGGACATCCGGTCGAAGCCTTGATCTCATGGATTGTATCTGTTAAGTCCAAAAGACGCTGGAGCTTACTCCGCGTCGGACATCCGGTCGAAGCCTTGATCTCCCGAATTGTATCTGTTAACTCCAAAGACACTGGAACTTGCTCCGCATCGGACATCTGGTCGAAGCCTTAATATCCCGGATTGTATCTGTTAAAGTCCAAAGATGCTGGAGCTTGCTCCGCATCGGACATCCGGTCGAATCCTTGATCTCCCAGATTGTATATGATAAGTGCAAAGACGCTTGAGCTTGCTCCGCGTCGGACATCCGGTCGAAGGCTTGATCTCCCGGATTGTATCTGTTAAGTCCAAAGATGTTGGAGCTTGCTCTGCGTCGGACATCCGCTCGAAGCCTTGATCTCCCGGATTGTATCTGTTAAGTCCGAAGACGCTGGAGCTTGCTCCGCGTCGGACATCCGGTCGAAGCCTTGTTCTCCCGGATTGTATCTGTTAAGTCCAAAGACGTTGGAATTTGCTCCGCGTCGGCCATCCGGTCGAAGCCTTGATCTCCCGGATTGTATCGGTTAAGTCTAAAGACGCTGGAGCTTGCTCCGCGTCAGACATCAGGACGAAGCCTTGATCTTCCGGATTGTATCTCATAAGTGCAAAGACGCTTGAGCTTGCTCCGTGTCGAACATCCGGTCGAAGCCTTGATCTCCCGAATTGTATCTGTTAACTCCAAAGACACTGGAACTTGCTCCGCATCGGACATCTGGTCGAAGCCTTGATCTCTCGGATTGTATCTGTTAAGTCTAAAGACGCTAGAGCTTGCTCCGCGTCGGACATCCGGTCGAATCCTTGATCTCCCGGATTGTATCTATTAAGTCCAAAGACTCTGGAGCTTGCTCTGCGTCGGAGATCCGGTCGAAGCCTTAATATCCCGGATTGTATCATTTAAAGTCCAAAGACGCTGGAGCTTGCTCCGCGTCGGACATCCGGTCGAATCCTTGATCTCCCGGATTAAATATGTTAAGTCCAAAGACGCTGGATCTTGCTCTGTGTCGGACATCCGGTCGAAGCCTTGATCTCCCAGATTGTATCTGTTAAGTCCAAAGATGTTGGAGCTTACTCCGCGTTTGACATCCGGTCGAAGCCTTTATCTCCCGGATTGTATATGTTAAGTCCGAAGACGCTGGAGCTTGCTCCGCGTCGGACATCCGGTCGAAGCCTTGTTCTCCCGGATTGTATCTGTTAAGTGCAAAGGCGTTGGAATTTGCTCCGGGTCGGACATCCGGTCGAAGCCTTGATCTCCCGGATTGTATCTGTTAAGTCTAAAGACGCTGGAGCTTGCTCCGCGTTGGACATCAGGTCGAATCCTTGATCTTCCGGATTGTATCTGATAAGTGCAAAGACGCTTGAGCTTGCTCCGCGTCGGACATCCGGTCGAAGCCTTGATCTCTCGGATTGTATCTGTTAAGTCCAAAGATGTTGGAGCTTGCTCTGCGTCGGACATCCGCTCGAAGCCTTGATCTCTCGGATTGTATCTGTTAAGTCTAAAGACGCTGGAGTTTGCTCCGAGTCGGACATCCGGTCGAAGCCTTGATCTCCCGGATTGTATCTGTTAAGTCCAAAGACTCTGGAGCTTGCTCCGCGTCGGTCATCCGGTCGAAGCCTTGATCTCCCGGATTGTATCGGTTAAGTCTAAATACGCTGGAGCTTGCTTTGCGTCGGACATTCGGTCGAAGCCTTGATCTCCCGGATTGTATCTGTTAAGTCCAAAGATGTTGGAGCTTGCTCCGCGTCGGACATCCGTTCGAAGCCTTGATCTCCCGGATTATATCTGTTAAGTAGAAAGACGCTAGAGCTTGCTCCGCGTCGGACATCCGGTCGAAGCCTTGATCTCCCGAATTGTATCTGTTAAGTCCAAAGACACTGGAACTTGCTCTGCATCGGACATCTGGTCGAAGCCTTGATCTCTCGGATTGTATCTGTTAAGTCTAAAGACGCTGGAGCTTGCTCCGCGTCGGAAATCCGGTCGAATCCTTGATCTCCCGGATTGTATCAGTTAAGTCCAAAGACTCTGGAGCTTGCTCCGCGTCGGAGATCCGGTCGAAGCCTTAATATCCCGGATTGTATCTGTTAATGTCCAAAGACGCAGGAGCTTGCTCCGCGTCGGATATCCGGTCGAATCCTTGATCTCCCGGATTATATATGTTAATTCCAAAGACGCTGGAGCTTGCTTCGCGTCGGACATCCGGTCGAAGCCTTGATCTCCCGGATTGTATCTGTTAAGGGAAAAGACGCTTGAGCTTGCTCTGCGTCGGACATCCGGTCGAAGCCTTGATCTCCCGGATTGTATCGATTAAGTCTAAAGACACAAGAGCTTGCTTTGCGTCGGACATCCGGTCGAAGCCTTGATCTCCCGGATTGTATCTGTCAAGTCCAAAGACGCTGGAGCTTGTTCCGCGTCGGACATCCGGTCGAAGCCTTGATCTCCCGGATTGTATCGATTAAGTCTAAAGACGCTGGAGCTTGCTTTGCGTCGGAAATCCGGTCGAATCCTTGATCTCCCGGATTGTATCAGTTAAGTCCAAAGACTCTGGAGCTTGCTCCGCGTCGGAGATCCGGTCGAAGCCTTAATATCCCGGATTGTATCTGTTAAAGTCCAAAGACGCTGGAGCTTGCTCCGCGTCGGACATCCGGTCGAATCCTTGATCTCCCGGATTATATATGTTAAGTCCAAAGACGCTGGAGCTTGCTTCGCGTCGGACATCCGGTCGAAGCCTTGATCTCCCGGATTGTATCTGTTAAGGGAAACGACGCTTGAGCTTGCTCCGCGTCGGACATCCGGTCGAAGCCTTGATCTCCCGGATTGTATCTGTTAAGTCCAAAGATGTTGGAGCTTGCTCTGCGTTGGATATCTGGTCGAAGCCTTGATCTCCCGGATTGTATCTGTTAAAGTCCAAAGACGCTGGAGCTTGCTCTGTGTCGGACATCCGGTCGAAGTCTTGATCTCCCGGATTGTATCTGTTAAGTCCAAAGACGCTAGAGCTTCCTCCGCGTCGGAAATCCGGTCGAAGCCTTGATCTCCCGGATTGTATCTGTTAAGTCCAAAAGACGCTGGAGCTTACTCCGCGTCGGACATCCGGTCGAAGCCTTGATCTCCCGGATTGTATCTGTTAAGTCCAAAGACGCTGGAACTTTCTCCGCATCGGACATCCGGTCGAAGCCTTGATCTCTCGGATTGTATCTGTTAAGTCTAAAGACGCTGGAGCTTGCTCCGCGTCGGACATCCGGTCGAATCCTTCATCTCCGAGATTGTATCAGTTAAGTCCAAAGACTCCGGAGCTTGCTCCGCGTCGGAGATCCGATCGAAGCCTTAATATCCCGGATTGTATCTGTTAAAGTCCAAAGACGCTGGAGCTTGCTCCGCGTCGGACATCCGGTCGAATCCTTGATCTCCCGGATTATATATGTTAAGTCCAAAGACGCTGGATCTTGCTCTGTGTCGGACATCCGGTCGAAGCCTTGATCTCCCAGATTGTATCTGTTAAGTCCAAAGATGTTGGAGCTTACTCCGCGTTGGACATCCGGTCGAAGCCTTGATCTCCCGGATTGTATATGTTAAGTCCGAAGACGCTGGAGCTTGCTCCGCGTCGGACATCCGGTCGAAGCCTTGTTCTCCCGGATTGTATCTGTTAAGTCCAAAGGCGTTGGAATTTGCTCCGGGTCGGACATCCGGTCGAAGCCTTGATCTCCCGGATTGTATCGGTTAAGTCTAAAGACGCTGGAGCTTGCTCCGCGTTGGACATCAGGTCGAATCCTTGATCTTCCGGATTGTATCTGATAAGTGCAAAGACGCTTGAGCTTGCTCCGCGTCGGACATCCGGTCGAAGCCTTGATCTCTCGGATTGTATCTGTTAAGTCCAAAGATGTTGGAGCTTGCTCTGCGTCGGACATCCGCTCGAAGCCTTGATCTCTCGGATTGTATCTGTTAAGTCTAAAGACGCTGGAGTTTGCTCCGAGTCGGACATCCTGTCGAAGCCTTGATCTCCCGGATTGTATCTGTTAAGTCCAAAGACTCTGGAGCTTGCTCCGCGTCGGTCATCCGGTCGAAGCCTTGATCTCCCGGATTGTATCGGTTAAGTCTAAATACGCTGGATCTTGCTCTGTGTCGGACATCCGGTCGAAGCCTTGATCTCCTATATTGTATCTGTTAAGTCCAAAGACGCTGGAGCTTACTCCGCGTCGGACATCCGGTCGAAGCCTTGATCTCCCGGATTGTATCTGTTAAGTAGAAAGACGCTAGAGCTTGCTCCGCGTCGGACATCCGGTCGAAGCCTTGATCTCCCGAATTGTATCTGTTAAGTCCAAAGACACTGGAACTTGCTCTGCATCGGACATCTGGTCGAAGCCTTGATCTCTCGGATTGTATCTGTTAAGTCTAAAGACGCTGGAGCTTGCTCCGCGTCGGAAATCCGGTTGAATCCTTGATCTCCCGGATTGTATCAGTTAAGTCCAAAGACTCTGGAGCTTGCTCCGCGTCGGAGATCCGGTCGAAGCCTTAATATCCCGGATTGTATCTGTTAATGTCCAAAGACGCAGGAGCTTGCTCCGCGTCGGATATCCGGTCGAATCCTTGATCTCCCGGATTATATATGTTAATTCCAAAGACGCTGGAGCTTGCTTCGCGTCGGACATCCGGTCGAAGCCTTGATCTCCCGGATTGTATCTGTTAAGGGAAAAGACGCTTGAGCTTGCTCCGCGTCGGACATCCGGTCGAAGCCTTGATCTCCCGGATTGTATCGATTAAGTCTAAAGACACTGGAGCTTGCTTTGCGTCGGACATCCGGTCGAAGCCTTGATCTCCCGGATTGTATCTGTCAAGTCCAAAGACGCTGGAGCTTGTTCCGCGTCGGACATCCGGTCGAAGCCTTGATCTCCCGGATTGTATCGATTAAGTCTAAAGACGCTGGAGCTTGCTTTGCGTCGGAAATCCGGTCGAATCCTTGATCTCCCGGATTGTATCAGTTAAGTCCAAAGACTCTGGAGCTTGCTCCGCGTCGGAGATCCGGTCGAAGCCTTAATATCCCGGATTGTATCTGTTAAAGTCCAAAGACGCTGGAGCTTGCTCCGCGTCGGACATCCGGTCGAATCCTTGATCTCCCGGATTATATATGTTAAGTCCAAAGACGCTGGAGCTTGCTTCGCGTCGGACATCCGGTCGAAGCCTTGATCTCCCGGATTGTATCTGTTAAGGGAAACGACGCTTGAGCTTGATCCGCGTCGGACATCCGGTCGAAGCCTTGATCTCCCGGATTGTATCTGTTAAGTCCAAAGATGTTGGAGCTTGCTCTGCGTTGGATATCTGGTCGAAGCCTTGATCTCCCGGATTGTATCTGCTAAAGTCCAAAGACGCTGGAGCTTGCTCTGTGTCGGACATCCGGTCGAAGTCTTGATCTCCCGGATTGTATCTGTTAAGTCCAAAGACGCTAGAGCTTCCTCCGCGTCGGAAATCCGGTCGAAGCCTTGATCTCCCGGATTGTATCTGTTAAGTCCAAAAGACGCTGGAGCTTACTCCGCGTCGGACATCCGGTCGAAGCCTTGATCTCCCGGATTGTATCTGTTAAGTCCAAAGATGCTGGAACTTTCTCCGCATCGGACATCCGGTCGAAGCCTTGATCTCTCGGATTGTATCTGTTAAGTCTAAAGACGCTGGAGCTTGCTCCGCGTCGGACATCCGGTCGAATCCTTCATCTCCGAGATTGTATCAGTTAAGTCCAAAGACTCTGGAGCTTGCTCCGCGTCGGAGATCCGATCGAAGCCTTAATATCCCGGATTGTATCTGTTAAAGTCCAAAGACGCTGGAGCTTGCTCCGGGTCGGACATCCGGTCGAATCCTTGATCTCCCGGATTATATATGTTAAGTCCAAAGACGCTGGATCTTGCTCTGTGTCGGACATCCGGTCGAAGCCTTGATCTCCTATATTGTATCTGTTAAGTCCAAAGACGCTGGAGCTTACTCCACGTCGGACATCCGGTCGAAGCCTTGGTCTCCCGGATTGTATCTCTTAAGTCCGAAGACGCTGGAACTTTCTCCGCATCGGACATCCGGTCGAAGCCTTGATCTCTCGGATTGTATCTGTTAAGTCTAAAGACGCTGGAGCTTGCTCCGCGTCGGACATCCGGTCGAATCCTTGATCTCCCAGATTGGATCAGTTAAGTCCAAAGACTCTAGAGCTTGCTCCGCGTCGGTCATCCTGTCGAAGCCTTGATCTCCCGGATTGTATCGGTTAAGTCTAAAGACGCTGGAGCTTGCTCCGCGTCGGACATCAGGTCGAAGCCTTGATCTTCCGGATTGTATCTGATAAGTGCAAAGACGCTTGAGCTTGCTCCGCGTCGGACATCCGGTCGAAGCCTTGATCTCCCGAATTGTATCTGTTAACTCCAAAGACACTGGAACTTGCTCCGCATCGGACATCTGGTCGAAGCCTTGATCTCTCGGATTATATCTGTTAAGTCTAAAGACGCTGGAGCTTGCTCCGCGTCGGACATCCGGTCGAAGCCTTGATCTCCCGGATTGTATCTGTTAAGGGCAAAGACGCTGGAACTTGCTCTGCGTCGAACATCCGGTCAAAGCCTTGATCTCCCGGATTGTATCTGTTAAGTCCAAAGATGTTGGAGCTTGCTCTGCGTCGGACATCCGGTCGAAGCCTTGATCTCCTGGATTGTATCTGTTAAGTCCAAAAGACGCTGAAGCTTACTCCGCGTCGGACATCCGGTCGAAACCTTGATCTCCCGAATTGTATCTGTTAACTCCAAAGACACTGGAACTTGCTCCGCATCGGACATCTGGTCGAAGCCTTGATCTCTCGGATTGTATCTGTTAAGTCTAAAGACGCTGGAGCTTGCTCCGCGTCGGACATCCGGTCGAATCCTTGATCTCCCGGATTGTATAAGTTAAGTCCAAAGACTCGGGAGCTTGCTCCGCGTCGGAGATCCGGTCGAAGCCTTAATATCCCGGATTGTATCTGTTAAAGTCCAAAGACGCTGGAGCTTGCTCCACGTCGGACATCCGGTCGAATCCTTGATCTCCCGGATTATATATGTCAAGTCCAAAGACGCAGGATCTTGCTTCGCGTCGGACATCCGGTCGAAGCCTTGATCTCCCGGATTGTATCTGTTAAGGGAAACGACGCTTGAGCTTGATCCGCGTCGGACATCCGGTCGAAGCCTTGATCTCCCGGATTGTATCTGTTAAGTCCAAAGATGTTGGAGCTTACTCCGCGTCGGACATCCGGTCGAAGCCTTGATCTCCCGGATTGTATCTGTTAAGTCCGAAGACGCTGGAGCTTGCTCCGCGTCGGACATCCGGTCGAAGCCTTGTTCTCCCGGATTGTATCTGTTAAGTCCAAAGACGTAGGAATTTGCTCCGCGTCGGTCATCCGGTCGAAGCCTTGATCTCCCGGATTGTATCGGTTAAGTCTAAAGACGCTGGAGCTTGCTCCGCGTCGGACATCAGGTCGAAGCCTTGATCTTCCGGATTGTATCTGATAAGTGCAAAGACGCTTGAGCTTGCTCCGCATCGGACATCCGGTCGAAGCCTTGATCTCCCGAATTGTATCTGTTAACTCCAACGACACTGGAACTTGCTCCGAATCTGACATCTGGTCGAAGCCTTGATCTCCCGGATTGTATCTGTTAAGTCTAAAGACGCTGGAGCTTGCTCCGCGTCGGACATCCGGTCGAATCCTTGATCTCCCGGATTTTTATCAGTTAAGTCCAAAGACTCTGGAGCTTGCTCCGAGTCGGAGAACCGGTCGAAGCCTTAATATCCCGGATTGTATCTGTTAAAGTCCAAAGACGCTGGAGCTTGCTCCGCGTCGGACATCCGGTCGAATCCTTGATCTCCCGGATTATATATGTTAAGTCCAAAGACGCTGGATCTTGCTCTGTGTCGGACATCCGGTCGAAGCCTTTATCTCCCAGATTGTATCTGTTAAGTCCAAAGATGTTGGAGCTTACTCCGCGTCGGACATCCGGTCGAAGCCTTGATCTCCCGGATTGTATCTGTTAAGTCCGAAGACGCTGGAGCTTGCTCCGCGTCGGACATCCGGTCGAAGCCATGTTCTCCCGGATTGTATCTGTTAAGTCCAAAGACGTTGGAATTTGCTCCGTGTCGGACATCCGGTCGAAGCCTTGATCTCCCGGATTGTATCGGTTAAGTCTAAAGACGCTGGAGCTTGCTCCGCGTCGGACATCAGGTCGAATCCTTGATCTTCCGGATTGTATCTGATATGTGCAAAGACGCTTGAGCTTACTCCGCGTCGGACATCCGGTCGAAGCCTTGATCTCTCGGATTGTATCTGTTAAGTCCAAAGATGTTGGAGCTTGCTCTGCGTCGGACATCCGCTCGAAGCCTTGATCTCTCGGATTGTATCTGTTAAGTCTCTAGACGCTGGAGTTTGCTCCGAGTCGGACATCCGGTCGAAGCCTTGATCTCCCGGATTGTATCTGTTAAGTCCGAAGACGCTGGAGCTTGCTCCGCGTCGGACATCCGGTCGAAGCCTTGTTCTTCCGGATTGTATCTGTTAAGTCCAAAGACGTTGGAATTTGCTCCGCGTCGGTCATCCGGTCGAAGCCTTGATCTCCCGGATTGTATCGGTTAAGTCTAAAGACGCTGGAGCTTGCTCCGCGTCGGACATCAGGTCGAAGCCTTGATCTTCCGGATTGTATCTGATAAGTGCAAAGACGCTTGAGCTTGCTCCGCGTCGGACATCCGGTCGAAGCCTTGATCTCCCGAATTGTATCTGTTAACTCCAAAGACACTGGAACTTGCTCCGCATCGGACATCTGGTCGAAGCCTTGATCTCTCGGATTATATCTGTTAAGTCTAAAGACGCTGGAGCTTGCTCCGCGTCGGACATCCGGTCGAAGCCTTGATCTCCCGGATTGTATCTGTTAAGGGCAAAGACGCTGGAGCTTGCTCTGCGTCGGACATCCGGTCGAAGCCTTGATCTCCCGGATTGTATCTGTTAAGTCCAAAGATGTTGGAGCTTGCTCTGCGTCGGACATCCGGTTGAAGCCTTGATCTCCCGGATTGTATCTGTTAAGTCCAAAAGACGCTGGAGCTTACTCCGCGTCGGACATCCGGTCGAAACCTTGATCTCCCGAATTGTATCTGTTAACTCCAAAGACACTGGAACTTGCTCCGCATCGGACATCTGGTCGAAGCCTTGATCTCTCGGATTGTATCTGTTAAGTCTAAAGACGCTGGAGCTTGCTCCGCGTCGGACATCCGGTCGAATCCTTGATCTCCCGGATTGTATAAGTTAAGTCCAAAGACTCGGGAGCTTGCTCCGCGTCGGAGATCCGGTCGAAGCCTTAATATCCCGGATTGTATCTGTTAAAGTCCAAAGACGCTGGAGCTTGCTCCGCGTCGGACATCCGGTCGAATCCTTGATCTCCCGGATTATATATGTTACGTCCAAAGACGCTGGATCTTGCTCTGTGTCGGAAATCCGGTTGAAGCCTTGATCTCCCAGATTGTATCTGTTAAGTCCAAAGATGTTGGAGCTTACTCCGCGTCGGACATCCGGTCGAAGCCTTGATCTCCCGGATTGTATCTGTTAAGTCCGAAGACGCCGGAGCTTGCTCCGCGTCGGACATCCGGTCGAAGCCTTGTTCTCCCGGATTGTATCTGTTAAGTCCAAAGACGTTGGAATTTGCTCCGCGTCGGTCATCCGGTCGAAGCCTTGATCTCCCGGATTGTATCGGTTTAGTCTAAAGACGCTGGAGCTTGCTCCGCGTCGGACATCAGGTCGAAGCCTTGATCTTCCGGATTGTATCTGATAAGTGCAAAGACGCTTGAGCTTGCTCCGCGTCGGACATCCGGTCGAAGCCTTGATCTCCCGAATTGTATCTGTTAACTCCAAAGACACTGGAACTTGCTCCGCATCGGACATCTGGTCGAAGCCTTGATCTCTCGGATTATATCTGTTAAGTCTAAAGACGCTGGAGCTTGCTCCGCGTCGGACATCCGGTCGAAGCCTTGATCTCCCGGATTGTATCTGTTAAGGGCAAAGACGCTGGAACTTGCTCTGCGTCGGACATCCGGTCAAAGCCTTGATCTCCCGGATTGTATCTGTTAAGTCCAAAGATGTTGGAGCTTACTCTGCGTCGGACATCCGGTCGAAGCCTTGATCTCCTGGATTGTATCTGTTAAGTCCAAAAGACGCTGAAGCTTACTCCGCGTCGGACATCCGGTCGAAACCTTGATCTCCCGAATTGTATCTGTTAACTCCAAAGACACTGGAACTTGCTCCGCATCGGACATCTGGTCGAAGCCTTGATCTCTCGGATTGTATCTGTTAAGTCTAAAGACGTTGGAGCTTGCTCCGCGTCGGACATCCGGTCGAATCCTTGATCTCCCGGATTGTATAAGTTAAGTCCAAAGACTCGGGAGCTTGCTCCGCGTCGGAGATCCGGTCGAAGCCTTAATATCCCGGATTGTATCTGTTAAAGTCCAAAGACGCTGGAGCTTGCTCCACGTCGGACATCCGGTCGAATCCTTGATCTCCCGGATTATATATGTCAAGTCCAAAGACGCAGGATCTTGCTCTGTGTCGGAAATCCGGTGGAAGCCTTGATCTCCCAGATTGTATCTGTTAAGTCCAAAGATGTTGGAGCTTACTCCGCGTCGGACATCCGGTCGAAGCCTTGATCTCCCGGATTGTATCTGTTAAGTCCGAAGACGCTGGAGCTTGCTCCGCGTCGGACATCCGGTCGAAGCCTTGTTCTCCCGGATTGTATCTGTTAAGTCCAAAGACGTAGGAATTTGCTCCGCGTCGGTCATCCGGTCGAAGCCTTGATCTCCCGGATTGTATCGGTTAAGTCTAAAGACGCTGGAGCTTGCTCCGCGTCGGACATCAGGTCGAAGCCTTGATCTTCCGGATTGTATCTGATAAGTGCAAAGACGCTTGAGCTTGCTCCGCATCGGACATCCGGTCGAAGCCTTGATCTCCCGAATTGTATCTGTTAACTCCAACGACACTGGAACTTGCTCCGAATCTGACATCTGGTCGAAGCCTTGATCTCCCGGATTGTATCTGTTAAGTCTAAAGACGCTGGAGCTTGCTCCGCGTCGGACATCCGGTCGAATCCTTGATCTCCCGGATTGTATCAGTTAAGTCCAAAGACTCTGGAGCTTGCTCCGAGTCGGAGAACCGGTCGAAGCCTTAATATCCCGGATTGAATCTGTTAAAGTCCAAAGACGCTGGAGCTTGCTCCGCGTCGGACATCCGGTCGAATCCTTGATCTCCCGGATTATATATGTTAAGTCCAAAGACGCTGGATCTTGCTCTGTGTCGGACATCCGGTCGAAGCCTTGATCTCCCAGATTGTATCTGTTAAGTCCAAAGATGTTGGAGCTTACTCCGCGTCGGACATCCGGTCGAAGCCTTGATCTCCCGGATTGTATCTGTTAAGTCCGAAGACGCTGGAGCTTGCTCCGCGTCGGACATCCGGTCGAAGCCATGTTCTCCCGGATTGTATCTGTTAAGTCCAAAGACGTTGGAATTTGCTCCGTGTCGGACATCCGGTCGAAGCCTTGATCTCCCGGATTGTATCGGTTAAGTCTAAAGACGCTGGAGCTTGCTCCGCGTCGGACATCAGGTCGAATCCTTGATCTTCCGGATTGTATCTGATATGTGCAAAGACGCTTGAGCTTACTCCGCGTCGGACATCCGGTCGAAGCCTTGATCTCTCGGATTGTATCTGTTAAGTCCAAAGATGTTGGAGCTTGCTCTGCGTCGGACATCCGCTCGAAGCCTTGATCTCTCGGATTGTATCTGTTAAGTCTCTAGACGCTGGAGTTTGCTCCGAGTCGGACATCCGGTCGAAGCCTTGATCTCCCGGATTGTATCTGTTAAGTCCGAAGACGCTGGAGCTTGCTCCGCGTCGGACATCCGGTCGAAGCCTTGTTCTTCCGGATTGTATCTGTTAAGTCCAAAGACGTTGGAATTTGCTCCGCGTCGGTCATCCGGTCGAAGCCTTGATCTCCCGGATTGTATCGGTTAAGTCTAAAGACGCTGGAGCTTGCTCCGCGTCGGACATCAGGTCGAAGCCTTGATCTTCCGGATTGTATCTGATAAGTGCAAAGACGCTTGAGCTTGCTCCGCGTCGGACATCCGGTCGAAGCCTTGATCTCCCGAATTGTATCTGTTAACTCCAAAGACACTGGAACTTGCTCCGCATCGGACATCTGGTCGAAGCCTTGATCTCTCGGATTATATCTGTTAAGTCTAAAGACGCTGGAGCTTGCTCCGCGTCGGACATCCGGTCGAAGCCTTGATCTCCCGGATTGTATCTGTTAAGGGCAAAGACGCTGGAGCTTGCTCTGCGTCGGACATCCGGTCGAAGCCTTGATCTCCCGGATTGTATCTGTTAAGTCCAAAGATGTTGGAGCTTGCTCTGCGTCGGACATCCGGTTGAAGCCTTGATCTCCCGGATTGTATCTGTTAAGTCCAAAAGACGCTGGAGCTTACTCCGCGTCGGACATCCGGTCGAAACCTTGATCTCCCGAATTGTATCTGTTAACTCCAAAGACACTGGAACTTGCTCCGCATCGGACATCTGGTCGAAGCCTTGATCTCTCGGATTGTATCTGTTAAGTCTAAAGACGCTGGAGCTTGCTCCGCGTCGGACATCCGGTCGAATCCTTGATCTCCCGGATTGTATAAGTTAAGTCCAAAGACTCGGGAGCTTGCTCCGCGTCGGAGATCCGGTCGAAGCCTTAATATCCCGGATTGTATCTGTTAAAGTCCAAAGACGCTGGAGCTTGCTCCGCGTCGGACATCCGGTCGAATCCTTGATCTCCCGGATTATATATGTTACGTCCAAAGACGCTGGATCTTGCTCTGTGTCGGAAATCCGGTTGAAGCCTTGATCTCCCAGATTGTATCTGTTAAGTCCAAAGATGTTGGAGCTTACTCCGCGTCGGACATCCGGTCGAAGCCTTGATCTCCCGGATTGTATCTGTTAAGTCCGAAGACGCCGGAGCTTGCTCCGCGTCGGACATCTGGTCGAAGCCTTGTTCTCCCGGATTGTATCTGTTAAGTCCAAAGACGTTGGAATTTGCTCCGCGTCGGTCATCCGGTCGAAGCCTTGATCTCCCGGATTGTATCGGTTAAGTCTAAATACGTTGGAGCTTGCTCCGCGTCGGACATCAGGTCGAAGCCTTGATCTTCCGGATTGTATCTGATAAGTGCAAAGACGCTTGAGCTTGCTCCGCGTCGGACATCCGGTCGAAGCCTTGATCTCCCGAATTGTATCTGTTAACTCCAAAGACACTGGAACTTGCTCCGCATCGGACATCTGGTCGAAGCCTTGATCTCTCGGATTGTATCTGTTAAGTCTAAAGACGCTGGAGCTTGCTCCGCGTCGGACATCCGGTCGAATCCTTGATCTCCCGGATTGTATCAGTTAAGTCCAAAGACTCTGGAGCTTGCTCCGCGTCGGAGAACCGGTCGAAGCCTTAATATCCCGGATTGTATCTGTTAAAGTCCAAAGACGCTGGAGCTTGCTCCGCGTCGGACATCCGGTCGAATCCTTGATCTCCCGGATTATATATGTTAAGTCCAAAGACGCTGGATCTTGCTCTGTGTCGGACATCCGGTCGAAGCCTTGATCTCCCAGATTGTATTTGTTAAGTCCAAAGATGTTGGAGCTTACTCCGCGTCGGACATCCGGTCGAAGCCTTGATCTCCCGGATTGTATCTGTTAAGTCCGAAGACGATAGAGCTTGCTCCGCGTCGGACATCCGGTCGAAGCCTTGTTCTCCCGGATTGTATCTGTTAAGTCCAAAGACGTTGGAATTTGCTCCGCGTCGGACATCCGGTCGAAGCCTTGATCTGCCGGATTGTATCGGTTAAGTCTAAATACGTTGGAGCTTGCTCCGCGTCGGAGATCCGGTCGAAGCCTTATTCTCCCGGATTGTATCTGTTAAGTCCAAAGACGTTGGAATTTGCTCCGCGTCGGTCATCCGGTCGAAGCCTTGATCTCCCGGATTGTATCGGTTAAGTCTAAAGACGCTGGAGCTTGCTCCGCGTCGGAGATCCGGTCGAAGCCTTGATCTCCCGGATTGTATCTGTTAATTCCAAAGATGTTGGAGCTTGCTCCGCGTCGGACATCCGGTCGAAGCCTTGATCTGCCGGATTGTATCTGTTAAGTAGAAAGACGCTAGAGCTTGCTCCCCGTCGGACATCCGGTTGAAGCCTTGATCTCCCGAATTGTATCTGTTAAGTCCAAAGACACTGGAACTTGCTCTGCATCGGACATCTGGTCGAAGCCTTGATCTCTCGGATTGTATCTGTTAAGTCTAAAGACGCAGGAGCTTGCTCCGCGTCGGAAATCCGGTCGAATCCTTGATCTCCCGGATTGTATCAGTTAAGTCCAAAGACTCTGGAGCTTGCTCCGCGTCGGAGATCCGGTCGAAGCCTTAATATCCCGGATTGTATCTGTTAAAGTCCAAAGACGCAGGAGCTTGCTCCGCGTCGGACATCCGGTCGAATCCTTGATCTCCCGGATTATATATGTTAATTCCAAAGACGCTGGAGCTTGCTTCGCGTCGGACATCTGGTCGAAGCCTTGATCTCCCGGATTGTATCTGTTAAGGGAAAAGGCGCTTGAGCTTGCTCCGCGTCGGACATCCGGTCGAAGCCTTGATCTCCCGGATTGTATCGATTAAGTCTAAAGACGCTGGAGCTTGCATTGCGTCGGACATCCGGTCGAAGCGTTGATCTCCCGGATTGTATCTGTTAAGTCCAAAGATGCTGGAGCTTGTTCCGCGTCGGACATCCGGTCGAAGCCTTGATCTCTCGGATTGTATCGATTAAGTCTAAAGACGCTGGAGCTTGCTTTGCGTCGGAAATCCGGTCGAATCCTTGATCTCCCGGATTGTATCAGTTAAGTCCAAAGACGCTGGAGCTTGCTTCGCGTCGGACATCCGGTCGAAGCCTTGATCTCTCGGATTGTATCTGTTAAGGGAAAAGACACTTGAGCTTGCTCCGCGTCGGACATCCGGTCGAAGCCTTGATCTCCCGGATTGTATCTGTTAAGTCCAAAGATGTTGGAGCTTGCTCTGCGTCGGATATCCGGTCGAAGCCTTGATCTCCCGGATTGTATCTGTTAAAGTCCAAAGACGCTGGAGCTTGCTCTGTGTCGGACATCCGGTCGAAGTCTTGATCTCCCGGATTGTATCTATTAAGTCCAAAGACGCTGGAGCTTACTCCGCGTCGGAAATCCGGTCAAAGCCTTGATCTCCCGGATTGTATCTGTTAAGTCCAAAAGACGCTGGAGCTTACTCCGCGTCGGACATCCGGTCGAAACCTTGATCTCCCGAATTGTATCTGTTAACTCCAAAGACACTGGAACTTGCTCCGCATCGGACATCTGGTCGAAGCCTTGATCTCTCGGATTGTATCTGTTAAGTCTAAAGACGCTGGAGCTTGCTCCGCGTCGGACATCCGGTCGAATCCTTGATCTCCCGGATTGTATAAGTTAAGTCCAAAGACTCGGGAGCTTGCTCCGCGTCGGAGATCCGGTCGAAGCCTTAATATCCCGGATTGTATCTGTTAAAGTCCAAAGACGCTGGAGCTTGCTCCGCGTCGGACATCCGGTCGAATCCTTGATCTCCCGGATTATATATGTTAAGTCCAAAGACGCTGGATCTTGCTCTGTGTCGGAAATCCGGTGGAAGCCTTGATCTCCCAGATTGTATCTGTTAAGTCCAAAGATGTTGGAGCTTACTCCGCGTCGGACATCCGGTCGAAGCCTTGATCTCCCGGATTGTATTTGTTAAGTCCGAAGACGCTGGAGCTTGCTCCGCGTCGGACATCCGGTCGAAGCCTTGTTCTCCCGGATTGTATCTGTTAAGTCCAAAGACGTTGGAATTTGCTCCGCGTCGGTCATCCGGTCGAAGCCTTGATCTCCCGGATCGTATCGGTTAAGTCTAAAGACGCTGGAGCTTGCTCCGCGTCGGACATCAGGTCGAAGCCTTGATCTTCCGGATTGTATCTGATAAGTGCAAAGACGCTTGAGCTTGCTCCGCGTCGGACATCCGTTCGAAGCCTTGATCTCCCGAATTGTATCTGTTAACTCCAAAGACACTGGAACTTGCTCCGCATCGGACATCTGGTCGAAGCCTTGATCTCTCGGATTGTATCTGTTAAGTCTAAAGACGCTGGAGCTTGCTCCGCGTCGGACATCCGGTCGAATCCTTGATCTCCCGGATTGTATCAGTTAAGTCCAAAGACTCTGGAGCTTGCTCCGCGTCGGAGAACCGGTCGAAGCCTTAATATCCCGGATTGTATCTGTTAAAGTCCAAAGACGCTGGAGCTTGCTCCGCGTCGGACATCCGGTCGAATCCTTGATCTCCCGGATTATATATGTTAAGTCCAAAGACGCTGGATCTTGCTCTGTGTCGGACATCCGGTCGAAGCCTTGATCTCCCAGATTGTATTTGTTAAGTCCAAAGATGTTGGAGCTTACTCCGCGTCGGACATCCGGTCGAAGCCTTGATCTCCCGGATTGTATCTGTTAAGTCCGAAGACGCTAGAGCTTGCTCCGCGTCGGACATCCGGTCGAAGCCTTGTTCTCCCGGATTGTATCGATTAAGTCTAAAGACGCTGGAGCTTGCTTTGCGTCGGAAATCCGGTCGAATCCTTGATCTCCCGGATTGTATCAGTTAAGTCCAAAGACGGTGGAGCTTGCTTCGCGTCGTACATCCGGTCGAAGCCTTGATCTCTCGGATTGTATCTGTTAAGGGAAAAGACACTTGAGCTTGCTCCGCGTCGGACATCCGGTCGAAGCCTTGATCTCCCGGATTGTATCTGTTAAGTCCAAAGATGTTGGAGCTTGCTCTGCGTCGGATATCCGGTCGAAGCCTTGATCTCCCGGATTGTATCTATTAAGTCCAAAGACGCTGGAGCTTACTCCGCGTCGGAAATCCGGTCAAAGCCTTGATCTCCCGGATTGTATCTGTTAAGTCCAAAAGACGCTGGAGCTTACTCCGCGTCGGACATCCGGTCGAAACCATGATCTCCCGAATTGTATCTGTTAACTCCAAAGACACTGGAACTTGCTCCGCATCGGACATCTGGTCGAAGCCTTGATCTCTCGGATTGTATAAGTTAAGTCCAAAGACTCGGGAGCTTGCTCCGCGTCGGAGATCCGGTCGAAGCCTTAATATCCCGGATTGTATCTGTTAAAGTCCAAAGACGCTGGAGCTTGCTCCGCGTCGGACATCCGGTCGAATCCTTGATCTCCCGGATTATATATGTTAAGTCCAAAGACGCTGGATCTTGCTCTGTGTCGGAAATCCGGTGGAAGCCTTGATCTCCCATATTGTATCTGTTAAGTCCAAAGATGTTGGAGCTTACTCCGCGTCGGACATCCGGTCGAAGCCTTGATCTCCCGGATTGTATCTGTTAAGTCCGAAGACGCTGGAGCTTGCTCCGCGTCGGACATCCGGTCGAAGCCTTGTTCTCCCGGATTGTATCTGTTAAGTCCAAAGACGTTGGAATTTGCTCCGCGTCGGTCATCCGGTCGAAGCCTTGATCTCCCGGATTGTATCGGTTAAGTCTAAAGACGCTGGAGCTTGCTCCGCGTCGGACATCAGGTCGAAGCCTTGATCTTCCGGATTGTATCTGATAAGTGCAAAGACGCTTGAGCTTGCTCCGCGTCGGACATCCGGTCGAAGCCTTGATCTCCCGAATTGTATCTGTTAACTCCAAAGACACTGGAACTTGCTCCGCATCGGACATCTGGTCGAAGCCTTGATCTCTCGGATTGTATCTGTTAAGTCTAAAGACGCTGGAGCTTGCTCCGCGTCGGACATCCGGTCGAATCCTTGATCTCCCGGATTGTATCAGTTAAGTCCAAAGACTCTGGAGCTTGCTCCGCGTCGGAGAACCGGTCGAAGCCTTAATATCCCGGATTGTATCTGTTAAAGTCCAAAGACGCTGGAGCTTGCTCCGCGTCGGACATCCGGTCGAATCCTTGATCTCCCGGATTATATATGTTAAGTCCAAAGGCGCTGGATCTTGCTCTGTGTCGGACATCCGGTCGAAGCCTTGATCTCCCAGATTGTATTTGTTAAGTCCAAAGATGTTGGAGCTTACTCCGCGTCGGACATCCGGTCGAAGCCTTGATCTCCCGGATTGTATCTGTTAAGTCCGAAGACGCTAGAGCTTGCTCCGCGTCGGACATCCGGTCGAAGCCTTGTTCTCCCGGATTGTATCGATTAAGTCTAAAGACGCTGGAGCTTGCTTTGCGTCGGAAATCCGGTCGAATCCTTGATCTCCCGGATTGTATCAGTTAAGTCCAAAGACGCTGGAGCTTGCTTCGCGTCGGACATCCGGTCGAAGCCTTGATCTGTCGGATTGTATCTGTTAAGGGAAAAGACACTTGAGCTTGCTCCGCGTCGGACATCCGGTCGAAGCCTTGATCTCCCGGATTGTATCTGTTAAGTCCAAAGATGTTGGAGCTTGCTCTGCGTCGGATATCCGGTCGAAGCCTTGATCTCCCGGATTGTATCTGTTAAAGTCCAAAGACG
This sequence comes from Persicaria tinctoria, assembly GCA_037127255.1. Lineage (NCBI taxonomy): Eukaryota > Viridiplantae > Streptophyta > Magnoliopsida > Caryophyllales > Polygonaceae > Persicaria > Persicaria tinctoria. The sequence continues at coordinate 32,470,043 of JBANSL010000004.1, read as the reverse complement.
CTGGAGCTTGCTCTGTGTCGGACATCCGGTCGAAGTCTTGATCTCCCGGATTGTATCTATTAAGTCCAAAGACGCTGGAGCTTACTCCGCGTCGGAAATCCGGTCAAAGCCTTGATCTCCCGGATTGTATCTGTTAAGTCCAAAAGACGCTGGAGCTTACTCCGCGTCGGACATCCGGTCGAAACCTTGATCTCCCGAATTGTATCTGTTAACTCCAAAGACACTGGAACTTGCTCCGCATCGGACATCTGGTCGAAGCCTTGATCTCTCGGATTGTATCTGTTAAGTCTAAAGACGCTGGAGCTTGCTCCGCGTCGGACATCCGGTCGAATCCTTGATCTCCCGGATTGTATAAGTTAAGTCCAAAGACTCGGGAGCTTGCTCCGCGTCGGAGATCCGGTCGAAGCCTTAATATCCCGGATTGTATCTGTTAAAGTCCAAAGACGCTGGAGCTTGCTCCGCGTCGGACATCCGGTCGAATCCTTGATCTCCCGGATTATATATGTTAAGTCCAAAGACGCTGGATCTTGCTCTGTGTCGGAAATCCGGTGGAAGCCTTGATCTCCCAGATTGTATCTGTTAAGTCCAAAGATGTTGGAGCTTACTCCGCGTCGGACATCCGGTCGAAGCCTTGATCTCCCGGATTGTATCTGTTAAGTCCGAAGACGCTGGGGCTTGCTCCGCGTCGGACATCCGGTCGAAGCCATGTTCTCCCGGATTGTATCTGTTAAGTCCAAAGACGTTGGAATTTGCTCCGCGTCGGTCATCCGGTCGAAGCCTTGATCTCCCGGATTGTATCGGTTAAGTCTAAAGACGCTGGAGCTTGCTCCGCGTCGGACATCAGGTCGAAGCCTTGATCTTCCGGATTGTATCTAATAAGTGCAAAGACGCTTGAGCTTGCTCCGCGTCGGACATCCGGTCGAAGCCTTGATCTCCCGAATTGTATCTGTTAACTCCAAAGACACTGGAACTTGCTCCGCATCGGACATCTGGTCGAAGCCTTGATCTCTCGGATTGTATCTGTTAAGTCTAAAGACGCTGGAGCTTGCTCCGCGTCGGACATCCGGTCGAATCCTTGATCTCCCGGATTGTATCAGTTAAGTCCAAAGACTCTGGAGCTTGCTCCGCGTCGGAGAACCGGTCGAAGCCTTAATATCCCGGATTGTATCTGTTAAAGTCCAAAGACGCTGGAGCTTGCTCCGCGTCGGACATCCGGTCGAATCCTTGATCTCCCGGATTATATATGTTAAGTCCAAAGACGCTGGATCTTGCTCTGTGTCGGACATCCGGTCGAAGCCTTGATCTCCCAGATTGTATTTGTTAAGTCCAAAGATGTTGGAGCTTACTCCGCGTCGGACATCCGGTCGAAGCCTTGATCTCCCGGATTGTATCTGTTAAGTCCGAAGACGCTAGAGCTTGCTCCGCGTCGGACATCCGGTCGAAGCCTTGTTCTCCCGGATTGTATCTGTTAAGTCCAAAGACGTTGGAATTTGCTCCGCGTCGGACATCCGGTCGAAGCCTTGATCTCCCGGATTGTATCGGTTAAGTCTAAATACGTTGGAGCTTGCTCCGCGTCGGAGATCCGGTCGAAGCCTTATTCTCCTGGATTGTATCTGTTAAGTCCAAAGACGTTGGAATTTGCTCCGCGTCGGTCATCCGGTCGAAGCCTTGATCTCCCGGATTGTATCGGTTAAGTCTAAAGACGCTGGAGCTTGCTCCGCGTCGGAGATCCGGTCGAAGCCTTGATCTCCCGGATTGTATCTGTTAATTCCAAAGATGTTGGAGCTTGCTCCGCGTCGGACATCCGGTCGAAGCCTTGATCTGCCGGATTGTATCTGTTAAGTAGAAAGACGCTAGAGCTTGCTCCCCGTCGGACATCCGGTCGAAGCCTTGATCTCCCGAATTGTATCTGTTAAGTCCAAAGACACTGGAACTTGCTCTGCATCGGACATCTGGTCGAAGCCTTGATCTCTCGGATTGTATTTGTTAAGTCTAAAGACGCAGGAGCTTGCTCCGCGTCGGAAATCCGGTCGAATCCTTGATCTCCCGGATTGTATCAGTTAAGTCCAAAGACTCTGGAGCTTGCTCCGCGTCGGAGATCCGGTCGAAGCCTTAATATCCCGGATTGTATCTGTTAAAGTCCAAAGACGCAGGAGCTTGCTCCGCGTCGGACATCCGGTCGAATCCTTGATCTCCCGGATTATATATGTTAATTCCAAAGACGCTGGAGCTTGCTTCGCGTCGGACATCTGGTCGAAGCCTTGATCTCCCGGATTGTATCTGTTAAGGGAAAAGACGCTTGAGCTTGCTCCGTGTCGGACATCCGGTCGAAGCCTTGATCTCCCGGATTGTATCGATTAAGTCTAAAGACGCTGGAGCTTGCATTGCGTCGGACATCCGGTCGAAACGTTGATCTCCCGGATTGTATCTGTTAAGTCCAAAGATGCTAGAGCTTGTTCCGCGTCGGACATCCGGTCGAAGCCTTGATCTCTCAGATTGTATCGATTAAGTCTAAAGACGCTGGAGCTTGCTTTGCGTCGGAAATCCGGTCGAATCCTTGATCTCCCGGATTGTATCAGTTAAGTCCAAAGACGCTGGAGCTTGCTTCGCGTCGGACATCCGGTCGAAGCCTTGATCTCTCAGATTGTATCTGTTAAGGGAAAAGACACTTGAGCTTGCTCCGCGTCGGACATCCGGTCGAAGCCTTGATCTCCCGGATTGTATCTGTTAAGTCCAAAGATGTTGGAGCTTGCTCTGCGTCGGATATCCGGTCGAAGCCTTGATCTCCCGGATTGTATCTGTTAAAGTCCAAAGACGCTGGAGCTTGCTCTGTGTCGGACATCCGGTCGAAGTCTTGATCTCCCGGATTGTATCTATTAAGTCCAAAGACGCTGGAGCTTACTCCGCGTCGGAAATCCGGTCGAAGCCTTGATCTCCCGGATTGTATCTGTTAAGTCCAAAAGACGCTGGAGCTTACTCCGCGTCGGACATCCGGTCGAAGCCTTGATCTCCCGGATTGTATCTGTTAAGTCCAAAGACGCTGGAACTTTCTCCGCATCGGACATCCGGTCGAAGCCTTGATCTCTCGGATTGTATCTGTTAAGTCTAAAGACGCTGGAGCTTGCTCCGCGTCGGACATCCGGTCGAATCCTTGATCTCCCAGATTGTATCAGTTAAGTCCAAAGACTCTGGAGCTTGCTCCGCGTCGGAGATCCGGTCGAAGACTTAATATTCCGGATTGTATCTGTTAAAGTCCAAAGACGCTGGAGCTTGCTCCGCGTCGGACATCCGGTCGAATCCTTGATCTCCCGGATTATATATGTTAAGTCCAAAGACGCTGGATCTTGCTTTGTGTCGGACATCCGGTCGAAGCCTTGATCTCCTAGATTGTATCTGTTAAGTCCAAAGACGCCGGAGCTTACTCCGCGTCGGACATCCGGTCGAAGCCTTGGTCTCCCGGATTGTATCTCTTAAGTCCGAAGACGCTGGAGCTTGCTCCGCATCGGACATCCGGCCGAAGCTTTGATCTCCCGGATTGTATCTGTTAAGTCTAAAGACGCTGGAGCTTGCTCCGCGTCGGACATCCGGTCGAATCCTTCATCTCCTAGATTGTATCAGTTAAGTCCAAAGACTCTGGAGCTTGCTCCGCGTCGGATATCCGGTCGAAGCCTTAATATCCCGTATTGTATCTGTTAAAGTCCAAAGACGCTGGAGCTTGCTCCGCGTCGGACATCCGGTCGAAGCCTTGATCTCCCGGATTATATATGTTAAGTCCAAAGACGCTGGATCTTGCTCTGTGTCGGACATCCGGTCGAAGCCTTGATCTCCCAGATTGTATCTGTTAAGTCCAAAGACGCTGGAGCTTACTCCGCGTCGGACATCCGGTCGAAGCCTTGATCTCCCGGATTGTATCTGTTAAGTGTAAAGACGCTGGAGCTTGCTTCGCGTCGGACATCCGGTCAAAGGCTTGATCTCCCGGATTGTATCTGTTAAGTCCAAAGACTCTGGAGCTTGCTCCGCGTCGGAGATCTGGTCGAAGCCTTAATATCCCGGATTGTATCTGTTAAAGTCCAAAGACGCTGGAGCTTGCTCCGCGTCGGACATCCGGTCGAAGCCTTGATCTCTCGGATTGTATCTGTTAAGTCCGAAGATGTTGGAGCTTGCTCTGCGTCGGACATCCGCTCGAAGCCTTGATCTCTCGGATTGTATCTGCTAAGTCTAAAGACGCTGGAGTTTGCTCCGAGTCGGACATCCGGTCGAAGCCTTGATCTCCCGGATTGTATCTGTTAAGTCCGAAGACGCTGGAGCTTGCTCCGCGTCGGACATCCGGTCGAAGCCTTGTTCTCCCGGATTGTATCTGTTAAGTCCAAAGACGTTGGAATTTGCTCCGCGTCGGTCATCCGGTCGAAGCCTTGATCTCCCGGATTTTATCGGTTAAGTCTAAAGACGCAGGAGCTTGCTCCGCGTCGGACATCCGGTCGAATCCTTGATCTCCCGGATTATATATGTTAAGTCCAAAGACGCTGGATCTTGCTCTGTGTCGGACATCCGGTCGAAGCCTTGATCTCCCAGATTGTATCTGTTAAGTCCAAAGATGTTGGAGCTTCCTCCGCGTCGGACATCCGCTCGAAGCCTTGATCTCTCGGATTGTATCTGTTAATTCTAAAGACGCTGGAGTTTGCTCCGAGTCGGACATCCGGTCGAAGCCTTGATCTCCCGGATTGTATCTGTTAAGTCCAAAGACTCTGGAGCTTGCTCCGCGTCGGTCATCCGGTCGAAGCCTTGATCTCCCAGATTGTATCGGTTAAGTCTAAAGACGCTGGAGCTTGCTTTGTGTCGGACATTCGGTCGAAGCCTTGATCTCCCGGATTGTATCTGTTAATTCCAAAGATGTTGGAGCTTGCTCCACGTCGGACATTCGGTCGAAGCCTTGATCTCCCGGATTGTATCTGTTAAGTAGAAAGACGCTAGAGCTTGCTCCGCGTCGGACATCCGGTCGAAGCCTTGATCTCCCGAATTGTATCTGTTAAGTCCAAAGACACTGGAACTTGCTCTGCATCGGACATCTGGTCGAAGCCTTGATCTCTCGGATTGTATCTGTTAAGTCTAAAGACGCTGGAGCTTGCTCCGCGTCGGAAATCCGGTCGAATCCTTGATCTCCCGGATTGTATCAGTTAAGTCCAAAGACTTTGGAGCTTGCTCCGCGTCGGAGATCCGGTCGAAGCCTTAATATCCCGGATTGTATCTGTTAAAGTCCAAAGACGCAGGAGCTTGCTCCGCGTCGGACATCCGGTCGAATCCTTGATCTCCCGGATTATATATGTTAATTACAAAGACGCTGGAGCTTGCTTCGCGTCGGACATCCGGTCGAAGCCTTGATCTCCCGGATTGTATCTGTTAAGGGAAAAGACGCTTGAGCTTGCTCCACGTCGGACATCCGGTCGAAGCCTTGATCTCCCGGATTGTATCGATTAAGTCTAAAGACGCTGGAGCTTGCTTTGCGTCGGACATCCGGTCGAAGCCTTGATCTCCCGGATTGTATCAGTTAAGTCCAAAGACTCTGGAGCTTGCTCCGTGTCGGAGATCCGGTCGAAGCCTTAATATCCCGGATTGTATCTGTTAAAGTCGAAAGACGCTGGAGCTTGCTCCGCGTCGGACATCCGGTCGAATCCTTGATCTCCCGGATTATATATGTTAAGTCCAAAGACGCTGGATCTTGCTTTGTGTCGGACATCCGGTCGAAGCCTTGATCTCCTAGATTGTATCTGTTAAGTCCAAAGACGCTGGAGCTTGTTTCGCGTCGGACATCCGGTCAAAGCCTTGATCTCCCGGATTGTATCTGTTAAGTCCAAAGACTCTGGAGCTTGCTCCGCGTCGGAGATCCGGTCGAAGCCTTAATATCCCGGATTGTATCTGTTAAAGTCCAAAGACGCTGGAGCTTGCTCCGCGTCGGACATCCGGTCGAAGCCTTGATCTCTCGGATTGTATCTGTTAAGTCCGAAGATATTGGAGCTTGCTCTGCGTCGGACATCCGCTCGAAGCCTTGATCTCTCGGATTGTATCTGTTACGTCTTAAGACGCTGGAGTTTGCTCCGAGTCGGACATCCGGTCGAAGCCTTGATCTCCCGGATTGTATCTGTTAAGTCCGAAGACGCTGGAGCTTGCTACGCGTCGGACATCCGGTCGAAGCCTTGTTCTCCCGGATTATATCTGTTAAGTCCAAAGACGTTGGAATTTGCTCCGCGTCGGTCATCCGGTCGAAGCATTGATCTCCCGGATTTTATCGGTTAAGTCTAAAGACGCTGGAGCTTGCTCCGCGTCGGACATCAGGTCGAAGCCTTGATCTTCCGGATTGTATCTGATAAGTGCAAAGACGCTTGAGCTTGCTCCGCGTCGGACATCCGGTCGAAGCCTTGATCTCCCGAATTGTATCTGTTAACTCCAAAGACACTGGAACTTGCTCCGCATCGGACATCTGGTCGAAGCCTTGATCTCTCGGATTGTATCTGTTAAGTCTAAAGACGCTGGTGCTTGCTCCGCGTCGGACATCCGGTCGAATCCTTGATCTCCCGGATTGTATCAGTTAAGTCCAAAGACTCTGGAGCTTGCTCCGCGTCGGAGAACCGGTCGAAGCCTTAATATCCCGGATTGTATCTGTTAAAGTCCAAAGACGCTGGAGCTTGCTCCGCGTCGGGCATCCGGTCGAATCCTTGATCTCCCGGATTATATATGTTAAGTTCAAAGACGCTGGATCTTGCTCTGTGTCGGACATCCGGTCGAAGCCTTGATCTCCCAGATTGTATCTGTTAAGTCCATAGATGTTGGAGCTTACTCCGCGTCGGACATCCGCTCGAAGCCTTGATCTCTCGGATTGTATCTGTTAATTCTAAAGACGCTGGAGTTTGCTCCGAGTCGGACATCCGGTCAAAGCCTTGATCTCCCGGATTGTATCTGTTAAGTCCAAAGACTCTGGAGCTTGCTCCGCGTCGGTCATCCGGTCGAAGCCTTGATCTCCCGGATTGTATCGGTTAAGTCTAAAGACGCTGGAGCTTGCTTTGTGTCGGACATTCGGTTGAATCCTTGATCTCCCGGATTGTATCTGTTAATTCCAAAGATGTTGGAGCTTGCTCCGCGTCGGACATCCGGTCGAAGCCTTGATCTCCCGGATTGTATCTGTTAAGTAGAAAGACGCTAGAGCTTGCTCCGCGTCGGACGTCCGGTCGAAGCCTTGATCTCCCGAATTGTATCTGTTAAGTCCAAAGACACTGGAACTTGCTCTGCATCGGACATCTGGTCGAAGCCTTGATCTCCCGGATTGTATCAGTTAAGTCCAAAGACTCTGGAGCTTGCTCCGCGTCGGAGATCCGGTCGAAGCCTTAATATCCCGGATTGTATCTGTTAAAGTCGAAAGACGCTGGAGCTTGCTCCGCGTCGGACATCCGGTCGAATCCTTGATCTCCCGGATTATATATGTTAAGTCCAAAGACGCTGGATCTTGCTTTGTGTCGGACATCCGGTCGAAGCCTTGATCTCCTAGATTGTATCTGTTAAGTCCAAAGACGCTGGAGCTTACTCCGCGTCGGACATCCGGTCGAAGCCTTGGTCTCCCGGATTGTATCTCTTAAGTCCGAAGACGCTGGAGCTTGCTCCGCATCGGACATCCGGCCGAAGCCTTGATCTCCCGGATTGTATCTGTTAAGTCTAAAGACGCTGGAGCTTGCTCCGCGTCGGACATCCGGTCGAATCCTTCATCTCCGAGATTGTATCAGTTAAGTCCAAAGACTCTGGAGCTTGCTCCGCGTCGGACATCCGGTCGAAGCCTTGATCTCTCGGATTGTATCGATTAAGTCTAAAGACGCTGGAGCTTGCTTTGCGTCGGAAATCCAGTCGAATCCTTGATCTCCCGGATTGTATCAGTTAAGTCCAAAGACTCTGGAGCTTGCTCCGCATCGGAGATCCGGTCGAAGCCTTAATATCCCGGATTGTATCTGTTAAAGTCGAAAGACGCTGGAGCTTGCTCCGCGTCGGACATCCGGTCGAATCCTTGATCTCCCGGATTATATATGTTAAGTCCAAAGACGCTGGAGCTTGCTTCGCGTCGGACATCCGGTCGAAGCCTTGATCTCCCGGATTGTATCTGTTAAGGGAAAAGACACTTGAGCTTGCTCCGCGTCGGACATCCGGTCGAAGCCTTGATCTCCCGGATTGTATCTGTTAAGTCCAAAGATGTTGGAGCTTGCTTTGCGTCGGATATCCGGTCGAAGCCTTGATCTCCCGGATTGTATCTGTTAAAGTCCAAAGACGCTGGAGCTTGCTCTGTGTCGGACATCCGGTCGAAGTCTTGATCTCCCGGATTGTATCTGTTAAGTCCAAAGACGCTGGAGCTTACTCCGCGTCGGAAATCCGGTCGAAGCCTTGATCTCCCGGATTGTATCTTTTAAGTCCAAAAGACGCTGGAGCTTACTCCGCGTCGGACATCCGGTCGAAGCCTTGATCTCCCGGATTGTATCTGTTAAGTCCAAAGACGCTGGAACTTTCTCCGCATCGGACATCCGGTCGAAGCCTTGATCTCTCAAATTGTATCTGTTAAGTCTAAAGACGCTGGAGCTTGCTCCGCGTCGGACATCCGGTCGAATCCTTGATCTCCCAGATTGTATCAGTTAAGTCCAAAGACTCTGGAGCTTGCTCCGCGTCGGAGATCCGGTCGAAGCCTTAATATCCCGGATTGTATCTGTTAAAGTCCAAAGACGCTGGAGCTTGCTCCGCGTCGGACATCCGGTCGAATCCTTGATCTCCCGGATTATATATGTTAAGTCCAAAGACGCTGGATCTTGCTTTGTGTCGGACATCCGGTCGAAGCCTTGATCTCCTAGATTGTATCTGTTAAGTCCAAAGACGCTGGAGCTTACTCCGCGTCGGACATCCGGTCGAACCCTTGGTCTCCCGGATTGTATCTCTTAAGTCCGAAGACGCTGGAACTTTCTCTGCATCGGACATCCGGTCGAAGCCTTGATCTCTCGGATTGTATCTTTTAAGTCCAAAAGACGCTGGAGCTTACTCCGCGTCGGACATCCGGTCGAAGCCTTGATCTCTCGGATTGTATCGATTAAGTCTAAAGACGCTGGAGCTTGCTTTGCGTCGGAAATCCGGTCGAATCCTTGATCTCCCGGATTGTATCAGTTAAGTCCAAAGACTCTGGAGCTTGCTCCGCGTCGGAGATCCGGTCGAAGCCTTAATATCCCGGATTGTATCTGTTAAAGTCGAAAGACGCTGGAGCTTGCTCCGCGTCGGACATCCGGTCGAATCCTTGATCTCCCGGATTATATATGTTAAGTCCAAAGACGCTGGATCTTGCTTTGTGTCGGACATCCGGTCGAAGCCTTGATCTCCTAGATTGTATCTGTTAAGTCCAAAGACGCTGGAGCTTACTCCGCGTCGGACATCCGGTCGAAGCCTTGGTCTCCCGGATTGTATCTCTTAAGTCCGAAGACGCTGGACCTTGCTCCGCATCGGACATCCGGCCGAAGCCTTGATCTCCCGGATTGTATCTGTTAAGTCTAAAGACGCTCGAGCTTGCTCCGCGTCGGACATCCGGTCGAATCCTTCATCTCCGAGATTGTATCAGTTAAGTCCAAAGACTCTGGAGCTTGCTCCGCGTCGGAGATCCGGTCGAAGCCTTAATATCCCGTATTGTATCTGTTAAAGTCCAAAGACGCTGGAGCTTGCTCCGCGTCGGACATCCGGTCGAAGCATTGATCTCCCGGATTATATATGTTAAGTCTAAAGACGCTGGATCTTGCTCTGTGTCGGACATCCGGTCGAAGCCTTGATCTCCCAGATTGTATCTGTTAAGTCCAAAGACGCTGGAGCTTACTCCGCGTCGGACATCCGGTCGAAGCCTTGATCTCCCGGATTGTATCTGTTAAGTGTAAAGACGCTGGAGCTTGCTTCGCGTCGGACATCCGGTCAAAGCCTTGATCTCCCGGATTGTATCTGTTAAGTCCAAAGACTCTAGAGCTTGCTCCGCGTCAGAGATCCGGTCGAAGCCTTAATATCCCGGATTGTATCTGTTAAAGTCCAAAGACGCTGGAGCTTGCTCCGCGTCGGACATCCGGTCGAAGCCTTGATCTCTCGGATTGTATCTGTTAAGTCCGAAGATGTTGGAGCTTGCTCTGCGTCGAACATCCGCTCGAAGCCTTGATCTCTCGGATTGTATCTGTTAAGTCTAAAGACGCTGGAGTTTGCTCCGAGTCGGACATCCGGTCGAAGCCTTGATCTCCCGGATTGTATCTGTTAAGTCCTAAGACGCTGGAGCTTGCTACGCGTCGGACATCCGGTCGAAGCCTTGTTCTCCCGGATTGTATCTGTTAAGTCCAAAGACGTTGGAATTTGCTCCGCGTCGGTCATCCGGTCGAAGCCTTGATCTCCCGGATTTTATCGATTAAGTCTAAAGACGCTGGAGCTTGCTCCGCGTTGGACATCCGGTCGAATCCTTGATCTCCCGGATTATATATGTTAAGTCCAAAGACGCTGGAGCTTGCTTCGCGTCGGACATCCGGTCGAAGCCTTGATCTCCCGGATTGTATCTGTTAAGGGAAAAGACACTTGAGCTTGCTCCGCGTCGGACATCCGGTCGAAGCCTTGATCTCCCGGATTGTATCTGTTAAGTCCAAAGATGTTGGAGCTTGCTTTGCGTCGGATATCCGGTCGAAGCCTTGATCTCCCGGATTGTATCTGTTAAAGTCCAAAGACGCTGGAGCTTGCTCTGTGTCGGACATCCGGTCGAAGTCTTGATCTCCCGGATTGTATCTGTTAAGTCCAAAGACGCTGGAGCTTACTCCGCGTCGGAAATCCGGTCGAAGCCTTGATCTCCCGGATTGTATCTTTTAAGTCCAAAAGACGCTGGAGCTTACTCCGCGTCGGACATCCGGTCGAAGCCTTGATCTCCCGGATTGTATCTGTTAAGTCCAAAGACGCTGGAACTTTCTCCGCATCGGACATCCGGTCGAAGCCTTGATCTCTCAAATTGTATCTGTTAAGTCTAAAGACGCTGGAGCTTGCTCCGCGTCGGACATCCGGTCGAATCCTTGATCTCCCAGATTGTATCAGTTAAGTCCAAAGACTCTGGAGCTTGCTCCGCGTCGGAGATCCGGTCGAAGCCTTAATATCCCGGATTGTATCTGTTAAAGTCCAAAGACGCTGGAGCTTGCTCCGCGTCGGACATCCGGTCGAATCCTTGATCTCCCGGATTATATATGTTAAGTCCAAAGACGCTGGATCTTGCTTTGTGTCGGACATCCGGTCGAAGCCTTGATCTCCTAGATTGTATCTGTTAAGTCCAAAGACGCTGGAGCTTACTCCGCGTCGGACATCCGGTCGAACCCTTGGTCTCCCGGATTGTATCTCTTAAGTCCGAAGACGCTGGAACTTTCTCTGCATCGGACATCCGGTCGAAGCCTTGATCTCTCGGATTGTATCTTTTAAGTCCAAAAGACGCTGGAGCTTACTCCGCGTCGGACATCCGGTCGAAGCCTTGATCTCTCGGATTGTATCGATTAAGTCTAAAGACGCTGGAGCTTGCTTTGCGTCGGAAATCCGGTCGAATCCTTGATCTCCCGGATTGTATCAGTTAAGTCCAAAGACTCTGGAGCTTGCTCCGCGTCGGAGATCCGGTCGAAGCCTTAATATCCCGGATTGTATCTGTTAAAGTCGAAAGACGCTGGAGCTTGCTCCGCGTCGGACATCCGGTCGAATCCTTGATCTCCCGGATTATATATGTTAAGTCCAAAGACGCTGGATCTTGCTTTGTGTCGGACATCCGGTCGAAGCCTTGATCTCCTAGATTGTATCTGTTAAGTCCAAAGACGCTGGAGCTTACTCCGCGTCGGACATCCGGTCGAAGCCTTGGTCTCCCGGATTGTATCTCTTAAGTCCGAAGACGCTGGAGCTTGCTCCGCATCGGACATCCGGCCGAAGCCTTGATCTCCCGGATTGTATCTGTTAAGTTTAAAGACGCTCGAGCTTGCTCCGCGTCGGACATCCGGTCGAATCCTTCATCTCCGAGATTGTATCAGTTAAGTCCAAAGACTCTGGAGCTTGCTCCGCGTCGGAGATCCGGTCGAAGCCTTAATATCCCGTATTGTATCTGTTAAAGTCCAAAGACGCTGGAGCTTGCTCCGCGTCGGACATCCGGTCGAAGCATTGATCTCCCGGATTATATATGTTAAGTCTAAAGACGCTGGATCTTGCTCTGTGTCGGACATCCGGTCGAAGCCTTGATCTCCCAGATTGTATCTGTTAAGTCCAAAGACGCTGGAGCTTACTCCGCGTCGGACATCCGGTCGAAGCCTTGATCTCCCGGATTGTATCTGTTAAGTGTAAAGACGCTGGAGCTTGCTTCGCGTCGGACATCCGGTCAAAGCCTTGATCTCCCGGATTGTATCTGTTAAGTCCAAAGACTCTAGAGCTTGCTCCGCGTCAGAGATCCGGTCGAAGCCTTAATATCCCGGATTGTATCTGTTAAAGTCCAAAGACGCTGGAGCTTGCTCCGCGTCGGACATCCGGTCGAAGCCTTGATCTCTCGGATTGTATCTGTTAAGTCCGAAGATGTTGGAGCTTGCTCTGCGTCGAACATCCGCTCGAAGCCTTGATCTCTCGGATTGTATCTGTTAAGTCTAAAGACGCTGGAGTTTGCTCCGAGTCGGACATCCGGTCGAAGCCTTGATCTCCCGGATTATATCTGTTAAGTCCTAAGACGCTGGAGCTTGCTACGCGTCGGACATCCGGTCGAAGCCTTGTTCTCCCGGATTGTATCTGTTAAGTCCAAAGACGTTGGAATTTGCTCCGCGTCGGTCATCCGGTCGAAGCCTTGATCTCCCGGATTTTATCGGTTAAGTCTAAAGACGCTGGAGCTTGCTCCGCGTCGGACATCAGGTCGAAGCCTTGATCTTCCGGATTGTATCTGATAAGTGCAAAGACGCTTGAGCTTGCTCCGCGTCGGACATCCGGTCGAAGCCTTGATCTCCCGAATTGTATCTGTTAACTCCAAAGACACTGGAACTTGCTCCGCATCGGACATCTGGTCGAAGCCTTGATCTCTCGGATTGTATCTGTTAAGTCTAAAGACGCTGGAGCTTGCTCCGCGTCGGACATCCGGTCGAATCCTTGATCTCCCGGATTGTATCAGTTAAGTCCAAAGACTCTGGAGCTTGCTCCGCGTCGGAGAACCGGTCGAAGCCTTAATATCCCGGATTGTATCTGTTAAAGTCCAAAGACGCTGGAGCTTGCTCCGCGTCGGACATCCGGTCGAATCCTTGATCTCCCGGATTATATATGTTAAGTCCAAAGACGCTGGATCTTGCTCTGTGTCGGACATCCGGTCGAAGCCTTGATCTCCCAGATTGTATCTGTTAAGTCCAAAGATGTTGGAGCTTACTCCGCGTCGGACATCCGCTCGAAGCCTTGATCTCTCGGATTGTATCTGTTAATTCTAAAGACGCTGGAGTTTGCTCCGAGTCGGACATCCGGTCGAAGCCTTGATCTCCCGAATTGTATCTGTTAAGTCCAAAGACTCTGGAGCTTGCTCCGCGTCAGTCATCCGGTCGAAGCCTTGATCTCCCGGATTGTATCGGTTAAGTCTAAAGACGCTGGAGCTTGCTTTGTGTCGGACATTCGGTCGAAGCCTTGATCTCCCGGATTGTATCTGTTAATTCCAAAGATGTTGGAGCTTGCTCCGCGTCGGACATCCGGTCGAAGCCTTGATCTCCCGGATTGTATCTGTTAAGTAGAAAGACGCTAGAGCTTGCTCCGCGTCGGACATCCGGTCGAAGCCTTGATCTCCCGAATTGTATCTGTTAAGTCCAAAGACACTGGAACTTGCTCTGCATCAGACATCTGGTCGAAGCCTTGATCTCTCGGATTGTATCTGTTAAGTCTAAAGACGCTGGAGCTTGCTCCGCGTCGGAAATCCGGTCGAATCCTTGATCTCCCGGATTGTATCAGTTAAGTCCAAAGACTCTGGAGCTTGCTCCGCGTCGGAGATCCGGTCGAAGCCTTAATATCCCGGATTGTATCTGTTAAAGTCGAAAGACGCAGGAGCTTGCTCCGCGTCGGACATCCGGTCGAATCCTTGATCTCCCGGATTATATATGTTAATTCCTAAGACGCTGGAGCTTGCTTTGCGTCGGACATCCGGTCGAAGCCTTGATCTCCCGGATTGTATCTGTTAAGGGAAAAGACGCTTGAGCTTCCTCCGCGTCGGACATCCGGTCGAAGCCTTGATCTCCCGGATTGTATCGATTAAGTCTAAAGACGCCGGAGCTTGCTTTGCGTCGGACATCCGGTCGAAGCCTTGATCTCCCGGATTGTATCTGTTAAGTCCAAAGACGCTGGAGCTTGTTCCGCGTCGGACATCCGGTCGAAGCCTTGATCTCTCGGATTGTATCGATTAAGTCTAAAGACGCTGGAGCTTGCTTTGCGTCGGAAATCCGTTCAAATCCTTGATCTCCCGGATTGTATCAGTTAAGTCCAAAGACTCTGGAGCTTGCTCCGCGTCGGAGATCCGGTCGAACCCTTAATATCCCGGATTGTATCTGTTAAAGTCGAAAGACGCTGGAGCTTGCTCCGCGTCGGACATCCGGTCGAATCCTTGATCTCCCGGATTATATATGTTAAGTCCAAAGACGCTGGAGCTTGCTTCGCGTCGGACATCCGGTCGAAGCCTTGATCTCCCGGATTGTATCTGTTAAGGGAAAAGACACTTGAGCTTGCTCCGCGTCGGACATCCGGTCGAAGCCTTGATCTCCCGGATTGTATCTGTTAAGTCCAAAGACGCTGGATCTTGCTTTGTGTCGGACATCCGGTCGAAGCCTTGATCTCCTAGATTGTATCTGTTAAGTCCAAAGACGCTGGAGCTTACTCCGCGTCGGACATCCGGTCGAAGCCTTGGTCTCCCGGATTGTATCTCTTAAGTCCGAAGACGCTGGAACTTACTCCGCGTCGGAAATCCGGTCGAAGCCTTGATCTCTCGGATTGTATCTTTTAAGTCCAAAAGACGCTGGAGCTTACTCCGCGTCGGACATCCGGTCGAAGCCTTGATCTCCCGGATTGTATCTGTTAAGTCCAAAGACGCTGGAACTTTCTCCGCATCGGACATCCGGTCGAAGCCTTGATCTCTCGGATTGTATCTGTTAAGTCTAAAGACGCTGGAGCTTGCTCCGCGTCGGACATCCGGTCGAATCCTTGATCTCCCAGATTGTATCAGTTAAGTCCAAAGACTCTCGAGCTTGCTCCGCGTCGGAGATCCGGTCGAAGCCTTAATATCCCGGATTGTATCTGTTAAAGTCCAAAGACGCTGGAGCTTGCTCCGCGTCGGACATCCGGTCGAATCCTTGATCTCCCGGATTATATATGTTAATTCCAAAGACGCTGGAGCTTGCTTCGCGTCGGACATCCGGTCGAAGCCTTGATCTCCCGGATTGTATCTGTTAAGGGAAAAGACGCTTGAGCTTGTTCCGCGTCGGACATCCGGTCGAAGCCTTGATCTCCCGGATTGTATCGATTAAGTCTAAAGACGCTGGAGCTTGCTTTGCGTCGGACATCCGGTCGAAGCCTTGATCTCCCGGATTGTATCTGTTAAGTCCAAAGACGCTGGAGCTTGTTCCGCGTCGGACATCCGGTCGAAGCCTTGATCTCTCGGATTGTATCGATTAAGTCTAAAGACGCTGGAGCTTGCTTTGCGTCGGAAATCCGGTCGAATCCTTGATCTCCCGGATTGTATCAGTTAAGTCCAAAGACTCTGGAGCTTGCTCCGCGTCGGAGATCCGGTCGAAGCCTTAATATCCCGGATTGTATCTGTTAAGGGAAAAGACACTTGAGCTTGCTCCGCGTCGGACATCCGGTCGAAGCCTTGATCTCCCGGATTGTATCTGTTATGTCCAAAGATGTTGGAGCTTGCTCTGCGTCGGATATCCGGTCGAAGCCTTGATCTCCCGGATTGTATCTGTTAAAGTCCAAAGACGCTGGAGCTTGCTCTGTGTCGGACATCCGGTCGAAGTCTTGATCTCCCGGATTGTATCTGTTAAGTCCAAAGACGCTGGAGCTTACTCCGCGTCGGAAATCCGGTCGAAGCCTTGATCTCCCGGATTGTATCTGTTAAGTCCAAAAGACGCTGGAGCTTACTCCGCGTCGGACATCCGGTCGAAGCCTTGATCTCCCGGATTGTATCTGTTAAGTCCAAGGACGCTGGAACTTTCTCCGCATCGGACATCCGGTCGAAGCCTTGATCTCTCGGATTGTATCTGTTAAGTCTAAAGACGCTAGAGCTTGCTCCGCGTCGGACATCCGGTCGAATCCTTGATCTCCCAAATTGTATCAGTTAAGTCCAAAGACTCCGGAGCTTGCTCCGCGTCGGAGATCCGGTCGAAGCCTTAATATCCCGGATTGTATCTGTTAAAGTCCAAAGACGCTGGAGCTTGCTCCGCGTCGGACATCCGGTCGAATCCTTGTTCTCCCGGATTATATATGTTAAGTCCAAAGACGCTGGATCTTGCTTTGTGTCGGACATCCGGTCGAAGCCTTGATCTCCTAGATTGTATCTGTTAAGTCCAAAGACGCTGGAGCTTACTCCGCGTCGGACATCCGGTCGAAGCCTTGGTCTCCCGGATTGTATCTCTTAAGTCCGAAGACGCTGGAACTTTCTCCGCATCGGACATCCGGTCGAAGCCTTGATCTCTCGGATTGTATCTGTTAAGTCTAAAGACGCTGGAGCTTGCTCCGCGTCGGACATCCGGTCGAATCCTTCATCTCCGAGATTGTATTAGTTAAGTCCAAAGACTCTGGAGCTTGCTCCGCGTCGGAGATCCGGTCGAAGCCTTAATATCCCGGATTGTATCTGTTAAAGTCCAAAGTCGCTGGAGCTTGCTCTGCGTCGGACATCCGGTCGAATCCTTGATCTCCCGGATTATATATGTTAAGTCCAAAGACGCTGGATCTTGCTCTGTGTCGGACATCCGGTCGAAGCCTTGATCTCCCAGATTGTATCTGTTAAGTCCAAAGACGCTGGAGCTTACTCCGCGTCGGACATCCGGTAGAAGCCTTGATCTCCCGGATTGTATCTGTTAAGTGTAAAGACGCTGGAGCTTGCTTCGCGTCGGACATCCGGTCAAAGCCTTGATCTCCCGGATTGTATCTGTTAAGGGCAAAGACGCTTGAGCTTGCTCCGCGTCGGACATCCGGTCGAAGCCTTGATCTCCCGGATTGTATCTGTTAAGTCCAAAGATGTTGGAGCTTGCTCTGCGTCGGATATCCGGTCGATGCCTTGATCTCCCGGATTGTATATGTTAAAGTCCAAAGACGCTGGAGCTTGCTCTGTGTCGGACATCCGGTCGAAGTCTTGATCTCCCAGATTGTATCTGTTATGTCCAAAGACGCTAGAGCTTACTCCGCGTCGGACATCCGGTCGAAGCCTTGATCTCCCGCATTGTATCTGTTAAGTCCAAAAGACGCTGGAGCTTACTCCACGTCGGACATCCGGTCGAAACCTTGATCTCCCGAATTGTATCTGTTAACTCCAAAGACACTGGAACTTGCTCCGCATCGGACATCTCGTCGAAGCCATGATCTCTCGGATTGTATCTGTTAAGTCTAAAGACGCTGGAGTTTGCTCCGAGTCGGACATCCGATCGAAGCCTTGATCTCCCGGATTGTATATGTTAAGTCCAAAGACTTTGGAGCTTGCTCTGCGTCGGTCATCCGGTCGAAGCCTTGATCTCCCGGATTGTATCGGTTAAGTCTAAAGACGCTGGAGCTTGCTTTGCGTCGGACATTCGGTCGAAGCCTTGATCTCCCGGATTGTATCTGTTAAGTCCAAAGATGTTGGAGCTTGCTCCGCGTCGGACATCCGGTCGAAGCCTTGATCTCCCGGATTGTATCTGTTAAGTCCAAAAGACGCTGGAACTTGCTCTGCATCGGACATCTGGTCGAAGCCTTGATCTCTCGGATTGTATCTGTTAAGTCTAAAGACGCTGGAGCTTGCTCCGCGTCGGAAATCCGGTCGAAGTCTTGATCTCCCGGATTGTATCAGTTAAGTCCAAAGACTCTAGAGCTTGCTCCGCGTCGGAGATCCGGTCGAAGCCTTAATATCCCGGATTGTATCTGTTAAAGTCCAAAGACGCTGGAGCTTGCTCCGCGTCGGACATCCGGTCGAATCCTTGATCTCCCGGATTATATATGTTAAGTCCAAAGACGCTGGAGCTTGCTTCGCGTCAGACATCCGGTCGAAGCCTTGATCTCCCGGATTGTATCTGTTAAGGGAAAAGACTCTTGAGCTTGCTCCGCGTCGGACATCCGGTCGAAGCCTTGATCTCCCGGATTGTATCTGTTAAGTCCAAAGATGTTGGAGCTTGCTCTGCATCGGATATCCGGTTGAAGCCGTGATCTCCCGGATTGTATCTGTTAAAGTCCAAAGACGCTGCAGCTTGCTCTGTGTCGGACATCCGGTCGAAGTCTTGATCTCCCGGATTGTATCTGTTAAGTCCAAAGATGTTGGAGCTTGCTCTGCGTCGGATATCCGGTCGATGCCTTGATCTCCCGGATTGTATATGTTAAAGTCCAAAGACGCTGGAGCTTGCTCTGTGTCGGACATCCGGTCGAAGTCTTGATCTCCCAGATTGTATCTGTTATGTCCAAAGACGCTAGAGCTTACTCCGCGTCGGACATCCGGTCGAAGCCTTGATCTCCCGCATTGTATCTGTTAAGTCCAAAAGACGCTGGAGCTTACTCCACGTCGGACATCCGGTCGAAACCTTGATCTCCCGAATTGTATCTGTTAACTCCAAAGACACTGGAACTTGCTCCGCATCGGACATCTGGTCGAAGCCATGATCTCTCGGATTGTATCTGTTAAGTCTAAAGACGCTAGAGTTTGCTCCGCGTCGGACATCCGGTCGAATCCTTGATCTCCCGGATTGTATCAGTGAAGTCCAAAGACTCTGGAGCTTGCTCCGCGTCGGAGATCCGGTCGAAGCCTTAATATCCCGGATTGTATCTGTTAAAGTCCAAAGACGCTGGAGCTTGCTCCGCGTCGGACATCCGGTCGAATCCTTGATCTCCCGGATTATATATGTTAAGTCCAAAGACGCTGGATCTTGCTCTGTGTCGGACATCCGGTCGAAGCCTTGATCTCCCAGATTGTATCTGTTAAGTCCAAAGATGTTGGAGGTTACTCCGCGTCGGACATCCGGTCGAAGCCTTGATCTCCCGGATTGTATCTGTTAAGTTCGAAGACGCTTGAGCTTGCTCCGCGTCGGACATCCGGTCGAAGCCTTGTTCTCCCGGATTGTACCTGTTAAGTCCAAAGACGTTGGAATTTGTTCTGCGTCGGACATCCGGTCGAAGCCTTGATCTCCCGGATTGTGTCGGTTAAGTCTAAAGACGCTGGAGGTTGCTCCGCGTCGGACATCAGGTCGAATCCTTGATCTTCCGGATTGTATCTGATAAGTGCAAAGACGCTTGAGCTTGTTCCGCGTCGGACATCCGGTCGAAGCCTTGATCTCTCGGATTGTATCTGTTAAGTCCAAAGATGTTGGAGCTTGCTCTGCGTCGGACATCCGCTCGAAGCCTTGATCTCTCGGATTGTATCTGTTAAGTCTAAAGACGCTGGAGTTTGCTCCGAGTCGGACATCCGATCGAAGCCTTGATCTCCCGGATTGTATATGTTAAGTCCAAAGACTTTGGAGCTTGCTCTGCGTCGGTCATCCGGTCGAAGCCTTGATCTCCCGGATTGTATCGGTTAAGTCTAAAGACGCTGGAGCTTGCTTTGCGTCGGACATTCGGTCGAAGCCTTGATCTCCCGGATTGTATCTGTTAAGTCCAAAGATGTTGGAGCTTGCTCCGCGTCGGACATCCGGTCGAAGCCTTGATCTCCCGGATTGTATCTGTTAAGTAGAAAGACGCTAGAGCTTGCTCCGCGTCGGACATCCGGTCGAAGCCTTGATCTCCCGAATTGTATTTGTTAAGTCCAAAGACACTGGAACTTGCTCTGCATCGGACATCTGGTCGAAGCCTTGATCTCTCGGATTGTATCTGTTAAGTCTAAAGACGCTGGAGCTTGCTCCGCGTCGGAAATCCGGTCAAAGTCTTGATCTCCCGGATTGTATTAGTTAAGTCCAAAGACTCTGGAGCTTGCTCCGCGTCGGAGATCCGGTCGAAGCCTTAATATCCCGGATTGTATCTGTTAAAGTCCAAAGACGCTGGAGCTTGCTCCGCGTCGGACATCCGGTCGAATCCTTGATCTCCCGGATTATATATGTTAAGTCCAAAGACGCTGGAGCTTGCTTCGCGTCAGACATCCGGTCGAAGCCTTGATCTCCCGGATTGTATCTGTTAAGGGAAAAGACGCTTGAGCTTGCTCCGCGTCGGACATCCGGTCGAAGCCTTGATCTCCCGGATTGTATCTGTTAAGTCCAAAGATGTTGGAGCTTGCTCTGCATCGGATATCCGGTTGAAGCCGTGATCTCCCGGATTGTATCTGTTAAAGTCCAAAGACGCTGCAGCTTGCTCTGTGTCGGACATCCGGTCGAAGTCTTGATCTCCCGGATTGTATCTGTTAAGTCCAAAGACGCTAGAGCTTACTCCGCGTCGGAAATCCGGTCGAAGCCTTGATCTCCCGGATTGTATCTGTTAAGTCCAAAAGACGCTGGAGCTTACTCCGCGTCGGACATCCGGTCGAAGCCTTGATCTCCCGGATTGTATCTGTTAATTCCAAAGACGCTGGAACTTTCTCCGCATCGGACATCCGGTCGAAGCCTTGATCTCTCGGATTGTATCTGTTAAGTCTAAAGACGCTAGAGCTTGCTCCGGGTCGGACATCAGGTCGAATCCTTGATCTCCCAGATTGTATCAGTTAAGTCCAAAGACTCTGGAGCTTGCTCCGCGTCGGAGATCCGGTCGAAGCCTTAATATCCCGGATTGTATCTGTTAAAGTCCGAAGACGCTGGAGCTTGCTCCGCGTCGGACATCCGGTCGAAGCCTTGTTCTCCCGGATTGTATCTGCTAAGTCCAAAGACGTTGGAATTTGCTCCGCGTCGGACATCCGGTCGAAGCCTTGATCTCCCGGATTGTATCGGTTAAGTCTAAAGACGCTGGAGCTTGCTCCGCGTCGGACATCCGGTCGAATCCTTGATCTCTCGGATTGTATCTGATAAGTGCAAAGACGCTTGAGCTTGCTCCGTGTCGGACATCCGGACGAAGCCTTGATCTCTCGGATTGTATCTGTTAAGTCCAAAGATGTTGGAGCTTGCTCTGCGTCGGAAATCCGCTCGAAGACATGATCTCTCGGATTGTATCTGTTAAGTCGAAAGACGCTGGAGCTTGCTCCGAGTCGGACATCCGGTCGAAGCCTTGATCTCCCGAATTGTATCTGTTAAGTCCAAAGACTCTGGAGCTTGCTCCGCGTCGGTCATCCGGTCGAAGCCTTGATCTCCCGGATTGTATCGGTTAAGTCTAAAGACGCTGGAGCTTGATTTGCGTCGGACATTCGGTCGAAGCCTTGATCTCCCGGATTGTATCTGTTAAGTCCAAAGATGTTGGAGCTTGCTCCGCTTCGGACATCCGGTCGAAGCCTTGATCTCCCGGATTGTATCTGTTAAGTCCAAAGATGTTGGAGCTTGCTCCGCGTCGGACATCCGGTCGAAGCCTTGATCTCCCGGATTGTATCTGTTAAGTAGAAAGACGCTTTAGCTTGCTCCGCGTCGGACATCCGGTCGAAGCCTTGATCTCCTGAATTGTATCTGTTAAGTCTAAAGACACTGGAGATTACTCCGCGTCGGACATCCGGTCGATGCCTTGATCTCCCGGATTGTATCTGTTAAGTGCAAAGACGCTTGAGCTTGCTCCGCGTCGGAAATCCGGTCGAAGCCTTGATCTCCCGGATTGTATCTGTTAAGTCTAAAGACGCTGGTGCTTGCTCCGCATCGGACATCCGGTCGAAGCCTTGATCTCCCGGATTGTATCGATTAAGTCTAAAGACGCTGGAGCTTGCTTTGTGTCGGACATCTGGTCGAAGCCTTGATCTCCCAGATTGTATCTGTTAAGTCCAAAGATGTAGGAGCTTGCTCCGCGTCGGACATCCGGTCGAAGCCTTGATTGTATCTGTTAAGTAGAAAGACGCTGGAGCTTGCTCCGCGTCGGATATCCAGTCGAAGCCTTGATCTCCCGGATTGTATCTGTTAAGTCCAAAGATGTTGGAGCTTGCTCCGCGTCTGAAATCCGGTCAAAGCCTTGATCTCCCGGATTGTATCTGTTAAGTAGAAAGACGCTGGAGCTTGCTCCGCGTCGGACATCCGGTCGAAGCCTTGATCTCCCGGATTGTATCTGTAAAGTACAAAGAAGCTGGAGCTTGCTCCGCGTCGGACATCCAGTCGAAGCCTTGATCTCCCGGATTGTATCTGTTAAGTGTAAAGACGCTGGAGCTTGCTTCGCGTCGGACATCCGGTCGAAGCCTTGATCTCCCGGATTGTATCTGTTAAGGGCAAAGACGCTTGAGCTTGCTCCGCGTCGGACATCCGGTCGAAGCCTTGATCTCCCGGATTGTATCTGTTAAGTCCAAAGATGTTGGAGCTTGCTCTGCGTCGGATATCCGTTAGATGCCTTGATCTCCCGGATTGTATCTGTTAAAGTCCAAAGACGCTGGAGCTTGCTCTGTGTCGGACATCCGGTCGAAGTCTTGATCTCCCAGATTGTATCTGTTAAGTCCAAAGACGCTAGAGCTTACTCCGCGTCGGACATCCGGTCGAAGCCTTGATCTCCCGGATTGTATCTGTTAAGTCCAAAAGACGCTGGAGCTTCCTCCGCGTCGGACATCCGTTCGAAGCCTTGATCTCCCAGATTGTATCTGTTAAGTCCAAAGACGCTAGAGCTTACTCCGCGTCGGACATCCGGTCGAAGCCTTGATCTCCCGGATTGTATCTGTTAAGTCCAAAAGACGCTGGAGCTTACTCCGCGTCGGACATCCGTTCGAAGCCTTGATCTCCCGGATTGTATCTGTTAAGTCCAAAGACGCTGGAACTTTCTCCGCATCGGACATCCGGTCGAAGCCTTGATCTCTCGGATTGTATCTGTTAAGTCTAAAGACGCCGGAGCTTGCTCCGCGTCGGACATCCGGTCGAATCCTTGATCTCCCAGATTGTATCTGTTAAGTCCGAAGACGCTGGAGCTTGCTCCGCGTCGGACATCCGGTCGAAGCCTTGATCTCCCGGATTGTATCTGTTAAGTCCAAAGACTCTGGAGCTTGCTCCGCGTCGGTCATCCGGTCGAAGCCTTGATCTCCCGGATTGTATCGGTTAAGTCTAAAGACGCTGGAGCTTGATTTGCGTCGGACATTCGGTCGAAGCCTTGATCTCCCGGATTGTATCTGTTAAGTCCAAAGATGTTGGAGCTTGCTCCGCTTCGGACATCCGGTCGAAGCCTTGATCTCCCGGATTGTATCTGTTCAGTCCAAAGATGTTGGAGCTTGCTCCGCGTCGGACATCCGGTCGAAGCCTTGATCTCCCGGATTGTATCTGTTAAGTAGAAAGACGCTTTAGCTTGCTCCGCGTCGGACATCCGGTCGAAGCCTTGATCTCCTGAATTGTATCTGTTAAGTCTAAAGACACTGGAGATTACTCCGCGTCGGACATCCGGTCGATGCCTTGATCTCCCGGATTGTATCTGTTAAGTGCAAAGACGCTTGAGCTTGCTCCGCGTCGGAAATCCGGTCGAAGCCTTGATCTCCCGGATTGTATCTGTTAAGTCTAAAGACGCTGGTGCTTGCTCCGCATCGGACATCCGGTCGAAGCCTTGATCTCCCGGATTGTATCTATTAAGTCTAAAGACGCTGGAGCTTGCTTTGTGTCGGACATCTGGTCGAAGCCTTGATCTCCCAGATTGTATCTGTTAAGTCCAAAGATGTAGGAGCTTGCTCCGGGTCGGACATCCGGTCGAAGCCTTGATTGTATCTGTTAAGTAGAAAGACGCTGGAGCTTGCTCCGCGTCGGATATCCAGTCGAAGCCTTGATCTCCCGGATTGTATCTGTTAAGTCCAAAGATGTTGGAGCTTGCTCCGCGTCTGAAATCCGGTCAAAGCCTTGATCTCCCGGATTGTATCTGTTAAGTAGAAAGACGCTAGAGCTTGCTCCGCGTCGGACATCCGGTCGAAGCCTTGATCTCCCGGATTGTATCTGTAAAGTACAAAGAAGCTGGAGCTTGCTCCGCGTCGGACATCCAGTCGAAGCCTTGATCTCCCGGATTGTATCTGTTAAGTGTAAAGACGCTGGAGCTTGCTTCGCGTCGGACATCCGGTCGAAGCCTTGATCTCCCGGATTGTATCTGTTAAGGGCAAAGACGCTTGAGCTTGCTCCGCGTCGGACATCCGGTCGAAGCCTTGATCTCCCGGATTGTATCTGTTAAGTCCAAAGATGTTGGAGCTTGCTCTGCGTCGGATATCCGGTCGATGCCTTGATCTCCCGGATTGTATCTGTTAAAGTCCAAAGACGCTGGAGCTTGCTCTGTGTCGGACATCCGGTCGAAGTCTTGATCTCCCAGATTGTATCTGTTAAGTCCAAAGACGCTAGAGCTTACTCCGCGTCGGACATCCGGTCGAAGCCTTGATCTCCCGGATTGTATCTGTTAAGTCCAAAAGACGCTGGAGCTTCCTCCGCGTCGGACATCCGTTCAAAGCCTTGATCTCCCAGATTGTATCTGTTAAGTCCAAAGACGCTAGAGCTTACTCCGCGTCGGACATCCGGTCGAAGCCTTGATCTCCCGGATTGTATCTGTTAAGTCCAAAAGACGCTGGAGCTTACTCCGCGTCGGACATCCGTTCGAAGCCTTGATCTCCCGGATTGTATCTGTTAAGTCCAAAGACGCTGGAACTTTCTCCGCATCGGACATCCGGTCGAAGCCTTGATCTCTCGGATTGTATCTGTTAAGTCTAAAGACGCCGGAGCTTGCTCCGCGTCGGACATCCGGTCGAATCCTTGATCTCCCAGATTGTATCTGTTAAGTCCGAAGACGCTGGAGCTTGCTCCGCGTCGGACATCCGGTCGAAGCCTTGTTCTCCCGGATTGTATCTGCTAAGTCCAAAGACGTTTGAATTTGCTCCGTGTCGGACATCCGGTCGAAGCCTTGATCTCCCGGATTGTATCGGTTAAGTCTAAAGACGCTGGAGCTTGCTCCGCGTCGGACATCCGGTCGAATCCTTGATCTCCCGGATTGTATCTGATAAGTGCAAAGACGCTTGAGCTTGCTCCGTGTCGGACATCCGGACGAAGCCTTGATCTCTCGGATTGTATCTTTTTTTTTTTTTTGTTTTAAGGGTTAATTGTATTAAACATAAAGGAAGTGCATATTTACATAGATTAGCCTTTGCCCGTAGGCTGTAGACCGAGAAACCAAAATCACGGAGACAACATGAAGTTGCTCCAATCCAATAGGTGTGTTGAACTCTAAGGTTCGGTGCAACTCCTGTTTCATCAAGCCAGAGCTATCAGAGATCGGACCCACACCCTAAGGTTGTGTAATTATAATTCTCCCTTCGGCTCGGCCATCAAGAGAATTACAATCACACAACCTTAGCACACCAAAGACCCAAAATTTCCTCCTTAGCATAGATAGTACAACTGATAGCCGAAGCTAGGAAGGTCTAAATAGCCAAGGAACAAATCAAAGGCAAAACAAAAAGGGGTGAGCCTTTGAAACACTCAGTTTATATGTCTACTTGGCTGTTGGATTCCAACTTCCTTTTATATTTGTCTCTTTCCCATCCTTCTGCTGGATTCCTCTTCTTCATTTAGATTAATTGGGTCTAGTTGCAGCGATAATGAGGATGAGAATTGGATGGAGTAGTCATGTTGTAAGACCTTGTACACATGCATCTTGATGACATGTATGATCCCCTCCGGGCTCTTGCTAGTGCTTTCGAAGATCTTTTCATTTCTTGCCTTCCAGAGGTGGTATATGGTAGCTGCAAAGGCTACTCTCTTAGCTTTAGAATGCCATCCTCTTCCTTTAGCCTCCTTCTTTAGCCACTTGAGTCCACTCTTCAAGGTGTTCATTCCACGCCAGACTCCAAGCCACTCCTTAATCTGCAACCAAACAGACGAAGAAAATTGGCAAGCAAAAAATATATGATCGTGTGTTTCAGTAGTTTGGTTACACATAGGACAGTTGAGGTCCACTTCCCTTCCTTTGATGAGGTCCTTTGTGGCTAGTCTTCCTCTGGCAGCCAACCATAATATAAAGGAGTGCTTTGGTAGTATTGTCCTATCCCATACAACCGAGCACCAAGGAGGTTTAGGAGCTTTCCTTCGAAAATAATTATAAGCATCTTCAATTCTAAATTTATCTCCCTGACTCCAGCTGTAGAGTGTTTGTGTTGCATCCTCTATGGATCCTGCAGAGGTTAGTAGTGCATCTCTTATAGATAGAATCTTTTTGATGAGAGGAGAATCATTTGTTGAGTGGACTTGCCAATTCCACACACTTTCCTGTTGTAAGTACTGGTGGTGTATCCATCTAATCCAGAGACTGTCCTTTTTCCTAAGGATATCCCACATTAGTCTTGAGAGGAAGGTCGTGTTCCATGTTTTCAAATCTTTCAAACCTAGACCTCCCTCATCCTTTGGTAGGCATACATCCTTCTATCTAATCCTGTGTGACTTCCACAAAAATTTAGCACATAAACTATTAATTTTATCAATGAGAGATGAAGGGGAGGGAATGATTGAAAACCAGAAAGCTTGGATCCCTTGAAGTACAGCCCTTATGAGCTCAACTTTCCCTGCATATGATAAGGTTTTAGAGTTCCAGTAACTAATGTTAGTGAGCAATTTATCTAGTAGAGGAGAGAACTGAGATATGGTGAGTTTTCCTGATGAGATTGGAATCCCAAGGTATCTAAAGGGGAAGACACCTTGAGAGAAACCTGATCTGTTGGCTATGTACTCTTTATCTTCTGCCTTGACCCCTGCCAGATAGAAGGATGATTTCGTGGGGCTAATCTGGAGGCCAGACACTGCAGAGAAATGATCAAGAGCATCTAGCAAAACACCCATGGAAGTTCTGTCACCTCTAGATAAAAGGATTAGATCATCAGCATAAGCAAGGTGAGTAATCTTTAGCAAGTCACATTTTGGGTGGAATTTAAAACCAGGAAGTCTAGTTTTGCAACTGAGCACTCTAGACAAATAGTCTAACGAAAGTACAAAAACCAGTGGGGAGATAGGGTCACCTTGCCTTAAACCTCTCTTACCTTGGAAGAACCCATGCAAGCTGCCATTTACATTAATAGAAAAGGAAGAAGAGCACACACATTCTAGCACCCAATGTATGAATCTAGGAGGGAAATTTAGGTGCACAAGCATTTGTTTAATAAAGGCCCAGGATATAGTGTCATATGCTTTCTTAATATCTAGATTCAGGATACATCTAGGACTAATTCTTTTCCTTGAGTATTTCCTGATAAGCTCTTGAAGAAGCATGATATTTTCACTCATTGCTCTTCCTTCTATAAACCCTATTTGAGAGGGAGAGATTATATCCTTAAGCACTGGGGCCAGTCTAGAAGCAAGAAGTTTAGTGATGATTTTATAAGAAACATTGCAGCAAGATATAGGTCTAAAATCATTCACTGTTTTAGCATTAATAGTTGTTGTGAGCGGAATTTGCCATGTTTTACAGTAACTTTTATATCGATTTCTGTATACATTTCATGCATTTGGGTTAAGATAGTACAGAATCTGTGTAGTTTATGTTTATTTGCCAAAATTATGGAATCTACACCAGTTTCTGTTTAAATCGCAGAAATCAAGGCATTTACAGCAATTCTACAGAAGGTCGGAAAAGCTCGGAAAACCACTACAGAAGTCCAAGGTCAAAGCAGCGGAACAAATCGGAGAGTCAAGTCTAGTCGACATCGAGTAACCCTACTCGACCTAGACGAGCCATGGCCAAGCAGCCTTGGTCGAGCACACCCTGATCGAGCAAGCCAGACACCCAGACTCCGGACCCTACTCGACCTCGACGAGCCCTGGTCGAGGTCGACGAAGCCCAGTCCCCATGTCCGGAGTCGACAAGGAGAAGAGCCGAGCTTGCCGAGGAGATCCACCCGAGGACGACCAGGAGACTCGCTGCCGCGGAAAGGAGGATCCGCTGCCGCGGACGAAGCCATCCGCTGCCAGCGGAAGAGCCAGCTCGCGGAAGCGGAAGAAAGACCCAACTCGATCTCAACGAACTCTTGTCGAGATCGACGAAGACCTTGAGACATGTCCGAGCATGTCCGAGCCAGTCGAACACACCAACCCGAGGAGACCATGTCGATGACCAGCCTTACTCGAGATCGACGAGGCCAACTCGAGGTCGACGAGCACCAGTGAGCCAGAGTCCGAGCCACATCGAGCAGAGTCAAGCCAAGCCGAGCCACCCAACTCGAGGTCGAGGAGACCTTGTCGAGGTCGACTAGACCCAGATTCCAGAAGCTGCTCGACGAAGCCTTGTCCGAGTAGGATTGGAGTTCCTTGATGCCGAAGGCGGAATCTATCAAGATGAAGACATGTTACCTAATTAGTGTTATCCTTTCCTTATGGATTTATTTTCCTTAAAACATTTTATTTATCTTTTAAAGCTTTAGATATAATTTTAGATATAGATAGGAGATTTTATCCTTGATTAGCAAGGGTTAGAAGGCTATAAATAAGGCCCTAGGGGCTCAGTTTTATTCATTCAATTTAGAGAGAAGTAAGTAGTTCCACAGAGAAGTTTAAGAGTTCTAAGGTTTTTAGGGTTTTGGCTTACAGCGAAAGTTGATTGCCAAGATTGTAAAAGACTTTGAATATAGTTTTTATGCAAGTTTCTTTCATCAATTCAATGTCTACGATTGCGATGAGGCGTGAGTAGTCCACCCACTTCTGGGGATGGGGTGAGCCCGACGGTGGCCATGTGAGGCGATGCGATAAAGGTCAGATCTTTTGTGCGATTCATCTTTTATCCCTATGAGCATGATTCTTTTGCGAGAGTTGAAGGTGATCCTTGTTTGTGTTATTGAAGCGAAAGTGATCTTAATGCAACTTGGATTAATTATGTGAAAAAGGGTCAGTAACAATTAGGGTTTATGCGAGAGCCTCTATTTACCTATTTGTTAATAACGAAAGTTATTTGATGGAAAGCATGATCTTTTATGCCTTTATATGTTGTTTTGCATGGTTACCGTTGTGGTGTTGAAACCCTAGCCTTGGGAGTCTTTTTATATATTGAGTTTATTTTCCGTCAAAAAGGCTGAGTTTGGGTTTTGAGCAATTGCAATCTACATTCCTTTAAATTTCAGTTCTTGTCGACATAGAGTAGGACTTGGTCGAGATAGAGTACGGTTCTTGTCGATCTCGACGAGAACTGGTCTAGGTCGAGTTGAAGTTTCTGCCCTTTGTCGATTTTCTGTTGTCTGTCCTTGCTGATTCTTGTCGATCTCGAGGAGGGGGTAGTCGAGATCGAGTTGACTTGCCTTTGTCGAGTTGCTTCGTTTTCGATTCTGAGCCACTGTTGTCGACCACCTTTGTCTATCTCGAGTACTGTTTGTCGAGATCGACGAGAGCCTTTGCTTTTGTTTTACTTTGTTCCTTGCGTTTATTTGCTGTTTTACTTTCTGTCTTTGCTTCCATCTTTGCTTTGCTTTTATTTCTGTCTTTGTTTTGCTTATTTGCTTTTATTTTAGCTACCCTTGCCGGGATTATTTGTTTCTGCTTCTGTGTTTGTTTATGCTTTTTCCACTGCTGTTGTGAGAATCTGATAGCTACCTGAGAATTGCTGACGTGCTTCCTCGTGGATTCGATCCTGACTTTTCTCTTACTACAACGGGAGGAAGTCTTGTATTTATTTGCTGAGACAGGGGAGTCGTTATAAACCATATTCTATTCTATACTTGACTTACTCCTGCAACAACAAATTGGCGCTGTTGCCGGGGAAGCTATCAATCGCGCCTTAGGTAGTCAGTTCTCATTGTTTCTTTGAGTTACTTTTCAGGTGTATGCGCCGTTATGGTATCCCACCTGAGTACTACGGTTTAGACGAACCAGAGCGCCTTAAACACATCAGAAATAGACTTCAAAGTGCCATGGAGGACGCTGAAACACAGGAGCAGCTGATCGCTAGGCTTACCAGGGATCTAGCCGCCAGGGATGCTGCTCTCGCCGCTGAGAGAGCAGAAAAGGAACAAGCACAAGCTGAGCTTGCCCAATATCCAACCACTGCTGAGGATTATATGCATCCCACGCTTGTCTTGCCTGAATCGGCGATTCTAATCCCTGATAACTCTTTTGAAATTCGCACTCAATTTCTTATAGAGCTTAAAAATAATGCCTTTTTTGGTAGATTTAATGAGTGTCCTCTTGAGCATATTACCAACTTTTCTGACATGTGTCGTACTCTTGCTGAAGGTACCACGCTGGAATATGTCAAGATGAAAGCTTTTCGCTGGTCCTGCACTGAAATGGATGGAAGGGCTGAAAGCAAGATCACTGACAACCTGGGCCCAAGTAGAGCAAGAATTTCTGAATAAATTCTTCCCACCCGCCAAAACAGCATATCTCCGCCAGAAAATCACCGCCTTCAAACAGAAGCAAGGGGAACCGCTGGCAAAGGCATGGGAGCGCTACAAGGAACTTCTGCGATCTTGCCCTACTCATGGACAACCACCCTACGTCATTCAAGAGATCTTCTTCAACTCTCTTGATCAAGGCACCAAGGACAGAATCAACCATTACACTCGCTATGAGTTTCTAACGATGCCACCAATTGACGCCTGGGGTGTGCTGGACAAGCTCACCAACTATGACAACAAGTATGGGGCTACTTCAAACTATGATGAGAACTCCTGCGCCAGGCCAGCACCATCTATTCCACTTTATGAGCCAGCAAAGGAGATCGACCCAGATGTCAGGGAGCAATACTACAGAGACCAGAATAAGAAGCTCCTCAAACAAGTGAAGTATCTCTCTGTCAACCATCCTTGCATAGAATGCGGATCACAAAGGCACACCACTACTGAGTGCCCACATACAGATCAAGTTAGGATGGCAGAACATCATGAGGATGCAGCTTACGCAGGAGGGCCTAATCGCTATATGGGGGATCAAAGGCCTTATCAACAGCAATGGAACCAAGGTCCCCCTAGGAATCCTCCACCCTACAGAGCTCCAGGACATCCAGAAAGGGATCAAAGGAAGGATGATCTGCACCTGATCCTTGAGGAGATGCGACG
Organism: Persicaria tinctoria; assembly: GCA_037127255.1. Lineage (NCBI taxonomy): Eukaryota > Viridiplantae > Streptophyta > Magnoliopsida > Caryophyllales > Polygonaceae > Persicaria > Persicaria tinctoria. The sequence continues at coordinate 32,438,758 of JBANSL010000004.1, read as the reverse complement.
AAATCAGGGCACCATTAACAACCAGTTCCAGAACATCACCACCAAATTTGGAGAACTGGACATCTGGAAAAGGGGAATTAAGACGCAGATAGGACAGATTTCAGCACAGATCCCACGACAGTCCGGCAAGCTCCCTGGGCAAACAGAACCAAATCCTAAGGGAAAGACTGGACACATCGTCGCTGTAAAGCTTAGGAGCGGGCATCAACTACAAGAGCCAGAGGTCGGGAAGCAGCAGAACGACGAGGAACAGCAAGTCGAGGTCGACAAACCCGTCGTCGATCTCGACCAGAGCCTAGTCGACCTCGACAAAGGTCTACTCGAGGTCGAGGAGAAATCTCCAGAATCTTCGTCTGCACCACACAGCAACTCGACTGGGCCCAATCTGGTCGATGTCGACAAAGGCCTTGTCGATGTCGAGGAGCCCTTGGTCGAGAAATCTGCGGCAACTCCGATGTCTGTTCTGGCTCCGACGCAGAAAAAGAAGCTGCCTTTCCCCACAAAATCTCTAAAGGATCCAGCAGAGAAAAAGTTTCAGCGTTTCATCAAGATGCTTCAGAAGCTCAACGTCACCATCCGCTTCACAGAAGCTCTCAATGAAATGGCGTCCTATGTCAAGTTCCTGAAGGAGATCCTGAGTAAAAAGCGATCAATGGCTGAAATTACAGAGGATTGCAGCCAGCTGGAAATACTGGAAAAGCGGCCGGATCCAGGTAAGTTTGCTATAACTATTGGATTTGGTCCATACAAAATTAATGCCCTATGTGATCTTGGAGCTAGTGTTAGTATTATGCCTTTAACAATTTGGTCCAAGATTAAGATAGGTGCCCTGGAGCCTGTGGATGCTAGACTTTACATGGCCAACAACACGGTGGTCATTCCAACAGGCATGGTGGAAAATGTCCCAGTACAAGTAGGTAAATTCTTCGTCCCTGCTGATTTCTTAATTATTGATATGCAAGAAGATCCTGCTTGTCCAATTATTCTAGGGAGACCATTCTTGGCGACGGTGGATGCCAACATAAGCGTAAGGAAAGGAGTGCTCACCTTCAACATCAGCGATGAGGTCATTGAGTATTCCTTCAACAAAACTGAAAGGCATACGGGTCCGATGGAAGAGGTCAAATCTATCTCAGCTGGCTACATCACCTGCGGGGAACCCAAGGTCAGAAATATGACCCTGGAGGAGCTGGAAAAGAGGGACATGGAGGCTCAGGTGGAGGAGATCATGGCAATCCTCAAGGAGAACAAAGGAACTAAGTATGGGGTCAAGATCGACCAGACCCTAGTCGATCTCGACCAGACCAAGGCGACTCCACCGAAGCCGAGCAGCAAAACAGAGGAACAGCCCTACTCGACCTCGAGTAGTCTCGTCGAGGTCGACCAGCACTCGGAGAGCACCGCCCCTGCTTCCTCAACGCTGCAGCCACCAGGTCCAGAGCCTTACTCGAGATCGAGTACGGTACTCGATCTCGACCACGACCAGGCACCCTCGGACTCTTCCTCCTCGATGAAGCCAACACCACCAGGAGCAGAGGCCTACTCGAGGTCGACCAGCCAACTCGAGGTCGACAAGACCTCTTCTTCATCGACTTCCGCCTCTTCGACCAGACCACCACCAGAGCCAGCAGACTCGTCGATCTCGAGGAGCCCTAGTCGAGATCGACCAAACATCGTGGTGCCCGATTCCGTTTCTGCGAAGGTAAGTCAAGGTATGGATCTTTCTTCTCCTATTTCCATTAAGGATTTATCTATACATGGGAGAGGTTTGCCTTGGTATGTGCGATTGTGTAGGATTTCCAATGATGAGCCTAAGGAGTATGAAGTTGGAGACAAGCTCTATGTCTCTAAATCAAAGGATCATTGGTTTCCTAACAAATTCAACAAGAAGCGGATGGGACCGTTCGTGGTGAACAAGATCCATTCTGGAGGATTACAGCTGATGGACAAGAATGGAGTCTTATTTGAGGCCCAAGCTACATGGGCCCTGCAGATGCCACCTTGAGCTAAATGGAAAGTCGGCCTAGCGACTATAAAATCTAGAGTATGTACATAGACTTTTTAGGACATTTAAGACTTTGTTTTTGTTTTTTGGTTTTTGAACATTGTTTTTGGGTTGTTGTTTCTAATTTTTGGTATATGTCTTCTACTTTTCAGGTCAATGGATAGAACCAAAGCTTACTCGGACTAGGAGGTGCTCCATTCGAAATTTTGCAGCTCTGCACACATGTCTTGTGAGTTTCTTTCTTTACCCTTTACATTGTTTTTATACAGTGAGGACACTGTAAATGTTTAAGTATGGCGTGGGGGAAGGGCTTACGTTGTGCATATTTGCCATATTTGACATTATATGTGCATTATTTCTTAGAATTGCTACATGGCTATTTTGGAAATACATTATTGAATTATAAGCTTATATGCATGTTTTCCAAAGTTTGAAAAAAATGACACCCATTGAAAATTTTGGAATAATGTCATGGAAGTTTATATTGAACTCGACGATGCAAAATTGGATTCATTAGAGATATATCATGAAATTGCCTAGTAAAGTGAAGTCACAATGAAATGCATATTTTCTTGAAAACCATGAAAGGAGGTAAAAATTTGAAATTGCTTTTGACATGTTGCATGATAAGATGATGGAGGACTTTATATTTCCATATAATGCTCATATTGTTTATATCCTAGCCTTACCTATGCTTATGCATTACACAAAAGCCATAATATGCCTTATTTCAAATATTGCTCCACATGATCTAAATATTTTCCATTCTTTACCTTATCCGGGGATTATGTTGAGAATGATGTTACATTATAGAGATGTTATATGGTTATTGTGATTATTATCATTATTGGAGTTTGGCAAGGAAATTGTTTGAATATATGGAAAATTTAATGAGTGAAAGAAAATCCAATCACCTCAGGAGATAAAGGTAGATTGACCCTGCTCTCTAAGATAATAGTTTGGAGAGATGGGACACATTGTGAGGAGTCCAAAGCACTAAGTATCCGGGGCCATTCATGACACCCATGTTTGCGACTCGCGAGAAGGCAGTGCTAAGGTCAGAGAGGTAAAAGCATTATTATTGAAAAAAGCATTATGAAAGGTGATGAATTGTATGGAGAAAGAATGTGGAATGAAAATCAAAAGTTTGAAAGTGATCCATTTCCCCGGATCAAAAGCACCACATTGCAAAAAATTGCCCACCTTTTAGCCTTTTACCAATCTACTCCTTCATGAGCTTAAATTAAAGTCTTCTTGATTATCAATGCTTTGTCACGTATAGATTTTTTGTGCATAACCCTCCTTTTGTGAGTAGATGTTGCTTTTACATATTTGCACATGCATGAATCTGTGACACTAGTACCTTTTCGAGGATGGTAATTGATTACAGGGACATATGGCAATGAATCTAAGATGTTGAGAGTTTTGATTTCTTCCCCTGAATGACAATTGAAAGTATTGCTTGAGGACAAGCAAGCTTAAGTATGGGGTGTTTGTTGTGAGCGGAATTTGCCATGTTTTACATTAATTTTTATATCGATTTCTGTATACATTTCATGCATTTGGGTTAAGATAGTACAAAATCTATGTAGTTTATGTTTATTTGACAAAATTATGGAATCTACACCAGTTTCTGTTTAAATCGCAGAAATCAAGGCATTTACAGCAATTCTACAGAAGGTCGGAAAAGCTCGGAAAACCACTACAGAAGTCCAAGGTCAAAGCAGCGGAACAAATCGGAGAGTCAAGTCTAGTCGACATCGAGTAACCTTACTCGACCTAGACGAGCCATGGCCAAGTAGCCTTGGTCGAGCACACCCTGATCGAGCAAGCCAGACACCCAGACTCCGGACCCTACTCGACCTCGACAAGCCCTGGTCGAGGTCGACGAAGCCGAGTCCCCATCTCCGGAGTCGACAAGGAGAAGAGCGGAGCTTGCCGAGGAGATCCACCCGAGGACGACCAGGAGACTCGCTGCCGCGGAAAGGAGGATCCGCTGCCGCGGACGAAGCCATCCGCTGCCAGCGGAAGAGCCAGCTCGCGGAAGCGGAAGAAAGACCCAACTCGATCTCGACGAACTCTTGTCGAGATCGACGAAGACCTTGAGACATGTCCGAGCATGTCCGAGCCAGTCGAACACACCAACCCGAGGAGACCATGTCGATGACCAGCCTTACTCGAGATCGACGAGGCCAACTCGAGGTCGACGAGCACCAGTGAGCCAGAGTCCGAGCCACATCGAGCAGAGTCAAGCCAAGCCGAGCCACCCAACTCGAGGTCGAGGAGACCTTGTCGAGGTCGACTAGACCCAGATTCCAGAAGCTGCTCGACGAAGCCTTGTCCGAGTAGGATTGGAGTTCCTTGATGCCGAATGCGGAATCTATCAAGATGAAGACATGTTACCTAATTAGTTTTATCCTTTCCTTATGGATTTATTTTCCTTAAAACATTTTATTTATCTTTTAAAGCTTTAGATATAATTTTAGATATAGATAGGAGATTTTATCCTTGATTAGCAAGGGTTAGAAGGCTATAAATAAGGCCCTAGGGGCTCAGTTTTATTCATTCAATTTAGAGAGAAGTAAGTAGTTCCACAGAGAAGTTTAAGAGTTCTAAGGTTTTTAGGGTTTTGGCTTACAGCGAAAGTTGATTGCCAAGATTGTAAAAGACTTTGAATATAGTTTTTATGCAAGTTTCTTTCATCAATTCAATGTCTACGATTGCGATGAGGCGTGAGTAGTCCACCCACTTCTGGGGCTGGGGTGAGCCCGACGGTGGCCATGTGAGGCGATGCGATAAAGGTCAGATCTTTTGTGCGATTCATCTTCTATCCCTATGAGCATGATTCTTTTGCGAGAGTTGAAGGTGATCCTTATTTGTGTTATTGAAGCGAAAGTGATCTTAATGCAACTTGGATGAATTATGTGAAAAAGGGTTAGTAACAATTAGGGTTTATGCGAGAGCCTCTATTTACCTATTTGTTAATAACGAAAGTTATTTGATGGAAAGCATGATCTTTTATGCCTTTATGTGTTGTTTTGCATGGTTACCGTTGTGGTGTTGAAACCCTAGCCTTGGGAGTCTTTTTATATATTGAGTTTATTTTCCGTCAAAAAGGCTGAGTTTGGGTTTTGAGCAATTGCAATCTACATTCCTTTAAATTTCAGTTCTTGTCGACATAGAGTAGGACTTGGTCGAGATAGAGTACGGTTCTTGTCGATCTCGACGAGAACTAGTCTAGGTCGAGTTGAAGTTTCTGCCCTTTGTCGATTTTCTATTGTCTGTCCTTGCTGATTCTTGTCGATCTCGAGGAGGGGGTAGTCGAGATCGAGTTGACTTGCCTTTGTCGAGTTGCTTCGTTTTCGATTCTGAGCCACTGTTGTCGACCACCTTTGTCTATCTCGAGTACTGTTTGTCGAGATCGACGAGAGCCTTTGCTTTTGTTTTACTTTGTTCCTTGCGTTTATTTGCTGTTTTACTTTCTGTCTTTGCTTCCATCTTTGCTTTGCTTTTATTTCTGTCTTTGTTTTGCTTATTTGCTTTTATTTTAGCTGCCCTTGCCAGGATTATTTGTTTCTGCTTCTGTGTTTGTTTCTGCTTTTTCCACTGCTGTTGTGAGAATCTGATAGCTACTTGAGAATTGCTGACGTGCTTCCTCGTGGATTCGATCCTGACTTTTCTCTTACTACAACGGGAGGAAGTCTTGTATTTATTTGCTGAGACAGGGGAGTCGTTCTAAACCATATTCTATTCTATACTTGACTTACTCCTGCAACAACAATAGTTTTAGCAATAAGAGCAATAGAAGTGTGGTTAGTTTGCTTTAGGAGACTGCCTGAATTGAAGAACTCCATGACTGCCTTAGTTAGTTGAGGGCCTGTAGTCTCCCATGTATCGTTGAAAAACTTGGATGTAAATCCATCTGGTCCAGGAGATTTTTCGTCCCCAATACTCCACAGCGAGTCTTTTATTTCCTCAGTTGTTACAGGTTTCAACAGATCCTCATGCTTGTCATTGCTGAGCAGAATCCCCCCATCTGTTATGTATCTCCTTACCACATTTTCAGTTATCGTCTCTTCTCCAAGTAGCCCTTTGAAGAAACTTTCAAACTGAGAAGCAACCTCATCTAGAGATAGGGTCTCAGTGCCATCCTCTTTAACCAGGGAGCTTACATGATTCCTCTTCATGTTCTTTTTCATAAGACCATGAAAATATGCCGTGCATCTATCTCCCTCAAAGGTATCTCGAGCTTTAGCCAGCTGGGAGTTAAATTTAAATTCAACTTCTTTGAGTCTGGAAGCTTTCTTCTTGGCCATTTCCATATGAAGCAAGAGGTCATCAGAGTTGGGGTCATTTCTGACAGCAAGGAAAGCAGCTTCATACTCATCCTCTACACATTTAGCTCTTTCTTTAATGTTAGAGAATTGGGTCTTATTTAGTCTCTTAAGCGGATTTTTTAGGCCCTGAAGAAGTTTACATAATAAAAACTGTTCTGATCCTCTACCATGAAAGGTCCAATTGTCCTTTATGATCTGTTGGAAATCTTCAGATTGCCCCCACATATTGAAATACTTGAAAGACCTTTTCTTCTGTACATGTTGATCTAGGACCTCCACAACTACTTGCACATGATCAAAAGAAGCCTTAGGTAGCAAGAAACTGGCATTACAGTGGAAGTTCAAGGAGTCCCAGACCCCATTTATCATTACTCTGTCAATCTTTGTTGATTTCTGTCCCTTAAACCATGTGTGCTCAAGTCCCTGGCTCACTGCATCATGCAAATCCAGTTCCGTACACATATCCCACAGATCTGAAACTTTATAAGCTGTCACGGTAGCCCCATTTCTTCTCTCGCAAGATCTCATAATTGCATTAAAGTCTCCTTGCACAATCCAGGGTCCAGGGTTGTTAGTTATTTCATTTCTCAAGTCATTCCATAAGCCCCTTCTTTTTACAATAGTGTGCAATCCATATACTTGTGCCAGGAGAAAAGCTTTGCCTGTGACTTTACATTTCAACTCCCCACTTATCATCTGTTCAGTAGTTCTCAGATGAGTAAAGTCCACTCTCAAAGGGTCCCATAAGATCACAATCCTTCCAGTTGTGCTATGCTCGAAGTTATGCAAGAAACTCCACTGTCTAAAGCCTTTATTCATAATAGCTTGTAGTTTGTTCACATCTAATTTTGTTTCCACAATACCCAAAAAACATATGTTTTTCTCCTTCAAAAAATCCCTGACAGCTCTTTGCTTAGGTGTGCTGCCCAAACCCCTTACATTCCATGTGGCAATAATCATTTAGACTTTCCTGTAAGGGTGCTAGGCCCTTTATCTTTGACACTTTCCTTCTCTTGCTCTTGTACAGGCCAGTAATTTAGACCTAGCACCACATCACTGTCCTCTGATTCAGCCTCTCTCATGTCTGTCTGAGATCCCTGGGCTCCATTTTTCCTCAATCTACCACTTCTCCTTACTTTGTCTGCAGGGTACCAGGTCAGTTGAAGCTTGTTTTGTGTGGGTAGTTCCTGAGTTCTAGGGTGTGTTGAGGTATCCGGATTGCTATCCATTCTGGTTTCTCTTGTGACAGTCAAATCATCTTGAGGTACCTGATCTTGATCCAGCTCTTCCAATACATGGAAAGTGTTATGATCAGCAAAGTAAACTGTTTTTCTGGTAGCCTTGTCTGCACCTTTCTCAACGTTTTTGTCTTTCTCAATCCACTGCAGATCCTTTTTCACTCTAAGTGATGCTTCTCTGTAGAGAGTCTGAGTATCATGGAGATCCACAACCTTAGTAGGGGGAGGGGAGGAGGATTTTTTCTTTTGATATGCCTTGTTGATTTTATCAATGGAAGAAAACAAGGAGGATTTAACATTGGATTTTGTAGACTGTGAGATAGGGGGAGGTGATTTACGTGTGGGTTGAGAGGAGGGGGCATGGAGATGCGGAGGGGGTAAGTGAATGACATTAGGAGAACCCTGTGGAGGAGTAGGTAAAAGAGGAGGTAGGTGTTTAGGGGGGGAGGAGGGGACAGTCATGCCAGACACCACTGAGTGGTTGTTTGTAGACCTAGAAGGGGAGGGGAGAGGAGCAGAATCAGTGGTAGTCCCCAGGGGTGGGTTAGACCCTGTAGTAGGGGGGTCAGTCAAAGGTGGTGAAATCCCATTTGTTTGTAGGGTCAATTCAGGGGATGTGTTTGGGGGAATGGGGTTAGTTTGGGGTGAAGCAGCAATATTAGAAGAGAAGGTAGGTGCAGAGGGGTGGGGAGGCTGTGGATCTTGAGCAGTGTTAGAAGAGGAGCCTTTCTCCATGAATCCTTGTATCCCTCTTGTTTCTGTGGTATTCATTGCTGCAGGGCACTTATTAGTTTCATGACCATATGTAGTGCAATTGTTGCATCTGGGAGGCAAGTTCTCATACTCTATAAAGCAGGTGTGATCAGGAGCATCATCAAACTCAATGTGTACAGCCCTCCTGAGTTCCACAGAGCAATCCATCTCCACCAGTACACGTGCATATAGTTGTTTTGTTCGGTGCTCAGTGTAGGAGTCAGTCATCAGAGGGTCACCAATTTTGGAAGCTATCCTTTGAAGCATAGTGGGAGTCCAGAACTCTGTAGGTAACTTATGGATTCTGATCCATATAGGGAGCTTGGAGAATAATGCCTTATCAAATGTGAATCTCTCAGGAACACATTTGAGGAGTAGAGTGTATCCAGGCCCTGTTACTGGCCCCTTCATCAACACAAGGTCTCTATCTTCTTCCTTGAAGAATTTGAACATAAACCACCCACCTTGGTTGTTAAAAAGATGCTTTGGCCAGTTTTCTTTGATCTTTCCAATGGCTTGAAGCCCAGGGAACCTCCCAACCACATAGCCTACTAAAGAGTAACCCCATGCCTCTTCTAAGGTAAGACAATCACTCTTCGAGGCCTTCACAGTATCTCCAGAACCTGAAGCTTCAAATTCCAGTTTATAACCTCTTGCTTTCCTGTGTGAACCAGTTAAGTTGTGGTTTAAAGCCCATGCTCCTTGAAGGTTGGTAGCATTGGGGGGGTCTTGAGGGATGGGAGAGGCTGATGTAGTGCTGGGGGTAGGTGTTTTATAAGCTTCTGCAGGGGTAGGTTCACCTCTCATTTGGGATGGAGGAGGGGTAGTTTTGGTGAAGGGAGATTGGGTAGTGGGGGGCTTGCACTTGCAGTGGTTAGAAGATGGGGGTTTACACTTGCAGTTGCTAGAAGCTCAGGGACTATAGAGGTCACAGGAGCACCAGCAATCTCAACACATGACTCTGTATACACATCAGTTTGTCCTTTCTTAATATTCGATTCACTAATCAATACAACAGACACTGCTACACTGTCACCATGCCTTGGAGCTTCAAACTCAGATTGGGTTGGGGTAGGTCCTTGAGAGCTCATGGGTTCAGGTTCAGGAAGTTTATGGTGTTGATCATTAGTCACTAAAATCGCTTCAGACACAGGTAATTGTCCCTCCTTAGGGATCTTCTTAAAACAAGAATTAGCAGAAAGAAAGTGTCCCTCCTTAGGGATCTTTTGAGCAAGACAATGTCCCTCCATTGAGATCTTCTGGGCATCACAATCTATCCTAGAGGACCCGGCTTTATCCGGGGGAAGGGAGGAAGAGGGACATACCTGAGCTTCCATGGAAGCTGTGTTGATATTTGAAGTTTTCCCCATACCTGCATGTTGTTCTTTGGTCTGCTTCAGTGGAGTATCCTTTTCCTGTTGTTGTAAGAGGGTAGCTATGGCGTTTGTCCTCGGGATAGCGCCCAAGACAGTCATCTTCGTCCTCGTTCCTTCTTTGGGAGCCTCAGCTATTGGGCTTGGGGTGAGTAAGATCGCCCTCTTCCCTTGAGCTGGGGAGCCCGTGATATCCGTCATCCTCAACCCCTCGAAATTTGGGGGTTTAAGGAAACCGTCACCTCAACTTCAATTTGTAAGGCTTCAATTCTTCAATTTTCAAGGCTGGAGATATTCAGGTGTCATGTGAGCTGGGTGGGTAAGTCAATTTCTTCAAACCCCCAAGAATGGCGACCCCACGAAACAAAACGATCAGATCTACAGGTAAGGGTTTGTCGGGAAGAAAAGGATTTGGGGAATTCTTCAAGAGACCACCAGGACAGAAATTGGAAAGGGTATAGGTCGGAGAAAAGGAGGGGAAGTTTGTGAAGGCGCCAATTTAAGGTGGAGTGACCGGAGGTAAGTAAGGTGGGAGGGATGGAGCCCCCGAAACACTTCTCAGTTCAGGCGCTACCGGAGTTTAGGTTCAGGTGACAAAAGGTCAAACATTGGTCAAAAGGTGTGTAACGGTCAGAAAAATGAAAAAGATCTCAAAAATTAGACCGTTAAACCATCTAACGGCAAGAATGCCAGAACGGACTAAAACCGATCAGAGCTTCAGGCAATTTTCAGAAGCAACAACAGGTGAACGACGGCCGGCGCCGCCGCCCTTGGTGGGGCAAGCCCCTGAAAAACGCCTTTAATTCGAACAGAAAGATCTGGGCAGGAAGAAATAAAATAAAATAAAATAAAATAAAAAATAGGAGAATAGGGGGGGTGAGTAGGTGAAAACTCAGTGGGGAATTTAGTGGGTGGTCGATGGTTGGGGACAACCAAGGTTGGACCGGTCGGTGGAGTTAATGCATTACCTCCTCCATTAATTAGCTTGTAAAAGCTTCAAACCTCCGTCATTTCCAAAATTCACTTGGAAACTCACGATCAGGAAATTGTAGAGCGCCCTTGGTGGAATCAGATTGCTTGCTCGGAAACACTAGGGTCGCCGGAGAACAAAGCCGAGAGGGATAGAGCTTGCCTAGACAAGGGGGAAGGCAAGAAGGGGTTTCCTTCCTTGAGAGTTTCTCTCTCTAACCACCCGCTTTGTCTTACTTGCTTACTATCCTCTCGGATTGTATCTGTTAAGTCCAAAGATGTTGGAGCTTGCTCTGCGTCGGAAATCCGCTCGAAGCCTTGATCTCTCGGATTGTATCTGTTAAGTCGAAAGACGCTGGAGCTTGCTCCGAGTCGGACATCCGGTCGAAGCCTTGATCTCCCGGATTGTATCTGTTATGTCCAAAGACTCTGGAGCTTGCTCCGCGTCGGTCATCCGGTCGAAGCCTTGATCTCCCAGATTGTATCGGTTAAGTCTAAAGACGCTGGAGCTTGCTTTGCGTCGGACATTCGGTCGAAGCCTTGATCTCCCGGATTGTATCTGTTAAGTCCAAATATGTTGGAGCTTGCTCCGCTTCGGACATCCGGTCGAAGCCTTGATCTCCCGGATTGTATCTGTTAAGTCCAAAGATGTTGGAGCTTGCTCCGCGTCGGACATCCGGTCGAAGCCTTGATCTCCCGGATTGTATCTGTTAAGTAGAAAGACGTTGGAGCTTGCTCCGCGTCAGACATCCGGTCGAAGCCTTGATCTCCCGGATTGTATCTGTAAAGTACAAAGAAGCTGGAGCTTGCTCCGCGTCGGACATCCGTTCGAAGCCTTGATATCCCGGATTGTATCGGTTAAGTCTAAAGACGCTGGAGCTTGCTCCGCGTCGGACATCCGGTCGAATCCTTGATCTCCCGGATTGTATATGTTAAGTGCAAAGACGCTTGAGCTTTCTCCGCGTCGGACATCCGGTCGAAGCCTTGATCTCCCGGATTGTATCGATTAAGTCTAAAGAAGCTGGAGCTTGCTTTCCGTCGGACATCCGGTCGAAGTCTTGATCTCCCGGATTGTATCTGTTAAGTCCAAAGACGCTGGAGCTGGCTCCGCGTCGGACATCCGGTCGAAGCCTTGATCTCCCGGATTGTATCGATTAAGTCTAAAGACGCTGGAGCTTGCTTTGCGTCGGACATCCGGTCGAAGCCTTGATCTCCTGGATTGTATCTGTTAAGTCCAAAGATGGTGGAGCTTGCTCCGCGTCGGACATCCGGTCGAAGCCTTGATCTCCTGCATTGTATCTGTTAAGTAGAAAGACGCTGGAGCTTGCTCCGCGTCGGACATCCGGTCGAAGCCTTGATCTCCCGAATTGTATCTGTTAAGTCTAAAGACACTGGAGATTGCTCCGCGTCGGACATCCGGTCGAAGCCTTGATCTCCCGGATTGTATCTGTTAAGTGCAAAGACGCTTGAGCTTGCTCCGCGTCGGAAATCCGGTCGAAGCCTTGATCTCCCGGATTGTATCTGTAAAGTCCAAAGATGTTGGAGCTTGCTCTGCATCGGACATCCGGTCGAAGCCTTGATCTCCCGGATTGTATCTGTTAAGTCTAAAGACGCTGGTGCTTGCTCCGCGTCGGACATCCGGTCGAAGCCTTGATCTCCCGGATCGTATCGATTAAGTCTAAAGACGCTGGAGCTTGCTTTGCGTCGGACATCCGGTCGAAGCCTTGATCTCCCAGATTGTATCTGTTAAGTCCAAAGATGTAGGAGCTTGCTCCGCGTCGGACATCCGGTCGAAGCCTTGATCTCCCGGATTGTATCTGTTAAGTAGAAAGACGCTGGAGCTTGCTCCGCGTCGGACATCCGGTCGAAGCCTTGATCTCCCGGATTGTATCTGTTAAGTCCAAAGATGTTGGAGCTTGCTCCGCGTCTGAAATCCGGTCAAAGCCTTGATCTCTCGGATTGTATCTGTTAAGTAGAAAGACGCTAGAGCTTGCTCCGCGTCGGACATCCGGTCGAAGCCTTGATCTCCTGGATTGTATCTGTAAAGTACAAAGAAGCTGGAGCTTGCTCCGCGTCGGACATCCAGTCGAAGCCTTGATATCCCGGATTGTATCTGTTAAGTGTAAAGACGCTGGAGCTTGCTTCGCGTCGAACATCCGGTCGAAGCCTTGATCTCCCGGATTGTATGTGTTAAGGGCAATGACGCTTGAGCTTGCTCCGCGTCGGACATCCGGTCGAAGCCTTGATCTCCCGGATTGTATCTGTTAAGTCCAAAGATGTTGGAGCTTGCTCTGCGTCGGATATCCGGTCGATGCCTTGATCTCCCGGATTGTATCTGTTAAAGTCCAAAGACGCTGGAGCTTGCTCTGTGTCGGACATCCGGTCGAAGTCTTGATCTCCCAGATTGTATCTGTTAAGTCCAAAGACGCTAGAGCTTACTCCGCGTCGGACATCCGGTCGAAGCCTTGATCTCCCGGATTGTATCTGTTAAGTCCAAAAGACGCTGGAGCTTACTCCGCGTCGGACATCCGGTCGAAGCCTTGATCTCCCGTATTGTATTTGTTAACTCCAAAGACACTAGAACTTGCTCCGCATCGGACATCTGGTCGAAGCCTTGATCTCTCGGATTGTATCTGTTAAGTCTAAAGACGCTGGAGCTTGCTCCGCGTCGGACATCCGGTCGAATCCTTGATCTCCCGGATTGTATCAGTTAAGTCCAAAGACGCTGGAGCTTGCTCCGCGTCGGAGATCCGGTCGAAGCCTTAATATCCCGGATTGTATCTGTTAAAGTCCAAAGACGCTGGAGCTTGCTCCGCGTCGGACATCCGGTCGAATCCTTGATCTCCCGGATTATATATGTTAAGTCCAAAGACGCTGGATCTTGCTCTGTGTCGGAAATCCGGTCGAAGCCTTGATCTCCCAGATTGTATCTGTTAAGTCCAAAGATGTTGGAGCTTACTCCGCGTCGGACATTCGGTCGAAGCCTTGATCTCCCGGATTGTATCTGTTAAGTCCGAAGACGCTGGAGCTTGCTCCGCGTCGGACATCCGGTCGAAGCCTTGTTCTCCTGGATTGTATCTGTTAAGTCCAAAGACGTTGGAATTTGCTCCGCGTCGGACATCCGGTCGAAGCCTTGATCTCCCGAATTGTATCGGTTAAGTCTAAAGACGCTGGAGCTTGCTCCGCGTCGGACATCAGGTCGAATCCTTGATCTTCCAGATTATATCTGATAAGTGCAAAGACGCTTGAGCTTGCTCCGCGTCGGACATCCGGTCGAAGCCTTGATCTCTCGGATTGTATCTGTTAAGTCCAAAGATGTTGGAGCTTGCTCTGCGTCGGACATCCGCTTGAAGCCTTGATCTCTCGGATTGTATCTGTTAAGTCTAAAGACGCTGGAGTTTGCTCCGAATCGGACATCCGGTCGAAGCCTTGATCTCCCCGATTGTATCTGTTAAGTCCAAAGACTCTGGAGCTTGCTCCGCGTCGGTCATTCGGTCGAAGCCTTGATCTCCCGGATTGTATCGGTTAAGTCTAAAGACGCTGGAGCTTGCTTTGCGTCGGACATTCGGTCGAAGCCTTGATCTCCCGGATTGTATCTGTTAAGTCCAAAGATGTTGGAGCTTGCTCCGCGTCGGACATCCGGTCGAAGCCTTGATCTCCCGGATTGTATCTGTTAAGTAGAAAGACGCTAGAGCTTGCTCCGCGTCGGACATCCGGTCGAAGCCTTGATCTCTCGGATTGTATCGATTAAGTCTAAAGACGCTGGAGCTTGCTTTGTGTCGGACATCCGGTCGAAGCCTTGATCTCCCAGATTGTATCTATTAAGCCCAAAGATGTAGGAGCTTGCTCCGCGTCGGACATCCGGTCGAAGCCTTGATCTCCCGGATTGTATTTGTTAAGTAGAAAGACGCTGGAGCTTGCTCCGCGTCGGACATCCGGTCGAAGCCCTGATCTCCCGGATTGTATCTGTTAAGTCAAAAGATGTTAGAGCTTGCTCCGCGTCTGAAATCCGGTCAAAGCCTTGATCTCCCGGATTGTATCTCTTAAGTAGAAAGACGCTGGAGCTTGCTCCGCGTCGGACATCCGGTCGAAGCATTGATCTCCCGGATTGTATCTGTAAAGTACAAAGAAGCTGGAGCTTACTCCGCGTCGGACATCCGGTCGAAGCCTTGATCTCCCGGATCGTATCTGTTAAGTGTAAAGACGCGGGAGCTTGCTTCGCGTCGGACATCCGGTCGAAGCCTTGATCTCCCGGATTGTATCTGTTAAGGGCAAAGACGCTTGAGCTTGCTCCGCGTCGAACATCCGGTCGAAGCCTTGATCTCCCAGATTGTATCTCTTAAATCCAAAGATGTTGGAGCTTGCTCTGCGTCGGATATCCGGTCGATGGCTTGATCTCCCGGATTGTATCTATTAAAGTCCAAAGACGCTGGAGCTTGCTCTGTGTCAGACATCCGGTCGAAGTCTTGATCCCCCAGATTGTATCTGTTAAGTCCAAAGACGCTAGAGCTTCCTCCGCGTCGGACATCCGGTCGAAGCCTTGATCTCCCGGATTGTATCTGTTAAGTCCAAAAGACGCTGGAGCTTACTCCGCGTCGGACATCCGGTCGAAGCCTTGATCTCCCGAATTGTATCTGTTAACTCCAAAGACACTGGAACTTGCTCCGCATCGGACATCTGGTCGAAGCCTTGATCTCTCGAATTGTATCTGTTAAGTCTAAAGACACTGGAGCTTGCTCCGCGTCGGACATCCGGTCGAATCCTTGATCTCCCGGATTGTATCAGTTAAGTCCAAAGACTCTGGAGCTTGCTCCGCCTCGGAGATCCGGTCGAAGCCTTAATATCCCAGATTGTATCTGTTAAAGTCCAAAGACGCTGGAGCTTGCTCCGCGTCGGACATCCGGTCGAATCCTTGATCTCCCGGATTATATATGTTAAGTCCAAAGACGCTGGATCTTGCTCTGTGTCGGACATCCGGTCGAAGCCTTGATCTCCCATATTGTATTTGTTAAGTCCAAAGATGTTGGAGCTTACTCCGCGTCGGACATCCGGTCGAAGCCTTGATCTCCCGGATTGTATCTGTTAAGTCCGAAGATGCTGGAGCTTGCTCCGCGTCGGACATCCGGTCGAAGCCTTGTTCTCCCGGATTGTATCTGTTAAGTCCAAAGACGTTGGAATTTGCTCCGCGTCGGACATCCGGTCGAATCCTTGATCTCCCGGATTATATATGTTAAGTCCAAAGACGCTGGATCTTGCTCTGTGTCGGACATCCGGTCGAAGCCTTGATCTCCCATATTGTATCTGTTAAGTCCAAAGATGTTGGAGCTTACTCCGCGTCGGACATCCGGTCGAAGCCTTGATCTCCCGGATTGTATCTGTTAAGTCCGAAGACGCTGGAGCTTGCTCCGCGTCGGACATCCGGTCGAAGCCTTGTTCTCTCGGATTGTATCTGTTAAGTCCAAAGACGTTGGAATTTGCTCCGCGTCGGACATCCGGTCGAAGCCTTGATCTCCCGGATTGTATCTGTTAAGTCCGAAGACGCTGGAGCTTGCTCCGCGTCGGACATCCGGTCGAAGCCTTGTTCTCTCGGATTGTATCTGTTAAGTCCAAAGACGTTGGAATTTGCTCCGCGTCGGACATCCGGTCGAATCCTTGATCTCCCGGATTGTATCAGTTAAGTCCAAAGACTCTGGAGCTTGCTCCGCGTCGGAGATCCGGTCGAAGCCTTAATATCCCGGATTGTATCTGTTAAAGTCCAAAGACGCTGGAGCTTGCTCCGCGTCGGACATCCGGTCGAATCCTTAATCTCCCGGATTATATATGTTATGTCCAAAGACGCTGGATCTTGCTCTGTGTCGGAAATCCGGTCGAAGCCTTGATCTCCCAGATTGTATCTGTTAAGTCCAAAGATGTTGGAGCTTACTCCGCGTCGGACATTCGGTCGAAGCCTTGATCTCTCGGATTGTATCTGTTAAGTCCGAAGACGCTGGAGCTTGCTCCGCGTCGGACATTCGGTCGAAGCCTTGTTCTCCTGGATTGTATCTGTTAAGTCCAAAGACGTTGGAATTTGCTCCGCGTCGGACATCCGGTCGAAGCCTTGATCTCCCGGATTGTATCGGTTAAGTCTAAAGACGCTGGAGCTTGCTCCGAGTCGGACATCAGGTCGAATCCTTGATCTTCCGGATTATATCTGATAAGTGCAAAGACGCTTGAGCTTGCTCCGCATCGGACATCCGGTCGAAGCCTTGATCTCTCGGATTGTATCTGTTAAGTCCAAAGATGTTGGAGCTTGCTCTGCGTCGGACATCCGCTTGAAGCCTTGATCTCTCGGATTGTATCTGTTAAGTCTAAAGACGCTGGAGTTTGCTCCGAATCGGACATCCGGTCGAAGCCTTGATCTCCCGGATTGTATCTGTTAAGTCCAAAGACTCTGGAGCTTGCTCCGCGTCGGTCATTCGGTCGAAGCCTTGATCTCCCGGATTGTATCGGTTAAGTCTAAAGACGCTGGAGCTTGCTTTGCGTCGGACATTCGGTCGAAGCCTTGATCTCCCGGATTGTATCTGTTAAGTCCAAAGATGTTGGAGCTTGCTCCGCGTCGGACATCCGGTCGAAGCCTTGATCTCCCGGATTGTATCTGTTAAGTAGAAAGACGCTAGAGCTTGCTCCGCGTCGGACATCCGGTCGAAGCCTTGATCTCTCGGATTGTATCGATTAAGTCTAAAGACGCTGGAGCTTGCTTTGCGTCGGACATCCGGTCGAAGCCTTGATCTCCCAGATTGTATCTATTAAGTCCAAAGATGTAGGAGCTTGCTCCGCGTCGGACATCCGGTCGAAGCCTTGATCTCCCGGATTGTATCTGTTAAGTAGAAAGACGCTGGAGCTTGCTCCGCGTCGGACATCCGGTCGAAGCCCTGATCTCCCGGATTGTATTTGTTAAGTCCAAAGATGTTAGAGCTTGCTCCGCGTCTGAAATCCGGTCAAAGCCTTGATCTCCCGGATTGTATCTCTTAAGTAGAAAGACGCTGGAGCTTGCTCCGCGTCGGACATCCGGTCGAAGCATTGATCTCCCGGATTGTATCTGTAAAGTACAAAGAAGCTGGAGCTTACTCCGCGTCGGACATCCGGTCGAAGCCTTGATCTCCCGGATCGTATCTGTTAAGTGTAAAGACGCTGGAGCTTGCTTCGCGTCAGACATCCGGTCGAAGCCTTGATCTCCCGGATTGTATCTGTTAAGGGCAAAGACGCTTGAGCTTGCTCCGCGTCGAACATCCGGTCGAAGCCTTGATCTCCCAGATTGTATCTCTTAAATCCAAAGATGTTGGATCTTGCTCTGCGTCGGATATCCGGTCGATGGCTTGATCTCCCGGATTGTATCTATTAAAGTCCAAAGACGCTGGAGCTTGCTCTGTGTCGGACATCCGGTCGAAGTCTTGATCCCCCAGATTGTATCTGTTAAGTCCAAAGACGCTAGAGCTTCCTCCGCGTCGGACATCCGGTCGAAGCCTTGATCTCCCGGATTGTATCTGTTAAGTCCAAAAGACGCTGGAGCTTACTCCGCGTCGGACATCCGGTCGAAGCCTTGATCTCCCGAATTGTATCTGTTAACTCCAAAGACACTGGAACTTGCTCCGCATCGGACATCTGGTCGAAGCCTTGATCTCTCGAATTGTATCTGTTAAGTCTAAAGACACTGGAGCTTGCTCCGCGTCGGACATCCGGTCGAATCCTTGATCTCCCGGATTGTATCAGTTAAGTCCAAAGACTCTGGAGCTTGCTCCGCCTCGGAGATCCGGTCGAAGCCTTAATATCCCAGATTGTATCTGTTAAAGTCCAAAGACGCTGGAGCTTGCTCCGCGTCGGACTTCTGGTCGAATCCTTGATCTCCCGGATTATATATGTTAAGTCCAAAGACGCTGGATCTTGCTCTGTGTCGGACATCCGGTCGAAGCCTTGATCTCCCATATTGTATCTGTTAAGTCCAAAGATGTTGGAGCTTACTCCGCGTCGGACATCCGGTCGAAGCCTTGATCTCCCGGATTGTATCTGTTAAGTCCGAAGATGCTGGAGCTTGCTCCGCGTCGGACATCCGGTCGAAGCCTTGTTCTCCCGGATTGTATCTGTTAAGTCCAAAGACGTTGGAATTTGCTCCGCGTCGGACATCCGGTCGAATCCTTGATCTCCCAGATTATATATGTTAAGTCCAAAGACGCTGGATCTTGCTCTGTGTCGGACATCCGGTCGAAGCCTTGATCTCCCATATTGTATCTGTTAAGTCCAAAGATGTTGGAGCTTACTCCGCGTCGGACATCCGGTCGAAGCCTTGATCTCCCGGATTGTATCTGTTAAGTCCGAAGACGCTGGAGCTTGCTCCGCGTCGGACATCCGGTCGAAGCCTTGTTCTCTCGGATTGTATCTGTTAAGTCCAAAGACGTTGGAATTTGCTCCGCGTCGGACATCCGGTCGAAGCCTTGATCTCCCGGATTGTATCGGTTAAGTCTAAAGACGCTGGAGCTTGCTCCGCGTCGGACATCAGGTCGAATCCTTTGATCTTCCGGATTGTATCTGATAAGTGAAAAGACGCTTGAGCTTGCTCCGCGTCGGACATCCGGTCGAAGCCTTGATCTCTCGGATTGTATCTGTTAAGTCCAAAGATGTTGGAGCTTGCTCCGCGTCGGACATCCGGTCGAATCCTTGATCTCCCGGATTGTATCAGTTAAGTCCAAAGACTCTGGAGCTTGCTCCGCGTCGGAGATCCGGTCGAAGCCTTAATATCCCGGATTGTATCTGTTAAAGTCCAAAGACGCTGGAGCTTGCTCCGCGTCGGACATCCGGTCGAATCCTTAATCTCCCGGATTATATATGTTATGTCCAAAGACGCTGGATCTTGCTCTGTGTCGGAAATCCGGTCGAAGCCTTGATCTCCCAGATTGTATCTGTTAAGTCCAAAGATGTTGGAGCTTACTCCGCGTCGGACATTCGGTCGAAGCCTTGATCTCCCGGATTGTATCTGTTAAGTCCGAAGACGCTGGAGCTTGCTCCGCGTCGGACATCCGGTCGAAGCTTTGTTCTCCTGGATTGTATCTGTTAAGTCCAAAGACGTTGGAATTTGCTCCGCGTCGGACATCCGGTCGAAGCCTTGATCTCCCGGATTGTATCGGTTAAGTCTAAAGACGCTGGAGCTTGCTCCGAGTCGGACATCAGGTCGAATCCTTGATCTTCCGGATTATATCTGATAAGTGCAAAGACGCTTGAGCTTGCTCCGCGTCGGACATCCGGTCGAAGCCTTGATCTCTCGGATTGTATCTGTTAAGTCCAAAGATGTTGGAGCTTGCTCTGCGTCGGACATCCGCTTGAAGCCTTGATCTCTCGGATTGTATCTGTTAAGTCTAAAGACGCTGGAGTTTGCTCCGAATCGGACATCCGGTCGAAGCCTTGATCTCCCGGATTGTATCTGTTAAGTCCAAAGACTCTGGAGCTTGCTCCGCGTCGGTCATTCGGTCGAAGCCTTGATCTCCCGGATTGTATCGGTTAAGTCTAAAGACGCTGGAGCTTGCTTTGCGTCGGACATTCGGTCGAAGCCTTGATCTCCCGGATTGTATCTGTTAAGTCCAAAGATGTTGGAGCTTGCTCCGCGTCGGACATCCGGTCGAAGCCTTGATCTCCCGGATTGTATCTGTTAAGTAGAAAGACGCTAGAGCTTGCTCCGCGTCGGACATCCGGTCGAAGCCTTGATCTCTCGGATTGTATCGATTAAGTCTAAAGACGCTGGAGCTTGCTTTGCGTCGGACATCCGGTCGAAGCCTTGATCTCCCAGATTGTATCTATTAAGTCCAAAGATGTAGGAGCTTGCTCCGCGTCGGACATCCGGTCGAAGCCTTGATCTCCCGGATTGTATCTGTTAAGTAGAAAGACGCTGGAGCTTGCTCCGCGTCGGACATCCGGTCGAAGCCCTGATCTCCCGGATTGTATTTGTTAAGTCCAAAGATGTTAGAGCTTGCTCCGCGTCTGAAATCCGGTCAAAGCCTTGATCTCCCGGATTGTATCTCTTAAGTAGAAAGACGCTGGAGCTTGCTCCGCGTCGGACATCCGGTCGAAGCATTGATCTCCCGGATTGTATCTGTAAAGTACAAAGAAGCTGGAGCTTACTCCGCGTCGGACATCCGGTCGAAGCCTTGATCTCCCGGATCGTATCTGTTAAGTGTAAAGACGCTGGAGCTTGCTTCGCGTCAGACATCCGGTCGAAGCCTTGATCTCCCGGATTGTATCTGTTAAGGGCAAAGACGCTTGAGCTTGCTCCGCGTCGAACATCCGGTCGAAGCCTTGATCTCCCAGATTGTATCTCTTAAATCCAAAGATGTTGGAGCTTGCTCTGCGTCGGATATCCGGTCGATGGCTTGATCTCCCGGATTGTATCTATTAAAGTCCAAAGACGCTGGAGCTTGCTCTGTGTCGGACATCCGGTCGAAGTCTTGATCCCCCAGATTGTATCTGTTAAGTCCAAAGACGCTAGAGCTTCCTCCGCGTCGGACATCCGGTCGAAGCCTTGCTCTCCCGGATTGTATCTGTTAAGTCCAAAAGACGCTGGAGCTTACTCCGCGTCGGACATCCGGTCGAAGCCTTGATCTCCCGAATTGTATCTGTTAACTCCAAAGACACTGGAACTTGCTCCGCATCGGACATCTGGTCGAAGCCTTGATCTCTCGAATTGTATCTGTTAAGTCTAAAGACACTGGAGCTTGCTCCGCGTCGGACATCCGGTCGAATCCTTGATCTCCCGGATTGTATCAGTTAAGTCCAAAGACTCTGGAGCTTGCTCCGCCTCGGAGATCCGGTCGAAGCCTTAATATCCCAGATTGTATCTGTTAAAGTCCAAAGACGCTGGAGCTTGCTCCGCGTCGGACTTCTGGTCGAATCCTTGATCTCCCGGATTATATATGTTAAGTCCAAAGACGCTGGATCTTGCTCTGTGTCGGACATCCGGTCGAAGCCTTGATCTCCCATATTGTATCTGTTAAGTCCAAAGATGTTGGAGCTTACTCCGCGTCGGACATCCGGTCGAAGCCTTGATCTCCCGGATTGTATCTGTTAAGTCCGAAGATGCTGGAGCTTGCTCCGCGTCGGACATCCGGTCGAAGCCTTGTTCTCCCGGATTGTATCTGTTAAGTCCAAAGACGTTGGAATTTGCTCCGCGTCGGACATCCGGTCGAATCCTTGATCTCCCAGATTATATATGTTAAGTCCAAAGACGCTGGATCTTGCTCTGTGTCGGACATCCGGTCGAAGCCTTGATCTCCCATATTGTATATGTTAAGTCCAAAGATGTTGGAGCTTACTCCGCGTCGGACATCCGGTCGAAGCCTTGATCTCCCGGATTGTATCTGTTAAGTCCGAAGACGCTGGAGCTTGCTCCGCGTCGGACATCCGGTCGAAGCCTTGTTCTCTCGGATTGTATCTGTTAAGTCCAAAGACGTTGGAATTTGCTCCGCGTCGGACATCCGGTCGAAGCCTTGATCTCCCGGATTGTATCGGTTAAGTCTAAAGACGCTGGAGCTTGCTCCGCGTCGGACATCAGGTCGAATCCTTTGATCTTCCGGATTGTATCTGATAAGTGAAAAGACGCTTGAGCTTGCTCCGCGTCGGACATCCGGTCGAAGCCTTGATCTCTCGGATTGTATCTGTTAAGTCCAAAGATGTTGGAGCTTGCTCTGCGTCGGACATCCGCTCGAAGCCTTGATCTCTCGGATTGTATCTGTTAAGTCTAAAGACACTGGAGTTTGCTCCGAGTCGGACATCCGGTCGAAGCCTTGATCTCCCGGATTGTATCTGTTATGTCCAAAGACTCTTGAGCTTGCTCCGCGTCGGTCATCCGGTCGAAGCCTTGATCTCCCGGATTGTATCGGTTATGTCTAAAGACGCTGGAGCTTGCTCCGCATCGGACATCAGGTCGAATCCTTGATCTTCCGGATTGTATCTGATATGTGCAAAGACGGTTGAGCTTGCTCCGCGTCGGACATCCGGTCGAAGCCTTGATCTCTCGGATTGGGTCTGTTAAGTCCAAAGATGTTGGAGCTTGCTCTGCGTCGGACATCCGCTCGAAGCCTTGATCTCTCGGATTGTATCTGTTAAGTCTAAAGACGCTGGAGTTTGCTCCGAGTCGGACATCCGGTCGAAGCCTTGATCTCCCGGATTGTATCTGTTAAGTCCAAAGACTCTGGAGCTTGCTCCGCGTCGGTCATCCGGTCGAAGCCTTGATCTCCCCGATTGTATCGGGTAAGTCTAAAGACGCTGGAGCTTGCTTTGCGTCGGACATTCGGTTGAAGCCTTGATCTCCCGGATTGTATCTGTTAAGTCCAAAGATGTTGGACCTTGCTCCGCATCGGACATCCGGTCCAAGTCTTGATCTCCCGGATTGTATCTGTTAAGTAGAAAGACGCTAGAGCTTGCTCCGCGTCGGACATCCGGTCGAAGCCTTGATCTCCCGAATTGTATCTGTTAAGTCCAAAGACACTGGAACTTGCTCTGCATCGGACATCTGGTCGAAGCCTTGATCTCTCGGATTGTATCTGTTAAGTCTAAAGACACTGGAGCTTGCTCCGCGTCGGAAATCCGGTCGAATCCTTCATCTCCCGGATTGTATCAGTTAAGTCCAAAGACTCTAGAGCTTGCTCCGCGTCGGAGATCCGGTCGAAGCCTTATTGTCCCGGATTGTATCTGTTAAAGTCCAAAGACGCTGGAGCTTGCTCCGCGTCGGACATCCGGTCGAATCCTTGATCTCCCGGATTATATATGTTAAGTCCAAAGACGTTGGAGCTTGCTTCGCGTCGGACATCCGGTCGAAGCCTTGATCTCCCAGATTGTATCTGTTAAGGGAAAATCTGATTGATCTTGCTCCGCGTCGGACATCCGGTCGAAGCCTTGATCTCCCAGATTGTATCGATTAAGTCTAAAGACGCTGGAGCTTGCTTTGCGTCGGACATCCGGTCGAAGCCTTGATCTCCCGGATTGTATCTGTTAAGTCCAAAGACCCTGGAGCTTGTTCCGCGTCGGACATCCGATCGAAGCCTTGATCTCCTCGATTGTATCGATTAAGTCTAAAGACACTGGAGCTTGCTTTGTGTCGGAAATCCGGTCGAATCCTTGATCTCCCGGATTGTATCAGTTAAGTCCAAAGACTCTGGAGCTTGCTCCGCATCGGAGATCCGGTCGAAGCCTTAATATCCCGGATTGAATCTGTTAAAGTCCAAAGACGCTGGAGCTTGCTCCGCGTCGAACATCCGGTCGAATCCTTGATCTCCCGGATTACATATGTTAAGTCCAAAGACGCTGGAGCTTGCTTCGCGTCGGACATCCGGTCGAAGCCTTGATCTCCCGGATTGTATCTGTTAAGTCCAAAGATATTGGAGCTTGCTCTGCGTCGGATATCCGGTCGATCCCTTGATCTCCCGGATTGTATCTGTTAAAGTCCAAAGACGCTGGAGCTTGCTCTGTTTCGGACATCCGGTCGAAGTCTTGATCTCCCGGATTATATCTGTTAATTCCAAAGACGCTAGAGCTTACTCCGCGTCGGACATCCGGTCGAAGCCTTGATCTCCCGGATTGTATCTGTTAAGTCCAAAAGACGCTGGAGCTTACTCCGCATTGGACATCCGGTCGAAGCGTTGATCTCCCGAATTGTATCTGTTAACTCCAAAGACACTGGAACTTGCTCCGCATCGGACATCTGGTCGAAGCCTTGATCTCTCGGATTGTATCTGTTAAGTCTAAAGACGCTGGAGCTTGCTCCGCGTCGGACATCCGGTCGAATCCTTGATCTCCCGGATTGTATCAGTTAAGTCCAAAGACTCTGGAGCTTGCTCCGCGTCGGAGATCCGGTCGAAGCCTTAATATCCCGGATTGTATCTGTTAAAGTCCAAAGACGCTGGAGCTTGCTCCGCGTCGGACATCCGGTCGAATCCTTGATCTCCCGGATTATATATGTTAAGTCCAAAGACGCTGGATCTTGCTCTGTGTCGGACATCCGGTCGAAGCCTTGATCTCCCATATTGTATCTGTTAAGTCCAAAGATGTTGGAGCTTACTCCGCGTCGGACATCCGGTCGAAGCCTTGATCTCCCGGATTGTATCTGTTAAGTCCGAAGACGCTGGAGCTTGCTCCTCGTCGGACATCCGGTCGAAGCCTTGTTCTCCCGGATTGTATCTGTTAAGTCCAAAGACGTTGGAATTTGCTCCGCGTCGGACATCCGGTCGAAGCCTTGATCTCCCGGATTGTATCGGTTAAGTCTAAAGACGCTGGAGCTTGCTCCGCGTCGGACATCAGGTCGAATCCTTGATCTTCCGGATTGTATCTGATAAGTGCAAAGACGCTTGAGCTTGCTCCGCGTCGGACATCCGGTCGAAGCCTTGATCTCTCGGATTGTATCTGTTAAGTCCAAAGATGTTGGAGCTTGCTCTGCGTCGGACATCCGCTCGAAGCCTTGATCTCTCGGATTGTATCTGTTAAGTCTAAAGACGCTGGAGTTTGCTCCGAGTCGGACATCCGGTCGAAGCCTTGATCTCCCGGATTGTATCTGTTATGTCCAAAGACTCTTGAGCTTGCTCCGCGTCGGTCATCCGGTCGAAGCCTTGATCTCCCGGATTGTATCGGGTAAGTCTAAAGACGCTGGAGCTTGCTTTGCGTCGGACATTCGGTCGAAGCCTTGATCTCCCGGATTGTATCTGTTAAGTCCAAAGATGTTGGAGCTTGCTCCGTGTCGAACATCCGGTCGAAGTCTTGATCTCCCGGATTGTATCTGTTAAGTAGAAAGACGCTAGAGCTTGCTCCGCGTCGGACATCCGGTCGAAGCCTTGATCTCCCGAATTGTATCTGTTAAGTCCAACGACACTGGAACTTGCTCTGCATCGGACATCTGGTCGAAGCCTTGATCTCTCGGATTGTATCTGTTAAGTCTAAAGACACTGGAGCTTGCTCCGCGTCGGAAATCCGGTCGAAGCCTTGATCTCCCGGATTGTATCTGTTAAGTCCGAAGACGCTGGAGCTTGCTCCGCGTCGGACATCCGGTCGAAGCCTTGTTCTCCCGGATTGTATCTGTTAAGTCCAAAGACGTTGGAATTTGCTCCGCGTCGGACATCCGGTCGAAGCCTTGATCTCCCGGATTGTATCGGTTAAGTCTAAAGACGCTGGAGCTTGCTCCGCGTCGGACATCAGGTCGAATCCTTGATCTTCCGGATTGTATCTGATAAGTGCAAAGACGCTTGAGCTTGCTCCGCGTTGGACATCCGGTCGAAGCCTTGATCTCTCGGATTGTATCTGTTAAGTCCAAAGATGTTGGAGCTTGCTCTGCGTCGGACATCCGCTCGAAGCCTTGATCTCTCGGATTGTATCTGTTAAGTCTAAAGACGCTGGAGTTTGCTCCGAGTCGGACATCCGGTCGAAGCCTTGATCTCCCGGATTGTATCTGTTATGTCCAAAGACTCTTGAGCTTGCTCCGCGTCGGTCATCCGGTCGAAGCCTTGATCTCCCGGATTGTATCGGGTAAGTCTAAAGACGCTGGAGCTTGCTTTGCGTCGGACATTCGGTCGAAGCCTTGATCTCCCGGATTGTATCTGTTAAGTCCAAAGATGTTGGAGCTTGCTCCGTGTCGAACATCCGGTCGAAGTCTTGATCTCCCGGATTGTATCTGTTAAGTAGAAAGACGCTAGAGCTTGCTCCGCGTCGGACATCCGGTCGAAGCCTTGATCTCCCGAATTGTATCTGTTAAGTCCAAAGACACTGGACCTTGCTCTGCATCGGACATCTGGTCGAAGCCTTGATCTCTCGGATTGTATCTGTTAAGTCTAAAGACACTGGAGCTTGCTCCGCGTCGGAAATCCGGTCGAATCCTTGATCTCCCGGATTGTATCAGTTAAGTCCAAAGACTCTGGAGCTTGCTCCGCGTCGGACATCCGGTCGAAGTCTTGATCTCCCGTATTGTATCTGTTAAGTTCAAAGATGTTGGAGCTTGCTCTGCGTCGGATATCCGGTCGATGCCTTGATCTCCCGGATTGTATCTGTTAAAGTCCGAAGACGCTGGAGCTTGCTCTGTGTCGGACATCCGGTCGAAGTCTTGATCTCCTAGATTGTATCTGTTAAGTCCAAAGACGCTAGAGCTTACTCCGCGTCGGACATCCGGTCGAAGCCTTGATCTCCCGGATTGTATCTGTTAAGTCCAAAAGACGCTGGAGCTTACTCCGCGTCGGACATCCGGTCGAAGCCTTGATCTCCCGAATTGTATCTGTTAACTCCAAAGCACTGGAACTTGCTCCGCATCGGACATCCAGTCGAAGCCTTGATCTCTCGGATTGTATCTGTTAAGTCTAAAGACGCTGGAGCTTGCTCCGCGTCGGACATCCGGTCGAATCCTTCATCTCCCGGATTGTATCAGTTAAGTCCAAAGACTCTAGAGCTTGCTCCGCATCGGAGATCCGGTCGAAGCCTTAATATCCCGGATTGTATCTGTTAAAGTCCAAAGACGCTGGAGCTTGCTCCGCGTCGGACATCCGGTCGAATCCTTGTCTCCCGGATTATATATGTTAAGTCCAAAGACGCTGGATCTTGCTCTGTGTCGGACATCCGGTCGAAGCTTTGATCTCCCATATTGTATCCGTTAAGTCCAAAGACGCTAGAGCTTACTCCGCGTCGGACATCCGGTCGAAGCCTTGATCTCCCGGATTGTATCTGTTAAGTCCAAAAGACGCTGGAGCTTACTCCGCGTCGGACATCCGGTCGAAGCCTTGATCTCCCGAATTGTATCTGTTAACTCCAAAGACACTGGAACTTGCTCCGCATCGGACATCTGGTCGAAGCCTTGATCTCTCGGATTGTATCTGTTAAGTCTAAAGACGCTGGAGCTTGCTCCGCGTCGGACATCCGGTCGAATCCTTGATCTCCCGGATTGTATCAGTTAAGTCCAATGACTCTGGAGCTTGCTCCGCGTCGGAGATCCGGTCGAAGCCTTAATATCCCGAATTGTAGCTGTTAAAGTCCAAAGACGCTGGAGCTTGCTCCGCGTCGGATATCCGGTCGAATCCTTCATCTCCCGGATTATATATGTTAAGTCCAAAGACGCTGGATCTTGCTCTATGTCGGACAAAGATGTTGGAGCTTACTCGGCGTCGGACATCCGGTCGAAGCCTTGATCTCCCGGATTGTATCTGTTAAGTCCGAAGACGCTGGAGCTTGCTCCGCGTCGGACATCCGGTCGAAGCCTTGTTCTCCCGAATTGTATCTGTTAAGTCCAAAGACGTTGGAATTTGCTCCGCGTCGGACATCCGGTCGAAGCCTTGATCTCCCGGATTGTATCGGTTAAGTCTAAAGACGCTGGAGCTTGCTCCGCGTCGGACATCAGGTCGAATCCTTGATCTTCCGGATTGTATCTGATAAGTGCAAAGACGCTTGAGCTTGCTCCACGTCGGACATCCGGTCGAAGCCTTGATCTCTCGGATTGTATCTGTTAAGTCCAAAGATGTTGGAGCTTGCTCTGCGTCGGACATCCGCCCGAAGCCTTGATCTCTCGGATTGTATCTGTTAAGTCTAAAGACGCTGGAGTTTGCTCCGAGTCGGACATCCGGTCGAAGCCTTGATCTCCCGGATTGTATCTGTTAAGTCCAAAGACTCTGGACCTTGCTCCGCGTCGGTCATCCGGTCGAAGCCTTTATCTCCCGGATTGTATCGGGTGAGTCTAAAGACGCTGGAGCTTGCTTTGCGTCGGACATTCGGTCGAAGCCTTGATCTCCCGGATTGTATCTGTTAAGTCCAAAGATGTTGGAGCTTGCTCCGCGTCGGACATCCGGTCGAAGTCTTGATCTCCCGGATTGTATCTGTTAAGTAGAAAGACGCTAGAGCTTGCTCCGCGTCGGACATCCGGTCGAAGCCTTGATCTCCCGAATTGTATCTGTTAAGTCCAAAGACACTAGAACTTGCTCTGCATCGGACATCTGGTTGAAGCCTTGATCTCTCGGATTGTATCTGTTAAGTCTAAAGACACTGGAGCTTGCTCCGCGTCGGAAATCCGGTCGAATCCTTGATCTCCCGGATTGTATCAGTTAAGCCCAAAGACTCTGGAGCTTGCTCCGCGTCGGAGATCCGGTCGAAGCCTTAATATCCCGGATTGTATCTGTTAAAGTCCAAAGACGCTGGAGCTTGCTCCGCGTCGGACATCCGGTCGAATCCTTGATCTCCCGGATTGTATCTGTTAAGGGAAAAGACGCTTGAGCTTGCTCCGAGTCGGACATCCGGTCGAAGCCTTGATCTCCCGGATTGTATCGATTAAGTCTAAAGACGCTGGAGCTTGCTTTGCGTCGGACATCCGGTCGATGCCTTGATCTCCCGGATTGTATCTGTTAAGTCCAAAGACGCTGGAGCTTGTTCCGCGTCGGACAACCGGTCGAAGCCCTGATCTCCTCGATTGTATCGATTAAGTCTAAAGACGCTGGAGCTTGCTTTGCGTCGGAAATCCGGTCGAATCCTTGATCTCCCGGATTGTATCAGTTAAGGCCAAAGACTCTGGAGCTTGCTCCGCATCGGAGATCCGGTCGAAGCCTTAATATCCCGGATTGTATCTGTTAAAGTCCAAAGACGCTGGAGCTTGCTCCGCGTCGGACATCCGGTCGAATCCTTGATCTCCCTGATTATATATGTTAAGTCCAAAGACGCTGGAGCTTGCTTCGCGTCGGACATCCGATCGAAGGCTTGATCTCCCGGATTGTATCTGTTAAGGGAAAAGACGCTTGAGATTGCTCCGCGTCGGACATCCGGTCGAAGCCTTGATCTCCCGGATTGTATCTGTTAAAGTCCAAAGACGCTGGAGCTTGCTCTGTGTCGGACATCCGGTCGAAGTCTTGATCTCTCGGATTGTATCTGTTAAGTCCAAAGACGCTAGAGCTTACTCCGCGTCGGAAATCCGGTCGAAGCCTTGATCTCCCGGATTGTATCTGTTAAGCCCAAAAGACGCTGGAGCTTACTCCGCGTCGGACATCCGGTCGAAGCCTTGATCTCCCGGATTGTATCTGTTAAGTCCAAAGACGCTGGAACTTTCTCCGCATCGGACATCCGGTCGAAGCCTTGATCTCTCGGATTGTATCTGTTAAGTCTAAAGACGCTGGAGCTTGCTCCGCGTCGGACATCCGGTCGAATCCTTGATCTCCCAGATTGTATCAGTTAAGTCCAAAGACTCTGGAGCTTGCTCCGCGTCGGAGATCCGGTCAAAGCCTTAATATCCCGGATTGTATCTGTTAAATTCCAAAGACGCTGGAGCTTGCTCCGCGTCGGACATTCGGTCGAATCCTTGATCTCCCGGATTAAATATGTTAAGTCCAAAGACGCTGGATCTTGCTCTGTGTCGGACATCCGGTCGAAGCCTTGATCTCCCAGATTGTATCTGTTAAGTCCAAAGACGCTGGAGCTTACTCCGCGTCGGACATCCGGTCGAAGCCCTGGTCTCCCGGATTGTATCTCTTAAGTCCGAAGACGCTGGAGCTTGCTCCGCGTCGGACATCCGGTGGAAGCCTTGTTCTCCCGGATTGTATCTGCTAAGTCCAAAGACATTGGAATTTGCTCCGCGTCGGACATCCGGTCGAAGCCTTGATCTCCCGGATTGTATCGGTTAAGTCTAAAGACGCTGAAGCTTGCTCCGCGTCGGACATTCGGTCGAATCCTTGAGCTCCCGGATTGTATCTTATAAGTGCAAAGACGCTTGAGCTTGCTCCGCGTCGGACATCCGGACGAAGCCTTGATCTCTTTGATTGTATCTGTTAAGTCCAAAGATGTTGGAGCTTGCTCTGCGTCGGAAATCCGCTCGAAGCCTTGATCTCTCGGATTGTATCTGTTAAGTCGAAAGACGCTGGAGCTTGCTCCGAGTCGGACATCCGGTCGAAGCCTTGATCTCCCGGATTGTATCTGTTAAGTCCAAAGACTCTGGAGCTTGCTCCGCGTCGGTCATCCGGTCGAAGCCTTGATCTCTTGGATTGTATCTGTTAAGTCTAAAGACGCTGGAGCTTGCTCCGCGTCGGACATCCGGTCGAATCCTTGATCTCCCAGATTGTATCAGTTAAGTCCAAAGACTCTGGAGCTTGCTCCGCGTCGGAGATCCGGTCAAAGCCTTAATATCCCGGATTGTATCTGTTAAATTCCAAAGACGCTGGAGCTTGCTCCGCGTCGGACATCCGGTTGAAGGCTTGATCTCCCGGATTGTATCTGTTAAGTAGAAAGACGTTGGAGCTTGCTCCGCGTCAGACATCCGGTCGAAGCCTTGATCTCCCGGATTGTATCTGTAAAGTACAAAGAAGCTGGAGCTTGCTACGCGTCGGACATCCGTTCGAAGCCTTGATTTCCCGGATTGTATCGGTTAAGTCTAAAGACACTGGAGCTTGCTCCGCGTCGGACATCCGGTCGAATCCTTGATCTCCCGGATTGTATATTCTAAGTGCAAAGACGCTTGAGCTTTCTCCGCGTCGGACAACCGGTCGAAGCCTTGATCTACCGGATTGTATCTGTTAAGTCCAAAGATGTTGGAGCTTGCTCTGCGTCAGACATCCGGTCGAAGCCTTGATCTCCCGGATTGTATCTGTTAAGTCTAAAGACGCTGGAGCTTGCTCCGCGTCGGACATCCGGTCGAAGCCTTGATCTCCCGGATTGTATCGATTAAGTCTAAAGACGATGGAGCTTGCTTTGCGTCGGACATCCGGTCGAAGCCTTGATCTCTCGGATTGTATCTGTTAAGTCCAAAGACGCTAGAGCTTGTTCCGCGTCGGACATCCGGTCGAAGCCTTGATCTCCAGGATTGTATCGATTAAGTCTAAAGACGCTGGAGCTTGCTTTGCGTCGGACATCCGGTCGAAGCCTTGATCTCCCGGATTGTATCTCTTAAGTCCAAAGATGGTGGAGCTTGCTCCGCGTCGGACATCCGGTCGAAGCCTTGATCTCCTGGATTGTATCTGTTAAACAGAAAGACGCTGGAGCTTGCTCCGCGTCGGACATCCGGTCGAAGCCTTGATCTCCCGAATTGTATCTGTTAAGTCCAAAGACACTGGAACATGCTCCGCATTGGACATCTGGTCGAATCCTTGATCTCTCGGATTGTATCTGTTAAGTCTAAAGACGCTGGAGCTTGCTCCGCGTCGGACATCCGGTCGAATCCTTGATCTCCCGGATTGTATCAGTTAAGTCCAAAGACTCTGGAGCTTGCTCCGCGTCGGAGATCCGGTCGAAGCCTTAATATCCCGGATTGTATCTGTTAAAGTCCAAAGACGCTGGAGCTTGCTCCGCGTCGGACATCCGGTCGAATCCTTGATCTCCCGGATTGAATATGTTAAGTCCAAAGACGCTGGAGCTTGCTCCGCGTCGGAAATCCGGTCGAAGCCTTGATCTCCCGAATTGTATCTGTTAAGTCCAAAGACACTGGAACTTGCTCCGCATCGGACATCTGGTCGAAGCCTTGATCTCTCGGATTGTATCTGTTAAGTCTAAAGACGCTGGAGCTTGCTCCGCGTCGAACATCCGGTCGAAGCCTTGATCTCCCGGATTGTATCTGTTAAGTACAAAGAAGCTGGAGATTGCTCCGCATCGGAGATCCGGTCAAAGCCTTAATCTCCCGGATTGTATCTGTTAAAGTCCAAAGACGCTGGAGCTTGCTCCGCGTCGGACATCCGGTCGAATCCTTGATCTCCCGGATTATATATGTTAAGTCCAAAGATGCTGGATCTTGCTCTATGTCGGACATCCGGTCGAAGCCTTGATCTCCCATATTGTATCTGTTAAGTCCAAAGATGTTGGAGCTTACTCCGCGTCGGACATCCGGTCGAAGCCTTGATCTCCCGGATTGTATCTGTTAAGTCCGAAGACGCTGGAGCTTGCTCCGCGTCGGACATCCGGTCGAACCCTTGTTCTCCCGGATTGTATCTGTTAAGTCCAAAGACGTTGGAATTTACTCCGCGTCGGACATCCGGTCGATGCCTTGATCTCCCGGATTGTATCGGTTAAGTCTAAAGACGCTGGAACTTGCTCCGCGTCGGACATCAGGTCGAATCCTTGATCTTCCGGATTGTATCTGATAAGTGCAAAGACGCTTGAGCTTTCTCCGCGTCGGACATTCGGTCGAAGCCTTGATCTCTCGGATTGTATCTGTTAAGTCCAAAGATGTTGGAGCTTGCTCTGCGTCGGACATCCGCTCGAAGCCTTGATCTCTCGGATTGTATCTGTTAAGTCTAAAGACGTTGGAGTTTGCTCCGAGTCGGACATCCGGTCGAAGCCTTGATCTCCCGAATTGTATCTGTTAAGTCCAAAGACTCTGGACCTTGCTCCGCGTCGGTCATCCGGTCGAAGCCTTTATCTCCCGGATTGTATCGGGTAAGTCTAAAGATGCTGGAGCTTGCTTTGCATCGGACATTCGGTCGAAGCCTTGATCTCCCGGATTTTATCTGTTAAGTCCAAAGATGTTGGAGCTTGCTCCGCGTCGGACATCCGGTCGAAGTCTTGATCTCCCGGATTGTATCTGTTAAGTAGAAAGACGCTAGAGCTTGCTCCGCGTCGGACATCCGGTCGAAGCCTTGATCTCCCGAATTGTATCTGTTAAGTCCAAAGACACTGGAACTTGCACTACATCGGACATCTGGTCGAAGCCTTGATCTCTCGGATTGTATCTGTTAAGTCTAAAGACACTGGAGCTTGCTCCGCGTTGGAAATCCGGTCGAATCCTTGATCTCCCGGATTGTATCAGTTAAGTCCAAAGACTCTGGAGCTTGCTCCCCGTCGGAGATCCGGTCGAAGCCTTAATATCCCGGATTGTATTTGTTAAAGTCCAAAGACGCTGGAGCTTGCTTCGCGCCGGACATCCGGTCGAAGCCTTGATCTCCCATATTGTATCTGTTAAGTCCAAAGATGTTGGAGCTTACTCCGCGTCGGACATCCGGTCGAAGCCTTGATCTCCCGGATTGTATCTGTTAAGTCCGAAGACGCTGGAGCTTGCTCCGCGTCGGACATCCGGTCGAAGCCTTGTTCTCCCGGATTGTATATGTTAAGTCCAAAGACGTTGGAATTTGCTCCGCGTCGGACATCCGGTCGAAGCCTTGATCTCCCGGATTGTATCGGTTAAGTCTAAAGACGCTGGAACTTGCTCCGCGTCGGACATCAGGTCCAATCCTTGATCTTCCGGATTGTATCTGATAAGTGCAAAGACGCTTGAGCTTGCTCCGTGTCGGACATCCGGTCGAAGCCTTGTTCTCCCGGATTGTATCTGTTAAGTCCAAAGACGTTGGAATTTGCTCCGCGTCGGACATCCGGTCGAAGCCTTGATCTCCCGGATTGTATCGGTTAAGTCTAAAGACGATGGAACTTGCTCCGCGTCGGACATCAGGTCGAATCCTTGATCTTCCGGATTGTATCTGA
Organism: Persicaria tinctoria; assembly: GCA_037127255.1. Taxonomy (NCBI): domain Eukaryota; kingdom Viridiplantae; phylum Streptophyta; class Magnoliopsida; order Caryophyllales; family Polygonaceae; genus Persicaria; species Persicaria tinctoria. Next base: position 32,404,665 of record JBANSL010000004.1, on the reverse strand, counting down.
TAAGTGCAAAGACGCTTGAGCTTGCTCCGCGTCGGACATCCGGTCGAAGCCTTGATCTCCCGAATTGTATCTGTTAAGTCCAAAGACACTGGAACATGCTCCGCATTGGACATCTGGTCGAATCCTTGATCTCTCGGATTGTATCTGTTAAGTCTAAAGACACTGGAGCTTGCTCCGCGTCGGACATCCGGTCGAATCCTTGATCTCCCGGATTGTATCAGTTAAGTCCAAAGACTCTGGAGCTTGCTCCGCGTCGGAGATCCGGTCGAAGCCTTAATATCCCGGATTGTATCTGTTAAAGTCCAAAGACGCTGGAGCTTGCTCCGCGTCGGACATCCGGTCGAATCCTTGATCTCCCGGATTATATATGTTAAGTCCAAAGACGCTGGAGCTTGCTCCGCGTCGGACATCCGGTCGAAGCCTTGATCTCCCGAATTGTATCTGTTAAAGTCCAAAGACGCTGGACCTTGCTCCGCATCGGACATCTGGTCGAAGCCTTGATCTCTCGGATTGTATCTGTTAAGTCTAAAGACGCTGGAGCTTGCTCCGCGTCGAACATCCGGTCGAAGCCTTGATCTCCCGGATTGTATCTGTTAAGTACAAAGAAGCTGGAGATTGCTCCGCATCGGAGATCCGATCGAAGCCTTAATCTCCCGGATTGTATCTGTTAAAGTCCAAAGACGCTGGAGCTTGCTCCGCGTCGGACATCCGGTCGAATCCTTGATCTCCCGGATTATATATGTTAAGTCCAAAGACGCTGGATCTTGCTCTATGTCGGACATCCGGTCGAAGCCTTGATCTCCCATATTGTATCTGTTAAGTCCAAAGATGTTGGAGCTTACTCCGCGTCGGACATCCGGTCGAAGCCTTGATCTCCCGGATTGTATCTGTTAAGTCCGAAGACGCTGGAGCTTGCTCCGCGTCGGACATCCGGTCGAAGCCTTGTTCTCCCGGATTGTATCTGTTAACTCCAAAGACGTTGGAATTTGCTCCGCGTCGGACATCCGGTCGAAGCCTTGATCTCCCGGATTGTATCGGTTAAGTCTAAAGACGCTGGAACTTGCTCCGCGTCGGACATCAGGTCGAATCCTTGATCTTCCGGATTGTATCTGATAAGTGCAAAGACGCTTGAGCTTGCTCCGCGTCGGACATCCTGTCGAAGCCTTGATCTCTCGGATTGTATCTGTTAAGTCCAAAGATGTTGGAGCTTGCTCTGCGTCGGACATCCGCTCGAAGCCTTGATCTCTCGGATTGTATCTGTTAAGTCTAAAGACGCTGGAGTTTGCTCCGAGTCGGACATCCGGTCGAAGCCTTGATCTCCCGAATTGTATCTGTTAAGTCCAAAGACTCTGGACCTTGCTCCGCGTCGGTCATTCGGTCGAAGCCTTGATCTCCCGGATTGTATCTGTTAAGTCCAAAGATGTTGGAGCTTGCTCCGCGTCGGACATCCGGTCGAAGTCTTGATCTCCCGGATTGTATCTGTTAAGTAGAAAGACGCTAGAGCTTGCTCCGCGTCGGACATCCGGTCGAAGCCTTGATCTCCCGAATTGTATCTGTTAAGTCCAAAGACACTGGAACTTGCTCTGCATCGGACATCTGGTCGAAGCCTTGATCTCTCGGATTGTATCTGTTAAGTCTAAAGACATTGGAGCTTGCTCCGCGTCGGAAATCCGGTCGAATCCTTGATCTCCCGGATTGTATCAGTTAAGTCCAAAGACTCTGGAGCTTGCTCCCCGTCGGAGATCCGGTCGAAGCCTTAATATCCCGGATTGTATCTGTTAAAGTCCAAAGATGCTGGAGCTTGCTTCGCGTCGGACATCCGGTCGAAGCCTTGATCTCCCGGATTGTATCTGTTAAGGGAAAAGACGCTTGAGCTTGCTCCGCGTCAAACATCCGGTCGAAGCCTTGATCTCCCGGATTGTATCGATTAAGTCTAAAGACACTGGAGCTTTCTTTGCGTCGGACATCCGGTCGATGCCTTGATCTCCCGGATTGTATATGTTAAGTCCAAAGACGCTGGAGCTTGTTCCGCGTCGGACATCCGGTCGAAGCCTTGATCTCCTCGATTGTATCGATTAAGTCTAAAGACGCTGGAGCTTGCTTTGCGTCGGAAATCCGGTCGAATCCTTGATCTCCCGGATTGTATCAGTTAAGTCCAAAGACTCTGGAGCTTGCTCCGCGTCGGACATCCGGTCGAATCCTTGATCTCCCGGATTATATATGTTAAGTCCAAAGACGCTGGAGCTTGCTTCGCGTCAAACATCCGGTCGAAGGCTTGATCTCCCGGATTGTATCTGTTAAGTAGAAAGACGCTAGAGCTTGCTCCGCGTCGGACATCCGGTCGAAGCCTTGATCTCCCGAATTGTATCTGTTAAGTCCAAAGACACTGGAACTTGCTCTGCATCGGACATCTGGTCGAAGCCTTGATCTCTCGGATTGTATCTGTTAAGTCTAAAGACACTGGAGCTTGCTCCGCGTCGGAAATCCGGTCGAATCCTTGATCTCCCGGATTGTATCAGTTAAGTCCAAAGACTCTGGAGCTTGCTCCCCGTCGGAGATCCGGTCGAAGCCTTAATATCCCGGATTGTATCTGTTAAGCCCGAAAGACGCTGGAGCTTACTCCGCGTCGGACATCCGGTCGAAGCCTTGATCTCCCGGATTGTATCTGTTAAGTCCAAAGACGCTGGAACTTTCTCCGCATCGGACATCCGGTCAAAGCCTTGATCTCACAGATTGTATCTGTTAAGTCTAAAGACGCTGGAGCTTGCTCCGCGTCGGACATCCGGTCGAATCCTTGATCTCCCAGATTGTATCAGTTAAGTCCAAAGACACTGGAGCTTGCTCCGCGTCGGAGATCCGGTCAAAGCCTTAATATCCCGGATTGTATCTGTTAAAGTCCAAAGACGCTGGAGCTTGCTCCGCATCGGACATTCGGTCGAATCCTTGATCTCCCGGATTATATATGTTAAGTCCAAAGACGCTGGATCTTGCTCTGTGTCGGACATCCGGTCGAAGCCTTGATCTCCCAGATTGTATCTGTTAAGTCCAAAGACGCTGGAGCTTACTCCGCGTCGGACATCCGGTCGAAGCCTTGGTCTCCCGGATTGTATCTCTTAAGTCCGAAGACGCTGGAGCTTGCTCCGCGTCGGACATCCGGTGGAAGCCTTGTTCTCCCGGATTGTATCTGCTAAGTCCAAAGACATTGGAATTTGCTCCGCGTCGGACATCCGGTCGAAACCTTGATCTCCCGGATTGTATCGGTTAAGTCTAAAGACGCTGAAGCTTGCTCCGCGTCGGACATCCGGTCGAATCCTTGATCTCCCGGATTGTATCTGATAAGTGCAAAGACGCTTGAGCTTGCTCCGCGTCGGACATCCGGACGAAGCCTTGATCTCTCGGATTGTATCTGTTAAGTCCAAAGATGTTGGAGCTTGCTCTGCGTCGGAAATCCGCTCGAAGCCTTGATCTCTCGGATTGTATCTGTTAAGTCGAAAGACGCTGGAGCTTGCTCCGAGTCGGACATCCGGTCGAAGCCTTGATCTCCCGGATTGTATCTGTTAAGTCCAAAGACTCTGGAGCTTGCTCCGCGTCGGTCATCCGGTCGAAGCCTTGATCTCTCTGATTGTATCGGTTAAGTCTAAAGACGCTGGAGCTTGCTTTGCGTCGGACATTTGGTCGAAGCCTTGATCTCCCGGATTGTATCTGTTAAGTCCAAAGATGTTGGAGCTTGCTCCGCGTCGGACATCCGATCGAAGCCTTGATCTCCGGGATTGTATCCGTTAAGTCCAAAGATGTTGGAGCTTGCTCCGCGTCGGACATCCGGTTGAAGGCTTGATCTCCCGGATTGTATCTGTTAAGTAGAAAGACGTTGGAGCTTGCTCCGCGTCAGACATCCGGTCGAAGCCTTGATCTCCCGGATTGTATCTGTAAAGTACAAAGAAGCTGGAGCTTGCTCCGCGTCGGACATCCGTTCGAAGCCTTGATTTCCCGGATTGTATCGGTTAAGTCTAAAGACACTGGAGCTTGCTCCGCGTCGGACATCCGGTCGAATCCTTGATCTCCCGGATTGTATATTCTAAGTGCAAAGACGCTTGAGCTTTCTCCGCGTCGGACAACCGGTCGAAGCCTTGATCTCCCGGATTGTATCTGTTAACTCCAAAGATGTTGGAGCTTGCTCTGCGTCAGACATCCGGTCGAAGCCTTGATCTCCCGGATTGTATCTGTTAAGTCTAAAAACGCTGGAGCTTGCTCCGCGTGGGACATCCGGTCGAAGCCTTGATCTCCCGGATTGTATCGATTAAGTCTAAAGACGATGGAGCTTGCTTTGCGTCGGACATCCGGTCGAAGCCTTGATCTCCCGGATTGTATCTGTTAAGTCCAAAGACGCTGGAGCTTGTTCCGCATCGGACATCCGGTCGAAGCCTTGATCTCCCGGATTGTATCGATTAAGTCTAAAGACGCTGGAGCTTGCTTTGTGTCGGACATCCGGTCGAAGCCTTGATCTCCCGGATTGTATCTGTTAAGTAGAAAGACGCTGGAGCTTGCTCCGCGTCAGACATCCGGGCGAAGCCTTGATCTCCCGAATTGTATCTGTTAAGTACAAAGAAGCTGGAGATTGCTCCGCATCGGAGATCCGGTCGAAGCCTTAATCCCTCGGATTGTATCTGTTAAAGTCCAAAGATGCTGGAGCTTGCTCCGCGTCGGACATCCGGTCGAATCCTTGATCTCCCGGATTATATATGTTAAGTCCAAAGACACTGGATCTTGCTCTGTGTCGGACATCCGGTCGAAGCCTTGATCTCCCGGATATCCGGTCGAAGCCTTGTTCTCCCGGATTGTATCTGTTAAGTCCAAAGACGTCGGAGCTTGCTCCGCGTCGGAGATCCGGTCGAAGCCTTGATTTCCCGAATTGTATCGGTTAAGTCTAAAGACGCTGGAGCTTGCTCCGCGTTGGAAATCCGGTCGAAGCCTTGATCTCCCGGATTGTATCGTTTAAGTCTAAAGACGCTGGAGCTTGCTTTGCATCGGACATCCGGTCTAAGCATTGATCTCCCGAATTGTATCTGTTAAGTCCAAAGATGTTGGAGCTTGCTCTGTGTCGGACATCCGGTCGAAGCTTTGATCTCCCAGATTGTATCAGTTAAGTCCAAAGACGCTGGAGCTTACTCCGCGTCGGAGATCCGGTCGAAGCATTGATCTCCCGGATTGTATCTCTTAAGTCCGAAGACGCTGGAGCTTGCTCCGCGTCGGATATCCGGTCGAAGCCTTGATCTCCCGGATTGTATCTGTTAAGTAGAAAGACGCTGGAGCTTGCTCCACGTCGAACATCCGGTCGAAGCCTTGATCTCCCGTATTGTATCTGTAAAGTACAAAGAAGCTGGAGATTGCTCCGCGTCGGAGATCCGGTCGAAGCCTTAATCTCCCGGATTGTATCTGTTAAAGTCCAAAGACGCTGGAGCTTGCTCCGCGTCGGACATCCGGTCGAATCCTTGATCTCCCGGATTATATATGTTAAGTCCAAAGACACTGGATCTTGCTCTGTGTCGGACATCCGGTCGAAGCCTTGATATCCCAGATTGTATCTGTTAAGTCCAAAGACGCTGGAGCTTAGTCCGCATCGGACATCCGGTCGAAGCCCTGATCTCCCGGATATCCGGTCGAAGCCTTGTTCTCCCGGATTGTATCTGTTAAGTCCAAAGACGTTGGAGCTTGCTCCGCGTCGGACATCCGGTCGAAGCCTTGATTTCCTGGATTGTATCGGTTAAGTCTAAAGACGCTGGAGCTTGCTCCGCGTCGGACATCCGGTCGAATCCTTGATCTCCCGGATTATATATGTTAAGTCCAAAGACACTGGATCTTGCTCTGTGTCGGACATCCGGTCGAAGCCTTGATATCCCAGATTGTATCTGTTAAGTCCAAAGACGCTGGAGCTTAGTCTGCATCGGACATCCGGTCGAAGCCCTGATCTCCCGGATATCCGGTCGAATCCTTGTTCTCCCGGATTGTATCTGTTAAGTCCAAAGACGTTGGAGCTTGCTCCGCGTCGGACATCCGGTCGAAGCGTTGATTTCCCGGATTGTATCGATTAAGTCTAAAGACGCTGGAGCTTGCTCCGCGTCGGACATCCGGTCGAATCCTTGATCTCTCGGATTATATATGTTAAGTCCAAAGACGCTGGATCTTGCTCTGTGTCGGACATCCGGTCGAAGCCTTGATCTCCCAGATTGTATCAGTTAAGTCCAAAGACGCTGGAGCTTACTCCGCGTCGGACATCCGATCGAAGCCTTGATCTCCCGGATTGTATCTCTTAAGTCCGAAGACGCTGGAGATTGCTCCGCGTCAGACATCCGGTCGAAGCCTTGATCTCCCGGATTGTATTTGTTAAGTCCAAAGACACTGGAACATGCTCCGCATCGGACATCTGGTCGAAGCCTTGATCTCCCGGATTGTATCAGTTAAGTCCAAAGACTCTGAAGCTTGCTCCGCGTCGAAGATCCGGTCGAAGCCTTAATCTCCCGGATTGTATCTGTTAAAGTCCAAAGATGCTCGAGCTTGCTCCACGTCGGACATCCGGTCGAATCCTTGATCTCCCGGATTATATATGTTAAGTCCAAAGACACTGGATCTTGCTCTGTGTCGGACATCCGGTCGAAGCCTTGATCTCCCGGATATCCGGTCGAAGCCTTGTTCTCCCGGATTGTATCTGTTAAGTCCAAAGACGTTGGAGCTTGCTCCGCGTCGGACATCCGGTCGAAGCCTTTATTTCCCGAATTGTATCGGTTAAGTCTAAAGACGCTGGAGCTTGCTCCGCGTCGGACATCCGGTCGAAGCCTTGATCTCCCGGATTGTATCGTTTAAGTCTAAAGACGCTGGAGCTTGCTTTGCATCGGACATCCGGTCTAAGCATTGATCTCCCGAATTGTATCTGTTAAGTCCAAAGATGTTGGAGCTTGCTCTGTGTCGGACATCCGGTCGAAGCCTTGATCTCCCAGATTGTATCAGTTAAGTTCAAAGACGCTGGAGCTTACTCCGCGTCGGAGATCCGGTCGAAGCATTGATCTCTCGGATTGTATCTCTTAAGTCCGAAGACGCTGGAGCTTGCTCCGCGTCAGACATCCGGGCGAAGCCTTGATCTCCCGAATTGTATCTGTTAAGTCCAAAGACACTGGAACTTGCTCCGCATCGGACATCTGGTCGAAGCCTTGATCTCTCGGATTGTATCTGTTAAGTCTGAAGACGTTGGAGCTTGCTCCGCGTCGGACATCCGGTCGAATCCTTGATCTCCCGGATTGTATCAGTTAAGTCCAAAGACTCTGGAGCTTGCTCCGCGTCGAAGATCCGGTCGAAGCCTTAATATCCCGGATTGTATCTGTTAAAGTCCAAAGACGCTAGAGCTTGCTCCGTGTCGGACATCCGGTCGAATCCTTGATCTCCCGGATTATATATGTTAAGTCCAAAGACGCTGGATCTTGCTCTGTGTCGGACATCCGGTCGAAGCCTTGATCTCCCAGATTGTATCAGTTAAGTCCAAAGACGCTGAAGCTTACTCCGCGTCGGACATCCGGTCGAAGCCTTGATCTCCCGGATTGTATCTCTTAAGTCCGAAGACGCTGGAGCTTGCTCAGCGTCGGACATCCGGTCGAAGCCTTGATCTCCCGGATTGTATCTGTTAAGTAGAAAGACGCTAGAGCTTGCTCCGCGTCGAACATCCGGTCGAAGCCTTGATCTCCCGGATTGTATCTGTTAAGTACAAAGAAGCTGGAGATTGCTCCGCATCGGAGATCCGGTCGAAGCCTTAATCTCCCGGATTGTATCTGTTAAAGTCCAAAGATGCTGGAGCTTGCTCCGCGTCGGACATCCGGTCGAATCCTTGATCTCCCGGATTATATATGTTAAGTCCAAAGACACTGGATCTTGCTCTGTGTCGGACATCCGGTCGAAGCCTTGATCTCCCGGATATCCGGTCGAAGCCTTGTTCTCCCGGATTGTATCTGTTAAGTCCAAAGACGTTGGAGCTTGCTCCGCGTCGGACATCCGGTCGAAGCCTTGATTTCCCGAATTGTATCGGTTAAGTCTAAAGACGCTGGAGCTTGCTCCGCTTCGGACATCCGGTCGAAGCCTTGATCTCCCGGATTGTATCGTTTAAGTCTAAAGACGCTGGAGCTTGCTTTGCATCGGACATCCGGTCTAAGCATTGATCTCCCGAATTGTATCTGTTAAGTCCAAAGATGTTGGAGCTTGCTCTGTGTCGGACATCCGGTCGAAGCCTTGATCTCCCAGATTGTATCAGTTAAGTCCAAAGACGCTGGAGCTTACTCCGCGTCGGAGATCCGGTCGAAGCATTGATCTCCCGGATTGTATCTCTTAAGTCCGAAGACGCTGGAGCTTGCTCCGCGTCGGATATCCGGTCGAAGCCTTGATCTCCCGGATTGTATCTGTTAAGTAGAAAGACGCTGGAGCTTGCTCCACGTCGAACATCCGGTCGAAGCCATGATCTCCCGTATTGTATCTGTAAAGTACAAAGAAGCTGGAGATTGCTCCGCGTCAGAGATCCGGTCGAAGCCTTAATCTCCCGGATTGTATCTGTTAAAGTCCAAAGACGCTGGAGCTTGCTCCGCGTCGGACATCCGGTCGAATCCTTGATCTCCCGGATTATATATGTTAAGTCCAAAGACACTGGATCTTGCTCTGTGTCGGACATCCGGTCGAAGCCTTGATATCCCAGATTGTATCTGTTAAGTCCAAAGACGCTGGAGCTTAGTCCGCATCGGACATCCGGTCGAAGCCCTGATCTCCCGGATATCCGGTCGAAGCCTTGTTCTCTCGGATTGTATCTGTTAAGTCCAAAGACGTTGGAGCTTGCTCCGCGTCGGACATCCGGTCGAAGCCTTGATTTCCCGAATTGTATCGGTTAAGTCTAAAGACGCTGGAGCTTGCTCCGCGTCGGACATCCGGTCGAAGCCTTGATCTCCCGGATTGTATCGTTTAAGTCTAAAGACGCTGGAGCTTGCTTTGCATCGGACATCCGGTCTAAGCATTGATCTCCCGAATTGTATCTGTTAAGTCCAAAGATGTTGGAGCTTGCTCTGTGTCGGACATCCGGTCGAAGCCTTGATCTCCCAGATTGTATCAGTTAAGTCCAAAGACGCTGGAGCTTACTCCGCGTCGGAGATCCGGTCGAAGCATTGATCTCCCGGATTGTATCTCTTAAGTCCGAAGACGCTGGAGCTTGCTCCGCGTCGGATATCCGGTCGAAGCCTTGATCTCCCGGATTGTATCTGTTAAGTAGAAAGACGCTGGAGCTTGCTCCACGTCGAACATCCGGTCGAAGCCTTGATCTCCCGTATTGTATCTGTAAAGTACAAAGAAGCTGGAGATTGCTCCGCGTCGGAGATCCGGTCGAAGCCTTAATCTCCCGGATTGTATCTGTTAAAGTCCAAAGACGCTGGAGCTTGCTCCGCGTCGGACATCCGGTCGAATCCTTGATCTCCCGGATTATATATGTTAAGTCCAAAGACACTGGATCTTGCTCTGTGTCGGACATCCGGTCGAAGCCTTGATATCCCAGATTGTATCTGTTAAGTCCAAAGACGCTGGAGCTTAGTCCGCATCGGACATCCGGTCGAAGCCCTGATCTCCCGGATATCCGGTCGAAGCCTTGTTCTCCCGGATTGTATCTGTTAAGTCCAAAGACGTTGGAGCTTGCTCCGCGTCGGACATCCGGTCGAAGCCTTGATTTCCCGGATTTTATCGGTTAAGTCTAAAGACGCTGGAGCTTGCTCCGCGTCGGACATCCGGTCGAATCCTTGATCTCCCGGATTATATATGTTAAGTCCAAAGACACTGGATCTTGCTCTGTGTCGGACATCCGGTCGAAGCCTTGATATCCCAGATTGTATCTGTTAAGTCCAAAGACGCTGGAGCTTAGTCCGCATCGGACATCCGGTCGAAGCCCTGATCTCCCGGATATCCGGTCGAATCCTTGTTCTCCCGGATTGTATCTGTTAAGTCCAAAGACGTTGGAGCTTGCTCCGCGTCGGACATCCGGTCGAAGCCTTGATTTCCCGGATTGTATCGATTAAGTCTAAAGACGCTGGAGCTTGCTCCGCGTCGGACATCCGGTCGAATCCTTGATCTCTCGGATTATATATGTTAAGTCCAAAGACGCTGGATCTTGCTCTGTGTCGGACATCCGGTCGAAGCCTTGATCTCCCAGATTGTATCAGTTAAGTCCAAAGACGCTGGAGCTTACTCCGCGTCGGACATCCGATCGAAGCCTTGATCTCCCGGATTGTATCTCTTAAGTCCGAAGACGCTGGAGATTGCTCCGCGTCGGACATCCGGTCGAAGCCTTGATCTCCCGGATTGTATTTGTTAAGTCCAAAGACACTGGAACATGCTCCGCATCGGACATCTGGTCGAAGCCTTGATCTCCCGGATTGTATCAGTTAAGTCCAAAGACTCTGAAGCTTGCTCCGCGTCGAAGATCCGGTCGAAGCCTTAATCTCCCGGATTGTATCTGTTAAAGTCCAAAGATGCTGGAGCTTGCTCCGCGTCGGACATCCGGTCGAATCCTTGATCTCCCGGATTATATATGTTAAGTCCAAAGACACTGGATCTTGCTCTGTGTCGGACATCCGGTCGAAGCCTTGATCTCCCGGATATCCGGTCGAAGCCTTGTTCTCCCGGATTGTATCTGTTAAGTCCAAAGACGTTGGAGCTTGCTCCGCGTCGGACATCCGGTCGAAGCCTTTATTTCCCGAATTGTATCGGTTAAGTCTAAAGACGCTGGAGCTTGCTCCGCATCGGACATCCGGTCGAAGCCTTGATCTCCCAGATTGTATCGTTTAAGTCTAAAGACGCTGGAGCTTGCTTTGCATCGGACATCCGGTCTAAGCATTGATCTCCCGAATTGTATCTGTTAAGTCCAAAGATGTTGGAGCTTGCTCTGTGTCGGACATCCGGTCGAAGCCTTGATCTCCCAGATTGTATCAGTTAAGTTCAAAGACGCTGGAGCTTACTCCGCGTCGGAGATCCGGTCGAAGCATTGATCTCCCGGATTGTATCTCTTAAGTCCGAAGACGCTGGAGCTTGCTCCGCGTCGGATATCCGGTCGAAGCCTTGATCTCCCGGATTGTATCTGTTAAGTAGAAAGACGCTGGAGCTTGCTCCACGTCGAACATCCGGTCGAAGCCTTGATCTCCCGTATTGTATCTGTAAAGTACAAAGAAGCTGGAGATTGCTCCGCGTCGGAGATCCGGTCGAAGCCTTAATCTCCCGGATTGTATCTGTTAAAGTCCAAAGACGCTGGAGCTTGCTCCGCGTCGGACATCCGGTCGAATCCTTGATCTCCCGGATTATATATGTTAAGTCCAAAGACACTGGATCTTGCTCTGTGTCGGACATCCGGTCGAAGCCTTGATATCCCAGATTGTATCTGTTAAGTCCAAAGACGCTGGAGCTTAGTCCGCATCGGACATCCGGTCGAAGCCCTGATCTCCCGGATATCCGGTCGAAGCCTTGTTCTCCCGGATTGTATCTGTTAAGTCCAAAGACGTTGGAGCTTGCTCCGCGTCGGACATCCGGTCGAAGCCTTGATTTCCCGAATTGTATCGGTTAAGTCTAAAGACGCTGGAGCTTGCTCCGCGTCGGACATCCGGTCGAAGCCTTGATCTCCCGGATTGTATCGTTTAAGTCTAAAGACGCTGGAGCTTGCTTTGCATCGGACATCCGGTCTAAGCATTGATCTCCCGAATTGTATCTGTTAAGTCCAAAGATGTTGGAGCTTGCTCTGTGTCGGACATCCGGTCGAAGCCTTGATCTCCCAGATTGTATCAGTTAAGTCCAAAGACGCTGGAGCTTACTCCGCGTCGGAGATCCGGTCGAAGCATTGATCTCCCGGATTGTATCTCTTAAGTCCGAAGACGCTGGAGCTTGCTCCGCGTCGGATATCCGGTCGAAGCCTTGATCTCCCGGATTGTATCTGTTAAGTAGAAAGACGCTGGAGCTTGCTCCACGTCGAACATCCGGTCGAAGCCTTGATCTCCCGTATTGTATCTGTAAAGTACAAAGAAGCTGGAGATTGCTCCGCGTCGGAGATCCGGTCGAAGCCTTAATCTCCCGGATTGTATCTGTTAAAGTCCAAAGACGCTGGAGCTTGCTCCGCGTCGGACATCCGGTCGAATCCTTGATCTCCCGGATTATATATGTTAAGTCCAAAGACACTGGATCTTGCTCTGTGTCGGACATCCGGTCGAAGCCTTGATATCCCAGATTGTATCTGTTAAGTCCAAAGACGCTGGAGCTTAGTCCGCATCGGACATCCGGTCGAAGCCCTGATCTCCCGGATATCCGGTCGAAGCCTTGTTCTCCCGGATTGTATCTGTTAAGTCCAAAGACGTTGGAGCTTGCTCCGCGTCGGACATCCGGTCGAAGCCTTGATTTCCCGGATTGTATCGGTTAAGTCTAAAGACGCTGGAGCTTGCTCCGCGTCGGACATCCGGTCGAATCCTTGATCTCCCGGATTATATATGTTAAGTCCAAAGACACTGGATCTTGCTCTGTGTCGGACATCCGGTCGAAGCCTTGATATCCCAGATTGTATCTGTTAAGTCCAAAGACGCTGGAGCTTAGTCCGCATCGGACATCCGGTCGAAGCCCTGATCTCCCGGATATCCGGTCGAATCCTTGTTCTCCCGGATTGTATCTGTTAAGTCCAAAGACGTTGGAGCTTGCTCCGCGTCGGACATCCGGTCGAAGCCTTGATTTCCCGGATTGTATCGATTAAGTCTAAAGACGCTGGAGCTTGCTCCGCGTCGGACATCCGGTCGAATCCTTGATCTCTCGGATTATATTAATTAAGTCCAAAGACGCTGGATCTTGCTCTGTGTCGGACATCCGGTCGAAGCCTTGATCTCCCAGATTGTATCAGTTAAGTCCAAAGACGCTGGAGCTTACTCCGCGTCGGACATCCGATCGAAGCCTTGATCTCCCGGATTGTATCTCTTAAGTCCAAAGATGCTGGAGCTTGCTCCGCGTCGGACATCCGGTCGAATCCTTGATCTCCCGGATTATATATGTTAAGTCCAAAGACACTGGATCTTGCTCTGTGTCGGACATCCGGTCGAAGCCTTGATCTCCCGGATATCCGGTCGAAGCCTTGTTCTCCCGGATTGTATCTGTTAAGTCCAAAGACGTTGGAGCTTGCTCCGCGTCGGACATCCGGTCGAAGCCTTTATTTCCCGAATTGTATCGGTTAAGTCTAAAGACGCTGGAGCTTGCTCCGCATCGGACATCCGGTCGAAGCCTTGATCTCCCGGATTGTATCGTTTAAGTCTAAAGACGCTGGAGCTTGCTTTGCATCGGACATCCGGTCTAAGCATTGATCTCCCGAATTGTATCTGTTAAGTCCAAAGATGTTGGAGCTTGCTCTGTGTCGGACATCCGGTCGAAGCCTTGATCTCCCAGATTGTATCAGTTAAGTTCAAAGACGCTGGAGCTTACTCCGCGTCGGAGATCCGGTCGAAGCATTGATCTCCCGGATTGTATCTCTTAAGTCCGAAGACGCTGGAGCTTGCTCCGCGTCAGACATCCGGGCGAAGCCTTGATCTCCCGAATTGTATCTGTTAAGTCCAAAGACACTGGAACTTGCTCCGCATCGGACATCTGGTCGAAGCCTTGATCTCTCGGATTGTATCTGTTAAGTCTAAAGACGTTGGAGCTTGCTCCGCGTCGGACATCCGGTCGAATCCTTGATCTCCCGGATTGTATCAGTTAAGTCCAAAGACTCTGGAGCTTGCTCCGCGTCGAAGATCCGGTCGAAGCCTTAATATCCCGGATTGTATCTGTTAAAGTCCAAAGACGCTGGAGCTTGCTCCGTGTCGGACATCCGGTCGAATCCTTGATCTCCCGGATTATATATGTTAAGTCCAAAGACGCTGGATCTTGCTCTGTGTCGGACATCCGGTCGAAGCCTTGATCTCCCAGATTGTATCAGTTAAGTCCAAAGACGCTGAAGCTTACTCCGCGTCGGACATCCGGTCGAAGCCTTGATCTCCCGGATTGTATCTCTTAAGTCCGAAGACGCTGGAGCTTGCTCAGCGTCGGACATCCGGTCGAAGCCTTGATCTCCCGGATTGTATCTGTTAAGTAGAAAGACGCTGGAGCTTGCTCCGCGTCGAACATCCGGTCGAAGCCTTGATCTCCCGGATTGTATCTGTTAAGTACAAAGAAGCTGGAGATTGCTCCGCATCGGAGATCCGGTCGAAGCCTTAATCTCCCGGATTGTATCTGTTAAAGTCCAAAGATGCTGGAGCTTGCTCCGCGTCGGACATCCGGTCGAATCCTTGATCTCCCGGATTATATATGTTAAGTCCAAAGACATTGGATCTTGCTCTGTGTCGGACATCCGGTCGAAGCCTTGATCTCCCGGATATCCGGTCGAAGCCTTGTTCTCCCGGATTGTATCTGTTAAGTCCAAAGACGTTGGAGCTTGCTCCGCGTCGGACATCCGGTCGAAGCCTTGATTTCCCGAATTGTATCGGTTAAGTCTAAAGACGCTGGAGCTTGCTCCGCGTCGGACATCCGGTCGAAGCCTTGATCTCCCGGATTGTATCGTTTAAGTCTAAAGACGCTGGAGCTTGCTTTGCATCGGACATCCGGTCTAAGCATTGATCTCCCGAATTGTATCTGTTAAGTCCAAAGATGTTGGAGCTTGCTCTGTGTCGGACATCCGGTCGAAGCCTTGATCTCCCAGATTGTATCAGTTAAGTCCAAAGACGCTGGAGCTTACTCCGCGTCGGAGATCCGGTCGAAGCATTGATCTCCCGGATTGTATCTCTTAAGTCCGAAGACGCTGGAGCTTGCTCCGCGTCGGATATCCGGTCGAAGCCTTGATCTCCCGGATTGTATCTGTTAAGTAGAAAGACGCTGGAGCTTGCTCCACGTCGAACATCCGGTCGAAGCCTTGATCTCCCGTATTGTATCTGTAAAGTACAAAGAAGCTGGAGATTGCTCCGCGTTGGAGATCCGGTCGAAGCCTTAATCTCCCGGATTGTATCTGTTAAAGTCCAAAGACGCTGGAGCTTGCTCCGCGTCGGACATCCGGTCGAATCCTTGATCTCCCGGATTATATATGTTAAGTCCAAAGACACTGGATCTTGCTCTGTGTCGGACATCCGGTCGAAGCCTTGATATCCCAGATTGTATCTGTTAAGTCCAAAGACGCTGGAGCTTAGTCCGCATCGGACATCCGGTCGAAGCCCTGATCTCCCGGATATCCGGTCGAAGCCTTGTTCTCCCGGATTGTATCTGTTAAGTCCAAAGACGTTGGAGCTTGCCCCGCGTCGGACATCCGGTCGAAGCCTTGATTTCCCGGATTGTATCGGTTAAGTCTAAAGACGCTAGAGCTTGCTCCGCGTCGGACATCCGGTCGAATCCTTGATCTCCCGGATTATATATGTTAAGTCCAAAGACACTGGATCTTGCTCTGTGTCGGACATCCGGTCGAAGCCTTGATATCCCAGATTGTATCTGTTAAGTCCAAAGACGCTGGAGCTTAGTCCGCATCGGACATCCGGTCGAAGCCCTGATCTCCCGGATATCCGGTCGAAGCCTTGTTCTCCCGGATTGTATCTGTTAAGTCCAAAGACGTTGGAGCTTGCTCCGCGTCGGACATCCGGTCGAAGCCTTGATTTCCCGGATTGTATCGGTTAAGTCTAAAGACGCTGGAGCTTGCTCCGCGTCGGACATCCGGTCGAATCCTTGATCTCTCGGATTATATATGTTAAGTCCAAAGACGCTGGATCTTGCTCTGTGTCGGACATCCGGTCGAAGCCTTGATCTCCCAGATTGTATCAGTTAAGTCCAAAGACGCTGGAGCTTACTCCGCGTCGGACATCCGATCGAAGCCTTGATCTCCCGGATTGTATCTCTTAAGTCCGAAGACGCTGGAGATTGCTCCGCGTCGGACATCCGGTCGAAGCCTTGATCTCCCGGATTGTATTTGTTAAGTAGAAAGACGCTGGAGCTTGCTCCGCGTCGAACATCCGGTCGAAGCCTTGATCTCCCGGATTGTATCTGTAAAGTACAAAGAAGCTGGAGATTGCTCCGCGTTGGAGATCCGGTCGAAGCCTTAATCTCCCGGATTGTATCTGTTAAAGTCCAAAGACGCTGGAGCTTGCTCCGCGTCGGACATCCGGTCGAATCCTTGATCTCCCGGATTATATATGTTAAGTCCAAAGACACTGGATCTTGCTCTGTGTCGGACATCCGGTCGAAGCCTTGATATCCCAGATTGTATCTGTTAAGTCCAAAGACGCTGGAGCTTAGTCCGCATCGGACATCTGGTCGAAGCCTTGATCTCCCGGATATCCGGTCGAAGCCTTGTTCTCCCGGATTGTATCTGTTAAGTCCAAAGACGTTGGAGCTTGCTCCGCGTCGGACATCCGGTCGAAGCCTTGATTTCCCGGATTGTATCGGTTAAGTCTAAAGACGCTGGAGCTTGCTCCGCGTCAGACATCCGGTCGAATCCTTGATCTCCCGGATTGTATCTGTTAAGTGCAAAGACGTTTGAGCTTTCTCCGCGTCGGACAACCGGTCGAAGCCTTGATCTCTCGGATTGTATCTGTTAAGTCCAAAGATGTTGGAGCTTGCTCTGCGTCGGACATCCGGTCGAACCTTGATCTCCCGGATTGTATCTGTTAAGTCTAAAGACGCTGGAGCTTGCTCCGCGTCGGACATCCGGTTGAAGCCTTGATCTCCCGGATTGTATCGATTAAGTCTAAAGACGCTGGAGCTTGCTTTGCGTCGGACATCCGGTTTAAGCATTGATCTCCCAGATTGTATCTGTTAAGTCCAAAGATGTTGGAGCTTGCTCCACGTCGGACATCCGGTCGAAGCCTTGATCTCCCGGATTGTATCTGTTAAGTAGAAAGACGCTGGAGCTTGCTCCGCGTCAGACATCCGGGCGAAGCCTTGATCTCCCGAATTGTATCTGTTAAGTCCAAAGACACTGGAACTTGCTCCGCATCGGACATCTAGTCGAAGCCTTGATCTCTCGGATTGTATCTGTTAAGTCTAAAGACGTTGGAGCTTGCTCCGCGTCGGACATCCGGTCGAATCCTTGATCTCCCGGATTGTATCAGTTAAGTCCAAAGACTCTGGAGCTTGCTCCGCGTCGAAGATCCGGTCGAAGCCTTAATATCCCGGATTGTATCTGTTAAAGTCCAAAGACGCTGGAGCTTGCTCCGTGTCGGACATCCGGTCGAATCCTTGATCTCCCGGATTATATATGTTAAGTCCAAAGACGCTGGATCTTGCTCTGTGTCGGACAACCGGTTGAAGCCTTGATCTCCCAGATTGTATCAATTAAGTCCAAAGACGCTGAAGCTTACTCCGCGTCGGACATCCGGTCGAAGCCTTGATCTCCCGGATTGTATCTCTTAAGTCCGAAGACGCTGGAGCTTGCTCAGCGTCGGACATCCGGTCGAAGCCTTGATCTCCCGGATTGTATCTGTTAAGTAGAAAGACGCTGGAGCTTGCTCCGCGTCGAACATCCGGTCGAAGCCTTGATCTCCCGGATTGTATCTGTTAAGTCCAAAGATGTTGGAGCTTGCTCTGCGTCGGACATCCGGTCGAAGCCTTAATCTCCCGGATTGTATCTGTTAAGTCTAAAGACGCTGGAGCTTGCTCCGCGTCGGACATCCGGTCGAAGCCTTGATCTCCCGGATTGTATCGATTAAGTCTAAAGATGCTGGAGCTTGCTTTGCGTCGGACATCCGGTCTAAGCATTGATCTCCCGGATTGTATCTGTTAAGTCCAAAGATGTTGGAGCTTGCTCCGCGTCGCACATCCGGTCGAAGCCTTTATCCCCGGATTGTATCTGTTAAGTAGAAAGACGCTGGAGCTTGCTCCGCGTCGGACATCCGGTCGAAGCCTTGATCTCCCGAATTGTATCTGTTAAGTCCAAAGACACTGGAACTTGCTCCGCATCGGACATCTGGTCGAAGCCTTGATCTCTCGGATTGTATCTGTTAAGTCTAAAGACGCTGGAGCTTGCTCCGCGTCGGACATCCGGTCGAATCCTTGATCTCCCGGATTGTATCAGTTAAGTCCAAAGACTCTGGAGCTTGCTCCGCGTCGGAGATCCGGTCGAAGCCTTAATATCCCTGATTGTATCTGTTAAAGTCCAAAGACGCTGAAGCTTGCTCCGTGTCGGACATCCGGACGAATCCTTGATCTCCCGGATTATATATGTTAAGTCCAAAGACGCTGGATCTTGCTCTGTGTCGGACATCCGGTCGAAGCCTTGATCTCCCAGATTGTATCAGTTAAGTCCAAAGACGCTGGAGCTTACTCCACGTCGGACATCCGGTCGAAGCCTTGATCTCCCGGATTGTATCTCTTAAGTCCGAAGACGCTGGAGCTTGTTCCGCGTCGGACATCCGGTCGAAGCCTTGATCTCCCGGATTGTATCTGTTAAGTAGAAAGACGCTGGAGCTTGCTCCGCGTCGAACATCCGGTCGAAGCCTTGATCTCCCGGATTGTATCTGTAAAGTACAAAGAAGCTGGAGATTGCTCCGCGTCGGAGATCCGGTCGAAGCCTTAATCTCCCGGATTGTATCTGTTAAAGTCCAAAGACGCTGGAGCTTGCTCCGCGTCGGACATCTGGTCGAATCCTTGATCTCCCGGATTATATATGTTAAGTCCAAAGACACTGGATCTTGCTCTGTGTCGGACATCCGGTCGAAGCCTTGATATCCCAGATTGTATCTGTTAAGTCCAAAGACGCTGGAGCTTAGTCCGCATCGGACATCCGGTCGAAGCCCTGATCTCCCGGATATCCGGTCGAAGCCTTGTTCTCCCGGATTGTATCTGTTAAGTCCAAAGACGTTGGAGCTTGCTCCGCGTCGGACATCCGGTCGAAGCCTTGATTTCCCGGATTGTATCGGTTAAGTCTAAAGACGCTGGAGCTTGCTCCGCGTCGGACATCCGGTCGAATCCTTGATCTCCCGGATTGTATCTGTTAAGTGCAAAGACGCTTGAGCTTTCTCCGCGTCGGACAACCGGTCGAAGCCTTGATCTCCCGGATTGTATCTGTTAAGTCCAAAGATGTTGGAGCTTGCTCTGCGTCGGACATCCGGTCGAAGCCTTGATCTCCCGGATTGTATCTGTTAAGTCTAAAGACGCTGGAGCTTGCTCCGCGTCGGACATCCGGTCGAAGCCTTGATCTCCCGGATTGTATCGATTAAGTCTAAAGATGTTGGAGCTTGCTTTGCGTCGGACATCCGGTCTAAGCATTGATCTCCCGGATTGTATCTGTTAAGTCCAAAGATGTTGGAGCTTGCTCCGCGTCGCACATCCGGTCGAAGCCTTTATCCCCGGATTGTATCTGTTAAGTAGAAAGACGCTGGAGCTTGCTCCGCGTCGGACATCCGGTCGAAGCCTTGATCTCCCGAATTGTATCTGTTAAGTCCAAAGACACTGGAACTTGCTTCGCATCGGACATCTGGTCGAAGCCTTGATCTCTCGGATTATATCTGTTAAGTCTAAAGACGCTGGAGCTTGCTCCGCGTCGGACATCCGGTCGAATCCTTGATCTCCCGGATTGTATCAGTTAAGTCCAAAGACTCTGGAGCTTGCTCCGCGTCGGAGATCCGGTCGAAGCCTTAATATCCCTGATTGTATCTGTTAAAGTCCAAAGACGCTGGAGCTTGCTCCGTGTCGGACATCCGGACGAATCCTTGATCTCCTGGATTATATATGTTAAGTCCAACGACGCTGGATCTTGCTCTGTGTCGGACATCCGGTCGAAGCCTTGATCTCCCAGATTGTATCAGTTAAGTCCAAAGACGCTGGAGCTTACTCCGCGTCGGAGATCCGGTCGAAGCATTGATCTCCCGGATTGTATCTCTTAAGTCCGAAGACGCTGGAGCTTGCTCCGCGTCGGATATCCGGTCGAAGCCTTGATCTCCCGGATTGTATCTGTTAAGTAGAAAGACGCTGGAGCTTGCTCCACGTCGAACATCCGGTCGAAGCCTTGATCTCCCGTATTGTATCTGTAAAGTACAAAGAAGCTGGAGATTGCTCCGCGTCGGAGATCCGGTCGAAGCCTTAATCTCTCGGATTGTATCTGTTAAAGTCCAAAGACGCTGGAGCTTGCTCCGCGTCGGACATCTGGTCGAATCCTTGATCTCCCGGATTATGTATGTTAAGTCCAAAGACACTGGATCTTGCTCTGTGTCGGACATCCGGTCGAAGCCTTGATATCCCAGATTGTATCTGTTAAGTCCAAAGACGCTGGAGCTTAGTCCGCATCGGACATCCGGTCGAAGCCTTGATCTCCCGGATATATTGTTCTCCCGGATTGTATCTGTTAAGTCCAAAGACGTTGGAGCTTGCTCCGCGTCGGACATCCGGTCGAAGCCTTGATTTCCCGAATTGTATCGGTTAAGTCAAAAGACGCTGGAGCTTGCTCCGCGTCGGACATCCGGTCGAATCCTTGATCTCCCGGATTGTATCTGTTAAGTGCAAAGACGCTTGAGCTTTCTCCGCGTCGGACAACCGGTCGAAGCCTTGATCTCCCGGATTGTATCTGTTAAGTCCAAAGAAGTTGGAGCTTGCTCTGCATCGGACATCCGGTCGAAGCCTTGATCTCCCGGATTGTATCGATTAAGTCTAAAGGCTCTGGAGCTTGCTTTGCGTGGGACATCCGGTCTAAGCATTGATCTCCCGGATTGTATCTGTTAAGTCCAAAGATGTTGGAGCTTGCTCCGCGTCGGACATCCGGTCGAAGCCTTGATCTCCCGGATTGTATCAGTTAAGTCCAAAGACTCTGGAGCTTGCTCCGCGTCGGAGATCCGGTCGAAGCCGTAATATCCCGGATTATATCTGTTAAAGTCCAAAGACGCTGGAGCTTGCTCCGTGTCGGACATCCAGTCGAATCCTTGATCTCCCGGATTATATATGTTAAGTCCAAAGACGCTGGATCTTGCTCTGTGTCGGACATCCGGTCGAAGCCTTGATCTCCCAGATTGTATCAGTTAAGTCCAAAGACGCTGCAGCTTACTCCGCGTCGGACATCCGGTCGAAGCCTTGATCTCCCGGATTGTATCTCTTAAGTCCGAAGACGCTGGAGTTTGTTCCGCGTCGGACATCCGGTCGAAGCCTTGATCTCCCGGATTGTATCTGTTAAGTAGAAAGACGCTGGAGCTTGCTCCGCGTCGAACATCCGGTCGAAGCCTTGATCTCCCGGATTGTATCTGTAAAGTACAAAGAAGCTGGAGATTGCTCCGTGTCGGAGATCCGGTCGAAGCCTTAATCTCCCGGATTGTATCTGTTAAAGTCCAAAGACGCTGGAGCTTGCTCCGCGTCGCACATCCGGTCGAATCCTTGATCTCCCGGATTATATATGTTAAGTCCAAAGACACTGGATCTTGCTCTGTGTCGGAAATCCGGTCGAAGCCTTGATATCCCAGATTGTATCTGTTAAGTCCAAAGACGCTGGAGCTTAGTCCGCATCGGACATCCGGTCGAAGCCTTGATCTCCCGGATATCCGGTCGAAGCCTTGTTCTCCCGGATTGTATCTGTTAAGTCCAAAGACGTTGGAGCTTGCTCCGCGTCGGACATCCGGTCGAAGCCTTGATTTCCCGAATTGTATCGGTTAAGTCCAAAGACGCTGGAGCTTGCTCCGCGTCGGAGATCCGGTCGAAGCCTTAATATCCCTGATTGTATCTATTAAGTGCAAAGACGCTGGAGCTTGCTCCGCGTCGGAAATCCGGTCGAAGCCTTGATCTCCCGGATTGTATCTGTTAAGTCCAAAGATGTTAGAGCTTGCTCTGCGTCGGACATCCGGTCGAAGCCTTGATCTCCCGGATTGTATCTGTTAAGTCTAAAGACGCTGGAGCTTGCTCCGCGTTGGACATCCGGTCGAAGCCTTGATCTCCCGGATTGTATCGTTTAAGTCTAAAGACGCTGGAGCTTGCTTTGTGTCGGACATCCGGTCTAAGCATTGATCTCCCGGATTGTATCTGTTAAGTCCAAAGATGTTGGAGCTTGCTCCGCGTCGGACATCCGGTCGAAGCCTTGATCTCCCGGATTGTATCTGTTAAGTAGAAAGACGCTGGAGCTTGCTCCGCGTCGGACATCCGGTCGAAGCCTTACTCTCCCGGATTGTATCTGTAAAGTACAAAGAACTGGAGCTTGCTCCACGTCGGAGATCCGGTCGAAGCCTTAATCTCCCGGATTGTATCTGTTAAAGTCCAAAGACGCTGGAGCTTGCTCCGCGTCGGACATCCGGTCGAATCCTTGATCTCCCAGATTATATATGTTAAGTCCAAAGACGCTGGATCTTGCTCTGTGTCGGACATCCGGTCGAAGCCTTGATATCCCAGATTGTATCTGTTAAGTCCAAAGACGCTGGAGCTTAGTCCGCGTCGGACATCCGGTCAAAGCCTTGATCTCCCGGATTGTATCTCTTAAGTCCGAAGACGCTAGAGGTTGCTCCGCGTCGGATATCCGGTCGAAGCCTTGTTCTCCCGGATTGTATTTGTTAAGTCCAAAGACGTTGGAGCTTGCTCCGCGTTGGAAATCCGGTCGAAGCCTTGATTTCCCGGATTGTATCGGTTAAGTCTAAAGACGCTGGAGCTTGCTCCGCGTCGGACATCCGGTCGAATCCTTGATCTCCCGGATTGTATATTTTAAGTGCAAAGATGCTTGAGCTTGCTCCGCGTCGGAAATCCGGTCGAAGCCTTGATCTCCCGGATTGTATCTGTTAAGTCCAAAGATGTTGGAGCTTGCTCCGCGTCGGAGATCCGGTCGAAGCCTTAATATCCCGGATTGTATCTGTTAAAGTCCAAAGACGCTGGAGCTTGCTCCGTGTCGGACATCCGGTCGAATCCTTGATCTCCCGGATTATATACGTTAAGTCCAAAGACGCTGGATCTTGCTCTGTGTCGGACATCCGGTCGAAGCCTTGATCTCCCAGATTGTATCAGTTAAGTCCAAAGACGCTGGAGCTTACTCCGCGTCGGAGATCCGGTCGAAGCATTGATCTCCCGGATTGTATCTCTTAAGTCCGAAGACGCTGGAGCTTGCTCCGCGTCGGATATCCGGTCGAAGCCTTGATCTCCCGGATTGTATCTGTTAAGTAGAAAGACGCTGGAGCTTGCTCCACGTCGAACATCCGGTCGAAGCCTTGATCTCCCGTATTGTATCTGTAAAGTACAAAGAAGCTGGAGATTGCTCCGCGTCGGAGATCCGGTCGAAGCCTTAATCTCCCGGATTGTATCTGTTAAAGTCCAAAGACGCTGGAGCTTGCTCCGCGTCGGATATCCGGTCGAATCCTTGATCTCCCGGATTATATATGTTAAGTCCAAAGACACTGGATCTTGCTCTGTGTCGGACATCCGGTCGAAGCCTTGATATCCCAGATTGTATCTGTTAAGTCCAAAGACGCTGGAGCTTAGTCCGCATCGGACATCCGGTCGAAGCCCTGATCTCCCGGATATCCGGTCGAAGCCTTGTTCTCCCGGATTGTATCTATTAAGTCCAAAGACGTTGGAGCTTGCTCCGCGTCGGACATCCGGTCGAAGCCTTGATTTCCCGGATTGTATCGGTTAAGTCTAAAGACGCTGGAGCTTGCTCCGCGTCGGACATCCGGTCGAATCCTTGATCTCCCGGATTGTATCTGTTAAGTGCAAAGACGCTTGAGCTTTCTCCGCATCGGACAACCGGTCGAAGCCTTGATCTCCCGGATTGTATCTGTTAAGTCCAAAGATGTTGGAGCTTGCTCTGCGTCGGACATCCGGTCGAAGCCTTGATCTCCCGGATTGTATCTGTTAAGTCTAAAGACGCTGGAGCTTGCTCCGCGTCGGACATCCGGTCGAAGCCTTGATCTCCCGGATTGTATCGATTAAGTCTAAAGATGCTGGAGCTTGCTTTGCGTCGGACATCCGGTCTAAGCATTGATCTCCCGGATTGTATCTGTTAAGTCCAAAGATGTTGGAGCTTGCTCCGCGTCGCACATCCGGTCGAAGCCTTTATCCCCGGATTGTATCTGTTAAGTAGAAAGACGCTGGAGCTTGCTCCGCGTCGGACATCCGGTCGAAGCCTTGATCTCCCGAATTGTATCTGTTAAGTCCAAAGACACTGGAACTTGCTCCGCATCGGACATCTGGTCGAAGCCTTGATCTCTCGGATTGTATCTGTTAAGTCTAAAGACGCTGGAGCTTGCTCCGCGTCGGACATCCGGTCGAATCCTTGATCTCCCGGATTGTATCAGTTAAGTCCAAAGACTCTGGAGCTTGCTCCGCGTCGGAGATCCGGTCGAAGCCTTAATATCCCTGATTGTATCTGTTAAAGTCCAAAGACGCTGAAGCTTGCTCCGTGTCGGACATCCGGACGAATCCTTGATCTCCCGGATTATATATGTTAAGTCCAAAGACGCTGGATCTTGCTCTGTGTCGGACATCCGGTCGAAGCCTTGATCTCCCAGATTGTATCAGTTAAGTCCAAAGACGCTGGAGCTTACTCCACGTCGGACATCCGGTCGAAGCCTTGATCTCCCGGATTGTATCTCTTAAGTCCGAAGACGCTGGAGTTTGTTCCGCGTTGGACATCCGGTCGAAGCCTTGATCTCCCGGATTGTATCTGGTAAGTAGAAAGACGCTGGAGCTTGCTCCGCGTCGAACATCCGGTCGAAGCCTTAATCTCCCGGATTGTATCTGTAAAGTACAAAGAAGCTGGAGATTGCTCCGCGTCGGAGATCCGGTCGAAGCCTTAATCTCCCGGATTGTATCTGTTAAAGTCCAAAGACGCTAGAGCTTGCTCCGCGTCGGACATCTGGTCGAATTCTTGATCTCCCGGATTATATATGTTAAGTCCAAAGACACTGGATCTTGCTCTGTGTCGGACATCCGGTCGAAGCCTTGATATCCCAGATTGTATCTGTTAAGTCCAAAGACGCTGGAGCTTAGTCCGCATCGGACATCCGGTCGAAGCCCTGATCTCCCGGATATCCGGTCGAAGCCTTGTTCTCCCGGATTGTATCTGTTAAGTCCAAAGACGTTGGAGCTTGCTCCGCGTCGGACATCCGGTCGAAGCCTTGATTTCCCGGATTGTATCGGTTAAGTCTAAAGACGCTGGAGCTTGCTCCGCGTCGGACATCCGGTCGAATCCTTGATCTCCCGGATTGTATCTGTTAAGTGCAAAGACGCTTGAGCTTTCTCCGCGTCGGACAACCGGTCGAAGCCTTGATCTCCCGGATTGTATCTGTTAAGTCCAAAGATGTTGGAGCTTGCTCTGCGTCGGACATCCGGTCGAAGCCTTGATCTCCCGGATTGTATCTGTTAAGTCTAAAGACGCTGGAGCTTGCTCCGCGTCGGACATCCGGTCGAAGCCTTGATCTCCCGGATTGTATCGATTAAGTCTAAAGATGCTGGAGCTTGCTTTGCGTCGGACATCCGGTCTAAGCATTGATCTCCCGGATTGTATCTGTTAAGTCCAAAGATGTCGGAGCTTGCTCCGCTTCGCACATCCGGTCGAAGCCTTTATCCCCGGATTGTATCTGTTAAGTAGAAAGACGCTGGAGCTTGCTCCGCGTCGGACATCCGGTCGAAGCCTTGATCTCCCGAATTGTATCTGTTAAGTCCAAAGACACTGGAACTTGCTCCGCATCGGACATCTGGTCGAAGCCTTGATCTCTCGGATTATATCTGTTAAGTCTAAAGACGCTGGAGCTTGCTCCGCGTCGGACATCCGGTCGAATCCTTGATCTCCCGGATTGTATCAGTTAAGTCCAAAGACTCTGGAGCTTGCTCCGCGTCGGAGATCCGGTCGAAGCCTTAATATCCCTGATTGTATCTGTTAAAGTCCAAAGACGCTGGAGCTTGCTCCGTGTCGGACATCCGGACGAATCCTTGATCTCCCGGATTATATATGTTAAGTCCAAAGACGCTGGATCTTGCTCTGTGTCGGACATCCGGTCGAAGCCCTGATCTCCCAGATTGTATCAGTTAAGTCCAAAGACGCTGGAGCTTACTCCACGTCGGACATCCGGTCGAAGCCTTGATCTCCCGGATTGTATCTCTTAAGTCCGAAGACGCTGGAGTTTGTTCCGCGTCGGACATCCGGTCGAAGCCTTGATCTCCCGGATTGTATCTGTTAAGTAGAAAGACGCTGGAGCTTGCTCCGCGTCGAACATCCGGTCGAAGCCTTCATCTCCCGGATTGTATCTGTAAAGTACAAAGAAGCTGGAGATTGCTCCGCGTCGGAGATCCGGTCGAAGCCTTAATCTCCCGGATTGTATCTGTTAAAGTCCAAAGACGCTGGAGCTTGCTCCGCGTCGGACATCTGGTCGAATCCTTGATCTCCCGGATTATATATGTTAAGTCCAAAGACACTGGATCTTGCTCTGTGTCGGACATCCGGTCGAAGCCTTGATATCCCAGATTGTATCTGTTAAGTCCAAAGACGCTGGAGCTTAGTCCGCATCGGACATCCGGTCGAAGCCTTGATCTCCCGGATATATTGTTCTCCCGGATTGTATCTGTTAAGTCCAAAGACGTTGGAGCTTGCTCCGCGTCGGACATCCGGTCGAAGCCTTGATTTCCCGAATTGTATCGGTTAAGTCTAAAGACGCTGGAGCTTGCTCCGCGTCGGACATCCGGTCGAATCCTTGATCTCCCGGATTGTATCTGTTAAGTGCAAAGACGCTTGAGCTTTCTCCGCGTCGGACAACCGGTCGAAGCCTTGATCTCCCGGATTGTATCTGTTAAGTCCAAAGAAGTTGGAGCTTGCTCTGCATCGGACATCCGGTCGAAGCCTTGATCTCCCGGATTGTATCGATTAAGTCTAAAGGCTCTGGAGCTTGCTTTGCGTGGGACATCCGGTCTAAGCATTGATCTCCCGGATTGTATCTGTTAAGTCCAAAGATGTTGGAGCTTGCTCCGCGTCGGACATCCGGTCGAAGCCTTGATCTCCCGGATTGTATCAATTAAGTCCTAAGACTCTGGAGCTTGCTCCGCGTCGGAGATCCGGTCGAAGCCGTAATATCCCGGATTATATCTGTTAAAGTCCAAAGACGCTGGAGCTTGCTCCGTGTCGGACATCCGGTCGAATCCTTGATCTCCCGGATTATATATGTTAAGTCCAAAGACGCTGGATCTTGCTCTGTGTCGGACATCCGGTCGAAGCCTTGATCTCCCAGATTGTATCAGTTAAGTCCAAAGACGCTGGAGCTTACTCCGCGTCGGACATCCGGTCGAAGCCTTGATCTCCCGGATTGTATCTCTTAAGTCCGAAGACGCTGGAGTTTGTTCCGCGTCGGACATCCGGTCGAAGCCTTGATCTCCCGGATTGTATCTGTTAAGTAGAAAGACGCTGGAGCTTGCTCCGCGTCGAACATCCGGTCGAAGCCTTGATCTCCTGGATTGTATCTGTAAAGTACAAAGAAGCTGGAGATTGCTCCGTGTCGGAGATCCGGTCGAAGCCTTAATCTCCCGGATTGTATCTGTTAAAGTCCAAAGACGCTGGAGCTTGCTCCGCGTCGCACATCCGGTCGAATCCTTGATCTCCCGGATTATATATGTTAAGTCCAAAGACACTGGATCTTGCTCTGTGTCGGACATCCGGTCGAAGCCTTGATATCCCAGATTGTATCTGTTAAGTCCAAAGACGCTGGAGCTTAGTCCGCATCGGACATCCAGTCGAAGCCTTGATCTCCCGGATATCCGGTCGAAGCCTTGATTTCCCGGATTGTATCGGTTAAGTCTAAAGACGCTGGAGCTTGCTCCGCGTCGGACATCCGGTCGAATCCTTGATCTCCCGGATTGTATCTATTAAGTGCAAAGACGCTTGAGCTTGCTCCGCATCGGAAATCCGGTCGAAGCCTTGATCTCCCGGATTGTATCTGTTAAGTCCAAAGATGTTGGAGCTTGCTCTGCGTCGGACAACCGGTCGAAGCCTTGATCTCCCGGATTGTATCTGTTAAGTCTAAAGACGCTGGAGCTTGCTCCGCGTCGGACATCCGGTCGAAGCCTTGATCTCCCGGATTGTATCGATTAAGTCTAAAGACGCTAGAGCTTGCTTTGCGTCGGACATCCGGTCTAAGCAATGATCTCCCGGATTGTATCTGTTAAGTCCAAAGATGTTGGAGCTTTCTCCGCGTCGGACATCCGGTGGAAGCCTTGATCTCCCGGATTGTATCTGTTAAGTAGAAAGACGCTGGAGCTTGCTCCGCGTCGGACATCCGGTCGAAGCCTTGATCTCCCGGATTGTATTTGTAAAGTACAAAGAACTGGAGCTTACTCCGCGTCGGAGATCAAGTCGAAGCCTTAATCTCCCGGATTGTATCTGTTAAAGTCCAAAGACGCTGGAGCTTGCTCCGCGTCGGACATCCGGTCGAATCCTTGATCTCCCAGATTATATATGTTAAGTCCAAAGACGCTGGATCTTGCTCTGTGTCGGAAATCCGGTCGAAGCATTGATATCCCAGATTGTATCTGTTAAGTCCAAAGACGCTGGAGCTTAGTCCGCGTCGGACATCCGGTCGAAGCCTTGATCTCCCGGATTGTATCTCTTAAGTCCGAAGACGCTAGAGGTTGCTCCACGTCGGACATTCGGTCGAAGCCTTGATCTCCCGGATTGTATCTGTTAAGTAGAAAGACACTGGAGCTTGCTCCGCGTCGGATATCCGGTCGAAGCCTTGATCTCCCGGATTGTATCTGTAAAGTACAAAGAACTGGAGCTTACTCCGCATCGGACATCTGGTCGAAGCCTTGATCTCTCGGATTGTATCTGTTAAGTCTAAAGACGTTGGAGCTTGCTCCGCGTCGGACATCCGGTCGAATCCTTGATCTCCCGGATTGTATGAGTTAAGTCCAAATACTCTGGAGCTTGCTCCGCGTCGGAGATCCGGTCGAAGCCTTAATATCCCGGATTGTATCTGTTAAGGTCCAAAGAAGCTGGAGCTTGCTCCGTGTCGGACATCCGGTCGAATCCTTGATCTCCCGGATTATATATGTTAAGTCCAAAGACGCTGGATCTTGCTCTATGTCGGACATCCGGTCGAAGCCTTGATCTCCCAGATTGTATCAGTTAAGTGCAAAGACGCTGGAGCTTGCTTTGCGTCGGACATCCGGTCTAAGCATTGATCTCCCGGATTGTATCTGTTAAGTCCAAAGATGTTGGAGCTTTCTCCGCGTCGGACATCCGGTGGAAGCCTTGATCTCCCGGATTGTATCTGTTAAGTAGAAAGACGCTGGATCTTGCTCTGTGTCGGAAATCCGGTCGAAGCCTTGATATCCCAGATTGTATCTGTTAAGTCCAAAGACGCTGGAGCTTAGTCCGCGTCGGACATCCGGTCGAAGCCTTGATCTCCCGGATTGTATCTCTTAAGTTCGAAGATGCTAGAGGTTGCTCCGCGTCGGACATTCGGTCGAAGCCTTGATCTCCCGGATTGTATCTGTTAAGTAGAAAGACGCTGGAGCTTGCTCCGCGTCGGATATCCGGTCGAAGCCTTGATCTCCCGGATTGTATCTGTAAAGTACAAAGAACTGGAGCTTACTCCGCATCGGACATCTGGTCGAAGCCTTGATCTCTCGGATTGTATCTGTTAAGTCTAAAGACGCTGGAGCTTGCTCCGCGTCGGACATCCGGTCGAATCCTTGATCTCCCGGATTGTATCAGTTAAGTCCAAATACTCTGGAGCTTGCTCCGCGTCGGAGATCCGGTCGAAGCCTTAATATTCCGGATTGTATCTGTTAAGGTCCAAAGACGCTGGAGCTTGCTCCGTGTCGGACATCCGGTCGAATCCTTGATCTCCCGGATTATATATGTTAAGTCCAAAGACGCTGGATCTTGCTCTGTGTCGGACATCCGATCGAAGCCTTGATCTCCCAGATTGTATCAGTTAAGTCCAAAGACGCTGGAGCTTGCTTTGCGTCGGACATCCGGTCTAAGCATTGATCTCCCGGATTGTATCTGTTAAGTCCAAAGATGTTGGAGCTTTCTCCGCGTCGGACATCCGGTGGAAGCCTTGATCTCCCGGATTGTATCTGTTAAGTAGAAAGACGCTGGAGCTTGCTCCGCGTCGGACATCCGGTCGAAGCCTTGATCTCCCGGATTGTATGTGTAAAGTACAAAGAACTGGAGCTTACTCCGCGTCGGAGATCCGGTCGAAGCCTTAATCTCCCGAATTGTATCTGTTAAAGTCCAAAGACGCTGGAGCTTGCTCCGCGTCGGACATCCGGTCGAATCCTTGATCTCCCAGATTATATATGTTAAGTCCAAAGACGCTGGATCTTGTTCTGTGTCGGAAATCCGGTCGAAGCCTTGATATCCCATATTGTATCTATTAAGTCCAAAGACGCTGGAGCTTAGTCCGCGTCGGACATCCGGTCGAAGCCTTGATCTCCCGGATATCCGGTCGAAGCCTTGTTCTCCCGGATTGTATCTGTTAAGTCCAAAGATGTTGGAGCTTGCTCCGCGTCTGACATCCGGTCGAAGCCTTGATTTCCCGGATTGTATCGGTTAAGTCTAAAGACGCTGGAGCTTGCTCCGCGTCGGACATCCGGTCGAATCCTTGATCTCCCGGATTGTATGTATTAAGTGCAAAGACGCTTGAGCTTGCTCCGCGTCGGAAATCCGGTCGAAGCCTTGATCTCCCGGATTGTATCTGTTAAGTCCAAAGATGTTGGAGCTTGCTCTGCGTCGGACATCCGGTCGAAGCCTTGATCTCCCGGATTGTATCGATTAAGTCTAAAGACGCTGGAGCTTGCTTCCCGTCGGACATCCGGTCTAAGCATTGATCTCCCGGATTGTATCTGTTAAGTCCAAAGATGTTGGAGCTTGCTCCGCGTCGGACATCCGGTCGAAGCCTTGATCTCCCGGATTGTATCTGTTAAGTAGAAAGACGCTGAAGCTTGCTCCGCGTCGGACATCCGGTCGAAGCCTTGATCTCCCGGATTGTATCTGTAAAGTACAAAGAACTGGAGCTTACTCCGCGTCGGAGATCCGTCCGAAGCCTTAATCTCCCGGATTGTATCTGTTAAAGTCCGAAGACGCTGGAGCTTGCTCCGCGTCGGACATCCGGTCGAATCCTTGATCTCCCACATTATATATGTTAAGTCCAAAGACGCTGGATCTTGCTCTGTGTCGGACATCCGGTCGAAGCCTTGAATTCCCAGATTGTATCTGTTAAGTCCAAAGACGCTGGAGCTTAGTCCGCGTCGGACATCCGGTCGAAGCCTTGATCTCCCGGATTGTATCTCTTAAGTCCGAAGACGCTAGAGGTTGCTCCGCGTCGGATATCTGGTCGAAGCCTTGTTCTCCCGGATTGTATTTTTTAAGTCCAAAGACGTTGGAGCTTGCTCCGCGTCGGAAATCAGGTCGAAGCCTTGATTTCCCGGATTGTATCGGTTAAGTCTAAAGACGCTGGAGCTTGCTCCGCGTCGGACATCCGGTCGAATCCTTGATCTCCCGGATTGTATCTTTTAAGTGCAAAGATGTTGGAGCTTGCTCCGCGTCGGACATCCGGTCGAAGCCTTGATCTCCCGGATTGTATCTGTTAAGTAGAAGGACGCTCGAGCTTGCTCCGCGTCGGACATCCGGTCGAAGCCTTGATCTTCCGGATTATATCTGTTAAGTCCAAAGATGTTAGAGCTTGCTCCGCGTCGGACATCCGGTCGAATCCTTGATCTCCCGGATTGTATGTATTAAGTGCAAAGACGCTTGAGCTTGCTCCGCGTCGGAAATCCGGTCGAAGCCTTGATCTCCCGGATTGTATCTGTTAAGTCCAAAGATGTTGGAGCTTGCTCTGCGTCGGACATCCGGTCGAAGCCTTGATCTCCCGGATTGTATCGATTAAGTCTAAAGACGCTGGAGCTTGCTTTGCGTCGGACATCCGGTCTAAGCATTGATCTCCCGGATTGTATCTGTTAAGTCCAAAGATGTTGGAGCTTGCTCCGCGTCGGACATCCGGTCGAAGCCTTGATCTCCCGGATTGTATCTGTTAAGTAGAAAGACGCTGAAGCTTGCTCCGCGTCGGACATCCGGTCGAAGCCTTGATCTCCCGGATTGTATCTGTAAAGTACAAAGAACTGGAGCTTACTCCGCGTCGGAGATCCGTCCGAAGCCTTAATCTCCCGGATTGTATCTGTTAAAGTCCGAAGACGCTGGAGCTTGCTCCGCGTCGGACATCCGGTCGAATCCTTGATCTCCCACATTATATATGTTAAGTCCAAAGACGCTGGATCTTGCTCTGTGTCGGACATCCGGTCGAAGCCTTGAATTCCCAGATTGTATCTGTTAAGTCCAAAGACGCTGGAGCTTAGTCCGCGTCGGACATCCGGTCGAAGCCTTGATCTCCCGGATTGTATCTCTTAAGTCCGAAGACGCTAGAGGTTGCTCCGCGTCGGATATCTGGTCGAAGCCTTGTTCTCCCGGATTGTATTTTTTAAGTCCAAAGACGTTGGAGCTTGCTCCGCGTCGGAAATCAGGTCGAAGCCTTGATTTCCCGGATTGTATCGGTTAAGTCTAAAGACGCTGGAGCTTAGTCCGCGTCGGACATCCGGTCGAAGCCTTGATCTCCCGGATTGTATCTCTTAAGTCCGAAGACGCTAGAGGTTGCTCCGCGTCGGATATCTGGTCGAAGCCTTGTTCTCCCGGATTGTATTTTTTAAGTCCAAAGACGTTGGAGCTTGCTCCGCGTCGGAAATCAGGTCGAAGCCTTGATTTCCCGGATTGTATCGGTTAAGTCTAAAGACGCTGGAGCTTGCTCCACGTCGGACATCCGGTCGAATCCTTGATCTCCCGGATTGTATCTTTTAAGTGCAAAGACGCTTGAGCTTGCTCCGCGTCGGAAATCCGGTCGAAGCCTTGATCTCCCGGATTGTATCTGTTAAGTCCAAAGATGTTGGAGCTTGCTCTGCGTCGAACATCCGATCGAAGCCTTGATCTCCCGGATTGTATCGATTAAGTCTAAAGACGATGGAGCTTGCTTTGCGTCGGACATCCGGTCGAAGCCTTGATCTCCCGGATTGTATCTGTTAAGTCCAAAGATGTTGGAGCTTGCTCCGCGTCGGACATCCGGTCGAAGCCTTGATCTCCCGGATTGTATCTGTTAAGTAGAAGGACGCTCGAGCTTGCTCCGCGTCGGACATCCGGTCGAAGCCTTGATCTCCCGGATTATATCTGTTAAGTCCAAAGATGTTAGAGCTTGCTCCGCGTCGGAAATCCGGTTGAAGCCTTGATCTCCCGGATTGTATCTGTTAAGTAGAAAGACGCTGGAGCTTTCTCCGCGTCGGACATCCGGTCGAAGCCTTGATCTCCCGGATTGTATCTGTAAAGTACAAAGAAGCTGGAGCTTGCTCCGCGTCGGACATCCAGTCGAAGCCTTGATCTCCCGGATTGTATCTGCTAAGTGTAAAGACGCTGGAGCTTGCTTCGCGTCGGACATCTGGTCGAAGCCTTGATCTCCAGGATTGTATCTGTTAAGTGCAAAGACGCTTGAGCTTGCTCCGCGTCGGACATACGGTCGAAGTCTTGATCTCCTGGATTGTATCTGTTAAGGCCAAAGATGTTGGACCTTGCTCTGCGTCGGATATCCGGTCGAAACCTTGATCTCCCGGATTGTATCTATAAAGTACAAAGAACTGGAGCTTACTCCGCATCGGACATCTGGTCGAAGCCTTGATCTCTCGGATTGTATCTGTTAAGTCTAAAGACGCTGGAGCTTGCTCCGCGTCGGACATCCGGTCGAATCCTTGATCTCCCGGATTGTATCAGTTAAGTCCAAATACTCTGGAGCTTGCTCCGCGTCGGAGATCCGGTCGAAGCCTTAATATCCCGGATTGTATCTGTTAAGGTCCAAAGACGCTGGAGCTTGCTCCGTGTCGGACATCCGGTCGAATCCTTGATCTCCCGGATTATATATGTTAAGTCCAAAGACGCTGGATCTTGCTCTGTGTCGGACATCCGGTCGAAGCCTTGATCTCCCAGATTGTATCAGTTAAGTCCAAAGACGCTGGAGCTTACTCCGCGTCAGACATCTGGTCGAAGCCTTGATCTCCCGGATTGTATCTCTTAAGTCCGAAGACGCTGGAGCTTGCTCCGCGTCGGACATCCGGTCGAAGCCTTGATCTCCCGGATTGTATCTGTTAAGTAGAAAGACGCTGGAGCTTGCTCCACGTCGAACATCCGGTCGAAGCCTTGATCTCCCGGATTGTATCTGTAAAGTACAAAGAAGCTGGAGATTGCTCCGCGTCGGAGATCCGGTCGAAGCCTTAATCTCCCGGATTGAATCTGTTAAAGTCCAAAGACGCTGGAGCTTGCTCCGCGTCGCACATCCGGTCGAATCCTTGATCTCCCGGATTATATATGTTAAGTCCAAAGACACTGGATCTTGCTCTGTGTCGGACATCCGGTCGAAGCCTTGATATCCCAGATTGTATCTGTTAAGTCCAAAGACGCTGGAGCTTAGTCCGCATCGGACATCCGGTCGACGCCTTGATCTCCCGGATATCCGGTCGAAGCCTTGTTCTCCCGGATTATATCTGTTAAGTCCAAAGACGTTGGAGCTTGCTCCACGTCGGACATCCGGTCGAAGCCTTGATTTCCCGGATTGTATCGTTTAAGTCTAAAGACGCTAGAGCTTGCTCCGCGTCGGACATCCGGTCGAATCCTTGATCTCCCGGATTGTATGTATTAAGTGCAAAGACGCTTGAGCTTGCTCCGCGTCGGAAATCCGGTCGAAGCCTTGATCTCTCGGATTGTATCTGTTAAGTCCAAAGATGTTGGAGCTTGCTCTGCGTCGGAAATCCGGTCGAAGCCTTGATCTCCCGGATTGTATCGATTAAGTCTAAAGACGCTGGAGCTTGCTTTGCGTCGGACATCCGGTCTAAGCATTGATCTCCCGGATTGTATCTGTTAAGTCCAAAGATGTTGGAGCTTGCTCCGCGTCGGACATCCGGTCGAAGCCTTGATCTCCCGGATTGTATCTGTTAAGTAGAAAGACGCTGAAGCTTGCTCCGCGTCGGACATCCGGTCGAAGCCTTGATCTCCCGGATTGTATCTGTAAAGTACAAAGAACTGGAGCTTACTCCGCGTCGGAGATCCGTCCGAAGCCTTAATCTCCCGGATTGTATCTGTTAAAGTCCGAAGACGCTGGAGCTTGCTCCGCGTCGGACATCCGGTCGAATCCTTGATCTCCCACATTATATATGTTAAGTCCAAAGACGCTGGATCTTGCTCTGTGTCGGACATCTGGTCGAAGCCTTGAATTCCCAGATTGTATCTGTTAAGTCCAAAGACGCTGGAGCTTAGTCCGCGTCGGACATCCGGTCGAAGCCTTGATCTCCCGGATTGTATCTCTTAAGTCCGAAGACGCTAGAGGTTGCTCCGCGTCGGATATCTGGTCGAAGCCTTGTTCTCCCGGATTGTATTTTTTAAGTCCAAAGACGTTGGAGCTTGCTCCGCGTCGGAAATCAGGTCGAAGCCTTGATTTCCCGGATTGTATCGGTTAAGTCTAAAGACGCTGGAGCTTGCTCCACGTCGGACATCCGGTCGAATCCTTGATCTCCCGGATTGTATCTTTTAAGTGCAAAGACGCTTGAGCTTGCTCCGCGTCGGAAATCCGGTCGAAGCCTTGATCTCCCGGATTGTATCTGTTAAGTCCAAAGATGTTGGAGCTTGCTCTGCGTCGAACATCCGATCGAAGCCTTGATCTCCCGGATTGTATCGATTAAGTCTAAAGACGATGGAGCTTGCTTTGCGTCGGACATCCGGTCGAAGCCTTGATCTCCCGGATTGTATCTGTTAAGTCCAAAGATGTTGGAGCTTGCTCCGCGTCGGACATCCGGTCGAAGCCTTGATCTCCCGGATTGTATCTGTTAAGTAGAAGGACGCTCGAGCTTGCTCCGCGTCGGACATCCGGTCGAAGCCTTGATCTCCCGGATTATATCTGTTAAGTCCAAAGATGTTAGAGCTTGCTCCGCGTCGGAAATCCGGTTGAAGCCTTGATCTCCCGGATTGTATCTGTTAAGTAGAAAGACGCTGGAGCTTTCTCCGCGTCGGACATCCGGTCGAAGCCTTGATCTCCCGGATTGTATCTGTAAAGTACAAAGAAGCTGGAGCTTGCTCCGCGTCGGACATCCAGTCGAAGCCTTGATCTCCCGGATTGTATCTGCTAAGTGTAAAGACGCTGGAGCTTGCTTCGCGTCGGACATCTGGTCGAAGCCTTGATCTCCAGGATTGTATCTGTTAAGTGCAAAGACGCTTGAGCTTGCTCCGCGTCGGACATCTGGTCGAAGTCTTGATCTCCTGGATTGTATCTGTTAAGGCCAAAGATGTTGGACCTTGCTCTGCGTCGGATATCCGGTCGAAACCTTGATCTCCCGGATTGTATCTATAAAGTACAAAGAACTGGAGCTTACTCCGCATCGGACATCTGGTCGAAGCCTTGATCTCTCGGATTGTATCTGTTAAGTCTAAAGACGCTGGAGCTTGCTCCGCGTCGGACATCCGGTCGAATCCTTGATCTCCCGGATTGTATCAGTTAAGTCCAAATACTCTGGAGCTTGCTCCGCGTCGGAGATCCGGTCGAAGCCTTAATATCCCGGATTGTATCTGTTAAGGTCCAAAGACGCTGGAGCTTGCTCCGTGTCGGACATCCGGTCGAATCCTTGATCTCCCGGATTATATATGTTAAGTCCAAAGACGCTGGATCTTGCTCTGTGTCGGACATCCGGTCGAAGCCTTGATCTCCCAGATTGTATCAGTTAAGTCCAAAGACGCTGGAGCTTACTCCGCGTCAGACATCTGGTCGAAGCCTTGATCTCCCGGATTGTATCTCTTAAGTCCGAAGACGCTGGAGCTTGCTCCGCGTCGGACATCCGGTCGAAGCCTTGATCTCCCGGATTGTATCTGTTAAGTAGAAAGACGCTGGAGCTTGCTCCACGTCGAACATCCGGTCGAAGCCTTGATCTCCCGGATTGTATCTGTAAAGTACAAAGAAGCTGGAGATTGCTCCGCGTCGGAGATCCGGTCGAAGCCTTAATCTCCCGGATTGAATCTGTTAAAGTCCAAAGACGCTGGAGCTTGCTCCGCGTCGCACATCCGGTCGAATCCTTGATCTCCCGGATTATATATGTTAAGTCCAAAGACACTGGATCTTGCTCTGTGTCGGACATCCGGTCGAAGCCTTGATATCCCAGATTGTATCTGTTAAGTCCAAAGACGCTGGAGCTTAGTCCGCATCGGACATCCGGTCGACGCCTTGATCTCCCGGATATCCGGTCGAAGCCTTGTTCTCCCGGATTATATCTGTTAAGTCCAAAGACGTTGGAGCTTGCTCCACGTCGGACATCCGGTCGAAGCCTTGATTTCCCGGATTGTATCGTTTAAGTCTAAAGACGCTAGAGCTTGCTCCGCGTCGGACATCCGGTCGAATCCTTGATCTCCCGGATTGTATGTATTAAGTGCAAAGACGCTTGAGCTTGCTCCGCGTCGGAAATCCGGTCGAAGCCTTGATCTCTCGGATTGTATCTGTTAAGTCCAAAGATGTTGGAGCTTGCTCTGCGTCGGAAATCCGGTCGAAGCCTTGATCTCCCGGATTGTATCGATTAAGTCTAAAGACGCTGGAGCTTGCTTTGCGTCGGACATCCGGTCTAAGCATTGATCTCCCGGATTGTATCTGTTAAGTCCAACGATGTTGGAGCTTGCTCCGCGTCGGACATCCGGTCGAAGCCTTGATCTCCCGGATTGTATCTGTTAAGTAGAAAGACGCTGAAGCTTGCTCCGCGTCGGACATCCGGTCGAAGCCTTGATCTCCCGGATTGTATCTGTAAAGTACAAAGAACTGGAGCTTACTCCGCGTCGGAGATCCGTCTGAAGCCTTAATCTCCCGGATTGTATCTGTTAAAGTCCAAAGACGCTGGAGCTTCCTCCGCGTCGGACATCCGGTCGAATCCTTGATCTCCCACATTATATATGTTAAGTCTAAAGACGCTGGATCTTGCTCTGTGTCGGACATCCGGTCGAAGCCTTGATATCCCAGATTGTATCTGTTAAGTCCAAAGACGCTGGAGCTTAGTCCGCGTCGGACATCCGGTCGAAGCCTTGATCTCCCGGATTGTATCTCTTAAGTCCGAAGACGCTAGAGGTTGCTCCGCGTCGGATATCCGGTCGAAGCCTTGTTCTCCCGGATTGTATTTTTTAAGTCCAAAGACGTTGGAGCTTGCTCCGCGTCGGAAATCAGGTCGAAGCCTTCATTTCCCGGATTGTATCGGTTAAGTCTAAAGACGCTGGAGCTTGCTCCGCGTCGGACATCCGGTCGAATCCTTGATCTCCCGGATTGTATCTTTTAAGTGCAAAGACGCTTGAGCTTGCTCCGCGTCGGAAATCCAGTCGAAGCCTTGATCTCCCGGATTGTATCTGTTAAGTCCAAAGATGTTGGAGCTTCCTCTGCGTCGAACATCCGATCGAAGCCTTGATCTCCCGGATTGTATCGATTAAGTCTAAAGACGCTGGAGCTTGCTTTGCGTCGGACATCCGGTCAAAGCCTTGATCTCCCGGATTGTATCTGTTAAGTCCAAAGATGTTGGAGCTTGCTCCGCGTCGGACATCCGGTCGAAGCCTTGATCTCCCGGATTGTATCTGTTAAGTAGAAGGACGCTCGAGCTTGCTCCGCGTCGGACATCCGGTCGAAGCCTTGATCTCCCGGATTGTATCTGTTAAGTCCAAAGATGTTAGAGCTTGCTCCGCGTCGGAAATCCGGTCGAAGCCTTGATCTCCCGGATTGTATCTGTTAAGTAGAAAGACGCTGGAGCTTGCTCCGCGTCGGACATCCGGTCGAAGCCTTGATCTCCCGGATTGTATCTGTAAAGTACAAAGAAGCTGGAGCTTGCTCCGCGTCGGACATCCAGTCGAAGTCTTAATCTCCCGGATTGTATCTGCTAAGTGTAAAGACGCTGGAGCTTGCTTCGCGTCGGACATCCGGTCGAAGCCTTGATCTCCAGGATTGTATCTGTTAAGTGCAAAGACGCTTGAGCTTGCTCCGCGTCGGACATCCGGTCGAAGTCTTGATCTCCTGGATTGTATCTGTTAAGGCCAAAGATGTTGGAGCTTGCTCTGCGTCGGATATCCGGTCGAAACCTTGATCTCTCGGATTGTATCTGTAAAGTACAAAGAACTGGAGCTTACTCCGCATCGGACATCTGGTCGAAGCCTTGATCTCTCGGATTGTATCTGTTAAGTCTAAAGACGCTGGAGTTTGCTCCGCGTCGGACATCCGGTCGAATCCTTGATCTCCCGGATTGTATCAGTTAAGTCCAAATACTCTGGAGCTTGCTCCGCGTCGGAGATCCGGTCGAAGCCTTAATATCCCGGATTGTATCTGTTAAGGTCCAAAGACGCTGGAGCTTGCTCCGTGTCGGACATCCGGTCGAATCCTTGATCTCCCGGAATATATATGTTAAGTCCAAAGACGCTGGATCTTGCTCTGTGTCGGACATCCGGTCGAAGCCTTGATCTCCCAGATTGTATCAGTTAAGTCCAAAGACGCTGGAGCTTACTCCGCGTCGGACATCCGGTCGAAGCCTTGATCTCCCGGATTGTATCTCTTAAGTCCGAAGACGCTGGAGCTTGCTCCGCGTCGGACATCCGGTCGAAGCCTTGATCTCCCGGATTGTATCTGTTAAGTAGAAAGACGCTGGAGCTTGCTCCGCGTCGAACATCCGATCGAAGCCTTGATCTCCCGGATTGTATCTGTAAAGTACAAAGAAGCTGGAGATTGCTCTGCGTCGGAGATCCGGTCGAAGCCTTAATCTCCCGGATTGAATCTGTTAAAGTCCAAAGACGCTGGAGCTTGCTCCGCGTCGCACATCCGGTCGAATCCTTGATCTCCCGGATTATATATGTTAAGTCCAAAGACACTGGATCTTGCTCTGTGTCGGACATCCGGTCGAAGCCTTGATATCCCAGATTGTATCTGTTAAGTCCAAAGACGCTGGAGCTTAGTCCGCATCGGACATCCGGTCGAGGCCTTGATCTCCCGGATATCCGGTCGAAGCCTTGATCTCCCGGAATTGTATCTGTAAAGTACAAAGAAGCTGGAGCTTGCTCCGCGTCGGACATCCAGTCGAAGCCTTGATCTCCCGGATTGTATCTGCTAAGTGTAAAGACGCTGGAGCTTGGTTCGCGTCGGACATCCGGTCGAAGCCTTGATCTCCAGGATTGTATCTGTTAAGTGCAAAGACGCTTGAGCTTGCTCCGCGTCGGACATCCGGTCGAAGTCTTGATCTGCTTGATTGTATCTGTTAAGGCCAAAGATGTTGGAGCTTGCTCTGCGTCGGATATCCAGTCGAAACCTTGATCTCCCGGATTGTATCTGTTAAAGTCCAAAGACGCTGGAGCTTGCTCTGTGTCGGACATCCGGTCGAAGTCTTGATCTCCCAGATTGTATCTGTTAAGTCCAAAGACGCTGGAGCTTACTCCGCGTCGGACATCGAGTCGAAGCCTTGATCTCCCGGATTGTATCTGTTTAGTCCAAAAGAACTTGGAGCTTACTCCGCGTCGGATATCCGGTCGAAGCCTTGATCTCCCGGATTGTATCTGTTAAGTCCAAAGACGCTGGATCTTGCTCCGCGTCGGACATCCAGTCGAAGCCTTGATCTCCCGGATTGTATCGACTAAGTCTAAAGACGCTGGATCTTGGTCCGCGTCGGACATCAGGTCGAAGCCTTGATCTCCCGAATTGTATCTGTTAAGTCCAAAGACACTGGAACTTGCTCCGCATCGGACATCTGGTCGAAGCCTTGATCTCTCGGATTGTATCTATTAAGTCTAAAGACGCTAGAGCTTGCTCCGCGTCGGACATCCGGTCGAATCCTTGATCTCCCGGATTATATCAGTTAAGTCCAAAGACTCTGGAGCTTGCTCCGCATCGGAGATCCGGTCGAAGCCTTAATATCCCGGATTGTATCTGTTAAAGTCCAAAGACGCTGGAGCTTGCTCCGCGTCGGACATCCGGTCGAAGCCTTGATCTCCCGGATTGTATCTATTAAGTCTAAAGACACTGGAGCTTGCTCCGCGTCGGACATCCGATCGAAGCCTTGATCTCCCGGATTGTATCTGTTAAGTCCAAAGATGCTGGAACTTGCTCCGCATCGAACATCCGGTCGAAGGCTTGATCTCTCGGATTGTATCTGTTAAGTCTAAAGACGCTGGAGCTTGCTCCGCGTCGGACATCCGGTCGAAGCCTTGATCTCCCGGATTGTATCTGTTAAGTCCAAAGACTCTGGAGCTTGCTCCGCGTCGGACATCCGGTCGAAGCCTTGATCTCCCGGATTGTATCTGTTAAGTCCAAAGACACTGGAGCTTGCTCCGCGTCGGACATCCGGTTGAAGCCTTCATCTCCCGGATGGTATCTGTTAAGTCTAAAGACGCTAGGGCTTGCTCCGCGTCGGACATCCGGTCGAAGCCTTGATCTCCCGGATTGTATATGTTAAGTCCAAAGACGCTGGAGCCTGTCTGCGTCGGACATCCGGTCGAAGCCTTGATCTTCTGGATTGTATCTGTTAAGTCCAAAGACGCTGGAGCTTGCTTCGCGTCGGACATCCGATCGAAGCCTTAATCTCCCGGATTGTGTTTTTTAAAGTCCAAAGACATTGGAGCTTGCTCCGCGTCGGACATCCGGTCGAAGCCTTGATCTCCCGGATTGTATCTGTAAAGTTCAAAGACGCTTGAGCTTGCTCTGCGTTGGACATCCGGTCGAAGCATTGATCTCCCGGATTGTATCTGTTAAGTCCATAGACGCTTGAGCTTGCTCCGCGTCGGACGTCCGGTCGAAGCCTTGATCTCCCGAATCGTATCTGTTAAGTCCAAAGACGTCGGAGCTTGCTCCGCGTCGGACATCCGGTCGAAGCCTAGATCTACCAGATCTTATCTTTCGAGTCTGATGATGTTGGAGCTTACCCCGCGTCGGAGCTTACTCGACGCGGGATACGGGGATAGACCACTACCTCCCTAGAAATCAGAATACATA
Organism: Persicaria tinctoria; assembly: GCA_037127255.1. NCBI lineage: Eukaryota > Viridiplantae > Streptophyta > Magnoliopsida > Caryophyllales > Polygonaceae > Persicaria > Persicaria tinctoria. Next base: position 32,362,627 of record JBANSL010000004.1, on the reverse strand, counting down.
TGACAAGTCGTTTGTCACATTCGAAGTAGGATTGTTCAAAACAAAAGTTGACAAGAGCAGCTATGAAACGAAGAAATAAAACAGAAAGTCTAAAAAACTCGTGCTAAAAAAACCGGCCTAGCGCCATATAAGGGAACTAAAAAATGCTCCTTGGGGGGCCCGGACGGGAACACCCCTCCCTGGATCTGTCGGGAACCAGGCGAGTCCTATCTTGGCAAAGCCGCGCCCCCTTAGGCAAAGGTCCCTCGGGGTGAGGCTCCCTCCACTCTGCGTCAACTTCGTCGCCATCCGCGGATAAAATATGGACCTCAAACTGAGTATTCCCCTTGTGCAAAAAGGTAATAGCTGAACCTATATCAACGCCGTGCGTGCTGGCGAAATGATTCCACCCATGACCCAGGTAGGGGACACGGTAGTCACCTCGATACACGGCCAAAGGAAAGTCCCGGATAATTCTAGACGACAACAAGAGACGCCCGGGAAGGTCTGGGCCATACTCAACCTCGAAACGAGAAGGCAACAACTGCCCAAGAATGAGTAAAGTGAATAAATGGAAAGCATATCTAAGGAAAATGAATAAAAACTAAGAGCCACGGAAAGGACATACCAGGCGGTGCATTTGCTCCGGAAAATCCACCGACCGAAAAAGGCTCAATTCGTCCGACCAGAAGATGACATTCTCAAAGGGACTAAACTTGCGAAAACAAAGAAGCTCGAAGACCCCGGTTTTAAAAGGACCCTCTAGAGATCACGTGTTGCACAGAGACCTCCTCGAAAACGTACCAAGGGGGCCTTAGGAAAACACGAAGACAGTCAGATAAAGCATCACTACCCCAGGCCAGGCATGGCGGACATCTGTCCAACAAGGACTCACCCCGGGCAGAGCAATGTCTACCCCCATGAAAAGGGAGGAATTCGGAAAAGGAAGGAAAGGGAGGAAGTGACTTGGCTACAGAGGCCGGGTTACAGGTGATCACAAACCCACTTATGGGGTCACCCCAAGCTACTTTCTACAAAGTTATCTTAAAGGAGGAGCAGCTTCGGCAGCTCCGCCTACCCCTCACATACGAGATGTTGGAGCATGATGCACAAGGAAGCATCACCCTCAGCTCACGGTCGCACCAAGAACACGAAGTCAGAATCGATCGTTGTCACAACGGGATCTACTGGATAACGGAAGGATGGGGCAACTTCACCAAAACCAATCGCGTGCGTGTAGGGGCCATTCTCCGATTCACCAAATAATGAGAGGCAGCTAGATACGAGGTTTCCGTGGTCGATCCAGACCCAGGCTACGAAAGCCACACCCCATTCGCATAAGAAACCCGGGTAAGAAATCTAGGTCCCTTTCCCATGAATCCCCTGCATCTTATTCCATTAACTCTGAGCTCGTTTGTATCGGGAATCGAGTTAAATTTCAAATAAAGTGTACATCATTTCATAATCATACAAATAACTGTTTCATATAAAGGATACGAGGTGCATGCTGTGACAAAACTTCTCAAAACACGCAAACATCGATAAGCAGAAAAACGAAACGTGGATAGGGTAGATCGCCCACGTAGGGCAGGAGCTACTGACCCAGAAGCCACCAGGCTATGAACAACTCCAAAACGGAAAACACTATAAAAAAGAGAAAAAGGAAACGACATTACGCATCCACACAAGACATTATTCTCAACGGAGCCCTAACATGGGTTCCGGAGACACTCCACACACTTTCTACCGATTCATCACCAAAGAAGAGAAACTACAGACGCTGCAACTACCCCGGCTGTATGAGCAAATGGGAGAGGAAACACACGAGCTTGTTTATCTATGGTCCACCACGTGCCAGGATTTCGAGATCAACGTTGAAAGAGACGCGGACGGGGCATACTGGTACACTGAGGGGTGGCCGGACTTTACTTTCTCAAACCGGGTAATCCTAGGATGCTCGCTCCTTTTCGTTTACAAAGGAGATTCTCATTTTGAAGTGTACGTGTCTTATCCAGATTCAACCTCTGTCCGTAGAAAGAAGCGTGGTCCAACAAACGGGGGGCCTCCCAAGACCAAGGGCAACCGGAAGTCCACACTGGCACCCGCGAGCGCGAGGACCTCAAAGCGCAAAGTCTAAAGCTCTAAATCCCGATGTACCCTGTAATAATAAAATCTTTTTAAAATAAAAGATTTATTATTTCCAAGCCCCTACAGTAAGGCAGAAAAGCCGACTCACCTTTTTTATCCTCTTTCCCGAGAAACCTAGGGAAGGAACGATTCTAGGGAAAAGGGAGGGGGTCAGAATTGGTCAAGCAATGAATGCAAAACCTAACAAATGAAGAAACGCTATCCGCCACCATCAAGAGGAAAACACCTTTCCTATAAAAGCCAATCCCAAGGGGTCTTCATTAGAGATTTTGCATCAGGAGACAGCAAAATTTTCCTAAACAAGATGGCTGCAGGCAATGCACGCCCGAGAGATTTCCTCCGATGGGTCCAGAACGCCTTTTTCTGCAAAGGATGGTAATATCCCTTAACCTCCTCTATTGAGTCTCGATCTTTCCCATCATTTCTGAGAATTTTCAACAACCACAGCAACTACCGGCATTCTTCGAGATGGAGTTTGGAGTGACAGGTGTCGAGAGGATAATCCAAACCAATGGGCCAGGAAGGAGGGGCACCAACGTTCAAGTGGAGCGGGATGATGCTGGGGGTGCTCTAGCTCACACAAGGGTGGAGCGCATTTATGAGATCAAGGAATGTCCGAGTAGGGGGGTTGTGCTTTTCAGCTATTTGGGCAGCTCACGTTTCAAGGCTCGCTACGTCCCGTCAGGAGAAGATGACACCTCTGAAGACGAAGACAGTGAAAACGTTCAGTAGGGCGGAAATCAGCCCCCAAAGTTGAAAGTCTTGTTTTTTAAATTAAGCGTCCGAGTAGACGCAAAGATTAGGAATAAAGATATCTGTCCGCGGACGACCCAGCCCCTGAAGTTGAAAGTCTTGGTTTGAGACTCGATATCTGTCCGCGGACGACCCCGACACACGAAGCAAGAGAGAGATCCATATAGGACAGGTAGTAGGGTGTTAGTCTAGGAATAAAGGAGATTGCAATTCTTATCCCTGGTCTTTAACCTAATCAGTTGGGGTGCTTACTATTCCAAGAAGTCGTTTAATTAATCCACTGCACGATAAGTGATGCGAGCCGAATCCTAAGGCTCGGCGGCGCCAGCCACGAGATCTTTGCGGATGTCGAGGATCTCGGGGTTCGGGTAAGACCGTCTGTATCCCCACTGGTCACCGCGGCACAGGTTGAGACCCCCTCCTCCATTTAGGATAGATAACAGTAAAAGGGGGGGGGCTTCAGGTAATACCGTTGACTAGATCATGCTATGAGGGGACACGTGGCTTCCCTCCCCATGGGAATGTGGGGCGGGTAACACTTTTTCATTGAGGTTTTATCACCTACAATACCAGAAAACAAAAACACCTTCCTAGTCCACACACACTACAATTCCACCCTTTGGGCTTATGTTAGGATCGTATCCACGAGGAAGTTGGGTGACTACTCGCTCTTCATCATCAAGAAACACATTAATAACAAAAGGAACTAAATTGCATTAAATAAAATCAAAGAAAGCTTACAACCTAACAAAGCCAACTCCGCTCTCGCTTTACAAACTCCACTCGGCTCCAAGGCTCTCTCTCCTACTAGTTATCTCTCTCTCTCTCTCTCTCTCTCTCTCTCTCTCTCTTATAGTGCTCATTAGGGGTGGGCACAAATCCCGCAAATCTCGGGGCCGTCCCGCAAAATATATTGAAAACCGCAAAATATATTGAAATTTTATATTTTTTTATAATGTTTTTTATTTGAGGGATAGGGCCCGTCCCATCCCGTGAGGGCCAAGGCCCGCGCGGGATTGAAAAAAAATAGTGAATCCCGTCCCGGTCCCGTCCCGCAAAAATTACGCGGGACGGGACGCGGGACGACCCTCGTTCCGTCCCGTCCCGCGCCCACCCCTAGTGCTCATTCCCCGCTAATCTAGGAAAGAACAACTATATCTACATCTAAACTTTCTATCTAAAATATTAAGATAAAACATGAAAATAAAACAATTAAATCTATAAGAAAACTATAACTAGTGTGGATAGATCTCTCTTGGAATTGATAAATCTTCCATTGAGTTGATAGAATATCTCTTACTTCATGTGGAAGAAAGCCCCCTCATAATTCGGACTCTAAACCGACTCTGGGGATTGGTCGATATCGACCAATGTTGGTCGATATCGAGTTGACCACTCGATATAGACTCTAGCATGGAAAATCGACTTGGTCTTTGGTCGATATCGACCAACATAGGTCGATATAGACATGACTTTGCTTTTTCACTCGATCTCGGCCTCTGGAGGGTATATCGACTTGATTGTGGTCGATATCGAGTTGGGTTGGTCGATATCGACCTGTCTTCTTGTCTTCACTCCATATCGAGTCGTCCTGAAAATTTCGACTGGAATTAGGTCGATATCGACCAGTATTGGTCTATTTCCGTAGTTGACTTCGAGCTTTCCATCCTTTCTCTGAATTGCTGTAAATTGCCTCAATTTCTGCGAAATTAAACAGAAACTATTGTAGACTCCATAATTTGGCAAATAAGTGTAAACTACATAGATTCTGTAGTATTCTAGCCCAAATGTATGAAATGCATGCAGAAATTGATATAAAAGTAAGTGTAAAACATGGCGAATTAGGCTCACAACAGAAACCAAACCCGAGCCTTGATCGAGGCCGACTCTCCTAATTTCCCAAGACCCTTGGTTTGGTTTTGGGTTGAGTTGGTTTATGTTGGGGTTTGTTGTTGATTTTTGATTTTGATGAACAAATTTTAAATGTATTTTGTGTGATATTATTATAATATTTATAAAGTATGGTTTTAAAGAAATGAAAATGTCTTCATAGTTGTTGAATTAAATACGTTGGAATATTTTGGTTTTTTTTTTAAGTCTTTTGAAAGGTGTGAACCCTAGTTGTTATTTAAGGTGTTTGATGATATTTAGAACTTGTATTTCAGAAATGTTCTTGAAAAGATTTTGTGTTTTAAAATCGAGATGTTGGGATTCCTTTAACGGTACGACATTGACTAATTAACTAGACTTAACGATTGAGAATGGCTTTGAGATAACTGTATTTCACGAACTTTACTCTAATGGATTGGCCTGACTTATCGACACTTGTTTTAACAGACTGATCTAACCTACCGGACTTTTGGACCTATTCTAAACTTAACCTTTTGGATTGTCTAACCGACCTTGATATTTGGACCTTGCCTTATGATTTGATTGGACCTCTGGACTGTTATATGATTGGACTGAGACCTTGGACTACTACGAATGAGCATCCGTATTCTTTATACGTTTGGAACAGAACGACCGATATTTGTGAGTCTTTAGAGTATTTTCTAAGGTCATAGGATAACCTATCCACAACGGGTTTGTCCCGATAGAGCAAAATGAGTGCATGAGTATGACTTCATATATTTATGGTTCGGCGACGACCGAGCGTCCTACCTAGGTGTGGGTATGGACATTTGACCCCGGTGTGGGTATGGACAGTTGACCTGGGTGTGGGTATGGATATTAACCTCTGTGTGGGTATTGATTAAGAGATATATCTGATCCCGACGTGGGTATGAATTGAGAGATTGGGATATGCCACTTGACATTCTGTGTTGATCCATTTAATCGCTTTCTGCATTATATATAAACTATTAGCATGCTTGCATGATTTAAATTTATATCCGGCATTAGAGCATCTTTATTAGGTATAACGTATATTATGTGATCGCAGTAGGGACTCCGGTCCTGCATGCGAGCCTCAATCTGATTCCTTTCCCCCATTCTTTTTTGAAGGTATGCTTGTAGACTCTGATTGCTCTATGCTTCCATGACAAGGGTTCTTATGGGACGTACATTGGGTTGAATCTCAAAACGTCAAAAAATCCGCTCCAAAATGTCAAAAAACCCAAAGGTTGTCCACACGTTCAAGGCTGGAAAAAAAGAAGAATTACCTAGGGGGATTTCATCATATTGTTGTATTTATAATACTAGGATAAAAATAAAGAAAATAATAAAAATAATAATTTATAAAATTATTTTCGGATATAAATTCTTCCGCAGAAACTTCCAATGCCCAAGTATCGAGTCGGTAGTGACAAGTATGGAGCCAGTATGACAGTATTAATCTCATATTCTCCCGATGGAAAGTATCAACTCGATAGTCCTAGCCTTCTAGGTATCGACCCGGTACTTTATGGTATCGACTATGTACTTTTGTTTTTTCCTTGTTTCAACTCTGACTTGTAACGCACTTTTTCGAGTCCTAGTTTGTCCGATTGGCGCATATGAATATGCGTTGAAAAACTCTTTTTGAGGACTACGACTTTCATGAAGAAGTAAGAACTTGATTCGAAATACGCAAATGCGAAAAGAAGAAGTTTCTCCCGTTGCACCATCTTGTTGACTTTATTTTATTCATTTTCCACTTCCTTAGCTTTTCCAACATCATCTTGACCTCCTTCCAAGTTCTTCAATGCATCACATATCCTCCAATGTAGCTCCAAAATCCAATAAAATGCAAAACACACTTGTGTAGACATCCATATCACATATAATAAGAAAAACCCACAAAAGCGACTCGGTTCTAATTTAAATACAATGCAGATGTACTAGAAATAAAGCTATAAAACATGCTAAAAACGCAGACATCAAAGACTCCAAGTCTTATAAAAACACCATCAATTTATGATAAAAGTTCGTTTTTTCCTTATTAAAAAAGAAAGGGAAATTCCGCCTGGTGCCCCTGTGTTTAATGCAATTCCGGTTGGTGTCCCAAAGGTTTTTTTTTTCCGTTTGGTACCCCCGAGCTTTCGTAAAAGTCCGGACCGTGTCCAACAGTTGAATGTAAAAGTTTTCTTTGTTAATTTGCCGTTAAATATGGTTATTTTAAACCAAATTCAACCCATTAACCTTTTCTAATCAAATTCAACCCAATTTAACCTATTATACCAATGGAAATATTTATTTAATCAATATGATATCTAACAAGTGGATTAGTAAATCTTTCCAAAAATAAAACTTGGAAGTGCTAAAAAAATTTATATTTACCCTTTAGTATTTTCAAAAAATTTAAATTTACTACTTCCTCCGATAAAAAAAAAGTGTCGTTTTAGACTTTTGAAATTGATCCAAAATAAGTATCGTTTCATATTTTCTAGGACATTTAATAGATTGATTAATATATGACAAAATGAAAATTGTATTTATTGACTATTTTTTCTTTCAAACTCTCCACTTATTGGTTAAAAAAGTTGGTAAGCATTTAATAAATGATGAGATTTAGAAAATATATATAACACTAATGATAATTAATACTTTTCTTAAAAATTGTGTTAAGAACTAAAACGACACTTATTTTGGACCGGGGAGAGTATTTAGTAATTTTAAAAAAATTAAAATTAAATTTACTCTTAGTAAATCTTATTTTAATTTTTTTTTGAAATAAAATTTACTAATCCACTTGTGAAATATCATATTGATTAAATAAATATTTCAATTGGTATAATAGGTTAAATTGGGTTGAACTTGATATTTCAATTTAAATTTAATTTTTTTGAAAATACTAAATACTCTCTCCGATCCAAAATAAGTGTCGTTTTAGCTCTTGACACAATTTTTAAGTAAAGTATATTAATTATCATTGGTGTTATATATATTTTCTAAATCTCATCATTTATTAAATGCTTACCAACTTTTTTAACCAATAAGTGGAGAGTTTGAAAGAAAAAATAGTCAATAAATACAATTTTCAATTTGTCATATATTATTTAATCTGTTAAATTTCCTAGAAAATATGAAACGATACTTATTTTGGATCAATTTTAAAAGTCTAAAATGACACTTATTTTTTTATCGGAGGAAGTAGTAAATTTAAATTTTTTGAAAATACTAAAGAGTAAATTTAAATTTTTTTTAGCACTTCCAAGTTTTTTTTTTTGGAAAGATTTACTAATCCACTTGTTAGATATCATATTGATTAAATAAATATTTCCATTGGTATAATAGGTTAAATTGGGTTGAATTTGATTTAGAAAAGGTTAATGGGTTGAATTTGGTTTAAAAAGCCATATTTAACGGCAAATTAACAAAGAAAATGTGAGACCCCTCTACCTAGGTACGTATAAGATGAGATTATTTTATTCTTCTAAGTTGAAAGGGTAGGGTGGGAGTCTGCTCCTTGGAAGGTCTCAATTGAGACCAAGTAAGTAGCTAATTCATTTCTATTCAGGGTAAATTGGTTATATTTTAGGTGGGGTTAATTGGTGGGCTAACGGGGGTATTTTGGTAACAACAATCGAATTAGATAGAAATGAGTTCAGCCGCCCTTAGTAGTAGGAAGATAACCTCCGTTCCTTTCTAACTTTTCATTCATTAGAGAAACTGGCTCCCCTTTAGTCTCCGCCGGTTACCACCGAGTCAATTGGAGAGAAAGCATTCTTGGGCGCAACAATCAGATTCGTATAGGTTCTACAATCGCGTGGGTTCGAGAGGACGGGTAAGTTCTTTCAAATTTGTATGCGATAGGCTCAGATTTAGAGGGCTGTCATGGTATGTTAGGGTTAATGAAATCGAACTAGGCATGAGCATATAATTGGTGAAATTGCAGTAGCTTGTCAAAGAAATTCATGGAAATAGGCATAGCTTTTGAAATATGAATTTGGATGGAGGACAATTATGGGATTAACAATAGCAAATTGAGGGAAATTTAGGTGGGCAAATTGAAGAAGGAAGTGGAGTACGGTAGGCCAAGGAAGTAAATACAGTTAATAGTGTATTATGTTAGTAGTATATCATAGTTGGTGTGGGTAAGTATGTTCATGAATTTAATAGCTAGAGTATTGTCCAGGTGGTGATAAGTTTATATACTGTGTGATTTAGGAGTGGAGTATTGACGCTGTGTGGTGGGCATTGCGAGCCTTTGACAATGCTATCTCCCATCTACGAGGCAAGTCTTTTTGGACTTGTTTAGCTACTTACTAAGATTCATGTTTCCTTGCTTGTGAGTTATAATCGTGGTTATAGTTGTGGTTTGGTTATTTTGCAACTGGGTGTTTAAAAGTGTTATAAAGGTAAAGGGGATTATGATTCGAGCATCCCGTTTAAGGGGAACAAATATGTCGGCGTTCCCGCAGGCTTTTTTTTTAGGGGATATCTTATATATGAGCATCCCAAATAGGGGAACTAGTACAATTCAGGCGTTCCCAGGGTGGTAAGTCTTACTCGAGGGACTTACTTTCCTAAGATGGTACCATCTTGTGTGTGATTAAAGGCTTGTGCATTCTATTACCTGAACTAAATGCATTTCTTTTGTGAATTGAGATTCTATGTTTAGGGGTGTGGCTTGTGTGCTTATCAGTGGAAGTCTATTGGTAACTTATAATCAGTATTTTTTTTATATTGGAGCAACTAGTAGTTCATGTACATATTTGGCATATCACCCCTCCGTATTATATCCATGTAGAGTAGCTAACCCTTGGTTTGGGCTGGTCCTTGCTTCGGCATCACCAGCTGCAGGTAGGAGAGCGGAACAGACCGAGGAGCGTCCCGTTGACGTGGTTCAAGCTTGATAACTTGCTGATGTAGGACATGGGGTTATGATAACTTTGCACCGAATGAATTGTGTGATTTCCTTGCATTTCTGATGAATTCTTCTCTTTGATTTAATACTTGTGTGCGCTATTAGAATGGAGATGGTGAACCTCCTCGTTGGTTTTGCTGCTTGAGACCATATTATTTGGAGTGTGATTTAATTCTGGTGTCATTTCGTTTGATGCATCGTTCCTTGCCGGAATAGGTTCATTTGGAACTTATGGCACTGTGACATCCGAGAGGGGGTGTTACAGAAGTGGTATCAGAGCCAGGTTGAGATAAGTCATTGGTTATACTCCCTCATTGCATGAGTCTTGCTTGTTCAATCTTGCTTGTTTTTTTTTATATATAATTCTTTTGGGTGTTGGGGACTAGCATCAGCAGTTGCAAGCAACCACGTATCGGTACGGTCGGTTTTCTACCCTCCTTTATTTATGAGCATTATATATACGCTCATATATATATATATATATATATATATATATATATATATATATATATATATATATATATATATATATATATATATATATATATATATATATATATATATATATATATATATATCCCTTAGATTAATTCTAATAATTGGTGAAACATATCCCACGGCTGCAGCTATGGAGGCAGGTGGTAGGGTGCAAACTAGAGCTGCAGGTCGTGGTAGGCCTAGAGGGGCTGCGACTGCTGTTAGGGGAAGAGGTCGTGGAACGATCGGTCGAGGAACTGCTGGCGATGCACCTCCACAGCATGCTAGGGGTCGGGCTCATGGAACTAGGGGTCGTAGGGCAGTAAGAAGGTGAGGAAGCGGTAGGGGTGTCGCTAGAGCACCTTCGCCAAGGGGTGAGGAGAATATTGGGGACTCTAGTGCGAGTCAAGTGGCACCAGAGATCGGGATGCAGGGGGAAACCCAACAACCAAGGATTTCAAGTAGGCAAGCAGAGGCACCTCCAACTCTTGATGCTGCGGGGATACAGGCAATGATCGATTCAGCTGTAGCACAGGCTGTTGAGGTTGTTTTGGCACAGTCGGCTCAACGAGTTGTGAATGAGGATCAACCACCTCCAACGGAGCCGGAGAATGAAGGAGTTGTCTTTGATCGATGGCTTGGAGAGATGATGAAAGCTAAGCTACCCATGTTTAGTGGCACTAAAGACAAAGATGTGGAGGATTGGCTAGCTGAGATCGAGACTGCTTTTGAAGGAATCAATTGCCCTGCATATCGTAAGGTACCAATCGCCCAGAATTTTCTTTGAGATAAAGCTGCTAAGTGGTGGAGGGGTCGGAAGCCTTCCGGTCGGATTGCACGGTGGGAAGAATTTACTGAGTGGATAACACATGAGTATTGTCCTCGACCACTGCAGGATGCACGTATAAGAGCTTTCTTCAATCCAAAAATCCAAAATTTGCCGGTCTCTGAACTTGCCCAACAATTTCAGGAGGAGTTGCATCATGTAGCACATATGGTTGTGACCGAGGAGCAAAAGATATGCCATTTTGCTCAGAGGCTTCCAGCTGAAGTACAACGATATGTATCCGGGTTTAGGTGCACTACGTTGAGAGATTATATGGATACTGCAATGGCATATGAGTTGACATCATCCGGTCAAGAGTATGGCCCCAACAACAAAAGGCAGAAAACGATAGGGGCTCAAGGGAGTAGTTGGCAAGGGGGATATGGGAGAAATAGCAATACACCAACTCACACTGGAAGACCACCTATTACCCCCAAGATCCGATCAACAGGGAAGTTCACAGCGTACAGAAGGGGTGGCTGGAACGCGCCGCTGTTTCAATTGCAAGAGTCCGAATCACATTAAGAGGGAATGTAAGAGGCCGCCCTCTATATGCTATCAATGTGGGTTTAGTGGCCACGTGGCTGATTTTTGTCGCAATAACCAGCCTGCACAGTCTCAGGGATCATCTCCGAATCCAGGAGGTCGGGGTTATACTCCTAGGCAGACTCAAACACACTCCCACCAACAAGATGCTAGTGTTGCTCGCGGTAGAGGTCGTGGGCATGGAGTGGGATCCAGTTCCAGTATAGTGCAACCACGTGTATTCGAGATGAGAAAGGCGGATCAGCCTAATGCTCCTGCTATCACAGGTACGCTCCGGATTCGATCTCTGCCCGTTAGTATATTATTTGATACCGGAGCGACACATTCATTTATATCTGATGTATGTTCTAGTAGACTTGAGATTACTTGTGTTGAATGCGTTCCTTTTATTGTTGGTTTTCCTGATGGGAGGCAAGTAGAAGGTAATCGGGAGATTAAGGGCTACCCGATTTATCTGGAAGGATGTGATTGGGTTGCTGACCTTATCGTGATACCTTTGTATCATGATGATATTATCCTTGGCATGGATTGGATGGAGAGACACCATGTCATCCTAGGCACCCGATGTAAGACCGTTACTCTGAAGGGAACGGATGGGGTACGCCGTGTTTTCCAAGGCCATAGGCCCGATGAGTCAGGAAGAGTGATTAATGCTATGACAGCTGTAAAGATGCTAAAGCAAGGCTGCGTTGGGTATTGGTGTTATGCGCTTCGTGAGGAACCCAATGAAGCTGAGATTGGGAAGATTCCTGTGGTGAGTGAGTTTGTGGATGTATTTCCCGAAGAATTGGTTGGACTACCCCCGCGTCGAGAGGTTGATTTCACTATCGAACTTGAGCCAGGTACTATACCAATCTCTAAGGCCCCGTACAGGATGGCACCATTAGAAATGCAAGAATTAAAGAAGCAGCTGAAAGAATTAAGTGAGAAGGGGTACATTAGACCTAGTGCTTCACCTTGGGGGGCTCCAGTGCTATTTGTGAAGAAGAAGGATGGTGCCCTTCGCCTCTGTATTGATTACAGAGAGCTAAATAGAGTCACAATTAAAAACAAATATCCTCTCCCTCGAATCGATGATCTGCTAGATCAGCTCCATGGAGCTGTTGTGTTCTCTAAGGTTGATTTGAGGTCAGGTTATCATCAGCTCAGAATTAGGGATGAGGATATTCCCAAGACGGCCTTTAGAACTAGATATGGACATTATGAGTTTGTTGTAATGCCCTTCGGTTTGACTAACGCTCCTGCTGTATTCATGGAACTGATGAATCGAGTCTTCATCGAATGCTTGGATCGTTTCGTCGTTGTCTTTATTGATGACATTTTGATTTATTCTCGAAGTAAAGAGGAGCATGCTGCACACTTGAGAGTGGTGATGGGAATACTAAGGCAACATCAGTTGTATGCTAAATTGTCAAAGTGCAACTTTTGGATGCCTGAAGTGACCTTCCTTGGACACGTGGTGTCAGCAGCGGGTGTTAAGGTGGATCCTCAAAAGATCGAGGCTGTCTCGGCATGGGAATCTCCAAAAAGTGTGAAGGAGGTTAGGAGTTTCCTGGGGTTAGCGGGATATTATCGTAGGTTTGTGGAGGGTTTTTCCCGAATTGCTCAACCGTTGACAAATCTGCTTCGTCAATCAGAGAAATTTGTGTGGGATGATGCATGTCAGGAGAGTTTCCAAGAGCTTAAGATGAGGCTAACTACAGCTCCTGTGTTGACGACACCTTATGGTAACAAGGGGTTTGTGGTTTACAGCGATGCTTCAAAGCAAGGCTTAGGTTGTGTCCTAATGCAGCATGGTCAGGTCATCACATACGCGTCTCGGCAACTGAAACCTTATGAGACTAATTATCCGACACATGACTTAGAGCTAGCTGCAGTGGTGTTCGCCTTAAAAATATGGCGTCATTATCTTTATGGGGTCACTTGTCAGATCTACACCGATCATAAGAGTCTAAAATACATATTTACACAAAAAGAGCTAAACATGAGACAGAGAAGGTGGCTGGAATTGATTAAGGACTACGATTTAGAGATCTTATACCACCCAGGGAAAGTTAATGTTGTAGCGGATGCGCTTAGTCGGAAGACGATGCAAGAAAAGATGATAGCACGACTCACAAGTAGAAAGGAGTTGCAACAAGATTTGATTCGAAATGAGATTGAAGTAGTAGCTCCGTCAAATCGGGGACAGTTAGCCGCACTGGAGATTCATTCGACATTGTTGGATGAGATTCGACTAAAGCAAGAGGGGGACCCGGTTCTGAGACGCATCCGGGCAGAATTGCTAGAAGGGAAAGCACCTGGCTTCGTGATTCATGAGGATGGAATGTTAAGATTTCACAACCGTTTATGTGTGCCTGCAGATAGAGAACTGAGAGAGAGGATCCTTAGCGAGGCCCATTCCACTCCTTACTCAGTGCACCCGGGCACGAGTAAGATGTATAAGGATTTAAAGAAATGTTATTGGTGGGGTAATTTGAAGCGCGATGTTGCAGAGTATGTTGCTCGATGCCTTACTTGCCAACAAGTTAAAATAGAGCACAAGAGACCAGCGGGGCTGTTGCATTCTCTTCCTATCCCGGAGTGGAAGTGGGAGGATATAGCGATGGATTTTGTGACTGGATTACCTAGTGCAAAGGGTGAGTTGGACACTATATGGGTAATCGTGGATAGATTGACGAAGTCTGTGCACTTTCTAGCTATTCGTGAGACATGGCCAGCTAGTCGACTAGCTCAGTTGTTTGTCAAGGAGATCGTGAGACTTCATGGCACCCCTAAGACTATTGTATCGGATAGGGATGGTCGGTTTACATCGAGATACTGGAAACTAGTTCATCAAGCACTCGGCACTAAGCTACAGATGAGTACAGCATATCATCCTCAAACTGATGGCCGGTCTGAGAGGACCATACAAACTTTAGAGGACATGTTAAGAGCTTGTGTTCTCGATTGGGGAAAAAGCTGGACAGAACACCTAAGCCTAGTTGAGTTTTCGTATAACAATAGTTGGCATGCCTCGATTGGAATGCCACCATTTGAAGCACTATATGGGAGACGATGCCGCTCGCCACTTTGTTGGGATGACATGTCGGATGTTGTTGGAACAGAGCTAGACTTGGTACGGAATTCTATTGAGAAGATAGCTTTGATAAGGGATCGATTATTGACTGCCCAGAGCCGTCAAAAGTCATACGCTGATAATCGACGTCGGGACTTGGAGTTTGAGGTTGGTGATCATGTGTGGGTCAAAGTGTCACCAATGCGGGGAGTGGTTCGGTTTGGAAAGAGAGGGAAGTTAAATCCAAGGTATATTGGCCCATTCGAGATCCTCGAAAGGGTGGGCGAGTTAGCCTACCGCCTAGCACTTCCTCCGACTTTAGAAAAGATGCACAATGTGTTTCATGTGTCGCAACTTCGGAAATATATCGCGGATATGAGCCATGTGTTGAATCATGCTGATCTTCAGTTAGGGGAGGGAGTCACCTATGAGGAGAAACCAGTGAGAATATTGGAGCATCGTACTAAACAGTTAAGGAACAAGGTCATACCACTAGTAAATGTGCAATGGACTCATCATGGAGTTCAAGAAGCTACATGGGAGACAGAGATCAGCATGAGAAATAGTTACCCAGAGTTGTTTGCGAGCTAGTTTCGAGGACGAAACTCTTTTAAGGGGGGAAGTATGTGAGACCCCTCTACCTAGGTACGTATAAGATGAGATTATTTTATTCTTCTAAGTTGAAAGGGTAGGGTGGGAGTCTGCTCCTTGGAAGGTCTCAATTGAGACCAAGTAAGTAGCTAATTCATTTCCATTCAGGGTAAATTGGTTATATTTTAGGTGGGGTTAATTGGTGGGCTAACGGGGGTATTTTGGTAACAACAATCGAATTAGATAGAAATGTGTTCAGCCGCCCATAGTAGTAGGAAGATAACCTCCGTTCCTTTCTAACTTTTCATTCATTAGAGAAACTAGCTCCCCTTTAGTCTCCGCCGGTTACCACCGAGTCAATTGGAGAGAAAGCATTCTTGGGCGCAACAATCAGATTCGTATAGGTTCTACAATCGCGTGGGTTCGAGAGGACGGGTAAGTTCTTTCAAATTTGTATGCGATAGGCTCAGATTTAGAGGGCTGTCATGGTATGTTAGGGTTAATGAAATCGAACTAGGCATGAGCATATAATTGGTGAAATTGCAGTAGCTTGTCAAAGAAATTCATGGAAATAGGCATAGCTTTTGAAATATGAATTTGGATGGAGGACAATTACGGGATTAACAATAGCAAATTGAGGGAAATTTAGGTGGGCAAATTGAAGAAGGAAGTGGAGTACGGTAGGCCAAGGAAGTAAATACAGTTAATAGTGTATTATGTTAGTAGTATATCATAGTTGGTGTGGGTAAGTATGTTCATGAATTTAATAGCTAGAGTATTGTCCAGGTGGTGATAAGTTTATATACTGTGTGATTTAGGAGTGGAGTATTGACGCTGTGTGGTGGGCATTGCGAGCCTTTGACAATGCTATCTCCCATCTACGAGGCAAGTCTTTTTGGACTTGTTTAGCTACTTACTAAGATTCATGTTTCCTTGCTTGTGAGTTATAATCGTGGTTATAGTTGTGGTTTGGTTATTTTGCAACTGGGTGTTTAAAAGTGTTATAAAGGTAAAGGGGATTATGATTCGAGCATCCCGTTTAAGGGGAACAAATATGTCGGCGTTCCCGCAGGCATTTTTTTGAGGGGATATCTTATATATGAGCATCCCAAATAGGGGAACTAGTACAATTCAGGCGTTTCCAGGGTGGTAAGTCTTACTCGAGGGACTTACTTTCCTAAGATGGTACCATCTTGTGTGTGATTAAAGGCTTGTGCATTCTATTACCTGAACTAAATGCATTTCTTTTGTGAATTGAGATTCTATGTTTAGGGGTGTGGCTTGTGTGCTTATCAGTGGAAGTCTATTGGTAACTTATAATCAGTATTTTTTTTATATTGGAGCAACTAGTAGTTCATGTACATATTTGGCATATCACCCCTCCGTATTATATCCATGTAGAGTAGCTAACCCTTGGTTTGGGCTGGTCCTTGCTTCGGCATCACCAGCTGCAGGTAGGAGAGCGGAACAGACCGAGGAGCGTCCCGTTGACGTGGTTCAAGCTTGATAACTTGCTGATGTAGGACATGGGGTTATGATAACTTTGCACCGAATGAATTGTGTGATTTCCTTGCATTTCTGATGAATTATTCTCTTTGATTTAATACTTGTGTGCGCTATTAGAATGGAGATGGTGAACCTCCTCGTTGGTTTTGCTGCTTGAGAGTTTGGTTAAAAACTTGTCTAGTTATTTTAAGACATTTAGACCATATTATTTGGAGTGTGATTTAATTCTGGTGTCATTTCGTTTGATGCATCGTTCCTTGCCGGAATAGGTTCATTTTGAACTTATGGCACTGTGACATCCGAGAGGGGGTGTTACAGAAGTGGTATCAGAGCCAGGTTGAGATAAGTCATTGGTTATACTCCCTCATTGCATGAGTCTTGCTTGTTCAATCTTGCTTGTTTTTTTTTTATATATAATTCTTTTGGGTGTTGGGGACTAGCATCAGCAGTTGCAAGCAAATATCATCATGATAGGAATAAAAATTAGAAGAATTTTTTAAAATATATGTGTAATATAATGAATAATCTTATGAAAATATTAAAAGAAAAATATATAATTTGATTTAAATATGACATTTATAATAGGGAAAAGGTAAGGAATGAGGTTTGAACCCATAACCTCTTGTATCCCTTTTCCTTCATTCCTTCCTTTCACCACCTATGCCAGACAACTTTAGTGTTCCTTTTCACATTTTTTTTATTTTTTTTAAATATACTGCGAAGTTCACCCCCCTGTGGCCGCGCGCCCCTGTATCTTAATACCCGTATCTTGATATCAAATATTGATATCGGTATCAATTTGATATCGATATCTAATATCTTGATATGGATACCAAACGGACCCTAAAAGTTTTATAAACTATTCCATATTAAATCGATTTTGATATAATAGCCTAATTTTCCGTGTAATTTTTCAACCATCTAAGTTGCCTTTAAAAAAAATTATTACTTTTTACAAAATTTAATGACATGGCAATGATTTATGCCAAATCATTAAATTTTCGAACCTTGAGTTGCCACATTAAAAACTTTGCTGAAAATTTCAGAATTTTTCCCGTATTGAAATTGGGTTAACGTGAAATAATTTGTATATCTTTTAATAAGTTTCAAAGTTCGTATTAATATTGGTTCATAACTAATAGTTTGTATTATTTTCATTCATTTTATCACTGGTTTTTAAGTGTCGGTAAGTTTGGGATATATTACACTGGGCTGGTAAGTTTACTGATACAAAAGCGGTAAGGACTGTGTGTTCCTAACAAACCCAAAATTTTTTCCTTTTTTTGTTAGAATGCGAATTCCAAACTAATTTAAAACCAACCATGTAATGATTCGGATTAGTTTCAAATCCTATTGTCCTGCTTCAGTTACAAGAAAATTGGTGCAGGCAAAAACTCGTTCATATGGCTGGGTCCTATACCAACGGTTTATATCACACAGCCAGAGTTGATAAGAGAGGTTTGTACGAGGACGAACGACTTTGGAAAGCCAGACCTTGGTGGAGCCGCCAAATTGCTGGCACCTGGGCTCGCCAGTTACGATGGCGAAAAATGGGCCAAGCATAGAAAGTTGCTTAACCCAGCTTTCCACATTGAGAAATTGAAGGTTATATCTACAATCTACTCTATCCCTTTCCTTTTAATCATAAAATCAGATATCATCTTAGCAAACTTTGTTGAAATGAACCTAATTGATGCAGCTTATGTTGCCGGCATTCTACGAGAGCTGCTCTGAGATGATCAACACATGGGAGAAGATGGCACATGGAATCGGAACAATTGAGCTTGATGTGTGGCCAAACCTTACGAAGCTTACTGCTGATGTGATTTCGCGGGCTGCATTTGGTAGTAGTTTTGAAGAAGGGAGGAGGATATTTGAACTTCTTAACGAGCAAGTTGAACTTACTGTCCAAATGTTCCAAGCAATTAGCATCCCGGGATGGAGGTATATATGCATCTGAAATGAATGCAATGATATTTAAATGTTTTGAATTCCTTGGGCTAAAGTTGAGTATTTTTATGGGTAGGTTCATGCCAACAAAGACGAACAGAAGAATGAACAAGGTTCATCAGGAAATTCAAGCTTTAGTTTTGGGTATTATTGAGAAAAGGAGGAAGAAAATGGAAGTTGCAGGAGAGGAAACAAGCAAGGAAGACTTGCTTAGCATGCTTATGGATAATGCGAACGATCACAAGAAGCAGGTTGTTGGCATGACGACAAGAGAACTTATTGACGAGTGTAAGTTGTTATACTTTGCAGGCCAAGAGACCACCTCTGTGTTGCTTGTGTGGACAATTATTATGTTGAGCAAGCATCATGTCTGGCAAGAACGAGCACGGGAAGAGGTCGTGAAAGCCTTTGGCAAAAGCAATCCCGACTTTGATGGATTGAACCAACTAAAGACGGTGAGTTCTCTGTTTGTTAAAATTGACAACTGAATTTTTTTGTTGACAAGCAGTTTCTATTTGTTTGTAGGTGACCATGATATTCTACGAGGTTCTAAGATTATATCCATCAGTCGTTGCAATCAGCCGAGTGGCCAAACAAAACGTTGAGCTCGGAAAGCTTTCCTTACCGGCTGGAGTGGTGGTCAACATGCCTATACTGCTTGTTCACCAAGATCCCAAACTTTGGGGTAACGATGCGTTAGAGTTCAAACCAGAGAGATTCTCGGAGGGGATTGTGAAGGCAACGGGAGGGAACAATGCATTCTTTCCATTTGGTTGGGGGCCGAGGATATGCTTAGGCCAAAATTTCTCTTTACTAGAAGCCAAGCTGGCGTTGGCAATGATGTTGCAACGCTTCTCCTTCGAGCTTTCACCATCCTACACTCATGCGCCCTCAACGACGATAACCCTGAAACCCCAGTTTGGCGCTCACATTGTGCTACATCAAATTTAGGATTTTTATTGAAAATTGTCATATACAGATCTGTATGTACCTTTGATAAGCATGTACTTATACCTGCGGAGTTTACAGCCATTTCAAAGCATTCACTTGCAGGTTTTAATGCTTTTTGTAATGCATATCTGTTTTGCTTCAAATCTCTCAGCGAGGCGATGATAGGTGCTACATTTAAGATTTTGAAGTATCTGATGTCTTCTTCAAATTGCCAATTTGCTTAATCTCAGTTGGGTTAGTAGCTTCTCTTGCTACTTGCTAGAGATTGGGAAATTCATATATACCTCCTTTCTAGAGAGCAAGCAATGGCTTTGTTGGGGATCTTGGATTGAAGCTACAATTATATCAATGAAAATTTTGGGTTTTCAAGTAACGTCAAAGATAAGAGGTTGTTGCTGAAGAGCCTCAACAAGTTGCCTCGAACTTCAACTAGAGATAAGAGGTTAAAACTGCATCCTCTAATTTGACCATTTGATTGTTGTTTTGAAACTTCCTATCAAATACATTCAATTACCTGTCTTGACAATTTTCTGATTTCTTGATCTAGTATTACGATAAAAAGATTCAGATCTTCATGATTTCTCCTAATTAAACCCTAAAGATGCTTGGCCTATCTTGTTGACCAAAATGGCGATCTAGAAAGTTTGGAAGAGTCAATATATGGTACGGGAAGAATTCAAATCGACATTCCATAAAACAACATGGAAATCTGAACGGAATTCATCGCAAAAAATTGAAAATCTGAAACGGAATTCATTTCAATCCCAATTTCAAACTACATTTTGTTGCGCAAAGTCATTAATCAATCACCTTGCACACTCGAGAAGCTTAAGACAACGTAGCGTTACAAATGAGAGAGTTGCTTAGTTAGGGAAACACGAAGGGTAGATGAGGCAACGTTGAACACAAAATGTGCTAACTAAGTTAAACACACAAAACCAGGGAAGTTGGATGATAAAAGGAGTCCATTGACTTATATACAAGACTTGAATTTCCCGTAATTCCAATGTGGGGTAAATTTTGTTTCTTCCACAATTAACACATAAGACAGTCAGTCACAAAAATATCATGATCGTACTCACCGCCATATGCATTGATGTTGGTATTTATTACAACTGTATCACGCGTCCATCAAGCAAATTAGCATCCAAAATTACTTCAAAATGCAATTGTTTTTTTTTTGTTATAAGGTACAGATTCGGGGACCAGACATGCCTGACTCCCTGAGAGGTTGACGAATCAGCAGACGAACTAACCGTCGAAAACAATACAACCAAAAGCGAACCAAAACAGACACAACAAAGATTGGAACTACACGTACAAAAGGAGAGACCTAGTCTACATGAAAATCGTTGGCCGAGAACGGAGACGCGGACAAAAGTCAAGCACCACCATGGCAGCACCGCTGATCAGCGGTACATCAGAATGTCATCTCCCGTGGGCAGTGAAGATGAAAACTCCAAGGAACAGTTTCCTAAAAACGGATCCGTCTATGAGCACACCACCACGGCCCCAACTAGACCTGACTTCAAGCGTCACATCGTCAACCAAACCAAAACGAAACTAGGACCCCAAAAGCACACACAAGCCATAAATATAATATATATTTACAACCCTTTCGGTAATTCTGTCATGCCCTTTCGAGATTTTGTTCAAACCCTTTCGAGAATTGATTTTATAAACAATTTTTTTTACTATTTATATATAAATATAATATATAAATAACAACAACAATTATAAAAAACAAATTATTCCAATCCCTGCAGTGGTTATTCCAATCCTTGCTAGTCGGCTTCAGCTTGTCAAATCTGTATGTGCCGGAGTGTATACTTTCTGGAGCCAGGTGCTCATTCTTCCTACAAGGGTTGTCCATAGGATTGATAGTCTGTGCGGGCATTTTCTCTAGAATGGTAGTAGAGAAGGGCATAAGCATCTTGTTTCTTGGAATTGTGTCACGAAACCTTACTCGGAAGGAGGTCTGGACATAAGGGAGATTTTGTCTTGGAACAGAAGTGTGGAAGCGAAGTTAGTGGGTGACTTAGCGTTGCAGAAACCTAGTATCTGGCTCAACTGGTGCTCTCAGAATCATCTAAGAGGGGCATGAGTTTGGGATGTTGTACAGAAGGTGAATGACACTTGGGTGTGGAAGAGTTTAATGCACATCAGGAATGAGTTGAGCACAACTTTGCAGATTGGCAACCCTTCCCTAGATTTACAGCCGGTCTTGAACCAAAATGGGGGCATATGTTGCACAAAAGCTTATGATCTCCTTAGGGAGAGAGAGGAGTATTCGGCTTGGGGGGAGTTTATTTGGTGCAAATGGCAGTGCCAGAAATGGGCCTTAATAGTTTGGCTTGTAGCCAGAAATCGTTTGCAGACAGGTAATCGCGTGAAGCATTGGAAAGGAGCCGAGTCTGCTATGTGTGTATTCTGCAAATGTGAGGAGGAAACGGTTGCTCACCTGTGGTTTGGATGCTCAGCGATTCAGCAGGTGCTTTTACGTGTGATTCGTTGGGCAAGTTGTGGCTTTCGGTTTGATTCCATTGCTAGTTGGCTGCAATGGTTTGCTGATGAGCCAGAGTCGCACCAGAAGCTTATGTCGTTCCAAGTAAAGTTGTTAGCTTTCAAGGCCACTATTTATTATACCTGGATGGCTAGGAACCAAGTGGTATTTTGTAATGAAGTGTTTGATCCCCACGTTTATGCTAACATTATTATTGAAAAATGTCAATCCCGTATTTCCGTGAAGTGTAAGTGCAAATCACTCATGGAAAAGACGTGGAAACGACATTTGTTGCGTAGGTCGGTAGGTAGATGTTTGGTACATGATTTTTTGGACATGTAGGATAGTTAGAGGGTTGGGGAGTTTGGAGTACATGGGTTTGCTAGAGTTTATGGGTGGGTATAGGGGTCATTTTGGGTATACGGTTCCTTCATCACTTGAGACCCTCAGATTGGTCTCAACTTTTGTACATTGGTGTTTTCACCACATCTATCTATTTACCATTTCAAGGCAAGACAATTTTTTTTGTATTTACCGCCCGAAACGAAATAGGCCGGCGACAAGAAAGATTCGAAACACAGACCCAAAGGCGCAGCTGCGAAGAGACGAAATATGCCCTTCATAGCGGTAATGACATCGGGGGACTCGAATCGAAACACAGAATTAAAAGGGTGGACAAGGCGAGATTGAAGCACCAATCGAAAGGAACCATAATCGGCGACTGATTCAAGCAAGTGTTGGGAAGGGAGAGATCGGAGCAACGTATACCGACCCACACCGGAGACGGATTTCCCAACCCGGAGCCACTGCAACCAAGAAAATTGAAGAGAGTAGTAGCAGACGGAAGTGATCGGGGAAGGATTTCTCCTACCCAGAGTTGTTCCATGAAGATATTCTCAACCCTCGATCCCGAAAGCGGAATCTCATATTTGGGAAGAAGATGCACAAATTAAGTCAGGAGGTGGACAAATCGGGGACAAGACACACCAAACAACACAAACTCCCTAACCTAATTTGGGTTTTGAATGAGAACCGAAACAAGATTTATAAAGATATAGGGTTTCCCGTTTGTCTTTTACAACAACTCGGAGGCGATGCTACAGGCGACTGCAGCAAGGAGCTGGTCTGAGCGGATTGTGACGGCCGGAGCCGGGGTCGTCCTCTCTCTAGTTTTCTAGAGAGAGGATAGAGCATTCTCCTTGGAATATCTCTCCTTTTACTTTTTGTTATGTATATGGTTTCAAAATGCAATGGTGATTCATTTAATGAACAATTTTTATTCAAACCATTATATTAATATGTATTTCATTTTCCTTTCCTTATATGATTTATATTATATAACATCGTATTCCAAAAAGAATATAATACTACTAAAAACATATAAGTATAAAAAAAAATACAAAAACCAAAAAAAATAAAATTACAAGACCTAAAAAGGCCTAAATTGAAAGATTCATTACACCAATATATCCTTACTCCTATAAAAAGGAGCAACTCTTGAAATTACTATTCATATAATCCTTGCTATATTAACCCTTGGATATAGGTGACAAAATTTCATCAATGGCTCACATCATCCCAAAGGTATAATGTCTTATTTAACCCTCAAACCTTGAATTTAAAATTATTTATTTGTTTCTTTCAATATCCTTTTGTGTCTTTTCATCTAATTCTGAAAGGCTCTCTGTGATCACCGTACAATGCTATTTCTCCAAATCGGAGATCGACGGTGAATGAGTGCATCCTTCCCGACTCCACCTCCACCTCCACCTCCACCTCGCTGCCTGTTGTACACCTCCTGCTCTTCTCCACCTCCTTCTTCCTTGTAGCCGCCTACCTCCTCCTTCTTCCTTCGTGGCCGCTGGTTTATGTTTCTGGCTCCTCTCCTATTCGATGATATGCCACCTTTCCTTTCGTTTTCCTTTTGTATGCCTTCCACCACCTTGCTTTCTTGTTCATCCATGGTCGTTCTTCCATCAAGGCTCCGAATTTGGATGCACAACACAGGTATATCCTTCCCTCTTCTAATTAAGATCCCCAATTTCAATTCCTTGGTGTTTTTGCTCTGAATTCTTCCCCGTTTGCAAGTCCGGGTTGTTCTTAGTCGGTTGTGCATCGACCTACCAAATTGCTGCCTGCTTGACTGCCGTTTACATTTTTACTTGTCTGTTTGTTTCTTCCATTCAATTTCGTTGATTGTGATTTCAACCTTAGCTGCCTTTCTTTTGCGTCGTGCCCTCTGGTGAGGTTCTACTCATTCTTCCCCTCCTGATTTGAGTATTAATTTCAATGTTGAATTCTGTTTTCTATCTTTTCTTTGAATTAGTCCAAAACAAACCCTAAATTTCCCAACTTTGATTCCATATTTTCAATTTCTCTTTAGGTTTTGCAAATTTCCTCTAAATTGGGAAAGTTGATTCGGAGGTGAAATGATTTACTGATTGATTTCGAATCCCTGTGCGGTTCAGAACTTCAGATTGCTAAATTAGGGTTTTAAGTTTTTGGATTGGGGGATATGAATGGCTAAGAATTTTGAAATTAGGGTTAATTTGTTTTGAGTGAAGAACAAAAAAATTCTGATACTTAGTTTTGGAATTTTGATTGGGGAATTTTGTTTTTGGATTTGGGTAATGGTATCTCAGGGTTTAGGGCTTAGAAATCAGATTGGGACATTTTTTTTGTGGCCAGGAATTGGCCTATTGAATGTCTGTGTACAAGTTAGAGGTACAAAGTTATTGTAGTTTGCCAGTAAATTAAAGTGAAACTGGTATAGTTATTGACATTTCAGTTTCGCAGTTGCGTAATCATAATGCTTTGGAAGTTTTCCTATGCCAAACTTTATTAATCATGGCGATTTGTTTATTCTCAAAGTGATCCTCTATATACCAAACTGCAACTTTATGCTGATATCTATGTCAACACTTAGGAGCAAATATTTTAATTGACTGCTGTTGTATACAAAATTCCATTCCTTGCTGATTTACTGATTGCAGTGCTTCGTGAGATAACACATGGGAATGCTGTCAAGTTTGTAAATGTGCACATTAATCACGTTGACATGTCATTGTATCGAGCCTTCGATTACGCCGGGCAAGATCTATATGTAAGTGTCTTCTCGGTTAATTCTGAATATTTGGGTCCCTGAATTTACCTTTTCTTTAAGCTTTTTCGTCAAAATATGTTTCAAATTTGACATTAATGCTTGATAATGATTCCATCCCTTTTCTACTTATGTAGCATTTGGTCCTTTGAAGGAAATAATAAGGCACCATAGAGACAAGGTGAACCAACATCTCAACCAATATACAGTCAAGTCCTTACTTTGGCAGCTACTTAACGGGTTGAATTATCTCTGTAGTTATGTTGACTCTTTATCTAAAAGTCATATTTCTTGTTTCTTGCAGACTCTTGTTGTAGGAGATTTTAAAGTGGAGATTGGTTATCGACAAACTTCAAAATTCTGGCTACAGATGATGAAGAAATGTATAGTTTTGTGTTTATCTATATCCATACCAATTATTTTTTCAGTGGTTACTGCCATTTTTTCCCATCTATCGCATCTGATCTGCTCTCCTATTTCTCTACTCTCTTCCGTTCACAACAGCTGCAGAGCTGATCGATATTCAATGCATAAATTTGATCAAGGTGATTGAGATGTCACCGATGACATTATGAGTTGTTTTAGTAGATTCATACAAGAGACTAATATCATAGCGAATTTTACATTGCCGTTTCTTTGTGTTTGTTATTTCCCTATTATCGTAGCAAAGTTTCTATCCATGTTGTTTAAGTACAGAACTTGATGGGTCTTGTAATACAAGATTGAATAATGCCAGCAATATAATGCTATGGAAGAGTCAACAATGTACGAGTATACATCAAAATTTCCATGTCATAACAAAATTAGCCCATAGGAAAAAAAATAAAATGAAATGAAACTTCACACTTGCTCAGGGTGTAGTTCCTCTATGTGAATATCTAACAAGAGCCATGTGAAACGTTGATGGCATGATGCTTATTTATTTAGTTTATTTATTATCTTCATTTGTGACAGACATAGGAGAGAGGAAGCACTAAGCTTCCGCACAGTAAAAGTCATTGACGTTAGCCATGTAGAACAGGTTAACTGATTAAAGAGTTGTGATAGAAATGCTTAATCATGTAGAAAAAAATGATTAAGACAGATTAACAAATGATTTCCATTTTTTTTTCTAGGATTTGCTAACTGAAATCGAAAAGCTTCAGCAGCAAAACGATGATCTTGAAGCTCAATTGGCAGAGGTAAATTATTTATAGTTACTGCTTTATTTTCACTGCTTTTGAGTAATTTTTGTGTTTTAAATATAACTCAAAATATGGTAATGTAAGTAGCTCACTAGCTCAATACTACTCTATGTTTACATCTTGTGTTGCGTCCAGTTAGAAGTGTGGTAATATACCTGATACTGTGTTTTCAATTTACATTGTCCAAGCCTCCAAGGTAAATAAGTAGAGTGTAAGGCAGCTTAGTTTCCATGCATAACCCCCTTTTAGGCCCTTGAATGAAGATTTCTTGGTTCTTTTAGGAATTTATAATGAAATGAATTTAGAGCTCTTTAACTTGAACTTTGTAGTTAGTTTTCCTTCACAATGAGTTTGTGGAAACTATACAACATTATCATATCTAGACACAAATTTTATGTGGCATGCGCGGATTTGCTAATCATTCCCTGACTGGATTTTCAATTTATGATTGATTAATTAGTGCAGGTCAATAATTCATTAGCTGCTGCTAATGGGCGCCTTCAAATTTCTAGATAAGAAAAACTACATTTTGATAAAGTAAATACAGAAATGCTGCAGCACTATCAATCCAGAGTATGATATATGATATCATGAACCTTCTACATTCATCTTACTCTTTTGGTTGGAGGGGAATGACAATCTCTAATCCACTTAATCGCATTTTCAATTTTTCTTAACACAGGAACAGGAGCTCTTAAAATCTATCGCCTTGTGTAAAACAGAAACAGAAATTGCTTCTGCTTGGATTAGCTTCACCGAATCTACCTGGCGTCTCCAGTGTGATTTCACAAAGCAAAAAGAGGAGAATATTGAGTATGAGCATGTTCAATGTTATCAGCTGACACTGTTCCATTGATTTGTGTGGTGAAACTGACTGTTCCCTCTTCGTTTTCTTTCTTTGTATTTCAAGTGTTGAATTACAGAAATACAGCAAAAAAAAATTTCACCTTTCGCTGCAACTTCTTCCTGCTTAAAAGGTTCCATTCCTGAAGCATCTCAACTTGAAAATATGTTGAATTGCAATCATAACATTAAACTGATGTGAACAATAATTGCAGGATGAGCTATTGATTCCTGTCAAGTCCTTCGAAGATCACGCAAAAAAGCTGCAAGACATGTATCACGCTTTACTCTCATCATTTTTTTTTATGTATTTTTCAACTGACCATCTAACTCTCGTTGTTTACCAGATTAAATGATCATCATCATCATTCATTACCTTTGGACCCTGAAGCTATTGCATCAGCCAAGCGCAGGAAGAAACTTGAGGACGAGTACCTTGATTTGGAAGCAGAGGCATCTATGTGTTGACTGTTGAATCTATATTCTTTCAATTAAACACTTTCAGTTAAATGCTGACTCTATGATCTAGCACTTCAAAGGGCACATGAAGATCATCATCTCATAACCCAAGTGTATAATGATGATCTTCGACTTTCTTCATTGTGCACTGACTGCTTGTGTATTCTTCTTGTTGAGTTTGACTTCACTCTTAAATGGAACCGAAAAAACTAATTTGTCTTGCAAACTTGCCTCTCAGCTTGAGTCTGTCTTCAGTGTTGTGGAAAGCATCAAGCAATTGCTTGCTCAGAGTGAACCATTCTACAGGTGCAGTGACGGAAGCCCTTTGTTTCGTTGCATCATTTTTTCACCACCTGAACCTAGCTTCCTATGATCAATGACATAAGTTAGCATGGCAAATCTGAGCAGCAAAGACATTCAAAAAGTCAAGGAGCTGATGGAGGATCTTAAGAAGTTAAAGGACAAATTTGAATCCATCGAAAGGCCAGATCTGATGGCTGATACAGACACCACCATAAGATGGAAAAAGATAGCCAAGAAGCTGGCATTTCTGAAAAAGCATGAAATTCCAGAGCAACAGCACGAGAAAGTGGACTCCAGTGACAAGGGTTAACCAAATAACAAGCACCACCGCGTCCCTGCCAACGATGAACACCAACTGCTGGATTCCGAACACGTGTCACATCCGCAGCAGAAAGATAACCGATACAGAAAGTACAACCAGGTTCATGTGGTTGATGGCCAGGAGCTGCTGGGCTCGGATGATGAAATGGGGCTCTTGAGCAAGAATTCGTGGCATCCGTTAGCAACGATGCAGCTCATGAGCTTAATGACTGGGAGCTGTAACTGATCACCAAATGAACTGTATATACGAGAGTCAGAAGCAG
This sequence comes from Persicaria tinctoria, assembly GCA_037127255.1. NCBI lineage: Eukaryota > Viridiplantae > Streptophyta > Magnoliopsida > Caryophyllales > Polygonaceae > Persicaria > Persicaria tinctoria. Next base: position 32,334,079 of record JBANSL010000004.1, on the reverse strand, counting down.
CAACTACACTAACCAGCTAAGCTTTTCTCCCTTGCTGATTTATGTAAAGCTTTTTTTTTTTCCATGTACTTTCCAAGTTGTAAAGTCATATGTAAATATCTGTGAAATACCTAATTGAAATCATGGAAAATTGGAAAGCAACCTTCAATCTTCAGAGGGCATTGTCCCAAAGGGTTCCGCAAATGGCTCCGATTCGTGAACATAAAAACTATTCGGAACCGAACAAACCGAATTACAGTGTGCTCATACATGGATATTCTGGTTTCGTCTCCTGCAAGGAAACTTTCGACTTCTTTTTGCATCGCATTGAAACCATCACTCTCGCACACATTCGGTGCCATCTTCTCAATCATTTTGCAGTACAAACCCTGTGATTCATGCTTAAAAATTATTCGGAACTGAACAAACCGAATTATAGTGTGCTGATAGAAACCCATTTGCTAACTAAAATGCACCGTGCGCGAAGCGCGTGCTATACGCCTAGTAACTTGAAAGGGCTTGAATTTAATTATCCTCAAAGTTGAAAATATGATGCCAACCAATTAACAAATAGATATAGATGTGATAGCACGAAGCATTTATAAATGAATATAAATACGTACAAGTTACATAGCTGTCGCATTTCATAATGCAAGATCGATCAAGCTAGCAGCTGGCACATAATGCAAACACATTATATGTACAAAACTACTTAGTCGCCATTTCCACAGCCTTTGAAAACTCCCCTCTCTCTATCACCCATCAATCTGAAGCTCCCTCTATCCAATTGCAATGGCTTCCTTGACGACGCCTTTGCAGAAGACCTTGCTCAAGGTCATCATCCTCGGTGATGTCGGGTACTCAGTTACTTCCCAACATTTAATTTCAAATTTTATAATTGCAACTGTACAATTAATGTACATTGTATTTGTCGAGTTTATATACAATTTGTTCTGATTTCAGGGTTGGCAAGACGTCCCTCATCAATCGGTATCCTTGTATAGGGTTTCGTTGATCGCTCCCTCGATCATATATGGTGTTTTCGTGATGCTGCCATTGTATATTTTTGATCGATTTTACTTTTTTGCTAATGTTATGATGTTTTTTGCTCTATTAATTCTGCGGCTATCTTTAATTACAAACTACTATATATAGATATGTACACCAAAAATTCAGCTTGCAATACAAAGCGACGATTGGTGCTGATTTTGCGACCAAGGAGCTTCAGATTGATGACTATTTAGCAAGCTTACAGGTACATCGAATGTAGACTTGGGTGAATATTACACACACACACACACACATATATATATATATATATATATATATAGGGATTGACTCCGGTGAAAACCTCAAATTGTAGTAAAAACCCGTGAGAACTACTTTATATCTCGGTTTTTTTGAAACCCGTGCTAAAAACCTCAATCACACAGTGACTTTACAACTCGGTTCAACCTAAAAACCGTGTTAAAAACTCCAGTTTTAAAATAACACATGACTTTATAGTTCGGTCAAACCGAAAAATCGTGCTAAAAAGCTAATGTTTTAAAATTATATGGTGACTTTATAGCTCGGTTTTATTCAAAACCGGGCTAAAATTTATGACTTTATAGATCGGTTCTCACGGGTTTCTACCGCAATTTTGGTTTTTACCGGAGCGCATCCCTATATATATATATATATATATATTCTGGATTTGATTTGATATTTAGCTTACAGATGAACTAATAGAGAGCTAGCTAGCTACATTGTTCATCTTTTCTTCTGACTCGTATATTCGGTCACATGACAGCCTAATGCAAGATTGTCTTCTTCCATTGATGAGATCTAGTCCTCTAGAATCGATATATGCTCGGTTCAGTTACATATATATATCATATATATGTACTATATATATATATATATATATATAAACACCATATTAAATATTGATCTTAAGTTTGATATGATAGATTTGGGATACAGCGGGGCAAGAAAGGTTCCAAAGCCTAGGCCCGGCTTTCTTTAGAGGTGCAGATTGTTGTGTGCTCGTCTACGATGTTAACCATCTCAAGTCGTTCGAGTCTCTACAGCATTGGCGTCAAGAATTCATCAAACAAGTATGTTATATATATATATATATATATATATATATATATATATATATATATATATATATATATATATATATATATATATATATATATATATATATGATTAATACTTCATTTTGTACATATATATATTGTACTACTTGTCATGACCATATATATTTGTCCTTGTTGAATCATCAGACGGATATATCGGATCCCTCCAAGTTCCCCTTTGTAGTGATCGGCAACAAAATCGATGTTGAGAACGGAGCTGCACGAGTCGTAAGTGATAACTTATATATGATCGATCTACATATGGAATTGGACTTATTTTCCATCCTCGATTCAATATTATACATTCATATACATGGATCGATGAGTAATCAAAAAAATGATGGGTAAAAAATAATAATATGAAGGTGGGGGAGAAGAGAGCGAGAGAATGGTGCGCGTCGATGGGAGAAGAGCTGAACGCAGAGGCCATCCCATACTTTGAGGCATCTGCAAAGGAGAATGTGAACGTCGACGCAGCTTTCCTCAGGGTTGCCAAGGCTGCCCTTTCTCATGAACGCGTCCAAGACATGTGAGTATACTACTATCTATGTAGCTAATGCAGCTAGCTACCTCATCGATTATAGGTTTGTTGAATTGAGTAATTAATGTAGCCTAAGATCATATATACTTTGTTGAATTGGTTTGCAGATACTACGAGAATATGCCAAGTTCCATATCCGATATAGAGCAAGGAGGAGGGTGCCCTTGCTGACATATATATATTCATCAATCATATCTTAACCCTATTTATATTTTTAGTTTCTTTTGTTTCATTCCAATTTCAATAATTACTAACGCATATATTTAATTTTATTGGGGTGCCAAGGTTTACTCAACGTACTGTACGTTGTTCGAATTTCAGTTATATACCTTTTTTTTTTGGGTGAAAATTTGTATACCATATATACGGACATTTGTACGTGCACATTCAGAGTGCAAACTTGTTGAAATGTGATTCAAACTGTAGCTTTCTTATGTTCAACCACTACCTAGGTATGATGTTCAAAGTAGTTTTCTTATGTTCAACCACTACCTAGGTATGATGTTCAACCGCAAAGGATAATTCACCATGTTTTGTGTAAAACTTTGAATGATATGATGAATGTGTCTCTTTTATTTTCCATTGATTGAATGATGTAGTTATACACATGTCTTCCTTGCTCTCCAAGGATTCAGATTTACAAAGATATGGTAAGATAGACTAAGGATATGATAATATTAATTCTATCTAAAAATATAATTCTATCCAAATACCCCCGCAAGCTCAAGGAGGATGCCGGACATTGAGCTTGGAACAAACGGTCTGAAACCTGGCAGTGCCGACTGCTTTGGTGAAGATGTCCGCAATTCGATCCTGAGAACAAACATGGCGAACGACAAGAGAACCATCTTCCACTTGTTCACGAACGAAATAATAGTCGATCTTGATATGCTTGGAGCGTTGATGGAAGACAGGATTCACAGACATGTATGTAGCACTGAGGTTGTCACAAAGCAAGATGGGGGGCCGAACAAGAGGAGCACGGAGCTCAAGCAACAACTGTTGAAGCCAGATCAACTCGGTAGCCGTGAATGCTATGGCACGTATTCGGTTTCAGAACTGGACTTAGCGACGACATTCTGCTTCTTGGAAGCCCAACTGACAAGGTTGCCGCCATAATAGACTGCAAAGCCATGTTGCGAACGACAGTCGTCGCCATCAGAAGCCCAACCAGCGTCATAGAAGGCAACAAGACGATGATCTAAAGCAGGACGAAGAGCCATGCCTGATGAAAGAGAACCCTTCAAATAGCGGAGAATTCGTTTAACAGCCGACCAATGAGTGTCTGTGGGTGACTGGATGAACTAACATACTCGGTTGACGACATAAGAGATCTCCGGATGAGTGATGGTGACGTACTGTAGAGCCCCAACAATACTTCTGTATAAGAATGGATCAAGGAACGGATCACCAGCCTTGGTGAGACGAGAGGTCGGTTCTGCTGGAGAGGAGATAGGGCGAGCATCATGCATCTTGCTGCGCAGAAGAAGATCCCATATGTACTTCTGCTGAGACAGGAGGATGGTGTCCTTAGTGTGTGTCATCTCTATGCCAAGGAAGTAGTGAAGATCACCAAGGTCACGGAGAGAGAATGCGCGATTGAGGAGGAGCACAAACCTATCGAAATCTGCTGAAACAGAGCCAGTGATAATAAGATCATCAACATACACCAAAATATAAAGAACAGAGTGACCCTGACGTCTGACGAACAGAGAAGTGTCAGACTTGCAAATACAAAATCCATTATGTAGGAGAAAGTGACGAAGTTTGGTGAACCAGGCGCGGAGGGCTTGCTTTAAGCCATACAGAGCCTTGCGTAAGAGACAGACATCAGAAAGGCGAGCGGAATCGACAAAACCTGGGGGTTGAGCCATGAAAACTTGTTCTGATAGATCCCCATTCAAGAAGGCATTGTTGATGTCGACCTGACGAAGAGACCAAGTAATGGTGAGAGAGAGAGAGCAAGGGAAAGAACAATCTTGATGGTGGCAGGCTTGACCACCGGACTGAAGGTGTCAAAGTAGTCAACACCCTCTTCTTGATGAAATCCCTTGGCCACAAGACGAGCCTTGTAGCATTCAATGGAGACGTCGACCCTGCGCTTTATCTTGTAGACCCACTTACAACCAATAATGTTAGCTTGATTAGGACGAGGTACTAATGTCCAAGTCCCATTACGCAAAAGAGCATCATATTCAACCTGCATGGCATGTTGCCATTCGGGTGATTTGGAGACTTGAATATATGTTTTACGTTCATCATAGAGATCATTGGCAGAGGGCAAGGGATGTTTTGTGGGGGTCAAGGCCTTGGGTTTGAGATCATTAGTCCTAGCTCGGGTCGTCATGGTATGACGTGAATCAACAGCCGGACGAAAATACGATGGAATAATGGGTTGTGGAGGAGAAGAAGTGGAGGACATACCTGTGTCAGCCGTGGACGAAGCCAAGAGAGCCTTCTCTAAAGGCGCTGAGACCGAGACAGGGGAAGGGTGAGAGGCAGTGGAGCCGCGTGTGGTAAGGGGAGTTAAGGGTTCAAGAGAGGCCACGGATGGGGTTGGTGTCGGCATTGGGGAACTGGTGGCGGAAGGGGTGGGTGATGGTGAGACGATGTGATCATTGGTGGGGGTAGGTGGCAAAGGTGGCCAAGGGGATGTCGCTTGCTGAAGTAAAGAGAGAGTAGGTGAGAGCGGAGGTGGGGTGTCTGATGGGAAGTCAGGGGGACCTTGGCATGATGTGGATAAGGAAACACGGTTTCATCAAATATCACATGGCGAGCAATATAGACACGGTTTGTAGGAACATGAAGACATATGTAACCTTTATGACGAGAACTGTACCCAATGAATGTGCAGGGCAATGAACGGAACTCTAGTTTGTTGGAGTTGTATGGACGCAGAAAGGGATAACACAGGCAACCAAAGGTCTTAAGAAATTTGTAATCTGGGATCTTGCCATATAGGACCTAAAAGGGAGATTTATGATGTAAAATGGGGGTTAGGGTGCGGTTATGTAGGTAGACGGAGGTATGAAAGGCAAGTTCCCAGAACAGGGATGGGAGTTTGGCATGGAAGAGGATAGCAAGACCTTTTTCGACGATGGTTCGATGACGACGTTCAGCGGCACCATTTTGGGATTGAGTGTGAGGACAAGAGACTCGATGGATGATGCCCTGAGATTGAAGAAAGGTAGACACATTTCTATACTCACCCCCTCCCCCCTCAGATTGAAGTTGTTTGATTTTGGTGGAGAATTGAGTCTCAATCATCTTCTGAAATTGCTGAAAGTATGTAAAAACTTGAGACTTTTGCGCCAGAAAATATATCCAGACAAACTTGGTACAATTATCAACAAAAATCAAGAAATATGAATTGTCATTAAATGAAGGAACAGGGACAGGACCCCAAACATCTAAATAAACTAAATCAAAAGGAAATTGGCTAGACTCATGCGGATTGTTGAGAGAGAGTCGATGACTCTTCCCTAGCTGACAAGACTCACAGACACTTTTAAGATCATATTTGGAAACAGGTAACTGAAATCTGGAAACAGGACGCCTGAAAACTGACTCATGGGGGTGACCAAAGCGCTCATGCCATATCTGAAGAGTGGTCTTTTCTCCAAGGTAAACACGAGGTGGGTGAATGGTGGGTGATGACGGTTGTAGGTGGTAGAGGCCGTTCTCATCAACGATTCATTTGAGGAGTGTGCATCCCTGCTTGTCCTTGACAAAACAACAAGTGGGAAAGAAGAGCATGTAAGCATCGTTATCTCGAGTTAATTGGGAAACACTAATCAGATCTTTCTTAATATCAAGGACAAAAAGAATATTATGTAATTGAACCGGTCTGGGGTGTGCAGGCAACAATGATGAACCCAAGTGCGTAATGGAAAGAGACATACCATTGCCTACTTGCAAAACTTCATTGTCGGTGTAATCAGAATGGACGGATAAGTTACCAAAGTCAGCGGTAACATGATTGGTTGTGCCAGAGTCGAAGTACCAATTAGGATCACCATAGTGGAAGGAGGATGTCCCAACTGTTAAGCCTAACGCTGCTATGGAGCCGACTACTGGGGCTGCTGGTATTGTTGCGAGAAGCCACGGCCACGATCCTCACCTCGGCCGGAGCCAGTACGACCACCACAGCGACCGAAGCCGGTATTGGTGGGCGGGAATTCGCTGGCAGTTGATTGCTTCATGCCATATCCGATTGCAAATCTGACAGGTGGGCCGAGGGCGAGACGAGTCTGATGGAGTGGTTTCTGAACGAGATGACGGTTGCGAAGACTTGGGTCCACGGCTGGCAACGTTGGCAGCGAGGGAAGCGTCGGCGGCAGGAGCAAGAGAAGCGGTGATGCTCTCCTCCTCTTGCAGAAGAAGACCGAGAAGTTGATCGGATGTGATCGGCTCCGTCTGCATATTGTAGGCAGTGAGAAAAGCCGCATAAGAGGCGTCCAAACCATTGAGGATGCATTCAACGAAATCAAAGTCAGGCACGACGTAGGAGCACTCGGCCAAGGCATCGGAGAATCCCTGTTTCTTCTCAACGTAATCAAGGATACTTAAAGTTCCTTTCTTGAGATTCTGCATCTGCTGCTTGAGGTGCATCAAGCGTGCCCTGATTTGAGCAAAGAACATCCGTTCAAGGATATATGCCCCATGCTTCATGAGTCGTCTGAGCACGAGCGACATGAGCCATGAGAGAGGATGTGAGGGTGGTGCGAACCCAAAGAAGGATCAATCAATCCTTTTTCTTCCATTCGGCGAAGGCAGGGTTCGACGGGGGAGGGTCGGTGGATCCGGATGGCGCCGAGAGCGTTGCTGAGGGTTGAGAACCGGCGGCCAGAAAGTCCTCGATGCCAAAGGCTTCGAGGGGCAGACTTGATTGTGTGCCGCCAGAGCGTGTAATTGGTCCGATCAAGACGGACGTTGAGGTTGGGAAACTGCAGAGCAGGCATGGGACCGGACCCTGCAGCCGCAGATAGGAGGTTGCCGGCATTCTTCTGGCCGGACTGGTCGACGGGAGTGCGACCGGGAGGGGTCTGGTTGACGGGGTTATCAGTGGGAGGAGTGGTCGACATCGGCGAAGGAAAGAGGAATTAGATCGTGAGGATCGAAACTAGGATGATACCATGCCAAACTTTGAATGATATGATGAATGTGTTTCTTTTATTTTCCATTGATTGAACGATGTACTTATACACTTGTCTTCCTTGCTCTCAAAGATTGAGATATACAAACATAGACTTTACAAAGATATGGTAAGATAGAATAAGGATATGATAATATTCTATCTAAAAATATAATTATATCCTAATACTTTGCTTAGAATGCATTTGCGCATATGAACATGACCCCGGCCCCAATTATCGTATAATTGGATTCGAGTCTGATTTGTCTATGTTCGGGTCAATTTGAGTATTGAGTTAAAATGGATTATTTTTTAATGCAGATCAGGTCTTTCTCGAATCAAATGGGGTATTGTCACTCTAGCTGAAATGGTGAATTATCCATCATACATGTAATTTATGCAATTTTGTTGGCACAAAAGGTTGTAATGATACTTCTGATAGGTGGTTACAATTTTGGATAAGGGTTGCCAATGTACTAAGTTGTACCTTCCTAGCCAAAGGGGTTGCTCCAACTTAATACTTTGTGGGTGTGTCCGAATTCTGATAGCCTTGCATTGATGGGAATGGATCCACTCACGGCTTTGTCAAACTACCCTATAAACTTATTAGGATGTGACCATCACTTACGAAAATTCGGTTCAAGAAGGCTATGTCCTTCAATTTGGCGCCGATGGGTTTCTCTTTTTCCTTTTTGATTAGATAAAAATTCGACGCATCGGACAGGTCCGGTTGGTCGATAAGTCGGAGAATTCGGTGACGGATAAACCATCAAATACGCTAAAGACATAAAACTACAATATGCAAAACCACTAAATTACGAGGAACTAAGTGAAAACCTCATATTTGGACTATGTCAATGAGTCTTCAGGTTTTGATCCCGTCCACGATCTCTCGCACATCGACAAATAAGAAATACCACATCAAAAAACTACTAGACCCCGAAACCACACAACCACACCACCAAGAAACTCGGCAATATGCCAAAACTACGGATCCAATCAGAATTTTACTTTTTATGTTTTTTCCCTTTTTTTATTACTTTGGGCCCAAACCAAAAAACGTGGGCCCAAAGGACTTGAACCTGGGCCAATCTGACAGCAATCCCATGAAAGAATTGCAGACCACGCCTAATCTGACAACAAGCACTACGCCGGCCAAACAGAGGGCGGAGGCGGGAGCAGCATCGTCACCAACAAAGCGTCGATGACAACATAAGGCCCTGCCCACCCCGGCAGCAAAGGGAGGTTGACACCAGGAGGATAACGACAAGAGCTCACCCAGCGAAAAGAAAGGAGACGTTGGGAGGAGCAATCCAGAGATTAGGAGGAAGGATCACAGAGAGAGGCCTCGGCTCCAAACGCACATCCACCCCCAACAGTTAGGCCAAGCGACGAGCGACTTGAAACCCAGGTCGAGATTGGGTAGTCTAGACCGGAGAAGCCAAGAGGGATGACGACGACCAGCCCATGAGGACGAAGACCCACACAGGAGACCAATGAACGGCCAAACTGAAACGAACGAAGTCCACCAATGAGGGAGGAGGTCGAGCGCAGCGGAGTAGATCACCCACCGACACAAAAAGTGGGCCAAAATCGACAAGGATAGAGCCGGAACAGCCTTAAAACAGGTCGATTTAGTCAAGGAAGGGTTCAATTTTGGAGGAGATACGAACAAATAGATCAAAATTAGGGATTAGGGTTATGGTTTCACAAGAAAAAGGGGGCGCGTGTGCAACGCGTTCTCCTCTTTTCCTAATTCCTATGGGTTTCTCTAAGACTATATATGTTTGTAAATATTTCCTAAGTTAATATATTTTATCCTTAAAATAAATAAATAAAATATGTAAATGAGAACATATATTTGATTTAATTTAATTGCATCTCGTATGTTTTTTTTTTTTTGATGAGGTAAGAATTCGGGTGCGCACCAGGCGCTATCCGAGAGCATCCTTTCGGATGACGTCCAACAGACCTTGGTCACCTAATAAGTTAGGGTTATCGGTACTGCGTCCAGGAAAGCAATCCTATCAGCCACGCAGTTACCAGTGCGAAGTATATGTGAGAAGAATACTTCCTTAAACCCTTTCAATAGTGAAGTGATGTCTGACATGAGTATCTTAATTTCCCATGGACAACACTTACCGTTTTTGAGATAACTAATAATAATAAGAGAATCCCCTTCAATAAGAATTTTGTCAAGATTTAATTCTTTAGCTTTGATAATACCTAAACGTAAAGCACTAGCTTCTGCAAAGATCGGGGATTGTTGTCCGAGCCTCCTTACTCTTGTAGAAACCGGTCGCCCTTCCCAGACTCTAATAACAAAGCCTCTCGTGCTCTCTCCCTGCATGCTTGAAGACCCATCGAAATTTAGTTTGTGCCAACCCATAGGTGGTTTGTTCCATTTATTATTTCTTCGTTTACCCATTTACTTCATGCATCTCTTTTTTGTTTTGTGTGATTCTTTTCCTTTATTTGATTCAAGCCAATGAGAATTGGCCATATTCCAGTTTTTTTTTTGCCCTAATTTTCACTTCTTTCACTGTAGGCACTTTTTCACTTCTGAAAACAAGTTGATTTCGGACTAAACAGGTTGTCCACTAGTTGAGTGACAGGCATTGCTTTTCTTTGTTTGTCATATTATTCGATAAGATTGTCATTATTGGTTTGATATCACGGTTTCTATCAATAGTCTTGGACCAAAAGTTTAATCTTATTACTCAGATTTTTGTAGAAAAAACTATATTTGCATTCACAGAATAAATGAACTTCATCTTCCTCGTGGTGATTACAGATTGGGCAAGAGGCAGAAACTGCAACCCCCCTCCTAGATAGTCTTGATGCAGTTGGAAGGCCATTTTGACAGATTTTCCAAAGGAAATTCTTTACCTTAGGTGGGACATCTTGTTTCCGAATCCAATAATTATCATCTGTCGCATTTAGTGAGGATTTGGTGACATAATTATATGCACTTGACGTCGAAAACCACCCATTCTTAGCTGGCTCCCAATATAATCTATCTTCAATTGGCAAGACCGGGAGAGTGATAAGTGAAATTTTATTCACAACCTCAATAGGTAGGACACTGGTTAATCTATCCAACCGCCGTTTACCATTTTCTATATATGAATCCAACGTTTCCTCCAAATCAATATTTTGTGGGTGTACACAGTACTGTGCCATGTTCTACACAGGTCCCCATCTATCCTTCCAAAACTTGACTGTTCGGCCATTTCCCACCACCCAAATCAAACCATTTTTGAATGTAGGAATTAGCTTTCTTAGTTGTGTCCATTGCCACGACGCACTTCCTTTCGCTTCATAGTTTAGTATGTGATTCGTCTTAATGTATTTATACTGGATAATCCTTACCCAAATATTGTTTGGTTCTGCCACTATTTTCCATAATAATTTTAATTGCAAAGCTTCATTCATCTGTTTCGATTTTCTTAGACCTACTCCCCCTGCATACTTCGGCTTGCAAATTCTATCCCAACTAATGAGTGGTTTAAAGTTTGAGTCTTTGTTCCAGAAGAAAGATTTATTCATTTTGTCCAAGTTCTGATGCATTTTTGGTGGAAGCATGAAGCTCTACATCATGTAAAGGGTTTTGATGCTAAATTTGCATTAATCAGTGTTGTCCGTCCCTGTTATGACAGAGAATCTGCTCTCCATTTTGAGAGTTGGTTCCTGGTATTTGACATTATATCCTCAAATGTGTTTTCGTTTACTTTACCATTAGTGATCGGACACCCTAAGGCAATCTTCAATATCCGAGATACGGGACCTAGGAATACCCGGTGTACACTGAAAATCCGATTTCTGATAGTTAACTTTCTATCCCGATATTTGGCACTAATAGTCTACTATATTTTTAACTTTTTCACACGTTGACATGTTTTCTTTTGAGAAGATAATATTATCGTCTGCAAATGTCAAAAAAAGAATTCTTGGCCCATTACGACCGAATGGATAGCCGATTCCACTAGATAATAATATCGTCTGCATCTCGTATGTGTTCAAGGGTTGACCCAACTCCATCCATATATTAGTAGTGGATTTATTTTAAAAAAAAATAGTGGTGAATATAACTTCTTTTTTTTTAGAAATGTGCATAAATTAGGGTGTTTTATCGGTTTTTTCCACTCGTATAAATATATTGATGAAAAGCATTTTGCACTATTACGATTTTCATCAATAAATAGAACTAGATAGATGATTCAATTAAACAAATCATAGATACAGGTAAATAGATATATAAATAGAGTTCCTAATACTTGCTCTCTTTGTAATTCTGATACAGAAGATACAAATCATTTATTGTTTAATTGTCGGATTACAAGATCTCTTATTCAACATCTGGGTGTTAAGTTGGCAAAACGTTATAATATTCCAAATTTAACTAGTAATGTTTCGGAAAATATTTTAAATAATAGGGCTCCTAATATAGATTTTACAGACTTATGGCATTTATGGCATTCTGTTTGGGAACTCAGAAATAGAATTATTTTTCGCAATACTTTGGATACATGTATTATCTATGCTCTAACTCAAACTATAGACAAAATATCATGTTGGAATAAACAGCAGGTAAAAACGAAGTTACCTAAACGTGTTAGACTTCCTGATAAATTGATTTGGAAATGCCCTCATATAAATGTCATTAAGATCAATGTAGATGCTTCAGTGAAAATTGATACTCAATCGCATGTTGGTTGTATTGTTAGGAATAATGATGGTCTAGTTCTTCGGATTCATAAATGCAATGTTATGATGAGTTCGGTCATTCTAGCAGAAGCTTTTGCAGTTTATGCAGGTATAAGACTGGCAGTGGAGATGGGGATTCGTAGAGTAATAGTTGAAAGTGATTGTGTAATCATCGTCAATGTCATCAATCAAGTGAACAATATACCATGGGAGGTCGCTCAAATAATCAAAGAGATCCATTCGTTAAGCAAAGATTTTGAGAGCATCACAATTCAGCATTGCTATAGAGAGGCAAATGGTGCAGCTGATTTTCTTGCTAAATCTTAGTTGAATTGTACTTTTATTTTATCTCTTGTTGTTGAGAATTCCAAAACGTAATTAGTACATCCAATTTATTGCCTACTGTAAAAAACAAAAAAAACAAAAAAAACAAAAAAAAAGGCTAAGAAAAAGCTCTTTCCTTCAAAAATGAACCCTTTCATGCAATAGTTCAACAGAAATAAATGGGGGAAACACTAACAAACAGTAAAACAACACTATTAATCTTAGTTCATCCAACTATAACATAGCGTTAACCAAACCAACACCCGCCAAAATTCATAAGGGCACCCAACTATAACATAGCGTTAACCAAACCAACACCCGCCAAAATTCATAAGGGCACCCTCTCAGGAAGGACAATCAAATTAACCAAACCACACCCGTATCCAGATTGGCCCCCCTTGTATCCTCTGTAAGAAACCCATCGTTTTCATGATCTGTGCGAATCACGCCTCCACGATCTGTGCGAATCACGCTTTTCTCTTCTTGTTAGATTTACTGCCACTCCCATGCTTGTTTCCCTTCTTGTCGCTCTTGTCACCACCTGACTTTCCGTGCTTCTTCTCCTTCTTGTTTCCATCAGCCTTCAAGCTGATGACGCCGCTAGCTGACATTTTCCCCCTACCATTTTTAAGGGCGCTCTCAAAATCAGCCTCCTTGTCAACGATAGCATAGCGTTCAAGCAATTCGGGGTCCAAGAAACCTTCTGGTTGCGTTCTTGTTCCGTCCTGGATGCCCAAAGAAGGCAACGGTTAATTTCAATCTTTTTAGTATATGCAGGTAGTTCCCATGTCAACTCGGGAGAGAAGTGCGAGGTCACGTGTAAGTTTACCTCCTTTTCCATGGCAGATTCATCATCATCCTTGTTCTCTGAAATCCCATCGGCCTCTGCCCGAGCCCTCATTTGATCCTAGAGAGTCACAAGTTCTGTTAGATCCAACTAAAATCAACACAAGTAGAACGACCAAAATGGGTTTGTTTTGTCTTTCTTGATAGAATCACCTGGACTTGCCGAGCACCTTCTTTGAGATCCTCTTCTAGCGAAATACTATGTGGTTTGAACACAATCTGCTTGGCAAAGGTTGCAATGGACAAAAATAAGGTATGTTTACTAATGGCTGAAAACATCTACTGTAATGAGAATCTGAACAGCAGGATTCTAGAGCAGTAAAATAGCATGCATGCTATGAGGCAGATAAGGACGAGCTTTCAATATATAATGGCAACAATTACCAGAAAATAGCTACTTACTTCTCTGGGACAAGGTCGGGTTGAATCAATCTCCTTGGATACAATGTTGTAGAGGAATTTGTATAACTTGGTCATGACCTTCTTGAGGTTTGACATTATCTGATCCCTTTCTAATTGCATTTGGTCCTTCACAAAGTAAGAATATAAAGAAACAACATTAGGAAAACTGAATAAATTCTTTCTTTTTTTAGAAACAAGGGGAAATTCTTTTTCATTAGATGAGCATGGAAAAAAAAAAATTCAAGGGAACGAATTTTCCTAAATTGAGTCTAGGGAAAACATGTCCCAAAGAATGATGTTTTGCATTCAACTAAATGAAGCTTTGACGGGTATAAAACAACTGCTTTTTGGAAGGCCAAGAAACTGGTGCCTGGAAACATTCATTCAGCAGGCAATTTTCTGTGAAGCAGGACAAACTAAAGTACTGATTTCAGAGAAAGCAACCTTAGCATACGACACGTCATGATGTTGCAAGCCCATGAGAAGCAAAATAGATGCTTGGATATACTGCAGAGTAACTGGAATCTTCTCCCGGAAGTATAAAGCAGCCAATGGTCTGAGAAGATCAATTATCTGCAAAAATCAGCTAATAAGAGCAAGAACATAAACATGCACTTATTCAGCTCAATATCTCAAGTACTCCATGTAAATTAAAAACTAACAAAAGAACGCATAAAAAATAAAATGAATACTTTTGTTTCCTGAAAACAAATATACCCTCACCACATGTAGAAAAACAAAAGGGCAGAACCTTAAACTTCATGATAAAATTTAAGTATAAATAGCCTGTAAAAAGTGTTTCATGGAATTTCTAAGGACAGGTAATGCCATGGTATCTCAAGGAACATTTGTGGTATTTACAAAAATAGGTGCTTCGTGGTTCTAAAAGAAAGAACTGGCTTGATAAAGTGAGATTTGGATACTTTACCAGATGAAAATCAACAAGCCCGTTAGAATAAGCTTCCAGGAGCTTCAAAGTGTGGGGAGTGGTATTCACAAACTGCAAAACCTCATCCAAGTTTGAATCTTGTTGTTCAGCATCAGCAAAATTGATCTTCGGTTCCAATATACTGCAAAACAAAACAAAAAAGAAAAAACATTAAAAGATATACAGTTCTTCCATGAACATGTTCTTTGATGAGCTGTGTTTTTTAAAGTGATCTAGAACACTGGAAAGGTCAATCTCAGGTACCTACCTCATAGCAAGCTTAAAATGCATGGAACTGAAACAGGGCCCCAACAGTCCAATAAACCTTGCTCTGAATTCTGGGTCAAACAAAATAAAACAGAATCTTAAAATAAAAATACCTACCTAGGGAAACGAAATGAGGATTAACGTACTGAGACAGAGTAGCTCACCGTTGTAATATCGAGTAAAGTATTCACCAAACTCGACATCATCATTTTTCAATGGCTTTAAGACCATACACGTATGTTCACCGGTAACAGCATTCTGATCCATACAAAAGACACAATTAGATTTTACAAGGACACCATCAGAATATTTTTCATATAAACTAGAAAGTCCAATAGATAGATAGCTTGGCTAAGTGGTTCTACCAAGAAAAAAAAAAGGATGGAAAAATGAGAAGTTGAAAGGAACTAACAGGGATCTGGCCAATGTAAAAGGGAAAGAACTTGAGTTTCCTCCAAAATCGGAAGAGGTCTTGTGTAAGCCCAAATGATACACCAACGTATTGGAGCCTTTCTGGACGCCTTTCCCGAAGATGCACAAGTAGCGGTGGAAGGTCACTCCTAGGTTTTATTGTTTCCTCTAGCAGCGACACCTACTCAATATTTCAATAATTGGGCATCAAGATATAAGACACAGACAAACACAAGTGCTGTGTTTCTTACCATTATAAGAGCATGGGAGAAAAAGAGAGTAATCATTAATCAGATGTTTCACCATTACCATAATGTTTTAATCTTTTCTTTTGATAGAAAAAAGATATTTTCTTGATATAGAATCAATAGAAAAAACATAAGATAACAAAGCAATGTCCCTCCCATCAGAAACTCAACAGAATAGACCTAAATAGAAACAAATCCAATGCAACTTATACTAAGAAATCTCATAAAGATAACCTAATTCATCCCCCATAAATACATTAAATCAGCTTCTAAGAGAGGAAGATTCATAGGAAAATTCCCCATTTCTAAATACTCTTCGAATCGCCACGAGTAGGATACGAGTATATTAAAATAAAATAGACAAAAAAAAAATCAGTATTTCTCAAAGGTATCTTCCTATTCTTGGCTCTTACTACAACATACACTTGTACTTGTAGATACCCTACAATATTGACATCACCCTCTCATCATCCCCAGTCATATCAAAGAATTTTCCGCACATATAAATTTGTAGACTTTAATTTTGTAGCAAAAAAATATCACAATCCATTAAATATGTACATGATTCATATCCAAGAATGTAACCTACATACAAAATGTAAAAAATGGAAAGAGGGACTAAACAGCAAAATATCTGGTAGAAATTTTTTTGCTTGTTCCAACATAGCACAAAGCCACAAACATATCATTCCTTGACAGAATACAGGCATTAAATTTGATGCTCACCTGCTGCGCAGCTTCTAGAACACTGACAGGTGGCTTCTCAACATCCTCTTCTTCGTCAATTTCTGATATTGATGTCAAGCGACCTTCATAATACCTGTTCACCCATCCCAATTAAAACAACATGAATACAAAATAGTCAGATGTGAAACAGAATGCAACTCTTAAAGATTGGTGAATGCACATAATGCGATTAACGCAATTCAATTCATCATAAATGGAATCCTAATCAATCAAGTTAACTGATATTTCCACACGATAGATATATCAAAGCTGAACTACATGCCCTATGTCTCCCTATTTCCCTGGTCTCTGTGCATGAGATAAATAATTTGAATCTGCTGAGCATCCTGCCAACACTCCTCAAGCAGTCATATGTTGAAAAAGGTTGAAATCAAGATAAAAAGACCTTCTCTAAGCTCATCTGGTGAAGGTTGGACCCTAGCAGGGCCAAAGTCAACCAGCAGCCCAAAATCGGGAGAAAAAAAATCCAATTTTAAGCAATTTTGGTTCAGACAAGTAGAAACTCTAAAACCTTCTAGAGCAAAGATCATATTAATACTTTTGATGTCTTGCATTGCCTAAATTTTAGGGCTCACCCCTGGCTAGCTAGCTATCTCCTACCTTATATTTGATGGATTCATAAAAAACAAACGTTGGTGACTTTGTCCTTTCTGCAAACCTTTTCATGCATGTAATTCTTCTGCACTTCCGCCAGACATAACAGATATATGCCCTTAAGGCCTTAACATATTTGACTACTGAAAGGGCCAGTTGATGGACCTATTCTAAATTAAAATTATTTAAATATAGAAAATTTAACTGTGTTATGGTCATTTTTCTTGTTTATGTTAAGTGATCAGTAGATTTAGATTTGGAAATAAGACGCAAGTCATGAGATACAAGAAGATGCATACATGGGTCCTTGCAAAAATTGAAAAATAGGTGAAGAGTAGGGGGAAATTATCAGGTGTTTCCTTTTAAAGAAAATAACCATCACCTTGTCAAAAGTTCCACTGCCTTTGATCCATACCCAAGCTGCAGAGTAGAGACAGGTAAATATGTTAAATTTGAAGAAGTGCATAGGAATTTGTCAGTGCAACTCTAGTAAAAAAAAACCTAGAGATCTATTCTACTGGTTATGCACAAGATGACATTTACCCGTGTTGCGCTTGGATGGGTTGCAATTCGTACAATGCGTACACCAGAAAGACTCGGGAACTCTGTATCCCTGAATTGTTCACAGAATTTCCAAGGTATTTGATCCCCATGTGGTTGATAACCTTCACTTAAGCTCTTCATAGTAGATTTACGAGAAATCTGGCCTTCAAGACAAACCTGCAAATTTTTCAAAAACATTAATGGTTAGTGGTTACACATTCAACAAGAACAAGGTGAAACCAAAGCTCATTGTGCAAGAGAAACAAGAGATACACAGAGAAAAAAAATTAAAAAAAAAAAATCTCAGAAGAACAAAAATTTAATACTCCATAATATCTAGGGACAGAACTAGAAGTGTATTTGTGCAATGCAATGGTGTAAAATACTAACAGAGGCACTAGTGATGGCCACTGATACTAGTAAAAAATTACCATCCATTCATGTAATATTTATATACAGGGATTTAAGAGCAAACCTGTACAACACACAATATATCTGGAAGATGGTTCCTCGATTCATCGACAGGTCCTACACCATATAGTTGAAGAATAAGAACCTTCTCTAAAAGCGGTACATACAGAAGATAGAACAGACATACCAAGCAATACAAATAAATGATGTGCTGGGGCATCGGACATCAACTGTAAGTCATTTGGTGAATTCTTGTAGTGCGATGCAACATAAAGTGCCATCATTCTCTGCATGTTTAAAACATGAAATTAATGGATATATTAATTTTAAAAATAAAATAGGAATAGTAGGTGTAATTTTTACCTGCAAGAATAACTCACTATCTTTGTGATACGAAAATAATGTATCTCTGTTAACATAATATAGATCACAAGCGTCTGGGGGAGGAAGCCTGATTACAGAAAGGATGTTATTTTGAAGTAGGAAAATCTTTGAAAAGTAACATCCATCAAATTCTAACCTGCTAATATTTGGAATATAATTTGCTACATCTAAGCATAGCAATCCATTCAGCCAAAGCTCGATAGGATCACCAGGCGCATATCTGATTGATTCACTCAATTCGACCTTCTTAAAAAGCCGTCCTGCAATTATAGCCAACAAAGAAGTAAACAAATTAAAAATGCTTGTGAACTCAAGCTACCAAATGCCAAGTTTTAAAGAGATGCTTGAATCTCAAGACAAAAGTATCAAAATAATATAGAGGAAGAAGACATGCTCCTCATGAATCTATGTTTTCTCCTATGATAGATCTTTTTATCATTTTTCAAGTATCTTTCTGGCCCCCTCTATCAAATCTTTCCAGTCATCTGGGGTCTCAATCCTTCTAAAAATGTGTCATGTGGGCTTTTATTCATAGTACACTAATAAGTAATAATTTGACCATGGAGTTAACTGATGTTTTTGTGCTCGTACTGAGGAAAGGAATTCAACACATACGTACTTCCTCATAGAGAGTATAAAAGAGCTAATGTGTACCTGACAGAGCTCCTTCAATACTCTTAGTAGATGTCTGGCTCTGTTCCTCTAGTTGCTGGAGAAGTTTCAGTGACAAGGACCTACCAGTGCCCTCATAGCTTTTTGGAGCAAGATCCAACAAAACGCGGCAGGAAAAAAATCAAAGCATCCCATCAGTGAACTGCTTATAACAGCGACAAGATTCCCAGGAAACAGAATGACAAACAACCCAAAGGGTAGGCCAGCAAGTATCTGTAGCTTTCAAATTCTAAAATAGGAGAGAGGAGAGAGTACCCATTCACCGTAGAAGATATGAAAACCAGATATGGACCTAGGAGAGATTTGACAATAGGTAATGGAATAGCAGCTGCTTCATCAATAACTAGAAGCTCGACTTGGGACAGCTTTTCACACTCACTTGGCTGTATATACTGAGATTATAGATGAACAAAGTGATTAGAGAACGAAGCATTCAAAGAAAAGTTCTATTAAAAATCATAGTGAAACCAAAAGAATAGAAATTATGGAAAAAAAAGGAGAAAAAAAGAACAGAAGAACAAAAGTGCTGCAATAGTTTCAATTCCAGATTCAGTTCGACATAACTATTGAAAATATGCACAAAAATGAACATTCATAATCAAGAAATGCTGACTGAAAGAACAAAAACTATCATGTGAGTTTATGTAGATATCCTCTACCTCCCTGCTGCTGCCAAGAGCTCAGCAACTAACATAAAAATTGCTCCCTTCGTTAAGCAAAAGATTGTCATTTTAGAAGTTAAATCCTGTTAAGAAAAAGATTTCATTTTGGTTATTTTACACTCTATTTTACAAAATTGCCCTTATAATGATTAAAGAGATTTGAGTTGTAGTTTTCAATAAAGTAAAAAGTAGAGTAATAATTAGGTGTATAAGTATATTTTTATTTGTCTCCTTAAAAATTGTGCAAAGATGTTAAATGACATGTTTTGTTTAACGAAGGGAGCAATATACTTCAAATTTTATTCAATCCTCATTCCAAATTTTAGGGTTTCCCTTCTCTGTCCAAGAATTAATACCAAGCCACTCTTTTTCAAAATAGAAAACATCACAAAGCACCTACTCCATGTCCTGATCCAAATTGTATGCAGAATACCTTTTACTGGCTCTGGTTAGCCACCAATTATTGAACAACAAGCTGAACATTACTTCAGACAAACTTAATTGCATTAGAAAGTAGAAGCACACATCCATGAGCAATGAGACTAAATTTCAGTCAAAGAAATAGTTTCTATGTACAGATACAGTCAACAAAAAATTGGAAATAGTTCTTTTGTGACAAACCTGAATTGTTTGCCTATGCTGCTTGTAGATGTTGATCCTTACAGTTACTTTCTTAGAATCACGGTTGGAGCTCTGCTTTCCCATAACAAAATCTGTATTTGAGCTCTTTACAACATCATAGTCGGTATGCTCCTGTAAACATCTAAGTGTATAAGGCAACATTCTTTCAAATAACTACAATAAACAAAGGTAACCACTTTCTAGAGATTATAGGATGTCTTAACAACATTATTTTAAAAAGATTTGTGAAACAGGGAGGGTATTAACAGCATTTTTAGAAATGTTAGCCTCTCCTATCATAGTCTACTGAAATGATTCTAATGTGGAGATACCAGAAGGTATGACAGTTTCCAACTATCAGAGCTATGGTCCTCTTACAATGAGAAAATGCAAATGAAAATCAATATAGTCAATGCTATTACGAAGGGGAAAAGGGTTATTTTCTTGCAAAATCAGCTGTCAATGACAAGGAAGTAGAAATACAAAATAGGGAAAATTATATACTTCTTTGGAAGAAAAAATAATGGCATATTTTTGCAATTCTAGTTGTGGTCAAGTGATTCCAAGGCTTCAGATCGCTAGGTTAGGAACACAGGAAAACCCTCAATCTTCCATGAACAAAATTAATGCATTTTATCAAACATCATATGGAGTATTAGATAATAAGACACCAGAAAGAAACCACTAACGTGAAAACACATCATTCAAATGGAAAAAGACCCAAGTAACATTTTGCCAATCCCATTTGAAAAACAAAGCCAGTTGCTTATGTTTAATAACAAAAGTCAAGATTTCTTCAAAAACAAATTCTAAAGCACAGAACAGAAACTAGAGCTATACCTTGTATTCTAGAGAATCAAAGCCCTTAAGCACAAAGTCGAACAATGTCTTCAGGTTCTCAGGGCTAGGTGCTGTAATAAAAATATTGGAGTACCTAAAAAGATGAAAGTTCTAATCAGTAGGATGAAATCATAAAATGCCTAGGAAATAATTCCTCGTTAAGATTTTCCACAAAAGAGAATATGCATCATTATATGTACACTGCTTATACCCTGCTGCAACAGCTCCAGCGACAGCCAAACCAAGTGCGGCTGATTTTCCACGACCACGGGCAGCAAGAAGAGCAACTGTACTGCGAAGAGTCTTGTCCAATATGGAATCAAGAAAAGTGATGACAGCTTTTCCCTATTTATAGCAGAGCAGATAATGGTTTAATTTGTAGACAGGTTGTCAAAACAAGCAGCATTGCAGTACAAGGAGCACAATATATATACCTGATCTAGTGTACGGCACTTCTTAATCAAAGGGCCTACAGGAAAATCTTCATTAAGTTGCTCCTTTAAGTTCTTCAAATCTCTTTCTGCTTCTGAAAGACCTTCAGAGTCCTTTAAACACCGAACATAAAACAATAAAAGTAGACATTAGCTAACAAAATACTCTGTTAGTAATATGGGCAAAGTCCCTCCCCAATAAATCCACTTATCCACAAAAGCTTAATTATAAATTATAGAATGCCTTTTTGAGACTGCAATACAGGATCTACTCTTGAGTTCCTAAACTTGACCAGGGACAGTACCTCTTTAGCAGGAACAGGTTTTATCGACTTTATATGCGACGAGATTGGTAATATATTGAGTTCATCGTCCATGACTACACATGCCTTGCAGGATGCAAGAGAAAGTAAGAATCTTTCATTGAAGCGCCCTGTAGCTTCAGAGTGAGATTCTGTACGGAACCTCTGATGCACATCCTGAGATGATGGCAGTTCAACAGCAGAAAACATATGTGAGATAAACGGCATGACCAGAAAATGCAATAACAGCAGAGCATAACTGTGATTCAGGTCAGTCAAACAAAAGAACAAAATGTGTAAGGAAAAAATCGTACCATAACCATGGTGCATAGACTTGTGAGAGAGGAAAGTGAGTGAAGAAGCAATAAAATCAATCCGCCACCCTCAACTGTTTCTATAGTCCTTGCTAAAAGATTAGGTGTCAACGCCTCAAAATCCTTCACATCACAAAATTTGGGACTCAAAATCAAAAAGCAGCCATTAAATAGAAGATATCAAAATAACTCTTGAAATAAATGCACACCTGAAGAATGCACATCGAAAATGTATTCCCAAGAATTCTCTCTGAATCTTTATACAAGCAAAATGTTATTCCTCCACTCTCAACAAAAAGTGAAAAAGCATCAGCCTTTTCAGGATCTAGCACCCCAGTTCGGATAAACCTTTGTGTCTGCTTAGCACGCTTCCTCTTGTGGCTGCATCAAACATAAGATGAGAATTGTAGATGTCTAGAAGAAACACAGTCAATGGTCGCCTAAAAAGGTCCACAGTACTCCTCACCGCTCCAATTAACTGAAGCAACAAGCAGCTCTACTCAAAAGATCACATAGCACAAATACTACGTAATAGGGAAACAGCCCAGCCCCGCCCTTCAAAACAACATAAGTTCCTGTTTCTGTCTATCCTTATTAAATCCTATGGTGACTACAACTAGTAAGTAATTACGTTTGGTGTCAGCTTAACTCCGTCTCCTTCAAAATAAAGCTCCCTTACTAAATTGAACAAACAAAACGGATTACCTGCTCATCTCAAGTTTGTCCTTGTAACACCAGAGAGCATTAGGCTTAGCCTTCACCATAGCCATTTGCAGCAAGTAATGGAGATTCACAATCTGGAAAAAACTCAACCAATTAAAACAGAAATCATCGCAAATTCAAGACTTTAAGAGACAACAGATGTAAAGGAGGGAGAGTTGCCTGGTCGCGAGACTTGTCCCCGACAATAAGGAATATGGAACGGTGCCTTTGTTTAACGCCGTTCTCGATTAGAGTTCTAATACGCTCGTCCACCTTCTTCTTCATCCTGTCAATTCGGAGAAAGCTGCAGCGAATAAGCTATGTAGCTCCGGAGGCGGCGGCGACAACGGCGATTGGTGAAGTGACTCCGACCTCAGATGAAGAGAGCGACGGGTGGAAGAAGCTCTGCGCAGCAATGGCGGTTGCTGGAGGGGTTTAGGGGTTTTAGGTTTTTGCTATTCGGACGTTGAAACTTGGAACCTAAAATGTAAAATCAGAGACAGAAACCCTATTTTTTCCGCCTTTGTATTTTACTTGTTTTCTTTTTCTCTTTTTCTTTTGCAAAATTGGCTGGTTTGCATAACTAACGGGGCTGTTATCTTCGGCGATAATTTTTACTATGTCCACCGGTAACCATCGTACCATGTTCCGATGGGTTTAATGACAATTAAGTAAGCCACCGTTGTATGTTGTGGTGGGTAAGGGCACTTTTATCGGATGAAAAACAAGTAGGGGTACTTGTGATTTTAATATAAACAAATGTGAATAGTGGTGCATTGGATACTTGAGGGATGGGTGGGAAGAAGCGATACCCGGACTTGCATGTGGGCCACACCTCGGACATAGATGCAGCGCACCATATTTTTCTGAAGCCAAAGGGGACACGTGTCGTTCAGCGATTGGTGGGCAGAAGCGGCTGTGCAGATGGCGACATGTGGCAGTGTGGGAGTGGCTGGCAGGCTGAGCGCGGCAGATGGCGACACGTGACATCAGGTTGGGGGAAATATTTTACACCATTAAATCCAAATTTCGGGGGAGAAAATGTATAAAAAAATAAAAAATTACCACAATACTAGATTCATTTTTATCTACATGTAGACACCAATTTTGAATATGTTTGACTATATTTTTTTTTTAATAATTTCTCTTTGATTATAAATATGCATAATATAATCCGGAAAATTGAATTAAAAATATGAAAAAAATTGAAATAAGAAATAATGCAAGAAATGAAATACATAATTATTTAAAAAAAAATTGTCAATAAGAGGAAGTTGATATGAGTAATTTTGCCTATAAATACATACATTTACCAACACCTATCACACACTACTTCTCCATCTTTACCATCTGAAAATCCCAAAATCCTTCACCATCTCACTACCATAGATCCATCCCAAAATCCTTCTGAAAATGTCTTCTTTTCTAGATTGGGTAATATGTCAGTTTCTTCTGAATATGATTTGGCATACTACTCTCAAGTTCTCTCTTCAAACATAGAAAATTTGACCCCAATCACCTCTGGAAGTGAATATTCACAACACTTCCAGTCCATCCCAACATATAGCACCCAACCAAGTGTTGGTGACCCCCCAACAAGTGCTAGTGGCGGTTCTCGTGGTCGAGGTCGTTCTCGTGGTGGAGGCCGTGGTGGTGCTCGTAGTCGTGGTGAAGTTGTGGAAGGTGTTGATGAAGTTCGTGGTCCTCGCGCCTACTGGCGGGTGGAAGACGACAACCTTCTGGTTAGCGGTTTCATTAACATCTCCACTGTCGCGATCACCAACACAGACCAAGACTCGCAAGCATTTTGGGCTAGAATTGGAGCTTTCTATGAGGAGTACAGGAAACCCTATCAAGTGAAAAGAGAAATATCCAAATGTAAGGCAAGGTGGCAAAAACTCAACTGTAATGTCTCTAAGTTTGCTGGTTGTTTTCAGGAGTCAACTCGTATGCGAGCATCTGGTGAGTCGGATAAGGATGTCCTCATGAGAGCACATCAACTCTATTCCTCTAAGAATGATGGGAAGAATTTCAAAGAAGAACATGCATGACAAGTGTTGCGTGATGAGCCCAAGTGGAGTGTCGATTACTTGGAAAAAATCAATCGATGTAATGCAAGTAGTGGGAGCTCCAAAAGATCTCGCTCTTTTGGTGGAGGGGATACCCCAAGTTCAGATACTCCCACAAGTGTGTTCATTGTCAATCCTATAGAGCGTCCAATGGGAATCAAGAAGTCTAAAAGAAAGGGAAAGGAAGCTATGTCTTCCGATCAAGCAAATGTTCAACAGATTCCTGACCAACTAGAGCAAGAGAAAGCTAAAAAGTTCAGGCAATTCTATGAGTTGCAGATAGCAAAGGAGACCCGCAAGAGGGAGAAGCAACAAGGGTACGAGAGAGTGAAGAAGAAGATGGAGATCGAGGCAAAGAAGATGGACATGCTTACCAACCTCATGGGACAAGCAGATCTTTCACCAGAGCTCGAGAGTCTGAAAATGAAGTTGATCAAGGAGTTGTCAGGGCAATAATGAAGTTGATCAAGCTGGAGTTCGTTATCTAGCTCTCATGTTAATGCATGTTTCCCTTTTGTTAATGCATGTTTCATATTTGTTAATGCATGTTTCCCTTTTGATAATGCACGTTTCATATGTTGTAAGCATGGTTTGCATTGTGTACTTTGATTAATGAAATTTAAGTTTAAGTTTAAATTAGCTTTGTTTGTTGTAGAAGGGTCTTGTCACTTCCGAGTACATTGTTCAAGATAAGTAAAGTTTTGTTTGCAGTGGTAGAGTGTTGTCACATCCTACTTCATTGTTCGAGACATGCAGCCTTTGTCACTTCCATGGCCTTTACAGCTTGCATGTGATAATGGTTCGTCCCCTTATGCCAGAGATTCTTACATAGGAAGCTTGCATGTGGGTATGTAGGACTACTATATAAGATGACATTGTAGCCTTTCATATACATCACAACAATCATCTACCTCTCACAATCTCTCCCAATGTCTGATTCAAATCAAATTCCTCAAACACTAACCCTTTTCTTTCAAGTAGTAGCTCTGATGATGGCGTAGTTGATCTTCAAGCTATCCTTAATGAATGGGAAGTTGCAGCTCTTGGGAAGCAACAAGCATACCAGCCGCCTAAAAGTTCGCGAACTAGATGTCGCTACACCCACATTGAACGAGGAAGGGAGAGAGGCCATGCCCAGTTGTCTTCCAATTACTTTGCGGAGGTCTCAACATACCCAGATGAGGTCTTCTGTCGCAGATTTTGAATGAGTAAGGGGGTTTTCAATCGCATTCTTCAGCGATTGGAGTCGGAAGTGCAATACTTTCAACAACGCCCAGATTGCACAGGTAGGACGGGCATATCCGCTCTCTAGAAAGTGACAAGTGCAATTCGCATTTTGTCCTATGGGATTGCTGCCGATCCTTGTGATGAGTATCTACGGTTATCGGGAGGCACTGCAAGATTGTGTTTATCACAATTCATTGACGGAATTTGCAACTTGTTTGGAGAGGAGTATCTTCGACGTCCAAATGTCGCGGACATCCAACACCTTCTAAGCGTAGGGGAGTCCTGTGGCTTTCCCTGGCTTTCCTGGGATGTTAGGAAGCATTGATTGTATGCATTGGGCTTGGAAGAACTGTCCAACTGCCTGGAAATGTCAATTTGCCTGGGAGATCATCACCCAACAATCATACTCGAGGCAGTTGCATCCTATGACCTATGGATCTGGCATGCTTTTTTCGGAG
This sequence comes from Persicaria tinctoria, assembly GCA_037127255.1. Taxonomy (NCBI): domain Eukaryota; kingdom Viridiplantae; phylum Streptophyta; class Magnoliopsida; order Caryophyllales; family Polygonaceae; genus Persicaria; species Persicaria tinctoria. The sequence continues at coordinate 32,307,189 of JBANSL010000004.1, read as the reverse complement.
TCCTATGTACTAATAATGATATTAACGTTCTTGATCGATCCCCTGTTTTTGATGATGTTTTACAAGGTCAAGCTCCAAATGTGAATTTCAATGTTGGGGGACACGGGTACACCATGGGGTATTACCTTACGGATGGGATATACCGGGAATGGGTTGCATTTGTAAAATGCACAAAGTCTCCCCAAGGCAGGAAGATGAAGTTATTTTCCCAATACCAGGCTTCCGTTCGCAAAGATGTGGAAAGGGCCTTTGGTTTATTGCAAGCTCGTTTCGCAATAGTTCGGAACCCTGCAATGTCTTGGGATCCAGTGTTGCTCAGGAAGATAATGAGAGCATGCATCATTTTGCACAATATGATCGTGGAAGACGAGCGAGAATATTTTACTCATCATGGTTACGAGATTCCGCAATTTGACGAAGGAATAAGTGGCGAACCAGTCCTGGCAGACAACTCCACATGGACGTGGTCGACCTCGACACCAGAGGCTATGCGCGAGTATATCAAGAGGAGGCGTGCACTTCGTGATAGTGATACACATCGTCGGCTTAGAGAAGACTTGAAGGAACATATTTGGCAAAAATTTGGGGCCAATCGTGGAGGCAATTAGTATTTTCCGCTATCCGAATTATGTTATGTTATTTAAAAAAAATTCAAGTTTATGCATTGTCTTTGTTGTAACGTCCTTTCGTTTATTTAATTAATATTGTTTTTTTTGTTATATATATAGTTCGCACTATGTCATTTATAAATAATATTAATTTAAAATTAAAATTTTAATAATAATAAATGAATATAATAATATAATCGAGAATGGAAATAATTATTGAAGAGAGGTATATTTGTAAATTGAGTGGGTATGAAAAGATGAGTTTTGGGATACTAGGGATGCTATTGATAAAGTGAGAAAAATGAAAATGACATGTTGGGATGATGTGGCGGAGTGAGAAGAATAAAATATTAGTATTTCTAGTATCCCTAGTATCCATTGATAAACATGGCCTAAAGGAGTATGTGTTCACCCACCGTTGTATTCTGCGGTGGGATTCACCGTCCCGTTTGGACCCCATCACACAATATTACGGTGGCCCTGGAACCATACAAATGAGATAATAGTGTGTTTGAGGACCGGGCCGGAGTTTTCACCCTCCACAAACATATGTGGTGCAATGAGGATCGTCTAGTCCGCAATTGTAGTCCATACCGTAGTCCAAATTACCTCATTGGCTAAATTGAAATTTCTAATGATTTTTTTATTTAAGTATTTGTACCTTATAATTTATTTTAATGTTTATCGACCAATGAAATTAAAGGGACCATAAAAATGGACTACGGTGTTGGACTAGACGATTTTTACCGTGTGTGGTGTGGTTGAGCATAGAACATGCCCCATTATAAAAAAACTGCGTAAATATTATAGCAGCTGAAAAGTACGAAATACATTGAAAAGTAACAGTGCAAAACTACAAAAAAAACAAAAAAATAATAATTCATTGAAAATGAACACAAAAACATACACCGTACAACAACAACCATAGTTCGAAAAATGTCATACATCAGAAAACGTAGTTCGGAAAATGGCACATATAAAATATCTAGTAATATAAGAAGTCTAAGGCTGCAAATACCGGGAAATGGAAAATGCTAATAGCTCAGTTGACGGTCACCATCTCACGGTCAATGGCGTACAGAGGCATGCACAACATCGGCATCATCTGTGGCGTACAGAGGCATGCACAACATCGGCATCATCTAAGATAGTATCACCAACAGACGTTGGTGCAACGTGGCAAACACTTCGTCCATGATCGGAATCTCCATCCAATAAGTAGCATCATGACACTTTCCAAAATAATTGACCCTCGTGATGAGCTCATTTAAGGCATGATAATAATGGTAGCGATCTACATGTAGCTGCAACTCAACGGCCAACTCCCGTCGAACTTGTGACCATGCGTCTTACCCCAAGTTCAGAAGACAAGCAAAAGATATATATCCATAATGACCATCACCTGCAACCTTCGTGACGGCTCGAATGAAGTAATCATGAACTCGTCAATGTTGTCGGTCCCCAATTGAAACCTAGGTGAGTGAGATTCTCAAGCGGAAGTGTCGTAAGTGTTGCAGATGGAATGTCACCTCTATGCTTCGACGCTGATTGGCCTCGGCCATGTCCCCGCCCACAACCCTGACCACGACCTCTTCCTTGGCCTCTTCCACCGCCACTAGGAGAGTCGTCGACTTTAATTGCATTGGACCCAGTGGCCTCTTCATTTCCTTCCGCTGCATCTTCGTCGTTTGATGAAGATTGACCTCGACCTCGACTTTGTCCTCTCACTCATCCGCTATTCCCCTCTATATCGGCTCAATGTTGGGCCTGATCACGCTCACGTTCCCAAGGAGAGGGTTCGTTTGATAGGGGTGACGAGTCCTCGGTCTCCCGGTTGGTCTACGGTCCTCGGGGTCAGGTGGAGTCAATGGTGTATGAGAGAGACAATCCCCATGTGGTCTCGGTTGATTTCCCTTCATTTAGCTACTCAGATGTTTCAATTCGCTAAGTTTGAAAAGTCCAAAGAGCGCAGACTAGCCACGGAGCATGGATACGGTTTCCTGATCGGAGATCCATGGAGTTGAATGTCAAGGCGATCCTCCAACAAGTATCCTCATCCATATCTCCACTCTAGAACAACATGATTAAGCGCGCATGTCGACATCAGCTCTTGTGAGCGGAGTGTTATCATCAACACGGTCAACATAGGAACGATCCTAATCCAATTGCTTCCAAAAAATGTGAATCTGGGATAGTCTTATCGGTATCTGCACGTAGGCGTGGCTACGGGTCCGTGACAAGAGGAAAACCTGTCGTTGTTCTTGCCAAAGAATACTCAAACTCACAACTAGTATAGTGTGTAAGCAAGAGATCGATTCACAGGGAAATCTATTCAATTCAAGTATCAATTCTAATCGCTAGTAAGAAGATGGGGGTTTTCGGTGTGAAAAGATCCGCCTTTTATCAAAGCGGAAGCAAGCAAACAAAGTAAATAGATTGTAGAATTCAGTGGAGAGAAATAGGTTCACCTACAATTTATCACTTCGATTGATGAATTCGATCCTTGTTTCAGCCTCTAGTTCTTGTCTTTTCCTATCAATGTCCTTGTCCAGATCTTAGGTAAATTACTAGTCCTACGAGTCCTAGCAACCCTTATCTCTAAATAACCCTAACACGGTTAAGATTCAACCTAGAGATAGCATTAAGATTATGAATTAACCAAGGTACACATAATATCAAGCTACGAGTCGATATTCAACATGTATTCAACTTCCTACACATCCAATTAGTCCTACGAGTCCTAAAGGGATATGATTGCCACTTGGGTTAAGGTTCGTTACGAGGAATCTACAAAACCCTAGCAATTGAATGAATCTACTCTAACTAGTTGATCAGGCCAGAGAGAATAAAACACATTCAAGCAATTAAGCACAAAGAAGTCAAAACATTGCAATAGGAATAAGAACTAGATTAAGAAACTCACAATTCCACAATCAAAGATCCAAACTGTAGGCGAAACCTTGAGAGTTTAGTTGCTCATGCTCAACGGCTCTCTCAACAATGGAATAAAGTGCATAAGGTTAATGAAAATAATAATTAGAAAAACCTTAAATAGTCTTTAGAAAGTCGGCCAAATAACTTAATAAAAACCCTAAGTAAACTCCAGTCTTGAATCGGCGTTTCTGTGAAGGCCGCGGGGCGGCTAGGCGATCAGCGAAATTGTTCGACAGAGCTCCGAGCCGCGGGGCGGCTTTTACTGTTCACAGTAATTTTTCCGTTTCGAATTTGGTCTCGATGTCAACATGAAAGTTGTACTCGGAAAGAGCTTTCCAACGCATGGTCATAATAGTCAATCGGACCACCGAGGCCTCCAGAGAGTGCGAAACAAGTTCAGCATGTCTGTCGACAACTTCTGTTGACTTGTTCTTCACTTAGGCTCTCTAACTTCGATTCCGCTCCCGGGCTCTTCACTTTTCCTCCTCCTCTTCACTCTTCCTTCATCCACGAGCCTCCTCATTCCTAGTCGGATCCACATATACCTGAAATAATCCATAAAAGCGTGTAGATTCCGATTCCACCAACAACACAAGTATAAATGCAAATCTATCTTAAACTATGCATTATGCACATCTAAATCATGCTAAATGCATCCTAATATGCCTACCTAAATGCATGCTATCAAATTCCCCCACACTTAAGCCTTTGCTTGTCCTCAAGCAATTAAAACCTAAATCAAATCAACTCCCCACAGACAAGCAATCCATGTAATAACTTTGGTAAAACATTTAAAAGCTAAAAATAGGGAAACGAAGATTGACAATTAACGTCATAACATGTATAGGTGCAATCCAAGGAATAAAGCAAGCATATTCATTCAACCTCACCAGGAAAATGTATTTTCACTCTCGCTCATGTGTTTAGGGTTAAACATTCACGCTCAAACTCAATCCTTGAACAAGGATGCCATAGAAAATAGGCCTATTAAACAATACAAGTATGACGTCACAAATAGGCCACCCAACGCAAAAAGACACCTGGTCCCACTACAGGGTTCGTCGCGAAGTAAGTCACTCAGTCAAACCCCAGCCGAAGCCTCTTCGCAACTTAAACAAGGATGTCAACTCGCGTAAGAAACTAGAGTGGGTCCTCCAATGAACCTCGTGGTTCTTAGGAGCCCTAGCAAGTAGCTCGCTGGCTCAAGCACCTCGTTTCTCATAAAGCCACATCTATGGCCTATACCCCTAAGCACGAGGGCATGTCTTACACGTGTCCTATGAAAAACCACTAGGTCGCTAGCCAGCTACTCGCTTAGATTTCCCTATCAATACCCCCCTCCAACCTCAGAGACCCGGGGTTGAGAGGGCAACCAACCTCGTTGGTTGGCCTCTCAACCCCGGTCCGAAACTCGACGAAAACATCAACAAGATTGACCATGTTGTCAATGCCCGGGCCGTATCTTCGCGTTTGAATTCCTCCGAGGCACCCGGGCAAACTCGCAAAGGTGAACCAACTTTCCCAACTGCCTTTTGCAAACAAATACGTGAAGCGCCCGTCCCCAAGAGGTGGAGGGACATCTCCATCGTCAAGTATAAAGGGGACACTAATCCCAATGATCACCTCAACCAATTCACCACGACAATGAGAATGACCGAGGACAATGATGCTATGTATTGCCGCTCATTTCCATCTATGCTGAGTGGGTAGCTTTAACATGGTTCACCAATTTGGCCCGGTCATCCATAGCATCATTGTCCTCGTTCCTTCGTCGCTCATTTCCATCTACCGAAATGAGCGACGAAGGAACCGGCAAACTACGATGTTCTGAGGGAACTCGTAACCAAGCAGATCCACGCCATGGAAGCTGCAAGCTCTAGCTTACGACCTGTCAAGTATAAGCAATTGTTCCATCAACCGTCATACCACCGACTCCCCAAAAAACGCCAAGGAAGAGAAAATTTCGGGATCAACAACGTCGCAATCCTCCCTGGCAATATCCGGCCATCCCGCTGCGCCCTTAAATCCAAGAAGTACAATACAACCATAGATCAGGACCGAATCCACTTGGTGCTCTAACCAACGTGATGATGGCTCATCCTAACCATATCTCACCCCCGGTCTATCGGATTCCACAAGCTCTTCCTCAAAAAGAGGAGCCCCTTCAAATTTGCGCCCCACTAACAAACCCCAATAATCCAGTCGCGAAGCCACAACAACAACATCTTCCTGAGGTTCCGCCCCAGCAATATAAACAGCCTAATACACCACCAAGACCCTATAATCCCCAGTACACGATTGGGGGAAGAGGTAGGGGAACTTACCCCCATAATAGGGGAGGAAGGAATGGAAACAGTGGAGGAGGATATCGGCCCCCGCCCAGGGACACAAGAAACGCCCTCGCGGCAAGGTCCTCATCTAACCAACCTGAGCACTCCAACCGAGATCACCGGAAGCCTCCTTCCCTGGATGGGTGCATCAATACCATCGCAGGATGACCCGCGACATCTGGCACCAGTAATCAAGAAAGGAAAAATTATGAAAGAGAAGCCAGACGCCCCCCATCCGAGGCCAGCATCAAACAAGCATCCACTGCGCACACTATACTAAGTTTCTCTATTTCTGATACCCAAGACGCTCGCGATCTTAGGATGCCTCACTCGGATCCTATGGTCATCCATGTACAGATAGGAACCAAAACTGTCAAGCGAGTCATGATAGATACGGGTTCATTTGTAGACGTCCTTTACTGGGACGCTTTTGAGCAACTCGGTATCCCTGAAAGCGCTCTGCGTCGCTACTCAGGAAAGCTAGTCTCCTTTTCAAGAGATGAGGTTGAGGTAGCTGGAACGATCGAGTTGGCCCTGACGCTCGGGACCACACCAAATAGAAGAACCCATATGATTGAGTTCACAGTGGTTCGACTGTCGTCCATCTACAACGCTATCATGAGCTGTGTAAGTCTATTCAAGTTCCAGATAGCATGCTCTATATACCATTTCAGCGTCAAGTTTCCCTACGCCGACTGTTGGAGGGTAAAATTTCATGAATTTTCTTTCTTTAGATTCATGATTTTAAATCATCACATTAATTAAATTTCAAGAAAAATGTGTGACAAATTCTCTTTAATTTAAAGATAGGATTTACAAATCCAAGATGGGTTTAAAGAATTCTATTGCAAGTCCACTTCAAATAGGCCCAATTCATGTCTTGGATTCGGAAGTTACAACTTTCATTTGCAGTTGAGAGCAAGGAAAATATATACACTAAACAAGAAAATAAATTAAGAGGGCAGTTGTGATGAACGTGGCTACATAGAGAGGTTATTCAAGTAACCTCCCCTTCTCTTCCTTTAAAAGGCTACAACTGTAGATGAGGCTCCCTTCCTTCTAGCTTTGGTGCGGTTACCTGTAAACACAAAAGGGACGTGCATCAGCAAACAAAGCAAAGAGCAAATCCATCAGCAAAATTACTGCAGCAGAGAAGAAGAAGGAAACAAGGTAGCTTTAATGGCTTATGAGACCCCCTCTTACAAAGCATGGGCTTTAAGTAAGGGTTTGGGTTTCGGAATCATCATTTAAGCTCTAAATTAAGGGAAAGTGCTGCTGAATTTTGCCTAGAAGAACCCAATCGCTGCAGGAATTCGATCCTCGCAATCCCCCCTTACAAAGCATGGGCTTTAAGTAAGGGTTTAGGTTTCGGGATCATCAAATCGCCTTAAACATAGGCGAAATGTTGCCCAATTTTCTCTAGGTGTTTTTTTTTTAACCTTTGGTTGCTGTAAAATTGCAATCAACATTTTGCATCAAGAAAGAGAATGCAGAATACAGCAAACCAAAGGCTAAACAAAAGCTATCCACCCTTTTGCTCTCCCGGTTCTTCATTAAAACAAGAAAAAAAAACAGAACTCATAAATCCTCCCTGGTTGCTACTAAATTGCAACTAGCCTGAGAATCCCTAAACACTGCAAAAATTCAGCAGTCAACACATTGACGCCAAATGAAGAGCCAGAGATTGAAATCAGCCCACGGGATGAACAATCACAAAACAAAATTAAACAAGGACCTATACTAACTAGGATCTTATGGGCAATCAGGAAATAAAAGGGAGGAGCAAAGTCAGCAAACAAACCTGAGTCCTCTCACAAAAAACGGGGAGGTAAAACTTGGGGGAGTTTCTTCTTCCTGGGATCCGGCCTTTGTCGCCCCTCCAAATAGAGCCTTGGTCTAAATCTCCTTTTATTTTCCGCCTTCATCGACTCATTGCTCTGGTCCCTAGTCGGCCTTACCCGAGTCTGGGCTGCTGCCTATTCAAACCAAAAACTTCAGAATTGTCGGTTGTAAGGAAGAAATCAGTCAAATTGAGAACTGAATCATCCAATTGATGGTGAGTGGAGGAAGAAATTCGAGACTTGGGGCATAAATTAAACAAAACAAGGTCCGACATACCTACGGTTTGCGGTAAAACTCCCGAGGGCGTCTCGCAACACCGCTCTTGAGGGTATCGTCGGATCTGCTGCCCACTCCTCTAATCGCCCAAAACCAAGCCTAACTCAGCTACTGTCGACCCCGGAGACCGGAGTTCATCTGACCGCTGTTCCTCTTTGAAACGCACTGAAGGGTTTCGTGGGTAGCCCTAAATTGCGCAGTACGAGCTCGGGTGACGAAAAAATAAATTGAAAGAGATTAGGAGTAGGCGCAGCTGAGCTTGGAAATTTACGGGCTCTAATTAACTGAGCTGGGCTGGGCTCTCAGATGACCTTGAGAATAAAAGGCTCCAATTAATTGATATGAGTTTGCATATGAAATTGGCATGTCCAACTAAAGAACGTATATATATACACATCTATGCCTTCGGCATGGTTACAAAAATCTATATATATATATATGTTTCTATACCCACTAAAATATAAAAACTATAATTGGCATAAATTAAGAATTCGAGTTTGAACAAAACATAAAATTAAACTCGTCAAATATTCTTTGTCAATTAATTCTAGTGGGTCAACCTCAAACCGGCTTCAATAAAAATGGAGTCAAAATCTCAAATCGAGTTTCACTAAATATAAACTCGGTTCGGTAGAACTACGTAAAGACTTAACACCGTAAAACCGGTTACGTAGGTAACCCGATATTAAATCTCAAAAATATATCGGGTACAGTCGTTCGCCTCTAAATTCACTTCTAAATGAATATGAGGTCAAAACCAATTAAATTAAAGTGGTTCTTTTGACAGAACTACGCCTGATTTGATTCCGAGTTATCAGATACGTAGGCCACCGGACATAAAGCTAAAGCTCGTCTGGTTCAATCGACAAACCAAGAAATCAAATTAGTTCAAAAAGAACTACGTAAGGACTTGATACTCTTTTATGAGTTACGTAGGAAATTCGACATTAAAATTCAATATATATCGGATTCAGTCGTCTGCCTCTAAATTCACTTCTAAATGAATATGAGGTCAAAACCAATTAAATTAAATCATTTCATCAAAAGAACTACATAAGATTTGATCCCGTTCAAACGGGTATGTAGGAAGCTCGACATAAAGCTTAAAGCTCGTTGGGTACAATCGCCAATCCAAAAAATCAAATCGGTTCGTTTAGAACTACGTACAGACTTGACGCCTCATTCCGGCTACGTAGGTAACCCGATATTAAATTCTAAAAATATATCGGGTATAGTCGTTCACCTCTAAATTCTCTTTAAATGAATATGAGGTCAAAACCAAACAAATTAAGTTGGTTCGTTTCCGAACTACGGTGACTTGATTCCATCAAACAAGTGGATACGTAGGAAACTCGGTGTAAATCAAATTCCCACCGAATCCAGTCATACCCAAATCTTCGATCAATCTCCTCAAATTTATTTATCGACTCTAAGTCGTCCCAAAAATCAAATTTCCATTGAATCCAAAGTGTCTCCTCCGATTCGATACAAAGCTTCTGCTCGTCGAGTCATGACCAAAACCTCAAAAAACAAATACCAAATGCAAATTTTTCCTTTTCAAGAACTACGTGTGATTTGATCCTTTTCAAAAGGGTACGTAGGAAACTCACAAACGAGTTCAATCACGATCCCCAAATTGACCTTTTAAGTCAAATCTCAAATCAAATCATACTCCACATCAAACCGTTTTCTATGCAAATGATAGGCGGGTGCTTGAGTTACCCTTCCGAGAAGGTGGGCTCAGGTCACTCGGGTGGAGTGTTGTTCGAACTACCCTTCCGAGAAGGTGGGTTTGAACATCATCCTATGATGCATACAAGAGAACGAAACCAAATCCAAACCAAACACCAAATCCAAAACACTCTGAACTACGTAAGGCTTGATTCTCTTCCAAGAGATACGTAGGCAACCCGTTAAAATTCGGGTCCAGCCCAAATCACCAAAACCACTCAAATCTTGGTATCGATATGACTTCGAATCAAGAGGATAACCAAAAGGGGTCGAACTCAAATATTAAAAATCAAATAAAATGTGTTGTACGATTATTGCGCATTTTTGTCCAACATCGACGGAAGGGTGGGTGAAGCGCGATGAGAGCAGGCAGAAAGTAGAGTTTGCTACTTATCCTCGCTAAAGAAGGGCCACAACCGAATATTCACGATTAAAGGAGACGCTCGAGGATCTCTAAAAGAACAAACAACCGAGGAGCAAGAGCTGTTGTGAGCTGAATCTACCATGTTTTACAGTAACTTTTATATCGTTTTCTGCATACATTTCATGCATTTGGGCTAGAATAGTACAGAATCTATGTAGTTTATGTTTATTTGCCAAATTATGGAATCTACACCAGTTTCTGTTTAAATTCGTAGAATTCGAGGCAATTTACAGCAGTTCTGAGAAAGGTTGGAAAAGCTCGGAAATCAACTACAGAAGTCCAAGGTCAGGACGCAGCTAAACCAGGGCGAATCAAGCTGGAAACCCAGAGTTACTCGATATCGAGGATCTTTAATCGATATCGACAAAGGATGTCCGAGCATGCCTAATCGAATAGAGCTGATCGAGGAGCTGAGAGCCAGAGCCAACCCGACTCCACAAGCCTACTCGATATCGAGTAAGTTTACTCGATATCGAAAACACCTTGATGCCATACCCGGAGTCGAGGAGTTGTGCCAAGTCGAGGAGCCGAAGACCTGGAGAAGCCGAGCAGCAGTTACTCGATATCGAGTAAACTACTCGATATCGACAACCCAGAAGCACATGTCCGAGTCTGTGCCGAGGAGAAGCTACTCAACAACACCAGACCAGCCAAAGTCAATATAACATTACTCGATATCGAGTAGATTACTCGATATCGAGCACCAGCTACCCGAGACGCCCAGCCAGCGAAGTCGACGCCAACTTTACTTGATATCGAGCAGAATTAGTCGATATCGAGGAGTGTTTTCTGAAGTCGCGTTACGCGGTGATCTGTCCGACGCGGTTTAGCTTTGCTTGGAGTCAAAGGAGTCCGAGTTTGCCGAGACCTATCCACATCTATCAAGGCATATCAAGATCTATCAACACATGGAAGATTTACCTATTTTAGATATAATTTCCCTTTTGGATTTAATTCCTTTATTGCATTTATTTATCTTTAAGCCTTTAGATATTTAGATTTAGATATAGATAAGATGTTCTTTCCTTGATTAGCGGGGTTTGAGCACTATAAATAAAACCTTAGGGGCTGGTTTTTTATTCATTCAATTTTAAAAACAAGTAGTTACACATAGAGAGAGAAGGAGAAGAGGTTGTAAGTTTGAGTTTATTAATGCAAGTTAGTTCTTTTTCATCAAAGATATCTGCTATTGCGATGAAGAGCGGGTAGTCCACCCACTTCTGGGGCTGGGGTGAGCCCGACGGTGGCCATGTAAGGTGATGCGGTAAAGGTACAATCTTTTTATGCAATTCGTCTTCTATCCCTATGAGCATGATTCTTTTGCGAAAGTTGAAGGTGATCCTTGTTTGTGTTATTAAAGCGAAAGTGATCTTAATGCAACTTGGGTTAATTATGTGAAAAGGGTTAGTAACAATTAGGGTTTATGCGAAAGCCTCTATATTCCTATTTGTTAATAATGAAAGTTATTTGATGGAAAGCATGATCTTTTATGCCTTTAGGTGTTACTTTGCATGGTTATCGTTGTGGTGTTGATACCCCGACTTTAGAAGTCTTTTAGTATATTGAGTTTATTTCATCGAAATCTGCGATTATGTGCTCGAAAGTTTGCAATTTTAAGTTTCTGTTGTTTGTCGATCTCGGGGAGTTTTAGTCGATATGGAGTTGCACCTTGTCGATATCGAGTAAGGGTTGTCGAGATCGAGTTTTCTGTGTCTGAATTTGCTTTCTGTCATCACTGTGCTTTGTCGATATCCAGTTACTGTTGTCGATATCGACTAACTTCTGTGTTTGCTTTAAATTCTGCTTTTGCTTTGTTATTTCTGTCTTTCTGCTTTTTTGTCTGTGAGATTTACAACTACCTGAGATCCGCTGACACACTTCCTCGTGGATCGATCCTGACTTCCTAGTAGAGGTGGCAATCGGGCGAGTCGGGCCGGGTTCGGGTCGGGTTATTCGGTTTCGGGTCATATCGGACTCGGGTTGATATCGGGTGTGATGACAATTCGGGCCTGATCGGGTTCGGGTCGGGTTTATTTGGGCATTAGTTTATCGGATACAATCGGCTTTTCGGGTCCTATTCGGTTCGGGCGAATCGGGTTTCGGTCTAAACGAGTTTGGGTTAATCGGGTGTCGGTCTAGACGGGTTCGGGTGAATCGGGTTTCGGTCTAAGCGGGTTCGGGTGAATCGGGTTTTGGTCACAACGGTTTTGATTGAATTGAGTTCGGTCAAATCGAACCCGCAAGAATCATATTGGTCACAACGGTTTTGATTGAGTTGAGTTCGGTCTAAGCGGTTTTAAATTGAGTTCGGTCAAATCGGTCAAATCAATTTTTTCTTACCTATGAGATATGTATTCTTCTATATAGATTAAGCTAATGTTTATCAATTCTTAATCAATACTACATTCCTTAAAAAAATGTAAGTCTTCCCACTTTTTATAATATTTAAAAAAAAAGTCAAAATCATATAAAATATTATTTTTTAATATTAATTTCATACTTATTATTCATAACTACGAAATTATAAAAATAACAAATAATTGATATTTATATAGTTGGGGCGTCTTAAAAAAATGCTAAAAAGTTACTTTTTTAATAGAGGGAGTACAAAATTATATTTAATTATACTATATACATGATAATATTACCATTCATTATTAACTAATCAAATACTTAGGTTGTTTTGAGTATTTTAGGGAAAATGCTAAGATTTTTGTTGATTTAGGATATTATCGGGTTTGGGTCATTTCGGGTGTCGGGTATAATCGGGTTTGGGTAATTTCGGGTTTCGGATATGCTCGGGTCGGGCAATTTCGGGTTTCGGGTTGATTTCGGGTCGGCCCATTCGGATATAATCGGGTTCGGGTTCTTACTGGGTTCGGATTGCTTTCGGGTTCGGGCTTAACTCGAATCGGGTCGGTTGGTCTCGGATCCAAACTTTTTTTCCAATTATTCGGGTGTCGGACGGGTTCGAGTCGGATCAATCGGATCGGTTTTCTCGGGTCGGGTCGGGTATTGCCAGCTCTACTTCCCACTACTCCATAGGGAGGGAGTCTTGTAATCATTTGCGTGGGCATAATCTGGTTTGATTTATATTTTATATTTTGAACTCGATTTCCTCCTATAACAAGAGCAAGAGGCCATGTCAGAACAATTGCAGGCGAATTTGGAGGTTCGACCCGAAAAGATAGTTGACAAGGTTGTAGAGGAAAAATTCGCTTTCTTTCCCTTCCCAAACAAGACCAAAGCCCCATACCACGGTCACAGTTTGACTGGCCCCGCCTTGGAGCGCCTCAAGAATTTGTTACAAGAATCATGGGACATCTTTGCATGGTCGCCACAAGATTTAATGGGGCTCCCCCGGGAAACCGCAGAACATTCCCTGAGACTTATTCGCGAGGCGAAACCCGTATGACAAAGAAAGAGAAAGATGGCCGCCGAAAAATTAGAGGCAGCAAAACAAGAGGTACACAAGCTTCTACAAGCTGGGTTTATTCGCGAGATTAATGACTCAACCTGGTTATCAAATGTGGTGTTAGTCAGGAAAAGCAGTGACAAGTGGAGGATGCATGTGCGTAGATTTCAAAGATCTGAACAAAGCCTGCATAAAAGATAGTTATCCTCTGTCATCCATCGACGAGCTGGTGGACACCACGGTAGGACATGCCATCCTTAGCTTCCTAGATGCTTATTCCGGCTACAATCCGATCAAGATGAGTCCTCACGATGAAAAAAGCACCGCTTTCATCACCAACCAGGGAACCTTTTGTTAGAAGGTAATGCCATTTGGGCTCAAGAACGCGTGTGTCACTTTTCAACGAATGATAGAAAAAGTGTTTATATCCCAGATCGGAAGAAATGTTGCAATTTACGTCGATGCTATTGAAATAAAAAGCCCTACAAAGGAGGACCATTGCAAAGACTTGCAGGAAACCATCGATACACTAAGAAAAAATCGTGTTTGCTTGAATCCAGAAAAGTGCGTTTTTGGAGTAGATTTCGGGAAATTCCTAGGTTTCATGATAAGCCACTGGGGAATAGACGTGAATCCCTCAAAAGTACAAACTATTATCGACATGGCCCCTCCAAAGACGTTGAATGATATCCAAAAATTGAATGGGTCAGTCAACTACTTGTGCAGATTCTGTTCGCGATTAGCCGACCACTCGCTGCCTTTCTTCGAGCAGCTAAAAAAGAAAGGTCCAGTCGAATAGACTACCATTTTGGATAACGCTTTCAAAAGCATGAAGGATTATCTGGCCACTTTGCCAACTCTACATTTTCCACGCAAGCATGAAACTTTGCAGCCGTACCTCGCTGTCGGATCCACCACTATTAGCACGGTGCTCACTAGGGAATCCAAGTTTTCTATTTACTTCGCTAGACGAGTATTACAATCCGCTGAATCCAGGTATACCCCGATAGAGAAGATGGCTCTATTTGTGGTTTTCGCAGCGCGAAGATTGAGACCCTATTTCCAGGCTCACACCATTGAAGTGCTCTCCGACCTGCCCCTCCACCAGATCCTACATTCACCATCGCTTTCAGGAAGAATGGTTAAATGGGTAGTAGAGCTTTCCGAATTCGACATTCACTTCAAACCCAAAAAATCTCGTTTGGCTCAGGCATTGGCCGACTTCGTTGTCGAAGTCGTCTTTACGGACTCTCAGGATCTCGACGAAGAGGACTGGGTAATTAATGTCGATGGATTGGTATCAACGGGGGGATGTGGGGTATGAGTCACCATCACTAACCCAAGCGGAGAAATAACCGATTTATCTTTCCGGTTATTATTTGAAGCCACGAACAATGAAGCAGAGTATGAAGCCTTGATCGCGGGTATTGAAAAGGCCCTGGTCAACGGGGCTCGACAAGTAAGAATTTTTATTGATTCAAAGGTGGTTGCCCTACAAGTTAAGGGGGAATACGAAGCAAAGACCGGAATGCTGCTCGAGTATTTGACCCATGTAAAAACACTCACTGCTGCCTTCGGAAAATGCTCTATCACGTCCATACCTCGTGAACAAAATGAACGCGCCGATACATTTGCCAGAATAGGGGCCACACTACCCCTAGGTTTAAGCCATCACGTGGTAATTGAACAGAGGCATGCCTAAGGAATCCAATAGGGGTTATTTAGAATATGTAACCTCGGAGACTGACGTATACCCCTCTTGGAATACATAACTGAAGGAGCACTAGTAGGCAAATTACAGGATAGCCAAAACACCAGAAGAAGAGCGGCCCGCTTTCGAGTCAGAGATGGCCGACTATACAAAAGGGGTTTCAATCTTCCGGATCTCCTATGTGTCTCAAACCAGGAAGGCCTTAATCTCGTACGAGAACTGCACGTGGGTCTCTGTGGCAACCACCAAGGATGGAGAACTATAGCATCTAAAATCACGCGCATTGGATATTATTAGCCCTTCCTCGGGGCAAACGCGGAAATGGTCATCCATATATGCGATCCTTGCCAGCGATATGCCTCACTCAACCATCGCCCCCCTCATCCCTTGAAAATCATTTCCGCACCATGTCCATTCGCAATGTGGGGAATGAATATTTTGGGCCCTTTCCTAACATCACTAGGCAAGCTACGCTTCATTATTGTGATAGTAGATTACTTTACGAAGTGGGTGGAAGCGGAAGCCATGGCCACCATCACAGCGGAAAAAGTGCGTAAATTCCTATGGAAAAATATGGTCTGCCGATTTGGGGTCCCTTAAGCTATCATCACAGATCACAATCCCCAATTTTACTACGAGGGAATTCGTGATTTCTGCGCCAGACTCCAGATAGACTTTCGATTCTCATCAGTGGCTTATCCACAATCCAACGGACAGGCCGAAACCACGAATCAACAAATCCCGAATGCCTTACAAAATAGGTTGGGGACATCAAAAGGATAGTGGGTTGAGATCTTGCCCCTGGTATTATGGTAATATAGGACCTCAACTAAGAGTCCCACCGGACAAACACCATTCGCGATGGCTTTCGGAGTGGATGCAGTCATACCAGTAGAACTACTAATTCCATCAGCCAGAATTGTTGATTTCAGCAAGGATTCCAACGGCGAAGCTCTTGAGTTAGAAATCCATCTACGGGAAGAAAGGATGGATACCGCTTGTCTCAAAGCAAATGAGTATCAACGTCGTCTGGTGGAAGGATACAACAAGTGTGTTTTCGTACGACCGCTACAAAAAGGAGATATGGTCCTTCGTAGAGCAACGACCGGGGGAAAGCTTGAACCCAAGTGGGAAGGTCCATACGTCATTCACAAAGAAGTAGGTAGGGGTTCCTTCAAGCTTCAAAATTCGGAAGGTGCGATCCTCACAAAATCATAGAACGCCAAGAATCTCAAGGCTTATTTTGCGTAAAGGCTAGACATATTAGAAATCTGGTGACTTAGATTTTCTATGTACAGGGGTCACCAGGGTCTCGGATTGGGTATACCACTTCATATATATAAATGAAAGTTTCAAACCCAACAAACATTGCCGATACGAATAAATTTAACGATCGCGTGCACTTTAAGCACGGATGCACATGCAAGTAAGCCTCCAAGGAGAATAAATTTAGCGATCGCGTGCACTTTAAGCATGGATGCGCATGCAAGTAAGCCTCCAAGGAGAATAAATTTAGCGATTGCATGCACTTTAAGCACGGATGCACATGCAAGTAAGCCTCCAAGGAGAATAAATTTAGCAATCATGTGTCTTTCGAACACGAGGATGTGCAAGTAAGCCTCCAAGGAGAATAAATTTAGCAATCACGTGTCTTTCGAACACAGGGATGGGCAAGTAAGCCTCCAAGGAGAATAAATTTAGCGATCGCGTGCACTTTAAGCACGGATGCGCACTCAAGCAAGCCTCAAAGAAGAATAAATTTAGCAACCATGCGTTTCTCTACCAGAAAACTCCGGTAAGGGTATTCGATAAACAAAGAACAATCAACATCAAAAGTTTTCACGCAAACAAAGGGATAAACAGGAATTTGACTACGAGTATTTCCGACTTCACTCATTCGCCTCTAAAACAATCATTGTGAAACGACTACCCCTTCGCACTTGAAATTAATAAGGGACCCGTCAACACACAATCCACTGTCCACATCAAAAGCACGCCAACCTTTAGTAAGGATATAATGGTCCTGGATATCTCGGAACACCCTTACCCGAAACTCTCGCTCGATAGGAGAAACCAAACAAATGTGAGATAATCCCTCGCGTGCATACTGAGCTTCAAACGATTCAGGCAAAAGTTGCAAACCACAAGATCAAATATCAACCAAAAAGCACAAATATCGCAAAAAATAGGGTAGAGAAAGCTACCATATATTCCATCTTTTCTTCAGAATCAATGGAACGAAAAAAATCACGACGCCGAGGATGAGGGGATGTCATGATTCCTCACTACAAAAGCGCCAACAACTAGACCAAACCACAAGGACAACTGCCGCATATTCTATCCAAACATCTACTATTTATCAACAAATAAAGCAAACATGGCTGCTTTGTCTCACCACCAAAAAATAATTCACATCCGTCCAAAACAATATTTTCAGAACCAACTGCATGCCAAGCAAGTGGCAAAATTACTGAGTGCATCTCTGCTACCCAGAAGCGCCAGTGTCACGCTAAAGAGAGGTCACATCAGAGTTGAATAAAGACAAAACACAAAAGCCCAGACCATATCTTTAAAACACATTAAGATATTATTACATACATATTCGCAATTACACATAAAAACAGGTATGGTTTAGGTTAACAAAAAAGCGACAAAGGAACAAACATCTGGTTACACCACTATTTCAAAACAATCGATCCCTACTCATCTTCAAGAACAAGGATCTTGAAACGATGCCCTCCTACATATTGAAAGAGCATCATCGATGCTCCAACCTTAACACTGTTATTGGCCGCAAATCTATTCTAACCACCAGATAACCACCAATGATTCGAGCAATCCTTTGAGATGCCGAGACGACCATACATGGTGCGGGACCATCTTCTACAGATCCAGACATACCAATCATTCTTGGAGAAGGACCTATGACTCAAGATCGAGCTAAGAAGCTTCAGAGAGATTCATTTGCATTTGTGAATCATGCTTTATTCTCGAGCAAGGTTCAACTCTCCGAGCCACCAATGAAGACTTACATGTGCACATGACTTGCTGATGACCTCGATGCCGACACCAGAGGTATCGATGCCGACACCTGAAGCACATATTGGAGCCTAAAGGCCTCGACGCCTATACCAAGCCCTCGGCGCCGACACCAGTTGCCTAGAGAATACATTGGGCCGAATTGGGCTTTTCTTAAGTGTTATTTGTAAGACCTTATTTACTTATGTTTTTAGGTGTTTTATTTAAGTTGTTAGTTCGGTGAGTAAAGTTGTTCCATTAAAAAAAAATTTAAAGATAAATGCTGCCTATCAATAAAAACTTGCTTCTTTGGATTCGAAGAAAAATCCTAGCATATAAGGATGCTGAAGATTTGTTGTCTAGGCAGGAGGATGTCAAGTATAGAATAGAATATGGTTTAGAACGACTCCCCTGTTCCAGCAAATAAGTACAAGACTCCTCCCGTTGCACGTCAGCAATTCTTAGGTAGCTATCAGATTCTCACAGCAGCAGCAGAAAAACACAGAAACACAAGCGGGAGCAGAAATAAAATAGAAACAAATAATCCCGGCAAGGGCAGCTAAGATAAAAGCAAAGACAGAAGCAAACAGAAAGTAACTCGAGGACACAGAAGCTGGTCGAAGTCGACAAGCTGTCCTCTATCTCGACAAGAGGTACTCGAGATCGACAAAGAACAACTCGACTCAGAGAACAGAAAGTGAAAATCGACAAAAGCAGAAGAAAACTGTACTCGACCTAGACTACCCCTACTCGATCTCGACTAGATGCAACTCGAGATCGACAAAGCCTTCGTCTATGTCGACTAGAACAGAAACTTAAAAGAATGTAAATTGCAATTGCTCAAACCCAAACTCAGCTTTTCGACAGAAAATAAACTCAATATATAAAAAGACTTCCAAGGCTAGGGTTTCAACACCACAATGATAACCATGCGAAACAACACATAAAGGCATAAAAGATCATGCTTTCCATCAAATAACTTTCGTCATTAACAAATAGGCATATAGAGGCTCTCGCATAAACCCTAATTGTTACTAACCCTTTTTCACATAATTAATCCAAGTTGCATTAAGATCACTTTCGCTTCAATAACACAAACAAGGATCACCTTCAACTCTCGCAAAAGAATCATGCTCATAGGGATAGAAGATGAATTGCACAAAAGATCTGACCTTTATCGCATCGCCTCACATGGCCACCGTCGGGCTCACCCCAGCCCCAGAAGTGGGTGGACTACTCACGCCTCATCGCAATCGCAGACATTGAATTGATGAAAGAAACTTGCATTAAAACTAAATTCAAAAGCCTTTACAATCTTGGCAATCAACTTTCGCTGTAAGCCAAAACCCTAAAAACCTTAGAACTCCTAAACTACTCTGTGGAACTACTTACTTCTCTCTCCAATTTAATTGTGTGTAACTTGGAAAATGAATGAAAAGTCAGCCCCTAGGGCTTTATTTATAGCCTTCATTCCCTAGCTATTCTAGGAAAGAAGATATCTATCTATATCTAAAATTATATCTACTTGCTTTAAAGATAAATAAAATGTTTAATGGAATTAAATCCATAAAGGAAAAGATAAAACTAATTAGGTAACATGTCTTCATGATGATAGATTCCGCCTTCCATGGATAGACTTGATAGATCTCGATAGATTTCAGCAACTTCGGATAGAATTTTCCGCCTTCGGCATCAAGGAACTCCAATCCTACTCGGACAAGCCAAGTCGAGAAGATTCTGGAAGCGGTGTCTACTCGACCTCGACAAGGTCTTGTCGACCTCGAGTAGGATTAGTCGTCTCGGCTTGCTGGTGCTCGATGTGCTCGGACCTGGGCTCCTGGGTGCTTGTCGACCTCGACCACGCCTATTCGATCTCGAGTAAGGTTGGTCTTGTCGACTGGCTCTGCTCGGGTAAGTCTAGTCGACTGGCTCGGACAAGGAGTCAAGCTCTCGTCGACCTCGACAAGGGCTCCTCGAGGTCGAGTTGGGTGTTGCTTCCGCTTCCGCGAGCTGGCTCTTCCGCTGGCAGCGAGTGGCTTGGTCCGCGGCACCGACTTTCCTTTTCCGCTGCAGCGAGTCTCCTTGGTCGTCCTCGGCTAGCTCTCCTCGACGACTCCGGGCATGGGTGTCTGGGCTTCGTCGACCTAGACTAGTGCTTGTCTAGGTCGAGTAGGGTTCCGGAGCTCGGGGAGCTTGGTTTCTCGAGCAGGCTTGCTCGACTATGTCTGCTCGGACATGGCTTGTCTAGCTCGACCAGGCTTACTCGAGATCGAGTAGCCTGGGCTTTCAGACTTGTTCCGCTGCTTTGACCTTGGACTTCTGTAGCGGTTTTCCGAGCATTTCCGACCTTCTGTAGAATTGCTGTAAATGCCTCGATTTCTGCGAATTAAACAGAAACTGGTGTAGATTCCATAATTTGGCAAATAAACATAAACTACGTAGATTATGTACTATTCTAGCCCAAATGAATGCAATGTATACAGAAATCGATATAAAAGTTACTGTAAAACATGGTAGATTCCGATCACAACAAACACCCCATACTTAAGCTTGCTTGTCCTCAAGCAATACTTTTATTTGTCATTCAGGGGAAGAATTCAAACTCTCAACATCTTAGATTCATTCTTATATGTCCCTGCAATCAATTACCATCCTCGAAAAGGTACTAGTGTCTCAAATCCATGCATGTGCAAATATATCAAAGCAACATCTACTCACAAAAGGAGGATTATGCACAAACAATCTATACGTGACAAAGCATTGATAATCAAGAAGACTTTAATTTAAGCTCATGAAGGAGTAGATAGGTAAAAGGCTAAAGGTGGGCAATTTCTGGCAATGTGGTGCTTTTATGATCCGGGGAAATGGAGTACTTTCCAAACTTGAGTTTCATTCCACATTCCTTTCTTTCATATACTTCATCACCTTTCATATTGCTTTTCTCAATAATAATGCTTTTACCTCTCTAACCTCAGCACTGCCTTCTCGCGAGTCGCAAACATGGGTGTCATGAATGGCCCCGGATACTTAGTGCATCGGACTCCTCACAATGTGTCCCATCTCTCCAAACTATTATCTTAGAGAGCAGGGTCAATCTACCTTTATCTCCTGAGGTGATTGGATTTTCTTTCACTCATTAAATTTTCCATATATTTCATACAATTTCCTTCCAAATTCCAATAATGATAATAACAACACAAACACCATATAACATCTCCATAATGTAACATCATTCTCAATATAATCCCCGGATAAGGTAAAGAATGGCAATTATTTAGAACATGTGGAGTAATATTTGAAATAAGGCATATTTATGGCTTTTGTGATGCATAAGCATAGGTAAGGCTAGGAATTTAAACATATGAGCATTTATATGGAATTTAAAGTCCTCCATCATCTTATCATGCAATATGTCAAAAGCAATTTCAAATTTTACCTCCTTTCATGGTTTTCATAAAAATAATGCACTTCATTGTGACTTCCCTTTACTAGGCAATTTCATGCTATATCTCTAATGAATCTAATTTTGCATCGTCGAGTTCCATATAAGCTTCCATGACTTTATTCAAAAAATTCAATAGGGGTCATTTTTCAAGATTTTTGGAAAACATGCATATAAGTACATAAATCAAATAATGCATTCCAAAATAGCCATGTAGCAATTCTTAAGAAATAATGCACAAGTATGTCAAATATGACAATTATGCATGAAGTAAGCCCTTCCCCCACCCCATACTTAAAATTTACAGTGTCCTCACTGTATAAAACCAGGTAAAGGGTAAAGAAAGAAACTCACAAGACATGTGTGCAGAGCTGCATAATTTCGAATGGAGCACCTCCTAGTCCGAGTATGACTATAGCGTTGATTCTATCCATGGACCTGAAAAGTAGAAGACATATACCAATAATAGAAACAACAAAAACCAAAAACAAAAAACAAAGTCTCAAATGTCCTAAACAGTCTATGTACATGCTCTAGATTTTAGAGTCGCTAGGCCGACTTTCATTAATGCTCAAGGTGGCATCTGCAGAGCCCATGTAGCCTGGGCCTCAAATAAGACTCCATTCTTGTCCATCAGCTGTAATCCTCCAGAATGGATCTTGTTCACCACGAACGGTCCCATCCGCTTCTTGTTGAATTTGTTGGGAAACCAATGATCCTTTGATTTAGAGACATAGAGCTTGTCTCCAACTTCATACTCTTTAGGCTCATCATTGGAAATTCTGCACAATCGCACATACCAAGGCAAACCTCTCCCATGTATAGATAAATCTTTAATGGAAATAGGAGAAGAAAGATCCATACCTTGGCTTACCTTCGCAGAAACGGAATCGGGCACCACGGTGTTTGGTCGATCTCGACTAGGGCTCATCGAGATCGACGAGTCTGCTGGTCCTGGTGGTGGTCCGGTCGAAGAGTCAGAAGTCGAGGAAGAACAGGTCTTGTCGACCTCGAGTTGGCTGGTCGACCTCGACAAGGACTCTGCTCCTGGTGGGATGCTCCTCGAGAACGCAGGATCTGGTGGCGCCTGGCGGTGGTCGACCTCGACAAGGCTACTCGAGGTCGACGAGGGCTTTGGTCCTGGAGTCACCGTCGTCGAGGAAGATGGCTCTGGTGGTGCTGAGTGTTGGTCGACCTCTACAAGGCTACTCGAGGTCGAGTAGCCTTCTCCTCATGCTCCCTTTACCGTATATCTTTGTAGAATTCGGGGAGGAAATAATCGACCATATCTATCTATGTTCCCCCTCGAACCAAGAATTCTTAATCCTAGTCGAACGAGACGAGGGGGGACTGGTTCTCCCTATCGGAAGGGTGGAGATTTTTCACCAACATTACGAACCTCAGAATAGGGAGCCGCCTCACCTTCGAATACCAAGGAGAATCCCACTTTGATGTGGCAATAGAGCAACCGGGCCCCAACGAGAACGGAGATGTTTTGCCTCACTACTTATCCTGGCGAGAACAACATCCTCCCCAGAAGTAAAACGCTCCAACTGGCTCTTTGCACCGGCCAACTCTTCGCGAACCACCCCCAACTCACCCTCAAGATCTCTAAGCCGACCTTTCAAACGCGTGACCTCCAATTCATGCTGAGCCCCCACCTCTTGAGCTTTCGCAAGTTCAACTCACGATAGATCCAGCTCACTCTTCGCAGCCTCCACATCTTTCTGGGACTTCGTCAAAGCATCATTAAGGCTCTCGATAGTTACCTCTCGGAGCTCAGCGTCTTTCAACTTCTCTAACTTCGCTTCCAGAGTGTTGTTTATTGTCCTTAATTCCCTCACTTTGTCGTTGTAATTTCTCAAACGACCAGCCATCTCAGACCATTGCAGATTTTTTTTTTGAATAATCAGACCATTGTAGATTATCCTACAATGACACGCGAAGAATAATAAAGCACGTAAGCAAAAGGAGAAAAGAAGGCTGGAGAGAAATATTAAATTACGAAGGAAGTTACTCAGCCTCTGCTTTTATGGCCATATTCTACCAACTATTTGTCCGTCAGGTTATGAAGATAATCCCGCTCAGCCGGACAGCTCTTCTTAGGAATCTCCAGCTCCAGAAGATCGATAGGGCCAAACCTAGGCAATCAATAGGCCGTCATTGAGATCCCCGCTTGAGTAATTGGTTCGGTGTTTAAGAGCATGGCGCGACCCGTCCCTTCCCTTGCCCTTTTGAGCCCACGTTGAATCAGGGGTTGGCAATCCGACGACACGCTTTCCTGATCCTCGATCGGGTTTTTCCCTTTGGAGCTTTTAGTCGCGAGGGGAGAGTTGCGGGGAAGGTCCTTTCGACCATCACCTCCTCGCGGGGTAGGGGTAACCCCAGGCCTGGATTGACCCCGAGCGACGCTTTTCTTCTTCGCCAGAGCAGAGATCTTTGACTTATTGACTTGCATATCTGCAAAAGAGCCAAAACAGAGGTTAATCGAAAGAAAGCAGTAATTCAAATACGGGAATGCTTAAGAAAAAAATCCTAAACACCGACCCGGTCGATGTGAAAGACTAAGACCGGCCATTTCCAAACGAATCGGTGTCACGGCTTTCCTATAGCCCCGTACAGACGCAACCCCCCTCCCAAACATAGCTCTCCACCCATCCGCTGCGTCATGCTTGTCACCAGGCGCGACGTAATTACCAGGTTCAATCACAAAGTTCAGAATCGTCTTGGTTGGATCGCGAATAAGAAACCATTTTTTTCTCCATCTGAGACTTCTAGACAACCTTTCAACAATCTTTTCAGCCAAGGAGGCAGACACTAGCCCTTCACTTCATCTCAAAGAAAGAACACAGAAAAGGTGGTCTAGCAACGGTCTTTGTTTAATAACAGCACACCGCATAATATACACCGCACGATACATCCACACATTGAAGGCAAGCTGGGTCGGACATTGATTTATGTGTGCTAAGAATTCGGAATGAAGAGGGGGGAGAGGTAAGTGGAAACCATGGAGCAAGCTGCCCAGATGAATGACAACGTGGTCTTTATATTCATTCAAACATCCCCCACTCTCGGTAGCCAGACCTATTTCTAACCTAGCCGGCCATGGGTAAAGTCTCGCCACCTCTTCCAAGTGCTTAACGGTTAGAATTGACTCCTCGCCCAACGTTTTAGCCACGGTAGGAGCCACGCGATCCTTGTTATAGTCGGAATAGGGGGAGGCACAGCAGGAGCATATCCTTCACAAAAGCTGCAGTTGTCTATCTCCGTTCGGTCATAAGGGGGTAAGGCAAAATCACCCGGAACCACTCGCACAGGTTTTTTAGTTTCTTTGGGAACACGAGATGACTCACCCTTTCCCAGATCATTAATAGAATCCGAGGTATGACAATACTCAGGGTCATCCCTCCGCAAAGGGCGCTTGATAGTCCCTGTCATTTTTCGTCTCTTCGCGTTCGGATCGGTCCCAGGGTTTGCTCTTTTTCTCTTCACTTCGCGTGGTTTTTACTTGGTGGGAGAGGAACGGGGCTCGCCGTGGAAACCGAACTAGCATCTGCCAAAGATCTGGTTCGTGAAGAACTTACCTCCTCGTTTTCCTGGCCTACGCTACGATTCTGGCTATCGCTCTCTTGCGACATCTTAATTCTAAAAAGCAAAGGAAAAACCCCATGGAAAAGACTCAAGGAAAAGAAAAATTAACAAGGGGAAACTACCTTTTCAACATCGCGATTAAAAAAATTTGGCGCCAAAAAACCCTTTTGGGGGCCCAAGTTGGCGCCTCACACGCCCCCCGACGGGACATTGAAAAGACATTCCCCCCTCCCCCCCCCCCATAGAATGACGGTTAGAAGACGTCTTTTCGTCTCCCCCATTAAGTCTCCTCGATTCCTGAGAAATCACCCCTGGGAAAGGCAAAAAGAGGAGACGAAAGGATCCTTCCGCCCCTTGTCGTCGGAGATCTGCCACAAAATCCAAAGAACTAGAAAGCAGTACTACCCCGTCCTGGCACCACCCCCACAATTACTAGATATCCGCCTACTCCTCCATAAAAGACAGTTACTACTGAAAGAACGGAGGCGACAGGGGATGGGGCACTAGGGCATGCCCGAGGCCCTATCCCATAAACGCCGGGCTCCTAACCAGAGGAGGACAATTCCACCGCTAGTTTTGGTGTTTCTGGCTAAACCTAAAAATCTCAAGTGAAGAACGCAAGCCTCGAAATTAAAAAGGGCAAGAGGGAGATCGAAGAAAAAAACTCACTTGGAAGATATGGATAAAGGACGCCGGCAAAATAAGAGAACTGGAAAACGAGCCACCACCTAATTCCGATATCGTCTTTGAAAGTGCCAAAAACCTTTGAACCCTCTCTCTCTCTCTCCTCTTCGTGTTTTCAGAAATGAGGAATGAGGAAGCTGTGAGGCAAAAAACCTCACTTATAGGTCTCTGTGGGACCATTCCGCCCAGTGGGCCAAAAAACAAGTTGGGCCCAGTCAAGGCCCATCCCATGAACTAGTTTTTGGCGGGAAGCATCGTATTTATCGAAACCCAATCGCGAACGACATATCACTCGCGATCCGGTTACAAGGAGATATGACGATGCCATATAAAATAGGTCTATTAAATAATACAAGTATGACGTCATAAATAGGCCACCCAATGCAAAAAGACACCTGGTCTCACTACAGGGTTCGTCGCGAAGTAAGTCACTCAGTCAAACCTCAGTCGAAGCCTCTTCGCGACTTAAACAGGGATGTCAACTCGCGTAAGAAACCAGAGTGGGTCCTCCAATGGACCTCGTGGTTCTCAGGAGCCCTAGAAAGTAGCTCGCTGGCTCAAGCACCTCGTTTCTCATAACGCCACGTGTATGGCCTATACCCCTAAGCACGAGGGCATGTCTTACACGTGTCCTATGAAAAACCACTAGGTCGCCAGCTACCTACTCGCTTAGATTTCCCTATAAATACCCCCTCCAACCTCAGAGAGAGGGATCCGATTTCAAGATAGAAAAGCATAAGAGCTCTGATTGTTCCCAGGACTTAAAGCCCCCGGAGTTGAGTTCTAAAGATCATTGATTAGAGAAGAACGTTATTTGGGATAACAACCCCGCCTAGCTCCCTCTACAAACGACGACCGCACAATAACTTAATTCATCGCGAGCCAAACTCTTAATCCCCATCGCTTGGACTAATAAGTATATAATCTGATCATCACGCCCTACTGCTAGGGCCCGTATGTATTTTAAGACATTTTGTCGTCATAGTGAGGTAACAACTCTCTCTATTTTAAGACATCCCATAAACGTGTCACCTACAACTCCAATCGGCCTCAACTTCCTCTCTCTAACTATCTATTGTTTGTGTGTTGTGGAATGAATAAAAACCAGCCACTAGGGCTTTAATTATAGTGCTCCATCTAGCTAATATAGAAAAGGAACAACTAGATCTATATCTAAATCTATCTATCTAAATCCTAAGATAAAACATTGATAAATAAATAAAATAAAACAATTAGAAATCCCCCTGGGTAAATTAGGGAATTACTAATGTAGATAAAGTTTTCCATAATGGATAAAAGATATCTTGCTTTGCTTGAAAGTAACCTCTCTCTCGGATTCCTACTCGAAATAGGCTCAGCTCACTCGATCTCGGCTTCTGAAGGTGACGTCGACCAATGCTCTACTCGATATCGACCATGGGTGGTTGATATCGACCTCTTCTTCTGCTGGTCGATTTTTGGTCTCTGTTGTACTCGATTTCTGGCTCTCTGATCTGCTCGATATCGAGTATGTTGATCGGTCTAAAACCAACACTCCGCAAGAGCGTACGGTGTAAATTGTAGTAATCGAGTGTCGAATCTGAGGGACTGTGTGAATATCAATTGCATAACCTCAACTAGTTTACTAAGACAAATAAGAGAAGTGATTTTTGATGGAATGAGGAAATAAAAAGAGGGAAAATAACAAATTGCAAGTGTTTGTTAATATATGATGAGAAACATTCCAGAGTCAGGGTTCACCGCAACAATGCATCTTCGATAGACTATATAATTTTCATGTTTGAACAAATTGAAAAGAGATATTTGCAGGTAAACTATCTAAATTCATTATCACTCATCTTACGCATGTTGCAATAACTATGTCCGTTTCAATTAATTACCACTCAGCTAACGCTTGTTGCAGAATCCATCAAGTTGGACTCATTAAGCAGACCCTAGAGAGCAAATCAATCAAACAATCGCAGGCACAATCCGCATAAAATTAAGAACTTTATCTATATATCCAATCTCAATTTGCAGCCGACGCATATTGAATATCAAAAGGATTTCAATCAATCATAGAATTAATCAGATTAAGCACTCATGGGTCAAATCAAACAAATAATAAAATTCATTCAGACAATCATCACGCATATGTCTATCTCAGCATCGTTGGTATCACCCCAACCCCAGAACAAGAAAATTAGTCAGACATGGATTCAGACACAATCAAAGAATTCATGATGAAAGAATATAAAACTAGATTGGAAGAACTTATCTTGAATCCAGCAAAACAATCATTCAAGAAGAAATCTCTCAAAAGTCTAAAACTCTCAATGTTTGCAACTAACGTTTCTGACGTGAAAATTCGATTGAAAATTGTCCTCCAACCCTAATTCTCCATCTATATCCCTACAAAGAAAATGTGAAAATAATCCTAAAAATAATACAATATAATAAAAAGTTGTTCCATAAAAGATAAAAGCGGATAAAAAATCCCGAAGTAGTAACGTGGAAAGGCAAGTATCGACTCGATATATGAAGGTATCGACTTGATACTCAACCACTGTAAGGAATTCTGGCTCGGTAGGTGAAGGTATTGACTCGGAAGGTGTTGGTAACTACTCAATACTTTTGGGTTCTGGGTCGATACGTTACGCCATATTCATTGTAGGCCGAATTTGCAAAAGTGCTCAACATGAAAGTTGTAGGTCTTTGAATCAGCTTTTTAACAAGCTATATAACGTCTCAATTCGAATTTTGTAGAGTACAAACGACTCATTTTACAGAGACATTGCCAAGCAGGAATTGTTCGGAAAACGTTAATTCAACAATAAGCTCTTCTTAGCTTGATTTTTAGCACTTGAGACCACTATACAAGGCTCTTTCGGCGTCCATGAACATCTCAAACTTGGCTTCACTAAATCCTACTCCATCGTGATTCCAAATTTGCATCGAACAAGCTCCAAATCACCTGAAAACAAATAAAAACACGAATGTAGATATCTATTCTAGAAACTAAACCAAAACTTATATAAAAGACATGTAGAACGTATAAAAATGAATTCAAAATGGCTATGAACTGTTTTCTAAAACACGTAGAATATGATGATATCATATGTGCACTCGATATCGACCACCTTGTGTCTCGTCATAATTTTGTCCTCGCTTTCAACATTCTGCTCCGTTTTGAAACGCACTTTTCCGAGTCCTCGTTCGTCCGATTGACGCATATGAATATGTGTTGGAAATCTCTAATCGAGGGATACAACTCTCATGGAGACATCAGAACTTGATTCAGAATGATGAATGGTGAAAAATGGCGTTTTCTCTGGTTGCACCATCCCGTGCTCTTCCTTAGCTTCTCCGATGTATTCATGACTTTCCATTAAGCTCCAAAGTGCGTCCAATTTCTGCGAAATTAAACAAGAACTTGTGTAGGCCTCCATATATTGCAAATAAACATAAAGTACACAATTCCTGCATTATTCTAACCCAGAAATATAAAATGTAGACAGAAATCGATACAAAAGTTAATGCAAAACATGGCAAATTCAGCGCACATAAGAAGGCTTGGTGCCACCGCCGGGTTCGGGCCGCCTCTGCCTCCGACGCTAGGGGTCGATGAAGATGGGGCTCCGCTAACCCTCTTGCAACCTCGGGTAATTCGATTGAACACGTCCGGCATTATGAATTTAAGAGGATCAAGGGAGATAAGAGAGATTAGAGAGAGATTAGAAAAACGGGACTACGAGAGTGAATATCGAGCGATTAGATAGATGAAGATGAGATTGGAGGAGTTGAGTGAGGTGTGGGTTGGAAATGGGAGGGAAATAGGGGTATTTATAGGGCGGATCGAGTGGCTTGGGCGGGACTCGACCGTTGGGCAACGTTCGACCCGGCGGGTCCTACGGTCGACCCGCCTTTTTTTTTTTTTGTTTGGGTGATGTTTGGATTGTTTGCTCTCTATCTATGATGAAAATAAATTTATATCTAAAGTTTACATTTTTTTTTTAATTAAGTAGGTAAATTTTTTGACATTTTTTAAATTTATATATAAAGTTTATTCGAATTTTTTGGTTTTTTTTCGTTTTTTCGATTTGTTTTTCAAAATTAGTAGGCAATTACGAAACTACATAATCTTAATTCTTATGAAGCACAATTACATCAAACGCAAGTTTATTATAAACTGATCTACGATTACAACCCGAACCGGATTCATTGTCTCGGCGGGGATCGAGCTTCGGATTTTAAACTTGACGACCATCACAAGACACAAGTTCACAACTCACATCACGTTAAAATATAAAATTACTAGACTACTCACTACTTAGACTACTAGAGTACTAGTTACCACCTGAGCCCGATGCGCCACCGATCTTCATCTTGTCGGGGTGCTTCTTCATGATATGAAGCTTCAAATTTCCATAACCAAGGTTGTTTGTGAGCTTGTACTTGTGACCACAATGACGAAAAACTGCATCGAACTTCCCGGGGGCTTGCCCTTGCTCG
Organism: Persicaria tinctoria; assembly: GCA_037127255.1. Classification (NCBI taxonomy): domain Eukaryota; kingdom Viridiplantae; phylum Streptophyta; class Magnoliopsida; order Caryophyllales; family Polygonaceae; genus Persicaria; species Persicaria tinctoria. Next base: position 32,276,692 of record JBANSL010000004.1, on the reverse strand, counting down.
ACCTCCTCGAAATGGTCACGGAACAACGTCGTACGAAGATTCTGATCAGATCTAGATTGGTCGGACTTGATAACGAGCTTACGAAAATGAAATGAAAGGTGATGGATGGGATGTGTGTATTGTCAAATGAAAGAGACGGGTATTTATAGGCGTTATAACCCCGAGCCTAGCCCTACTAGCCGTTGCAACGACTATATTTTTTTAAAAAAATTGTCTTCGCAGGTGGGCCCACATCAATGGGTCGATTTTTCAAAATAGGTCGGCGACTCGGCGGGTCTACCCGTCGGGTCAACGAGTTTCAAAACCCCCGACCCTAAGCTTAACCCGCTACCCGCCTGAACCCTCTGACCATCTGACTTGGACCCTCCGGGTCGTTGACCCGACGGTTCACTGACCCGTAGGAACTGCCGGGTCACTGGTCGACCCATAACCCGTGGCGACGCCTATCTGCGCGTCCCGACAAGCTTGTATTTCATGTGTGCAGGGAAGACCATAGACGTCCCTCCACTATCTATCTCTGCATGGCTGCGATGGCGGATCCGTTTTCATCTTCGTGTATATGTCGAACAACAAGTTAAAACATTCATTCGACACAATATGTCGAACCCGGTCGAATATCCATAGGTGGTGAGTGTTTGTCGGCCATGTGTTGTATGCTTGCCGCATTGTATTCTTCACTTCACTGATTTGGTCCTCCATCATCAGATCGATTGCTTTTATCACGTGAGTAAAAATCCCCGATTGGAGAGTTTAAGGTGCTCTTTAGCATCGAATGGGTAGACTCAGGCCTACAGAAAAAGATATCGCACGTGAATATCGACATGTATACAATTTATTACGAAAATGACATAGGGATGAAAAAGTCGAGCGTACATGTTCGTCGTGCTCATACCAAAATGTTTTATAGTATTTGTCCATGCACAAACAATATTCTCTGACTAATCGCGCAACAACGTTGCCTCCAAATACGCCATCAACCCTTCGATGTGGCCCCACTCGGCATGCATACCCTCCTTCGGGCGTTGAACGTCTCAGCCGATCTGGATTTGAAGAGGCCATAACATGTGCTCTTAAAATGACCAGCAATGTCAAGATTCTTCGACTTCTTGAAAGCATCTTCTTCGCATTTGCATTGGATGTGGACTTTGCAAAACATATGTCTGACATTGGGAAGCACCGCTCGCAGTGCGGCGATGAGTCCCAACTCTCGAACTGTGACAGACGTTTGGCAGATTACCTCGCAAGAGGTACATGAGCTGTTGCAACACCCAACTTTACATATCTGTGTTCTCGTGTGACATGAAGCATAAGCCAATTACGAAATTCTTCCCCGTGCAAGTGAATCCAATGAACTCACACAATGGGATCCCGTACCTGCACCATGACATACTTTAGTTTTAAAACCCCTCTTGGTAGGAGTAGAATATTTGTTAGAAATAAAAACATACACATTCATCCTGCATGTACTGTCGATGATGACAACATATAGAAAGATGTGCAAGAGGTAGCGAGAGCTTGGATGCACGAGGAAAAGATCTTGAAGCATGTTCGCATCATCAACGACTCTCTTCGTATCGTAGAAGTAGCCCCTCTCTCGCAATAGGTGAAGTGCTTCATGCATGATTGTTCGCTCTCTTTTAGCTTCACCTTTAAACTTCGCCCTAGCATTGTAAACTTGTCGTCGCGATATGAAGATTGATGTGCGCTCATTTCACCATGTTTTAATACTATCTTTTATGTCGATTTCTGTCTATATTTTATACTTTTGGGTTAGAAAGTATGAGATTTTTGTAGTTTATGTTTATTTATGAATTATGGGGGTCTACACAAGTTTCTGTTTAATTTCACAGAAATCGAGACATTTTCGGAGCGATTTGAAGAAGAATGAATGAAGCTGGACTTTCACTCGATGTCTAATGATCCACTCAACATCTACTGGAGTGAACTCAAAATTTGGCTAAGTGTTGAGATAAGGCATGTCTACTCAAAGTTCAGTCGACTTCCATTGACTTGACTCGACGTCTAGTGAAGTTATGCAACACTCGAAGCAAGAAGGAAACAAGACCACTCGATATCTACCCATACACTCGATGTCGAGTGGAGCATCAATCGAAATCGACCAAAGGACTCGACATGCACCATGCCACTTGAGGTCGAGTGAACATCCACTCGATACATACCATATGACTTGATATCGAGTGAACCTGCAGAGAGATTTGACGCGTTGATCAATCCGGATCCAATGAGGGTTTCTTAATTAATTGTGAAGCTAAAGATCTTTTATCTCTATCCTCTTGGGTTAATTACTATTTTACCTAGGGGTTTTTTATTTGTTTTATTTATTTTAAGTAGGAAAGTTTTATCTTTAGGAATTAGATAGATCTTCTCTTTCCTTGGGTAGCAGGGATTAAGCATTTTAAATAAAGCCCTTGGGGCTAGTTTTTCATTCATTCCATCACACAAGCAATTGTGCACACATAGAGTAAAGATAGAGAGAGATTTGGCCGAGTGAGTTGGAGAAGCAAGAGCGTTTTGTGGCTTGTTCGGTTGTAATCTTTCGAAGTTATTTTCAATTCAAGTAGTTTTCTTTCCATGTCTATAATGATGTCTACAATGATGAGGCACGAGTAGTCACCTTACTTCTAGGGTCGGGGTGAGCCCGACAATAGCCATGTAAGTACGCCTAAAGGTATGGTTTTTATATGAGTTTCATCTTCTATCCTATATGCATAATTCTTCTACAAGAGTAATAGGCGCTCCTTATTTATGATATTGAAGCGAAAGTGATCTTATTATGAATTTGATTTAATTATGAAATTGGGATAGTAACGCTTAGGGTTTATACGAGAGCCTTTATATTTCTATTTGTTAATAACGAAAGTTATTTGATGAAAAGCACGCATCTTTCATATTCCGAGCATATTACTTATATGGTTATCGTTGTGGTAAATTCCCCGGATTTGGAAGTTCTTTAGTTATTTGATATTTATAACAACAATCTGCGATATTTTTGTTCACTTTTCTATTCCATCCAATTACTCTCCGGACACTCTTTTTCGACAAATTTGGTTACGTTACTGTTTTCTCCAAACTGACTCGACATCGACCCACTTGAGTCAATATCGAGTGACTGACCCGATATTGAGTGCCTCCCACTCGACGTCGAGTTGTTGTTTCTGTTTTGCAGGGTTTACCCGAAATCGACTGCTCTCTGACTCGACATCAACTCATCCAGTCGATATCGAGTGAGCCTTTGAGTCGATTTAGGACGTGGATTACAAGTTGCTTAGGATCCGCTGACACGCTTCCTCGTGGATCGATCTTGATTCCCTTCCACTACACCGGGAGAAAGTCTTGTAATTTATTTGCACAGGACAAGGGATTCGATTTGATATTGATATTTCATATTTATTTCATACTCGATTTTCTCCGTTAATAAATTTTGGCGTCGTTGCCAGGGAAGCGATCTTTCGCGCCCTAGGTAGCTATTTTCACGTTCTTCTTTAGTGCTTACTTTACAGGTGTATGCGACGTGGTGATCGCACACCAGAATTCGAACAACTAGACGAGCCTGAGCGTTTTCTACACATCCATTCCAAACTAAAAAGCATCATGTCAACCGCTGAAACTCAGGTTCAGCAGATTGAGAGGTTGTAGAAACAACTCGAAGAGGCCAATGCACGAGGCGATCGGGAGGAACAACAAAGGAGGCAGTTTGAGGCACGAATCAACTAGATGCCTCAGACGGCTAAGCGATACATGCACTCAACACTCACCGTGCCTGAATCGGCCATTATTATACCTCTTTCTGATTCTGAAATTAAAACGTCTTTCCTTTCTGAAATTAAATAAAATTCTTTTGAATGAAAACCTAATGAATGTCCTCTTACGCACATTACTACTTTTTTTGACCTATGTGAGACCCTCGCCGATGGCGAGAATCTAGAATATGTAAAGCTAAAATCTTTTCGTTGGTCTGTTACAAGGAAAGCATTGCAATGGATCGAGGGCTTGACTCGATGCTAGCTCAGAACATGGACGGAGGTTAAGGATATGTTCCTTAACAAGTTCTTTCCTCCTTCTAATATGGTGATGTTGTGGCAGAGATCACGTCTATTAAGCAAAAGCCTAGAGAAATGCTGGCGCATGAATGAGAGCGATTCAAGGACTTTCTGCGATCTTTCCCTACTCATGGGCAACCACTGTACGTCTTCTAGGAAATCTTCTACAACTTCCTTGATGTGCCGAATAAGGAAAGAATCAACTCTTACACCTCCTATCGGTACATTGAGCTCACAACTACAGAGGCTTATTGAAAGGCTTGTAAACTTCGACAACACATATGGGAATCCTGTGGCCTACGACGCAAGGCCTGTGCCATCTATGTCACTATATGAGCCTTCTAAGGAGATCGATCCTGACGTAAGGGCACTGTTCACAAACGACCAAGTACACCGCCTTCAAAAGCATGTCAAGTTCCTCACCAACAACCAACCTTGTTTGGAGTGTGGGTCCGTCAAGCACAACACCACCACCTGCCCACATTCCGACCAAGCCATGATGGCAGAGAGACATGAGGAGGCGCGCTACATGGGGGGTCTTAACTATGGAGGACAACATCAGCAAAATTGGGGATACCATCAACCCCAATACCAACGGAACCCCTGACCCTACAGAGCTCCTGTACATCCTAAGAGGGAGCAAAGAAAGGAGGACCTGCAGCTTGTTCTTGAAGAGTTGAGGAGGAATCACGCCGAATACAAACAATCGAACAAATTCAACTTGACCTATACGAACTGATGGCCGCACTCCCCGTTCTTTCAATTCCTCAAAGTCGGTGTTCCTTTGGCGTCTCCTCAAACTTCCCGAGCGCTGAATTCACTTACCCCCATCGTCAATTGCCCTAATCCAGAAGCCCTACAATTATAAATCCTAGAAAAAAATCAATCAAACCTAAAAATTTAACATCCAATTAAAGGTAGATGGAAGAACGATTTCAAAGTTTGGGGCACAAATCACCTCACATTAAGCCAAAGGAGTGGATTCGAGGTAAAAAAAAATTTCAGGGAAAGGCTGAGCATACCTAAGTAGCGGTGTCCGTGTCTTCCTGTGCCCTCGCAGCGACGTCTTCGAAGGTGTTGTTGTGCTTGATGACCTCTTTTTGAATCGCACAGGGCAGAGTACCTCAAGCTGCCACCGTCTTCCTCGGAGAGTTCGTGCAAAACACGTCGTTATCGTCCGTGTAGGGAGGAAGGCGGAGGCAGGGATATGAAGAACACACGGAGGCAGGCGGAGACTCGCCGTTGCAAAACACGTCGTTATCGTCCGTGTGAAGAATGCACAGAGACAGGCGTCAGAATCACCAGCCAACACGGAGAAGGTCGTCACTCCGACTATTATAAGGAATTGCACAGAAGAGAACGGAGTCTAAGATGGGGCAAAGGAATTAGATGAAAAGATCAAAATGGACATCGAAATAAAAAATATAAACAATTTGAAATTGAAGGTTTGAGGGATAAGTATGACAATATATATATTTAGACAGGTCGTGGTAGGTAGGATATCTAAAATAATTTTCCAAATAAAAATTTTCATATTCGGAGGAATATTAAGTTTCCAAATCCTGTCTGCTGGAATTTTCTTAGTATTCCATGTATTACAAATAGAAGATGTGGATTTAATAGAGAATTTTCCATCACTACTATAAATCCAAATTAACCTGTTTGGAATATCAATTATTGGAATATGGATATTAGTAATAGCTTGAACAATATGAGAGGGGAATATACTATTTAATTTATCAATATCCCAAGAGTGGGTATTTGCAAATAAATCACAAACTTTTAAGTTAGGATTACGATCATTCCAAACGTTTTGAAGATATTGCGCATTTATCCAAATGTCAGACCATACATTTATGGTTTTCCCATTACCCACAAGCTAGAGCATGCCTTTAGAGAAACTATCTATGATATTAAGAAGTCTACCAAACTGCTAAGAGGTTTTGAAACTGCCTCTTTCCATAAGAGATTCTGTCGAGAGATATTTATCCGTAATAACCTTCGACCAAATATTATCAGGATTAGCCATAATTCTCCAAAGAAGTTTCATTTGCATACCAATATTAATTTGCTCGGCTGATTTAAAACCCAACCCACCATCTTTTTTAGGAGTACATAGATGTTCCCAACTGATAAGAGGATGATAGTTATCTGATTGAATTTTATTCCAAAAGAAATTTTTGTTGATCTGATCAATCTTTAGTAGAACTCCTTTTGGAAGAAGAAAAGACTGCATTAAATAATTTGTTTTAGAATTTAGGTTTGCCGGATTTAGAACCGATCTACCAGGTTGAGAGAGAGTATTAGATTTCCACTTTGATAGCTGCTTTTTAAGGATACTTATCACCTCATAAAACAAGACGTTACAAACCCTGCCACTAATAAGTGGTATACCAAGGTATTTTTCCATTGATTTTGTAATTGGAATATTTAGCTGTTGAGCAAGGGACTGGGCTTTGCTGAAAGGAATATTTTTAGAAACTTGTAGAGAACTTTTATTATAATTTATAGTTAATCCAGATATATTGGAAAAAGTATTCAGAAGATTTCTAATCGTATGAAGACTTTAAATCACCAGCTCGTCCAAAAATTAGAGTGTCATATGCAAAGGAAAGAAATGGAATATGATCACTGTTATTTGTAAGTTTGATTCCAACCAAAGGGTCACATTCCAAAGATTCCCGTTGCAACATTCTCCCTAAAAGTTCCATAACCAATACAAAAATATATGGAGCAAGAGGATCTCCTTGTCGAATTCCCCTATAAGTATGAAAAGTACGGCCCGAAAAATTATTAACTAAAACTGAGAAACTAGTATTAGTTAGACAGGTCATAACCCAATTAATCCATCTGGAATCAAAATCAAATTTGTTTAGAATAATACGTATAAAACTCCAGCTTATTTTGTCATAAGCATTCTCCATATCTAGTTTTAAAGTCATCCATCCAAGTTTACCTTTTTTGTTATGAAAAGAGTGGAAAACCTCATGAGCTATTAGTATGTTATCTTGAATATTTCTACCTTGAACAAAAGCTCATTGAAATGGATTAATAATACGTGGTAAAATAGGCTTCAAACGATTAGCCAAAAGTTTCGAGATAACCTTATAAATAGTATTACACAGACTAATCGGACGGTAGTGGTTAATGTTACTAGGTGTATCAATTTTTGGAATAAGTGTAATAAAAGTTGAATTTACTTCATTGAGTAGCACACCAGAATGAAAGAAAGATTGAACAACTTTGCAAACTAATTTACCGACAATATCCCAATATTTTTTATAGAACTCTGGTGGAAACCCATCAGGATCTGGAGACTTGTCATCTGTCATTGAGAATAGGGTATCCTTTATTTCTTTATCTGAAAAAGACTATGTTAAAATTCTGTTTTCAGATTCAGTAATGGTCTGTGTTGTGAGCGGAATTTGCCATGTTTTACAGTAACTTTTATATCGATTTCTGTATACATTTCATGCATTTGGGTTAAGATAGTACAGAATCTGTGTAGTTTATGTTTATTTGCCAAAATTATGGAATCTACACCAGTTTCTGTTTAAATCGCAGAAATCAAGGCATTTACAGCAATTCTACAAAAGGTCGGAAAAGCTCGGAAAACCACTACAGAAGTCCAAGGTCAAAGCAGCGGAACAAATCGGAGAGTCAAGTCTAGTCGACATCGAGTAACCCTACTCGACCTAGACGAGCCATGGCCAAGCAGCCTTGGTCGAGCACACCCTGATCGAGCAAGCCAGACACCCAGACTCCGGACCCTACTCGACCTCGACAAGCCCCGGTCGAGGTCGACGAAGCCCAGTCCCCATGTCCGGAGTCGACAAGGAGAAGAGCCGAGCTTGCCGAGGAGATCCACCCGAGGACGACCAGGAGACTCGCTGCCGCGGAAAGGAGGATCCGCTGCCGCGGACGAAGCCATCCGCTGCCAGCGGAAGAGCCAGCTCGCGGAAGCGGAAGAAGACCCAACTCGATCTCGACAAACTCTTGTCGAGATCGACGAAGACCTTGAGACATGTCCGAGCATGTCCGAGCCAGTCGAACACACCAACCCGAGGAGACCATGTCGATGACCAGCCTTACTCGAGATCGACGAGGCCAACTCGAGGTCGACGAGCACCAGTGAGCCAGAGTCCGAGCCACATCGAGCAGAGTCAAGCCAAGCCGAGCCACCCAACTCGAGGTCGAGGAGACCTTGTCGAGGTCGACTAGACCCAGATTCCAGAAGCTGCTCGACGAAGCCTTGTCCGAGTAGGATTGGAGTTCCTTGATGCCGAAGGCGGAATCTATCAAGATGAAGACATGTTACCTAATTAGTTTTATCCTTTCCTTATGGATTTATTTTCCTTAAAACATTTTATTTATCTTTTAAAGCTTTAGATATAATTTTAGATATAGATAGATATCTTCTTTCCTAGAATAGCTAGGGAATGAAGGCTATAAATAAAGCCCATGGGGCTCAGTTTTAGGAATTCATTTTTCAGAGAAGTAAGTAGTTCCACGGAGAAGTTTAAGAGTTCTAAGGTTTTTAGGGTTTTGGCTTACAGCGAAAGTTGATTGCCAAGATTGTAAAAGACTTTGAATATAGTTTTTATGCAAGTTTCTTTCATCAATTCAATGTCTACGATTGCGATGAGGCGTGAGTAGTCCACCCACTTATGGGGCTGGGGTGAGCCCGACGGTGGCCATGTGAGGCGATGCGATAAAGGTCAGATCTTTTGTGCGATTCATCTTCTATCGCTATGAGCATGATTCTTTTGCGAGAGTTGAAGGTGATCCTTGTTTGTGTTGTTGAAGCGAAAGTGATCTTAATGCAACTTGGATTAATTATGTGAAAAAGGGGTAGTAACAATTAGGGTTTATGCGAGAGCCTCTATTTACCTATTTGTTAATAACGAAAGTTATTTGATGGAAAGCATGATCTTTTATGCCTTTATGTGTTGTTTTGCATGGTTACCGTTGTGGTGTTGAAACCCTAGCCTTAGGAGTCTTTTTATATATTGAGTTTATTTTCCGTCAAAAAGGCTGAGTTTGGGTTTTGAGCAATTGCAATTTACATTCCTTTAAATTTCAGTTCTTGTCGACATAGAGTAGGACTTGGTCGAGATAGAGTACGGTTCTTGTCGATCTCGACGAGAACTGGTCTAGGTCGAGTTGAAGTTTCTGCCCTTTGTCGATTTTCTGTTGTCTGTCTTTGCTGATTCTTGTCGATCTCGAGGAGGGGGTAGTCGAGATCGAGTTGACTTGCCTTTGTCGAGTTGCTTCGTTTTCGATTCTGAGCCACTGTTGTCGACCACCTTTGTCTATCTCGAGTACTGTTTGTCGAGATCGACGAGAGCCTTTGCTTTTGTTTTACTTTGTTCCTTGCGTTTATTTGCTGTTTTACTTTCTGTCTTTGCTTCCATCTTTGCTTTGCTTTTATTTCTGTCTTTGTTTTGCTTATTTGCTTTTATTTTAGCTGCCCTTGCCGGGATTATTTGTTTCTACTTCTGTGTTTGTTTCTGCTTTTTCCACTGCTGTTGTGAGAATCTGATAGCTACCTGAGAATTGCTGACGTGCTTCCTCGTGGATTCGATCCTGACTTTTCTCTTACTACAACGGGAGGAAGTCTTGTATTTATTTGCTGAGACAGGGGAGTCGTTCTAAACCATATTCTATTCTATACTTGACTTACTCCTGCAACAACAGTCTGATCAATTAAATTTAGGAAATATGGATTACTACTAATCGGTGCATTATTAGAAATGAATCTTTCAGCCAATTCAATCGTAATTTCATCTCTAATTACGATTGAATTTGTAAAATTACGAGTGACATTTTTAGAATTACGAGTGACATTTTTAGAATTTCTTATTTGTAAAATTACGAGTGACATTTTTAGAATTTCTTATTTTAGATATTGATTGGTAGTATTTGGTATTTCTGTCTCCAAACCTTAGAAAATTTGATTTAGGTCGTTGTTTCCAAAAAGTATTATTGAAGTCCATGAGAGCCTCACACTTACTTAACAATCTATTACGTTTCATGTTTATTGTATCGTTTGAATTTCCACTAATTTGTTGTGTTTGAAGTAACAACAATTGATTTTCAATATCTGTTATCTGCCGGAAATTATTATTTGGGTGAGACTTACACCAGATCTTTGTATTTTTTTTGAAGAAGTTTCTGTTTTTGTAATAGTGTAAACATAAACGACCCATGAAGCTTATTCTGTCAAGTTGATTTAACTAATCTGTTATAGTTATCATTACTAGTCCAAGACATTTCAAACTTAAACGGTGAACCAACCCTAATTTTCGTACTTCCTATAGACATAGACATTAAAGAATGATCAGAAGTCGTAAAAGGATGATTGTGTACTGATAAATTAGGGAACTGTGTTAAGATATCTATATGAACCATTACTCTATCTAATCGTTCATAAATGTTATCAATATGAGCCATTGTTTGCATTGATCATTTTATAACAGCAAAAAATCAACGACTATATATTGTAGCTTTTGTATGATGAACAATAAATTCTTATTGCCTCCTTTGCCTCCTTTATAGTAGTAGGAATATAATCTCTTGAATTAATTTTATATCTATATTATTTTTTGGTGAAAAAATTTAATTATATTTAATTTAGTATTTTTTATTTATTAAAATCTATATAGATTATTTATAATATTATATTAACGTATTCTTCGTAAATGAGATGGACCTACAATAATATAGTATTAATTAAAAGAAAATGGATACGATCCTGTAAAATGAAGATGTGGGATTGGTTTGTGAAGGGACCACGTCGGTTCGATTAATATAGATGATCTGGCTTGTATATATATAAGCCAAGTGGAGTATATATATAGTTCACGTACGTGTATGCCAATTAATACAGTATCAAATAATTAATTTAATAGCAACATTAATGAACTTTTTAAAGTAGCAACAAAAAATAAATTAGAGAGTACTCCATGTATATTCTTTCCTGCATTCATCCACTCATTATAAAAATAGCAAAGAAATGCTCCTTTAGAAATTAAAGCGTGTGAATTCCGACGGATCTTTTTCGACGCTATTAGTTAGCTTCAGTAATTTTCAACTTATTATCTCGACGTCTTTGTATGTTGAGAATGGTCAAAATTTTAATTAAACTGTCGGGGGTCGGAACCTTTGATTAGAGATCGATTTGGAGATGCGATGCCTTTTGTTTGTTGAATAAAAATTACATCCCGCATCGACTAGTGAGAGAAGATGGGAGGATGTGAGCAACTATAAAATTCAGGTTTCTAGATTGAAATTTTGACAACAGTGAGCATTGAGAAATGAATTATGACACATGTGTTGTTGATTTGAAAATTCCGAGGTCTTAAGGTGTTGAGATTGGTTTGTAAATTTGGTGACCTTGGGGTGTCGGGATATGTGTCAGGAATGGTAACCTGTCATTTGCTACGGAAAAATTTTCAACGCTTGTTGAAGCGTCGTAATTGAAACTAATTTCGATGCATTAAAACGTCGATATTGGCATTTAAAAATGCATGCATTGAAAATGCCTCCCTTTTCGAAAGCTGAAACTTATGTAAGCCATGACAATTACTAATACATATATGATGGTGGGCAACAATTTTTGAAATTCAATCTAATTTAATTATGTAATGTTATATAATTAAAAACAAAAATTGAGCATTACAGCGATGTACAGTAATATACGTAAAATATATCCTAGCCTTGAAAAAAAAGAGAGAGAAAATGGGGAGTGTAAAGAGTGCAATGTGCAGCTAAAAAAGAGCTTTTGGCATTAAATGTGGGAGACGAAATCGAGAGAGAGGATAAGGGGATTTGCTCCCCGGCCCCACTCAAGTAAACACCGCATTACGATCCAAGTTAATTACTATCACCGATGAAAAGCCAGCTCTATTTCTCTAGTCTCTATATATATATACTCCGTATATGCCTTGTTTGTTTGCACCAAAAATCATTTTAAACACATATATACAACCAAATTAATGAATCCAGTTGAAAGTTTACATTTCCTAAAATTTTGGGGTTCCTCTTGATTTCCTCCTCTGCCAACAGTTGCACTTCCATTCTCCTAATTAAGGTCTGTACTTTTGTTTTTGCATATTGTTGTATGTCATTTTTATACATATATATTTGAAAGCATTTTGGCACATATCATTTAATTAAGTGATCCTTAGCTCTTCTAGTTACTATAAGTGTTGTTGTTAACATAAATGTAACAACTCAACATATATCAAATTAAGTAGGTCCGGTATTGCACATCAAAAATATATATAGAAATTAAAAGTTTTTGAGCTATATATTAGTGGTTAGAATATATTGATGTGAGTGAAACTAGTCTTCCATCTTTAATTTTCTGTACAGACAATTTTGTAGCGTTTCCGAATAAGAATATTCGATCACCACCCTCACCATGTGATTTACAGTATATGAGTAGAAGCTATAGCTAGGTTTATAGACGCGTGACTATATATATATCTATACAATGTCTGGCATTGGCATTATTGGCATATATATGTTATGTTTTTCTCTTGTACTAGCTTTAATTAACACTAGCTAGATGGCAATCATATTCATGGCAGGATATATAATAAATGGACAAATCTTATAAGGTGCTTCAAATTTCAACGTTGGTTGCAAGCTAGGAGAGGTAGCTAGGGTAGATGCCATTCCATGAGCTGGCTTGATGGAGGGTTTTAATTAGGGTTTCAATTACTTGATCGAGCTGTTGAGTATGGATGAATGTCCTTTGTAGGGGACCCATCCATTTATGTATATACCAATGCCATATATTAGCTGGGACCTTATAGGAATCGTATTCATTGTGGACTATACATGTAAGTTTGTAATTCATTAGGCTCTACTTTCTAACCATGGAAATTTGGGGAAATTATAACCGAGTTTTCGATCATTTTATATGAAATTAATAAACTGGTCCGAAATTAGAGACTGAGCATGCCCTCCCTGCCCCCACAATGCAACTCTCCACACTCTCTTCTTGGTTCTGATCAAGAAATCAAATGAAAGCCCAAAGCCAGATCTAAAGAGAGATCAAAAGTACTTACTGAATCCAACAGGAGGATTCAGAGCAAGAAAGCTAATAAAAGCAAAAGCTCAAAAAAGACTAGTGCACACCCTTCCTGTAATCGGGTGGGTCCGATTGAGTTTGAGTTGAGTCAATCGAGTTCAGTTTGTTTAGAATAGCAGTTACAATTTTGGTCAGATTGTTTTGGGTTTTAGTTACTTTGAGTATCGGGTATTTACCATTTCGGTTAATTTTGGTTTTGGTTAGTTTGAACCTTGGTAAATTGAGTTTTTATTCAATGTGATATGTTTCAAGTCTGATGTGTTTCGGGTTTCGATTGTTTCATGTTCTAGTATAGTTTGAGTCGGTTTTGTTTCGGATTTCGGGCTACTTGGGTTGGGGATGGATTCGGCCGGCTCTACAATTTGGGTCATATTCAGGGATATAACAAGTTGATGACATAAAAACTGAGATGGAGAATGGAGGCGGCTGGTGTATGTAAAACTCACTCACTCTAACTCAATTCAATCTGTGATAATTGTGTCTGTGTTAAGCACGTGTAGGCTGCACGGCGACGAGTCATCGCTATCATTTTGGCATCTTTTTAATGGGGGGCTTTTCTTCATTTGGGTTTATAGGGGCGTGCCCAGCTACACTCTAGCTAGGTACTGCTACCTCTTCTACAGTACAATTTCGCTTTCTTTTTCCTTGCTGGATCAACTATACCATAAATGGAGATCTTCAATCTTGCTACAGGTTACACCCAGTTTCACATGTTTCCACCTAAACAAAACAAGGGTCTAACCATCTACTATTACATCAAATCGGTTTAATTAATACTCCTATTAAGATGACATTGACTACATGCCGATTAGTGATTAGGTTACCTAATTTGGGTACTGGAAATGAGGGGTTAACCCCAAATTGGTAGAGACTAGAGAGTACTCCGTACCCGGAGTATTTCTTTTTGCTGCTGAAAAAACCTGTAATAGATCAGTAGATTAGATATTGAAATCAGCGGATTTTTATTTTTACTATTTGGACAACCAATTTGAACTTTGAAGTCAAATTTCCAATTTATGGCACAAAATAAATATGGCATTAAATTGAATTTCATTTCAAAACTTCTACCTCTGTGGGTCTCTCTGTAAACTCTAATCCCTGCCATGTTTATGAAATCTTTCAGGTCATTGGGATTTTTATGAAATTCAGTGGAATCTCCACAAAGAGGTAAAAAGGAAAGACACAATCTTTTTGGCATTCATACATTTGCTTAGGCAAATCACAGCAAGAGGAAGAGGGGATACTGTTTCTCTGCAAGAGAAAAAAGAGAGAGAGAGAGAAAATTTTCCAAAAACAAATCTAAAAACCCTTTCCTTGTTCTTCTCCTCCACCTTCTGTTTTTACTCTTTTGGTTGGGGTGGGGGTTGGTTATATGTGTCCTTTGCTGTTGTCAGAGCTGTGGAAAACCCAAATCTCGAAGGTCTTCTGCACAAAAGGGTTCAGTTATATCAACAAGTGTTGCCCTTTTGGTGTAAATCTCTGGTGAGTGTTGCATTGAAGGTGCCCTTAAGCCCCATTATTAACTCTCCTCCTTCCATTTCCCCCCTTTTCTTCCAGATCCCCAATTTTCAATTTTTTGGGTTGAGCACTTGAATTGAGTTTCTCTTTTGAGGCTTTGTTGTTTAATGGTGGAGAAATTGACCTCCGCAACAGGAGTTGGGCCGGTGGAGTTGTTTTTTCAGAGTTCGCTCTCTTGTCTCTGAGGTACTACTTGGATTTGGAACCCTTGAAGGTTAAATCACCTTTCCTGCTTTCATACACCCACAAAGTATTTATTTAATTGGTTTGATTTCCGGGTCTTCTGGAATTGTTTAGTTGCAGATTGTATTATACAATTTGTGGGTTTCTTGTAGAATGTGTTATTTGTTGGGATTTTTTAAATCAGGGCTTAAAGTATAAGAAGGTTTACTGATTGTGAACTTTTGAGTGCCGAGTATAGAGCCATAATTTTGCTATTTTGGGTATAAAAATAGCCGTAGCCCCACTAATAAGGCAACCCTCAAGGTTGGTTTTGTTGAATACTGGGGGTAATTACATGGTTTTGGATGATTTCGTGAAAGATTCTTTGCCATGATTTTGGGATCTGCTGGGGGATATTCCATGGTCTATAAGATCATTTTTGTCTTCTATCATGTCAGATAAATTGGGTGGAAGGGAATATTTGGATTTGGAATATTATACTTAACATGGTTAGCTCTGGTGAAAGAGATGAGGTGTTCTATGATTCTGTAGATTTTCTGTCAACCTTTGCTGAGGAATTGAGTGGTGGGTTTTGGAGGAATGAGCTCAAGAGTGTCAAGGAACGGCGAGCTGCTTTCTTGCGCGTGATGGGCTCTGTTGATTTGGGTGACCCTTGTGTGGCAGAATCTGTAGCCATGAGTTCAGAAAGACTAGGTGAATGCGGTGAGACAGTTTCGAGTTCGTTTGGCAATGAAACAGTGGAAATTCTGATTCATTGTGAAAGAGAAGAGAATGGAGAAGCTGATATCATGGTTGATGAGGCTGAAAGGGACATCTCATCTGGGTCAAGCCCAGCCATTGAAGATCCTTGTACCTCGGCTTTATTCGATTCGAAAGTGGGTGATCATGGAGAGATTGGTTCAGGCAAGAAGCGAGCATTGAATTGGTGGAGAAAGATGGCAAACAAGAGGAGAGTGCTAAGTACATTCCTTGCCGTGGCAACAAAAGCAGCCTCCAAGGCACAAGGGATGAACAAAGTTAAGGTGCAAGTTAAAAAGAAGACGTTGAAGGAGCTCAGTGCACTGTGCATTGGGCAGGAATTCCAAGCTCACAGGGGCATTGTTCGAACAGCGAAGTTCAGTCCAGACGGCCAATACCTAGCTACCGGTGGAGAAGATGGAATGGTGCGTGTTTGGCAAGTTGCTTCAGCTAATTCCCAAGAGAAGCCGTTTGTTGATCACCTGGATTGTCATTATGGGAGCAAAGGAGGCAAGACTGATCCTGCTCATGTTCCGGTTGTGATTCCTGATCAGGTATTCCAAATCGAGGAGCTACCTGTCCATGAGTTCCGCGGCCATTGTGGTGACATCCTAGACCTAGCTTGGTCAAATTCCAATGTAAGTTACTCTAGATAGCTTGCCTAAATTCTCAAGTGAATTGAATCCATTAACATCATGATATTGTTTATTGTTCCCTTGTTGGCCTGGACTTGATTTTTGTCTATGTATCATGGAATTCAGTCAATTATCTCTTCATCAAGTGACAACACTGTCCGTCTTTGGCATATTGGAACGGATGAATGCCTTGGTGTTTACCGCCATTCCAATTTTGGTGAGTTCTGACATGTTGTATTCTTTAACACTATATCAGCTCAAATAACTGCAAACTGACAATGTACAGGTTGGTGAATTGAATGCTAAATCTGCTCTTATTTTTCTGTTGTCAGTGACATGTGTTCAGTTCAATCCTATTGATGACGGTTACTTCATCAGTGGATCTGTTGATGGAAAGATTCGTCTCTGGGCAGTCTCTGAGGGGAGAGTGGTTGACTGGGATGATGCCCGAGATGCAGTAACTGCTATATCGTACCAGCCTGATGGACACGTATGATGCTCTTCTTAACTGTTGATTTACATCATTTGACAGTTCAAAATTTTCCTAACTATTCAGATTTAGATGCACAAGTGAATAATGTTTTTTATATCAAACACTAACAGGGCTTGGTTGTTGGATGCTTAAATGGATCCTGCCGGTTCTACGTTGCATCAGGTACTTGTTATGGCTCATCATTTAGATATAGCTTTACCTTCTCCTAGATATTGTTCTTAGTGTACTTATTTTTATGGTATAGGATGTTCTCTCCAGCTTATTACCCACGTTCAACTTCCGCGCAGCAAGAAGTCATCTGGAAACAGGATTTCCGGGATACAGGTATATGTTTTATCTAGTAAAACTGCTAGTTGAATGCTTGTTGTGTACTTGTGGGTTCTTATTGTGCTCCCTTTCCCTGCAGTTTTGCCTGGATGATTCGCAAAGAATCATTTTAACATCTGAGGATTCGAAAGTTCGTATATTTGATAAGACTGAGTTGATACAAAAGTACCGAGGTACAAGACTCTTAATCGTTTCGTCTTTCTCAATTATGGTTGACCTCTTTAGTTGTAATTTGACGATTTCATGAGCCTAAAGTTTTGAATCTTTCACAAGCAGGTCTTCCAAAGTCCGGAGCTCAAATGTCAGCTTCAGTTACTCCCAATGGAAGACATCTTGTCTCTATCGGAGAAGATTCTCGCGTTTATCTGTGGGATTATGATCAGCAAAACAACCAACAACAGAGAACCGCCAAATCTATCCGCAACTGTGAGTACTTCCCCTTACCAGGGGTGTCTGTCGCTGTACCTTGGTGTGGATATTCAGCTGGTTATGAGTCTACCAGCAGCTGTGCAATGCCGTGCTGCTCTCGAGCACAAGCCAATCCAGATCCTGCGCGTGTCTCCCTTTCAAACTGGATCTCCCCAGAGGGCTCGTTGAGGGTGACGGCCACCTGGCCAGAGGAGATGCTTCCCTTGCAGGAGGAGGATTCGTATCGTTACCAGGACCTGGATGACCAAGAGACCAAAACTGGCTGCCATTTTGCAGGGGCCTGCTCTCCGACATGGGGCCTTGTGGTTGTGGCAGCAACATGTGACGGGATGATCAGAGTTTTGCACAACTATGGCCTCTTGCCAACGAAAGCCTAGGTTAATGTGTCGCGGTGATGCTGTTTCTGGCCCCGGCATTTGCACATTTTGCATTCGTGCGCAGAAGCGGAATCCGCGAAAGTTGTGAGTTAGAGCCGGAATGTGTAGTTTGTGTAAGGGACAAAGGGGAGTAGATTCTTTTTGATTTGCAAAGGCTTGGTTGGGAGTCATAATGGAGGTCTTTCTTTTCTTTTCCATGGAGGATTGATTGATCAGGCCTAAGGTGAACAACCATCTATAAATGAATACAAGTATATTTAATTCAAAACTGCTAAGTAGTCACATTTAAAAGGTTCATTTGATGCAGTGGGCCTTGTTCCTTGTCTACCCAAACATTCAAACAAGACTTCATATGTATAAATGTATAATCCTCTCAAATACTCCTCCGTCCTAAAATACATTGCCTTTTAGTATTTTGTACAAGTTTTAATAAAACACTTTACTTTTAAAAAAATATCATCATTACACTAACTTTTTCATAAATTTTATTATTTTTTAACACCCACTACACATTTTAACCAATCAAATTATTTTAAAAAGTCAACATCACACAAACCAATACAAATCATTACAACTTCCTACCTAGAAAACATAAAAGGTCATCTATTGTTGGACAAAATTTTACCTCTAAAAACCCATGTATTGTTGGACGGAGGGAGTAGGATTTAAGATCCGTTTGAAAAGGGTATATATTATATAGATATATGGTATGAGTATAAGATTGATATATTATATTTTATATCTGATAACTCCACTCACTTGATGAAAATCGGAATAAGTTTCAAAGGCTTTGACAATCAGTTTGTGTCAAAGGTCTTGAAGCTACAACTGTGTTGATGAAACACAAAACTTGTACTCAATGATATTATGTTCGAATATTATTATATGTTATTATATGCTTCTAAAATATTATTATATATTCACTAACATTTCAGGAAGTTTTTTGAATTATATCTCCTTTCTTAAGCGCTCAAAGCTGAGAAGAATAAAATCGTGATCATGGCTTCAGAGTTTCCAAAGATAGAAGATTGTGAAGAATCCTTCTTATGCCATGATCTGCTATAGCCATTGGTGGAGATCGTTGACGCCGATTTTGTTCTATACATAAGAAAGGAAGAAGGGAAGACAGAAGACATTGGTTGAACACAAGCATTCATACACTCAAGCCTTCAAGTGAAATCTGTCTTCTTCGTGTGCTCTCTGCTAGTTCTTAAGAGTCTGTTATTTCATTTCAAAGCATTTGAGAGTTACACAGTGAGCTTATAGGATATATTTCGAGAGAGTGTTATACTCGAGAATTTGTAACTCATGAAGTAGACACTAGGCGATTGATTCACTAAGTGTAAGAGGATTGTACTAGATAGCCGAGAGAGGTGGGGCTCTTCTAGATTGGTCTAGGACTCCAAGGGAACGTGAGTTGACTAGATTGCAATTGTATAGGAGAGAGGCTTCTCGGTGAGCTATTATGATCCTAAGTCTTGTGAATCAATAAAGCCGGTTGAATCCTAGGGTTGTGGAAGAACCCTAGGCGGGACGTAGGCCAAGTTCGTGCCGAACCTCGTAAACAACTCATTGCGTCCTTTACTTACTGCTTTACCTTATTTCCGCACTTGGTTCGAATTGTTTAATTTTGTGATTCAGGTTTTCAGAGAAAAGACTAAGTCTAATCTCAAAGGGTTTTGCACGAGCTTCAAAAGTCTTGAGACTATCTGCGAAAAACCGGCATACTCTATTCAACCCTCCTTCTAGAGTATCTTTATATTACTTTGTTTTACATTATCGAACCTTCAATTGGTATCAGAGTTTTACTCACTACTTTCGATCTAACAATCTTGTGAGTTTTTGATCATGTCTGGTGATTTGCACAGGGAAGGTCTACTAGTAGACCACCACTCTTTGTTGGAAACAACTTTGTCCACTGGAGATCGTTGATGAAGATGTTCATTATAGATCAAGATCTAGAACTTTGGAACATTATAGAGAATGGCCCGAAGGTGCTAGAGAAAGACGAACCAAATGGAACCAAAATTGCGAAGAATGAGTCTGAATACATCTAAGCGGATCTTGAACTCGTCTCCAAAAACTACAAGGCTATTAACTTACTTTATTGTGGTCTTAGCACTGATGAGTTTAACCGTATTTCATCTTGTAGGTCAGCTAAAGAGATTTGGGACAAGCTGGTCGTCACTTATGAAGGAACCAGCCAAGTAAAGGACACCAAGATCAGTATCTTCCTTCGAAAGTATGAGCTTTTCAAAATGAAGTCTGATGAATCTATCAAGGCCATGTTCACAGGATTCAAGGAAATCACCAACAACCTTGACTCCCTTGGCAAGAGCTTTATGAACGTTGAGAAAGTAAGGAAGATATTGAGGTGCCTCCCAAAAGAGAAATGGGGTCCTAAAGTAACAACCATAGAGGAAGCCCAAGACCTCACCACTCTGCCCCTTGATGACCTGCTTGGGAAGCTGATCACTCATGAGATGATCCTTAATGAAGACGATGAAGAACTTCCAGCAAGCACCAAGAACTTGGCGCTCAAGTCTAAGAAGGATGAGCCTAAAGATGGAACTGATTCCGAAGATGAGGATGACGATGAGGATGATCCTTTTGCTCTTATCACAAGAGGCCTTTCTCGAATCCTCAAAATGAAGAAACAATTCAAC
Organism: Persicaria tinctoria; assembly: GCA_037127255.1. Classification (NCBI taxonomy): domain Eukaryota; kingdom Viridiplantae; phylum Streptophyta; class Magnoliopsida; order Caryophyllales; family Polygonaceae; genus Persicaria; species Persicaria tinctoria. Next base: position 32,256,165 of record JBANSL010000004.1, on the reverse strand, counting down.
AACAAGGATGGATCAGAGTCTTCTAAATTTCGAGGTAAGTCTCAATACAACAAATATGATAAGAAGACTAAACATTTGTCTTTTTTTTGAATGTGGTGAAACAGATCTTCTTGTAAAAGAATGCCCTCAAAAGACGAAGAGCCAGTCCAAGAAGGGTGATAGATGCAAAAAGAAAGCCATGGTGGCAACTTGGAGCGATTCTGACTCTGACTCCGATGATGAGAAGGCCAATGTCTGTCTTATGGCCTTAGGAGATGAATCCCACGATGAGAAGCTTGAGATAACTATAAGAGAACTTATGGCAAGTCCAAAAGAGGTATTATCGGAATTCCTTTCTAATATGATTGCCAATGAAGAGAAACTTATTGCCAGACTAACACTCTTATTAAGAAAACTGTGGACCAGGAAAGAACTATTGAGGATCTGTCTATGAGGGTCAAAAGTCTTGAAGCTTCTTATTCAGGTATTGACATTAAAGTCAAGACTCTTGACTCAGAGAAATCTGAACTCAAACAAGATCTCTTCTCTCTAAGAAGTGAACATCATGACTTAGAGAACGAGAAGATCTCCCTGAATAATAAGATTCAAGACCAACAGACATCCCTCATAAGTTTTACCAAATCCAAAGGCACTCTTGATAGAATGTTGGGTGAGCAACAAAGTTCTCTAAACAGAAGTGGTATTGGTTACAACCCGAAGTTTTTAAAGAAGCAGCACATTACCACTTTTGTAAAGGTAAAAGGTAGCAGAACCTCTCCTATATGTCACCACTGTGGTAGAAAGGGACATGTAAAAGAGACATGCCTCTATAGAAGAAAGGATCCACATATTATTCGCAGTACATTTCCTGTCCATTTGAGAAAAGAACGGATAACGCATGTTTGGGTCCCCAAAGGCACTATTTTACCAAATATGGTTTATCCCAACAATGGATCTAAATTTTCTTATTGGTCTAGCCACAAAGGTTGATGTTTGTTTTGCAGGAGATCACCAAGGTGAAGGAGCAAAAATGGATTATTGATAGTGGATGCTCGAGGCATATGAGTGGAAGGAGTTCTCTCTTTCATGATCTAAAGAAGCAATCCACTGGAACAATCACTCTTGGTGACAAAGGAAAGTGTGACATCGTTGGTATTGGTAGCGTTGGAAGTGATTCCAACCATAGTATTAAAAATGTTTATCTTGTTAACGGATTGAAGTATAATTTATTTAGTGTTTCTCAATTATGTGATAGTGGCCATGATGTCAAATTTAACAAGAAAAGATGTCTAGTATGCAGAGAAGATGCATGTGAAGTTGTTCTAATTGCATACCGTTACAACAATATATATGCCGTAAATGCTGAGCAAGTGGCACAAGGAAGCTTAACCTGCCTAAAGGCTTTGACGGACGATCCAAAGCTCTGGCACATGAGACTCGGTCATGTGAGTCCACGTACACTATAGAAGCTTATGTCCAAAGGGCTTGTAAGAGGGCTACCTGAGATGGACTTCAAAGGTATTGATATGTGCAATGCATGCACACGAGGTAAACAAACACGTAGCTCTTTCAAACCCAAAAAGGTTGTAAGTTCTTCTAGACCCCTTGAACTTTTACATATGGATTTATGTGGTCCTATGCGAGTCAAATCTCCCAATGGTAAAAAATACATGCTTGTTGTTGTTGATGATTTTTCTAGATATACTTGGGTTGCATTTCTAAAAGAAAAATCAGAGGCCTTATTTGAGTTTTCAAAACTTTGTAAGGAGTTGCAAACTTTAAGAAACGAGCCCATAGTGTCAATTCGAAGTGATCATGGTAGGGAGTTTGATCAACTTCAGTTTGATTTGTTTTGTGCTAAACATGGCATCTCCCATAACTTTTCTGCTCCTAGGACACCTCAACAAAATGGGGTTGTGGAACGAAAGAACCGCACCCTAGAGGACATGGTCATGACTATACTTTTAGAAAATGCATTACCTAAAACCTATTGGGCTGAAGCTGTTAACACAGCTAACTATATTTTGAATCGTTGTCTTATTCGTTCTATCTTAAAGAAAACTCCTTATGAATTTTTCATAGGCCGCAAACCACTTATATGTTACTTTAAACCCTTTGGCTGTACTTGTTTTGTTCATAACAATGGAAAAGATAACCTTGGAAAATTTGATGCGCGTAGTGATGAAGGTATATTTCTTGGCTACTCCACAAGTAGCAAAGCTTATAGAATCTTCAATAAAAGGACCCAGTTAGTTGAAGAAAGTATACATGTTATATTTGATGAATGCAATGACGGTTCCTTAAGTGAAAATGTTGCATATATAGATCTTAACATCCATGCAGAGAACGAGGAAGGTGATGATGCTGCCACCAAGAACACAGAGAAGAGGAACATGCAGGAACATATTCTCAACACTGAAGAATTGGCCCAAGGTGTTGAAGATTCGTCCAAAGCCCTTGGTATCCAATCCAACAGTGTTGAAATGTCATAAACTGCTGTAACTGAACCTAACAGGACCACGAAGTCAGATGTACCACAAATCAATCCTGCTAGTGTGACGAATCAAGGAGCTGATAATAGCAAAAGAAAATTCAAATACTCCTCATCACACTCATTAAAGGATATCATTTCTGAACCTACATCTAGTGTTCAAACTCGTTCTAAACTTAAAGATCTTTGTGCGATTCATGCGTTTGTTTCTCTTATAGAACCAAAGAAGGTAGATGAGGCCCTTCAAGAGCCAGACTGGATCATTGCTATGCAAAGTGAGCTTAACGAATTTGAAAGGAACAAAGTCTGGACTTTGAAGCCTAGGCCAAAGCATCAATCAGTCACTGGCACACGATGGGTATTTCGAAACAAGCTAGATGAAAATGGTAAGATCGTGAGGAACAAAGCAAGGCTTGTTGCTCAAGGCTACAATCAAGAGGAAGGTATTGACTACGAGGAGACCTTTGCTCCCGTAGCCAGGCTTGAAGCCATTCGCATTTTATTAGCATTTGCATTGTTTGTGAGCATAAAATTATATCAAATGGATGTCAAGTGTGCTTTTCTTAATGGTTTCTTAGAGGAAGAAGTATATGTGACTCAACCCCCAGGTTTTGAAAGTTTGGAGTTTCCTAATCATGTTTATAAACTAGACAAAGCGCTTTATGGTTTGAAACAAGCCCCAAGAGCTTGGTATGAGCGCCTATCAAAATATCTTTTAGAAAATGATTTTAAAAGGGGGTTGATCGATAAGACTCATTTTATCAAGACCAAAGGAAAGGGCATTTTGGTTATTCAAATATATGTTGATAATATATTGTTTGGTGCTACTAACACATCTTTGTGCAAGGAATTTTCTGACATCATGTGCAGTGAATTTGAGATGAGCTTGATGGGTGAACTCAACTTCTTCTTGGGATTACAAGTTCATCAATTCAAGAAAGGGATCTTTGTCAACTAAAGCAAGTACACTAAGGATCTCTTGAAGAAGTTCAAGATGGATCAATCCAAAGCAACCAAGACACCCATGAGCTCAACCTTATCTCTAGATCAAGACAAGACTGGAAAGAGTGTCAATCAAAAGGAGTATCGAGGGATGATTGGATCTTTACTATATCTTACAGCTAGTAGACCTGAGATCATGTTTAGTGTTTGCATGTGTGCTAGGTTTCAAGCTAATCCTAAAGAATCTCATCTCGTGGTTGTGAAGAGGATCTTTCAATATCTCAATGGCACTAAGGAGCTTGGCTTGTGGTACCCAAAGCAAAAAGATTTCACTTTAATTGGGTATTCTGATGCAGATTTTGCAGGCCATAAGGTGGATAGAAAGAGCACGTCAGGATGTTGCCAATTCTTAGGAGCATCCTTGATCAGTTGGCATTCAAAGAAACAAAATTCAGTTGCTCTATTCACTGCTGAAGCCGAATACATAGCAGCTGGAGCATGTTGCTCCCAAATCCTTTGGATAGCTCAACAAATGAGAGATCTTGGAATCAATCTCAAAGGTATTCCCATTAAGTGCGACAATACCAGTGCCATATCAATCACAAAGAATCCTGTTCAGCATTCAAGGATCAAACACATTGATTTAAGACATCATTTTATTAGAGACCATGTCGAAAAAGGTGATGTGCCCATATCCTTTATTTCAACTGATTATCAATGTGATGACATTTTTACTAAGCCTTTGGCAGAGGACAGGTTCACCTTCATTAGACGTGAGATTGGAATGCTTGACAATGATGCACTTTCGTAGGGGGAGCTTTCCCTTTACAAAAGATAAATTCTACTCAGTGTCAAGACCTTTGAGAATTATGTCAAGGTTTGTGATCTAAATGGTAGAGAACAGATATCGGATCATATATTTGGTTAATATCTTTTTAGATATTTGATCAAATATAGTTTTTAATGGATTTTAAACTTCTTTATACATATCACATATTTTATTTCCCTATCCGAGTATGTGTTTTAATTTTGGGAAAGATATTTTTGGATTTATTCCCTCCTATTTTAAATTGTGAGAAGAATGTTTGAATTTTGAATTGAATTTTTTTTAAAATGGCAATGTTATGATTACCCACATTGGAACCATAAACCCGTCCCATCAACTTCATTATCTCACCACTTCAGATTTACCCAAAACCTTTCCAATTCTTCTTCTTCTTCAACCTCTCAACCTGTTCTGAAACCCTAACCGATTATCTCCATGGCTCCCAAATCGAAGAAAGCCTCCACACCCAAACGTCTTGGTGCCACCCCCAAGGGACGCCAGGCCACTGCTACTTCCCCTCAACCAGAACCCACTCCATAAGCAATCGTCCCAGCTACTGTCCAGAGCACCATCGCTGAAAGCACAACTACAGTAACCAAGAGTTCTCTGAAGCGCTCAGCGAAGAAGCCTCTCAGTGCTAAGCAAAAAGGGAAAAAGCAAGTCATTGCTGAGGAGGTGGACGAAGAGGAGGAAGAGGAGGATCTAGATGCGATTTTGGAACGAGATGCCACCAAGGAAGCCGAGGAGGAAGCTCTGAGAAAGAGAAAGGCCGAGGAAGAGGTCGAGCTGGCGAGGAAATTGGTCGAGGAGGAGGCCGAGAGAGTTCGAAAAGAGGCTGAGAAGGAGGTTCCCACTGAGGAGGAACCAGAGGAAGAAGAAGAAGAGGACGACGAGACCAGTGAGGACGAGGATTCTGAAGAAGACAACGATGAAGGGTCCGCTGAGGACTCGGGGTCTGAGGACGAAGAGGATGAGGAGCCCGAACCTATTCCCTCTCCTTCTCCTCCTCCTCCTCCCCCGTCTCCAAAGAAGCGGAAAGCCCCAGCAGAAAATCCTCCATCTCCCAAGCGTACCAGGAAGGGCACTCTCAGAAGCCTTGAGGCACATGCCAAGAGGACTGCTCCCACACAGGCTCGCAGGAAGAATGCTGATCCACCTGCCCTCATCCAGGTAAACCAATCCTTGTCCTCTTCATGGTTTGAAAATGCTGAGATGGCTGGAAAGTGGGTAGATGAGTTTCGAACTCGTAAGATTTGGTGTTCTGATTTTTTAGATCTTGCGTTCTTTGAAGCTTTGAATTTGCCATGCATCTCTCTAATCAAACAATCCCCTGCCTGGACCCTTCTCAACCTTGAAGCTGTCTATTATCCCCAACTTACCCACCTGTTCTACATAAATCTAAAAGCTAAACACAATGCCGACGGTTGGTCTTTGGAATCCGCCGTCAAAGGAGTTATAATCTCTTTCAACTCCATTGACTTCGCTGATTTCCTTGGCCTACCTAGACCTTGTCCACACTCTCCTGAAAACCCCACTAATGAACAGTGCATTGCCCTTGCCCGATCCAAATATCTCCTACCCGAAGCATCCAAAAACACCTCAAAACAGCTTATCCACTCATCCCTTACCCTCGAGGCAAAAATTGTTTTCAACATCCTTGTGTGTTGCCTCCTACCCCGCTTAAACTCTGGCTCTCTCCTTACTGATAATTCCATGATCCTTTTATACTGCATCTTAAACGGCTTTGATCTCGATCTGGCCAATACTATTCTCGGATCCATGGCTCACACTCGAAAATCCAGAAAAGGAACTCCCCTCCCATTTGCCACCCCTTTGACCCATATCTTCAAAGCTTCTGAAATCGATTTAAAAAATGAAGAACAACAGCGTCATATGGGTAAGTTCGACTCCAAGAGCTGTGAGAAGATAGGCATTACTCGGTCCTCCAAAGAGACTTGGAGTCTTGCCTCTCCCTCAAAAGCTCTTCCCACTGCCTCAGCCATTGATGAACGCATGGACAACCTGGAGTTGGGCTTGGAGGAAGTTCGCCTGGATATCAAGGAGCTGCACAAGGAGTTTATGACGGAGATGAGCGGGGTGTCCAAGCTGTTGCAAGGTCTGAGGTCGCTGCTCACGGATGATGCTCCGGACGATGAAGCTTAACCCTATCCTACCCTACCCTAACCCTGAATTTGAAACATTGCTGGTTTTTGGAAACTGTTTCAAAACTTTTTGGTGACTGTTTTACATCCTCCCTTTGTTGAAAGACAAAAAGGGAGAGATGATCTGCTGTGGTTTAGACTTTGAAAACTTTTTTAACTGATGTGAAGGTCTTGGAAGACCTTGTTTTGTTTTCAGTTGGATGTATTTCATGTTTTAAAATTATGATCCAATATCCGTCTAACCCATGCAGGTACTTAGTCCGATCTTGCTTATATTATATATGTTTGACTAAGTTGCAGGGATGCACAGGTTTTGTCTTTCATCAAGGGGGAGATTGATAACTCTACTCCCTTGATGAAAATCGGAATATGTTTCAAAGGCTTTGACAGTCAGTTTGTGTCAAAGGTCTTGAAGCTACAACTGTGTTGATGAAACACAAAACCTGTACTCTATGATATTATGCTCGAATATTATTATATGTTATTATATGCTTCCAAAATATTATTATATATTCACTAACATTTCAGGAAGTTTTTTGAATTATATCTCATTCCTTAAGCGCTCAAAGCTGAGAAGAATAAAATCGTGATCATGGCTTCAGAGTTTCCAAAGATAGAAGATTGTGAAGAATCCTTCTTATGCCATGATCTGCTACAGCCGTTGGTGGAGATCCTTGACGCCGATTTTGTTCTATACATAAGAAAGGAAGAAGGGAAGACAGAAGACATTGGTTGAACACAAGCATTCATACACTCAAGCCTTCAAATGAAATCTGTCTTCTTCGTGTGCTCTCTGCTAGTTCTTAAGAGTCTGTTATTTCATTTCAAAGCATTTGAGAGTTACACAGTGAGCTTATAGGATATATTTCGAGAGAGTGTTATACTCGAGAATTTGTAACTCATGAAGTAGACACTAGGCGATTGATTCACTAAGTGTAAGAGGATTGTACTAGATAGCCGAGAGAGGTGGGGCTCTTCTAGATTGGTCTAGGACTCCAAGGGAACGTGAGTTGACTAGATTGCAATTGTATAGGAGAGAGGCTTCTCGGTGAGCTATTATGATCCTAAGTCTTGTGAATCAATAAAGCCGGTTGAATCCTAGGGTTGTGGAAGAACCCTAGGCGGGGACGTAGGCCAAGTTCGTGCCGAACCTCGTAAACAACTCATTGCGTCCTTTACTTACTGCTTTACCTTATTTCCGCACTTGGTTCGAATTGTTTAATTTTGTGATTCAGGTTTTCATAGAAAAGACTAAGTCTAATCTCAAAGGGTTTTGCACGAGCTTCAAAAGTCTTGAGACTATCTGCGAAAAACCGGCATACTCTATTCAACCCTCCTTCTAGAGTATCTTTATATTACTTTGTTTTACATTATCGAACCTTCAATTGGTATCAGAGCTTTACTCACTGTTTTCGATCTAACAATCTTGTGAGTTTTTTATCATGTCTGGTGAAGCAAGCGGATGATTTGCACAGGGAAGGTCTACTAGTAGACCACCACTCTTTGTTGGAAACAACTTTGTCAACCGGAGATCGTTGAAGAAGATCTTCATTATAGATCAAGAGTCTTGAGACTATCTGCGAAAAACCGGCATACTTTATTCAACCCCCCTTCTAGAGTATCTTTATATTACTTTGTTTTACATTATCGAACCTTCAATATCCTTGTTTGGAAAGGGTATATAAATATCATATTAAAAAAACAAATTGTAATAAAGATGAACCAAAGAAACATACCAAATTAAGAAGAACCCAAAAATCAGACCACCAATCGACAAAAAATCAAACAATTAGACCGAAGAACGGATTCGAAATTAGGCCCTTTTAGCTCTTAAGAAATGGAAAGCAAAAAAAAAAAAAAATCATGCCACCAATCGACAAAATGCCCACCTATGTTGCACAAACATGGACATGGGCACGGGGACACGATACAATACGGATACGGGGAAACGGTATTTAAAAAATTATAGGATATGGTACGTCAAGGACACTTCAACATAAATAATATGTTATTTTTAAAGGTATAAATATAACTAATAGATATATAAATAAATTGAATTCGGTACGACTTGTATAGTAGGGTATTTTTCTTAAATAAATTGAATATATAGATATTTATTTTAGAATTTATAGGAAAAATGATTATTTTTAGTAGATTTTGGATTGTTTTAATTTTGGGCCAATTTAGGATTTTTATTTGAATTATATTATCTAAATGGGCCTTGACGCGTTTAAGGGATTTCGCCTATACTTATTACCTCACTGGTGACGACATAATGCTTTAAAATACCTGCAAGCCTTAGCCTGACGAGATGATGATCAGATTGTATGTTTATTAGTCCAAGCGATGAGAGCTATGAGTTTGGGTCGCGATGAATTATGTTACTGTTCAATCGTCGTCTATAGAGGAAGCTTGGCGGGGTTGTTATCCCAAGAAACGTTCTTCTCCGATCGAGGATCTTTAGAACTCAGCTCCGGGGGTTTTAAGTCCGGGAGGATAATCCGAGCTCTTATGTTTTTCTATCTTCGGGATCGGATCCCTTACTCTGAGATCGGAGGTGGGTATTTATAGGGAAACCAAGCGAGCAGCTGGCTGGCAACCTCGTAGTTCTTTGTAGGATACATGTAGCGCATGCCCACACGCTTAGGGGTATAGGCAATACACGATGAGCCATTAGATGCGAGGTGCTTGAGCCAGCGAGTTGCTTGCTAGGACTTCGGAGGCTTGCGGGATATTTTGGAGAGTTCGCTCTGATTCATATATTGGGTTTGAGTCGCGAGGGAAACGAAGGTTAATATTCCTCGGGAACACTAAGCCTATTCCTTCGGGCTCGATTAGATACTTTGCTCGCGTAGTACTAATGGTGGGACTGACCATCCTCTTGCGTTGGGTGACCCATTTATGACGTCATATTCTGTGTTTATTATATATCCTATTTTCTATGGCATCGTCAGGCCTAGGTTGGCAATTACCAAACCCTCCATGCCTTCCCTCATCTTCTTCTTCTCCACTTAGCCGTCTAGTACTGTAAGGTCGTTCTCTTCCTCTTCTCTGTTCTTCCCTCCTGTGAATGCTCTATTGCTGCTTCCCTCCTATTAGGCATGCTCTATTCTCCGTTCTTCCCTCTTACTGTGCAGACATTTCTACCCGTAGTGAGAGTCTCGTACTCTGCTGCAGTTTTTGTGTCTGTTTGACGAATATTTCCAATCTTATGGTAAGCGATGTCTTATCATGGTTTTTTGTGAATACTTTATCTTTGAATTTACCGTGGTTTTATTTATATTTTTTTCCTGTTTTTCTTACCGGCTTGTTCCGCCGATTTTGCCTTACACTTTGTTATGTTTACATCTTGACCTGTTTGTCTTGTCTACCGTTTTTATTTGCAAGGTAAATTCGCGATACCCTTATCCATCTCCTGTCGTTGATCGTTTTATGGAATAAATTGTGAAATGACAAAAAGTAGGGTTCGCGAATTTATTAGTTGTTATGCAAAATTGTAGGCCGAACTTAAGAACTTCTTAGCGATGAAATCTAACAGGAAATATCTTGGAGTATCTTTCTTGCAGTTATATTTCCTCGTAGTATATGTAGTCAAGCAAAATATCCCCATCCTCATCGGGACCTGGTTTCTCTATTGCCACATCAAAGTGGGATTCTCCTTGGTACTCAAAGGTGAGGCGGCTCCCTATTCTGAGGTTCGTAATGTTCGCAAAAGATCGACATCCTTCCAATAGGGAGAACCAGTCCCCCTTGTCTCGTTCGACTAGGATTAAGAATTCTTGGTTTGAGGGAGAACATAGGTAGATGTGGTTTGTTATTTCCTCCCCGAATTCTACAAAGATATATGGTAGCGGGAGCCTGTGTAAGTGGCTCTCCCTAAGGATTATTTTAGCGAATTTAGGATTTGGAAAAAACATAGTGTTTGTGATGGAATTTGGTGGAGGGGTTTTTGGTGGAGAGGGCTCTCCTGAAACCCTATCGAAACTTGGCATTGTGTTTTTTAGATAATTCAAATTGTACTCCCGACGATTTTATTTATACCATTTCTACGTGCAAGGGATAGGGACGTTGTTTTGGCAGAGTTATCTCTTTAATTGTGGTGAAGCAAGGTGGTGCGTGTTGCGAGTGTGTCTTTCGTGTAGCTTAGTGTTCGGATTTTTCCTGTAACTTTTTCCACCGCTTGGACTGAAATTGTCCTTATCAGATGCGATTTGGATATGTTATCTGATATTTGTTGCCCTCGTGGTTGAACTGAGTGGTGGGCGGTTTGTTTATTATCCAATACCTACTGCCCTCGTGGTAGCACTAAGTGATAGGCGGTTTCCATTGATGTTTTTCTTTGTAGTTAGTATAAGAAGGTAGGAAACCCAAAGCTTTTGTTGTAGTTGGACTATGATAATGATGCATGCGACGCCAGTCGACATTCCCGACGCAGTTTTTCCTCGCGTCAGGGGTTTCACTCGGGATATTGCCGTGGAGGGACATTTATATAGACTGGTAAGCTATATTTATGTGATTAGCTTTTTGGTAAATAAAGTGTTTCTGATGTGCTTGCTTTTGTTGCAGCCTTTACCCTCCATATATCGGGATTATGGTTATGATGCCCTTGGACTCGTCCATTTATGGACGTGGTCGGATGAGAAATTTATGGTGAGGGTGGAAGCCTTAGGACCCAACAACTATTGGTTTACAACTGGGTGGCTTGCGTTCGTTGTTTCGAATGAACTTTGAATTAGGACACGCCTGATTTTTTAATATGAAGGACACTCTTGCTTTGATGTTGTTGATGTGAACCATGGTCCTGATCAAAATGGTGATGTGGACTTCTCAGTTCGGTTCTGAACGTTCCATTTGTATTATGTTCGTTGTGGTTATATCGCTTTGTCGCTAGCGGGTGGTTATGTTTGATGTATAATTATTTATTAAATTATCGTGGTGCTACTTGTTTGGGGTTATCGTAAACTGTGGTCGATCCAATGAACAAGTAATTTCCGGTGTGACGTTTGTGATTAAAAGACTTTAATCTCCAGTGTGATATTCGCGATTAAAAGATTTCAATCTCCAGCGTGAGATTTTTTATTAAAAGATTTCAATCTCCAGCATGAGATTTTTTATTAAATATTTCAATCTCCAGCGTGATATTTGCATTTCAGAGATAACGATCTCCATCATCCTTTGATGCTGGGGAAGAATAGATCAAGAGATCTCCATTGCGCTGTTCGTGAATAGAGAAACTTCAATCTCCAGCGTCATTAGATGTTGGGGAGGAAGAAGTGAGGAGATCTTCCTCGCGTGGTTCGCGAATAAAGAAACTTTATTATTCAACGTCTTTAGACGTTGGGAATTTTCTTTGAACCGTTATACAAAGGTTGATGACAAATTGAATCTTAAAGAAGCGAATTTTTATTGACAAGCCGAGCTTTTCTTAAGAAATTTAAAATGGAAGAACTTTGCTTATCGAGCTGGTCCTGGGATCTAATGGAAACCATTTGCTATTGGACCGTCGTAGTCACTATCGTAAAGCTCGTCTTCTATGTAGCGGCCTTGCTTGTCGAAGAAATGGACTTCAAACCTTGCTTCTCCCAGGTGGGTGAACATTACTGATGTTTCCAGCTCTAGTCCGTGTGATTCAACAAAGTCCCTCCATCCAAGTGTCACCCAGTGAGATCTGTAACTGCCTCCTACGATGTGGACAGGGAAATCTTTGATGACGCGAGTGGACAGAAAGATCTGTTCAGGAACATGGGGTTGGAAGTGTCGGCCGAATTCGTAAGGCAACATCATGCGTATGTATTGCTCGTCCCCTACTAAATAAATATCGAATATAAAGGGATTGTTTGGGTTTTGATTGCTGATGCTTACTGCCATATTTGTGTTTTTTTTTGCTGGAAGGACCGGTAATGAGAAGGTTGTGTCTTTCATGTTTGTAAGGAAGAAGAGATTTTATAGTGGTTTTGACTGATTTGAAAATGCTTTTGTGATAAATGACTATTTTCGGATTTGAAATGCGCCAGTGTACTTGGTCTAGTTCTGAAGGGATTCTTTTTCACGTGTAGGACATGCAGAGTATCTTGGGAAATCCTTCTCGCAGATTCTTTGTCTAGTTTCAACGTACGCAATAAATGCTTTTGACGATTTCCAAAGCATGTACCCTTTTTATGGGTATAAGAAGGCGTGGTATTTTGTTGAAATATTTACAGTATTGGGTTGCTTTTTTAAGTACTGGTGTTCTGGCAAAGGGATGGCGTCTCCCAATTCTAGGATGCGGGATTTTTTCCGTTGGGTTGATGAAGAGGAGATGATGCATCGTCTTGTAAGTTGTATACGTTCTTCGTGGTTTATACTTTTTCTTGGGCCTGAACTGTTTATTAAGTGGCAATGCTCTTTTGTATTCAACCTCTTCCGGATGCTTTTGAGAGGATGTATGCTCATGTTGTAATTGACCATGTTAGTTTAGTTTCTACAAATGGTGAGATCTTTCGTGTTGAGATTTACAAGGATTGCTCTAATCGTTGGTGGTTATCTGGTGGTTGGAATAGATTTGCGACCAACAACGGCGTTAAGGTTGGAACATCGGTGGTGCTATTTCAATATGTTGAAGGACATTGCTTCAAGACCCTTGTTCTTGAAGATGAAGATGAGTAGAGCTGTTGAGTGTTCTGTAATTTTAGCAGATATTTTTTTTTATGTTGTGCTTTTATTAACTTTAATCGCATGCTTTGGTATCTGTAATTGCGAATATTTCTGTAATGATATCTTGATGCCTTGAATGATTTGGTCTGGGTTTTTGTGTTTTGTCTTTTTCTGACTTGGATGTGACTTTTGCTAGCGTGATAATGGCGCTCTAGATCGCAAAGTTGGGTTCTGCAACTTTTGCCACATGTCTGGCATGCAGTTGGTTCTGGAAAACGTCGCTCTGGACAAATATTTGGTGATAAGACAACACTGCCTTGTTTGTTTTACTTGGCCATAAATAGAAGCTGTTCGGATTTAAATCTGCGACAGTTGTCCTTGGGCTTTGTTTAATTTAGCAGTATTCTTGTAGTGAAGAATCACGACCTCCCCTCATCCTCGTCACCGTGACTTTTTTTGTTCCATTGATTCTGAAGAAAAGATGGAATATTTGGTAACTTTCTTTACCCACCTTTTGTAATTTTTGTGCTTCTTATTTGATATTCCGGTTTTGTGTCTTGCAACTTTTGCCTGAATCATTTGGCCCTCAATATGCTCGCGAGGGATTGACTCATGTGTGCTTGGTCTCTCCCACTGGGGGAGAGTTTCGAGTGAGGGTGTTTCGAGATAGTCAGGGTCATTATATCCATACCAAAGGTTGGCGTGCTTTTGCTGTGGACAATGGTTTACGTGTCGGGGGGTCTCTTATTATCTTTAAGTATGAGGGGGGTAGTCGTTTTACAATAATTATTCTACAAGCGAACGAATGAGCTTGGCATGGGATTTTACTGTGTAGTCCCTTTCGATGTTTTGTTTGTATGTTGGCTTTTATACGCGTTATATCGGACTTGTTTTCAAGATTTGTTTAAAAATTGGACTAGAATAGCTCATGCATCCGATCTTAGCGGGCTGGTTTAACGATTGTTTGATGTCATAGTTTGAACAAACCTGAATCCTAAATAATAGTAGAGCAAAACATAATGTTTTTATTAATCCCCCAGATGATATGGAAACTCGTTGATATAATTCGCAAATAGAGTGATGGAAGCTAAATTTACTCTACGAAGTTCTACTTCAAAGGAAGAAAAAACTAGAAACTTTCTATGAGCGTTCTCGATTTACCTCCTCCGAGGTCTGGCCGGGATGATCCGAGTTCTGCCCTGGCTCAAGCGAGATCCATTCGGAAGCGGACCTTCTGAGTGAGGAGGATCCCATTCTGCGTCTACTTCATCCCCTACCGCATCTAGGATATGAACCTCGAAATGAACCCCTCCTTTGTGAATAAAGGTTATAGAGGAACCGACATCGATACTATGTGAGCAGGCAAAATCGTCCCATCCGCCGCACAAGTAAGGAAGCCTATAATCTCCACGAGTAACTTTTACAGAAAAATCCCGTAAAATTCGGGTTGATAGAAGAATGTTCCTGGGAAGGTTTGGATGAAATTCATCTTCAAAACGCAATGGAAGGGACAAGCGATGTAACTGCTCCGGGAAGCGGATGGGCTTAGAAAATGACCAAACCGCCTGGTTTGATGTATTCATAAAGAGAGAGAAGATATGAGTAAAGAAAGTAAGTAAATGGAATGCTCCTCAAATATATTTTCTTTATACAGGGACGTCTATGTGATCGGCTCAGGATCACGGGGGATAGTAAATAGGGCATTCTGTGTGTTGTGGCAGGATAGGGACGCAAAGATTAAAGCAAGTGAAATCGTGACTTTCTTTGCAGACAAACAGAGTGCATGGGGATGCCCATAAACCTTGTGATTTTCATAGAAAATTCAGCATTAATATACAAGTCATGATTTTGCTAAACCCTAATAAGTACAACCATTATTGGTGAAAAACCATGGGCGAACTTCTTTCGAAGTTATGGGATTTGGCAAGATCATACCGCTTAGTTTTATTCTCCTTGGAGGCTTGCTTGCATGCGTATCCGTGCTTAAAGTGCACGCGATCGCTAAATTTATTCTCCTTGGAGGCTTACTTGCACATCCCCGTGTTCGAAAGACACGTGATTGCTAAATATATTATGTATCGACAATGTTTCTTGGGTTTGGAACTTTCATTTGTATGTATGAAGAGGTGTACCCAATTCGGAACCCTGGTGACCCCAATTCGGAACTTTCATTTGTCTAGCTTTTTACGCAAAATATGCTTTAAGATTCTTTGCATTCCATGATTTTGCGAGGATTGCACCTTTTGAATTTTGAAGCTTGAAGGAACCCCTGCCTACTTCTTTGTGGATGACGTATGGACCTTTTCAATTGGGTTCAAGCTTTCCCCCGGTCGTTGCTTCTCGAAGGACCACATCTCCCTTTCGTAGGGGTCGTACAAAAAGATGCTTGTTGTATCCTTCTGTCAGGCGACATTGATACTCATTTGCTTTGAGACCAGCAGTATCCCTTCTTTCTTCACGTAAATGGATTTCTAACTCAAGGGCCTCGTCGTTGGGCTCTTTGCAGAAATCGACTATTCTGGCCGATGGAATTAGCAGCTCCACTGGTATGACAATATCCACCCAAAAAGTCATTGCGAATGGTTTTTCTCCGGTGGGACTCTTAGCTGAGGTTCTATATGTCCATAAAACCAGGGGCAAGATCTCAACCCACTCTTCTTTTGCCGTTCCCAACCTCTTTTTTAAGGCATTTAGGATTTGACGATTCGTGGTTTCGTCTTGTCCGTTGGATTATGGACAAGCCACTGATGAGAATCGGAGGTCTATACGGAGGCCAGCGCAGAAATCACGAATTCCCTCGCAATCAAATCGGGGACCGTGATCTATGATGATAGCTTGAGGGACCCCGAATCAACAGACCATATTTTTCCATAGGAATTTATGTACTTTCTCCGCCGTGACGGTGGCCATGGCTTCAGCTTCCACCCACTTCGTGAAGTAGTCTACTATCACAATGATGAAACGCAGCTGGCCCGGTGTGTTGAACAAAAATGCGCGAATAATTGTAAAACATATTTTATTTATTTATTTAGAATTTGAGTTCGACCCCTTTTGGTTATCCTCTTGATTCGAAGTCGTATCGACACCAAGACTTAAGTGGTTTTGGTGATTTGAGCTGCACCCGAATTTTTTAACGGGTTGCCTACGTATCTCTTGGGAGAGAATCAAGCCTTACGTAGTTCAGAGTATTTGAATTGATTTTATTTTTGGGTTTTGGTGATTGAACACGACGAGCTTGAGCTTTTTATCGGGTGTCCTACGTACCCGTTTGGAATGGGATCAAACCACCCGTAGTTCTTTTAGGAACCAATTATTTAATTTGGTTGGATTTGGACCTCATATTCATTTAAAAATGAATTTAGAGGTTGACGACTGTACCCGATATATTTTTAGGATTTAATATCGGGTTACCTACGTAGCAGATATAAGGCGTCAAGTCTTTACGTAATTGTTTTTAGAACTATTTTTTTTTTTTTTGCCGATTGAACCAGATGAGCTTTGGCTTTGTGCCTGGTGGCCTACGTATCCGACAACTCGGAATCAAATCGACCGTAGTTCTTTTAAGAATCGTTTGAATTTGGTTTGGAATTTTGACTTCGTTTTGCTTAGAAGTCAATTTTGAGATTGACCCACTAGAATAAATGACGGCGAAATTTTACGAGTTTAACTTTATGATTTTGTTAAACCGAATTTTGTTAAACCGAATTTCTTCATTTCATTTTTTTTTTAAACCGAGCCTTTCTTGTGCTCCTTCTACTGTTCAACATTTTTTTTGAGACGTATCTTTATCTTAGGCACACAGAAGACGGCGATATTAGAAATGCCAGGAGCTTGCCGGTAGCTTCGTGCCTCTCGGCCTGGGTAGTCGGAAGAGACGGCGTGAGTCACGCCATCACCATCAAGCCCATTGTTGCAAGGGCGCGAGACGACAACGACTCCGAACAGGTATGCCTAGATTTTTTTTTTTAAAATTCCCAACCTGAAATCCATTGATTTAGCTCGATACTTGAGTGATTTGTACCCCAAATCTCGAATCTCTAGCCATATCCGTGTTCAATTGGACATTCAATTTCTAAGTTCGATTGATTTTTTAGAATTTGTGAATTTAGGGCTTTTTTTTCCAAATCCGAATCTCAGCCCTTGAATCTTCGATTCGAATTGTTAAAGCTCGGATTTGGAACTTCTCTCGCCCTTCCCTTTAACCGTATACTCAATTTATGAGTTTGAACGATTGTTTTGTGCAATTTAGGACTTTTCGGTTTGGGTATTTGAAAGAGAGAAGGAAGGGCGTGGAAGGAGCTTCCCTCAGTTGAAAACGGACGAGCTCTCGCAAGGAGCAGGCGCCACTGGTTTGTTTCCCTCTTTTCCTTTGTAATTCACCCCTTTATTTAATCCAATTTTGGAAAACATAGTTAGGGCTGAGATGGTTGATTTGTAATTTGGGATTTTTTCGTTTGGAGGCTTCTGTTTTAGGACAACTGACAGAGGAAGAGGACGGGTTAAGGACATCGGCGGGCGAATCCTCAAGGAAAGGCAGATGCATCGACCACAGGCAGGTACGTTGTCCCTCGCTTTCCTTTCTCTCTTTCTTTTTTTGACTTGGATTGTGTGGTTTGCGTTACAACGTTTGTTTTAGATTTGTGGTGAGGTTTTGTGAGCCCTTTATTTATTTAGTTAGGTAACAAACTTGAATTGCCCTGGATTGATTATCACCATCTATAAGATGCAGTTCCTTGATTGGGTCTAGGTCCCTTTAGTAGTAATTTAACGCCCAAGGGCTGATTTTCCTAGTGTAGGCCACCGATTTCAGTTTGGGGTATTTGTCTTGTGTGCAACTGAATTCTCGTTTCCTTGCTTTCAATTTCTTGTGTGAAACTGAATTCTTGTTTCCTTGCTTTCAATTTCATTATGGCTGTAGCAAGATCGTTTCTTTTGTCTGATTGGGACTTGTTTGCGACTTGTGTGATGCTGATTTCGCCAATTTGAAATAGTTTAGAGAAATTTCAGCAGCATTCCTCCCTCTTTTAGGGCGGTTTGATGATTCCGAAACCCAAGCCACGAGAAAAGCTCGTAAGGTTTTCAAGGGCGGGGTTTCGAGAATCGGTTTTGGCAGCATATCGCCTGCAAGGTTTGCTAGGGCCTAAGCCACGAGCGAAAGCTTGAGGGTTTGCAAGGGCGGGGTTTCGAGAATCGATAGGAATCCCCACGTATAGAGGGAGAGCTACCTTGTTGGCTCTCTTCTTCTTCTTTGCTTGCTTTCTTCAGACGTGTTTCTCTGCAGCTTTTTTATTTTATTTTTTTTATTAGGAAAAAATTCGGGTGAGCAAGCCCTACCCGGCAGCATCCTTGCGGATGAGGTCAATAAGACAGGGGTCAATAAGACCTGATATTCTCCTCACCCACAATCAGTATCCCACTCGAGGATGTGATGTTTCGAATTTGTTTCCTGTGTCGTCGTCCTGAAGCAACCCGGTGAAAGTAAGATGTGTTGGAGTCTGAAAGTTTGAGGTGTTTCTCTGCAGCTTTTTTTTTTTTGATTGGGATGGGCCAATATCGTTTGTAATATCGACTCTTCGGGCAGAGTAGCTAAGGTGTGCAACCTTATCAGCCACTCTATTGCCCATGCGAGGAATGTGAAAGAACGTTGCTTCTTTCACCGTCGATAGTAGTAATTGTGTGTCCGAAAGGATAAGCTCGATTTCCCATGGGCATGAAGATATCCCTTTTAAATGGTCAATAATGATCTTGCTGTCGCCTTCAATTTGGATTTTTTGAATGTTTAGTTGTCTGACTTTTTGAGCACCCATTTTTAGGGCTAACGCCTCCGCTTTAAGGGGATTTTGTTTTCTAAGCAACTGGTGTAAAATGGAGACAGGACGCCCTTCCCAATCCCTAATAATTGCACCAGTTGCACTATCGCCATTAGGAAGGGTCGAACCGTCAAAGTTTAGTTTGTACAAACCCCTAGGAGGCTTCCGCCAATGCACAGAACATTGTTTCTTACTTCGTTTTGCCAAGTGCAGGCGAGGTGGGCAAAGATCTTCTTCAAATTCCGTTTCCCGCACTGAAGTTCTATTCCAGTTGTCTATATGAGTTTTGATCATATGCATGGCTTTATCTTTCTGTGGGATATTGGTCTGTTGGAACAGAAATTGATTTCTAATATACCATGTAGTCCACCAGGAGAAAGCAAGCCTGGCTATGGCGGTGGAGTTTAGCCTCTTCCCAAGGGCACATAGAACGGGTCTGACATCCCGGGACTGGGCAATCAAGCGATCAACCATTGATTGATCTTGGGTCGGTAGCTGGTGAATTGACGTGATAAAGGGACATTCCAAGAACAAATGGACCTCATCCTCAACCGCCAAATTACACAGTGAACAGGTGGAAGGAACCGCCGAACCCCTAGAGGACAGCCTAGAGGCAGTGGGGAGGCCATTCTGAGCTATTTTCCAAAGAAAGTTCTTGACTTTCGTAGGTGTGTCGATCTTCCAGATCCAGTCATTACTGTCTTGGGTTGTCGAGGCTTGAGATGTAATCAGTTTGTGTGCACTGGCAGTAGTAAACCATCCTTCCCTATCCGGCCACCAGTACAGGCGGTCTTGCATCTCCGATGCAGGAAGCGGGATGTTTAGGATTTCTTGTATCAGATTGTTAGGGAGGATCCGAGCTAGTTTTTCTATCCACCACTGACCCCCCAAAATAGTCACTAACCTTTTCCTCCTGATCGTAATCTATAGGACGGCTCTCCCTAGCTAGAAGAGGGTAGGTAGAGATCCAATTATCGGTCCAGAATTTTATTGAGTGTCCATTTCCTACAGACCAAATTAGTCCAGTTTTAAATTTATCTATTAGTTCTGATAGTTTGGACCATTGCCAAGAGCATGAACCCGATTTTCTGTATTCAAAGATACTTTTGGTACGTAGATATTTATGTCTAATCAGAGTAACCCACACATTGCTAGGTTCTGCCAGTATCTTCCACAAGAGCTTCATCTGGAGAGCAGCATTCATATCACATGATTTACGAATTCCAAGCCCCCCAAACTGTTTTGGTTTGCATATCCTGTCCCAGCTAATTAGCGGCCGGTATTGGAGGTCCTTATTCCAGAAGAAAGAGCGGTTTATCTGGTCAAGTTCTTTATGCATAGAAGTAGGGAGCATAAAGCTCTGCATCACATGAAGAGGCTTAGCTGAGAGATTAGAGTTTATTAGTGTAACACGACCTTGCTGGGATAGGGTATTAGCCCTCCATTTTGTCAATTGTTGTTTAGATTTACAAATGATATCTTCAAATGTATTACTTGTGACTCTACCATTGATAATAGGACAACCTAGATATTTTTCTATGGAGTTTTCCTGAGTAATGTTGAGACAATTACGCAACTGGAGAATCCTATGATCAGGAATCCCCCGAGTTGCTTGGAAACATGATTTGTGGTAATTGACTTTTTGGCCAGACACTTTACAGTATGAGTCAATGATCATCTTTACTTTGCGCCCTGCATCAACGCTTCCCTTTGAGAAAATGATGATATCGTCTGCAAAGGAGAGGAACGGAACGCGAGGCCCGTTGCGTCCAATCGGGAAGCCAAGCTGAGACCTATCAGAGCTAGCTTCCCCGGTTAGCTTCCGCGCTAGGACCTCAGCTCCTAAAATGAATAGAAAGGGGGACACCCTGGCGGATCCCTCTTGACGGAAGGAATAGGTCCGTAGGTCCATTGTTAACTAACACTGAGAATGAAGCAGTCGTAATGCATTCCATAATCCACGCGACAAATCTTTCATGGAATCCAAACCTGAGTAGAACCGTTTGGAGGAAGTGCCAATTCACCCTATCGAAGGCCTTTTCCATGTCTAATTTTATGGCCAACCATCATTCTCATCCCCTGTGATTCTTGTAAGAGTGGAAAATTTCATGCGCTATTAGGATGTTGTCCTGAATAGCCCTGTCTGAAACGAAGGCACCCTGAAGTGGATGTATGAGTTTACCAATGACTTTTTTCATTCTTTCTGTCAGGGTCTTGGAAATTATTTTGTATACATTTGAACACAGGCAGATGGGCCTGTAGTGAATTGTCTTTGTGGGAGCATCAATTTTTGGAAGCAGTGAGATAAAAGTATGGTTAATTTGTCGGAGCATTTTACCGGAATGGAAAAACCCTTTTACTGCACAAATTACCGATTTTCCGATTATATCCCAATATTTTGTATAGAATCCAGGACATGTTGACCTCCAGGCTTGTTTGACTATGTTACGGAAGTCTTTCCTCAGCAGCCAGGCATTTTCGAATTTGAAAGGTGGTGCCTTGAAGGTAGAGTTGTTGTCGAAAGAAATGGAAATTGGGCAGTGATCCGAGGTAGAGAACGTACCATGATAGGTTATCATATTAGGGAATGATGCTTGGATCTCTTGGTGAATAAGCACTCGATCAATTTTTTCGCGAATATTGAAATTTTCATCCGGATTCTTCCTCCAGGTGAACGGGTTTCCAAATGTAGGGAGGTCAAGGAGAGAGCAGTCGTTTTTAAAGGAAATTAGTCGCGAGAACCTGGCGACCCGGGTAGGGGCCCCACCAAGTTTGTCAGCGCTGCATAGAATTTCATTTAGGTCCCCAATCACCATGCACGGAATAGTGGAGTCGTTCACAATCGTTGTTAGCATTTCCCAAAATATATCTTTATCCGTTTGAGTCGGAGGTGCATAAACAAACAGGACTAGGATCGGAAATCCATCATGGGTGCTCTCAATTCGGAGTCCGATGATGCGAGGAGCATGGATAGCTATAGAAATAGAGTAATTTAGCAATTGGTGAGATTTCCAGATGACTCCAATACCCCCAGATCTTCCCACGGCTGGCGACCATATACCCCATCGTCGAAACCAATATTTTTCCATAATTTGTCATCCGGGATATTTTCCGATTTGGTTTCTGCTAACGACATGATTTGAATGTGGTCGTTTTTGCACATAGAATCAATTTCCGTCCAAAAGGTTCGTTTTCCAATTCCTCGGCAGTTCCAAAAGCATATCTTCATAACAAACCTATAATGATTAAAGGACTAATGTACCGAGTCCTTAAATCGAAAAATAGTAGCGAATGAAGTGGGTTATTTTTCTTGGTAAGCCTTGATGTTTGAATATAGAAACCTCGTAGTTGTCGAGCATGTTTTAGGCGATCAGCCCATATGAATGCCCAAAGCCAATCACGTGGCACAGTCCACCTGGACTTGCTAATCCTACATCCTTGTTTACATTTATAATTGGACAACTTAACAACCCCACCCAATGAGTTGTTACATGGAATTATTTTGGCCATGGGGAAGCCAGTACTAGGCACCCAAAATAGCGTGTGACCAGCCAGAAAGGAGCATTCTGGCCATTTGGTGATCATCCCAACTCTTAGGAATTCAGGCAGATAGCCCAAGCTATATGCAGGCAAGATACTTAAAAGGTTAACTAACTCAGCACCGATCCCCACCTTTTTGGAACTAAGCCCGACTGAGCTCAAATATAGATTAACAAAAATAAGTACGAGCCTGAGATATATAATCCGCAAGCCAACGTCCACATAATACAAAGAGGGGGAAAGATGAAGATTATACATAAAAACCAGTGGTACAATAATGAATTGATTCTTGTGCATTTTAGGAGTAGCATAGACAATTAATTTATGGCAAGCATATATAAGATGATAGGAAAGAGGAGGCACATCCCAAATCACACTTGCATACTGCAAGGAAATTTTATCATAGCAGACAATCCGACCAACAAATGATAGAGCCCACAAATTCGGACAGGAGGAGACGCCGAAAGAGTAGGAAGTCATCACCGGATAGATCGAAGGAATCAAACAGATTAGTTCGAAAGAGATTCGAAACCAAGGGTAGATCGTAACAATACACAAATAGCTGCAAATAACACAAACAACTACATATAATACAAATTTCATCCAACTAGTTCCATACATAAAGTCCCTAGAAATTGCAGAATGTTGATATTTCCGCATAAACCAACCGAACGGATTATATAGCCTGAACGAGAGTTGGTATAAAACAGGGACAATGTATAAGTACAAGTAGGTGAAGCGAACATGAATTTTAGGATGACAGACGAGCTGCCAACTCTCTTCCGGGAGCAAGCTCCCTTCAGATTGATTTGCCTCGCTAGGAGGATTTGTGCCCTTTCGGGAGTTGTTTAGGGAGGAAGCATAACTCCCTACCACCATTGGGTTCTTACCATTATTTTGGAGCAAAACGCAAGCAGTAGGAATAGTAAGTTCTTCGGGCACCTATTTCACACTCAATTTCTGAGAACCCTTTCGGGGGGTAGAGGGTGAGAGGGCACAAGGCTCTCTCACGATTTTGTTGGAACACCATAATGGGTGATTTCTCTCTAGGAGACAGATGTAAAAGACGTCAGTAAACAACAAGATTTCCGCTACCGAGTCCAAGTTCATACCACCAAAACCATAGTTTATAAGCATCAGATCTTCATTTAAGCTGGGTAAAGGAGCCGTAACAGCCCCTAAGACCACAGATTTTTCAGGGCCCGAAAATCGGGGGGTAATGAGTGAAGAGACATAAGCCTCTAGCACCGGGTTTTCCGACCACCAAAAGGCGGTGAATTTACTGAATAATAAAATGTAATTAGATACAATCAACAAGGAGATTGTGAAGATTAACCTGATCATTATCGGTAGAGCTACAAATATGGATTTAGGAGAATAACACTCCACCAGTACTGCATTAGCGTATACGGGAACACACCCAGCCACCAAACAATGTCAGGACACCCCCGGAGCACAAGTCACCTTCCTCCAAACAGAAACACAACGCGCCGACCACCACACCACCGGCGAGCCACATCAACCAATTCCTGAAATACTTCACCCTTATGTCGTTAGTTTTCCGCCTGGGAGACAAGCACTTGCCTCGCCAACCACCACGCCACCAACCCCAGGCCGACAAGCGACAAGGGAAGAGAAAGCAAGAGACGCCGCCGCCGACAGCCCCCCACTGTAACACAGCGCATCACCACCACCCCTTCTGGCGAGACGCTTTTTTCCGTTTTCTGAAATTCTTACCCACCTTCTCGATTCTTCGGTTACCAATTTCATGACTATCCGAGCTTCTACCACCGTACTCACATACCAAGAATATTATCCGGTGTACGTGAGTGGATGGGGATGATTGTGGTTTTTGGGGCGTGAGGCCGCCGAAATTGAGGCTCGATTTTACATCGAGGTGGGTTTCCTGGCTCGAATCGGACTGAGACTCACCAGAAATTGCGATTGCTTTGGAGCTTTGGGGTTTAGCGTCTCGTAATTGGGGGCGCGTGGACCATTTGCCCAGCGCGTTCATTATGCCCAGAAGAGGGGTTTTTCTCTGCAGCTTTTTTTTATCTTTGCTGTGTCGTCTTTTTTTGTTTTCTGGCGTCTGTTTTTTTTTTCTTTCAACCCTAGACTTGGCTATCTTTTATAGGGTGAAGGCATAGGAGAATAGATGGTATCTTTTAATATTCTATCCTTTTTTAACAGAACACGTACCAAAAGGAACTGATTTTCCCCTTTATTTTTAAGGATATTATTGATAGATATTTTCTTCCATCTGTTCAATTGTTATCTATCACTTTGATTTTTATTTTTTCTTTCTTTGTTGTGGATTCTGGCTAATCGTGGGATCTGGCAGCCAAATTTGGTTGGGCCTCCTCCCTCTTTTTTTATTATTGTCTTGGGCTTGCCTTTGTAGCCTATTTTGGGCCACTGGATTTTCACAAACAAAACAAAACCCACTAATTCAGCTTTTAATCTCATCTTTTTGCAGATTTGATCGGACAACTAAGCTAATATTGGATTTCGAGAAACTCATTACCAAGTGACGGGATTTGCGCTCTCGGCGGCTTTAAATATATATATTTTTTTATTGTATGCCCGACTATTGTATTAAACTTGTATACTTTAGCCCACGAATTTGTAGTACGCTAAAATAATGTATTTAATATGTAACACAATCCGAGCGCTCTTTACTTGTTTGTAATTATTGTCACCAAACTTGCTCTCGCATATACGAACTATCACATGAAGTTTTTCACGACAATAATCCCATGTGCGTGTACGGTAACATTTTAATAAAGGATGAATTTTTACACCTAAACACGGTGCCATCGGGAAAGGACCCAAAATATCAATTCCCCACATTGCGAATGGACATGGGGCGGAGATGGTTTTCAAAGGATGAGGGGGACGGTGATTGAGTGATGCGTGTCGCTGACAAGGATCACATATGTGGATGACCATTTCCGCATCCGCCCTAAGGGAGGGCCAAAAATAGCCTAGGCGTGTGATTTTAGACGCTACGACTCTCCATCCCCGGTGGTTGCCGCAGAGGCCCGCGTGCAATTCTTGCACGAGATTAAAGCCTTCCTGGTTTAAGACGCACAGGAGATCTGGGAGGTTGAAACCTCTTTTGTATAGTCTGTCATCTCTGACTCGAAAACGGGCCGCTCTCCTTCTGGTATTTTGGTTGTCCTGTATTTCGCCTGCTATTTCCCCTTCAGTTATGTATTCCAGAAGGGGTATACGCCAGTCTTCGAGGTTTGATGTTCTGAATACCCCCTGATGGATTCCTCGGGCATGCCTCTGCTCGATTATCACGCGATCACTTAATCCTAGGGGCAGTGTGGCCCCTATTCTAGCCAATGTGTCGGCGCGCTCATTTTGCTCGCGAGGAATGGACGTGATAGAACACTTCCCGAAGGCGGCAGTGAGTGTCTTTACACGGGACAAGTACTTGGGCAGCATTCCGGTCTTTGCTTCGTATTCCCCCTTAACTTGTAAGGCGACCACCTCTGAATCTGTAAAAATTTGAACTTGTTGGGCCCCGTTAACCAAGGCCTTCTCGATACCCGCGATCAAGGCTTCATACTCTGCTTCATTGTTGGTAGCTTCAAACAATAATTGGAAAGATAAATCGGTTATCTCTCCGCATGGGTTAGTGATGGGGACTCTTGCTCCACACCCTCCTGCTGATACTGATCCATCAACATTAATTACCCAGTCCTCCCCATCGCGATCTTGGGAATCTGTAAAAGACGGATTCGACAACGAAGTCGGCCAACGTTTGGGCCAAACGAGACTTCCTGGGTTTGAAATGAATATCGAATTCGGAAAGCTCTACTGCCCATTTGACCATCCGTCCGGAAAGAGATGGTGAATGTAAGATCTGATGGAGCGGAAAGTGATAGAGCACTTCAATGGTATGGGTCTGGAAGTAGGGCTTTAATCTCCGCGCTGCGAAAACCACGGACAGAGCCATCTTTTCTATCGGAGTATACCGGGATTCAGCGGGTTGGAACACGCGGCTGGCAAAGTAAATAGGAAACTTGGACTCCCTAGTTAATACTGCGCTAATAGTGGTGGATCCGACAGCGAGGTATACCTGTAAAGTTTTGTGCTCGCGTGAAAAGTGTAAAGTGGGCAAAGCGGCCATATAATCTTTCATGCTCTTGAAAGCTTTATCCAAAATGGTAGTCCATTCAACCGGACCTTTCTTTTTTAGCTGCTCGAAAAAGGGCAGCGAATGATCGGCTAACCGCGAACAAAATCTGCTGAAGTAGTTGACCAGCCCATTCAACTTTTGCATGTCGTTCAGCGTCTTTGGAGGAGCCATGTCGATAATGGTTTGTACTTTTAAAGGATTAACATCTATTCCCCGGTGGCTTATCATGAAACCTAGGAATTTTCCGGAATCGACTCCAAAAACGCATTTTTCCGGATTCAGGCAAACGCGATTTCTTCTCAAAGTATCGATGGTTTCTTGCAAATCCTTGCAATGGTCCTCTATCGCAATGCTTTTGATCATGATATCATCAACATAAACTGCAACATTTCTTCCGATCTGGGAAGCAAATACTTTCTCTATCATTCGCTGAAAAGTGGCTCCAGCGTTTTTGAGCCCAAATGGCATCACCTTATAACAAAAGGTTCCCTGGTTGGTGATGAAAGCGGTGCTTTTTTCTTCGTGAGGACTCATCTTAATCTGATTGTAACCGGAATATGCATCTAGAAAGCTTAGGGTGGCATGTTCTACCGTGGTGTCCACCGGCTCGTCGATGGACGGTAAATGATAACTATCCTTTGGGCATGCCTTGTTCAAATCTTTGAAGTCTACGCACATCCTCCACTTGCCACTGCTTTTTGTGACTAACACCAAATTTGACAACCAGGTTGAGTCATTAATTTCGCGAATAAATCCGGCTTGTAGAAGCTTGTGTACCTCTTGTTTTGCTGCTTCTGACTTTTCAGCGGCCATCTTTCTTTTTCTTTGGCAGACAAGTTTTGCCTCGTGATTAAGTCTCAGGGAATGCTCCATGATCTCTCGGGGAAGCCCTTTTAAATCTTGTGGCGACCATGCGAAGACGTCTCGTGACCCTTGTAACAAATTCTTGAGGCGCTCTAAAGCGGGACCAGTCAAGTTGTGGTCGTGGTACAGGGCTTTGGACTTGTTTGGGAATGGAAAGAAGATGACTTTTTCTTCCACAATTTTGTCAGCTATCTTCTCGGGCCGAACTTCCAAATCTGCCTGTTGTTGTTCAGATGTGACCTCTTGTTCACGCTCGTCGTTTGTTTCTTCTTTTAGAGATCCTCGAACGCCCATTTTAATCGTGAATATTCGATTATGGCCCTTTCTTAGCGAGGATAAGTAACAAATTCTGCTTTCGGCTTCCTCTCCCCGTGCTTCGCCCACCTTTCCGTCAGCACATGGAAATTTGACGTTGAAATGATATATAGAGCATGTTATTTGGAACTTGAATAGACTTACACGGCCCATGATGGCGTTGTAGATGGACAGCAATCGGACCACAGTGAACTCAATCATGTGGGTTCTTCTATTTGGTGTGGTCCCTAGGGTTAGAGCCAACTTGATCGTTCCGGCTACTTCAACCTCATCTCCAGAAAAGGAGACTAGTTTCTCTGAGTAGCGACGTATGGTGCTTTCTGCGATCCCAAGTTGCTCAAAAGCATCCCAGTAAGGACGTCTACAGACGAACCTGTATCGATCATGACCCGCTTGATGGTCTTGGTTCCTATCTGTACATTGATGACCATGGGATCTGAGTGAGGCATTATGAGATCGCGAGCATCACGGGTATCGAAAACAGAGAAACTCAGTATAGCGTGCGCATTGGACGCTTGTTTGACGCTGGCCTTTGACAGGGGGCGTTTAGCTTCTCTTTCATAGTTTTTCCTCTCTTGATTGCTGGTGCCAGATGTCGCGGGTCCTCCCGTGATGGTGTTGATGCACCCATCCGGAGGAGGAGGCTTCCGGTGATCCCGGTTGGAATGCTTAGGTCGGTTAGGTGAGGATCTTGCTGTAGGGGCATCTCTCGTGTCCCTGGGAGGAGGTCGATACCCTCCTCTTCTGCCTCCATTCCTTCCTCCCTTTTCTGGGGGTAAGTTCCCCGACCTCTTCCCCCAGTCGCATACTGGGGATTGTAGGGTCTCGGTGGTGCATTAGGCGGCTTATATTGTCGGGGAGGGACCTCAGGAGGATGGTGTTGTTGTGGCATCGCTACTGGATTATTAGGATTTGCTAGTGGGGCGCAAATTTGAATGGGTGTCTCCTTTTGGGGAAGAGCCTGTGGAATCCCATAGACCGGGGGTGAGATATGGTCAGGATGAGTCATCATTACGTTGGTTGGGGCACCAATATGATTTGGTCCTGATCTCTGGTTGTATTGCACTTCTTGGATTAGAGGGCGATGCGGGATGGCCGGATATGGCCAGGAAGGATTACGAGGTTGTTGATCTCCGAAGTTTTCTCTCCCATGCCGTTTGTTGGGGGGACGGTGGTAAAATGGTTGACGGAACAATGGCTTATACTCGACAGGTCGCGAGCTAGAGCGTGCGGCTTCCATAGCGTGGATCTGCTTGGTAACGAGTTCTCTCAAAACGTCGTAGTTGGTCGGCTCTTTTCGAAATAGGCAAATCTTGAAATCTCTTTCGGCTAAATTTCCCACCAGTATCGTTCTTGCGGATTCTTGGTTGAACCTCAGGATTTGTACCACCATATTAGTGAATCTACTGAAAAAATTTGCCAAAGACTCGAGCGTGCCTTGCTTAATGGAATTGAGGTCCAACATGGTTTTTTTCTTGTGCGAGCGCTGCCGGAATGAGCGACGAATGTACCTGACAGTTGCGCAACGTTGTTGATGGATGATCGGGCAAGATTCGTGAACCATGTTAAAGAGACCCCACTCAGCGTGGATGAAAATGAGCAGCAATACATAGCATCATTGTCCTCGTTCATTCCCATTGCCATGGTGAATTGGTTGAGGTGATCGTTGGGATCGGTATCTCCTTTGTACTTGGAGATGGAGATGTCCCTCCACCTCTTGGGGACGGGTGCCTCGCGTATTTGTCCGCAAAAAGCCGAGGGAAAGGTTGGCTCACCTTTGCGAGTTTGCCCGGGTGCTTCACGGGAGTTTGAACGCGAAGACACGTTCTGGGCCCTACCAGAACGGTCGACCTTGTTGATATTTTCGTCGAGTTCTGGATCGGGTTTGAGAGAGCCACCAGTGGGGTTGGGGAAATGGTTGACCGTTATGGGCACCGGTCCTTGTTGTTGATAGTAAGTACGGGGGTCGTGTTGGAGTGGCACCCCGTTCGCTTGTTGGAAAGGTATACCGTTCGCTTGTTGGTTGAAGTACATGCTTTGCGGGTAGGTCTCCGCGGAGAATCGGTACAGGGGGTAGCCGCCCCACATCCCGTAGAGAGCGAACAAAGGGGGTTGCGTAGTGTCCCATGTCGGTTGTTGAGGGACGCCCTCGTTGCCGCTGTGTAGGGCTTCCTCGTTGGGGATGGCGTTGAGGTTGATGTCGTTTGTTTCCTCGGTGTCATGGTGCTGGTTCCCAAATTCCTCTCCAAATAATGTAAAATTCATAACTGCTACAACGAAAAACATCAGTGCTTAAGAGGGAAGATAAGCGCTATTCTTTAGTTTATTTTAGATATAAATTATGCAGAATAAAAAAGAATAAGGCGGAAAAAAGGGAATAAAAGAAATGGAAAGGAAGCGATCTAAAGAAAACGTATTGCTACGCGGAACCTCTCGTCGTGAAAGGTTCCCACAGACGGCGCCAATGACGCGTTCAAGGGATTTCGCCTATACTTATTACCTCACTGGTGACGACATAATGCTTTAAAATACATGCAAGCCTTAGCCTGATGAGATGATGATCAGATTGTATGTTTATTAGTCCAAGCGATGAGAGCTATGAGTTTGGCTCGCGATGAATTATGTTACTGTTCAATCGTCGTCTATAGAGGAAGCTTGGCGAGGTTGTTATCCCAAGAAACGTTCTTCTCCGATCGAGGATCTTTAGAACTCATCTCCGGGGGTTTTAAGTCCGGGAGGATAATCCGAGCTCTTATGTTTTTCTATCTTCGGGATCGGATCCCTTACTCTGAGATCGGAGGGGGTATTTATAGGGAAACCAAGCGAGCAGCTGGCTGGCAACCTCGTGGTTCTTTGTAGGACACATGTAGCGCATGCCCACACGCTTAGGGGTATAGGCAATACACGATGAGCCATTAGATGCGAGGTGCTTGAGCCAGCGAGTTGCTTGCTAGGACTTCGGAGGCTTGCGAGATATTTTGGAGAGTTCGCTCTAATTCATATATTGGGTTTGAGTCGTGAGGGAAACGAAGGTTAATATTCCTCGGGAACACTAAGCCTATTCCTTCGGGCTCGATTAGATACTTTGCTCGCGTAGTACTAATGGTGGGACCGACCATCCTCTTGCGTTGGGTGACCCATTTATGACGTCATATTATGTGTTTATTATATATCCTATTTTCTATGGCATCGTCAGGCCTAGGTTGGCAATTACCAAACCCCCCATGCCTTCCCTCATCTTCTTCTTCTCCACTTAGCCGTCTAGTACTGTAAGGTCGTTCTCTTGCTCTTCTCTGTTCTTCCCTCCTGTGAATGCTCTATTGCTGCTTCCCTCCTATTAGGCATGCTCTATTCTCCGTTCTTCCCTCTTACTGTGCAGACAATTGTAGAAGTGGTGTATTGGAGATGCTTCAAAGGCAATTCCATCAGTCCCGTGCCCGTTTCTTCCCGGTCTCCAACACGTTGACCGTGTCCGACACTGAACTGGTGGAACCACCATGTCTCATTCATTTCACGTTGTGTCACCTTGTCGTCCCGTGTATGACACATAAAACGGTGGTCGACGGTGTGTCCGTGCAATATAGATGCCCACAATCAAAGCAATAAATTTGCATCAAAACTAACAAAAAGCAACATGATTAGGGCTTGTTTGGTATGCATTACTGGTAATAAAAAGCAACATAATTAGAGGCCCGTCTAGATCTGCCCTCGCCACCGTCGTTCGTCTCCACAGTCTGCCTAGATTCGCCTCCATCAGCCCTCCATCGCTGCCTTCGCTCATCCCTCCACCACCGTTGACCAGATCTGCCTCCACACTGCCCAAATTTGGACGGCGTCCACTACCACCGTCGTCGTCATTTTCCACTATCAGATCTGGATGGCGTCCACTGCCACCGCCCAGTCATCTTCTCTTTTTGCAGTGAATGTCCGTCATTGCGCAAACCTCCCTCCTCGTCGGTGTCCACATCCTCCGTCCAAATGTCCCTCCCACGCGTCCTTCGCTGCGGGTTGCAGTCCCCCCTCTCTCTCTCTCTCTCTCTCTCTCTCTCTCTCTCTCTCTCTCTCTCTCTCTCTCTCTCTCTCTCTCTCTCTCTCTCTCTCTCCCCACACGACCGCCCTCTTTCCTCCTTGCAACAGTCAACCACCGGCCTCCGCCCGCCTAACATCACCACCGCCCAACCCTCATCCTCCAAGCTACATTCGACCACCACCACTTTTTTTTATTCCAATTTCTGATTTTTGAATTGAGTTTCTACTATTTGGATGATTTTTGGGCTAATTTGAGATATTGATTTTTAATTACTCATTCCGACATAATATCAAACAACATGCCTCGGTAATGGCTGATTCCAATTTTTGATTTCCATTCCGATTACTACTTTCGTACCAAACGGGGCCTAAAAAGCAACCGATTTGAAAGGCTGAAGAACATATTCGAAATAGCTAAGAAAAGGTTGAAGAACAAATACGAACAAAGTCGAAGAAGCGTAAAAAAGATCAGAAGAAAAAAATCAACAAAAGCCTAATTGCAAACTGAGGAAAGAGATAAATCGAGATTGAGAAGAAGAAGAAGAAGAAGAAGCTTCTTCAATGGAGGAAGGACGGTCTTTCACTCGTTCAGAGGAGGTGGCGCTGATATCCCCCAAATTCTTCAGATATCCAAAAGTAAAAAAAAAAGCTTATAATTGGTATACGAGGATATAAGATTGATATCCATATACTAATTTGTGTAAATATATACAAAAGAGATATAGATATTGGGCCTCCTATACCCATAACCTATATCTATATACCCATACTAAACAAGCCCTTAATTGTTTTTGTCGATGTATACTCTCAGTCGTTTTGTATCGATATGAGATATGAGTATATTATATAAAACTTTGAGAGTGCTTTAGTATGCCTTTTCTCTAGAACTTCTCTACAGGTTATAGTCCAAAAATCTTTCTTGCAATCCCTAACTTATATCCGTTCACTATCAGTCTCCCCCAATCAATCTAATTTTTGGCCAAAATTAACACCTCACAAACTTTTTTTTTCCCAGATCTCCATCCTTCTATTCGGCGGTTGTGGTCCTCGCTAGGTGGGGCTCGGTCTCTGTCCGGCTATTGTCTGCTCAACCTCTTTGGTGGCTGTCGGCGGTGGTGGCATCGTCCTCTTCTTCGTCCCCCCCTCGCTTTGTCTCCCCCTAGTCTATCAATCGATTTGGGGGTTTCCATTTCCAAACCCTAGATCCCCAAATTATCTACCCTAGTGTTTCGATCGACCTAGATTTGGTTGGCCCCTTTCTGCTCCGGTAACTAATACCATCTCCTGAAAAATTAGGGGTCGGCTGCAAATTTCACCGTACAACCAACATGATTGTGATGGTAACAACAACATTGATCGCTATCAATCTAACAATTCAAGAGTGATCGAAGCGTGAGCGCCAACTTCTTGCTTTTCAAAAGACATGTTGATGTTGAAAATCAAGACAGATTCGAAAGCTGTTGTTATCACATTTTACATTTTAAGAAATAGATGAAGGCAGCTGCAAAATGAGGAATCCTCAATCCATATTTGCCCACGTCAATACAAGAAAAAAGACTTTTTGCCGACAAAAATATTTCGTCGCCCAAAGACAACATTTCATCGCCCAAAGGTTTTTACGACGAAATTAATTTCGTCATGGGATCGTCGCCATAAGCCCATCGCCCAACGTGTGGTGCGACAAAAGTAATGTTTCGTCGCCCTAAATTACTTTTAGTGATGAATTTTTATATACATCGCCCTAGCTCTTGTGCGACAAACTAAGCTTTTGTGACCCTAGCATTTGTACGACAAATTGAGTTTTTTTTTTTGTCACCCAAACCTATAGGCAACAAATACAATTCGAGTGCTTCTTCACCCTAGTATTTGGGCAATGTGCTTTTGTGGTCATTTTATATTTTTTTTCTTTTATAATTTTTACACTGATTGTTGCTAGTACACTTTTTAGAACAAGAAAAATATATGAAATTGTCATAATACATTTATTTTCTTTTTTTTTTGGTCGATGATACATTTATTTTTCTAAATGTATACTTGCTATATTACATTTAAACAATATACAAAATTGTCACAATACATTAGGCCACTATATAATTTCAATATTTAACATATTTTCCTTGTAACATTTTACTAATGATGCCAAATAATATACATTTTGGCACAATTTACATTCAACTATAATGTGAAAAAAAAACATAGCATCTATTTGTGCCTCATTTGTAAATTATGGATCCAAAAAACTATAGCATCGATTTGTTTTGATAGTAACTAATTTCCCGCTCCTCAAACCTCATTTGCTCGATATATTCACCATGTGTCCTGCACTGGATGAAGATTAAAACTAATAGCTCCCCCGAACAGATGAAGCTTACATAAATGGACAAAATACTACGTACTTGTATTGATGACCATATACAATCAAGTTATCAACTAAAAGCCATTTTCCAATTTCCTCAAACAACTGATCTTAAGATTTCCTCAATAATGTCCATACTAGATCCAAAAAGGCAAGAAAGGAATGAAACATAAAAAGTTTAGCAAGTACTTGATTTGTAAATACTTAATGAGCAATCTAGCAGAGTAATAAAGTAGTGAGGCATACCCAATTCACTGCTACATTGGGAGATTCATCCTTATATTCATCTGAAACTCTTCTACATTGGGAGATTCATCCCTATATTCATCTTCCCAACAATAATGTATCCAGTGATCTAAAGGAACTCATAAAACTGAAAAAGACACATACAGAAACAAAAGGCATCTCAACCCCTTTATAGACAAGGTCTTTACTGAAACTGTAAATTAATCAAGATTCCAAGACATAACATGTAAGCTTATAATACAAAAACATTTTAAAGACATTCACTGCATCATCTTATCCCTAAATTACATGCACTATTATTTCTCAATCAAAGGAGGACGGAAAATTGCTATCCCTTTTATCAAATAATTGCAAGTGCTATCAATATGAACTAGTATCAAACAACATTGCAAATATATGTCCTTGGATACTGAATAGCACATAATCATTCACAAAGAAACTCTAAATATGTATTAAAGTTGTGGATGGTAAAATCAAAAGACGAGTCTTAACCTTTTTGCCAGGCCATGCATAAGACTGCAAAGCTTTCTCATCCTCCAAAACCTCAATACTCATAAATACCTTCACTCATCCCAGCAGTGGATAAAGCACCAAAGCAGATACCTTTCCATCCAGCATTCAAAAACAACCATGAATTAACAACATTTCTTTTCCAACAAATGGTAGCCACTACATTTGAATCTTAAACGAAGACATTTAATTTTGGCCATACCTGCTCCTTCAGAGTGTGTAACTCGGAATAGGCATCATGAAGTGCTTCGATAATCTCCACTTGAGTTTTATCAGTACAGAACATTATAAAAGATCAAAACATACACGTCCATTAATAGCATCATCTTCAATTACAGGGAGCTTTACTAATTTGTTCATAAAACCAGGATACATGAAAACTGAAAATCAAAGCAATAATTGATAATAAAAAAAAAGGGAAATTTCGCGAGGTAACCTCGTGATATGACAATTTTCGCCGGGTATACAAAAGTTTGACAAATTTCGTGTGGTACCCCTCACATTTAGAGTTATTTTGTCTCGTGCCCTTCAAGGGTTAGTTTTAACACTTCCGTTACTTTTGAATTAAAAAACAAAAGAAAAGAAAGAAAGACATAACGGGAGAATGAAGATGCGGACTGAGACTCGATAGGGAGAACGAGGAAGCGAACCGAGAGTCGATAGGGAGAAGGCCGACGATAGGGCAAACGACCAGTGATGATTGAGGGTGCAGGTGAGGCTGCTAAAGACATCTGTAGTTCAGTGTTTGGGCATTGCGACTTGTGGAGATGGAGGCGGCGATTGAGGGAGGAGAAGCCATACACCGAACCCCGTGACTGAGAGCGAAGCCAATGGTGACCTGGTGTCTAGGCCGGCGACCGGAGGTAGATGCGAAGGTGATATGAGGTTAGTGCTTGACATTTTTCCATTTATTGAAATTTAGGGTTTAAGTTGAAATTGTTGTAGCCAGTTTGAAATTAGGGATTTTCTTGTTATGTCAAATTGATGAAGTCAATTTGAAATGGGGGGTTTTCTTGTGATGTGGCATTGGGGGTTTACACCCAATTTCAAGATTCAAAGTTGCATTTGATTTGAGATTTGGCGTTGTTTATGCTCTTGTTATGATGCTTGAAATATGATGAGCTTATGCAAGTTCTTGAATAGAGTTTTAGCTGAGAATTGTATACCATTTAAAAACGTTTATGATAAACATAGTTGAGTTTCTTGTAGGTAATCAATTAAAAGGTAGCATCAGTTACAAGCTTTGAATGCAGAAACAAAGGAATGCAGCTGATGTTTTGTTGTGAGCTGAATCTGCCATGTTTTACACCTAAGTTTATATCGATTTCTGCATACATTTCATTCATTTGGGTTAGAATAATACAAAATCTATGTAGTTTATGTTTATTTGCCAAATTATGGAGTCTACACCAGTTTCTGTTTAAATCGCAGAATTCGAGGCATTTTTCAGCAATTCTAAGGAAGGTCGGAAAAGCTCGGAAATCCACTACAGAAGTCCAAGGTCAAAGAAGCAGCGGAACCGGTCGAATCAAGCTGAGAGACAAGGTTACTCGATCTCGAGTGGACCTTACTCTATCTCAACGAACATGTCCGAGCACAGGCCTTGTCGACTAGGAGCAGTGTCGAGAGCCAGACCAACCCAGCTCCGGAAGCCAACTCGATCTCGAGTACCATCTAGTCGAGATCGACGAAGCCTAGACGCCACACCCGGAGTCGAGAAGAGGAGCTGATCGAGAAGCCGAGGACGAAGACGCCGAACACAATCCTAGTCGATCTCAATGAGACCTTGTCGAGATCGACGAGCCACCCTGCGCCAGTCCGAGTCCATGCCGAGGAGGAGTCCTCGACATCACCAGAGAGCCATCCTCGACCACCACCCTAGTCGATCTCGAGGACCAGCTAGTCGAGATCGACGACGCCTAGGAGCCCAGATCCGAGCATGTCGAGCAGAGTCACCCGAGAAGTCCAGTCGACGATGAATCCTAGTCGAGATCGACAAGCCCTTGTCGAGATCGAGTAGACCAGATTCCAGAAACGCGTCGACGTGAGCAGTCCGAGTAGAGTTGGGAATCCTTGAACACTAAGGAAGTCCAGAAGG
The DNA here is from genome assembly GCA_037127255.1 of Persicaria tinctoria. Classification (NCBI taxonomy): domain Eukaryota; kingdom Viridiplantae; phylum Streptophyta; class Magnoliopsida; order Caryophyllales; family Polygonaceae; genus Persicaria; species Persicaria tinctoria. The sequence continues at coordinate 32,219,214 of JBANSL010000004.1, read as the reverse complement.
TCAAGATTCTATCCGATTCTATCAAGTCTATCTATGGAAGGGAGATCTATCAACATGAAGATATAATTTTAGATATAGATAGGAGATTCTATCCTTGATTAGCAATGATTAGAAGGCTATAAATAAAGCCCTAGGGGATGGTTTTTTCAATCATTCAGAAACACAATCAATTTCATTCAAGTAAGTAGGAGTTCTAAGGTTTTTAGGGTTTTGGCATTCAGCGAAAGTTGATTGCCGGGATTGTAAAGGCTTTGAATATAGTTAATGCAAGTTTCTTTTCAATCAATCAATGTCTGCTATTGCGATGAGGCGTGAGTAGTCCACCCACTTCTAGGGCTGGGGTGAGCCCGACGGTGGCCATGTGAGGTGATGCGGTAAAGGTCAGATCTTGTTATGCAATTCATCTTCTATCCCTATGAGCATGATTCTTTTGCGAGAGTTGAAGGTGATCCTTGTTTGTGTTATTGAAGCGAAAGTGATCTTAATGCAACTTGGATTAATTATGTGAAAAGGGTTAGTAACAATTAGGGTTTATGCGAAAGCCTCTATATGCCTATTTGTTAATAACGAAAGTTGTTTGATGGAAAGCATGATCTTTTATGCCTTTATGTGTTACTTTGCATGGATACCGTTGTGGTGTTGATACCCTGGCTTTGGAAGTCTTTTATATATTGATTTATTTCGTCGGAAATCTGAGTTTGGGTTCGAGAAGTTGCAATTTACACTTTCTGCATTTCTAGTCGATACAGAGGAGGAGCTCGTCGAGATCGAGTAGGCCTTAGTCGATCTCGAGTACGGTCTTGTCTAGGTCGAGTAGAGTTTCTGCTTTTGTTGTCGATTTTTCAGTTTCTGTAGACTTGCTGTTGTCGATCTCGAGTAGGCTTTAGTCGAGATTGAGTGCCTCTGCTTTGCTTTGTTCTTTACTTTCGTTCGTTATTTTCTATCTTTGCTTTTGTTTCTGTTTTGCTTTGTCTTTTCTGCTTTTATTTCTGTCTTTTCTGCTGCTTGTCTGTGAGATCTGTTGCTATCTGAGAACTGCTGATGTGCTTCCTCGTGGATTCGATCCTGACAACCTTCTACTACAACGGGAGGAAGTCTTGTATTTATTTGCTGAGACAGGGAAGTCAGTCTGATCTATACTTTATATTTATTTCATATTTGACCATCCTCCTGTAACAACATGTTCCACTTGAGTTTATTGTGTAGGTCTAGTACCTCCTCAATTGTTACTTGACTCTAGTTCTTTGTATGTGTTGATTAATCGTTGTACTTGTGTTTAATTTTACTTTTGCAGGAACAAATGGATGCAGCTGGTGTTGCACTAGTTTTGATTGGGCCAGGAAGCATTGATCAGGTGGATTATACTAAAAATTTCTCCTACCAATGCTATACAGCTTGGAGTTGCTGTCAAATGGTTTTGGCAGTATCTAGATATGCTATACTTTGTGTTTGTTTTCTGTTTCATATGGATGGCTTTTTCTTTTTCTTTGTGAATGTCTAAAGCTGTAAAACGTTACCCAAGCCAATAACTCATGCAATTTCTGTCATTTCCTGATTCAGGCGAGAGCGTTTACTCAGCAAACGAAGTTCAAAGGAGGTAACATCGTTATTGTTCAAGTTGGCCATATGTGACCATGTCCAGCTTGATCACATTGTGGTATGATATTTCTCATTTCTTCTAGCAGGTTAATATTGTTGTTTTGTATCTGTTACAGAAGTCTATGCAGATCCTGACCACTCATCATACGATGCACTGCAGTTTGTTTCTGTTGCGTCAACCATATTTACTCCCGAGGCTGGTAGAGGATACCAGGGCTTGCAATTTGGATTTGTAAAAGTACCATCAAGGTAGGTAGAGGGTGCTCCCCAGCTTTGCTTTCTTTGCCATTTCATTCTATTTGTTTACCTTAAAGCCCCTCCATCTGCATATCCATCCTCCTTTTATTTATATATAGAGAGAGAGCTACCCAACAAATGATTAAAAGCTTCTAATGTCATGTTATCAGTTGTTAGTATGCCATTAGATAATGCTTCATCCATTTCATTTGGTTTTAAGAGGTTAGAAACCAAGTCGCAACAATAAATGTGATTTTAAGCCTATTAGCTCAAATGGTAGAGCAATTTGCTCACGCACAAAGATACGGGTTCAAATCCCGTATAGACTATCTTTGGTTATGTATATAGTTTACATAGCAATTGATGCAAATGCTTTAATTTTTATATATGTAGATTTTCATTAGTACCTTACCATAAAAATGTTCTTTAATCTTCATTAGAGTTGCGGTAAAAAATGTGCTTCAAATCATTTATGAATATTAGAAGATCAAACCTAGAGTAATGAGTAATGACAGCATAGTAAGCTGCAAATAAAACTGAATAATAGAACATTTATTCATGCAGTAGTTGCAAGTGGTAATACAACGGATGACCCATAGCACCCGACACTGTCATATGGAGGAGATACAACTCCAGTGAACTGATGCAACCCAAAATGCAGTAACGCACCAAAGGAAACAAGATTGGGAATTAACTAGATTCAGAGCCACAAGCACACCAAACTTGCTGGACTACGATATAAAATAAATGGAATTTGTTTTGTGAAATTTAGACCTATCAACCAGGGCTAAAATAGGTGTAGGGTCCTCTTTCATCACGTCCTTGAAGGACTTAGATGAGTTCGGATCAGAGGCAGACAAATAGAAGGCAAAAACCAAGCAAAACTCATGCAATCAAGTCCTCTAATGAATCACAGCTCATATTTAAAAAAGGAGCTTATTCTAACAAGTTTATGATCATTGGTTGACCTACAATATATAACTTAATATCAAGAACCCTAAGTATCACAAGTGAAGGTGTAAAATTATTAATTCTGAAATCAAATCATACATCAATGAGATGGAAACATAAGATGGCCCTCTAATGAATCGATCTATGGTATGAAGAGGAATCGAAAGTGGAAAAAATTATTGAACAACGAAGAAATGAGGAAAGAGAGAAATTACAAAGAAAATCGGAGTCTTAAAGGCCTTTGGCGCTGACTGGGAGAACTCCGAGCTTTCCATGGGCCTGGGACATAGCTAAGGATTGACGAACAAGTTGCGTTCCTTTGGAGTGAAGGTTGTGCCATGTTCACGGAGAATGTGAAGGAGACTGGGAGCCGGTAGGGGAGAAGGACGTTGAAGAAGAGGTTTCAGTCGGAGAAGGAGATGCAAGGAGAGGTTCTCTGATAGTAACAGAGCAGTACCTATAGTTAGAGAAGGAGAAGCAGCAGGAATGGATTTGATGAATATGGAGATGGCGTCGTCTATAAAATTTCTTATTTATTTTAATTATTTAATCATAGTTTAAGACCATCCGCAACCATTGGAAACTTCTTTCTCCTTTTTTTTTCCATCTTCATGTCACAATTTTACAACTCATTTATTTTTTTGTTTAAAATAATTTTCACTTTTTCTAACTCTTTCTAAAAGTTTTCCTCTATAACCATGGGAAATCTCATTTACCTCTTTTCAAATTTATTTTCACTTTTTCTTTTCCTTATATCTTTCCCTTCATTATATGTGTATCATCATATATTATTGTGAATTATTTTTATTTATAATGTTATAAATAAATAAAAATTGCAAGTAGTTAATATAAATATATTTTATTATATGTAGATTAAAATAAAAAAAAGTTATTAACATATTTTATTGTGAACAACAACTTCTTCGTTCTCTTGTACTTGATGGACTTGCCTTGCATCTTCGGTTGGACTTCGAGTGACACTCCCTTGAGCACCCGGAGAACGCTCAAAATGTTGTTGGTTTGGAGGATTGTACACATTGGTAGGATTATGTGGGGTATAATTTGGATATTCGGGTGTTGAAGAATTGTTAAACATTTGCAACATCACTTGAAATTGAGGATTTTTTAGAAGATTGGATCAAAAGACATATTTAGAATGGGTGGAGTATTTTGATTATTGTGATCCATGGTTAAGAAAATAGGTGCAACTACAATAGATCAAGATGGGGTTATATATAGGATAAAATTGGGCTCAAATTATAGAAAAAAATAAAATTAAACCAATGAGATATTTTATTTTAAAAAATAATGAAATATAAATATATTTTTATTTCATTTTAAATCACATTACAACTAATAAATCTAAATGTAAAATATATTAAACTACTTTATCATAAAAAAAAAAATTAGAAAAGGGAAGAGGTTACCTCTCTCTATCAAGGTAACCCTTTCCCACCTCTTACCTTAAGGTAAAGGTCACAACCATGGGCTTACCTTTTAGCAACCTTAAGGTTGCTAAAACCCATGGTTGCTCATGCTCTAATACCCCATCCGTCTCAAAATACATGTCATTTTACTTTTTGCACGTTTTTTTAAGAACGATAAAATAAAATATCAATGTTTTTATTAATTTAAAAATAATTTCATACTTAATACAATTGTCTATAAAATTAAGAAAAAAATTAATATTTTATAGAGTTTTTAGTTTCTTAAAAAACGTGTCAAAAAGTAAAACGACAAGTATTTTGAGACGGATATAGTATTTATTAGTAATAAGTATTAAATTGTGAAAAATATTAGTAGTAATTAAAATGAATAAGATTTTGTATATTTTTATCTTCTAAAACTACGTGCACAAAAGTCAAACATCGTTTATTTTTTATTGGAGGGAGAAACATCGTTTATTTTCGATTGGAGGGAGTATATATTTTGGGCCACGATTAAAAAAAAAACAATTTGGGTCACGATACAAATAACATTTTGGGCCACAAAATTTGCTTGTCACCGGAAGAAAGGGCGACTAAATACAGCACTATCTTTAGCAGTCCTAGTTTAATTTTGGGCGACAATTTTAATATTTCGTCACAGAAAACTAGTTTTGGGCGACCAAGTAGAGTTTTGTCACGGATAAAATTTGTTTGTCACCTAAAATGTATAGTTTTTGTCACCCAAAATCATATTTGTTGTAGTGATATTGGATACCTTTGTTCGATAGTGCTCTTTGTGGCACTTATTGCTGTGCCATTCCTTAGGGAGTCTTTCTTATGATGCCTACTAGCACTCATCCGAGCATAAATGATCGATTGTCGTTGTTTACCCCTCTAAAGCAATTTCAAATTCGTGCTATTTCTACGTAGATTGAATGCTATATACCTACAAAGCTCAAAAGGGTGATGGAAAAAATGACAGTACGTTAAGGATTGCCGATGGAAGTATGGCAGTTCCTACCATTCCTGGGCTAGGTGTAGAAGCTGTCACGATATGGAAACCATTCATCGTTGAGAGTGTTTGTTCTCCCACATCGTTGTCGAGTTATCATCAAGATATTGCTACCATATATACCATATTAAAGGTCTCGTTTCCCACATCGTATACTTGTCAAATAAACCTATCGCATCATTTCTTATAAGAACCTAAGATTGTTAAACCGTAGATCTCATCTCATCTCGATCATCATCTTATTCTCCTACATCCCTTAAAGAAATGGAGGATGATGTTGATGAAGGAATCATCTACTGCAGGAATCAGCTATCGAATTGATAATCTACCAAATTGTTCAGGTAAAATTTCCTTATGCTGATTTTTTAAAAAATTTATTTTCTGCTTAATTTGCTATTAGAAAATAGTAGTCTGTTAGGTGTTGAGTTGATTAACTTATTTTATGCCTAGCTAGTTTAGATAGTTTAGAATTTAGATGCAGTACTGTATTAAACAACATAATTACTCTTTTATCTTTTGTTTTTGATTACAATTGAGGAGTATCTCACACAAAAAGACTTAGTACTCTTCTTATTAATTAACCTGACATTAATTAGTAAGTACTCCGTATATTACAGCTTATGATCTATCAGTAGTAATTTGTACAAATTCAGGTATTTATATATCCATTTCATTTTACTTGGAATTATTGAAATTGAAAAACTTGGTCATTTCATTCATCATCGACTACAAGCATCGTTGATGGTTGATGCAACTGAATCTTGTCAATGAATTGTGTGTATACTTTGCACTGTTTCTATATGTGATTCTCCTTTCTCCAATTCCACCGACAACACCAATAGTAACAACAAAATAGAATCAAATTCCACAAAATTAAAGAAGACAAATTGGACCCTTTTTTATGTTGGTATGGAATCCAAAATAGAATCAAATGCAAAATGGCTTTGCTAAGGATGTCATTCTACTGCATTTATTTGCCAAGTGAGTGGTCTACCTATATCATCTGTACTCATGCCATAAAACCAATGATTCTTTTTCTAATGAATACGTTTGCGTGGTTTCCCGATTAATGTAATGTGCAGTGCCTCAATGATGGAGTTATGCAAAGGGAAGTTGGACCGTGTATGCGTAAAAGAGTGGCTGATGCACAAGAACAAATGCCCTCTGTGCAATCAGAAGTGTCTTTAACACATTCAGCTAAGCAGCTAAACAGCTTCCAAAACTTCTCCTTCGCTCTCAAAATTTTATTTAAATAAAGGCGAGTCGTCTACCTTCTCCTCATCTGAGTAATCTTCATCTCCTTCGCTATCTTCTTCAACTCCATCATTGTCTTTTAGATCAACCATTTGTCCATGGGATGCCAATGATACTTGTTGGCTCAGTTGCCAAGAATGAGCCCTTTGTTTATCTCCTTCCATCAATATATATTGTAACTCCTAATCATGGATTAACGAAGATAGCTTCTGCTGTATTTGCCCGGTGGGTGGGTCTGCCTTTGCATGTTTCGGCCTTGAAAAGAGAATTTATCTAATGAATAGCTCTGTGTGATTTCCTGATTGATTAATTAACCTGATGTGTTAGTCAAACTCGACTGTGAGTCGGGGAGCATGAGCATCTGTATCATTATGAATTGGATGAACCAGTTGCTGTTGCACAAGAACTCATGTCCTTTGTGCAACCTGCTGATGGAGCTCGACATATTAGGTTAAGCGGTTATTCCAGTTAAGGTGGCCAGGGATATCACTTGTTGAAGTGGCTATATCTACAAGTCAAGTGGGTTGATGCTTAGTTTCAGGACTTGAATCAACTGTTGGTTATTTCTACACGTGAGACAGATGACAGATTAGGTGTTCTATGATTCTGTGGATTTGTTGTCAACCCTTGATGAGGATTTCTTTCAAGTAACGCATGCAGGGCCGTACCTGAGATTTTGAATGCCTGAGGTGAGATTTCAAAATGGGGCCCTTACTATTTTCAACGTACCGTAACAAATTAAACAAACATGAAAGTAAAAATTAAAAAATAAATGGCAGCATTATTCAGCAAATTGATTCACTAACCCTTCTACAGCAGCCATGCAAACAATACAAAAGAATATATTATTCAGGTGATCAAATACGAACAAGAATGACCGATCAGGCCAAGCGGATTGATTAACGTGACAGTCAATCAATAGAAGAGCAAGATGGATCAATATAGAATTTCAGAATAACCAGAGATCTAGGATGGAATTGCGCCAACTAAGATGTGAATGAAGATATGAAAGAGATGCAGTTGCCTGAGGCATAGTGGAGTGCAGCACCTGTATTTGATATTTCTAAAAACAAAACAAAAAAAAGGGCAAAAGGCAAAATGCAAAACAAAATAAAAAAGGCCAAATGCAAAATTTGGGATTCGAACACGCGTTTACAAGACCCACCTACCTCTCACTCCCGTGTCTTTATCCACCGAGCCAGATTTTTCATATTGTCTGAAGACTTAATTAACTATATATATACATAGTAAACATACATAAGAGCATTGGGCCCTCAACGAAAGTGGGCCTGAGGCGACGGCCTGTTGGGCCTCGCCTCAGGTCCGGGCCTGAACGCATGCATGCCCAAGTTTCGGAACCAAAAGTGGAAATTCTGATTCATTGTGAAAGGGAGGAGAATGGGGAGGTGCTATGATTCTGGTGAGGAGTTAGGTGGTGGATTTTGGAGGAATTATTCATATGTAACAACCTGATTATTCGTACATAATAACTTATACGAATAAGTAATAGTCCCGTTAAAACATACGAATAATTTTCATATGAAAAAACTATAAACACGTATGAATAATCAATAATCAGTTTGTTCATAGTTCACACCATAAGAGGTGTTTATATCAGATCCATCCTCAATGCTTTCAATATATGCTTTAGCACAATTTTTCTATGTACTAATGAACTCCGAGATGCTTTGGTTTGAGGTACATTGTAGGATGAATAGACCAATTTGCTTGCATTTTCTTTTGTTTCTAAGAAGGCAACACCATCTTCTTCATCAAGCAATGAGAACAAGAGTTTTAATTCCCTGCCTAATGGCAACCAAACAATCATCCAACTGAGAGTATCTATCAATATAAGTATATAACACATCAAGCAACTGGAGAAATCAAGGCTCGAGCGCCATCATCATCTTGTGCTTCAGTCCATGCATTCATAGGCTCGGGTCTTGGCAAATTTGAGGATGGAGCCTCAATCATATGCAAACTTTGCAGAATTGACAAGAGATGCATTGGGTAAGCATTTATATAGAGCATCTTCATTGGAGAGATGGATTAGAAACAAGAAGTTTTCTAAAAGAAGAAAATAGAAAATCCAACACTTGAGGATCTGAATTTGTTAGCTTAGGCAATAGGCATGGAACCTGAGGATGGGAATCTAACATAGCGCTCATCTCTCTTCATGATGCGTAACGAGATGGAATTACGGTAGTTCCTAATCGTCTTGCTTTAGGCCCTTAGAGTATCTGTTCTCCCAGATCACCGCAGAGTTATCATTAAGATATTGCCAGTAGTATACCATGGCATATTAAAGCCATTGTTTCCCACATCGTAGATTGTCAAATAAGCCTATCGCAACCTTTCTTATAAGAAGATTGTTAAACACTTGAACTAAGGTCTTTTGCTGTAGCCCAACTTTCATTCATTATTGTTAACTCCATTTGGTTTTTGGGCGAAAGGAAAGAAAGAAGCTGAGTAGAAAATGAAGAAATCATATACAACAACAAATCAACTATCGAATTAATAATCCACCAAATTTGCTTTGGTAAAAATTCCTTACACAGAACAGTATGACAGTTCAGTGGTTCCGACCAAAAAAATCCCTTTTGGTTTTTGCTCCCATTCAATCAATTACATTACAGTACTTTCTTTGGATCTATCATGTAAAATTGTATACAAGTCAAAGTTTATGTACTAGTGAAAGTCACCACTTACACCACTAGCTCTTACTTGATCTTAATTTTCTTGATGTGATGCAGAAGGGCATGTTCTAATTTTCAACAAGATCAAGAATCAAACATCTACAAATCTGATAGAACTCAAACACAAAAACAGAAGTAATCCGATTGGACTGATGATTCCCTTTATACTCTCTTACAAGACAAGAATGAACAATTCCTCTAATCTCAAGTCAGTTTCTCTATTCAACAAACCAGTCTAATTTTTATCATCTTCAGAAAGAATCAAAGATGGTTGAGAAATCGAAAACAGGGGAGGGAGTGGGAGAGAAATTGATGGCACCTGGGAACAGCGAAGAGGAAGCTGAGCTAGGGCTTGGCAGGAAGCAGTTCCCGGGCATGAAAGGGCTCATCAGATTATCCTGGAATCCGAAAAGGGCTTGCGAATCCACCACCGGGGAGAAAATCGCGGCCGGTAACGCCGGCAAATTGGCCGGCGCAGGCGATAAAATCCCCGGAATCTGACCTAGATCCAACATTCCCGCCTCCCAATCCAACATATTCATGAGCTCCAGTTCATTTTTCACCGCTGACCTCTCCCTCTCCCTCTCATTCTCTCTCCCCGTCGGGCTGAACCTCTCCATCGTCGCAATCCTCGCCGCGGGCGAGATGGGCCCTCCGGCCGCAAATTCATCCGCCGTGGAAGAGGACGCTGGCGTTGACGAAGACCGCCCGGTCAACCGCTGAACCAGAGACTTGAAACCGGAGGCGTCGATGTGTATCGGTTTCGGGGAGACGGCGTAGATGACAACCGGCTCCCGGTTATCCGCCTCCGGGACTCGGGGTGGCCGGCCAGGCGGCACAGGTAGCGGAGGCTTGGAGGCCGTTGCTGTCTTTCCGATCTTGCGGGATTCTTTATTGATGCTGAGAGGGGAGGGGCGTGGGCCCTGCAGCTGAACCCCTCTCCTGCCAGGCGGAGTACTGCCGCCGCCGCCGGAAGAGGTCTCCGGCAAGTTCATCCGAGGAGATAAAGATTCGATCTTTTTTAGTCTTTTTTAGAAGGCACAGTCAAAAAAGGTTATGGATTGGAAGTGGGAATCATTGAAAAAACGGATGGCTTGGGTTTGTTGATGCGTAGATTTGGGTAAATTCTGAATGTACAGTGGGAGGGAGGGAATGGAGGTGGTGGTGGTGGGGAGTTGGGGGAGTGGGGGTGGTGACATCAAATAATTGAAAAGAGGGCAGAGGGAGGCGTCCGGGATTGAAAAGTCAAATCACGCTATTTAACAGCAATTTCCCTCCAGTTTCCGTCGTCTCGTATCATAATTCATAAGTCCAGGTAGATGAGAACGAGATGGATGACCCCTCCCCAACCAGAACGAGCTCTTATTTCTCAACCCCCAACCCAACCCAAGCTGCTGCTGTGTCTGTCTGTGTGAGTCTACAAACGGGATTTCTACTGTTAGAATTAACCGCATACATGTCATTGCTGACGTGTTTCTAATTTTCCACGTCAGGGCACACCGTCCTGCTTTGGTGCCAAATCGGAGGTGTTGGGATGACTTTGGGGAATTTTTTTTTTTAATCAAGGTAAGATTTTGGAACTTGTCCGACCCTTCCCATCAACCAATAGTATCTCTTCGAACAAATAAAAATAAATCCAAGTGTGTCAGGAGAGCATCGTGATTCATCGCGTAGCGCATCTGAACCACCTTGTCAGGCACCTGATTAACTTTGCGAAAGACGTGAATACAAGACGACCATTCAAACAGCTTGAGGAGTTGAAAGACGTCCGAAATGATAATCTCTATCTTCCACGAGCATTTTCACTTGTCGTTGATTGAGTTGATAATTGTAAGATTGTCTTCTTCAATTTCGATGCGCCGAAGACCAGGATCATTCGTAGCCATAAGGCCGAAATGAAGAGCCAAAGCTTCACTAGCTAAGGAGAAGGCAGAGTCACAACGAAAGCTTCCAGAAGAGATGATCGATCCATTGGAATGTCAAATCACGAACCCTGCTGAAGAATCGAGTACTTAAAGTAATTAATAAAAGTCCCATTTGCCACACTGAAGTGTGATACGTTTGAGTATATGATACTCTTAGTATAAATGGGATTAACTCATACTATGAAGCTCAAAACTTCCTAACTCTTGAAAGTAATAAAACTAATACAGAAGGGAGAGAAAGAAAGCAAAGTAAATCAGCAAAGGCGTTGGAAGACTTGAGAGCTCTTGATTCGCAGAGAAGGCTTGGTAAAAGGTGTCTGTTGATCGTTCTCTACTTCTCTTCTTATAGCCGAGAGCTCTTAATATTTTGCTGATTTGATCCCCCAAAATCTCGATCAGTTTCAACAACTATTTGAACTTTAAAACGCTGGGGATATTCAACGTTGCTGTTGCCGAAATCTTTTGGCCGCTCTTGGCACTTTTTCTTTTGAATTTCCGCTGCTAAGATATGGTTGCCGAGATCTTGTTGACAGATATTCTGTCTTCAGCCGAGATCTTAGTTTATCTCCAATTCAAATACTTCATGTAATATATAATTCTAGACCAACACAATATCTTTACCCAAATAAGTTTTAACCGAAAATTCTATAAAAGATATTGTTAATATAAGATAGAATTAAAACAATTTAGCTCAACCATTAATTATTAGTCCGAAAATAAGTAATCTGCAAAAAACATATATCCAATTGTATAAGCTACAATACCTTATATTTTTGTCTTTTATCAAACCTATAAAGATTAGTATCATAGCCAATGTATTTCATCAAGGGAAAGTAAGGGAGCTATCAATCTCCCCCTTGATGAAAGACAAAAAAAATTGGATTTTAAGTTCCTGCAGATTAGCCATAACATAACAAGCAAAGCATAGTCAGACACAATATGATCTACTGAGCAAATGGAAATTAGCAAGTTCTAACTATGTTGGATCCCATAGTTTTTGAAAACCTAAAACACATAGTAGCAGCAAAAAAATCCAGAAAAACAGAAGAGATAGAAGAGACGATGATCTCCCTCTTTTTGTCTTTCGACAAGGGAGGATCACAAACAGGTCAAAGACTAAGTTTTCAAGGTCAAAAGCTAAAAAAACAAGCAGACATCCAGAAATTCAAGTTCAGAAAACCAATAGAAATCATAGCCCTTGTTAGTGAAACTATTCGGCTCGCCACTTGCCATAACCAGTGTCACCTCCAATCTTCTCACACTTCTTGGCCTCCATAGCTTCCTCAGCCTTCCTTTTTTACCGTCCTTGTGCTAGATTGAGCTTCTGATCCTTCTTCATCTCATCAACCCGGCGTTTCTGGGCTTCCTCACGGCGATAGCGCTTGATGACGTCGTATGCTTCAACAGTGATGATAGCAAGTTCAGGAACAACTGGGCGGAGGATCTCCCGGCCTCGGACAGATTGCTCGCAATTGAAGAGCACATTTGCAGTCTTGGATTTGCACCGATTAGCAGCATCATCGGCAAGAGGGAGAACGTTACCAACGCAAGTGAAGGTCAAGGCATTGAGGTGGAACATATTATTGATATTGGCATTGATCATGGCGACCAACTCGTGTGTGGCGTCCAGCTTGTCCGAGACTTTGTCCTGGAAGTCGATGACATCCCTCTTGAGAGCATCAAGGCCGAGTTCAAACTCCTCAATGCGGGCTTCGATTGTCGACGATCACTGTGCAGATCTCAATTGCAATGGAAGACCAGTAGCAGCAAGCTCTTCGGGGCTCAAGTCGGACTTTATTTTCCAGGTGTCAGCGACCTGAATAATTCCGATTCGCTGGAAGCATTTAGCGTCCACTTTACCTGAGTGAGAGGCCTTTTCCTCAAGGGAGCTATCAAGGCGAAAATATTTGAAGATCTGGGGAAGGAGATTTCCATAAAGCAGTGGAATATCACAAGCGGAAGACGTTGAATTGATCATGTGTTTAAGGATTAGGTTAGGGACATCAAGCTGATACCCGACAAGCACCAAGTAAACCAAGTAAAGAAGATGGTCGGTGACCAATTCCCTGGAGTTAGAGCGGGGAAAGATGCAGCAGGCGATGACTGTAAAGACTATTTTGGCTTCGAGGTTTAGAACATTATGGGTTAATTGACGGGCTTTGGGAATAGATGACGCTGGAAGGAAATACCGGCCTTTGGCCAAGGAGATGCAATCGGCCTTTGGGGGGTAGCCATCAGTGGATACCTCTGTTGGAAGCCCGAAAATTGTAGCGATAACACTCGGGGTTAACTCGATGTGGGTATTGCAGACATTGGTTTTGATTTTTTGGTTACCCCAGTCCCTTGAATAGGTGAGATTGATAAACAACAGACGGGTGATATGGGGGTAATAGACATCACCTAGGTTTAGAAGCGGCTAAAGACCGGAGGATTTGAGATTGGTGATGCAGGGGAGGTCGATAGACTCTAGAAAAGTGGGATGAACAGAATCACAAAGGCAAAGCTTGCGAGAACTAAAATTATCGAGCCACTTACCACCGGTTTCGAAGTTCCGGAACCATGATGCGAGGAGAGTCGGCATTGGTGTCTGCGTTTCAGTCCGGGTAGGGGCCTCGTCAGATGAGCAGGAATGTATGCTAATTGAATCGTTGTCATCGAACTCCTTTGCCTTCCGAACAACCGGCCGCTTGCCCTTGCTGGAGGAGCCTGGATTTCCGATGGAAGTCTTGGGAGCCATGGAAAGGGTTCCTGGGAAGGAGAAAGGGAAGAATAGTGAAGAGGAGAGAGAGATGAGGTGACAGGTGAGTTAATAGAGAGGGAGGAGAAGCGTCACAAATCCGGGTTGAAAAAAATCTTTCCATGGTAAGGGGGAAATCCGGGTAAAAAATCTAGGTAATTTTTTTTTACCTTAAAGATTATCCATAAGTAGATTAAATTTAAATGCATTTATGTGAAAACAAATCTTAACAAAAATATCAAATCTTTAATTTGAATTTTTTCGGAAATCACATCTAAAGAAAATCTTTAACAAATGAATTTAAAACCGAAAAACAAAATTTTCTGGTCAATATTAATAAAATAAAAGCCAGAAAATATGATCCAATATTTTCTTTATACGATATAAACAGTCAAGGTCTTGAAATTTATGTTTGAGACCTTGAGAGTTAATTCGTTTATGCTCCTCCTAAACGAATGGATCCTTATATAACATACCAAGCTCTAATATGATGAAATTAAATCTATACTCAGGTAATGGTTTAGTAAAAATATCAACAAGATGTAAATCGGTGGAGATAAAGGATATAGATACGTCACCTTTTTCGACATGATCCCGAATAAAATGATGTCTCACATCAATTTGTTTTGTTCGAGAATGCTGCACATGATTTTTAGTGATAGATATAGCACTCATATTATCACATTTAATTGGGATACCTTTCAAGTCGAAACCAAGATCTCGTAACTGTTGGGCTATCCATAAAACTTGTGAACAACATGCTCCATCCGCTATGTATTCGGCCTCAACAGTTGAGAGAGCAACATAATTTTGTTTCTTTGAGTGCCAACTAATTAGGGAAGATCCAAATAGTTGACATCATCCTGAAGTACTTTTTCTATCAACCTTATAACCTGCAAAATCTGCATCTGAATAACCAATTAGATTAAAATTTCCTCGTTTTGGATACCACAGAGCAAGGTCTTGAGTTCCATTTAAAAAGCGAAAGATCCTTTTGACCGCGATGAGATGCGATTCCTTTGGGTCAGCCTGAAATCTTGCACACATACATACACTAAACATGATATCGGGTCTAGTTGCCGTGAGATAGAGAAGTGAACCAATCATACCTCGATATTCCTTTTGGTTCACACTCTTACCGTTTTTGTCTTGATCCAAAGACAATGTCCAGCTCATGGGAGTCTTAGCAACCTTTGATTGATCCATCTTGTATTTCTTTAGTAGATCCCTCGTATACTTACCTTGATTCAAGAAGATTCCTTTCTTTGATTGATGAACTTGTAGTCCGAGAAAGAATGTTAATTCTCCCATTAGGCTCATCTCAAATTCTCTACAAACAATATTAGAAAATTTCTTGCAAAGAGAATCATTAGTAGCACCAAATAAAATATCATCAACATATATTTGCACAACTAATAAATCTTTACCTCGTGTTTTGATAAAAAGAGTTTTATCGATCAAACCGCGTTTAAAACCATTTTCAAGAAGATATTTTGATAATCTCTCATACCATGCCCTAGGGGCTTGTTTGAGACCATAAAGTGCTTTATCTAATTTAAAAACATGATTTGGAAATTCTTCATTTTCAAAACCAGAAGGTTGTGCAACATATACTTCCTCTTCTAAAATACCATTTAAAAAGGAACAGTTTACATCCATTTGAAAAAGTTTAATACCCATGTATGATGCAAATGCGAGTAAGATACAAATAGCGTCTAACCTTGCTACGACTCCCCTGTCTCAGCAAATAATTACAAGACTTCCTCCCGTTGTAGTAAGAGAATAGTCAGGATCGAATCCACGAGGAAGCACGTCAGCAGTTCTCAGGTAGCTGTCAGATTCTCACAACAGCAGCAGAAAAACACAAAAACAAACACAGAAACAGAAACAAATAATCCCGGCAAGGGCAACTAAAATAAAAGCAAATAACAAACTAAAAAAAGAAAGCAAAGACGAAATAAAGCAAGGCAGATAACTCGACAACAGCTAATCGACAACAGCAAAGTACTCGACCATACAACTCGACCGAATCTTGTCGACACAGACTTGTCGATATCGACAAGTACTCGACACAGCAACAGATCGACAAAGGCACAGAAAACTCGATCTCGATGAAAACTTCTCGACGTCGACAACAGGGCTCTATGTCGACAAGCTTCTTCGATCTCGACAAGTAACAGAAAAATAAATTGCAAAGCTTTTCGGACAGAAACGAATTTTTAACGGAATGAATCAATAAACTAAAAGGCTTCCAAGGCTAGGGTTTCAACACCACAACGATACCATGCAAAGTAACACATAAAGGCATAAAAGATCATGCTTTCCATCTAAATAACTTTCGTTATTAACAAATAGGAATATAGAGGCTCTCGCATAAACCCTAATTGTTACTAACCCTTTTCACATAATTAATCCAAGTTGCATTAAGATCACTTTCGCTTCAATAACACAAACAAGGATCACCTTCAACTCTCGCAAAAGAATCATGCTTATAGGGATAGAAGATGAATCACACAAAAGATCTAACCTTTATCGCATCGCCTCACATGGCCACCGTCGGGCTCACCCCAACCCCAGAAGTGGGTGGACTACTCGCTCTTCATTGCAATAAAAGACATCTTGGTAAAAGAGGAAACTTGCATAAAAATAAACCAAAGTTTACAACCGCTCGAAGCCAACTCCGCTCTCGCTTCACAACTCTAACCGGCTGCTCACTCTTTCTCTCTCTCTACTTCTCCTACTTACTTCTCTCTGAAATTGAATCTAACTGAAATTGAATCGAATAAAACTGAGCCCCATGGGCTTTATTTATAGGCTTCTAATCCTCGCTAATCAAGGATAGAAGATATCTATCTTTATCTAAAACTATATCTAAAACTTAATGATAAATAAATAACATAGTGTAATTAAATAAAATAGATAGACTAGGATTATATCTAATATGTGGACATCTTCTTGGATAGATCTTGATAGATTCGGATAGAATGATGAATCTTAGCTTGCAAGGCTTCTCGATGCTCGGACTTCTCAGCTTCCAGCTCTGTTCGTAAAACGCACTTTCCCGCTGCCTCGTTTGTCGGATTGACGCATATGACCATGCGTTGGAAAGCTCTTTCCGAGGGCTACAACTCTCATGAAGACATCACAGCCTGATTCAGAACGATGTAAACCGGAAATTGGCCTTCTCTCCAGCCGCACCATTCTTGGCTTCTCCATGACTTTCCATTAAGCTAAAAAATGCGTCCGATTTCTGCGAAATATGACAAAAACTTGTGTAGACCTCCATATATAACAACTAAGCATAAACTACACATATTTTGTATCATTCTAACCCAAATGTATGCAATGCATGCAGAAATTGATATAAAAGATAATGTAAAACATGGCTAATTAGGCTCACAACAAACACCCCATACTTAAGCTTGCTTGTCCTCAAGCAATACTTTTAATTGTCATTCAGGGGAAGAATTCAAACTCTCAACATATCAGATTCATTTTCATATAACCCAGCAGTCAATTACCATCCTCGAAAAGGTACCAGTGTCTCAAATCCATGCATGTGCAAATATATCAAAGCAACATCTACTCACAAAAGGAGGGTTATGCACAAATAATTTTTATGTGACAAAGCATTGATAATCAAGAAGACTTTAATTTAAGCTCATGAAGGAGTAGATTGGTAAAAGGCTAAAGGTGGGGAATTTTTGGCAATGTGGTGCTTTTGATCCGGGGAAATGGATCACTTTCAAACTTTGAGTTTCATTCCACATTCCTTCTCCATTTGATTCATTACCTTTCATAATGCTTTTATCAATAATCATGCTTTTACCTCTCTGACCTCAGCACTGCCTTCTCGCGAGTCGCAAACATGGGTGTCATGAATGGCCCCGGATACTTAGTGCGTCGGACTCCTCACAATGTGTCTCATCTCTCCAAACTATTATCTTAGAGAGCAGGGTCAATCTACCTTTATCTCCTGAGGTGATTGGATTTTTTTTCACTCATTAAATTTTCCATATATCTCAAACAAATTCCTTCCAAACTCCAAATATGATATATAACACAAACACCATTTAAAATCTCCATAATGTAACATCATTCTCAACATACTCCCCGGATAAGGTAAAGAATGGGCAAATATTTAGATCATGTGGAGCAATAATTGGAATAAGGCATATTATGGCTTTTATGATGCATAAGCATAGGTAAGGCTAGGAATATAAACAATGAGCATTATATGGAAATCTAAAGTCCTCCATCATCTTATCATGCAACATGTCAAAAGCAACTTCAAATTTTACCTCCTTTCATGGTTTTCAAGAAATAATGCACTTCATTGTGACTTCCCTTTACTAGGCAATTTCATGCTATATCTCTAATGAATCCAATTTTGCATCGTCGAGTTCAATATAAGCTTCCATGTCATTATTTCAAAAATTTCAATGGGGGTCATTTTTCTTAAATTTTGGAAAACATGCATATAAGCACATAAATCAATAATGAATTCCAAAATAGCCATGCATAAGAAATTTCAAGAAATAAACCTTTAAAAATGCACACTAACATGCATATAAGCACATAAATCAATAATGAATTCCAAAATAGCCATGCATAAGAAATTTCAAGAAATAAACCTTAAAAATGCACACATAATGTCAAATAAAATCAAATATGCATAAAGTAAGCCCTTTCCCCACCCCATACTTAAACATTACAGTGTCCTCACTGTATAAAAGAACAAGGGTAAAGAAAGAAACTCACAAGACAGGTGTGCGGATCATCGGAAATCGAGTGAAGAAGTGATGCAGTGCTTGTCGACGTCGACAACATCTCCTCGACATCGAGTTCTTCCTGTTGCCTCCAGGGTGATCTTCTCGACCACAGGCTTGCTCGATGTGGTTTGTCGATGTCGAGTTCCTTCCCTCAACGTCGAGCAGATCTGTAGCTTTCTTCGTACCTGCAAGATTCGATAGGCAGAAAATATCCCCAATAGAATAATCCTAAAAACAACATCTAAAAACAATGTCCAAAAAGTCCCAAAATAAAAAGTCTATTTACAAGCTCTAGATTTTATAGTCGCTAGGCCGACTTTCTCCATTTAGCATTAGCCTGGCTCATTTTTGTCCGGAGGTATAGGTGGATCTGGTGGTTCCTCCGGTGGTGGGAAGCGTGGGATGTCATCCGGAGGCATCATGTGAAAAAGCTTGAGCCTCCCTGAGTGGATGCTCCATCGCTCCTTCCATCCATCTTCCTGGGCTCCAGCTGGCATGCATAAAGGAATATATAAAGGAAATTTGCATACCTCATCATCATACCTCTTCCGCTCCATTGGTTGATTTGTTTGCGCGTCTCCACCACAGCAAAACGGTGGAGTGGGAAGAGATATTTCCACCTCATCATGCGGAACTTCATGCCACTTTGCGAGGACCCCATACTTGAATACGAACATCAGTTGCTCAAAATTGTCAGGAATAGCCTTCACCTTATAAGGCAAAAGTGACTTTGAAGCACCATGGGCAACGACGTCCGGATTTTGCGTTGGTGGCTCTTCTTCTTCTTGGGATCCTTCCAAAGATTCTTCAAAGATAGATAGTGAAATAGAAATAGAGGAAGGACATACTTGGGTTTATGTGGTACAGACGATTTCGGCTAGTGTTTCTGGATCAGTTCCTCCAGAATGTGTATATGTCGAGTCCAAGTAATGTTCCCATCTACGCAACACAAGCTCAGCTTCTGCTTGTTCCCTTGCTGCTTTCTCAGCGGCGAGAGCAGTGTCCTTGGCGGCTAGTTCTATCCTGAGCCTCTGTATCAGTTGTTCTGGTGTTTCTGCGGCCGCCATGGCTCCTTTTCAGTTTAGAATGGATGTGTAGGACATGTTCCGGGTCATCTAAGGTGTCAAACTCGGGTGGTTGACCAGAACGACGCATACACCTGCGAATTCACTCAAGAGAAAAGTGAGAACTGACTACCTAAGGCGCGAATGATTGCTTCCCCGGCAACGGCGCCAATTTGTTGTTGCAGGAGTAAGTCAAGTATAGAATAGAATATGGTTTAGAACGACTCCCCTGTCTCAGCAAATAATTACAAGACTTCCTCCCGTTGTAGTAAGAGAATAGTCAGGATCGAATCCACGAGGAAGCACGTCAGCAGTTCTCAGGTAGCTGTCAGATTCTCACAACAGCAGCAGAAAAACACAAAAACAAACACAGAAACAGAAACAAATAATCCCGGCAAGGGCAACTAAAATAAAAGCAAATAACAAACTAAAAAAAGAAAGCAAAGACGAAATAAAGCAAGGCAGATAACTCGACAACAGCAAAGTACTCGACCAGACAACTCGACCGAATCTTGTCGACACAGACTTGTCGATATCGACAAGTACTCGACACAGCAACAGATCGACAAAGGCACAGAAAACTCGATCTCGATGAAAACTTCTCGACGTCGACAACAGGGCTCTATGTCGACAAGCTTCTTCGATCTCGACAAGTAACAGAAAAATAAATTGCAAAGCTTTTCGGACAGAAACGAATTTTTAACGGAATGAATCAATAAACTAAAAGGCTTCCAAGGCTAGGGTTTCAACACCACAACGATACCATGCAAAGTAACACATAAAGGCATAAAAGATCATGCTTTCCATCTAAATAACTTTCGTTATTAACAAATAGGAATATAGAGGCTCTCGCATAAACCCTAATTGTTACTAACCCTTTTCACATAATTAATCCAAGTTGCATTAAGATCACTTTCGCTTCAATAACACAAACAAGGATCACCTTCAACTCTCGCAAAAGAATCATGCTTATAGGGATAGAAGATGAATCACACAAAAGATCTAACCTTTATCGCATCGCCTCACATGGCCACCGTCGGGCTCACCCCAACCCCAGAAGTGGGTGGACTACTCGCTCTTCATTGCAATAAAAGACATCTTGGTAAAAGAGGAAACTTGCATAAAAATAAACCAAAGTTTACAACCGCTCGAAGCCAACTCCGCTCTCGCTTCACAACTCTAACCGGCTGCTCACTCTTTCTCTCTCTCTACTTCTCCTACTTACTTCTCTCTGAAATTGAATCTAACTAAAATTGAATCGAATAAAACTGAGCCCCATGGGCTTTATTTATAGGCTTCTAATCCTCGCTAATCAAGGATAGAAGATATCTATCTTTATCTAAAACTATATCTAAAACTTAATGATAAATAAATAACATAGTGTAATTAAATAAAATAGATAGACTAGGATTATATCTAATGTGTGGACATCTTCTTGGATAGATCTTGATAGATTCGGATAGAATGATGAATCTTAGCTTGCAAGGCTTCTCGATGCTCGGACTTCTCCTCGATCTCGGCTACTGGAGTCCTCGATATGTCTCCTCGACATCGACAAATCTTGTCGACGTCGAGTAAAATCTTCGTCTTCAGCTCAGCAACTCGTACTCGACGTCCAGTGCACATGTCGAGTAGAAACTTGTCGATGTCGACAAATCTTGTCGATGTCGAGTAGACTTCTCAGCTTCCAGCTCTGTTCGTAAAACGCACTTTCCCGCTGCCTCGTTTGTCGGATTGACGCATATGACCATGCGTTGGAAAGCTCTTTCCGAGGGCTACAACTCTCATGAAGACATCACAGCCTGATTCAGAACGATGTAAACCGGAAATTGGCCTTCTCTCCAGCTGCACCATTCTTGGCTTCTCCATGACTTTCCATTAAGCTCAAAAATGCGTCCGATTTCTGCGAAATATGACAAAAACTTGTGTAGACCTCCATATATAACAACTAAGCATAAACTACACATATTTTGTATCATTCTAACCCAAATGTATGCAATGCATGCAGAAATTGATATAAAAGATAATGTAAAACATGGCTAATTAGGCTCACAACAGGGAGCAAATGTCTCCTCGTAGTTGATGTGTGCCTAATTTTCCATGTTTTATAGGTATTTTTATATTGTTTTCTGCATGCATTTCATACATTTGGGCTAGAATAGTACAGAATCTATGTAGTTTATGCTTATTTGTCAAATTATGGAATCTACACCAGTTTCTGTTTAATTTCGCAGAAATCGAAGCAATTTACAACAGTTCTGAGAAAGGAGGAAAAACTCGAAGTCAACTATAGAAGTCCGAGGTCAAGGAGCAGCGGAACCAGGACAAATCGAGCTGGAAGCAAGAAAATCGAGTCAGCACAACTTGGTCGATATCGAGTACCATTAGTCGATATCGAGTAAGTCACTCGATATTCACCAGAGATAGCCGGAATCGAGGAAGCCGAGGAAGTGGAAGAACACAGTTGGTCGATATCGACTACCACCTATCGATATTGAGTAACCAACATCGAGTCAAGAAGCTGAGCAAGGGAAACTGCAAGTCGATATCGACTACCTCAAGTCGATATCGAGTAACATCTTGTCGATTTTCAATTTTGGAGCCAATATCGAGTTGCTACTGAAGAAACGGAGAAATGTGGTCGATATCGAGTAACACTACTCGATATCGATTTGACCAACAGTGGCGACATCGAGCTATCCGAATCTTGTTAAGTTTCTATCCAAAGTCCAATGAAGATATCCGCAAGAGCAAATTCTATCAAGATCTATCAAGTCCTAGGAGGATTTATCCACAATCAGATATAATTCCTTTTAGATTTATTTCTTTATTTCCACGTTTTTATCTTAATAAAGTAGATAGATAGATATAGATATAGATAGGTAATTCTTTCCTAATTATCTAGGGGATGAAGCCTATAAATAGAGCCTTAGGGGCGGATTTCTATTCATTCAATTCAAGTTGCAATTATTTACATAGAGAGAGAGAGAGTAGAGAGAGAGAGCTTGTGGCGAAAGCAAGGTGGAAAAGTGAGAGCGGATTTGGCTTGTTCGGTTGTAAGCTTTCTTTAGTTTATTTTAATACAAAGTTATTTCCTTTTATTATTGATGTCTTTATTCATGATGAATAGCGAGTACTCCACCCACTTCTAGGGTCGGGGTGAGCCCGACGGTAGCCATGTGAGGTGATGCGGTAAAGGTACCATCTTTTTATGCGAATTCATCTTCTATCCCTACAAGCATGATTCTTTTGCGAAAGTTGAAGGTGATCCTTGTTTATGTTATTGAAGCGAAAGTGATCTTAATACAACTTGGGTTAATTATGTGAAAAGGGTTGGTAACAATTAGGGTTTATGCGAAAGCCTTTATATTCCTATTTGTTAATAACGAAAGTTATTTGATGAAAAGCATGATCTTTTATGCCTTTATGTGTTATTTTACATCATTATCGTTGTGGTGTTGAATCCCCGATCCTGGAAGTCTTTTATTTCATTGATTTATTTCCTAAAATTTCGGTTTTTAAAGTTACTGTCTTGTCAAAATCGAGTTCTGCAAAGTCGACATTTTTGGTCGAAATCGACCAAGTTTTATGCCTTTGTTCTCTGCCTGTTTTTGAGTCGATATTGAGTGTCTGTGGTCGATTTTCTTACTCGATATCGAGTACTGGTAGTCGATATCGACCAAAAATTACTGCTTTTCTTTCTTTTCTGCTTTTCTCTGTTTTTTCTGTCTGTCTGTTTGATTTTCAATCCGTGAGATTCTACTGCCGCCTGAGATCTGCTGACACGCTTCCTCGAGGATCGATCCTGACTTTCTGTTGCTACCTCGGGAGGAAGTATTGTAATCATTTGCGTTGTCACGAATCTGGTTTGATCTATTTTATTATATTTTAAACTTGATTTCCTCCTACAACAGTAGTCAATACATTCTTCTTGATTTTACCCTTGAGCCACGAGTCTAGCCTTGTTACGAGTGATTTTTCCATCTTCATCTAACTTGTTTCGAAAGACCCATCTAGTACCGATGTCAGATTGATGCTTTGGCCTTAAAGTGAGCGTCCAAACCTTATTTCTTTCAAACTCATTGAGCTCACTTTGCATTGCTATAATCCAATCTGGATCTTGAAGTGCTTCGGCAGGTGATTTTGGTTCTACAAGAGACACAAACGCATAAAAAGCACACAAATTTCTTAACTTGGAATGAGTTTGGATACCGAATTTCGGATCTGATATGATGTTTTCGATTGGATGAGATGTAGCGTGTTTGAAATTTCTTCTCTTAGGCTCTTGTGATGTTGAAGCTTCTCCAAGGTTTTGAGTCTCTGGTTCAACATGTGTTTCTGGTTCGGCATTTCCCAAGACAAGGTCTGGAAACCGTTGTTCAAGATCTTGAACCTGTATGTCAACGTCTTGGGCTTGCTCGGATGTGTCTAGTATAAGTTCCTGCATGTTCCGACGTTGTGATTTCTCCTTTCCTTCTTCAATGTTGGATCCTTGTTCCTCATGCTGATTCAAATTTAGATCTGCAAAGCTATCACTTAATGCACCATTATTTCTTTCATAAAAACCTACATGAATGTGTTCTTCTACCATACTTGTGCATTTGTTATAGACTCTATATGCTTTGCTATTTAAGGAATAACCAAGAAATATACCTTCATCACTATGAGCATCAAATTTTCCCAAATTGTCTTTGCCATTGTTGTGAACAAAACATTTACATCCAAAAGGTTTAAAATAAGAAATAGTAGGCTTTCTTCCATGAAAAAGTTCATAAGGAGTTTTCTTTAAAATAGGACGAATTAAGCATCGGTTTAAAATATAATTTGCCGTATTCACCGCTTCGGCCCAAAGTGATTTTGCTAAACCATTTTCTAAATGCATAGTTCTAGACATGTCCTCCAAGGTGCGGTTCTTTCGTTCCACAACCCCGTTTTGTTCAGGAGTTCTAGGTGCCGAAAAATTATGTGAAATGCCATATTTCGAACAAAACAAATCAAATTTAAGTTGATCAAAATCACGCCCGTGATCACTATGGATAGAGACAATAGGCATGCTTTTTAACGTTTGTAACTCCTTACAAAGTTTTGAAAACTCAAATAAAGCCTCTGATTTTTCCTGAAGAAAAGACACCCAAGTAAATCGTGAGAAATCATCAACAATGACAAGGATATATTGTTTAACTTTGGGAGGTTTGATGGACATAGGTCCACATAAATCTATATGTAATAACTCAATAGGGAAAGATGTACTTACTACCTTTTTGGGCTTAAAAGACCCTCGAGTTTGCTTACCTCGTGAGCATGCATTGCATAACTCATCTACCTTAAAGTTGAGATTGGGAAGGCCACGAACCAAGTCCCTTGATTTTAGTTTGTTCATCGTGTGCATGCTTACATGTCCAAGTCTTCTATGCCAAAGGCTTGGATCTTCTGTCAAGGCCTTGAGACACTTTAAACTTGTTCTTGTAACTTGGTTAGTGCTCATAGAATATACATTGTTATTCCGTGGAGCCGTTAGGACTAAATCTCCTGATTTTTTTATTTTTCACTAAACATTTTTCAGAATAAAATATAACAATATTTCCTTTATCACATAATTGAGAAATACTTAGTAAATTGTACTTTAATCCTTCTACAAGGTATACATCATCAATATAGTTAGAAGAATCCTTACCCATCTTACCTATCTCAATTATGTTGCATTTTCCCTTATCACCAAGAGTAATTGTGCCAGTGGATTGTTTCTTTAGATACGAGAACAATGAACTTTTTCCACTCATGTGCCGTGAACAACCACTATAAAGTATCCATTTATACTCCTTAGTCTTGGTGATATCCCGCAAAACAACCAAATTCAACCTTTCCGGCTAGACCAAATTCCAAATTTAGATTCGTACTCGGGATGGACCATGTTTGGTGGTCTTGTCCCTTTATGAACCCAGATTTGCTTTACCTATTCTCTTAAATAAAATGGAAAAGTATTACGATTGATATAAGGATAATTTCTACGAAATGGACAAGTAGTTTTAACATAACCCTTCTTACAACAAAAATGACAAGTGAGTGTGCGCCAATTCTTTTTAGCTTTTACAAAAGTGGTAAGGGCTTTCTTTGGAAAATTCTTGTTGTATCCAATACCACTTTTGTTGAGGGATGATTGGTGCTCACCTAACATTTTATCGAGATTGGCCTTGGAGTGAGTAAAGCGCATGAGAGAGGTCTGCTGGTCTCTACACTTATCAGCCAACGAGATCTTCTCTTTCTCCAGCTCCTTTGTGGAAATAGTTAGAGAGGAGAGATCTTGCTTCAAGACAGAGTTTTCTGTCTCCAAGACCTTGACTTTACTGTCAAGGGCTGACTGGTGAGCTTTGAGATTTTTCATTTCCAGCGACATCTCACAAATGTTCTTTTCCTGCTCCAAAAGCTTTTGTTTCAAGATGTTAGTTTCATTTATAAAATGCTCTTCATTTAAAATCATGTTTTGAAGGAATTCAAACAGAACAACAGTAGGACTTGAAATCAAATTCTTTACTATATTTCCAAGATGCTTCTTTGGAGTTTCCTCATGATCGGCCGTTAGGCATATATTTGCCTGTTCAGTCTCGGATTCAGATTTGCTTGAAGAGTCAGAATCGCTCCATGCCGCCATCATAGCCTTCTTCTTTCGATTGTCCTTTCGATATTTGTTCCTTTTCTTTTGTGGACAATCCTTGACTAGTTGTTCTGTATCGCCACACTGAAAACAAGCCATTGATTTTGTTTTCTTATTGGAATTATATGGCTTACCTTTCTGTTTTGATGAGCCGTTGTACTCTCGGTTTGTAAATTGCTTCTTCATCTTGAGTATCCTTGCTAATCCTCTTGTGATGTATGCAAATGGATCTTTTTCATCGTCACTCTCATCATCATCCGAGGTAGCTTCTTCCTTCCTCGCTTTTAGGGCCAAGTTCTTTACAGTAGAGGCTACTTCTCCATCTTCTTCGCCAAGAACCATCTTGTGGGTAATCAATTTATCGAGGAGAACGTCCAATGGCATGGTAGACAAATTTTGAGCTTCCTCAATTGCAGTTACTTTTGGTCCCCATTTGGCCTTCGGTAAACTCCTCAAGATTTTCCTCACCTTTTCTTCATTGGTGAAGGTTTTTCCAAGAGAGTCCAAGTTGTTGACGATTTGAGTGAATTTGGTAAACATCTCCTTTACTATTTCTGTGGACAGCATTTTGAATAGCTCGTATTGCCGTAGGAAGATGTTGATCTTGGTTTCCTTAACCTGGCTAGTGCCTTCGTAGGTTACCACAAGTTTATCCTAGATTTCTTTAGCACTCCTGCAAGATGAGACACGATTAAACTCGTCAATATTCAAACCGCAATACAGTACATGCATGGCTCGATAGTTTTTGGCCATGATATCCAGATCCGTCTAGGTATATTCTGCTTCTATTTTCTCCACTTGTTCTCCTGCTGTAGCACCGGGCTTCATTGGAATAGTTTGTCCTTTGACTATGTGTTCCCAGAGCTCCATGTCTTGATCGATGACGAACATTTTCATCAAAGACCGCCAGTGCACAAAGTTGTCACCACAGAAGAGAGGAGGGCGATTAGACGACCTTCCTTGAGCGAATCCACCTTCTCCTACAGTACTCATGATCGATCTCACAGATTTTTAAATCAAATAAGTGAGTTAAGCTTTGATAACAATTGAAGAATCGAGTACTTAAAGTAATTAATAATGATAGGCAAATACTCTAAAGGGGGGTTGAATAGAGTATGAGCGCTTTTCGCAAAGTCTTTTAGAACAAGCAACTTCAAGAGCTGGAAACCGAATCTCAAGACCATGAAATCAATCTCAAGGTCTTGAATAGAACTTTCCTTGCCTTGTGAAATCTGCAATTTAATCAGACGTTAGAAACTTAAAAAATAAATAAATAACACAAGACTTGTTAACGAGGTTCGGCTCTTAACCAGCCTACGTCCCCACCTAGGGTTATCCAACCCGTAGGATTCAACAACTTTTCCTCTTTCCTTATTAATCCTAGATACAACCTATAAGAACTTCCTCTCTTCTATAATCCGAAGTCTACCTCGCTTCTATCTAGTCAACCCAAGATACAGAGAAATAAAAGTCCCCTTTGCCACACTGAAGTGTGATACGTTTAAGTGTATGATACTCTTAGTATAACATGGATTAACTTATACTATGAAGCTCAAAACTTCCTAACTCTCGAAAGTGATAAAACGTATACAGAAGAGAGAGAAAGAAAGCAAAGTAAACCAGCAAAGGCGTTGGAAGACTTCAGAGCTCTTGATTCACAGAGAAGGCTTGGTAAAAGTTTTATGTTGATCGTCCTCTACTTCTCTTCTTATAGCTGAGAGCTCTTAATATTTTGCTGATTTGATCCCCCAAAATCTCGATCAGTTTCAACAACTATTTGAACTTTAAAACGCTGGGGATATTCAACGTTGCTGCTGCCAAAATCTTCTGGCCGCTCATGGATCTTTTTCTTTTGAATTTCCGCTGCTAAGATCTTCTGGTCGAGATCTTATGGTTGCTGAGATATGGTTGCCGAGATCTTGTTGAGAGATATTCTGTCTTCAGCCGAGATCTTAGTTTATCTCCAATTCAAATACTTCATGTAATATATAATTCTATACCAGCACAATATCTTTACCCAAATAAGTTTTAACCAAAAATTCTATAAAGGATATTGTTAATATAAGATAGAATTAAAACAATTTAGCTCAACCATTAATTATTAGTCCGAAAATAAGTAATCTGCAAAAAACATATATCCAATTGTATAAGCTAAAATACTTTATATTTTTGTCTTTTATCAAACCTGTAAAGATTAGTATCATAGCCAATGTATTTCATTAAGGGAAAGTAAGGGAGCTATCACTTGTAGTTGCTTGACCAGTTACGAGCTTAGAGCCGTCGAAGTTAATTTTGAAGTGTCCCTCTTGTGGTTTTTTCCATTTAATATTTTTCTTTTTCCCGGGTCTTATCGATTGGAATATATCGGATTCGCTAATTTTTACATATAAATATTATATTTATACTTTAAAATTTAAAAATACACCTGAAAAATTAATATTTAAATTGTTAAATTACCAAATAAACTTAAAAAAATAAAAGCAAAATGTATTCAACTAATCCTCCTTTCCCCAATTATCCGGTTCCAAATTCAACATTTGCTTCTAAATCAGTAGTCCCAAATTCAATTAATCATTCCCAAATTTCAAAATGTATTCAATATAAAAAATATTCCGGAGAAGAACATCGACATACTTTGTATATGCCAGAGTCGAACTGCAGAGGCGGTCGGAGAAGATCAGAGGAGGTCGGAGAAGAAGGAAGGGCGATCGGAGAAGATCTAACCCGGCTAGAAACTGAGGTTGCTGCGCCGAAGAAGAAGAAAGGCCGGAGAAGAAGTAAGGTGGTCACCGACCGAAGAAGAAGCCAGTGAGAATGCCAGGGGCAGCTGCCGACCGGAGAAGAAGTCAGATCTAGGTCTCAACCATTTTTTCAAATTTTCCGCAAAAAAAATAAAGTAAAAAAAATAAAGCAAAAAGACATCGTACAACATAAATGATAAATGGATCAATCCTATATTGACCGATATATCAGTCGTTGACCCGATAAATAACGTTTCACCGATATTATCCAACCGATATCCCGATATAGTATCGTGTTCTAAATATTGCCGATATATCCGATATTTAGAACACTGGTTATAGTTGGAAACCTTTCCAATTTTTAGTGCAACCCCAAGTAAGGGAACAGTTTTAGATTTGCTCAACTGACGAGAGAGACCACAATTGAACAAACAAACGCTCCATTGATAATGAGGAGTGGTTGAGATTTAAAGCTGGGCTAAGAGTTGGGCTTCAAATGAGTTCATGGTCCTTCATAGGAATTGTTAGCCAACCCAATAACCATAAAACCAGTAACCATAAAAAGAATACAAGTACATCGGTAGATGGGGCTGTTATATGAACTGAACAACTCGAGCTCGGCTCAGGATTTGCTCGAAAAAGCTCGACTCGCTTGCTCACTTATATAAACAAGATAAGCTTGAACAAAATTTAAAGCTCGGTTAAAAGCTCGGCTTGTTCGAATAAAACTCGAATAGCTCGAATTCTATGGAATTTCTAAAATTTCCTTTAAGTTAACATTTTATAACCAAGTAGAACTACTTAAAGCTCGAAAAAAGCTCGGCTCGAGCTCGTTCATTTCCTATACAAGCCGAGCTTGAACAAAATAAAAAGATAGTTTAAAAATTAGGCTCGGTTCGGCTCGTGCTCGTTTAACAAACGAACAAGCTTGAACATGCCAAGCTCGGCTCGTTCGGCTCGAATAACACCCATATCTGTAGACTTCTATAATTAGAATCCTTGTAATCTACATAGGCCGCTAGCCCTAGCCACCACAAATAGAATATCAGGTATTTCTAACTTTATCATTAAAGAACCTAATTAAGTGAATTTTTTCCACAAATAACAATTTCTAAATCTCAATTTTAAAAAAAAATATTATACAACACTAGTTTAAGAAATTTTCTACAAGATAATTTTTTTTTAAAAATTGAACATTTTATTTTTTATAATCAATTGTCAATTAGGTTTAAGAAAACCTCCATGCATGAAAATGAGGATGATATTCAATGTACTCGAAAGAATAATGCTACCAATAACACACATTAAAGACTACAACTAAAAACTGCTACGTTGAGAAAACCACATGTTGATATATTTAAATTAAATTTCGACGGATCTAAACTTGATAACAACGACAACGCAATTGGCTACATCATTCATGATTAGGAGGGTAGAATGATCCACATTGCCTATGACATAATTGGCAATCAGACCCCACTGAAAGCTGAGGCTTTGACATTAAGACATGGAATAATTCAAACTCTTGCGCTGGGTATAAACAAGTTACAAATGGAAGGAGACACCCTTATAATTATAAATTATTTAAAAACAAATTTTACATGTCCATGAGAAATTAGTGTCGTTGGTGGGGTCGTTGCTAAAGTGGTTGCCAGGGTCGTTGCTAATGTTGTTGCTAAGGTTGTGGGTTACGCCAGTTATCTTGTCGTTGCTATTTTGGAGGCTACTTTCGTGTACCATATTTCTTAGCTTGATACGGAAAATATTCATAAAAGTCATAATTAATGTCACTACAGTACAACAAATGAAACATACATCCAAGACAACAACAATAACAGAAGTCCAGACCAAAGTAGTTCGACAGCAAACGACACAAATTGAGCCGGTCATAGTTTCGACATTCCAGAATACAAGACACAAGCAAAACAACAAAAGTCTTATCCACCATATTGCACCGAAGCCTGCTTACTTTGATTTTGATGGACGTTTGCCCTTGTAGAAATCCCTCATGGTGCTAATAAGCGTCTCCTGCATTCGATCTCCAAAGAATGTCATCTCTTCCCTGAGATTTGTGGCCACCTGTGTCTGCACTTGATCCCCCAACTCCACCATTTCTTTTCTCTAGTCTTCCTTGATTGTTGAGAGTTCAGACATCATGCAGTCCTTCAAATTGCAGAATGGTGGCGACCAGTGCGTGGATAATTGCCTGACCGCAAGATGGGTTGCGACTCCGATCCCATGCCGTGAACCCGGCCTTTCTTCGCACCACCTGTTGCCTTGAGCCAAAGCTGATTCGTGTCAACCGAATGGGATCCATTATCAGAGACTGCATCATCATTCAATGTTTATTCTTCAAGCAGCTGGTCATACTTGTCCTATAAAAGGAATGGAAATGAAATAAACAACCAAACCAAGGCAATATCTTATAACATAAATACTTGCTTTCATCAACTGAGTAGATTGTAATGCAATGGACAACACAACAGATCCCAACATTATATCCAAGTATAAAACACATGCAGAACCAGTGGAAGTAGCATCACATTATATCCAAGTATAAAACACATGCACAACCAGCTGGTCATACTTGGTGCTTTCTAACTTACCACAAACCAGTGGAAGTAGGATCACATGAATTAACCTATAGCCAAGTATGAAACACATGCACAACACCAACAAAGAGATGACAGTTTCAGTTCCTGATGACCCAACATTTGGATTTGGAAGAGAAACCAATAGTAGCAGTTCACATGCAGTAACACCCTCCCCCGGTTCAGAAAAAAAACAACAATACAGTAGCTAAGTAAATCAAAGAGGACAATACCAAATACCAGTTTTAGCCAAACATGAAACACGTGTACAACAAGAAAAGAGGACAACACCAATGATACATCATTTGGGTTTGTAACAGACAACAACATTACGATATGAAATGCAATAACAACAAGGCCAGTTTAGATTGTGGACATCAAACAACAAAAACATTAAGAAAATAAAGGATCAGTTAAAAATGAAGTTACCACAGTTTCTTGGCATTGAGCGCCCGCCGAAGAACCATCTCTTTTTTTGTGACACCTTTCAAAGGTCTCTTTTGGTGTGGGGTCCTTTCAAAGCTCCTTCTTATGTGAAAACAGAAAATTGGTTTAGATAACCAGGTAAATAAAATGCATAGACAGTAAAAGGGAAAACAAGAGGAGGACAGAGGACATATAGTGCATACAAGTCGATCCTTGATTACGGTTGCGGAAACCGAACCGCCACTGAAAATTGGACTACCTCTCTCTGCTGCTATAGCTCTGTTCTTCTTGTTCACTTCAGATTGGTGTAGAAACTTGTTCTCCTTTCTCCATGCCTCCCACATTTTCACCCATATACACTGCTTTACCCACGCAGGCTTTTTTTTTGTTCTTCCAGTGCGTGCCTTCCCGAAAATGTTCCTTAGGTGGTCCCCTCCCCTAGTGTTGAAAGCCTTGCGAACGACTGGATCTGGGTATATGTTTTCATCCCATGTACACCGATGCTGAACATATTGAGAAATAATGAGCCGATATATATACATTATGTATTGAGTCAAATAAAAGTAATAACATTATCAAGTTATGTAATTGTTTTATACCTTGAACATCTCCCACCATAGCTCCACTGTTTGTTCAGGAACATCACTCCAACGTATCTATGGATCATCAAAATGTGAATGAATAATCTGCGCCAGGACTCCAAATGCAGGATTGGTTGCATCAAATCTTCATCAAGTCATACAAAGAAAATAAGAGATGTATTAGCATTGGTCACTTGCTCAACACACATATAATAAATGGCTAATAATATGAATCCAATCATACAAGTATTTATACTAGCATTAGTTGAATGAACAGATAACACACTAACACATGAAAACCAAACCTAAATAACAACATAAGCACCCTAGCACTTGAAAACCAACCCAAACAAAACCAAAGCAACAAATGAAAACCAAACCAAACCAAAGCAAATGAAATAACAACAGAGGTTGAAATAACAACAAATGAAAACCAAACCAAAGCAACAGAGGTTAACTAGATAAACACCCTAACACATAAGCAATAGGGGTTACTTGATCGTTCAACAGATGAAAACCAAACTCACATAGAAACACATAAGCCCTAATCAGAAGCACATGACAACAAACAAATGCAGACAACAGTAGATGAACACTTAAACTTCAACTCTTATAAATACAAATAGACAAGCAACACCAACTATAACCCCTAATCAGTAGACATAACCCCTAATCAGAAGCACCCTAACACATGAAACACATAAACACCTTAAAAATGATCATTCAACAAACATTGATCATAAGCAACAGACATTGAACTTTTAATTGGAAATTCAGAAACCGCATAACAAAGGTAAGAAGAGAAACTTTCATCCCACTTACGTTCCATTAACAAGCTGAATTGAAACTTTTCTATTCCACCTGGAAGATTCCTCACTTCCGGCGGCAGCTCAGTCGTCCTTGTTTTCAGAAGCTGGTTTCTCTGTCCCTGAGGATGACTCATATTCATTGTTGTCTAACACCAGCGCGGGTTAAGATTGGGAGGTCGGCAGACTTGCCGCCGAGGATGTGGAGGCCCTATGTTGAGAGGCAGTGGGTTGGGCTAGCGCAGAAGGTTCGGAGCTCATCGCTGGAGAAGGGGACTGCGGGGAGGGGGCAATGGGTATTTTCCTTGGGTTGGTATTGTTCAGTGGGGGTTGAGACGGCGTGAGGGTAGGAGATGTCACCGGTGGGGAGGGGGCAGTGGGTCTTTTCCTTGGGTTGGTATTGTTCAGTGGGGGTTGAGACGACGTGAGGGAAGGGGATGTCACCGGTGGGGAGTGGCAACTAGGTTGAGGTATCCGGGGTGATGCTGTGGTAGGGGGCAGTGGGTTGACCGGTGGAGTTGGCGCATGGGTTAGCGGTGGATAGGGGGCAGTGGGTTGAAGTTTTCGGGGCGACGATCTAATAGGAGGGCATACCGGCGGTTTGGCCACAGTGGGAGGGTTAACCGATGGAGAGGGTGCAATTGGTTGATGTCTTCGAGGTGAAGCCCTGGTAGGAGAGGCGACCATTGGAGCGGTCGTCCCTGGAGAGGAAGCAGGTGGAGGTCGGCCGTATTGGCTTCATTAGTGCACTGGTCGGGGCCAGTAGTGGTCTGGAGCCTACATTATTGCGAGAAGACCTCCGGGGTGCACCTCCTTGAATGATTGAGAGAGAAGAGAGCGATTGAGAGAGAAGAGAGTTAGGGTTTCTCAAATTCAGAGGATGGAGAGGGCGCTTGAGAGAAGAGAGAGTTAGGCTAGGGTTTCTGAAATGTGGACAGTGATGGAGAGGGCGCTTTTTTTGAATTGGGCCTATCCAAAATTTGGATTTTGGACTTCCCTCCCAATTTTTCACTTTCCCTCCCAAATTTTCACTTTCAGAAATTTGTACAAGGCATTCGATACATATACACAAATATATACAAATCACAATTGAACACAACACCATTAAATGAATCATTATATATATCACAATTGAACACAACACCATTAAATGAATACTTTAGGTTATTTTCATAATTACATAAGAAGCATTTGTAATATACACTTGATTATCCCTATATATATATATATATATATATATATATATATCAATTACATTCTTAAAGTTTTTTCAAAAGAAAGGTTTGAAAAGTCACTTTAGGTTTTATATTACTTAAGTATAAAATCTTATACATTTGATCGAGATTCCACGATCGAAACAAAGTATATTGATCTCTACATTAATTGAATACTCAACACTCCACCTATATATGTACGTTGTTCGAAACTACCTCGACCAAATGAACTATCTCGGTGAATGGAGAACAAATGTAAACTCTAAACAATTCAACTCACATTTTGTGAGAACGAAAAAACTATCTCGATCACAACACCAAATATAAGAAATGTGCATGAAAAATGCTTTTATTTATTTCAACCCTATAAGAAGCGCATATTTTATGCATAACGAAACAAAATAGCTTGATCACGATCACGTTTGAGGAATGTGTATGAAATGTAAGAATTACGATAAGTCGGAAAGAAATGTAAGAATCATATTTACCACTAGAGGTTGGAGGATGAACTATACCACTCGATCGATCTATATATTGAGTGATGTATCTTCGTCTAACCCTAAACCCTAAATCGGAAAACACGCCACATGGACGTCGGAAAACACACGTGGCGTCCATTTTTGCCGCCTTATAATTACAAATAGACAAGCAACACCAACTATATTGATCACCACTCAATCTATTGAGTGATCTACCTTGATCTAAAACCTAACCCTAAACCCTAAACCATAACCCTAACCCTAAACCCTAACCCTAACACTAACCCTAAACCCTGATTTTTTTCCAATTGCACCTACTGTACGTTGGAGAAATTACCATTTTGCCATGTCATAATTTTTTTTTATAATTTTTTTTACAGAGGAAAATGAAAGAACGAAGATTGGCCAGAGAGAAATGTGTAGAGACAAACTAAGCTTGGCCGGAGAGATCTAGTAGTTACAGAAGAGAAGAGTCGACGACGGAGGGTTGGGGACGAACAACAAAGGACAAAGGCTTTCTAAGGATGGCGGAGGGTTGGGGACAACAAACCTCATCCATGAAATCAAATGCTCAGAGAAGAGTCGACGACGAAGCTTCAATTGAAAGGTGCAAGCATGGCTTCCCTGCGAGATTGCAAACTTGCAAATACACTAGAAATTCGGGTAGACAATTTTATGTTTGTCCATTATGGAAGGTATGATTCCAATATTTCATTTATCTCCCAAGTTCGACCGAATTTGAATTTTGGCTTTTGGCTTTTCAAATTGGGGAAACTGTTAGGGTTTTCGAATTTGATTTCAATTTTAGGGTTTTCGAATTGGGGAAACTGTTGGGGAAACTGTCATTTTTAATTCGTCTTGAGTTTGTACAGTATTTGGAAATTTATTTGAATTGGGGAATCTGTGAGGGGTTTCGAATTTGATTTCCACTGTGGATATCAAGCTGGTGTATGCATACGTACTGTGGTTGTGATTTTGTGTTAGAGTTGCTATGTTTTCCATTATCGCCTTGAGTTTGTACAAGTTTTCTCAGATTTTCTCAGATTTCATGAATTGGAGAATGAAAGTACTGGTGTATGCATAATTGGAGAATGAAAGTACTGGTGTATGCATAATATGTGTACATCTTTCAGATAACCTAGCTTGTATGAGTTTTCTTTCATAAGAGAATTGCTTCATATTTGCTTCATATATGCATGTTCATATTTGCTTCATATTTGGTAGACTGTCAGAAGATAATTGCTCCATATTTGCTTCATATTTGGTAGACTGTCATAACACTTTACTTTCATAAGACTTTTCTGTCAGAAGAGGTGTATATATGCATAATATGGAATTGTAGAATGTATACATCTTTCAGATATGCTTGCATAATTTGATCTGGCTGGAAAATGCTTATTTGTAGACTGTTGGTTTCATAATCTGTGTTAAACCAGCTCAGAGTTAGTTAGAGGAGCTGATGTTGTCATTGTTCTGTTATAACAGAAAGAAGGCTTTGTACAACAGCACATGTGTGTGCTCCTTCCTCTATAAATACATCTCTCCATGTATCATTCCAAACTGTTCCCGACGCTTCCCTGTAGCACTAACAGCATATCTTGCATGACCACAACACTTACATGATTCTTCATTCGCATCACTCTTCCAATACAACATACAACTGTTGGGATACATTCCTATTCTTTCCACCGGTAGCCCCAAATTTTGAACTATCTTCTCAATTTCATAGTAACTGGTGGGAATCTTGTGGTCATGAGGTAGCACTTTATCGTACAATTGCACAAAACCATTGAACAGACTTTGAGGAACATTATGTTCGCACTTCAAGCTCATAAGTCGGCTCACAAAAGAAAATTGTGTATGTGACGTATACCCAGAAAACACTGGTTCATCAACTGCTCTCAACACATCTGCAAACCGTGTGGACAACAGATTAGCCTCCTCGGTTTCTACCGGATCTTCCCTCATTTCACCGACCTCATTAACTTCTTCTTCAACTGGTTGGAATTCAAAACCATCTCCATTATTCGGAACATCGTCGACATTAATATATGGGTTAAACCATGACGGAGGAACAAAGCTTGTTGACTGCAAGCAAAATTTATAAATTGATCAACCCCTGCATAGTATTCAGGCTTCAATCCTCCACGATTCGGCAAGTACATGTCATACATCCATGTACGATCATCATCCATTTTATCAAATTCTCAATCAACCTGTACTGTACATATGTACACATTACAAATTAATTGAAAATTCCTAAATTTCCAATTCATTTATAAGTACACATATATTACAAATTCAACATTCCCTAAATTTCCAATGCAACCGTACGTAACATAACATTTACAAAAACCCACTTTCAAATAACTACGTACCTAGCTATATATATATATATATATATATATATATATATATATATATATATATATATATATATATATATATATATATATATAATATTCAATAAAATTGTAAATTGATATCATAAAAATGCAATTTCCATCAAATTTATATATATATATATATATATATATATATATATATATATATATATATATATATATATAAACATTTTTAATTCTTCCAATATATTAAAACTCAAAACCCATATATTTTCCTACATTTAATTTGAATATATAACGTATTATATATTAATACCCATACATATATATAACATACCAATATATATATATACATATACTCTCCTGAAATTAAGTTCAAAAAGAATAATATAGTGTAATATGTAAGTTAATTAAGACAAAAATTATAAACATACCTCGTACTGATCGTATGCAGGTTCAAGTTTTGGAGAGAAGCAAGTCATGTGTGTGTCCTTCTATTTGAATTGCAAATGGCAATGTTCAATTCACCCAAGCTAGAAGACAAACACGTGGGCCGACCCCAATTAATGCACCCAACTACTAGAAGACAGGTGAAGGACAATTCACATTAAAGACGACCTCATCCGTAATAGCAACAGATTTTTCCACGGATACAGTCGTTGCTATATCCACATTTCTTCCTACGGGCTAATAAGGTAATTGGGCCAATAATTTCTAATGGGCTATTGATCCATGCCGAGCCCATAACAGTTTGTTATTTTCGTTGGTCACGGATTCAACTACGATTCAAGCCCACTCACCCCATGTCCGACCCGCCCAATAATCGATCCAAGCCCACTCACCTCGTGTCCATTCCATCGTCGGATTTCTGAAGCTGAATAGCCATAAATTTAGCCACAAATTTGATGTTGTTGCCAACACAGCATCGAATACAGCCACGGAATCAGCGTTCGTAGCTAATTTCGTGGCTAATCCCTACTATCACCCACTTCCTCAGCCACAAAATCAGCCACAAGCATTGCGTTCGTTGATATTAGCAACGAACTTGATGACGTGGCATTCTTGGGTGACCCCAGTTTAGCCACGGTCAAGTACAGTCGTGGCCAATGTCATTGTTATTAGCAACCAAAACAACGGCGGCTGAAATTCGTCGCTAAGAAACCGTAACTATTTCCTGTTTTTTTAGTAGTGGGTGTTGTATACAAATATTACTGGAGGGAAGGACATAAACTTACAAGAAGTTAATAGAGTATCACAGGTATGATACTTTTATCTACCTTTAGTGCCCATCTGAATGGCCCAAGCTTTGTTGTCATAAGAAACCCTTGAGACATTTGAAAAAAATGATAGAGCTTGTATATAAGAAGGGACATTTGAAAATCAGGAAGCAAAGAATTCCTCTTACTAACAATAACATCATTAAAAAGGTATTCATTTACTTCTATTATCATATAAGATCAATTCAGAAGCTGATTGATAAGTTTGAATAATTTATTAAAATAAACTTTCTCAATATAGTGGCATGTTGGTTGTAGCATAAAATCTAGGCAATGTTAAAATTATTGTCACCATAAAGCTTTTGGATATTCTAATCAACATGTAGCATAAAATCTAGGCAATGTTAAAATTATTGTCACCATAAAGCTTTTGGATATTCTAATAATTAATGAACTTTTCTTTTGTATCTCTATTAAAGTTCTTTAACACCAGCACAAGACCCCTTGAAATTGGATGAATACCATATAGCTAGAAAGTATCTTTTGGAGTTACTGAAGATGAACCTTAAACCCAAAGACAAAATCAATGAATTTTTTTTTAAAATGCTATGGTGATGGATCTGATGGTAATGAGCTTGAGAGAGTCATTAATGTTGTCCTACACTTGATTGCTATTGCAAAGTAATCTATTAGTCCCCATATTTT
This sequence comes from Persicaria tinctoria, assembly GCA_037127255.1. Classification (NCBI taxonomy): domain Eukaryota; kingdom Viridiplantae; phylum Streptophyta; class Magnoliopsida; order Caryophyllales; family Polygonaceae; genus Persicaria; species Persicaria tinctoria. The sequence continues at coordinate 32,179,783 of JBANSL010000004.1, read as the reverse complement.
TTTATATACCATGCACTAAATCAATGCAAAAAATGCCAATAGTAGAGCATTAGATGCGCCTATCAAGATGCCTTGCTATCTGTATTATTTGATCAATTTGTTTTTGATCAATCTGTTTTTTGCTTTCCAGTTTTCCACTGGTACCTGACTTTCAGAGCTTGTATACAAGAAGAGACATTTGAAAGTGGGGAAGCAAAGAATTCCTCTTAATAACATCATTGAACATGTATCTATTTACTTATGTTATTGTATGAGATCGATTTGGAAGCTGATTGATACGCTTAAATAGTTTGTTAAAATAAAATTTCTCAATATAGTGCCAAGTTAACTGCAACACAAAATATAAGAAGTGTTAAAATTAATATCACCCATTCTTATATAATATTTAGGCCTCAACAAACTTACAGAAGACATATAACAAATTCAAAAATATTCCTACAACAACCGTACAACTTATTGAGAATTTGCTTGCTATTGATCCTTCCTATCATCGAACTGCCTCTTCTACTCTTAAGAGTAAGGTATCTAATTATCTTTCTGTTGTAATTGAAATTTGAAAGGTGGTATCTTTGTGTTAATATACGAATTCATGCATTTTGTGTGTTTGTCAGGTTGCTTGTGAACACGAAGCAAATATTACTCTTCACTTAGTTGTTTTTTTTTTTTTTATCAATTATTGTATATTATATCTTATTCATAGATTTGTTCTTGCATTAAATTAGAAATATAGGTTTAAATATTGGACCTAATATTGAACTAATCATTAGAGGGTGAGGAGGCGGTCTTGTGTCTGTCCAAGCCATTGCGCTCACCCATGCAGAGGGTGTTATCCAGGTTGCTTGTAACTTTCTCAAATTGAGCGATTGGAAGAGATCAGGTGTCGGGTGCTTCGAACGCGGTGCTGTAACTAGTATTGTAATACAATAGTAGCCAATTAGTTTAATCTCACTTGTTTTATATTAAAAAAAAACTTTGTTTAAAACATATTCAAAAGATTACAAATAAGTACCAAAAGATTACAAATGATTATATTAGTGTAACATTTGCACTTCAATGCTAAATATATACCTTAACACTTCAACACTTAAGATTCGATAAAAATAAGTGTTCATCCCAAATTTTCTCCATCACATCTGCCAAGCCAGTCAATAGGTGCCCATCTATTTTTTCCTGCCATCAACCATGTCAAGACAACATAAACCCCTGATTAACAAACAAGTTGGCCTTCAAATAAAAAAAGGTTGTTGTCAAAGTTAATAGATATAGTAGGCTCCATAAAGGCGAACCTAATATAGTAATATGACTGCTTTGTTGATCCAGGAAGATATAAATATGAATGGAAGATAAAACACACACAAAATAAACAAGGAAGAAATATTTGCAATCAGATTTCAAAAGTTTAAGACAAGGCAAACAATACAATCAATACAAACAATACAATCAATATTAAATCCACTAAGAAAACAAACTCAACATGGAAAGAGATTTAGCAAACTACTTTCTACCAAATGAATAGATAACTCAAATATGCAGAAAGACATACCAACTAGGGAATCCCCAACATTTTCTATCTCTAAAGAAGCGGAAGGACAAACCTGTAAGAGAATAAGAGAATCATAAGCAAATGAATTTATATAAGATTTACAAGAGAAAGCCTCAAACATAATTGAAATGCCTTTAATTGGGGATCAAATAATAGTGCAATGTTTTCAAAAAAAAAATAACAAGGATCGTACATTGTGATATACCTCCATACTCGAAATACCAGATACAACCATGCCCAGCAGTGACACACCTCCAAACTCAAAATCTAAATACATATGTCATCTCTTAAGGTCTTCTTTTGATTTGAAACTGAAAAAAATATTTTTTAGCTGGAGACACTAAGTCATCAATGTTCCATGCTGAAGCTACAGTTTTCCAAGCAGGAAAAGCAAAGCATGTCAATTATGCATCATCCAAATGAATATGAGCAAGCAAAAGTAACCCCATGAGATTAAAAAAGTCAGTATTGATCCATACAACCTTACAATGATAAACGTGAAAAGGGAAAATATATTTAAGCTTCTTTAGTTCCTTGTATGCTTGGGTGTAGAGCAAAGAAGAAACTCACAAGACACAAAGAATAAATATACATAGTTTGTTTCACAATTATTTTAAGTGAAATACCAACAATCCTAAAGCAAGTCTTGTTAATTTGTTATGATCCTATAGTTCCGTGCTTCTGCTCCTCCTTAGAACTTAGACTGAAAATCCCAAGTGCACTTTACCATTACCTTTCAAACTAGATAACATACAACAATTTCCTATACACTAGATTATACAAGAAATTGTCTTTCTTCAAATCCGATGATAGCTAAGTAGAAGTATTCATTGGAGTGCTCTTTTCAACACTTCTTGGCAGATATATTATTAGAAAAGAAACAATAGTATCCAATAGGAATTTTAGCTATGTAACAAGAAAATGTACTAGCTAATGATTAATTAGAAAGGGGTAACAAACGTTCATATTTGAAGCTAAATAAATAGCACAAACTTTGAAAGAAGAAGATAGAGGCAAACCTGGAATCAGATTAAAAAAATTGCAAAAGCAAGCCATTAAAAAAGTCACAACCAGGCAGCTGCACGGATATAACAACATAGTTTTTTGTTTATCAAATGTAAGCAAACAATTGACCCATTGAGCAAACGAAAAATGAACAAACAGAGGGAAACCTTTTAGAGTGCAGAACCTCTTAGGTGAGAAGAGTCATGATAATGCACATTTCTAATGGGCATTATAGGGTAGTTTACATGCATTTGCATTGTAGAATATGCATGTTTTAGTGTTAATTTAGATTAAACTCTTTTCCTGGAAAAGTTCAGAATCTACGCTATTTCGGTTAAATTGTGCAGAATCGTAGATCTGACATGGTGGAAAGAAAGAGAAAGATGAAAAACATGGCCAAGTGAAGTATAGAAATCAAGCTAAGAAGAGAAAAAAAGAAGGAAAGAAAGAACGAAGAAAAGTCAAGTCTTTGAGCATATGTCGCTGCTAGCGAGTGGAATCAGCTGGGAGCCCAAGGGATGGTGTTCGAGCACGAGAGCCAGCGAGAGAGCAAGCGAGCAGGCAATATGAACCCGTTGCCAGTGGCTGGACTCGCTACAATGAGTGACTCGCTGTCGTGGAAATACTCGTTACTAGCGGGTTGCACCACCACGAAGACAAGCACACTCAGCGACTCGCTCAAGCGGAAGGGTGGTCTCTGATGTCCACTAAAATAGCCATGTTGAAATGCACATTTTAGCTCCATATTTTATACACTTTGCATATTTCGGGATGGGAATATGTTGAATTTATGTAGTATGTGCTTATTTGCAAGAAATGAAGATCTACATAAGTTTTGGTTTAATATTATAAAATTTGGAGCCATTCCGGGACAAAACCAAGTAGCAAAGACAGAGGCTGAAAGTTACTCGATATCGAGTACACTTCCTCGATATCGACAACAATGTCCGAGCACAGCATGATCGAGGAGCACGATGTCGAGGAACTGAGAGACGAAGCCAACCTGATGAGCGATTTTTAGTCGCTTAAACCGTATCAAAATAAAACTCAAACCTACAAACTAGTATAGCAAGCAAGTAAGAGGTCGATCCCACAGAGAATCAAGTATTGCTTTGCAAAGTGTATTTACCAATTAGTGAAAGGGGGGTTTTTGGATGATTGAAACAAGAAAGAAACCAAAATAAACTATAAACAGATTGATACAAAACAATTTAGAGAAGACCGATCTACCTACAACTATCCACTTTATTTGGTTGAATTGATATTGTAACTTCCTCTTGTCCTTTTAGTCTTCCTATGAATGCCCTTGTCCCGGCCTAATATAGTTACTGATGCGGGACCATCCAAGACACCTTCGGATACATCTATACTTGGGGATGGACCTATGATTCAAGTTCGTGTGAATGTTGTCATCCTCAAGAGGAAGAAGAAGGCTCCATCATGAGAGAAGTTCAAAAGGTGCAAGCTTGATGGTCGTTCGTTTTTATATTCGTTCAGCAGTTTGACAGCTTTTCGACGTCTCAGTAAAATGAGTCGTTCGGATTCAATATTGATCGGATTGGTTCGTGTCATACCTTGTCGGAACGAGGACGAAGAGATCTACAACTTTGCTGTAGAAGGTTTTTCCAGATTCGTCATAGAGCTTGGCCGAAACTCAACATCTTTGCAGATGTACTGTTTAGAACGAAAATCAACGCCAAGTGCGCGGGCGTGCACCAATCTGCGCGGGCGTGCACCGAGCTGCGCGGGAGTGCGGGTGAAGCTGCGCGGGCGTGCGCGAGTGGCCTGTTGGCGCTGCGTGTGCCGGCTTTGAAATCTCCCACGTTAGTATTTCATGTGCTAATTAGAACATTAATTAATTAAGTCATTTAGGTGATAAATTAAATAATTATTTTTATTTATTTTTATTAGAAAATAGGCTTTGTTAGGGTTATAAGAAGACCGATCTCCATTGTAGAACGTACGTTATTCATTATGAAGAAAGTCTCTCTTTTTGTGTGAAATACATGAGTGCAAGTCAATCGATTCGTAGCGTGGCTCATCGATTGCAAATTGGTTATAGATCTAACTTGGTTTGCTTTGAGTTCGTCAACCTCGCGAGAGCTTGGTGATCCAGGTAATCACAAGTCCCCTCCTTGTGCCTCCAAGTTGTCCGCTTGGTTGTGTAAGGTTGTAGAGGCGGGCTTTATAGTCGTTGGTGTTTGGTTCCTACCCTCTACGGAGGCCTGGGGTCTTCATCTCGTTCTATTTTAGTTCGAATCAGTCCTTATCGGTCGTGTCTTTGTTATCAATTTCGAGTCTTTGTTATTGTTCTTGAGTCTTTTGCTTCCGTTCTTGTCTTTGAGTCTTGATTGTCGAAGATCGGGCCATCCTACGGCTAACCCCGTATCAAATTGGCATCAGAGCTTAGGTTTCCGACATCAAAGTTGTGTCTTTTGTTTCCTTAACCACAAAATCCTACAAAAAAAAATTGAGTCTTTCTTGTTCTTGGTTTTTACTTCTTGAATTTTTTTTTCGATTGCATTAACCTTTGTTTGTGATTGTTGTGGTTGCCTTTAGCCCTAAACATATTCCAAGCCGAGACCATCGCTACCATTGAAAATTCTATTCGGCAACACGTACTAGATTGAATTCTTGCTTGAATTGATTGCCTTTTGCCGACAACGTGGTTGAAAGATTTGAAATTCTTAGTTCGGCAGCCTTCAAGCCAAATACAAGGGGTATTCCTAACCCTAGTGTGTTATTCTATCTTTTGATCTATCTTATTTTATCTATTCATTGCCTTATTTAATTTTGATTTTGGTAGATTAAATTACTTTTATCTATCATAAATTATAAAAGGCCTTGAATTGATCCACTTACCTAAGATAGCCAAACCTCCATTATATATATTTCATTAGGGCTACATAAATTTTAATTTTCTTTCACCATAGTTTAAAATTTCAAGAGTCCTTTTTCTTTCATTGTTAAGTTTCTTGCATTAGGTAAAAAAAAAAAAAACAGTCCGAAATTTAAAAAAAATAAAAAAATTTACATTCAAAGCTTAGTCCTAGGAGGATAAAATTCACTAGGGGCAAAAGTAAGCTTTAAAAAAAGAAAAAAGGAATTGTTGAGATCTAGTGCAAGAACTTCAAGGACCAATTTCGGTGAAAATCTCATAGCCCTAATCGAAATTCTCAAACACATACCTCCAAACCATAATTTTTTTTTTAAGCCCTACCTTGCAACTACAACATCCATACTAAGGGTTTAAATCAAAAGAGGTAAAAATCCAAGTTTTTCTTTCATTTTCTTTTCCTCTTTTTGTGTGTCGTGTACTGCAGTGCCCATACCGACCCCCTCCAGCCTCGGTACAACCTCGGTACAGTGTCTGTCGAGTCAGTTTGGTCGATTCCGAGCTTCTGCGCAGCTTGTGTCGAGCACTTTCTTCGGTATTTCTTTGTCCTTTATCTTGACTACTCTCTTTTGATTGTTAAGTCCTTGCTTGAGTGTTGATTTTCCCAAAGCGGATTGCCCCAACAAGCTTGTCATAACCAATTAGAGAGAAGTGTGCGAGAGAAACACATTGTGAGTTGTTTTATTTGCTAATCTTGACATAGTTCCGTGTTTGTCTTTATTTGCAATGTCTAACAATCAGGTGAACAACGAGATGTTCAACAACACAATGAACACTCTTAACGCCACGTTGGCGGCGATGATGGATAAGCTGACGGCATTGGAGGCTAGACCAACGAGTTCTAATAACCATGGTGGCCAAGGTAGTCAAAGGCGTGACGAGACGCCTAATGATGAAAGGGAAGTCCGAAATCCTAACCCTCCTCCTAACCTTAATTTGCATAATCCTATATTTGAAGAGAACAACTCTCCACGAGGGGAGAGAAATGGTAGACATAACGGATTTGCTAATGCGCAGGGGCCAGGACGGGGTAGAGGAAGAGGCCGTGGCTTCCAGGAGGAGTTCTACTATTCGGAGCGTGACGATGACTTCCTAGAGGAGAACTATTGGGAGCAACGCCCGAGGCGGAACGACAGAGGAGGTCGATACCAATACCGTGAACCTAGAGATCCTGATCAGGACGGCATAGGTAAGGTAAAGGTAAATATTCCTTCCTTTGATGGTCAGACATATCCAGATGCATATATTGACTGGGAGAAAAAAATGGATCAGATTTGGAACTGTCACAATTTTTCTGAATTTAAAAAGGTTCAATTGGCTTCTTTAGAATTTCAAGGGTTTGCTCTTATTTGGTGGGATAATTTGATTAAAGAAAGAAGAAGATCCCTTGATACGCCTATCACTTCTTGGAACCAATTGAAAGCCTTAATGAGAAGTAGATTTGTCCCTCAACACTATGCTAGAGAGCTTCGACAATGATTAGAAAACCTTAAGCAAGGTAATAAATCTGTTGAGGAAACCTTTAATCTGATGCAAGAAACCATGGCTAGAGCTAATGTCGTAGAACCTTATGAGGATACAAATGCTAGGTTTCTTAGGCTTTTGCATCCCGCCTTAGCTCATGACATTGATTGCTTTCCTTACTCTACTCCTACTGACTTGTTACATTTGGCTATTAAAGTTGAACGTGGAGCTAGATACAGGAACCAAGGCGGAAGGATGACGAGTGGGCAGCCCCAACCATGGCGCCAAAGCCGACCACAACAGGCCCAAGGGCGGCCTGACGGAGGCTACAACTCTCGGCCAAACCCAGCCCAAGGGAAAGGGGAAGGCCAAACATTCCAGCAGCCCTCCGACAAGGGCAAGGCGCCTGCTTATGGACGACATTCTTCTGGGGCATCTACTGGCCCTAAAGGGAGTAATCCTAACTCTTCTACTCTTAAACCTTTGTACGTTCCTTGCTTTATATGTCAAGGTAGAGGACATGTTATGAAGGATTGCCCAAATAAGAAGACTTTCATGCTTAACCACCTAGGCGAAAATAAATCTGAAAATTCTAGTGGTGAAAATGATGAGCATGTTAATAATGATCAAGATTTTAATTTACTTGCCTGTGATGATAATGATTGCATTGACTATGAGCATAATGATTCTTTGATTGATTTAAGTGTTCGACCTGTGCCTTACGTTGATCATCAAAGAGAAGAGTTGTGTCATACTAATTGCATAGAAAAAGGCAAAGTTAGTCATATAATCATTGATGACGGAAATTGTTGTCATAGTGCTAGCCTTGAGATGATTGAAAATCCAGCCTTGCAAAAGGATGAAAACTTGCTAGCCTTGGATGAAACCTTAAAGATACCTGAACAAGCTAAAGTGCATATTCAATTAGAGCCTTATGAAGATGAAATGAAATATGAATTGTGCACTAATCAAGTTGCTTTTCTTGGTTTTGTAGAAAACTCTAATGGTCTACAAGATGGCGACACCAAGATCAAAACCATCCAGACGTGGTCAACCCCTACTACAATCGGCCTTGTGAGGAGTTTCCATGGGCATGAGGTATTTGATCCAGGAGCTCGTGTGGATGCATTTGCGGAATCTTATGCAACCTTGGATTCGAGGTCGAATCCTTTTCAAGAAAGGGGGAATGATGCGGGACCATCCAAGACACCTTCGGATACATCTATACTTGGGGATGGACCTATGATTCAAGTTCGTGTGAATGTTGTCATCCTCAAGAGGAAGAAGAAGGCTCCACCATGGGAGAAGTTCCAAAGGTGCAAGCTTGATGGTCGTTCGTTTTTATATTCGTTCAGCAGTTTGACAGCTTTTCGACGTCTCAGTAAAATGAGTCGTTCGGATTCAATATTGATCGGATTGGTTCGTGTCATACCTTGTCGGAACGAGGACGAAGAGATATACAACTTTGCTGTTGAAGGTTTTTCCAGATTCGTCATAGAGCTTGGCCGAAACTCAACATCTTTGCAGCTGTACTGTTTAGAACGAAAATCAACGCCATGTGCGCGGGCGTGCACCAATCTGCGCGGGCGTGCACCGAGCTGCGCGGGAGTGCGGGTGAAGCTGCGCGGGCGTGCGCGAGTTACTAGTCCAATCAGTCCTAGAAACCCTTAGCAATCGAACAATCCCTAAAGAAGGATTTAACCCAATTGATAGCTTTAAGTTCAGAGATTAACCAAGGTATTTGCAGTCCCTAAAGAAGGATTCAACAACACATCCAACTTCCTACCCATCCAATTAGTTCAATCAGCTCTAAAGGGATAAGTTTGCTACTTGAGTTAAGGTTCGCAATCAGGAATCTACAAAACCCCAGCAATTGAATTGATCTAACAAGTTGGTCAGACAAGATAGAACAAAACAATAAACAATCAAGCACGAAGAGAATTTAGCCGTCCATGGCGAACATCGCTCTCTCTCTCTCCTGTTGTTTTATGAATGAAAGAGTAGAATAGAAGTTGTGAAAATAATATAAAACATAGCATTTTAAAACATCAAAGTCGGCCATAAAAGAAATCAAAAGGTTCTAGGGTTTAATTTAAACAAAACGCAGCGTATAAACGCTGTCGGCAGATGCGGCGGCCGCCGCATGTATGCTGCGGCCACATCATCAGTATTCTTTTTTGCAACGTCTCTGGCGGCAGCCGCTGCACACCATGCGGCGGCCGCTGCATTGGTCTTTCACGGAAAATCCGTCTTGAATCAGCTCTCGACGTCAACATGAAAATTGTAGCTCTCTGAAAGAGCTTTCCAACGCATGGTTATAGTAGTCGATCGGACAACCGAGGCCTCCAGAAAGTTCAAAACAAGTTCAGCATGTCTGGCGACAACTTCTGCAGACTTGTTCTTCGTTTAGGTTCGTTTCTTCTTCTCAGGACCTCTTGAGATCTTCATGTAAACTTCTTTGATCAACTAGACATTCTCATCCAATGCGTTATCAACCCATTTATCCTTCTCGGATCCACAGTTACCTAAAATAATCAATAAAAACGTGTAGATTCCGACTCCACCAACATAGAAAGCAAATATGCAAATTCTACTTAAATCATGCATGATATGCATCTTAACTAAGCTAAATGCAACCTATTATGCCTACCTAAATGCATTGTTTCAAACTCCCCCACACTTAAGCTTTTGTTTGTCCTCAAGCAATGAAAAACAAATATAGAATTAATCATCCCACAAATAAGATCTTCATGCTATAGTTTTAGAAAAGCAACATCAAGCAATAGGAGCCATGAATAAGAGAACAAATATCCTAGCAAATATATGAGCGATCCAATAGTAAAAGCCAATTTAATCCAACCTCACCGGGATGATGTGTTTCACTCAAACTCTCATGTGTTTAATCTTTAAAGTCCAACTCTCAACTCAATCCAAAATTATCTATACACCATGTAAATTATCACTTCCAAACAACATCATGAGGAATTTTATAGGGTTGTAATGGGGCTTTGGTAGGAACATAAGGCATGAGAAATATTTAGGCTTGTGGTGCTAAAAATCCGGGAAAAAGGAACAACAACCAACCAGAACAACACCAAAACTTCCATACTTCATAAACCATTCCAATAACATACACTCCATTACATAACAATAAACTCTTCGATTTCAATAGCCATACAACTCATGCATTTTTTCTATTTGGATGATGAATTCTTTTCTTTTATGCTTACTTTTGCCCCTAAGTGAATTGTATCCTCCTTAGGTCTAAGCTTACAAGATTTTTACTCCTAAGTGAATTTTATCCTCCTTAGGCTCCTAGTAATAAGTCATCTCTATTATGCAAGAAGGGTTACCTTATTTTGGCTATGCCTCTCACAATGCACAACCATACATACATCATCTCTAGTCAAAGCAACTCCAACATAAAGACTTTTCACCAATTCTCCTCCTAATTCCCGGATAGGGTCAGGCTAATCATTGGCTATCATATATTTTTGTGGAGCTATCAAAAAGAATAGGCTTTAAGACTCAGATGGGCTTCAAGCAAAGGATAATGCAAATGGTAGATAAGGTATAATATGGCTAAAGAAAACATGTCTCAATCATTTGAAATTCACAAGCAACAAACATGTGCAATACGGTATTGAAATAAGAAGCATATGGAGAGTATAATCACACAATAAAAGCAAAAGGGAATAATATGTAAAGTCCCTATAAGGCCAAAACAAACTCACAAAGGTTATGTTTTTTTTTATTTCAATTAAACCTCAACTATGAATCATACTTGCTCAATTATATTCTCAAATCATGCTCCAAAATCATTTTCAAGCAATTCAATAAAATCATGAGATTTATGCAATGAGATCATAAAAATAAATTAGAGGATAAACTAAACCAAGATGGGTATCGTTAATAACACTTAAATGCAATGCATGATATTTTTGGATTTTTTTTTTCAAATGCAGTATATGAATAAAAATATATATGACAACATAAATAAACATGATAACATAAGTAAACATGATATGGAAACTCTATCTATATGCAATGCAATCCTCCCCCACACTTAAACCTTTCATTGTCCTCAATGAAACATAATGTAACGGCCCGGGATTATGATTCCCAGGTTACGTTTCGAGGGATAAAACCCCCCGTTAGGACCTTGCGCCCCGAGTACAGGTTGAAGGTTTCAAAACTTACTTTAATGTTTACAAGGGGGGATTTCATACCCAAAATCGAAGGGATCGTTGGAATCCCCGGGGAAGTCCCCTGTACCTGTCGTAATCTAAGCGTGGAAATCAGAAATCATGCGACTAGCGGAAACAAGTATAATACAAAATTGTGCCACGGCAGAGCCGGGTCAAAACGGAGTCAAAAGTATAAAGCCAAAATATAATCAGAGTCCAGTGAAGTCTACACTCCAGCGCTCACTCTCCGCCGACAAAATGACCCGCGCAAATAGGCAAACAGCACCGATAGGATGAACATAGATAATACCTAAAAAAATTGATATGGGGCGGGATCAGATCGATGCCCACTTCTCTGCATCCCAACCATAAGCACACATATACGCTAATCCTAATAAAGATGCTTCTAGATGCATGGCGGAATATTAACACACTAACATGCTCCTAAGATCAAATGCATAATAATAATAAGGCCTTAGCACAGAATACCAAGTGGTATATCCCTCTCCTACCTCCACCCCTTCCGATAGGTGGAGACTGGCCAGCTCGTGAATGCATTCATTCATAATTGGGCGGCACGCATGCCTAACCCGCTCCACAATAAAGCCCGCAGGCATATCATAATAAAAGGAAGTGCATGACTCGATTGACTCAGGGTACCCGATGAGGCTGGGCTACCCTATGACCCTAGCAAAGACTCTAGTTACTTCACAGATAACGGCCGTTCTGTTTACATACGCATAAAGAAATAGGATGCTCAACGTAGATGCAGCCTAGCATGGTACTACATGGCATGTTGATCATGAATGCAACACCTAGTATATCATGCACCTATAGCAGGGAATCACTCTATTCAATCTGAGTAAGCTCCGAAGAGACTTACCTGGTATCGCAGAACAGCAAAAAGGCAATCAACCAGGCAATATGAAATCCAACACGTCACAGATGATCACCTAACAAGTATAAGTACATGAATGAGTCTATTTCTAAGGTACAAAAAGCATAGAATAGTCACACACACAACTTCACAAACTTAACATAATAACCATCTCATCATCATTTCCATATTATCAACCTTATCTCATAATCTATCATCTCAATATCTCACAACCATACTCAATATAATTCTCCAATTCACCAACTTAGGATAATCCCCATTTCATACTTAACCAATTTGCATGCCATCATTTCAAAATCTTACTTAGCATATAATTGCACATCTTCAACAAAGTCATATAACTTTTAACCACATTAATAAATCACCACAATATCACATATATTAAATCTCGAAACAACATTTTATATTTTAAATCCCAATAATTTCACATACTACTTCTAACATCTTTTATTTTAACATCTTTATAAAATATTTATAAAATCCCAACAATATTCATTAAATCAAAACATTCATTTTTAATTTACCAAACCAACCTCACTTTATTAAAATTACCAAAAACCACCCACTTATTTTATAAAAGTCCAACCCGGCCCCCTTGTTTTAATTAAACCAAACCGGGCCCCTCAAAAGTTAGTCCCAAAGAAGCTTCCCATTTGTTTCTTTCAATTCAACGAGCTGGAGGTTTAAAAGAGGAAGGGGGGCCCACGCACACAGGGAGGAAGGAAGGAACGAGGAGGAAGGAAGAGAGCTCACCGAGAGGGCTTCGAAGCTTCGTCGGAGTTCGTCGGGATCTCGATGGACTCGCCGGAGTCTCGATCCGCGCTAGCTCGGCCTAGGACGGAAGAACGGGGGTTAAAGGCGGTGCTTTTCACAGCTCGAAGTCGAATGGAAAGGGAAACGAGCCTTACCGGGGTTCTCGGAGAAAACAGGGAGGAAGGAGAAGGGAAGAGGTGCTGCTCGGCGGCGGTGGTGGCTCCGGCTGCTGCTGGTGGCGACGGCGGCGCTCCGGGGAGGAGGTGGTGCGGCAGTGGTGGAGGTGGCGGTGGTGAGGTGTGGCGGTGGTGAGGTGCGGCGGTGGTGGAAATGGCGTGAGGAAGCTCAAGAACCAGTTTTGGCTTGTGAAATGTTGAGAGAGAGAAGGAGAGAGAAGAGGAAGAATCAACACAAATCTGATTTTTCCAAAGGTCAAATTGCACATAAAAGGTCCATTTTTTTGTGAAGAGTGAGGTATTGTTTGTTTGCCAAAATAAGGGGGTCAAAGAGTGGGGGAAGGAAAGGAGAGGATAAGATTTTACTATAATTAGGAGGTGATGAGTTGGATTAGGATAAGGATTCGGAATATGACGGAATTGAGAGCTCGGGTCGGGGATTTAAATTTCCGCTGATTGATCGTTCAAAACCGAAATGAAAGACAGAATTGATTTTTAAATCGGAAAATTTGGGTCGGAATTTATTTTAAATTCATTTTGATTTTCTTTTTCCGAAAATTAATATTTTAAAAATCCGAGCCTTTACATCATCCACCTCTAAAAACAAGTCTCGTCCCCGAGACTAAAATCATTCTAAAGTGGGGATGAAGTTGGAATTGGTGAGTCCAAGGATCACGTCATCGATCCCGTAAGTACCTCATAAGTGCCCCCATGAGATCTCACAGTACCGTCGTCATGATCATAATACTCCCAATCGGTCGTAGTAAGGATGTGGTAGGGGCCCCTACCACACCCCACTCCGACTCCTCAGGCATACCATAACTCAAAACCATCATGACATCTCCGCTAGGTCTTAGCAAGCGATCTACAGGTGCCCCCATACATGCTTGTATCCACTTCGTGGGGCGTCATAATGAAAGCTCGGGTTGGAATAGTTTTCTCAAAATCTATGTCCCTTTTTAAATCACCATTTGATATTCTTTTTTTTTTTTTTTTTTTTTCTTTTTTCTTTTTTTTTTTTTTTTGACATTAAACAAGGCATTCCCAAACTTCCCAATTTCCCAATCATTCTACATCCACCTCTAAAGGCTAATCCCACATTCTCTTCCTAGGTTCCGAGTCAAATCATAATTCCACATTTCAATCTCTAGCATTTCTAATATTAGGCATCATGGATATAGAAGAGTGATCATATACTCAAGATAAGCAGGAGATTATAGCATGTCAAAGACAGTCACATACCATAATATCTAGCACATCATCATATCATCGAGGCTCATCACATCATATCACCAAGGATCTGCACATAACTACCACGTATAAGCACACAAATCAAGGAGATACCACTAACCAATCCCAACCAACTAACTAGGCATACTCACCGCACTCGAGAGGTCAAGGTAATGTCTACGCTCGGCTCAACATAGGACGCAAGTAGCTCATCTAAGACATCTCCATAGCTAGCTCGAATGCTCTCCTCGGTCTCCCAGGTGGCCTCCTCAGGGCTCCTCCTAGACCACTGAACCAGAAGCAAAGGAACCTCCCTGTTCCTAAGCTTCTTGACACGACGATCAAGGACCCTCACCGGACGCTCTACAAAGGTATGGTCAGGCTCAATGTGAAGGTCTGAGTGGTCAAGGACATGACTAGGGTCGGGAATATACTGACGGAGCTGGGCCTGGTTCATCAATGGACGAGCGCAGAATGGATGATGCAGATGGAGTAGGAGACACATCACATGTAACCTCATGCGTCGACTCATGATATTCCAAGTCAGGAAACACTAGACTCTCTCCTCCATCGTCGAAGACACTATCGTTGTCTGTAACCAATTCCTCCTCATTCGGCATGTCATTGTCATGTTGAAACCACATAGGAGGGAATGAATTCAGCACAATGACTTCGATAGGATCTTCCACTCTTGCATCCTTTAAAGCCTTGAGGGGTCGTAGGACTGGTTGTTGAGAATCAAGAGAAGAAGACAACAATGGGGGCTCGTTAGTAGCACTGCGGCGATCGCCGTCCTCAGATTTTTCACCCTCTGTCCTATTTCCATCTTCTTCTTCGAAGCTCCTTCCTTTCTCACCTTTTGCACTTAACACTTGAATGAGTTGGATCATCTGTTCCTCCAAGTTTTTACAGCGGCTCAGTTGTTCCTCCAATTTTCCGATTCGACTCATTTTTCCCTCCTCTAACTGCTGCACCACTTGAGTAAGAGTGTCCAATGGATCCTCCAGGTGTGTGACAGAGTCCTCCATCGGCGGAGAAGACGTAGCGAGCAAGACTTCATGTGAAACATGGTAATCCATATAGCAGAAAAAATCCCACAACCCCAACAATCCTCCTAACCGTTTCAGGCCTTCGTTACTCATGTGCTCAGAAAGCGCTCGTGTCTCAACAGTCATCCCATCAATTATGCACAAAATCATATCTCGGATGCTGAATTGATAACCCCATGAACCAAGGTCGTCAACATACTCATGCAATCTACTGAAGTATTGGTGAAAATTCTCACCTTCGAACTGCGCTAATCTCAACATCTTAAAAAGTTAGTAGTAAGGGCGTTGTGAACCGTAAGATAGGCTCACAACAAAGTTAGATATATGCACAAAAATCAATAAATACACAAAACAAAGAAATAAACTTTGATTCCCCGGCAACGGCGCCAATTTGATGAGCGATTTTTAGTCGCATAAACCGTATCAAAATAAAACTCAAACCTACAAACTAGTATAGCAAGCAAGTAAGAGGTCGATCCCACAGAGAATCAAGTATTCCTTTGCAAAGTGTATTTACCAATTAGTGAAAGGGGGTTTTTGGATGATTGAAACAAGAAAGAAACCAAAATAAACTATAAATAGATTGATACAAAACAATTTAGAGAAGACCGATCTACCTACAACTATCCACTTTATTTGGTTGAATTGATATTGTAACTTCCTCTTGTCCTTTTAGTCTTCCTATGAATGCCCTTGTCCCGGCCTAATATAGTTACTAGTCCAATCAGTCCTAGAAACCCTTATCAATCGAACAGTCCCTAAAGAAGGATTTAACCCAATTGATAGCTTTAAGTTCAGAGATTAACCAAGGTATTTGCAGTCCCTAAAGAAGGATTTAACAACACATCCAACTTCCTACCCATCCAATTAGTTCAATCAGCTCTAAAGGGATAAGTTTGCTACTTGGGTTAAGGTTCGCAATCAGGAATCTACAAAACCCTAGCAATTGAATTGATCTAACAAGTTGGCCAGACAAGATAGAACAAAACAATAAACAATCAAGCACAAAGAAGTTGAAGCATTCAATATAGGAAATAAGGAACAAGATTCAGAAACTCACAATCAATCCAAATAAAGCTTCAAATTGCGAGTAGAACGAAGAGAATTTAGCCGTCCATGGCGAACATCGCTCTCTCTCTCTCTCTCCTGTTGTTTTATGAATGAAAGAGTAGAATAGAAGTTGTGAAAATAATATAAAACATGGCCTTTTAAAACATCAAAGTCGGCCATAAAAGAAATCAAAAGGTTCTAGGGTTTAATTTAAACAAAACGCAGCGTATAAACGCTGTCGGCAGATGCGGCGGCCGCCGCATGTATGCAGCGGCCGCAACATCAGTATTCTTTTTTGCAACGTCTCTGGCGGCGGCCGCTGCACACCATGCGGCGGCCGCTGCATTGGTCTTTCACGGAAAATCCGTCTTGAATCAGCTCTCGACGTCAACATAAAAATTGTAGCTCTCTGAAAGAGCTTTCCAACGCATGGTTATAGTAGTCGATCGGACAACCGAGGCCTCCAGAAAGTTCAAAACAAGTTCAGCATGTCTGGCGACAACTTCTGCAGACTTGTTCTTCGTTTAGGTTCGTTTCTTCTTCTCAGGACCTCTTGAGATCTTCATGTAAACTTCTTTGATCAACTAGACATTCTCATCCAATGCGTTATCAACCCATTTATCCTTCTCGGATCCACAGTTACCTAAAATAATCAATAAAAACGTGTAGATTCCGACTCCACCAACATTGAAAGCAAATATGCAAATTCTACTTAAATCATGCATGATATGCATCTTAACTGAGCTAAATGCAACCTATTTTGCCTACCTAAATGCATGCTATCACAACCCGACTCCGGAGCTTTACTCGATATTGAGTAGTTTACTCGATATCGACAACACCCTGAAGCCATGCCCGGAATTGAGGAAGCAGCGCCGAATCGAGAAGCCAAAGACTAAACATGCCCAGAAGCATCTACTCGATATCGAGGACTTTGCTCGATATCGACAAGCCCAGCACCACCTGTCCGAGCTAGATCGAGAACCAGTTACTCGACAACGCCAAGCCAGCTGAAGTCGACGCCAAGGTTACTCGATATCGAGTAGTTTACTCGATATCGAGGAGCGCTATCCTGGACCGCGTTACGCGGTGAGCTGTCCGACACGGTTTGGGCTTGCTTGGGACGAAAGGAATCCGATTATATCCGAGATCTATCAAGTCTATCAAGATCCATCCATGGAGAAGAAGATTTATCCACACTTGAAGATATTTAGCCTTTTAGATATATTTCCTTTTTAAAGATAAATGTTCCTTTTATTAATGTTTTATCTTTAGATATAGATAGAGATTTCTATCCTTGATTAGCAAGGATTAGAAGCCTATAAATAAAGCCTTAGGGGCTGATTTCTATTCATTCAATTTCAGTAGGAGAAGTAGTAGTAGAGAGAGAAAGAGAGGCCGAGTGGAGTAAAGGAGCGAAGTGATATGGCTTTGTTCGGTTTGTACTTTCTTCAGTTTGGTTTAATGCAAGTAGTTTATTTCCCATCAATGATGTATGAGATTGCGACGAAGCGCGAGTAGTTCACTCACTTCTAGGGTTGGGGCAAGCCCAACGATAGCCCTGCGTGTTTGAGGTAAAGATCTGACTTTTATCATGTTTTGAGCATCTGCTACTTATTATATGTTTATTACCCATCTAATGGAGGTCCATGCTAACAACTTGGATTGTAAACATAAAATCGGTAGATACAATTAGGGTTTCTTGAAAGAGTTGTCTAATTGTTGGAAAAGGCGAAAGCTTGGTCCTTCGATGCGATTTACATAATTATCTGTTTTATTCCTGCCTTATGCATGTTTGGTTATTGTTGTTGCAAACCCCGATCCTGGAAGTTTCCTTTCATAAGTTTATTTCGAGAATCCCACAAGCTGTGTTATTTCATTATTGCATTTTTAAGTTTCTGTTTCCTCGATATCGACAAATTCTGGTCGATATCTAGCACTGATCCCCGATCCCAGATTGCCGTAGCTTCTCCTGTCCAGGTACTCAACAAAGCCTTCATCGACATCGACAAGTTTACTCAATATCAAGTAGAGCCTGCTCGATATCGACCAAAGTCGTAGCCTGCTGCATGCCTTGTTCGACTTGTCCGATCTTCTGTCGACTAACCCTAGTCGAGATCGAGGATTTGTGGTCGACTTCTACCGTGAGATTCATCCGCTGCCTAGGATCCGCTGACACATTTCCTCGTGGATCGATCCTGACTTGCCACTATTGCATCAGGAGGAGGTCTTGCAATTATTTGCAAGGGACGGAATCTGGTTTTCTTTGATTTATTTTTAACGTATTTAATTTGCATCTCGATTTCCTCCTATCAACAAATTGGCGCCGTTGCCGGGGAAGCAATCATTCGCGCCTTAGGTAGTTAAAATCTCACGTCTGCTTTGAGTTACTTTACAGGTGTATGCGCCGTTCTGGTCAACCACCTTAGTTTGACGGCTTAGACTAACCAGAACGCCTTTCATAGAGCATATTTAGTGTTGCATTATAGATTACATTTAGCATAGTTTAGTTGTGAATAGTGCATATTTTAGTTATAATTACATGTTTACCGGTGGTGTTGGAAGAGTAGGAATCTATGCAATTTTATGGTTAATTTCAGGTAAATGTGGATCCGACGAGGATTGAGGAGACTCTTGGATGAAGGAAGATTCAAGTTGAGGAAGAAAAGTGAAGAACACAGAAGCGGAGTCGAATTTCGAGAGCCTAAGTGAATAACAAGTCAGCAAAAGCTGTCGCCAGACACGCTGAACTTGTTTCTCATTTTCTGGAGGCCTCGATGGTTCGATTGACTATTATAACCATGCGTTGGAAAGCTCTCTTCGAGACCTACAACTTTCGTGTTGACATCGAGACCAAATTTGAAGAGGACAAATCGCTGTGAACAGTAAAAGCCACCCCGCGACCAAGCTAGCCGCCCCACGACTCGGAGCTCTGACGACGGATTTCGCTGATCGCCGGCCGCCCCGCGACCTGGGTTGGGTGCCCCGCGACCTTCGCAGAAACGCCGATTCAGAATTGGAATTTAATTAGGGTTTTAGTTTATTTTATTGGCCGACTCTTGGAGGCTTTTATAAGACTTTTCTAGTTTATTCTACCACTTACCTTATGCACTTTATTCCATTGTTGAGAGCGTCGTTGAGCATGAGCAACTAAACTCTCAAGGTTTCGCCTACAGTTTGGATCTTTGATTGTTGAATTGTGAGTTTCTTAATCTAGTTCTTATTCCTATTGCAATGTTTTGACTTCTTTGTGCTTACTTGCTTGGATGTGTTTTATTCTCTCTCGCCTGGCTGACTAGTTAGAGTAGATTCATTTAATTGCTAGGGTTTTGTAGATTCCTCGTAGCGAACCTTAACCCAAGTGGCAATCATATCCCTTTAGGACTCGTTGGACTAATTGGAGGTGTAGGAAATTGAATATATGTTAAATATCGACTCGTAGTTTGATATTGCATGTACCTTGGTTAATTCATATTCTTAATGCTATCTCTCGGTTGAATCTTAACCGTGTTAGGGTTATTTAGAGAAAAGGGTTTCTAGGACTCGTAGGACTAGTAATTTACATAAGATCTGGACAAGGACATTGATAGGAAAAGACAAGAACTAGAGGCTGAAACAAGGATCGAATTCATATATCGAAGTGATAAATTGTAGGTGAACCTATTTCTCTCCACTGCATTCTACAATCTATTTACTTTGTTTGCTTACTTCTGCTTTGATAAAAGGCGGACCTTTTACACACCAAAAACTCTCATATTCTCTATGAGCGATTAGAATTACACTTGAATTGAATAGATTTCCCTGTGGATCGATCTCTTCATTACACACTATACTAGTTGTGAGTTTGATTATTCTTTGGCAAGAACAACGACAGGTTTTCCTCTTGTCAAATTTGGCGCCGTTGCCGGGGAAATCTTATTAAATTCCTCTGTTGTTTAATCGCTAACCTTAGTGTGGACCACATACATGTTCTGCACTCTTGCTACTAACATATGTTGATGGTGAGGTTATTGGAGTTACATGGAGAGAGTTTTCATCAATACTTCATCAGACTGCATGAGTACATTAACGATCTTTGTTAATGGGGTTATCAAGCTAGTACAAGGGAAGTGCTTCTATGTATCTTTGATGGTATGACTGCTGACACACGGAGCCTGAGCAAATGAGTTATGGAGGTTTGTTAGATATGGGACTCCTAGAGATGTGGGATTTTTTCTGCTACATGAATTATCAATGTGCGCAGAATGAGTCACTTCCTCCTGTATCTCAAATCGTTGAGACATCTGTTGCACCTCTTGAGGTCATTGTGGAAAATCCCACTGAGAAGATAGAAAACAATCCATCTAACGAGATCATCTCTAGCCCGCCCATTGATGAATCAGATCTAGAGCCTATTGCTGAGGCTACAGAGCCAGTAAAAGTTACCTTCTGCACTAGAGAGAATATTGATGAATACATTGATCCATTTGACTGCTACTTTGACAAGCCACCAATAGAACTGAATTGGTGGTATTATATACCCTCTGTGGGTACTCAAGCTGAGGCATACGATAAGTCGAAACAACTGTTACAATCTTTATTATTTCGTTTCAATTTATTTGTATGTAGCGCATGATTGTTTGGTAGTTGCGCACAAGAGTTTGATAGGTTACGGAGGGCTTTGACTATGTCTGATTAATCAATTCTATCTTGTGCAAAAGATAGAGTTTTGGCTTAGATAAACAAATACTAAATCCTAGATAAATATTCCTACTTAGTGGTCAAGGAAAATATCTAGAAGAGATAAACTTTCCTTTTCCACATTTATTCACCTAACTAAGTATTTCTAAAAATAAGGCATTCCATAAATAGCTCCAACCACATAGGAGTTACTAAATATGGCAATAACTAAAAATAATAATAATAATAATTAAATAATATATTTTCCTTAATCCATGGTGGTGCCTTCTTCTTTCTCTTGAGGAAGACCTTCTTTGCCATCAATGACCCTCAAATCGTTCTTGAGAGCTCGCCTGGATCAAAATCATTGTTTGACCCACAAAAGGCCATCTTGATCCGCATCAGGGGAGCTAACACTGCAGGGAGAAAAGGCATCGAAGAGAAAGCAGCGGAGGAGATTAATTTCACAGGCCGCCCTACGGCCTCTGATAGGACTGAAATGTTCCCTTTCCTCACTTTCCGTCACCGCAGTGAACAAGTCAGTTTTTCTTTCTTTCCTTCATATTTTTATCTTTTGTTGTCTTTTATGTCATTGAGGACAATGCCGGATTTAAGCGTGGGGGGGAGAATCTCATGGTATGATAGGATTGCATGTTTATTTTTAGTTTGCATTTTTATTTTTGTTTTAATTTAAATTGCTTATCAATATGCCAGTCTTTAAAAAAAATCCCAAAAAAATAAATAAAAATAAAAATCAGTTATTTATAAATTGCATTGTTAGGATTAGGTCTTATTTCCCCATATGGATGTTGTTTGTCCTCTATTCTATCTATTGAGATTTATGCCCCATGATGTGCGTGGATTGTTGAAACCTTTGATATATGTTTTCTATACTATTTGGCGAACATGATTGGTTAATGATTGAGCACGTAAGATCTTGGAATTTTGGGTGATCTTGAAGTTTTAGACATGACCTGGTGAGCTTATTTTGGCCTATTCAGGACTGCACTTGATTTAGTCCTCTTGCTTGTTGAGTGTACTCTCTTCAATTGCTTCCTCTTTGGCTTGCATTTAGATATCTTTTTCAAGGCTGCATATTATGATTTCTGCACATGACTTAAACATGATTGAGGCACCTTTATTATCCCTATTTGACTCTATTCCCACCTTACATATTATCTTATGCTTGAAGCCAATTCTGAGCCTTATTGCCTATTCTTTTGTAGCTCCACAAGATTTTTCCATAGCCAATGATAGCCTGACCCCATCCGGGAATTAGGAATGGTTGGTGAATATTTATATTGTGGATTTTGGTTTTAGTGGTGGATTGTATGTTTGGGGTATCTTTATGAGATGTTTGATTCTTGCTAGTACATTCATTATTTGGGGCCTAAGGAGAATAAATTTCATTCAGGGGCAAAAGTCAAGAAAAATCATTTGATATAGCATGAATGAAAAAAAAAAGAAAAAGGAAAAAAAAAGAAAAAAAAGAAACAAAAAGAATATAGAAATGACTTAAGTATGGTTTGTAAAGTTTTATACTTGATATTGGTGTTGTATGACATTATAGAGATATATTATGAGGAATTTATGAGTGGTTTTATGATTTGGTTGCTTCCTTAGTTCCCGGATTATGAGCACCACATGACCAAAATTGTTCCATACCTTATATGTTCTACCTTGGCCCCATTACAACCCAATTAAAAGACCTCATGATTTTTGTTGTGTTTAGAGTCACCAGCGGTGGAGAATTAGAACACTGATGCAAGGCTATTGTATCTAAGTTTTCTAAGATTGAGTTTTGAGCGTAAACATTTAACCTTAAACATTTGAGCGAGAGTGAAACACATATTTCTTGTGAGGTCTAGAATGGATATGGTTGCCTGATTTCATTGATTATTGCAATTATTTGCTATGATGTTGTTAGTCTATTATGTTTACTAGCTTTCCTGCACTTAAAAGAGAATTGAGGTGTGGATACATGAATTGCTATTCTATGGGGCTGTAGAGTTGAGTTTTCTATTGCTTGAGGACAAACAAGGGTTCAAGTGTGGGGGAATTTGATAGAGCATATTTAGTGTTGCATTATAGATTACATTTAACATAGTTTAGTTGTGAATAGTGCATATTTTAGTTATAATTACATGTTTATCGGTGGTGTTGGAAGAGTCAGAATCTATGCAATTTTATGGTTAATTTCAGGTAAATGTGGATCCGACGAGGAATGAGGAGACACTTGGATGAAGGAAGATTCAAGTTGAGGAAGAAAAGTGAAGAACACGGAAGCGGAGTCGAATTTCGAGAGCCTAAGTGAATAACAAGTCAGCAAAAGTCAGCAAAAGTTGTCGCCAGACATGCTGAACTTGTTTCGCACTTTCTGGAGGCCTCAGTGGTCCGATTGACTATTATAACCATGCGTTGGAAAGCTCTCTTCGAGACCTACAACTTTCATGTTGACATCGAGACCAAATTCGAAGAGGAAAAATCAATGTGAACAGTAAAAACCGCCCCGCGGCCAAGCTAGCCGCCCCGCGGCTCAAAGCTCTGACGACGGATTTCGCTGATCGCCGGCCGCCCCGCGGCCTTCGCAGAAACACCGATTCATAATTGGAATTTAATTAGGGTTTTAGTTTATTTTATTGGCCGACTCTTGGAGGCTTTTATAAGACTTTTCTAGCTTATTCTACCACTTACCTTATGCACTTTATTCTATTGTTGAGAGCGTCGTTGAGGATGAGCGATTAGAATTATACTTGAATTGAATAGATTTTCCTGTGGATCGATCTCTTGCTTACACACTATACTAGTTGTGAGTTTGATTATTCTTTGGCAAGAACAACGACAGGTTTTCCTCTTGTCAGCCTTCTACACATCCAAGCTAAACTGAAAAGAGCCATGGCGGCCGCAGAAACACAAGAACAGCTAATTGAGAGGCTTCGGAGGGAACTAGCCACCAAAGATACTTCTCTCGCCGGTGAGAGAGCAGGAAGAGAACAGGAAGCTGAGTGTGCGAGGCAAGCAGAAGCTGAGCTTGCCCAATACCCAACCACTGCAGAGGATTATATGCACCCGACTCTCGTCGTGCCTGAATCGGCTATTCTAATCCCTGAAAATACTTTTGAAATTCGCACTCAATTCCTTATAGAACTTAAAAATAATGCTTTTCATGGAAGGTTTAATGAATGCCCTCTTGAACATATTACCAATTTTTCTGACATGTGTTGTACTCTTGCTGAAGGTACAACTCTGGAATATGTCAAGATGAAGGCCTTTCGTTGGTCTCTCGCTGGACCTGCACTAAAGTGGCTTGAAGGGCTAAAACCACGATCCCTCACGACATGGGCTCAAGTGGAGTAAGAGTTTCTCAACAAATTCTTCCCTCCTGCCAAGACAGCACTCCTCCGCCAGAAGATTACAACTTTCGAACAGAAGTCTGGGGAGCCTCTGTCAAAAGAATGGGAACGATACAAAGAGCTACTGCGATCTTGCCCTACTCATGGACAGCCACCCTACGTCATTCAGGAGATCTTCTTCAGTTCTCTTGATCAAGTCACTAAGGACAGGATCAATCAGTACACTTGATATGAGAATCTGACGATGCCACCAGCTGACGCATAGGGTGTACTCGACAAGCTCACCAACTATAACAACAAGTATGGGGTTACCACAAACTATGATGAGAACTCCTATGCCAGGCCAGCCCCATCTATGACCCTCTATGAGCCTTCCAAAGAGATTGACCCAGATGTAAGGGAGCAGTACTACAGAGACCAGAATCGCAAGCTCCTCAAGCAAGTCAATTATCTCTCTGTCAACCAGCCTTGCATCGAATGCGGATCGCAGCGGCACACCACTACTGTTGCCGTGCAATTATCGATGACTCCTGGTGACATTAAGGACAACATGAAGGTTCCATTCAATGGTCCTGTCACTCGTGAAAGGGCCAAGAAGATTCAAATAACAACTAAAGTCTTTCTTGTCCACCACCATGGAACTTTAGAGCAAGGGTTCAGGCCACCCTTGATCACTTGGCTCAAGGTTACACCACCCGCACAAGAAGTGAGCTTGCGTCCACACACAGAGCTTATGAAGACTCGTCACCATCCCCCATGAGTCACCATTACTCGACATCTCCATGGCTCACTCGGCCGAGTGGGCCAAAGGCTTTGTCAAGTGCATGGGCCGAGTACCCTTGTGCTTGGGCCGGTTATCTAGTTTATTCATTAAGTTGTTATTTTATGCAATTTAGATAATTAATAAGGTGGAATTAATTATATCTCTTCTAGATATAATCCTTGGCCACCAAGTTATTAAATTTCTATCTTTCTTAGGACATATTTATCTTAGATTTATTTCATTTATCTTTAGATATAATAAATCTATCCAAACCCCTTTCCTTTGCAAGGAAGGATTGGTTAGATCTCCCATAGTTTTCTATATATTCATGTTATGCACTTTTGAATTAATCATATTGAATTAGAATTGAGAAACCCCTTTATGGATTAAAGGGTTCTCGATTATCAATCCCAAAGCTATTGTGTTCTTGAGATTTTCGGCAATCACAACCTTCACCCTCACCTTGTTCATCGACATCGAGCACAAACCCAAACACAACCCTAACCTTTGAAGCTGTCGCGAGAAGAAAGGCTTGCGCTTGGCGTCGTCCGCGAGAAGATCCGCTCCCAGCGAGGGCGGCGTGCCATGCATCGCCAGCGCCTCGCTCCCGCTTCATCGATCTCGCCCTCACTCTGGTTCACCAGCGCCCAAACACTTCCAGCGCGCTCTCGCTTGCGCGCCCGCTCTCGTCCGCCGTCACTCTCGCTCCCAGCGAGAGAAACCTTCGCGCTCCCGCACCCGCACACCCTGAGGACCCAGTCCTGTGTGCCTAGCACTCGCGCGCGCCTGCACCTGCTTCTCTCTCGCTAACCTTGGCTTAGTTTCTGTCGCTATTTCATATTTATAAATTGCTGAAATTTTTATTAAGTATAAACTGTCGCTATTCTTGAATTGTAATCACTTGTTTAAATTGATCCAAATTCAGGAGATATCAAAGAGCATTGCGAGATCTAGCAAATATACGGCGTGGTTCTTGATCTTGAGCCCACAGGCGAACGATCGGGTATCCCAAACGTATCAAGTGGTATCGGATTTCAGGTTAATGCAAGTTCTTTACTCTCTTGATTTCTTATTTGAGTGATTTATTTTTCGTCCTTATTTTTCACCATAGCCGCTGCATAAAAGTTAAATCTTTATTATTCACCCATCAAAATTGGCACTTTATTTTTGTTATTCTTTGTTTGGATCTTTAATTTCGAAGATATTGAGTTCTTGACTGCAAGTTGTGATCTTTTATTCCGAGTTGCTACATATCATGCCTATGACTGTGATTCTTGGATTAAAAGCATTATATGAACTTGCACCACTAAAGAACCAAAAGCATTATATGAACTTGCACCACTAAAGAACCATAATTTCCCTAGTTTCTAGCCTATTTTCCCTATTTTCTTTATTTTTTCTTACTTTTAGATCATCGTAGCTTGTTATTTTTATTTTTTTTTCTCTTGCTCTTATTTTCGGTTACTGCATACTTCTTACAACAGCTATTTCATAGCAAAAAAAAAAAAAAAACAGAAAAAAGCCGAGATCATCATTCAAAAAAAAAAAAAAAAGAAGTTTAGCATACATTACATTGGTGAGTTAGTAACTCTTCCCTTGTTAGTTCTTTTCTTGCTACATGTTAGATGATCTGATCGGTTTTAAGCATTACAAAAGAACCCTACTTTGTGTGATTTTGTGCTGTGCCGACACTGGAGCCTTGGTCACACCACTCTTTTTCTGAACCGTGTTGCAACCATCAGATAATAGTTGACGGAGTATGTGCACTTGATTTCCCTTGTGATTTCTATTGTCGATTATTACACATTTATATTAGTCAAGCATCACATTGTAGTTCTTATTCTATAAACATTAAGCCGCTTGTTTATACTTGCTATCCTTGATATCCGACTTGGGGCCGATTTAATTTACAATTTTGATTATTCGTTGTTGTCTTCAATATTGCAAAATTCTGTGTCCAGGGGAATTGCTTGAATATAAGTGCCTTGTTTTCTCGCTCTTTGATTTCTAAAAACTTGAATCACTCTTAGGAATCACTAGAGCTTGCATTACTTGGTTTCTGGTCTTTGCTTCGGTTACTTGTTGCTCTTCTGATATTGTAGGAAAATGGCAGCCAAAAGTACCCCGCTACTACCCCTAGCCCTATTTCTGATGAGACCTTGCAGCGTATTATTCAGGCCACTACGAAAGCTTCTATGGCTGAACATAGAGAACTCCTCGAAGCTGCTGAGTAGCGTTGGAACAAGCGCTTCCACAATCAATTGGCCCAACAAGCTAGCCTGGTTACTACTCGGGCTATTAGTGGTGTTCTGCGACATCTTGAGGAGCTGAAAGAACAGGAGGCTTCTGTGTCTACACCCCCGGGTGGTATGCCGCCTCCTATAGACTTCTTATTCTGTTAAAAACCTCCCCCTTCTGGTCAATGTGCCACCCCTAGGTGAGACTTCTTATTCTATTAAACCTCCCCCTTCTGGTCAATTACATTTTAAGCTTAAGTCTGCTACTCCTAACCCTTTCAATGGAGAGAATGACAACGATCATCTGGCGGGCTTCAATGGTAACCAAGATCGCCGTGAGGCCACACCCCTACAACATCAACAGCAAGGGAGGACAAATCAGGGTCATCAGCAGCCGCTGCACACCCGTTCTAACTGGGATGACAGCCGCAACAATAATGATCTTTATGAGACGCCGCATTTGGAGGATGCTTACCATGAGGTAAATCCTAACTTTGATGATTTACCCCCTCCTAATTTTGGTCATCCTAGATTTGATAATGCTCAAGCTATTCAGAGACGTGATGTTATGCTTAAATTAGAAACCTTTGATGGTAACACTGATCCTGAAGCTTATCTTGTTTGGGAAAATCATACTGACTATTTGCTTGAACATTTACGCTATGAGGAAACGGAGAAGTTGGAAGTTGTTATATTGCATTTAGTAGGTAAAGCTCGCACCTGGTGGTTCCGCACTCGTGAGATGCACCGTCGTCAGGACAAACAACCTGTTGAAACCTGGCCACAACTTCGCTATCTCCTGAAGAAGAGACATGTGCCTGAGGAATACACGGAGTCCATGAAGATGCAGCTCGCATCCTGCCGCCAAGGAGCTTGCTCTCCTAATGACTTCAGAGATGAGCTTGAATGACTCTCCCATCAGGCTAATGTTTATCTTACTGAACGTGCTTTGTGTACTCAATTTCTTGCTGGTCTTAATATTTCTATTAAAAAATCCTTTATACATCCATTCCATTAGAGATATTAACACTTTGTCTCATAAAGCACAACTTCTGTATAAACAACATCAACAATAGCTACGGTAACAGAGGACTAGATTCGACCAGACCTCTCAAGGTCGCAGGTTTGTTCCCTTTAACCCTTCTAGTCAATCTAAACCTTCTACTTCTAACCCTTCTATGCAGCAAAAGGGAGTTTCCAACTCACCTCAACAGGGTTATCAGGTTGAAACTAGAAGAGTTGTTGCACCCTCTACAGATCGCAACAAAGATATCAGCTGCTTCACTTGTGGTGGTTCTGGGCATGTCTCTCGCAATTGCCCTCAGAAAAAGAAGGTTCTTCTCAATGACTTGGGAGACCATTACTATGAGGAGACTGTTGAAGACCATGTAATTTCAAGTAAAGTGGAGGAGGACCAGCCGTCTGAGTCTATTAAGGAGTTCGATACTTCAGAGTATGACAACTTGCTTTGCATTATCAATCGGCGGGTCCTACACATTCAGGAATCTCCCAAGGCTGATCAAAGGGAGAGCATCTTCCACACTAGGTGTGTGGTTCGCGAGGCTACCTTAAGCGTCATCATCGACAGTGGGAGTTGCTGCAATCTCATCAGTGAAAAGGTAGTGGATTTCCTCCATTTAACTACTACTCCTAGAGCTACTCACTATGGATTAAATGGCATTACTGATGATGGATCTGATATAATGGTCACCAAACAATGTTTAGTTTCCATTTCAATTGGATCATATCATGATAAAATATTATGTGTTGTTGCTCGCATGGATTATAGTCATATATTATTAGGTCGTCCTTGGTTATATGATCGTTCTATTCTTTATGATTGCCGTGCGAATACATATGCCTTCACTTTTGATGGGAGGAGAGTTACTCTCCTACCCCTTTCGCCACAAACTATTCTGAAGGACCAGGTTCGCAAGAAGCAACAACAGGACGCTCAGAAGGAAGCTCAAAGGAAGGAGAAGCTCAAGGAGACCTCGACACAACAGGCCGCACCCGCGGCCCAGACTGCCGCGCCCGCGGCCCTACCAGCCGCGCTTGCAGCCCCCTCGGCACCACCTCCTTCCCACTCGGCGTCCACTCAGCCCTCTTCTGCATCACTTAAGGGCTCTGTAGAACGTCGATCACTGGTCTCTCAACCTCAAAAAGGGACCATCACATGGAATGCTCATCGACCTCATATTCTCCTGTAATGAAACAGGTATTACTTAATGTTGAATTGAGTCATATTCCTGCACCTATTGCTGCTCTTCTGCAGGATTATTTAGATGTGCTTCCAGCTGAACTACCCCAAGGCTTGCCTTCTATTAGAGGTATTGAGCACCAGATTGACTTTGTGCCTGGGGCAGCCTTGCCTAATCGCGCCGCTTATAGAGCTAGTCCTGAGGAGACAAAGGAGCTTCAACGCCAAGTCACATAATTGATGGATAAGGGCTTTGTGCGAGAAAGCCTATCTTCCTGTGCCGTTGAGAAAGCCTATCTTCAACGCCAAGTCACATTTTGGTTCCAAAGAAGGATGGCTCTTGGCGCATGTGTGTTGATTGTCGCGCAATCAACCAAATAACGGTTAAGTATCGCCACCCTATTCCTCGTTTAGATAATATGCTTGATGAACTTCATGGTGCTTGTATTTTTTCTAAAATTGACCTTAGAAGTGGATATCATCAAATTAGGATGAAACAGGGTGATGAATGGAAAACGGCTTTTAAAACTAAGTATGGCTTATATGAATGGTTAGTAATGCCTTTTGGTTTAACAAATGCACCTTCTACTTTTATGAGGCTTATGAACCATGTGCTTAGAAGACACTTAGGAAAGTTTGTCGTTGTCTATTTTGGCGATATCTTAATCTATAGCAAGAATATGCATGATCACTTAAATCACTTAAAATTGGTTTTTGATTGTCTTAGGAAAGAAAAATTATATGCCAATTTAAAGAAGTGTTCTTTTGCATCCGAGTCTACCATTTTTCTTGGTTTTGTAGTGACTGCATCTGGATTGAAGGTGGATGAGGAGAAGATTCGTGTTATTCAGGAGTGGGCCCGGCTGCATACACCCACTCATGTCCGCTCATTCTTGCGCCTTGCTGGTTTCTATCGACGTTTTGTCAAGGATTTCAGCCTAATTGCCGCCCCCCTACATGAGCTGACAAAGAAAGATGTGACATTTCGCTGGACAGACTCACATCAAAAGGCTTTCGACGCCCTCAAGGATCGCTTGACACATGCCCCAGTGCTGCAGTTACCTGACTTTGCTCAACCTTTTGAGCTCGAGTGTGACGCTTCTAGCACTGGCATTGGAGGGGTCCTGCTGCAGAACAAGTGTCCCATCGCCTACTTCAGCAAAAAGTTGGGCTCCGTTGAGCTCAACTATTCTACCTATGACAAGGAGCTATTTGCACTGGTTCGCTACTTACAGACTTGGCAACATTATCTCTGGCCTAAGGAGTTTGTGATTCATTTGGATCATGAAGCTCTAAAGTACCTCAAAGGACAAGCAGTGCTCAGCAGGTGACTTGCTCGATGGGTGGAGTTTATAGAAACCTTTTCCTATGTAGTTCACCACAAGAAGGGAAAGGATAATGTGGTAGCTGATGCGCTATCACGCAGGTATATCCTCCTAAACCATATGGATGCACATGTTTTGGGTTTTGGTTTGATAAAGGAATTGTATGCTCTTGATAGTTTCTTTAAAACTATATATGCTCAATGTGTGTCTAAAGGTGAAGTTGATTCATTTTTTCTTGATAATGGTTATTTGTTTAAGATGGGAAAGCTTTGTATCCCATCTTCTTCTATTCGCCGATTGTTAACTCAAGAAATTCATGAATCTAGAGGACATGGTGGTTTCGAAAAAACCTTAGCAGGACTTAAGGAACATTACTTTTGGCCCAAAATGTCTATTTATGTGCTGAGATTTGTCAAAAGTTGTGTTACATGTGCTAAGGCCGAATCGAAATCTAATGCTAATGGTCTATATCAACCTTTGCCTATTGCTAATGCACCTTGGGAAGATGTTTCTATGGATTTTATTGTAGGATTGCCTAGAACTTCTAAGGGTCATGATTCTATCTTTGTTGTAGACAAATTTTCCAAAATGGCTCATTTTATTCCATGTCACAAAACTGATGATGCTATTCATGTTGCTAATTTATTCTTCAAAGATGTTGTTCGCTTACATGGATTGCCATTATCTATTGTTTCTGACCGTGATCCTAAATTTTTAAGCTCTTTTTGGAAAACTCTATGGTCTAAATTGGGTACAAAATTTCTATTTTCTACTTCTTGTCACCCACAAACTGATGGCCAAACTGAGGTCACAAATAGAACTCTTGGGGCTCTCCTTAGAGTCATGCTGTGAACTAACCTCCGGAGGTGGAAAGAATGCCTACCATTTGTAGAATTTGCATATAATAGGTCTAGGCACTCTGCAACAAAGCTAACCCCCTTCGAAGTAGTGTATGTCCAAAATCCACTTACCCCTGTGGACATGATGCCTCGGCCATATAAGGAAAAGGAGAGCGTGGATGCAGCTAAGCAAGTGGACTTCATCAAGCGCTTGCATAAGCGTACCAAGGCGTAGCTGGAGAGGAAGACTGCGCAATACAAGGCCGCGAAGGACAAGCATCGCAAGGATGTGCAGTTCAACGTTGGTGATCTGGTCTGGCTGCATCTCAGGAAGGAAAGGTTTCCGCAACAACGGAAGTCTAAGTTGGACCCTAGGGGAGATGGACCATTCAGAGTGGTTCAGAAGATGGGTCCTAATGCATACAAGCTGGATCTCCCTGCCGATAAGTACAGCGTTCATTCTACATTCAACGTCACCGATCTATCCTTGTTCGTGCCTGACGATGACTCTGACGACGATTTGAGGACAAATCGAAGTCAAGTGGAGGAGAATGATGTCGTGCAATTATCGATGACTCCTGGTAACATTTAGGACAACATGAAGGTTCCATTCGATGGTCCTGTCACTCGTGCAAGGGCCAAGAAGATTCAAATAGCAACTAAAGCCTTTCTTGTCCGCCACCATGGAACTTTAGAGCAAGGGTTCAGGCCACCCTTGATCACTTGGCTCAAGGTTACACCACCAGCACAAGAAGTGAGCTTGCGTCCACACACAGAGCTCATGAAGACTCGTCAGCATCCCCCATGAGTCAACATTACTCGGCATCTCCATGGATCACTCGGCCGAGTGAGCCAAAGGCTTTGTCGAGTGCATGGGTCGAGTACGCTTGTGCTTAGGCCGGTTATCTAGTTTATTCATTAAGTTGTTATTTTATGCAATTTAGTTTAATAAGGTGGAATTAATTATATCTCTTCTAGATATAATCCTTGGCCACCAAGTTATTAAATTTCTATCTTTATTAGGAAATAGTTATCTTAGATTTATTTCATTTATCTTTAGATATAATAAATTTATCCAAACCCCTTTCCTTTGCAAGGAAGGATTGGTTAGATCTCCCATAGTTTTCTATATATTCATGTTATGCACTTTTGAATTAATCAGATTGAATTAGAATTGATAAACCCCTTTATGGATTAAAGGATTCTCGATCATCAATCCCAAAGCTATTGTGTTCTTGAGATTTTCGGCAATCACAACCTTCACTCTCACCTTGTTCATCGACATCGAGCACAAACCCAAACACATCCCTAACCTTTGAAGTTGTCGCGAGAAGAAAGGTCTGCACTTTGCGTCGTCCGCGAGAAGATCCGCTCCCAGCGAGCGCGGCGCGCCCTGCATCGCCAGCGCCTCGCTCCCGCTTCATCGATCTCGCCCTCGCTCCGCGTTCACCAGCGCCCAGACACTTCCAGCGCGCTCTCGCTTGCGCGCCCGCTCTCGCTCGTCGTCACTCTCGTTCACAGAGAGAGAAACCTTCGCGCTCCCGCACCAGCACACCCTGAGGACACGGTCCTGTGTGCCCAGCACTCGCGCGCGCCTGCACCCGCTTCTCTCTCGCTAACCTTGGCTTAGTTTCTGTCGCTATTTCATATTTATAAATTGCTGGAATTTTTATTAAGTGTAAACTGTCGCTATTCCATAATTTTAATCACTTGTTTAAATTGATCCAAATTCAAAAGATATCAAAGAGCATTGCAAGATCTAGAAAATATACGGCGTGGTTCTTGATCTTGAGCCCACAGGCGAAGGATCGGGTATCCCAAACGTATCAACTACTGAGTGCCCACACAGAGAGAAAGTCAGGATGGCAGAGACCCATTAAGATGTAGCTTACGCAGGGGGTCCCAATCGCTATATGGGGGATCAAAGGTTCTATCAACCATAATGGAACCAAGGTCCTTCTAGGAACCCCCCCACCATACAGAGTTCCAGGACATCCAGAGAGAGATCAACGGAAAGATGATCTACAACTCATCCTTGATGAGATGCGCCGGAATCAAGACACCATCAACAATCAGTTCCAGAACATCAATACAAAATTTGGAGAGATAAATGTCTGGAAGAGGAACATAGAGACACAGATGGGAAAATTCGTGGCGCAAATTCCACGACCATCCGTACAACTCCCTGGGCAAACAGAACCAAATCCTAAGGGGAAGACCGGACACGTCGCAGCTATCAAACTCAGGAGCGGACACCAATTACACGAGCCAGAGGTCGGAAATCCTACTAGCCCTTTATTCCAGCTGATTTCCTTATTATAGATTGTGCTGAAGATCCTACTAGCCCTATTATTCTTGGTAGACCATTATTAGCTACTACAGATGCCAAGATTAGTGTCAAACAACGCATGCTTACCTTCACAATAGGCGACGAGGTCTTATATTTCTCTTTTGGCCCTGCAAAAGAGGAAATTTCATGGCTGGAGGTGAAAAGCATCAGCAACCACGGGACCAAGCAAACAACAGAGGAAGGCACCAGAAGTCAACTCGATATCGACAAGGGCTCTTCGATATCGACCAAGGCATTACTCGATGTCGACCAAGCTTCCTGGACATCGACTTCCTCTGCTGAGCACCAGACTTGCCAAGAGCTTAAGTATGGGGTCCCTGTACTCGATATCGACCAGTCTTGCTCGATATCGACTAACCCTAAGCCCGAGGATTTCTGTTTTGGGCCCAAAAAGGTAAGTTCTCAGGTATGAATCCTACTCCTCCTCAGTCCATTAAGAAGTTTATAAATAATTTAAGGGGAGGTAAGGCCCCGTGGCGAGAGAATCTGCGGAAACTGAGAGTTGGAAAGAGAAAGAAGGGAGAAAAGAAAGATTATGCAAGAAACCACCTGCCAGCTGATCTTGCATACTACAATCAGGACCTAGATGATCCAGAGGAAGGGCCAAGCACAAGCGGGCCCAACATTAACGGTCCTTGAGCATAAAAGAAGAAGTCGGCCTAGCGACTCTAAAATCTAGAGCATGTACATAAAACTTTTTGGACTTTGGAACTTTTGATTTTGTTTTTTTTTTGTTTTGGTTTTTATTCTTTAGTTTAGAATACTTCATGTGGAAAATCTTTTCTTTGTGTGCAATCTAATACTTTTAGGTCGGCAAGCATAAAAGGATCGCGGAAGGTGGAATAAAGAAGTCCCTGAAAGACAGTCGAAATCGACTAGGCCAGTCGATAACGACCAAGAGGAGCAGCCCAAAGTTACTCGATATCGAGTAAGCCAACTCGATATCAACCAAGCCAGAAGAATCTCCTCGACTTCAGTATTCCACTAGACGCTGACAGTTACTCGATATCGAGTACAATACTCGATATCGACAAGACCAGTTCCTCGACATGCTCTGTTTTGCCCTCCTCGACGCATTATTCGGTGCGTTCCTTCCTTTACTCTTGTTTTTATTGATTTTATACAGTGGGGACACTATATATTTTAACTATGGGGTGGGGGAAGAGCTCATTATCATTATTATATGTTTTATTTTTGGTTTTACATGGTGAATTTTGAGAAAATTTTAAATTTTTGTGCAAAAGGCTAAAACTCAAAATTCCATAAGACATCTCCCATTGCTTGTAAATTGTTCAAAGAAATAGTGTTATGGAAGCTTAAATTGAACTCGACGATGCAAAATTTGATTCATTAGAGATATAGCATGAAATTGTCTAGTAAAGGGAAGTCACAATGAAGTGCATTATTTCGTGAAAACCATGAAAAGAGGTAAAATTTGAAGTTGATTTTGACATGTTGCAGGATAAGAGGATGGAGGACTTTATATTTCCATATAATGCTCATATTGTTATATTCCCAGCCTTACCTATGCTTATGCATCACAAAAAGCCATAATATGCCTTATTTCATATTTGCTCCACATGATCTAAATATTTTCCATTCCTTACCTTATTTCCTATCCGGGGATTATGTTGAGAATGATGTTACATTATAGAGATTATCATATGGTGTTTGTGTTGTTGTTATCATTATTGGAGTTTGGTAGGAAAATGTTTGAAAATATTGAAAATTTAATGAGTGAAAGAAAATCCGATCACCTCAGGAGATAAAGGTAGATCGACCCTGCTCGCTGAGATAATAGTTTAGCAAGATGGGACACATTGTGAGGAGTCCAAAGCACTAAGTATCCGGGGCCATTCATGACACCCATGTTTGCGACTCGTGAGAAGGCAGTGCTAAGGTTAGAGAGGTAAAAGCATTGTTATTGACAAAAGCGTTACGAAAGGTGATGAATCTTATGGAAAGGAATGTGGTTGAGAAAGTTTAGAAATAAAACATTTCCCCGGATCATTAGCACCACATTGCCAAAAATTGCCAACCTTTAGCCTTTTACCAATCTACTCCTTATTGAGCTTAAATTAAAATCCTCTTGATTAATAATGCTTTGTCACTTATGAATGTTTTGCATAACCCTCCTTTTGTGAGTAGATGTTGCTTTTTAATTGTACATGCATGAATTTGTGGCACAAGTACCTTTTCAATGATGGTAATTGATTCCAGGGACATATAAGAATGAATCTATGATGTTGAGAGTTTAAATTCTTCCCCTGAATGACCATCCAAGTTATTGCTTGGGGACAAGCAAGCTTAAGTATGGGGTGATTTGATGTCCACTAAAATAGCCATGTTGAAATGCACATTTTAGCTCCATATTTTATACACTTTGCATATTTTGGGATGGGAATATGTTGAATTTATGTAGTATGTGCTTATTTGCAAGAAATGGAGATCTACATAAGTTTTGGTTTAATATTACGGAATTTGGAGCCATTCCGGGACAAAACCAAGCAGCAAAGACGGAGGCTGAAAGTTACTCGATAACGAGTACACTTCCTCGATATCGAAAACAATGTCCGGGCACAGCATGATCGAGGAGCAGCAGGTCGAGGAACTAAAAGACGAAGCCAACCCGACTCCGGAGCTCTACTCGATATCGAGTAGTTTACTCGATATCGACAACACCCTGAAGCCATGCCCGGAATCGAGGAAGCAACGTCGGATCGAGAAGCCAAAGACTAAACATGTCGAGAATCATCTACTCGATATCGAGGACTTTGCTCGATATCGACAAGCCCAGCACCACCTGTCCGAGCTAGATCAAGAACCAGTTACTTGACAACGCCAAGCCAGCTGAAGTCGACGCCAAGGTTACTCGATATCCTGGACCGCGTTATGCGGTAAGCTGTCCGACGCGGTTTGGGCTTGCTTGGGAGTTGGGACGAAAGGAATCCGATTCTATCCGAGATCTATCAAGATCGATCCATGGAGAAGAAGATTTATCCACACTTGAAGATATTTAGCCTTTTAGATATATTTCCTTTTTAAAGATAAATGTTCCTTTTATTAATGTTTTATCTTTCGATATAGATAGAGATTTCTATCCTTGATTAGCAAGGATTAGAAGCCTATAAATAAAGCCTTAGGGGCTGATTTCTATTCATTCAATTTCAGTAGGAGAAGTAGTAGTTGTGAGAGAAAGAGAGGCCGAGTGGAGTAAAGGAGCGAAAGTGACCCGACTTTGTTCGGTTTTTACTTTCTTCAGTTTGGTTTAATGCAAGTAGTTTATTTCCCATCAATGATGTCTGAGATTGCGATGAAGCGCGAGTAGTCCACCCACTTATAGGGTTGAGGCGAGCCCAACGATAGCCCTGCGTGTTTGAGGTAAAGATCTGACTTTTATCATGTTTTGAGCATCTACTAGTTGTTATATATTTATTACCCATCTAATGGAGGTCCATGCTAACAACTTGGATTGTAAACATAAAATCGGTAGATACAATTAGGGTTTCTTGAAAGAGTTGTCTAATTGTTGGAAAAGGCGAAAGCTTGGTCCTTCGATGCGATTTACATGATTATCTGTTTTTTTCCTGCCTTATGCATGTTTGGTTATTGTTGTTGCAAACACCGATCCTGGAAGTTTCCTTTCATAAGTTTATTTCGAGAATTCCACAAGCTGTGTTCTTTCTTTATTAGGTTTTTAAGTTTCTGTTTCCTCGATATCGAAAAATTCTGGTCGATATCGAGTACTGATCCCCGATCCCAGATCGCCGTAGCTTTTCCTGTGCAGGTACTCGACAAAGCCTTCATCGACATCAACAAGTTTACTCGATATCAAGTAGAGCCTGCTCGATATCGACCAAAGTCGTAGCCTGCTGCCTGCCTTGTTCGACTTGTCCGATCTTCTGTCCACTAACCCTAGTCGAGATCGAGCATTTGTGGTCGACTTCTGCCGTGAGATTCATCCACTGCCTAGGATCTACTGACACGCTTCCTCGTGGATCGATCCTGACTTCCCACTACTGCATCAGGAGGAGGTCTTGTAATTATTTGCAAAGGACGGAATCTGGTTTGCTTTTATTTATTTATATTTTAATTGCAAGTCTCGATTTCCTCCATCAACAGCGGATGGTTGGACACACTGCAGCGGAAGGTTTGTCGCTCCCAGCGGAATCGATCAGAGTGATAAGTTTCTAAGGCATGAAGATTCACTGCTAGCGGGTTGGTAGCGAGTAGCTAGCAAGAATCCAACAGAAGGTCGACCAAGACAACTAGCTACTGGTGGAAATATTTTCAATGCAGTGAAATCTGACGCTAGACTAATCATGAAAAGTTATATCTTCTATCTAGTTTCTTTAGGAAGTTTCTATCTTATTTGTCTATCTTTTACCTTGTTTATTCAAGACGTTAGGGTTATAAATAGGATGGTTAGGGTTAGTTTTCTCATTCATTCAAGGAGAGCAATCACCATAGAAGAGAAGAGAGCTTAGGTAAGCCATGAGCGGCTAATTTTCCTAGTGTTTCGCTTACGTTTTTGGGACTTGGTTGGTGAATTGTAAGTTTTTAATTCAAGTTATCTTTCCTCTATTATACAGTAATTTCTTCAGCTTCCTTGTGCTTATTGTTATGTTATTAATGTTATCTTGCTTGACCGACTCGATAATATTGATTTCGTCCTAGGATTTATTGCTTTCGTATTTGTGTTAACTCCATAGTATCATGCATAAGATTGTGGATTCCGTGTTTGAAGCATGATTATGTAGGAAGTTGACATATGTCCTAAACATTGAATTGCCGTGTTTAATTGGTATTATTTATGTGCCCAAGTTTTTGGGACATTTTGCTATCTCTTTGTTAAATCTTAATCGTGTTAGGATTGCATAGCGGTGTAATAGATTAATTGGGCACGTAGGACTTTTAATCTATATAAACCAAGACGAGAGGAATTTTTAGAAAAGTTCATAACTTGAAAAAGATTCAATAATCGATAAGCCAACCAATGTAAAAAAATTCGTAGGTGGAACCGTTCTCTAGTATTGATTTTCATACAAAATTCCGTCTTTACTTTATTTTGCTTATTATTATTTAAAAGTTGCATCTTTCCCTACTCTTGTTACTTGTTGGTGATCAAATTGCATTGTGAAATCTCAAATCTCACGAGGATTCGACCCATTTCTTGCCAATTATACTAATTTTTTAGAGTGAGAACTATTTGATTGGGAATCAACAATTTTCACCCCGTCAAGTTTTGGTGCCGTTGTCGGGGAGATTTAATTCGATTTCTTTGTGTGGTTTAATCATAAACTTTTGTGTGGACCACTCGCATGGTCCACACCCGTTCTACTAAATTCAATCTCTTACCTTTTAATCCTGAAATTGAAAAGACAACTTCTATGTTGCGAAGAGAGCACTCATCCAACCCAGAAAACGAAGAAGAGATAGAAGGCAACAACTAGTTTGATAATGCACATTTCTAATGGGCATTACCCTATAATACCCATTAGAAATGTGCATTATTAAACTCCACCACATTTAACCTTTTTCTTCTCCTCAAGCAATTCAAAATAAACAAAAGCAAAACCATCATCCCACACATATAATCTTCAAGCACTTACCTTGTCAAAAGCAACATCAAAGTGGAGGAGCCATGAACATGGAAGCTGACATTCTAGCAAGTATATGAGCGATTCAAAATAAAGGAACATCTCATCCAACCTTACCAGGATTATGTGTTTGCTCCCACTCTCATGTGTTTAGGCTTAACAGTGTATCTCTCATCTCAATCCAAAATGCAAAAATCTACACAGAAATTGACACATATCACATATTCTCCACAACGGATGTCATCACTCATGAACAACATCAAGAGGTTTTTTATCAAGGTTGTAATGGGCTTTGATAAGGAATTAAGGTCAAGGAGAATTTATGGTCATGTGGTGATCAAAATCCGGGAATCAAGATCCTAGACCATCAAACATCAACCACCAACTCTCTCAAAAACATCATCTTAAACTCAAGCTCTCACAACAACTTTACAAAAGACATTCATCTCTCAACCAAAGATTATTTTCCAACTCTCACATTCATAACAAAGATAAAAGGCTCAACCTCATGCTTTTTTTTTTCTTTTTATTTTTTCTTTCATTCAATTTTTTTTTCTTTAGAGCCAAAACAATCATTCATAATGTGAGGAATCAAACTAAAATTACATAATCATCCAAACGTGTATCTCTCTTAACAATATTCTCTTTTCCACTCAAAGATATCAACCATTCACCAATTCTAATCCTAATCCCCGGATAGGGTAAGGCTCATCATCGGCTAGGATAAATTTTGTGGAGCTTCAAAGAAAAGGCTAAGGCTCAAATTTGGCTACAAGCAAATGACACAGATGTAGGGTGGATATGGATAATGATATGGCTAAGAAAATCACGCGTCTATCATTTGAAACTCATAAGCAATAAACATATAAAATGCGGCCTCAAATATAGATAACAATGTCAATCTCAAGAAGTAAGTCCATAAGTAGAGCATAATGTCACACAAGAAAGTAAAAAGGAATAGACATGATGAAAATCCCTATAAGGCCAAAATGTATCACTAGGACAAGTTTTGTTGGATTTCAATAATGTCTATAAGAATCATACTTGCTCAATTGAACTAACAAGTCATGCTCCAATGAAAATCAACACAAGTAGGTGACAAGATTAATCAATTCAAACATATCATGAGATTTATAGGTTAAGCTCATAAACCCAAATAAAATAGAGGACAATTAAGGCAAGATGGGTATTTGCATAATATATGAATGCAATGCATGATATTTTTGGATTTTTGAATTTTCTCCATATTTTTTTCTTTTTCTAATGCAATAAAAATGCTAGAAAGTAAATATGATATGCCAAAAATTTTAAATATGACCTAGCCAATGCAATATGTACACTAAAACCCTTAATCGGCTCAATTTCTTAAAGAATCCCCTCCTCGATCTCATCTTTCCAAACACTGTAAAAACTAGACACCAACCGATCTAATCAAAATTGCATACTACCAATGTTATACGAAAATATTTCTAATAAGTACATCATCAAACTCTATACCTTAAAAAATACATACACACATCAATAATGGATAAATACCAAAATGTACACTACCGTTTACTTAAATTTGAAATGAAAAAGTTTCCATTGAATGAAAGAAACTTACTCGTGTGTTGCCGGATTTAGACGGCATACAATCAGCTCCCGCATATATATAGAATACAGATCAGATGTTAACATATATATATATCCTACATGATAACTGATTACTTGATAGAACTCCCAGCTTTCTGGACACTTGATCTTATAAACCTAATGACAGGGGAAAAAAGCGCACTTATTTAAGAGGAAATAAGATCATTAAACATCTCTATTAGAGATTACCTGTAGGCTGCAGTTGGTCATATTTTATGCTAGGAGGTCTAAATGAGACATAGAATAGAACATGTAAGACTGAAACCAATGAGATGGAGGATCCTGTAAGGGCTGGTGGACTGGAGAACTTGGAAGCTGGACTAGCATAAATGGCTGATGGGAAAGAACACCGAAGACCTGTAAAATCAATCACTCGAAGATTACATGAACACATGAAACAAACCATGATTGCCAAAAAAGCTAAATAATAGTAAGAACTTTGAACACACTAGGCTATTTGTAGTGTTGAGAGAGTGTGCAATTCCCTTAAATAGAACTACAAAATCTAACAAAAAGCATAGATGCACAATTACAAACATGGACACTCACCAAAGAATCTACACGAACCTATTGTTAGCATGAAACAAACAATTCAACTTGATTTTCCTAGAGAAATCGTTCAGTAGCTAAACCACAAGATCACCAATTATCAAAAAAGCTAGCTTGCACAATGATAAATAAAAAGAACATAATGGACC
This sequence comes from Persicaria tinctoria, assembly GCA_037127255.1. Taxonomy (NCBI): domain Eukaryota; kingdom Viridiplantae; phylum Streptophyta; class Magnoliopsida; order Caryophyllales; family Polygonaceae; genus Persicaria; species Persicaria tinctoria. Next base: position 32,137,876 of record JBANSL010000004.1, on the reverse strand, counting down.
TTATCATAGACCAGGGAAACAATTGTCTTGACCACACCCTCAACTATGATTCCACACCCGATGACTAATGCCCAGACATTTATCCTTCAAAGACAATAACACAAAATCAAAATCAAATGTATTTATTTCCACAATTCAAGTCGATCATAGCATTCCACAAAACGAATTGAGATTGATAAAGAATAAACAAATCATACAAAAGAATCTATTAAGCCCTAAAAACACAAAACTAAAAAAAAAAATCAAAGCAGAGGATATTGATAAGAAGAAAGAAGTCATACAAAGGATCGACAATTCATGTGCTATTGTCACTGTCACCATTTCCAGGTCTCTAGGAAATCAATTCCCCGATCTCATCAAAATAAGATACCGTGAGAATCACTACTAGAAAAACGCTATATAGCCTCGAATTGTTTGGCTACCAAATTTTTGGAGGGTACCATCGTAGCCAATACCCTCGAATTTGGACTCGAAAAAATATTTGGAGACTAAGTACCATTGAAATAAAATCGGGGCTATTTTTCCATGCTATATAACCACAAATGTATATTTCGAGGGCATAGTTGATTGCATATTAGCATAGAAGAAAAATTCGAGGGCGCCATTTTGAAGCTATTGTTATGCAATATTAGCCATGGAGTTGTTGGAGGGTATACTCGAGGCTAATTTCGATGGCATATAGGATCAGATATTTTTTAGAGGGTAGAGTTGAATGTATAACAACTCAATATATATTATGAAGGTAATTCCAAGGGTAAGTTTGATCCTAAATGGTTACGATTTTTTTGGGGGGCTAACAACGTGGCTAAATAACCTCCAATTATGTATTCGAGGGTATATTTGTAGGTGTATAGCCATGAAAAAAATTGAATTTTTTCGAGGGCGAGATCGAGAGAAAAGTTGTTTCCCATACTTAATGCATTAACTACCCCAACTACATAATTTGCTTTATCGACTAAAATGTATAGGGTTCATTAATTTTCACTCTATCAAGAGTTTTCTGGTATTTAATCTTCATTTTTGGTAAGTATCATCATTTTGATAATTATTTTCTTATTTTCATACAAGTTATGTAGTGGAAAAGCAAGAAAATCTATACTCGTATGATTTATAAACCCTTAGAGAGATAACTTCAAAATATATTCACATAATATTTAAATATATATTAACCTCGAACATGCCATCGAGTTCATAATTTCGAGGTTAAACTATTATGATTACTAACGGAGGGAAAACCTGTCGTTGATCCGTCAAAGAAACTCAAACCTATAACTAGTAATAAGTAAGAGGTCGATTCACAGGGAAAATTGTAATTCAAGTATGATTCAAGTGTCAATTGAAGTAACCAAATTGGGGGGTTTTTAAGTGTGAAAGTTCCGCCTTTTATCAAAGCAGATTGAAGAAAACAAGAGTAAATGATTTTGGTTTAGACAATTATGAGAACCAATTCTACCTACAATTTTCCACATTATTTGGTTGAAGCGATCCTTGTAACTTCTTCTCGTCCTATTAAGTTTCTTATGAATGTCCTTATCCCAACCTAATATAGTTACTAGTCCAATTAGTCCTAGAAACCCTTATCAATCGAAAAGTCCTTAAAGAAAGATTTAACCCAATTAATAGCTTTAAAGACCAGAGATTAACCAAGGTATTTGCAGTCCCTAAAGAAGGATTTAACAACACATCCAACTTCATACTTGTTCAATTAGTTCAATCAGCCCTAAAAGAACAAGTTTGCTACTTAGGTTAAGGTTCACAATCAGGAATCTACAAAACCTTAGCGATTGAATTGATCTAACGAGTTGGCCAGGAATCTACAAAATATTACCCTCGAAATTAGTTGGAGGCTATTTTACTCTACAAAACTTTCGAGGTTAATATTCGAGGTCACATTTAACCTCCCTCCTCTACGCCTCGAAATGTGTTCTGAGGTCGAATTCGGGGGCATTTTCGAGGCTAATATATTTTCGAGGATAATATTGAGGCTATGTTTAAGGTTAGTTTCAAGAGTATATAGAAGCGTTTTTTAGTAGTGAATGTAAATTTTGGAATATATGATTGACGGATCGATTTAAGTGATTCGATTGGTAACCTATACCTAGTGTATTGAGAGGCTAGCTCCTAAAATAACATCCGGTATTACGGTTAGAGATATATTGAGAAAAGCCATAGATAATACTCCGTCCGTCCATTAATAAGTTTCGTTTGACTTTTTGACACGTTTTTAAGGAGTTAAAAACTATATAAAATATTAATTTTTTGATTGATTTTTTAAATAATTTTAAATTTGTAACTTATATGTATGAAATTATAAAAAAAAATCAATAAAAAAATTTATATTTTATACTGTATAGTTTTTAACTCCTTAAAAAACGTCCAAAAAGTCAAACGTCACTTATTTCTAAACGGAGGGAATAAGAACTTGTGGGTAGTACCCATATGTCCCCGGTTCGAACCCCGGAATGAAAGCTCTTTATTTACCTATTCAAGGAGGAGTAAGAATGTAATCACCTCGATTAAAAAAAGGGGGGGTTTGCAAAATAGCCACGAAATTGGGCGAATTTTGCAAAATAGACGCATATTAGGACATTTTTGCAAAATAGCCGCAATAAAAGGCTTCACCCTCTCTCCCACAAACGATTTTCTCTCTCCTCCGTCTCTCCGTTTGCGGACGCTCTGTTACTCTCTCCCGGCCTGATCGCTGGAAATTGGTAGGATTTGCGAGAGATTACCATTCCGACATCAACGAAGCTTTCGATTTTGGCGTGTAATCTAGAGAATCAGGTAAGTCAATTTACTAAATTTTAAAGTCGATTAGAATTTGCGTCAAGGACGCAAATTTGAGCAAAAGGCGCAAATTTTACGAGAATTTTTGGATTACTTCTTTAGTGTTGAGATTGCTCCTTCAGTCTATGTTTATTTGTGCTTCGGTTTTGCGATTTCTGCTTAAATTTGCGCCGAAGGCGCAAATTTCCTAGAATTTTTTGGTTTGAGATTACTACTTGAGTTTCGTGATTACAGATTCATTCTGTGTTTATGTATGCTTCAGTTTTGCAATTACAGCTTCAGTTTTGTGATTATTGCTTCAATTTGCGCCGAAGGCGCAAATTATTGGTTCGGTTTTGTGATTACGAATTGGAATCGTGTGATTACAAGTGTTGATTACGCCAAAATTTGCGCCTTTGGCGCAAATTTATGAACATTTGTTCCTGTATAAGTGTAATATTCATGTTTCAAGTTTAATCTGTGTATGTTTATGGTTATTTATGCTTATTCATGTTTTACATTGCTCAGGTCATCTATATGATTGCTTAGGATGTGATTTCAATATGATTGTTTGAACATAATTAGTAGACCTTAATCATAGAAGTTCACCACAAGAAGTGTATTGTATCCATTTTGTTGTTCATGTCATCATTACACTTGAATCTGCACTCTATATTGAAGTATTGATTTCTTATTAGACATTGATTGCTAATGTCATCACTAGACTTCCTTATTCAATGTAGATTAAGCCATGTCATCACTGTAATGGAGTCATAATAAAATTGTACAGGGAATATCAGTGTCGAATATTTTATGCTTATATATGTTATAACAGTATGGAAATCTATGCTTGTACATTCAGTAGCATAAAAATTTGCGCCTTTGGCGCAAATTTTGATAAATTTTTTAAACATGAATTAATGTTTATGAGCATTTTTTTCTTTATAAGTGTAATATTAAAGTTTCAAATCGAATCTGTGTATGTTTATGGTTATTTATGCTTATTCATATTTTACATTGCTGAAGTCATCTCTATGATTGCTTAGGATGTGATTTAAATATGATTGTTTCAAATAATCAGTATACCTTAACCACAGAAGTTTCCCCCAAAAAGTGCAACATTTATATAATTCACTTCACAACATGTCTATTGTATTCATTTTGTTGTTCATGTCATCTTTACACTTGAATCTGCACTCTATATTGAAGTATTGTTTCCTTATTACACTTAAATTGCTAATGTCATCACTAGACTTCCTTATTCAATGTTGATTAATCCATGTCATCACTGCAATGGAGTCATAAGAAAATTGCACAGGGTATATCAGTATAGAATACTTTATGCTTATATATGTTTATACATTCAGTAGCATCACTTGCAGATTTGCGCCTTTGGCGCAAATCTATGTTTATACATTCAGTATAGAATATTTTATGCTTATATATGTTATAACAGTATGGAAATCTATGTTTATACATTCAGTAGCATCAAAATTTGCGCCTTTGGCGCAAATTTTTCATAACAGGTTAATTCTAATCACTTTGGTTGGTCGTGTCATCGTTATTGAACATTGATTGAGCAATGTCAGCACTACAATTCAGTCATCGAAAAACTGCACACGATGTGTAAATCTATTACATAAATTTACTTATTCTCTTCAATTCATAATCTGCAGATTGCAATGGCAACCCACATTATTACAGTTGTGTGTGGTGGGAAATGGTTGGTTAATGATTCATGTCCAGCCTTTGTTGGAGACACTGCTTCAAAGGTGTTTATGATTGACGAGACAATAACATTGTAGGATTTAACTGAAAAAGTTCACACCAGATTCAATATAGATAGTGCATTGGAATTGAAATTCAATCATTTACACCCTTTCAAGCTGTTGAGAGCTCCGCTTCTTGTGGAATGTGATGCTGATTTGAAAGAGTTTTTAAAGTTGTCTGACCTAGATAATGTTAAATATGCTGTGGAGTTGTGTGTCAGCATTAAATCAAATAGTGCAGACATTGAGGATCAACAGCCATCCTCAGCTGAGAGTTTATAGTTGGTTGCATGCAATCCAGCTATTACAGATAACGTTACAGAGGAAAATAACATGACATTGATTGGTGACACCAGGATGAAAGGTGTATTGTTGGAAGATGTTGGAGATGACATGAATTCTATAAAGAGAGACACTGCAAGTGATGAAGATTCTGCAGATGAAATATGGAGAGCATTCTATTCTATAGCACACAGAAGAGAGACTACACTAGAAGATTGGGATGCTGATAGCTCTACTGTGTCTAGTGTGAATCTCAATTCACAAAAGTTGATTTGCGTAGGCAAAAGCTTTGCATCAAGGAAAGCAGTTAAGCATGCTTTAGAGATGTTGTCAATAACTGAGATATTTGGTTTTCGCATTGTAAAAGCAGATACAAAGTATTATAGAGTGCATTGTGCAGATCCTGACTGCAAATGGAAAGTGCATGTCAAAACTTTTGGCCCAACTTGGCATGAAGTCATAGTGTATGTGGAAATGCACACCTGCACATGGGATTTCAGGACAAAACACTGCAAACAGCCTTCATCTTCTGTGATTGCAAGTATCATCGAATCAAGGTGAGCACTTTTTTCAAGAGATAGTATTTATATTTTAACTTGCTTTCTAATATATGATTTATTCTAATTTGACTATAATTACACAGTGTTGATGTTGGATACAAACCAGCACAGATAAAGGATAAAATGAGAACAGAACAAAAGATGCAAATTAGCTACTGGAGAGCATGGAAGTCATCAAAAATAGCTCATGAAATGGTTAATGGGACACCAGAATCAAATTATGCAGATTTGCCATCATTTTGCCATATGCTCAGGGAGAGAAACAATGGGACTATAGCTTTAATTTCAAAAGACAAAGAAGATAGATTTCTGTACTTCTTTCTGTCATTTGGATAGTGCATCAGAGCATTCCCACTCTTAAAGAAGGTATGTCTTAAACAGTGTCAGCACAAATTCTGTTGTCATCGATTTCCTTAATTTTGATAACATAAGTAATTTTATTTGTTTATATATCAGGCGGTTGTTGTTGATGGAACATTCCTAACTGGCAAATATAGAGGGACGTTGCTTGAAGCAGTTGCACAAGATGCAAATAGACAACTCTTTCCACTTGCTTTTGGTATTGTTGACCCCGAAAACAACAGCTCTTGGGAATGGTTTATGTATCAGCTGCTGCAGGTTGTGGATCCTTCAAATGACTTAGTGTTTGTCTCTGATAGACATGCTAGCATTTCAAGGGTTGTATAATTAGCTTATCCAACAGCTACACATTGCATATGTATGTGGCACCTGAAACAAAACATCAAAGGAACGTTCAAGAAAAAAGAGCTGGGGAAAATGTTCAAAAAAGCAGCAGAGAGTTACACTATCCAAGAGTTCAACAGCCACCTTGCACAAATCGAAGCAACCTGTCCAAAGCTATTAGAATATCTGGTGTCAGCAGGGTTTGATAAATGGGCAAGAGCACATTCAAGGTGTGATAGATACAACATGATGACATCCAACAATGCTGAGAGTTTGAACTCTGTTTTCAGAGGCAAAAAGAATTATCCCATTGTGGCACTTGTGGAGTTTGCTAGGGAAAAGCTCACATCATGGTTCCTGGACAGGAGAGAAAAAGCATTGGAAAATCAAGACAGACTAACTCCAGAGATCCTTAAGTTGATAAGAGAATCACAAGCGCAGGTTGGGGTATGCAGAGTAGAGAAGATGAATGAATCACAATTTGAGATCAATGGTCAAGGAGCTGTAGCTATAGTTGATTTATCAGCAAGAACATGTACGTGCAGAGTATTTGATGTCGAGAAAATGCCTTGTGTACATGCTCTAGCAGTAATAACACACATAAAAGCAAATGTGTCTGATTTTGTTGCAAAATTTTACAGCAATGACGCTTGGCGTATGACATATGCAGAAACAATATATCCAGTGTTGGATGAAGATGAAGGAAACATCCCTGATGTGATCAAATCCATCAAATGTTATCCACCAGTAGTAAGAAAAAGAGCAGGAAGACCAACTACGAATAGAAAGCTTTCTTTGGGAGAGTACAAGAGAAGGATGAAGCATTCAAGATAAGGCTGTCAGCACAAATTCTGTCATCAGTATTATATAAGAGTAATGTTAGTGGATAATACAGTTTATAAATTTGTAAATGACATTTTTTTTTGCTTATTAACATTTATTCACTAATTCAAGATAAGTCTGTCAGCACAAATTCTGTCATCAGTATTTTACCATGCTAAGCAAGTTTTCCCAAATTATAATATGTTGTGCAATTTAATTCTATTAATGAGCAAAAATAAGATCATGTTGAGCAACAAACTCTTAAGCAACTATGAAGCCATAATTAGATAAAACTAACATTTCGTTCCAAACAAAGTGTTGTTGTGCAGTATATAAACAATCATTGAGCAAAAATAAGGTGATGCCGTTGCAAACAAAGTGTTGTTGTCCAATATATATACTATGGTTGAGCAAAAATAAAGTGATGTCAAGCAAGTTTTCCCCATGCATAATATGTTGTGCAGTTTTATTCCATTGATGAGCAAAAATAAGAAGATGCTGAGCAATAATGTATTAAACAACGATGAAATCGTAAATAAACAAAAATAAGATGTCGTTGCAAACAAAGTGTTGTTGTGCAATATATGTACTATCGTTGAGCAAAAATAAATTGATGTTGAGCAAGTTTTCCCCAGGCATAATATGTTGTGCACTTTTATTCCATTGATGAACAAGAATAATACAATGTTGAGCAGTAAACTATTAAGCAAATATGAAAGCATTAATATATAAAAATAAGAAGTTGTTGGTACCAAAGTGGTGTTCTTGTGCAATACATATACTATCGTTGGGCAAAAATAAGGTGATGTTGAGCGAGTTCACAAGGATCAAGTGGTGTGCAATTCTAAACTATTGTTGAGCAAGAATAATATGATGTTGAGCAGAACTAGGGTATGGAATTATATGAAAAATAATAACAAATAAATAAAGTCTCACAAAATTGCAGAATTATTAGCAAACAAAAAAAAAGAAAATGGAAACGGTTTTCCTAAAAAAAAAATATAAAACCCAACTAAGTGTGAATGCGCAAAACCCTTTTCAGGTTCGAGAAGTTTTCCATCACCTTCTTTTAGTTTCTTCCTCAAGCTAAATCTACTCTGTCCATTTCTCTGCAAGATTGCCTGAGGCTTGATTGTAGGCTTGTAAGAAGGAGATCTATCATATACATAGAGATGTCTTCAGATCCGAAAGGTTTGATTTCGTGTTTTCTGTGTATTAAAGTTCAAATTAGAACGAGTACGGTTTAGGGCTTAGTTTCCCACGAAAATTAGGAAAAATCGCACTTGTTCAAGCGAATTTAATGTTTATAATCAAGTAATTATTCAGCCTTACAAGATCTACCATTGCTATTTCAATCTCTTTAGCATAATAAATTGAAGTTAATATGATTAATCTAGAGGTTGAATTTGCGAATTTGGGAATTTGTTCGGCATAACATACAGTCTTTCACAGTGTCATATTTCCAATTATATTTGTATAAATTGATTGTAAGTGTTCATTCTATAGGTAAACGTCCGCAGAGTGTAAGTGATTCACCTGTTCTAGACAGTCAAAATAGAAATTCGAAGAGATCAAAACGATCTGGGGTTAAACCTCCAGTAGTTGATTTATCTAGAGATTCACCTCCCTTCAAAGATGAACTGTCTGTTGATACTGAGACTTGAAAATCCTTGAAAGCAGGGGAGGGTTGTATATCACTTGAATCCAAAGATTCGCAACCACTTGTAAGAAAAAACAGTAAGAGAGAAGTGCACCCTGCAATTGATCTTCGTGTTAGCACTGTTGCTGTGGAGACCATTGAAATTGCAAGGCTGGAAACACATTCGCCTAATGAGACGGTTGTTGAACATGTAAACCCAACTTTGAATATCATAACATCTGATGAGCAAACAGATACCACAACAATACAACCTGTCGAAGAAAGCAGGCAGCTGGTTGTGAGGAGTGAGAGAAACACTAGACAAAAAAATCTCCCATCATTGAAATCACGGTCAAGCCCACACTTGCTGGTGTCGTCCTTGAAAAAATTGAATGCCAAGCAAAGGAAAATGATTGAGGATATTGGCTTTGGATTTTTGTTCAACTTGGAGATTGTTACCCTACCACTACTTCTTTCGTATTGGTTAGTGTTGTAGGGAGGATATCGAGTATGAAATATAACAAATATAAATCAAACCAGATTATGCCCACGCCAAATAAATACAAGACCTCCTCCTGATGTAGCAGCGGGAAGTCAGGATCGATCCACGAGGAAGCGTGTCAGCGGATCCTAGGTAGCAGACGAATCTCACGGACAGAAGTCGACAACAGGAGTCCTCGAGCTCAACTAGGGTCTAGTCGACAGAAGCTCGGACATTCGAACACAGCGCAACAGACACAGGAACTGGTGGTCGATCTCGACAAAGAGCTACTCGAGGTCGAGTAAGGCTCGTCGAGGTCGAGTTGGGGCTTCGTCGATTCCTGCACACTTAAGCAACAACGACTCTAGGTCGAGAATCAGTCGTCGAGGTCGACCAATGGGTGGTCGAGATCGACAAGGGCAGGGACGAAAACGAACAAAAATAAAGGAAATAAAGAACAAATGCTTTTAGGGTTTTGAACTAAACTGAATGTAAAAGGACTTCCAAGATTGGGGTTTGCAACGACAATAACCAAGCATGCATAAGGTAGAACCAAACAGATTATCATGTGAATCGCATTAAAGGATTAAGCTTTCGTCTTTTCTAACAATTAGACAACTCTCTCAAGAAACCCTAATTGTCTCTACCGATTTTATGTTTATAATCCAAGTTGTTAGCATGGATCTCCATTATATGGGCAATAAACACATCAACAAGTAGGAAAATGCTCAAAACATGATAAAGGTCGGATTTTTACCTCAATTACGCATGGCTATCGTCGGGCTCGCCCCAACCCTAGAAGTGGGTGGACTACTCGCTCTTCATCGCAAACTCAGACATCATTTGATTGAAAAGAAATAACTTGCATTGACTATATCCAACGATTTTACAATTCCGGCAATCAACTTTCGCAAATTGCCAAAACCCTAAAACCTTCGAACTCCCTAAATTTCTTCTTGTAACTACTTGTCTTCTTCTAAAATTGAATGAATAAAACTGAGCCCCTAGGGCTTTATTTATAGCCTTCATTCCCTAGCTATTCTAGGAAAGAAGATATCTATCTCTATATCCAAATCTATATCTACTTGCTAAAAGATAAATAAATGAAATAAAGGAATTAAATCAAAAAGGAAAAGATAAATCTAAATTAAGTAGTATGTCTTCATGTTGATAGATCTCGTCTTCCATGGATAGAACTTGATAGAATCGGCAATCTTCACACCCAAGCAATCCCAAGTCGAGTAGGATTCGGCAAACCGAGTAACGCGGCTCTGGAGGTCTACTCGATCTCGACCACGGGCTAGTCGATCTCGAGTAGCCCTCGTCTGTCTCGAGTAGCCTTCGTCTGTCTCGAGTAGGATTGTCGTCGACGGGTGTGGCTCGGCTTCTCGGGTGACTGGTGCTCGACAAGGCTCCTAGCCGTGGTCGATCTCGACTAGCCCTACTCGAGATCGAGTAGAGGTGGTCTGCGTCTACGTCCTCGGCTTCTCGGCTCGGCACAGCTCATCGACTCCGGACATGGCTCGTCGATCTCGACCAAGTCTACTCGAGATCGAGTAGGGTTCCGGGAGTCGGGTTGTCTCTGACTCAGTGTCCTCGATCAGCTCTGCTCGACCAGGTTTCGTCGACCAGGTCTCGTCGAGATCGAGTGGATGCTAGTCGATCTCGAGTAGAGTTTTCTCAGCTTTCTGCTCTGTTCTTGAAACGCACTTTCCCGAGTCCTCGTTCTTCGGATTGATGCATATGACCATGCGTTGGAAAGCTCTTTCTGAGGGCTACAACTCTCATGAAGACATCAAAACTTGAGTCAGAATGAAGAATGGTGAAAAATGGCGTTTTCCCCAGCTGCAACATCCTTAGCTTCTCCATGAGTTTCCTTTAAGCTCCAAAGTGCGTCCGATTTCTGCGAAATATAACCAAAACTCGTGTAGACCTCCATATATTGCAAATAAGTGTAAAATACACAGATTCTGTATTGTTCGAACCCAAATGTATGCAATGTATGCAGAAATCGATATAAAATTAAGTGTAAAACATGGCAAATTAGGCTCACAACAAACACCCCATACTTAAGCTTGCTTGTCCTCAAGCAATACTTTTAATTGTCATTCAGGGGAAGAATTCAAACTCTCAACATCTTAGATTCATTCTTATATGTCCCTGCTATCAATTACCATCCTCGAAAAGGTACTAGTGTCACAGATTTCATGCATGTGCAAATATAAAAGCAACATCTACTCACAAAAAGAGGGTTATGCACAAATAATTTTTATGTGACAAAGCATTGATAATCAAGAAGACTCTAATTTAAGCTCATGAAGGAGTAGATTGGTAAAAGGCTAAAAGGTGGGCAATTTTGGCAATGTGGTGCTTTTATGATCCGGGGAAATGGAGTACTTTCCAAACTTGAGTTTCATACCGCATTCTTTCTTTCATTTGATTCACCACCTTTCATATTGCTTTTCTCAATAATAATGCTTTTACCTCTCTGACCTCAGCACTGCCTTCTCGCGAGTCGCAAACATGGGTGTCATGAATGGCCCCGGATACTTAGTGCGTCGGACTCCTCACAATGTGTCCCATCTCTCCAAACTATTATCTCATAGAGCAGGGTCAATCTACCTTTATCTCCTGAGGTGATTGGATTTTCTTTCACTCATTGAATTTTCCATATATTTCAAACACTTTCCTTCCAAACTCGAATAATGATAACAACACAAACACCATATGATAATCTCCATAATGTAACATCATTCTCAACATAATCCCCGGATAAGGTAAAGAATGGTCAATATTTGGATCATGTGGAGCAATATATGAAATAAGGCATAATATGGCTTTTGTGATGCATAAGCATAGGTAAGGCTAGGATTTCACAATATGAGCATCATATGGAAATATAAAGTCCTCCATCATCTTATCATGCAACATGTCAAAAGCAATTTCAAATTTTACCTCCTTTCATGGTTTTCAATAAAATATGCATTTCATTGTGACTTCCCTTTACTAGGCAATTTCATGCTATATCTCTAATGAATCTAATTTTGCATCGTCGAGTTCAATATAAGCTTACATGACATTAATCGAAAAATTTCAATGGGGGTCATTTTTCAAGACTTTTGGAAATCATGCATATAAACACATAAATCAAATAATGCATTCCAAAAATAGCCATGTAGCAATTCCAAGAAATAATGCATATATGTAAAATATGATCAAATAAATCAAATATGCACGTAGTAAGCCCTTCCCCCACCCCATACTTAAAATTTACAGTGTCCCCACTGTATAAAATCAAATAAAAACAAGAGTAAAGGAGGGAACTCACAGGATCATGTCGAGGAGGTCAAAACTGGTCTAGGTCGAGTAGGTGCTTGTCGATATCGAGTACTCCTTACTCGATGTCGAGTAGCTTCGTCTGCGTCCGGTGAAATCAGAAGTCGAGGAGTGTGTGGTCTAGTCGATGTCGAGTTGGCCTCCTCGAGATCGAGTAGTTCTCGGCTTCTCCTCTTCGTCGTTGTCGACTTGGCCTTCGTCGATTCCGACTGATTTTCAGGGACTTCTTTCTCCACTTTTCGCGATCCTTTATATGCTTGCTGACCTACAAGTGTTAGATTCTATACCAAAAACAAGACTATCCATATGAAGTTCTTAAAAAGACATGAAACCAAAAACAAAACAAAAACCAAAAACCAAATGAAAGTCCCAAAAAGTTTATAAAGTCTATATACATGCTCTAGATTTTAGAGTCGCTAGGCCGACTTTCTCCATTAAGCATTAGCCTGGCTCATCTTTGTCCGGAGGTATAGGTGGATCTGGTGGTTCCTCCGGTGGTGGGAAGCGTGGGATGTCATCCGGGTGCATCATGTGAAGAAGCTTGAACCTCCCTGAGTGGATGCTCCATGGCTCCTTCCATCCATCTTCCTGGGCTCCAGCTGGCATGCATAAAGGAATATATAAAGGAAATTTGCATACCTCATCATCATAGCTCTTCCGTTCCATTGGTTGATTTGTTTGCACGTCTCCATCACAGCAAAATAGTGGAGTGGGAAGAGATATTTCCACCTCATCATGCGGAGCAGCATGCCACTTTGCGAGGACCCCATACTTGAATATGAACATCGGTTGCTCAAAATTGTCAGGAATAGCCTTCACCATATAAGGCAAAAGTGACTTTGAAGCACCATGGGCAACGACGTCCGGATTTTGCGTTGGTGGATCTTCTTCTTCTTGGGATCCTTCCAAAGATTCTTCAATGATAGATAGTGAAATAGAAATAGAGGAAGGACATACTTGGGTTTCTGTGGTACAGACGATTTCGGCTAGTGTTTCTGGATCAGTTCCTCCAGAATGTGTATATGTCGAGTCCAGGTAATGTTCCCATCTACGCAACACAAGCTTAGCTTCTGCCTGCCTCGCACGCTCAACTGCTTGTTCCCTTGCTATCCTTTCATTGGCGATAGTGGCATCCTTTGCAGCTAGCTCCCTGATAAGCCTTGTGATCAGCTGTTCTTGTGTTTCGGCAGCCGCCATGGCTCTTTTCAGTTTAGAATGGATGTGTAGGATGCGTTCCGGATCATCTTAAGGTGTCAAGCTCAGGTGGTTGACCAGAACGGCGCATACACCTGCAAACTAACTCAAGAGAAACGTGAGAACTAACTACCTAAGGCGCGAATGATAGCTTCCCCGGCAACGGCGCCAATTTGTTGTAGGGAGGATATCGAGTATGAAATATAACAAATATAAATCAAACCAGATTATGCCCACGCCAAATAAATACAAGACCTCCTCCTGATGTAGCAGCGGGAAGTCAGGATCGATCCACGAGGAAGCGTGTCAGCGGATCCTAGGCAGCAGACGAATCTCACGGACAGAAGTCGACAACAGGAGTCCTCGAGCTCAACTAGGGTCTAGTCGACAGAAGCTCGGACATTCGAACACAGCGCAACAGACACAGGAACTGGTGGTCGATCTCGACAAAGAGCTACTCGAGGTCGAGTAAGGCTCGTCGAGGTCGAGTTGGGGCTTCGTCGATTCCTGCACACTTAAGCAACAACGACTCTAGGTCGAGAATCAGTCGTCGAGGTCGACCAATGGGTGGTCGAGATCGACAAGGGCAGGGACGAAAACGAACAAAAATAAAGGAAATAAAGAACAAATGCTTTTAGGGTTTTGAACTAAACTGAATGTAAAAGGACTTCCAAGATTGCCGATTAGCCCGTGTTCAAGACTCCCTCCAAGTGCAGTAAGAGCAAGTCAGGTTCGAATCCTCGAGGAAGCTGGTCAGCGAATCCTAAGCAGCGGTGGAATCTCACGGACAGAAGTCGACCACAGTGGTACTCGACCTCGACTAAGGGCTAGTCGACAGGGGTCAGGCACAGTCGAACACAGCAGCAACTCGGCGAAGTCTACTCGACCTCGACTAGGCGTACTCGATCTCGAGTAGGACCTTCGTCGACTTCGGCTTGTCTTGTCGAGTCCCTGCACAATTGAGCTACGACGATCTGGGATCGGAGGTCAGTGGTCGAGATCGACAAGGGGGGGGGGGACGTAAAAACAAATGCAGAATTCGGTTTTGTGACTTTATGAATGTGTGGAACTTCCAAGATTAGGGTTTGCGACAACGATCACCATGCAAGCGGAATATAAATCACAAAAGGCGGTAACTTTATCGATAAAGGAAAAGGCTTTCACCTAATCCGACAAGTAGGAATATAAATCTCGCGATAAATAATCCTAATTGCATCTATTCCTTTTCATAATTAGCATTTATAATCTTTCGAATAGAAATCCTAATTACTACCCAAGTTTCACAACATGAGTTCTTCAATTTCTCAATCAAAGATGAAGCACATAGGGAATAGATTAAGATAACGACAAAATACCTCCTTCCGCAATAGCTAATCCGCCGACATGGCTCTCGTTGGGCTCGCCCCAACCCTAGAAGTGGGTGGACTACTCGCTCTTCATCGCAAACTCAGACATCATTTGATTGAAAAGAAATAACTTGCATTGACTATATCCAACGATTTTACAATTCCGGCAATCAACTTTCGCAAATTGCCAAAACCCTAAAACCTTCGAACTCCCTAAATTTCTTCTTGTAACTACTTGTCTTCCTCTAAAATTGAATGAATAAAACTGAGCCCCTAGGGCTTTATTTATAGCCTTCATTCCCTAGCTATTCTAGGAAAGAAGATATCTATCTCTATATCTAAATCTATATCTACTTGCTAAAAGATAAATAAATAAAATAAAGGAATTAAATCAAAAAGGAAAAGATAAATCTAAATTAAGTAGTATGTCTTCATGTTGATAGATCTCGTCTTCCATGGATAGAACTTGATAGAATCGGCAATCTTCACACCCAAGCAATCCCAAGTCGAGTAGGATTCGGCAAACCGAGTAACGCGGCTCTGGAGGTCTACTCGATCTCGACCACGGGCTAGTCGATCTCGAGTAGCCCTCGTCTGTCTCGAGTAGCCCTCGTCTGTCTCGAGTAGCCTTCGTCTGTCTCGAGTAGGATTGTCGTCGACGGGTGTGGCTCGGCTTCTCGGGTGACTGGTGCTCGACAAGGCTCCTCGCCGTGGTCGATCTCGACTAGCCCTACTCGAGATCGAGTAGAGGTGGTCTGCGTCTACGTCCTCGGCTTCTCGGCTCGGCACAGCTCATCGACTCCGGACATGGCTCGTCGATCTCGACCAAGTCTACTCGAGATCGAGTAGGGTTCCGGGAGTCGGGTTGTCTCTGACTCAGTGTCCTCGATCAGCTCTGCTCGACCAGGTTTCGTCGACCAGGTCTCGTCGAGATCGAGTGGATGCTAGTCGATCTCGAGTAGAGTTTTCTCAGCTTTCTGCTCTGTTCTTGAAACGCACTTTCCCGAGTCCTCGTTCTTCGGATTGATGCATATGACCATGCGTTGGAAAGCTCTTTCTGAGGGCTACAACTCTCATGAAGACATCAAAACTTGAGTCAGAATGAAGAATGGTGAAAAATGGCGTTTTCCCCAGCTGCAACATCCTTAGCTTCTCCATGAGTTTCCTTTAAGCTCCAAAGTGCGTCCGATTTCTGCGAAATATAACCAAAACTCGTGTAGACCTCCATATATTGCAAATAAGTGTAAAATACACAGATTCTGTATTGTTCTAACCCAAATGTATGCAATGTATGCAGAAATCGATATAAAATTAAGTGTAAAACATGGCAAATTAGGCTCACAACAGTTATCGGAGCAGTTTGACCCTAACAAGTGTTGCTTGGTGTTGGCTAATGGAGGCGAACTTGAAATTGCAGAAATAGACGTGCATATCACAATGGGATTCCCAATGGGGAAAGTTTTAGTTGGAAGAAAATCACCTAAAGAGAATTTCAATCTTGTGCAAGAGTGGAAAACCAAATTTGATGTCCAGGACAATATAACAACAACTATTGTTATGGAAAAATTGATAGCTGACACTGACTGCAGTGATCAATTCCTTCTGAACTTTATCGTTATACTGGACTCTATCTTGGTTGATACACTAGGAAACGGCCATGCCAACCACAGTTTAGTAAGAGTAGTTCCTGAATTGGGTGACCTGAAAGACCTAAATTGGTGTGCTATTGTGTTGGAAAGTTTGGTCGATGCAAAGAGAAGCTGGGAAAAGAACAAGAATGGCCATTTCAGAGGGCCTCTGTTATTCTTGGTTGTAAGTATTTTTTTCAAACCTTCGCTCTGACGTTAACTTAGTTTCTTTACCATATCAGTAGTCCAAATGTCACCCCTCATACTTTTATCTACATGTCTACAGTATTCTTTATGTCAGCATTCACTGATCAATCGTTATACTGATATATGTTTATCCCCTTGGTGTGCCAGTTGTTTTACATGGATAGGGTGAAATTATTCACAAGCACATCTCTAAGAAGAATGACTCGTTCTTTCCCGGTTTTCGTTGGCATAAATTACAAAATCTTGCGCCAACGAGAAACTGATGATATAAGTACTGGAGGCTTTAGCTGTGGCTTAGTCCAGCCTCGCCAAGTTGTGCCTCACCATCAACACGTACAATCTACAGCTTGTCCACAACCTACTGCACAAAACGGTGAAGGCACCAGTCACCATGCTGATCCAGAGAAAGAGACACCCCCAGTTGAGGTTTGTATGAATTATTTCAACCAATTCAATGTAATATTATTACAGTACAACAATGTTCTGGTATTTACTGATGACTTTTTATTCTTATTTTTTATGTGATGTTATCTTCTAGAGTTGGATAAAGTTATTTGCTCAAAAGACTTCTGCACTTGCATCTGCTGTTTCTGATTTTGCTGAGTGGTCTACGAAAGTCCCGATTGAACTACAAAATGATGACAAGGTGCAAAGGCTTCTAAATGGAGCAAACCAGCTTTTAGGGGTGGAAAATGTCATTTCTGAGGCACCTACGGATGCTGCTGACATGTCAAATATGAATGACCCTGTAAGCCCATATTTTACCGAATCACAAGAGAAATTTTGGGCAGACCCTGTTTTTTTAGATTGCATCACTCAAATCGAAATGGCATATCTCAACAAGCAAAAAATGAAATCAAATATCAAAGTGGACGGAGAATTTTCCTTTGATATATTTGTAGATGACCCTGCTTTTAAGAAAGATGAAGGGACGTCATTGAACACATCGGTTGAAGTGAAGAATGCTAATGAAGCAGCCCAGACTCCCCCAGACAGCAATGGGCAGTTTCCAATACAACAGCGTGGTGAAGCTACTCCTAAACCTGTTCCCACTCAAATTAAAGCTAATACTCCACCAGTGAACCCTTTGGGAGATACACTAGAATGCATTCCCCCTGCTGTCTTGCCACCAAGAAGGTCGCCGCGGATCAACATAGTTGATGGAAATGCTGCAGATCAACTTAATAACCTGAAGAGAGAAGAAGCTACAAGGAGAGCACATAAACCTTCTGCATCTTTGAGAAGCCCATATTACTCCCGTGTTGTTGACATTACAGATCCTATCTCTGAAATTGAGCGCACTGTTTCAGCCTATTTAGCAATGAAAACACCACACAACACGTAAGTTCATTTTAAACTTAACCTTCTTAAAGTATGTTCAGTTAGAAGTAAAAGGTTATTTTCATATAATCCATCTTCAAAGTGATTGACATTGCAGGGAAATTTTGTTTAAGCACAAGTCTGTTGAAATTGTTAGAACAGACATGGCTACGCTTGAGGATGAAACCCACTTGTCTAGTGTCGTTATTGGTGCATGGACAGCTATCCTCAACCACAAGGAACAGTATAAAAGTGCTCAATCACCTGCAAGACTTTTTGTCAATATCAACAAAACTGTAATATTCTTACAATTTTAACTTTCAATTACACTCCATTGTTAGCCGTTATTACAATTCGTCTGTTTTTTTACTAATTTCTATTCTTCAACCAGTTTAATGTAGCGAGTGTATCAGTACGAGCTTCTAATGAACAGTTCAAGAGGTTTAACCTCCACATGGATACTGTGTTGTCATCGTCACCACACCTTTCTTTGAAGGATATAGACATGGTACTACCTTGCAATTAAATAAATAAAGTTCAGAAGACCAATCACTAATGTTTATTTGTTTTTTATTATGTTCATTAGATTGTATTTGGGGTTGAACGAACAGCAGACTATGTCATGGTTGTCTTCAACTTTAAAAACAAAATGGTCCAAATTGTTGTTGTCACACCACCTTCCGGTGATCCAATTAGACCCTTCACACCACCCTTTGAATGTTTGGTAAGTTTTACTACTGATATCTAATATTTGTTTCCTTCTCTTAATTTCATTTAAATATCAACTCATTTTATAATTACAATTACATGAATTCTAATTCAATCCATGCAGGGGGATATGCTGATTGCTTATCTAACAAAGAAGGGGCTCCCAGCAAAGGCAGAAATAGTGTCAGATGCAACACCATCAAAAGTCCCCATCACATGGGCTGGAGAGGAGAAAGTTCAATATTCTAGAGTATGCCTCATGCGCCACATGGAGACCTTCTTTGGGACAGAGAGAGGGTACAAGTGTGGATTGGAAAAGGGCAATTTCAAGAATATTTCAAAGCTGGGTGTGAAGTATCTGACATATATAGTATGTTCAGAGTTAAATGAAGTGAACGCAGATGTTGTGAAGGCAGCAAAATCCCATGCAAGAATGACTTCAAAAGGAATTCAGGGGCAGAGACTGAATCTTGGTTGAACAACCATAACACAATTTCGTGGTTTATTTTCAAACTTTGGAATGAATTTTAGTGTAGACAGTTTTATATGCTACTTCTGAAAATTCTTCTCGTACCAATTAAGACAGTTGTTGTCACTGTGGTCAGGTTTCTCGTACCCGTTAAGACGTTTGTTGTCCATGTGGGTTTTTGATGGATAGTATTTGTCAAGATGCATACAACTATAACTGCTACTAAACAGTTGTGTTTGTTCTTCAATGTGTCAGCACAATTCTCTGCGCTTATAATCAAGTGGTCTATGTTATTCAAACAGTTGATTTTAATAATATCCATTCGTTTGTTGTGCAATTGTAAACTAGCGTTTAGCAAAACTGAGATGATGTTGAGCAAATTACGAGTAACATAAAAACTTAGCTAGACAGTGTCAGCACTACTTTTACCAAAACAATCCACAAACTAATCAAATGTGTCCGCCGTATACCAAGGGATAAACGTAAAACTTCATTCCCAATTTATAATTTGAAATATGAGGAAGGAAATTACAAAATAATTATATGATTATTATGATATTAATATATTGCATCATATCATTATGATGAAACACATATAAACTAAAATAACAAAAAAATAAAAAATACATTCAACATATAAATAAGTACCAATGTTAATACGTATTAATATAGTAGAACTACAGCCCTAAGAAACCATCAATCTTCTTCCTCCTTTCCATTTCTGCATCTAAAACCTCTTTAACACACCCCATTAGATTGTCCTTTGCGTCTTCAAACAACTGTCTTTGATTGCCCAGTTCTCTTTCCATCTATATAAAAGATAAAAGACAAGACTCAATCACAGTATGGAAAAAAAATTTATGGATAAAACTTAAAATATCACCTTTGATAATGCTTCACCATCTTCATCTTTGGCCGCAATCCGAACGTGATGTTCAGTTGCTATTATGGATCTTTGGTATTCCTCGTATAATGTGTAATGAACGACAACAGCCTCCAACAACTCGGCCCTGCGGGCCTCTTTGTTCGTCTCGCATGCTTCATGAACTAGATTCATGTGATAACCAGGGTAAACAACACTATCCAGCACATCCATCAATTGATGGAAACTCGTGCAAAACCCGACAGTGTTACCATAGTTCATCTTTTTAGAGAGGGATGTGTTTCTGTTAAAACCAGTTTTCAGGCGCCAATGGATACCAAAGAATGATGAATGGATATATATATAGGCAACAAGTAGACAGTTTTCATGTTGTAACAGTGATTTGTGACAGTTGATTTCAGAGTAACTATAAAAAAAACCTGTCAAAACTGTAAAACTAATAACTGAAAACGGATTGCAGTTATTTGAGTTATAGTTATCATTGGAAGACATGACCTAACTCGTGTCAGCAATACTTTTAGCCTTATCCACCTAGTGTCATCACAAAAATATCAAAAACAGAAAACAGCCAAATATATAAGAATATTGTCACCAATAGATCCAACTACTCTAACCAACAATGTAACAAAAAGACTTTGAACACTTGCCAATTCGTGCAACATCATAAACTTGAAAATCACAAAAAGAATAGTAGTCCAGGGTCTCAAGTAAATGTACCTAAAATCAGTGTCAGCGCTACTTTGGGACTTACCCTAATAGTGTCACACACTTGAGTTTTAATATCAGCAAATGTCAAGACATCAGGCTTAGCACCACTAACACTTTCGTCATCAACTTTTGCAAAAGTGTCCTTGACATCAGGCTTGACAGGGTTTGACTGCAACCTCTCAAACAAAGCTTCA
Source organism: Persicaria tinctoria (assembly GCA_037127255.1). Lineage (NCBI taxonomy): Eukaryota > Viridiplantae > Streptophyta > Magnoliopsida > Caryophyllales > Polygonaceae > Persicaria > Persicaria tinctoria. The sequence continues at coordinate 32,116,880 of JBANSL010000004.1, read as the reverse complement.
TAATTAGCAACCCTAACCTCAAGCTCATCGTACCTCTTCGCCATCTCACCAAACACTTGAAGGCTCCCATTCAGCTCAACAATCTTTGTTTCAATTGCATCTACCCTTGCAGACAACATATGCATAATTTTTGGGATCTCTTCAAGCTTCGCAATCTTCCTATAAATCTCCTTCACCCAGTCAGGATGAGATGGGAGAGAAGAAGCAAAAGCATCATCATGCGATTTGGGAGGCAACTCACAAGTTGCATTATCGTTAGCATCCATTTGAGGAGAAACATCTTCAATATCTTCCACTTTCTCTGATGACACTACTATTTTCACAGCTTCATCACTTGAAATGCTAACATATTCATTTTCACAAGCAGCAGATGTTTGCCCCAGCACAGACTGCCCACCACCAAAATCATGTGCTTCAACACTCCCCAGGGGTGACTTCTGAACAGAAGGGGTCGGCACATCACCCTCTCCATCACTGTCAGCAGAAGGTGTCTCAACATCTTCAACGATGTCACCGCAATCAATGTCATCTGCAAGGTCGGCCAAAACATATAGCCTCGCAGTTTGAGAAGCACACAATTTATCGGATTTAGGGGAATGGGTGTCAGAGTGCAAAACATCAACCTTGTCATCACAAACAGGAACTTCACCACAGGATTTGGAAGTATGGGTATCAACAGTAAAATCTTCACCTTTGTCATCACCAACACTGACTTCGCACCCAGATGTAGAGACTGCAACATGAATATCTACAGGCTTCACTACATGTGCATCCGTGGTACCAACAACAGGAACTGAAGGAATAATAAAAGACTTGTCAACATTACTATCATATAATGGCCTACAACTACTTACACCACCGGTCTTCTTCATCTTAGACCTCCGCTGAAAGACAACATTCAACAGGGCATCATCTTCTAAAAGGTCACATGAATCAGTACTCAACCGACATCGTTTAGAAGGTGAAGCAACCACATCAACCTCCTTGTGCAAATCTGTGTCAGCAGTAAGTCTCTTACCCTCCTCAGATGGAATAACTCTAGCACATGTCCTCACTGCTGAAGCCTTCTGTCGAGGCATCTTTACATCACTCTTGCCAGATTTTTTACGGTCTAGAGCAATGTATGGATTGATTAGAACACGACTTGCAGAACGACCCCTCCTCAGGGGGACCCGTTGCTCAGAGCTATCGCTGGACTCAACCTTCTGTTTCTTTTTACCACCCATCACTCCAACAGAAGATTTCCTCTTCTTTGAGGTCCTTGCATCTTCTTTATCACCCTCTGGGAAAACTTCAAACGCAGTTTCAAAGGACTTACCGTCCTGTTTCTTTCTAGCACCCTTGCCTCTCTTCACAAGCGTCTTCTTCTTTGACGTCTCGCCTTCATCATGTTTCTGCAACACATTAGCTTCTTCCTCCTCAGACTGGGTGGCCCTATTTGAAAACTTAGCTTCATATGCCCTTCTACGAACACGAAAAATCTCATACAAAGTCGCATCAACAGGTCCAGAAACTATTTCTTCAACTGACGCAACAACTACAGCATCAACTACAGCATCAGCTTTTTCACCAGCAAACGCCATTAATTCAGTGCGTGCAAACTCCCCATAAATAGGGAACAACGGGCTCTGGACAATGCACATGTATCAGAATAAAAACACAAAGATGCATCAAATAAAAATGTTATTCCAGAGAGAAAATATAAAAAAATTACCAAATCGCCATGAAAGAACTTCTCAGCTTCAGCATATACTTGGCTATAATCACATTGCCAGTGCAACAAGTATGGATCTAGTTCAGGCATCTTAAAATTACAGTCAAAATTAACTGAGATAGCTGGGAACGCTTCTAATATCCAAGCCTGTTACAAAAGAAAACTCGTTATGCCACTACAAAACAATATTTACATAATACTCACATAACCATTAAAGTTGTGCTGACGCAGACAAAAAAATGATGACATGAGACATGCAATAACTAAAGCACAATACCTGGAATGCAAGGCAATACTCATACATTTGATAAGAACCCCTAACCCCATTCCGATCTGCAACAGAAGAACTCTTCAATGACTTCAGCAAACGGGTGTATGACTCTCTACCCCAAGGATATAGTTCAAACTCCTTCTCATTGCACGCAAGAGATAAGAATTGTGCACTTACAACTTCTGACCTCCTATACACAATTAGCCTCTCAATCAGCAACAACTTTGCCATAATCAACTTCTTCTTAGACATCTTTTTCTCAGATATGAAACGATCAAGTAGCTCATCATGAGTCATTTTCTTCTGCCCAAAAAATTCCAATATTGACACTTTCTTTGGGATATTACAAACACGGTCTTCGCAAGGAAGGCCTGTAATAACATGAAACTCAGCGATTGAAAAACGTGCAAGATGTCCACCAACTCTAAACCACAATTCATGCTCTTTTTTTGTTTGTACTTGACGGAGCACCATTTGATGCATAAGCTGGAAATTTATAACCATTTTGGTGCCTTGCGTCAGCACCCATCCAACGCAACGTTTTTGCAAAGTATTGTAGTGAGAAGGACACAAATGCTCCTTGATAAGATCACAGACAGAAGGGTGTGAATATATGTTGGATCTACAGCGAAATCGCTCAGAAACAGGAATGCAATATTCCAACCCCTGATCAATAACAGACGATTAAGCAAAAAAAAACAACCATCATAATAAGAAAAAACTACAACTTGCTCATCAAAATAAAAAATAACTTACATCAGAACCAGGATAAGAGGTGGATGAATCAGAAGATTGAGTTCCTGCAAGCAACAAAATAAAGAAAATGTAAAATAGACAATAACAGAATATGTGATGACATAAACAATAACAAACAATGACAATATAATGTTACACAGACATACTAAAATAAAATGAACATCACAAAACACACAAACAAAATACCAAATCCAAACACATACATTGTTGGAACTACAACAAACTAACACAAAAACAGACAGTGTCAGCGCCATACACTTGAACATAGCAGCAGATAAGTACCGTATCATCGACAAAAAACAATCAAAAGCATGGAAAACAGGTCCGCATACACGAAGAACACTAAAAAAGCACTTACAAAGTGCAACACCACAAATTTGACGGAAATAAACAGTTCAAAAACCCGAATTTACATATGCAACTTCCAAAAACGACGAAAAGTACTAATAACCGCACATAAGAATGCACATAAAGCATCGATTTACCATAGATTGTTGAACAAACAATAAAATCAACATAAACGAACATATTCCAAAACCCTAGCACGACAAATTTCGCAAAAATCCACCAAATTTATATCTGAGCTACTGGATGACGACATTGAGATACACGATGCAAACTCTGAACTTTACCGAAGCAAGGACGAATAATCGAGCGAATCAAGCCAGAAAAGCACCAAGTCGGAAAACGAACCACAAACAAAGCCAGGGGTAGCAAGATGAAAAACTCCGAGCAAAGAGAGAGTTGGAAAAGAAGAGGAAATCGATTTTCTTAGAAACAAGGAAAAATGTCCGTACAACGCGAAATTAGGTATATATAGGGGCTATTTTGCAAATTTGTCCAAACCCGCGTCTATTTTGCAAATTCGTCCAATTAATGTGCCCATTTCGCAAATTTTTTCTAAAAAAAATACAACAGTAGGCGATAACGACTTGAAGATCACAAAACTATGTCAAAATATTAGATATTCACCATAATTGTTAGATTTGGTTGAAATTAAAAGGGTGATTGTATAGGTCAACATCCAGTTAAAATGGTCCCCTTCCTTTTTGCTCATTATAAGTGAACAACCGATCGAGGGTACGTTGTGTCATAATGTCAACAATCTACATGTGGGTTTGGTAAATTAGGTTTCCATCTGATTACATTTTCAAATACTACATCGTTCCGGCTATATACACCGCAAATCATGCACGTCCTTAAGGACGTGCATGATTAAAAGGCTTGCACATCCCTAAGAACGTGCAATATTAGACACAAGGATTGCACGTCTTTAAGGACGTGCAATATTAACCTTGTGATTTGCGGTGTATATAGCAACACTCCATCCGTTTAAAAATATAAGTTAATTGACTTTTTAAAACGTTTTTTAACTAGTTAAAAACTATATAAAATATTATTTTTTATTAATTTTTTTACATAGTCTTATATATATTACTAATAAGTATATAATTATGTAAAATATTAATAAAAAAATATATTATTTTATATAGTTTTTTTTAGAACATTATTTTATATTTTATATAGTTTTTAACTCCTTACAAAACGTGTAAAAAAGTCAATTGATTTATATTTCCAAACGGAGATAGTATTAGAGAAGTGGGTGAGAGATATGACAGGGCTAAACTTCATAACAATTTTTTTTTTAATCCAACACCAGTAAAAGTAAAAGATTCGATTATTTAGCCAGACCTAATGAAATTAAGATATTGAAGAAGCTGACAAATAAAAAAAATCATCAATAACAAACAATCTATATAGCATAACTACAAGAAAAATAGCTTTGGGCGACAAAACTATGAAAACAAAAGTAACAAATTTACGCTTAAATATGGAACCCTAACTCCTTAAATGGAACCATAACTTCTTCACCAAGTATAATCCAAACAAACTCTCCATAAAATGAAAATAAGAGCAAATCGATATTCTTGAAACTAACCTTAAACATAGCCTCAATATTATCCTCGAAAATATATTAGCCTCGAAAATGCCCCCGAATTCGACCTCAGGACACATTTTGAGGCGTAGAAGAGGAAGGTTAAATGTGACCTCGAATATTAACCTCGAAAGTTTTGTAGAGTAAAATAGCCTCTAACTAATTTCGAGGCGTAGAGGAGGGAGGTTAAATGTTTTGTATACCGGATGTTATTTTAGGAGTATCAATTTATATATTGGTACGTATTACCAAATCAAAATACTCAAAAGTGATTAGTAATTAATGAGAATGAATTTAATAAAGTCTGTATTATTATTATCAATCAATAAAAATAATAATTTAATATTATTTGTAGCTTAAAAATTCTAAAAAAAAATTAAATGAGGGATAAATATTATTTGTTATTATCATTACCAACCATTTTTTTTTTGTACTTGTTAGATAATTGATCCTTACTATATCGCATTTGAATATTTAAATTTAAAGTTCTATGTAAATTGTATGAACTAATGATATTGATATATAATTCGACAAGTCTCTTTTGATACATCATTTTTATTTTAAATTTGGAGTTGTATATTATTATAGCAGAACTTGATATTTTATCATTATCAACTCATTATATTGATTACCAATTAAATTGATATAAGGATTTTTATAGCTGGTCCGGATGGGCTTAGCTCAACCGATCACATGGCTGGCCATTTGGAGCAAGGGACAGCAAGGATCGAGTCTCACCAATAACAGTGTAGGAGCAACCTCTCAAATGAGGGTGACTCCTTGTACCCAGTGAGCATTGGTCTTAGCGAGTTACTATTTTTTTTTTAAAAAAAATGTTATTTTAAATTGAAAAACAAATAAAAAAAAACATATATGGGAGAGTCGTTTGTAACAACGTCATTTTTATTTTAAATTTGGAGTTGTATATTATTATAGCAGACCTTGATATTTTATCATTATCAATTCATTATATTGATTACCAATTAAATTGATATAAGGATTTTTATAGTTGGTCCAGATGGGCTTAGCTCAACCGATCACATGGGTGGCCATTTGGAGCAAGGGACAGCAAGGATCGAGTCTCACCAATCACAGTGTAGGAGCAACCTCTCAAATGAGGGTGACTCCTTGTACCCAGTGAGCATTGGTCTCAGCGAGTTACTATTTTTTTTAAAAAAATGTTATTTTAAATTGAAAAACAAATAAAAACAAAAAAAAAAACATATATGGGAGAGTCGTTTGTAACAACGTCTCTCCCTTTTTGTAATTTTTTTCAATATTTGAAACCATTGCCCACCATGGCTACTTCTGGCCTGTTCTAAAGGAGGATGCTCAATTCCTTTGCTTCAATTCGTTCTCAGAATCATTGAATTCAGAGGTGAGGTTCATCGATTGGAGGAAGCCGAAGTGGGATCATGGTAGAATGCAGAGAGGTCGACGGGAGATTCCACCAATCTGCAGTGTGGGGGGCGGGGAGTTGTTGGGAGATGGATCGAAAGAGGTCGACGGGAAGTGGTGGTGGGGGAGTAGGGGGCGGGGCAGCGGAGAGATCGAACACGAGATGAGCAAAAGAATCCGGCACCGCCACCGACTTTGTCGAGTCCACCGCCGCAGCATGGATCTGCAGACGTTGAATTCGATCACCGACCAATTCAGAAATCGAAATCCGGAGACGCCGAGTCCACCGATCGGATCTGGAGGAGCGGTCGAGCAGGGCCTTTGAATTCGGAGGTGAGGAAGAAGCGACTCTTCCATATAGGTTGCTCCACCAATTCAGATATTGAAATCCGGAAACTCCCCAAATTTCAATTGGATTCCATGAAAAAACTCCCTTTAAGTCCAATTTCCCCACATTCCCTCCGTTTCGGTCTCCAATTTCCTCAAATCTTCCCAATTCAACCCCGGTGACGACGATGTTCAACCCTAATTGGGCGACGACGATATTCCCTCCGTCTCGGTCTCCAATCTCTACAACCCCGGTGATGACTATCTTCCTGTAAAGGCCCGGATTTTTAAATTCTAATTCTCGGAAAAAGAAATTAAATATGAATTTAAATCGGGTTAACTAAAATCTCTTAAAATGAATTCCGGCATATAATTATTGTAAATGGACTTTCATTCATATTTATTATCGCTTTTGCTTGCTAAAATTTGAAAGTATAATATAATTTTATTATTTGATTCAGTTCGAGAATTCGATTTCATTTTGAAGTTTTAACCTTTATATCTTTTGAGTCGGGATTAACAGATTTCAAATTTAAATGTCGGGTATGTTCTTTTGCATTTTATGGATTGGGATTTGGGACAAAATAAATTCCTTCTTTTCTTTTATTTTCCTCCCTTCTCTCTCTAGCGTTGCCAGCCAGCCGTGCGCTCTCCTTGTCTTCTTCTTCATCTGATGAAAGAAAACCACCTATCCCACAAGACTACAACTCCTCAACAGCAATACTTATCCAAAATTGGTCCCCCTCACAATTTCCTCTTCCCTATTTGGATCCAGCAAACCCACCAAGGCTTATTCTCCCCTTCTCTTGCCAAAACAAACCAAAAGAACCCCCTTTGCCTCATTGTTCTTCCGGCCATCACCGATTGCGAAACCCAGCAGCAACACCCTCGAGTTCCGCCTTCCTCCTCCGACCGAGATCGAGCCGAGAGCAACCTCGGGAGCCAACGGCGTCCCCGGAGCGCCACCGCCAGCCACCAATGGAGCCCAGAACGCCCCTGTTCTCTCCGTCTTGTCGTTGTTAACAGCAACCAGAACTCCCATGTCCCACCTCTGTCGTCCTTTTTCTTCAAAGCAACAGCAACCAGCAGCTCCAGGAGCGCTCCCCGAAGCTTTCTCCCTCGTCGTCGAAGCCCTCCCGGAGCCGTCGGCGCTGCGCGAGCCTCTTCTCCCCGTTCCGAGCACAAACGGTCGGTTTGGTTTCCGTCTTGTTTTTCCCGATTCGAAACTCAAAATGCACCTTTACTTACTCCTTCCTTCGTCCTAGGCTGTGCCGGAGTCGATCCACCCCCTGGCGAAGCTCAATCGATCCCATCGGACATTTTCCGGCGAGATCTTCAAGTCGCGGTAACCACCTTCTCTTCCCCTCCTTACGGTGTCTTCTCTTTCTGTGTGCTTCGTGTGCTTGATGTCGGGGAGGGACCTGTGTGTGGATTGGACGAGAGCTGCCTGGGAACCCCTTTTTCCTTTTCCCCTTCCTTCGTTTTGTTCTCTTCGGTGGAGAAGGAGCTCTGGTAGCAGTCGAGAGAGACGAGCCCTTTTCAATCAGTGTTGGGCCTAATGAGGGCTTGGATCCGGGTCGGGTTCTGGGTAAATTTTGTGAGGGAGATGGAGAATCCGGGTTGGGCTCTTTCTTTGGGTGGTTTGGATCCGGGTTATAACTATTGAGCCTGTTTAAATTGTTAAATTTGTTAGTGTTGACTTATTTCATGTTATACATAGATTTATAAAATATGTTGGTATTTACTTAATTGAATTATTATCATGTTGATCCTGATTTCATGGAAAATATATATTCTGAAATTATTGTATTTATTTTAAGTTGTTTTAGAAATATTATTAATTGGAAAAGGATGATTATATGATGATAAAATGTGATTTTGGGGATTTTGAATTGATATATTGGCTTTACTTGTAAAGAAGATTTAACTTTAGTAATTGCATTTTCAGTTAAAATGTTGCTTGGTAAAATTATATAAGAGCGTTTCAAGTTTTCGAAAATATCATTTAAGGATTCGTATTAGAAAACCAAAACGCCGGAATTAATTCTATAATATGATTTTGAGGTATCGGTTTTAAGGTTTAGATGTTTAATGTCGGAATTCTTGTCTTGGTGTGATGATGTTGGTTTTGAGAAGAAAGTTTGGAAACTATGGTTGGTATGATTTTATCAATGGGGTTGATTTGAATAATGATTTTCGTTGATGTTGATCATATCGGAAAGGTTTTGGAAAACGGTTTCACTATCGGTTGGTTTTGAGTATGTTGGGAACTTGGGTTTCGTATGTATGAATACCGGTCTGGTAGCTTATGGAATTGACTTGATGATAGGTGTGTATTGCTTTTGGACTTGCATTGAGACCTTGCTTGTATTATCCTGCTGTTCTGCATCTTCAGGTATGTTCCCTAGGGGGCTTACTCAGGTTGGACATTCATGCCTGTTGTTGCATTTTATGTTAGGTGTTGCATATGCATAAAAGCATGCCATGTAGTATCATGTTTAGGTTGCACTAATTGATTGAGCATCTGTTTACTTTATGCGTTTGAAACAGAACGGCCGTTATCTGTGATAGTCCTAGAGTCTTTGCTAGGGTCATAGGGTAGCCCAGCCTCATCGGGTTCCCTGAGTCAATCGAGTCATGACTTCCTTATATTATGCCTGCGGGCTTTATTGTGGAGCGGGTTAGGCATGCGTGCCCCCCGATTATGAATGAATGCATTCACGAGCTGGCCAGTCTCCACCTATCGGAAGGGGTGGAGGTAGGAGAGGGATATGTCACTTGGCATTGTCTTGGGCCCTTTACAGTATTTCTGCACATTATTACGAACTAGGAGCATGCTAGTGTGTTTGACTTTCGTACTGCATTAGAGCATCTTTATTAGGTATAGCACATACTATGTGGCCTCAGCGAGGACTACCGGTCCCGCATGAGTGGCTCGATCTGACTCCTTTCCCCGTTCTTCTATTAAAGGTATTTTCTGCAGATTTGAGTGCTCGATGTCTATATGACGGAGTTTCCTTTTGGCGAATTGAAGAACATGGCTAATCCTCTAACTTGGTATAAATGGTAACCCTATGCTTACAATTTGGTTTTGACCGGCTTTGCCGTGACACTTGTATATTTACCTTGCTTCCGCTTTACTTTTCGTTTGAAATGGATTCCGCGACATAGTCTCAGGACAGGTTAAGGGTACCCAACGGCCCTCCGAGGTTTGGAGGGTTGAAATCCCTCCTTATACTAATCTTAAAAACGAGTTTGAAACTTCGACCCGTACCTGGATTGCAAGATCCGAACAAGGGGTTTTACCCCTTGAAACGTAACCCGGAAGTTATAATTCTGGGCCGTTACAAAGATGGTATCAGAGATGAGGTTGTGCAATTCGGGTACACAAGGGTCGAGTGTATGTTTTGGAAAACCACCCATGGATTTCAAATGATTTGAAAGTGTTTTAAAAAGGGCAAAATGAACTTAAGATGCCTAACTGAAATTGGACTAAGTAATGAACTCGGCTTGTAATAAAAGAGGAAAACCGACCAAACAGGGACACGAGTGGGTAGTAAAGGCGCTAGACCACCCCTACTGGGTGTAGTTGGGAACGGTATGCACAATATCAGCTTATTCTTTACAGATGGGTTGAGATCTGATTTGGATGCCTTAACTATTGAGTGTTATTAATTGATTATGTGCTCAGTGCTTGCTATGCTAGAGATTTGATTTGGATGCCCTAACTATGAAATGTGTATTGACTTACCTGTGCAAACGGGATAGCGGGAGTACCTTTATTTCTATATGGTCAAGTCCAGCTTGTGTGAAACAACCCCTTCAACTATGTTCTATCGAGTCTTCCTCCCAGATGTCAGTGTCTTCCACGGGGAAATTGGGTCGGTAAACACATTGTGTCGGAAACATGTGTGGATGTGAAGGTAGTTTGAGTGAGTATTGGAAGATAGTTCTTGATGTCATTTTGAGTCTAGAGTAAGGTGTTACTGAGGCTGTCTTTCTTGATTTTTATGACGATCAACCAGTGTTTTCTTGCCACAAGAAGTTGTACCAGAGTCACACAGGAAAGAGGAGTGATGAGTCGGTTGGGAAAAGTCAGTGGATGCCCATAGGGATCTCTGTCCGGTTGTAATGGTGACTCTCTTTGATTGCATGATATGATTTTATAATCTCCCGCATGTACCTTGCCAATGATCATTAGTAAGAAGCTCCTCATGTTATGCCTTGCCTTCTGTCATGGTTGTATGGTTTAAGCTCATGTTGTGGTTAGTTACCCTCCTCAAGTGTCGTGTTGTGTCCTTCATTATATCATGACTATTTGTTGTTATAGCATGTTTACTTGGCTTATTGATCGTATGGTTGATAGGAAGCATGAAACATATGATACGAACTTGCATGATCGTTATTTTCTCCTGGATTAGGTTTATGGTAGTGTGATCAAACCCTCCCTGTATGAATGCTTGTACATGATCGCCTTAGCATGATGGATGATGATGTGTCAATGCTTATCACTCATTTGCGACGAGAATATGTAGCATGCTCATCTATTTTGTATTCGTTAAATCGATCATTATTGATGATCTTGCAAGTTAATATTGTTGTATGATTACGTGCTTTGGATGGAGAGTATGTGGTATAATTGAGTCTTGATAAATGCATGCTTTATCATGTTATGTGTTGATTTGAGCTCATGTCCCCGTATTCTAGCTATATTGTCCCATTACTAGGTTCGTATTATACACCGTTGCATTTGCCCTCATGCTTCTATATCGTCGGAATATGAGTGATTGATTTCTTGCGTACCGTTGTAATTATCAATTAAATGTTTATATGTATAGCACGTTATGTTGAGCTATTAGTGTCGTGTAGGACCCTTGGTTGTGACTGGTGTGAGCTTATATCTTGCCTACGATATTGCTAATTCTCTCCCAGGCTAGGTCCTTGATAGTGTGATTCTTCCCTCTTCTTAAAGTGTTTTACTCATCCTGATTAGACTGATACTGAATTCGATGATCGACTTGCCTTTTGTGATGGTAAATCCTAGCATGCTTATATGTTATCGCTCGGTGGTATTTCCCTATTACCCTATGATATTCTCTCGTGCTTGCATAGATGTATGACTTGACACCTCGCATGATCACACACCACGCTATACCGTGATTCTGCATACGCATGACACCTGAATGTTAGAATGAATGTAGTCGAGTTATCTTGATTGTGTGCATGTTCGATATGTGCCAGTAGTGTCATGTAGGACTTATGATTCCCAATATGATTCGCCAAATGATCACGTGTTGTACTTGTTATATGATGTGATGATTATTGTATCGTGAATGTGCTCTATGATGGTTCGTTCTTAGTATGATTATAATGTGTCGCCCACGGTGTATTTCTTGTTACTTTTGACGATGTCTCATGTTTCGTAAATATTATGCTGAACTCCTCTTGATGACTCTTGACTATGCTTGTATCACATCATGTATCACTAGTACCATGTAGGACCCATGCTTTCTAAATGTATCTCGTCATATGATTACGTGCCATGCTTGACCTATTATACGATCATTGTGTCAGATAAGAGAGTTACTATGTTGCCCTTACATGTCCTTTTATCATGCCATACACTACGCTCGTGCATTGTTCATATATGTGATAATTGTGATGCCTATTTAATCCTGCATATCTTGCTTAAGTTGCTAGGCCTATCTGCTTTCATGGGATGATAGACAACTATCTTGTCTCGCATGCATCCGTGTAGCACATGAATATGTCTTTTTGAAATGAATACGTATGTCGTGCTCCTCGAGATAGGTACATGTTAGTGCGGATTAAAATGATTGATATGCCCTTATGATGAAATTGTGTCTACTTGTCACCATTGCAACCTAATAGACCTCCATAAGGGCGTTGTTGCTATTCTCGGGTTAGAGTCTTGTCTCTAGTATTGTCGTCTTTAGTGTGGTCCGTGTTTGTCCCCTAAAGGAATTTGGGTTGTCTTCTCCCGTCACTCCCCTATCTCTGCTAACTTAGACTCCTCTGCGATATTTGGTGAGCGGCTGCGTGAAAGAGAAAGGAAGTTGCGTAACGATAGAGCTGTGTGGCGGAAGCGTGGGCCCATAACCCACAAGCCTCATGATCGACGGTGTTGGTGGGACAAGTATGTTTTGAGGATTGCGGCTATCGAGTACGATATGACTTGCAGGCGGGAGTGTCCTCCGCTTGAATTGCTAACCTTTTTTAATATGTTGATGACTATGTTGCACTGCTCTGATGGTGACATGTATGTGTTCATGTGCTGACTTGGTAATAATTGTTGTCTAATTGTCTGATGTTTACGATGATATGATTCGGTGCCTTACAGTTCTAATGTACATGATGTCTTGATGCGTTGATGCTTGAGTTGCTAAGCATGATCTAAATTCGTTACCTATAAAATGTGAACTGCAAATGCTGAGAAACCTGAACTGTCTATTAGATAAGGTTATAATGAAACTTGCTAGCTTGACTTGATTATGTGCATATATGATGATTTGTAATAATGATTGAGCATAACGGTAAATTGAGATTTATCGACACAGTTGCAATGTTAATGCTGAACTAATGATGCTATTGATATAAATGCTAGTTGATATGATGTGGTCCTTATGTGTAATAATGTCCATGATTGCTTCTCCTTTGAACTTGTGGGTGAGGGTTATCTTGTGGAGTGGTTGATGAGTGGTAAAAGACTTCTAGGCGGTTAGGATGATCGATGGTATTACGAGATAAGTCATGAAGAGAGGGATGTTGGGTTAGGTAAGACCGGTTGAGTTGGGATCTATAGGAGGAAATCCTTGGTGGTCCCGATGAACTTCTAGGTGAATCCTAGGTGGGGGTATGTTTAGGAATAGGCTGGCTAAGTGGTGATAGAGGAATTTCTAGAGGAGATGTGTGATTAGCCGGGCAAGATGCTTGTGAAACCTTGGGAAGTGTGAGAAGTGTAAGAAATGGCCTTTGTGGATGTTGAGGACATAGTGTGAGCAGGTACTCGGGCGTGAGGTTAGACATAGGAGTGAGTTCTTAGAGGTGGATGGTGTGGTAGTGATCGGTAGAAGGAGGGGTAAGATTCGAGCATCGAGATGAATTGGGATTTCTTTGGGGAATTTTTGTCCATGTTGGCGTTGGCGAGTCTAGAAGAGGATTAGTCTTGACTTGAGAGCGGAGATGGGCGAGTGGGGATTTTGTTTTATTTTGACTGGTATGATGTGAGAATTTTCATGATTTTATGATCTGTTATATCTGCTGGCATGATGTTAGATAACGACCATGATGAACTTGATATGGAATTACATGTTGATATGCAATATTAAAAACCTAATTGGTAGTGACTAGTGTTATCATGCTATATTGATGTTTGCTATCCTGTTATGTTGTTTTAGAAGCGTGATAGGATGTGTTGTGATATGATAGCATATGAGATTATAATGTGTTATTATGTGAATGCATGATGTCTTATTATGAAGTAGTAAGCATGATATTATATTATATGGTCGGTAAGCATGATTATGAAAATGTAAATGATGAATATGACTTGGGGCATGAATGTGATTGGTTTATATATGGAATAATGGTGTCTGATGGCTGAATGATCGTTATATGGTGTTGTGATGAGTTAAGGTGGTGTCTTTTGGGGCATATTGACATTTTGATGATTTATGTACTACTTGATCTTTTTTTTTTTCCTGAATCTTAATAGCATGCCCTTATTGTGTTGATATGTTAACGTGATGAATATGTCCTACTTGTGTTGCAATATCGATAGGTGATTGTGGGATTTGATGTGTACTGACGTACTAACCCCATAACACCTAACCCGTTGATTTTTGAACATGTGTACTAACGTGATAAATAATGAACATTTGATTGTTCACTTGTGATGCCTTCGGTATGATATAGATTTACCTTATGATTCTTAGTATGTCGAGGCTTGTTGTTTCTTTGGTACTTAAGACTTGTTGGCACGTTTATGTCTATGTTAAACGGTTGTGTGATGGTTTGTGACTATGGTTGATGTTGAGATCGCCATATGAGGGGTGGCTGATGATGTTATGAGTTGATGAGTTGATTTACTTATGTGCATATTGAGTTGAGAATGATAATTGAATGACTTTGGAAACTAGGAAGAGAATATGGGATTAGCCCTTAGAGGTGGATGATTCCACCTCCTGATTTCTGAATTTGATTGATTGATATGCGGGAAACTGATTTGGTTTTGGAGGATTTTGACGAAATTTTGATCGAAAGGGTTTTACTTGTTTTGGTGTAAAGTCGCTTAGTTAAACGTCTTATTTGAAGATTTTGAGCGGTTTGAAAAAGTCTTACGTGAAATTTTAAAGAATAAATGTTACCGAGAATTTCAACGATTTTGAGGCCAATCTTTTCCAATTACGGAATCCCTTTTTGAGAATTTTCACACCCGGGCTTATATTATAACGCCTCACGAAGTGGATACAAGCATTTTATAGGGGCGCGTATAGAATGCTTGCTAAGACCTAGTAAGGACGCTATGATCGCTTTTTGAGTTATAATGTGACCGAAAGGTCGGGGTAAGGGTGTGATAGGGGCCCATATCACATACTTGCTACGACCAATTGAGAATGTTATGACCACGTCAAGGGTGCTGTGAGGGTCTCATACGGGCCCCTATGAGATGCTTACAGGACCAATGGCATGATCCTTGGACTCACCAGTTTGAAACTACATCCCCATGTTTTAGAGTGATTTTAGTCTCGAGGACGAGACTTATTTTTAGAGGGGGATGATGTAAAGGCCCGGATTTTTAAATCCTAATTCTCGGAAAAAGAAATTAAATATGAATTTAAATCGGGTTAACTAAAATCTCTTAAAATGAATTCTGGCATATAATTATTGTAAATGGACTTTCATTCAGATTTATTATCGCTTTCGCTTGCTAAAATTTGAAAGTATAATATAATTTTATTATTTGATTCAGTTCGAGAATTCGATTTCAATTTGAAGTTTTAACCTTTATATCTTTTGAGTCGGGATTAACAGATTTCAAATTTAAATGTCGGGTATGTTCTTTTGCGTTTTATGGATTGGGATTTGGGACCAAATAAATTCCTTCTTTTCTTTTATTTTCCTCCCTTCTCTCTCTCGCGTTGCCAGCCAGCAGTGCGCTCTCCTTGTCTTCTTCTTCATCTGATGAAAGAAAACCACCTATCCCACAAGACTACAACTCCTCAGCAGCAATACTTATCCAAAATTGGTCCCCCTCACAATTTCCTCTTCCCTATTTGGATCCAGCAAACCCACCAAGGCTTATTCTCCCCTTCTCTTGCCAAAACAAACCAAAAGAACCCCCTTTGCCTCATTGTTCTTCCGGCCATCACCGATTGCGAAACCCAGCAGCAACACCCTCGAGTTCCGCCTTCCTCCTCCGACCGAGATCGAGCCGCGAGCAACCTCGGGAGCCAACGGCGTCCCCGGAGCGCCACCGCCAGCCACCAATGGAGCCCAGAACGCGCCTGTTCTCTCTGTCTTGTCGTTGTTAACAGCAACCAGAACTCCCATATCCCACCTCTGTCGTCCTTTTTCTTCAAAGCAGCAGCAACCAGCAGTTCCAGGAGCGCTCCCCGAAGCTTTCTCCCTCGTCGTCGAAGCCCTCCCGGAGCCGTCGGTGCCGCGCGAGCCTCTTCCCCCCTGTTCCGAGCACAAACGGTCGGTCTGGTTTCCGTCTTGTTTTTCCCGATTCGAAACTCAAAATGCACCTTTACTTACTCCTTCCTTCGTCCTAGGCTGTGCCGAAGTCGATCCACCCCCTGGCGAAGCTCAATCGATCCCATCGGACATTTTCCGGCGAGATCTTCAAGTCGCGGTAACCACCTTCTCTTCCCCTCCTTTCGGTGTCTTCTCTTTCTGTGTGCTTCGTGCGCTTGATGTCGGGGAGGGACCTGTGTGTGGATTGGACGAGAGCTGATTGGGAACCCCTTTTTCCTTTTCCCCTTCCTTCGTTTTGTTCTCTTCGGCGGAGACGGAGCTCTGGTAGCAGTCGAGAGAGACGAGCCCTTTTCAATCAGTGTTGGGCCTAATGAGGGCTTGGATCCGGGTCGGGTTCTGGGTAAATTTTGTGAGGGAGATGGAGAATCCGGGTTGGGCTCTTTCTTTGGGTGGTTTGGATCCGGGTTATAACTATTGGGCCTGTTTAAATTGTTAAATTTGTTAGTGTTGACTTATTTCATGTTATACATAGATTTATAAAATATGTTGGTATTTACTTAATTGAATTATTATCATGTTGATCCTGATTTCATGGAAAATATATATTCTGAAATTATTGTATTTATTTTAAGTTGTTTTAGAAATATTATTAATTGGAAAAGGATGATTATATGATGATAAAATGTGATTTTGGGGATTTTGAATTGATATATTGGCTTTACTTGTAAAGAAGATTTAACTTTAGTAATTGCATTTTTAGTTAAAATGTTGCTTGGTAAAATTATATAAGAGCGTTTCAAGTTTTCGAAAATATCATTTAAGGATTCGTATTAGAAAACCAAAACGCCGGAATTAATTCTATAATATGATTTTGAGGTATCGGTTTTAAGGTTTAGATGTTTAATGTCGGGATTCTTGTCTTGGTGTGATGATGTTGGTTTTGAGAAGAAAGTTTGGAAACTATGGTTGGTATGATTTTATCAATGGGGTTGATTTGAATAATGATTTTGGTTGATGTTGATCATATCGGAAAGGTTTTGGAAAACGGTTTCACTATCGGTTGGTTTTGAGTATGTTGGGAACTTGGGTTTCGTATGTATGAATACCGGTCTGGTAGCTTATGGAATTGACTTGATGATAGGTGTGTATTGCTTTTGGACTTGCATTGGGACCTTGCTTGTATTATCCTGCTGTTCTGCATCTTCAGGTATGTTCCCTAGGGGGCTTACTCAGGTTGGACATTCATGCCTGTTGTTGCATTTTATGTTAGGTGTTGCATATGCATAAAACAATGCCATGTAGTATCATGTTTAGGTTGCACTAATTGATTGAGCATCTGTTTACTTTATGCGTTTGAAACAGAACGGCCGTTATCTGTGATAGTCCTACAGTCTTTGCTAGGGTGATAGGGTAGCCCAGCCTCATCGGGTACCCTGAGTCAATCGAGTCATGACTTCCTTATATTATGCCTGCGGGCTTTATTGTGGAGCGGGTTAGGCATGCGTGCCCCCCGATTATGAATGAATGCATTCATGAGCTGGCCAGTCTCCACCTATCGGAAGGGGTGGAGGTAGGAGAGGGATATGCCACTTGGCATTGTTTTGGGCCCTTTACATTATTTCTGCACATTATTACGAACTAGGAGCATGCTAGTGTGTTTGACTTTCGTACTGCATTAGATCATCTTTATTAGGTATAGCACATACTATGTGGCCTCAGCGAGGACTGCCGGTCCCGCATGAGTGGCTCGATCTGACTCCTTTCCCCGTTCTTCTATTAAAGGTATTTTCTGCAGATTTGAGTGCTCGATGTCTATATGACGGGGTTTCCTTTTGGAGAATTGAAGAACATGGCTAATCCTCTAACTTGGTATAAATGGTAACCCTATGCTTACAATTTGGTTTTGACCGGCTTTGCCGTGACACTTGTATATTTACCTTGCTTCCGCTTTACTTTTCGTTTGAAATGGATTCCGCGACATAGTCTCAGGACAGGTTAAGGGTACCCAACGGCCCTCCGAGGTTTTGAGGGTTGAAATCCCTCCTTATACTAATCTTAAAAACGAGTTTGAAACCTCGACCCGTACCTGGATTGCAAGATTCGAACAAAGGGTTTTATCCCTTGAAACGTAACCCGGAAGTTATAATTCTGGGCCGTTACACTTCCCTCCGTCTCGGTCTCCAATCTCTACGATCTTCCCTCCCTCCGTTTCGATCAATCCCGCCGAGTCCACCGGCCGGATCCTCACCAAACGATTTTCCAGTCTCAACACTCACTCGGGTCTGGTTTTTGTTTTTTCAATGAAGAAGGGAGAGTCTCCCATATATGTTTTTTTAGTTTGTATTTGTTTTTCAATTTAAAATAACTTAAAAAAAATAGTAAGTCGTTGTTACAACGACTTACCTATTTTATAATTTTTTTTTAAAAACTTTGGGTAAAGTCGTTGTTTGTAACAACACCCTGTTTTGGCTATTCTCATAATAAGTTTCCGTTTTTTGGCTATTTCGAAAAAAAATCGAAATCTATATCTATATCTATATAAACTCTTAAAACAGAAGAGTTTTCGCTTATGTGTCGCATCCACCTTAATTCTCTCATTTTCAACTAATCACTTTTCTTTTCTTTTTGCAATCTATATATATAAACTCTTAAAACAGAAGAGTTTTCGCTTATGTGTCGCATCCACCTTAATTCTCTCATTTTCAACTAATCACTTTTCTTTTCTTTTTGCAATTAATTTTCATTTGTAAAATAATCATCTATATCTATATTCTATATTCTATATCTATATCTATATCTATATAAACTCTTAAAATAGAAGAATTTTCGCTTATGTGTCGCATCCACCTAAATTCTCTCATTTTTCAAGTAATCACTTTTTCTTTTCTTTTTTCAATTAATTTTCATTTTTAAAATAATCATCTATATCTATATCTATATCTACATAAACTCTTAAAATAGAAGATTTTTCGCTTATGTGTCCCATCCACCTTAATTCTCTCATTTTTCAACTAATCACTTTTTCTTTTCTTTTTGCAATTAATTTTCATTTTTAAAATAATCATTGGGTTTAATTCAAAACTAGTACGATCTCCGCGCCATGGCACGATTTTTTTATAAATAATATTTAGATATAGATAAATCATAAACATTAGATTTAATTCAATATTTTTAATTAAATTCATTGATTAGTAAATGTGTTAAAAATAATAGAAAAAATACACTTGGGTTAAAGAGATAAAGAGAAAAATAAATAATAAATAGTGAAAGATCAAAGTTTTGAATTATTCCCACCTATTGGTTAAAAAATGTAACATCAAATAATATTGGGTAATTAATATTAGAATATTTTTCAAAAAATAATATTAGAAAATATAGTTACCATAATAAAATGATATTATGTAAATAATATTTTTATAAATAACTTTGAACATGGAGAGGGCATTTGACATAAATTAATATAGTATATAGATATAGATAGTTAGTAAATGAATTTGAGTTAAGCCCAATAGTTATATTAGATTGAATTCAATCTTTTGAATTAAGCCCAATAGTTAGTAAGATTAAAGAAAAAAAAAATTAAAAGAAAAAGAAGAAAAAAAGAGAATTAAAAAAAATGATTAAAGAGAAAAAAGAGAATTATAAATTGGTCAAAACCCCTAAAATCTCTCTAATGTTGACACATCAGTATAAACTCTTCTAAATTAAGATTTTATATAGATATTAAATTAATATATAACGTGTATCTATTTGTAAATTTTCATAAACTATCACAATATATTGAGTCCATCTTGAATGAGTCAATTATACCTTCTTCTTATGAATATGTTCTTATAAGTTTAATTCAAAATATAAAACCAATATTCTATTTAATTGTATAATATTAATTTATTTTATTATTAAATTTTTATTTTTTAAAAATCGCGGCATGACGCGGGAACTCTACTAGTATTACCTCAAATCAGAAGACTTTGCTGATGTAATCTTCTCCTTGATTTTAGTTAATTCAATTAATCCCTTATTTTCTACTCTTTTGTTTTCCCCCTCTCCTACCTTCCATTCCTAATTGTTGCCCATATAGACTCGCCTGGTAAGGTTCCGAAATCCCCGAGCAATCCGAAGGAAATAATCCAAACTCATTCGAACATCAACAAAAATCTAATTAAATCGGATGCCAAAACGTAATCAATTCAAACTCATTCGATGATCGACCCAAAATCCACACTCATATAATTAACTAAACTATTTTTTTTCCAGGGATCCTATGGACGAAGTCTAACCCAGCGATTTCATTCATTAATATATTTATTTTGTTAATATAATTCACTATTTGCATTTTTTTTTCATTATTTTTTGTTAATCCTTATAATAGATATTTTAAATTGTTTTCCTCGCGCACGCGCCATGGCGCGAGGCAGAGGCGGATCCTTTAAAGGACCGGGGGTGGCAGTCACCCCCCAATGAAAAATGAAATTTAGGATACATATTCCTCTCGTCGATAGCTTCAATTTGATATATTATAAGCTCAAATCCGATAACTGAGTAAAAAGTTATAAATAATTTCAAAACTGAAGCGATATAAATTATTTTTCACATCATTTACCAAATTAATACACTTCTATCATACTCATCAATCATCATTTGTTAAACTTCATAACATAATAAAATTAAAGTCCCCTCAACTAAACACTTCAGGATCCGCCACTGACACGAGCACTATACTAGTAAGTATTAAATTGTGAAAAAAATTAATAAAATTAAAGTTAAACATCATTTATTTTCGAACGGATAAAGTATATGTTTTGAAGGTATCAACTTCACGGAGTTCAACTCCACGATCGAGATCCTCACTTAACGTAAATACATCAGATGATCAAACAAATGGTCCCGGTAAGAACTCCCAATAAATTATATTATGCCAAAACAACAAAGATTTTGTACTCGCCGGAGCCCATCGATCAATTAGTACTTACACTAGACCATGTTAGAAACAATATGCAACTACATTCCGATTCTCTTTCTGCTTTTCTTCTTGGCCAACGATTTCGCAACCGTGACCGAGTACTCGTCGGCCTGGATGAAGTTCCTTGCCGAGTACGCCCCCACATGCTCTTCTGGGATCCTGCTACTCCACGACACCCTCTGGGACAAATCGGCCCCTGCCCCTGTGTTACCATACTCCCCGTAGTACAGCGTCTTGAGCGCGAAGTCACCAGTCCATGGCATCCACCCACCGGGGGCGATCAGATCCCCCAGCACCGAGTCGATGAACACGGTGCGAGAGTACTCCTTCCAGGGCCTTCCCAGGTAGTTCTTGTGGACCCTCGGCTTGCTCAAGTAGAGCTTCATGTAGTCATCCGTGCCGTTGACCAGGCATCCCAGGAAGGCGAAGCCGGTGGGCTGCGCGGGGTCTGTCCGTCCGTGGGCTGTGACAGCATTGGTCTCGCCGCTGTCGGGTTTGAGCTGGCGGGGCCGGACTAGGATGGTGCAGTTCTGGAAGAGGGCAGCTGCATTGCCGAAGATGAAGTCGACGTTGCCTTGGATGTAGCAGGACTTGTAGAGCTGGCGGAGGGAGTGGGCGTAGAGGGTGTCCTGGTTACCGAGGAACTCGCAGTTTTCGATGAAGGAGAGGTCGCTGTCTGAGCGGAAGGCCACCGCCTGGTGAGCGTCGGGGCCTGCTGTGTTTTGGATTGTGAGGCCGCTAGCCATGAATCCGTCTCCAAACACCCCTGTAATTAGATTAATTATTGTCGTAAGATGAAAGAGAACGAACAATTAATATATGCATATGGCGTAAGATGGACAATCACATGTCGACATTCCATGTTATGATGCCGGCTGTGTCCATACACCAACTATAATATTGATGAGCTCTTCGTCTCAATTTTCGATTGGTTTACTTTTGGGCTAGTACTGTTGAACCTGTTTAAGCAAGTTATAAAGAGATTGACATGCTTAACTCGATCATTTTAAGTGTCAACCAAGTCCGACACAAATCCCGTTTTCATACCGCCCGATCAGGATTCCTGGAATTTAAAACTAACTAACAGCGAGCAATTGCCACAATGTGGAAGATAAGGGCAAGGGCCTATATATGCGTAGTGTATTAGGAAAGCCACCTACTATGGTGGATAATGATTAATGATAGTAGGTGGATGAGTGGATCTCCATAAGCTTAGTAGAGTATATGTATAGACTCCACCAAAAAAAAAAAATCAATTGAAAGCTGTCCATATATCTCCACCAGGCCGGCCAATTCAAGCTTATTGGTGGGCAGTGCATGTAGTCGATCTATGGACGCTGATCGACCAAAAGTGTGAAAGTGGAACGTACGGTTGAAATGGGATAAGGATTTCAACTTTCAAGTGGCGTTGCCGGTGGGTGGGCGCACTCTCTTTGCACACAATATATATACAATATATATACAACGCACTACAACTACCGTTGGCAAAACTTGCCTTTAATAGTATAGTTTTAGACTATATAATTAGTGTTCTAGAGAGAGACATATACGGTATATATCTCCTCTTAAGGACGGGACCAGGAATTTATTGAAGAAGGACGAAATTTTATATAAATTATTGATTCAATCTTCGGTAGATTTTTTTTTATAAAATATTAATCTTTTAATTAATTTGTTTCCATAGTTTACTACTTATTACTAATAAATATTAAAATATGAAAAAAATTAATCAAAATAAATAAGATTTTATATAGTTTTTAGCTCTTAAAACTACGTGCACAAAAGTCAAACATCAAATATTTCCGACCGGTGGGAGTAGTTCAAGACAAGATTTTTTTTAGTTTTTAGTTCAAAATACAGTGCTTTTTTTTTTCAAAATTGTAGTGTTGCTTTTCAAAAAAAAAAATTATAGTGTTTTAGTTTAAAACTATATCATTAGTGGTTATATAGTTAGTTTTCTCTTTAAAAGGAAAACCATGTCGTTTTAATCTATAACAACATTATTTTCGTCTAAAAATATATCGTTGGAAACCCACAAAGTCATATGCAACTTATATGCAACTTATATGCAACTTACCATGTAATAAGGTGTAACAAAATATACAAACTTTAAACTTACATAATTTCTTATATAATTATCGAATTTAGTAATATAATCTCTTGTTTCGAAGTTAGGTTGAATTAAATTACCAAAATATCAAATTAAATAAGTAAAATATAAAATTATCATGATTTATTAAAAGACATTTGAAATAATTAATCTGTCTTTAACTTTCAAACGTTCACAACTTTTTACTCGGTTATCGGATTCAGGCTTATGATATATCAAAACGAAGCTATCGATGAGTAGAACAAATATAGGTAATTTGTCGGATGAAATAGGGAGGGAATGCTCCCGCAATATAACAAATCACGATGGTACCGGTACATGGGATATACATAGGCGGTAGAATCTATTATATGTATAGTGTACTTTTAATTAAAGCGATATAAATTTTTCTATATTAACATATTCTCTTGGTGCATGCATAAGACATTAACATACACTACTTGTTGCATATATGATTAGATTTGTCTTCTTTCCATCCCATATTCATCTTCCTAGCAAATAGGCTCTAAATCTAGTGAAAGTTAGGGTAAATCAAAATATGATAAATAGAAATAATTGTGAAGATTTGTCTATTGTGTATTCTAAAGATACATTATAATGATACTTTACTTTATTAGAAAATAAAATCCTAAAGGAAATGGATGAACCCAAATCTAATATAAAATGACTATATCGAATATATTTAGGAAAGATATTTTGCAATTTAACCTTCTTACAAGATTTAAAATAATAAAAGCATTATTGCTTTATATATTTCTAAATTAACACTCTTTTTTTCATCTTTTAAAAATGAAAAAAAAAAAAAGAAGAAGAATACTTGAACCATGTACGTGTTTAAACCGTGTTCTAAAATCGATGGACCATGTTACGTAATTTTTAACCGTATCCAGTCATGTTCTGCCTTATACGATACTTGGGTACACTGCTTTGTCGAAAATCCAAAAGTATTTGTACGGACTACTATATATGTAGTTTATTGATATATACGGAGTATGTGAGATTGTGATCTTACTAATCTACGTTAATTTCAAAAATTAATTACCGTAGTCAATTTTTCCCGAAGCATATAACATCGAGGTGTTTTCGTAATTTAGTCTGTAATTTGTACCCATGTTGATTTTAAAAAGAAAGTGCAAGCAACTGTTGTGCATGTGTGCCGCTGGTGTCCGCAGCGCAATAATAATGATAATAAAGAATAAAGATCCTCCTCCGATTACCAAATTTAATAGATATAAGGGATAATTAAGAGTACTCACCGACGGTGGCGGTGTTGTAGGTGGTGATTCCCATCATGCCGGCGTTCAACGATCCAGTGATCACCGTCCTCCCCATCCCGTCACCCACCACCACCAAATTCCTCTTCTCATACCCAATCCTAACCGTCTCCTCGTACATCCCCTCTTTCACATATATCACGTGCCTCCTCCCTCCTTCCAGCCCACTCGGTGCCGCCTCCACCGCCTCCTGCACCGCCTTGTAGTCGCACCCCGCCCCGCACACCGTCGCGTCCGCCCCCACCCCCGCTGGGAACTCCAGCTCCGAGCCCCCCGTCCCCGAGTCATCCTGCTGCTCCCAGAACCCGCCGCGCTCCGTCCTAGGCGGGGCCCAGGTGGACGTGTCCGGGCCGACGCCGACGAGCGCCCCGAGCATGCTGAGGGCGTTGCTGCTGGAGACGAGGAGCGCGTCGTTGAGGAAGGCCATCGTGTCGTTGACGCCGCGCGTGTCGTTCACGTACTTGAGCGCCGACCAGCAGTCGTACTGGTAGACGAGGGCCGCGCTGGCCCAGGCGCGCGCGTCTTTAAGCTGGGCGCCGCGCGAGAGAGCGTCGCTGGCGGCGGCGGTGCGGCGGCCGGAGATGTCGAGCAGCTGCAGGCAAGTCTGGGCTGCCAGGGATCGGTTGCGGTTGCCGGAGGAGGCGGCGAGGATGTCGGAGACCTTGGAGCGGGCGGTGTCGAGGTTTTGGGCGGAGACGGAGAGGGCGGATATGATGATCTGGGCGGGGCCGCGCTGGGGCGGGAAATGTGCCAGCTGGGCCAGGCAGGCGTCGGGGAAGCGAGTGGCATTGCAGGCGAGTTGGATCTCAAGGGGGGCTTGTACGAGGCTGGGTTTGGGGGAAGGATGCTGGTGGCTGGGGTGGTGGTGGTGGACGCCGGCGAAGGAGGATGGGAGTAGGAGGAGGAGGAGGGAGAGGGGAATAAGAGAGGCCATTGAATTGAATGGAATTTGGGAGTGTAGGAGGAAGTTTAAAGTGTTGTTTGTAGAGGAGGAGGGGGGCATTTAAAGATGGGCTGATTTGATTCAGGAATCTGGGTTATGGTTTAAAGAGAGTGGGGTTTGGTTTTGGTGATCGACATCTGTAGAAATGAAGGATTTGTGGTGGGTGTGAGTACGAGTTTTGGGAAATGGGAGAGGAAAAAGTGAAATGTAAAGTGCATATATGGAATGTGATGGCCCAGCTGTGTGTTTGTTTGTGTCACGAGTAGGATTCCTGATCAAGATGGAGCTTCAAGGGGGTTGCTCCGGACATGGTGTACAGAAAAATAAGACACATTAGATATGATAAGAAAAGACGACGAAACGATGTAAAAGCATAACACGAAATGGTAAAATATGATAATAATCATGTTGCTACGGATCAAATTGTTTTTTTAATCGGATATACGATACGACACGATTAATTTTTTTTAAAAAAATATTTTACAAGGTAAAGTTTAGTATAAATATAATAAGTAAGATAAAGGCACACGACTCTAGCTTACAACAAAGTCTGTGATCTAAATATACATAAACCTTGGCTTCACCATCACGGGCGGATCTATGTTGTAGCGAGCATCCCCACATTTTTTATTTTTTATTTTTTTAGTGTTAGTTTTAAAATTTTTACCCTCAAGCATCCCCTCCTGTAAAAAAAAATACAAAAGAATTTTTTTTTATATTTAAGTATCATCGAAATGATAAAAACATTATCTTCGAGCATCCTTGAGAAGTCGGTCGATGATCTGTCCCTGTACACCATCGCGGACATGTCGAGAATGTCATTCGTCACTAAACATAAATTATCAACCAAATACCATGATTAGACCTCTCATTGTCCGCCTGGAAATGAAGGTCCTTTGCCCACCTGAAAGTATCTCGACCCACAAGCCTTTATCCAAATACTTAGCTGCCCAATTCCCATTGGCTCATCATGTGTGGCGCTCGCCGCAATAACACCACATCATTTTTACTATGAGAAAGCAATCAGCACGTTGGCAATGTAGCACTTCGCTAGTAGCCTCTCACAACAGACATGTTACAGGCCCCTACGAGGTCATCAACAGCTGCGTGCTTAAGAAGTCTTGTAAATACCCCCATCCTCCCATAAGACAGGGATTCGATTTTAGAGAAGCTGATAGAGCTATGCAAATTACCTCCCTAAATCAAAACCATCGGAGTTGAGTTGTCAAATCCCTTGATAGGAAAAGAGCACTTTTAGAATAGCACCACCATCTTGTTAATTCCTTCCACTATAGAAAATGTGGTTTATTTTCGACGCTTTAGTTCCGACGCTTTTAAAAATCGTCGATAATTTTCGACGATCTGAGCTGTCAAAATTTTTTGACAACTGAATGCGTCGAAATTGACATAAATCTCGACATCATGAAGCGTCGAGAATGACTTACCTAAAAAATTAAAACAAACAGACTCCTCACGGCTCACGCTAGTGTCTTCCCGTGTCCTCCCTGCTATCTTCAGTCTTCACTCCTCACACTTTGGAAAAACCCTAATTGCGATTTTCTCCCATCGGAGACGACCACCCACCGCCCACCGGAGACGGCCACCCACCGCCCACCGGAGACGGCCACCCACCGCCCACTGGAGACGGCCACCACAAGTCTGAGCAGGTTTGTCTCTCTTTCTTGTTCTTCTCTCCCTTCGACTTCCCTCTCTGTTCGAGATCAACTGAGGTTCATCTCCGGACTAGATCCAAATCAGGAGGTGAGGAGGTATCCATCTCCCCACTCTGTTCGAGATCCACATCCGAGATACAAGGAGGCAATTCTCTCTGTTCGAGATCCACATCCGAGATCCGAGATACAAGGAGGCCTTGGAGGCGAATAGATTTCTCGAATCAGGAGATTGGAGGCAATTCGAGATCCACATCTGTCTTCCGCCTCTGTTCATCTCATAGGTATGTTCATCTCTCCCTCCATCCCTGACTGACTCGGATTTGGTTTTTGAGTGTGAAATGGGGCTTTATTATTGCCTACTTGACTTTTGTTTCCCGATTTTATTGAACTGATCAAGTGGAAGTGTTTTCCCTGAATCTATGGATGGCTACTGTATTTATATGTTGGGACTCGGAGGATTTGTTTCATATCATTACTTAGATGACTGGAATTGGACGGGTGAAACTGCTACATCGGTGAATTGTTTATTGGAATTTACTCTGCTAAGATGTTCTCCTTCCACCAGCTTTGAGGTAAATGGAATAAGTCCGGCCAGTAGTGTCAAATTAAAGAAAACCATATGAAAATGTTATATTAACGATTTTAGTAGAAGTATAGTTAACTTAGCACTATGTAACTGTGTTTCTGCATACATGAAGTTAGATTTTAGGATGATTAATTTATGCCTTGTCTGATAAAAAATGTTATTTATACATGCCTAGGTTTTTACTGGAACTTAGATAGGCTGAAATGAAGAGTTTTGCCCATGTTGACACTGTTGTTATGAAATCACTACATATGAAAAGAAGGTTCAAGAATTGGAACTGGAAAAAAGCAATTGACTAAAGACTAAACTACTGACGTCACACAAAATTAAGTGTTGCATGTCATTTAAATTCTAAGTTGTAAGACATGGCATCCATGTATGTTCCTTAATTGCTTTTCTTCTTCATATTTCACCAAATTGTATGGCCTATTTTTTTGGGCATATTATACTAGTCGCAGTTCATCATTGTAGGAGAGGCTTTTTCAGAAGAAATATTGTTTTATACATATGACTTGGTTAGAATCAACACTTGTGGGTATTGATACTACAATTTGTTTGTAGTGTCTTATTGGTTGTGCTGGCAGACATCTTTGTTATGTCATGCCTTCACAGTATTATGATTTTTTGAATATTTGTCATCTGAGTAAGAGTTTTGGTAGGTGCCAATCTCTGCTGCCTTATTCCCTTAGTTAAGGTCTTTCATGCTTTTTATAGAATTTTGGCGACACTTATCTGAATTTACTTTGCTTTGATTTATATGCGAAAGGAAGATTCCTTTTCTCTAGCATTTTAACTAATAAGTTCATATTCATATAGAGAGTAGATGCATCCACTGTTTGGAAAGAGTTCACAACCACTGAAGGGAAGAAGTATGTCTCATCTCTCATTTTACTTTTCAGTTTTGTAATACTTCCTTGATCGTTTGTTGGAAAGAGCAGATGGGTTTATATTTTTTTATATGGCTTCAACTTTGGTAGGTACTATTACAACAAGATCACTAAAGAATCAAAATGGGCGATTCCTGAAGATCTGAAGGTACTCAAAATTTGATGGTAGGATATTCAGTTTTCTACCTTTTCTTCTTTCTTACATCGTGGCCTGTAATTTTCAGTTGGCTCGAGAACAAGCTGAAAAAGCTAGCCAGGTGGCACTAGCTGATGTCGGGACAGTATCTCACTCTCCTTCCTTTGGGATTGCAATCTCCACCACTGCAGCTCCAACAGTTGTTGTTTCACCAATGCCAAATAATGGTTCAGCCACTCCTGGTGGAGTATCCAGCCAAACAACTCCCACAACTACTATTCCTGCTTTGAACCCTGCATCTGCTCCAGCTGGTCTGGCTGCGATTCAATCTCCTGCCACTATTGTAAATCCTCTGCCAGCTGCTGGAGGCACCAATTTCCACACTCTCTTGAATAATGATGGTGCAGAAACAAAGTACAATCTTGTTTCTTTCAACACTTTTTCAATTTCTTGTTATTTTGCAGGACATGATGTTAGGTGTAAGCATCCTTTTGCTGATTGAATATTTCTTTATGTATATTGCACAGGAGTAGCATTGGTAACTTGGAAAAGCAACCCCTAGAAACTACCACTGCGCAGGATGTTGAGGTAAGTTTTTCCCCCTTGTGTGGGTTGGAGTTAGCTTTAGCTAGAATCACGTGGTTGTGGTATCTGGTGGAGTAATTATGGTTTATCAAAGGTCACATTACAATTTTAAGAATTTAAGAATATATAGATGGTTAAATTCTTTTCTACTTAATGTTCCATTTGTACATGGTCTTTTGTGGTTGTTGACAGTTAAAGATCTCTTCATTAAATAAAGTCCAAGCTTTTTGCATTGAGTTCTCACGGATAAGAGAAGCTGCTGGATTGTTCAGGCTAGTCGACATTTGAGAAGCTTGAAGATCGCTGAGCCCTTTAGCTACCCTCCCGTTAACAAGCTCAAAGATGAAAGGGTAAACCTCTAGACTACTAGCTTGGTTGACACATATTGATGACATGTTGCCTGTCATTCCTTCTCTTCTGCTGGTTTTCATTTTATTTTTTATAATCTGTTTCTTGTTTTTTTTTTCCGAATTGCAACTAATTGGGTTTCCTAGCTACTAACAAGGAATTAAAGAGGAATGTTGTTTTGATGAATTAGGGTTCATATCACAGGTAAAGTAAGTCTTTTATATATGATTAAATAAAATACAGTGCTTCCACATTCAGTGTATACTAAAGATACTAAGATTTTTCAGTGGATTTTTCAGTGGATTTCAAGGAGACAGCTTGTTTACATTTTCCAGCTTGATTTTGCCTTAATCTAATGAATATACATTTGAGATATACCATGTGTTTGCCTCTAACATAATCTAAGACATTTGCTTTTATTTTTCTTCTGTGACTGAAAAGCACGGTATTGTCAATATAAGATAATTTCTCTACCTTATTTATATTTATAAGCTTATCTCAGATCTTGCGCTATGTGCCAGTATTGAACATTCATTAATCTAGTGCTTTTGTAATTCCAAGTTGTGTGTTTTTATTGAGCATGAGGATTTGCGGAATCTCAGTCCTACATTTATTAAAGGTTAGAAACTTGCTTGAATGCTTTGTGAATGTCTTCCATAAACATATATAGCTTAACTGCATATATATTCTACAACAATCTTGCTAAAATGGAGCGAATAAGACTATTATACTATATTATTTCAGACTCTACAGTGTGCAGCTACCTATTTTGGAACAAAGGTTTGTAATATTATGTTGTGTCTCATGTGAATGACTGTATATATGTCCTTAACTAATGAATCAAAATGACTGTTTTCCCCACTGTAATGCAGATATATTCCGTCTATGTGATTGGCTACGTTGAAAAGGATGGATAGACATTCCTCTGGGTCGGAAAAGAAGCCTTGTGAAACAGTCTTTTCCAGGGATGCTAGATTATCTAGTAGATGGAGGATTGGTTTGTTACTTAGCAATGAAAGTTTGCCAAATCTTGTTATGTGCATATTTTGACATGACTGTGTATGTTTCACTATTCTTCATTGCAGCCTCATGCAATCAGCCCTACCGAAAACATATTGAAGGAATGCGAGGAGGAGGCAGCAATACTGCATTCCATCTTGAAAGAGTAGACCATCTTTCTAGCAATCATCTTCCTATAAATAAAACTGTCTTTACTTTAATCCATTTATGATCTATTTCTGCAGGGTTAAATCAGCAGGTGTTGTCTCTTATGCCGACATTGATGGATAGTGAAACTGCCTGAAGGATTTATCCCTAAGAATCTCGGTAAGCCAGCTGCAACAATGCCTTTCAAGCTCCTTCACTATGACAGTTGCACTTACCAAAGTGTCTTATGTGAATGACTCAAAATTCTCCAAAAATATTTCCTTCAATTATTCTTCATTATTATATTTTCCCTTCAATTCCTTGCATTGCAGGTGTGTTGCTATGTTTTATTGATCCCACATCTCCATACTCATGCTCGATAGGAGTGAGCTTGTTATCTTTGTTTTTTCATCTTTCAATGTCATATTTTATTTCAGGTTTATTTTTCATCACTAGTTATTGAATAATATAATGTCATCATGCCTAGATGGGATCAAGGATGAGCAATTAATGAATGAGTGAACATGCGAGAATGAGTGGATGATGTGGACTTTGAATCTGAGGTGCAAAATATCTAGAAGGAGACAAACCCTCTTTTCCATTGATCAAAAATGCCTCCAATGTATGTATAATGTATATATGGTACGTCTTGATCTGTCTCCCTAATTATGAGCTCATTTTTATTAGTTTTCATCTTAATTCAATCTTGATTTTCGTTTTTTTAAGGCGCTAGACAAATTCCATCATTCAAGATCTTTGCAAAAACTCACCATCATGGCCTGTAGCTAGCTTTGCAATCACCAACAATGATTTGTTCAGCAATTATAGATTAGTTATATGAAATTTGAACTCGGTCCGATGATGAGATGCGATTATATGAGTACTCAGTTTTAGTTTTTTGTTTTCACATGTCCTTAAATAGGCAATCAAGTAAGGTGGAGGATGGGATTGTTGATGAGTAATCTAATTGCTAATTCTTTGTTTTTCTTCCATGGGGTTGGTGAATCTCTTTGTCGAATGTTATAATTATTTTCATCTATCTCTTAATAGCATTTTATGGTGATGTTGCTGCTTTTTTTTCTTCAGCTTTGCTTGTTGTTTTGAGTTGTGATTTGCAATACTCTTGCCAAAGCTTTCAATGTTTCCAATAGTAAAGATTTTTTTTCTTTATACTTGTATGTTTGCCTTCAGTTTATCGGGAAGATTGATTTCTTGTATTACAAGTGGACAACAGTGAGTATATATATAGCTTAATAACCTATTTTAGGAAATTATTTATGGATTCTTGAAGTCCACTGAGCTGAAAACCAGAAAAAGATGTTTCCAAAAATCTGTTTTTTTATAGTTTTGTAGAAAGCTCATAGGTGGTAATTACTGAAATATAAACCGATTGAGCTCTAAATTTTCTGGTTTTATTTTTTTTGCCACTACAGATGTTCTGTAGGAGTTGCATTGCTTGTGTACACGACATTTAAAGAAATTGAAAGAAAAGACCATGAGGAGTAGCAACAACGTCTCTTGTACTGGGCAGGTTAGCATTCCCTTGAGTAGTGCTATTGACTACTTTCATCTTCAAGTGAATTTAATCAACTTGCTTATTATGTGTATCCAGTAGTTCAACTTTGAAATGATGTAGGTGTAAAGAAGAAGAAATTGTACATTTTATTGTTGTTGATCCTCTCATTTTAGCTGTCAATGTGTCATGTATATTATTTTTAATTCACTAAAGAAGAAAAATACACATCTTGATTCATTTGACTAATCCTTTATTGGATTTGTGTTTATATTTTTTTTTTGGTTAATTAAAGGATTTTAATTAATGTGTAATGAAAGGGGATGTAAGAAGAAAAATACACATTTTTTTTTTGAAAAATAACGTGCCAATTTCGACGCTTTAGGACGTCGAGATTGGTTGCGACGGAATTCTGCGTCGAAAATAGCACTTTCCATTCGTGACGCAAGAATTTTCGACGTTTTAAAGCGTCGAGATTGGTCATTAAAAGCGTCGAAATTTACACTGTTTTCTTGTAGTGTTCAGAGAGGACAATTGAATAGTAGAGTTAGATCGTGAGCATTGTGATAGCGAAACACATGTAAGATCCCGCCGTTTAATTTATTCCAAAGCTAACGTTGGTAACACATCCACTCGGATTACAAGTAAATATAGAAAATATGTCGTCAGCGTGAGGTATTTATTCAAGATGATTTTCTAGAAACACTTCATCACATAAAGACAAGTTGGCTCAATTCGTTAAAAGGTGTCTCCCATCAAACTATCTAATGCCCCAATTGGTATTATTGTTGGAATCAGAATGGGAATGAAAATCGGAATGTGAATAAAAAAAATCGAAATAAGTCATTCTCGTAGAATGTTGTTTGGTATAATATCGAAATGAGAAATTTACAAATTCAACATAAAAATACACATGTTC
The DNA here is from genome assembly GCA_037127255.1 of Persicaria tinctoria. Lineage (NCBI taxonomy): Eukaryota > Viridiplantae > Streptophyta > Magnoliopsida > Caryophyllales > Polygonaceae > Persicaria > Persicaria tinctoria. The sequence goes on along the minus strand of JBANSL010000004.1, from coordinate 32,083,675 downwards.
AACCTACCAAATTCAAAAGAACACAAATTTAATCTCTAAAATCAAGCGTAAAAATACACAACTTTGGCTACCAATTTCAGAAATCCACCATAAGAAGATATGAATTTCAAAACAATTTGCCTAAGTCTGGTGAAATAAGCAATCTGGGAAACGGAGGGCTGGGGCTTGAATCAGAGTCAGATCTAGAGTAGGATGAAAGGCGAACAGGTCTCGGGACAGTGGACGACTGGAATAATGAGAGAGGATTGCGAAACGGGTGGGAGGATGGCAACAGAGTGGCGCCGTCGCCATAGGAAGAACGGAAGGAGGATGGCGACAGTGGTAGAAGGGCAGAAGTAGGACGACATCAGTTATGAGAGGATGACGAAATAATCGAGGGAGGGATCCTAGTAGGGGACGGTGGAGATGGTAGGAGGATGTTAGGGAGGGAAGGAGAACGCCGGTGATGGAAAGACGATGGTGGCAACGGAAGGGTGGGAGGACGGTGAAGTGATCGAGGGAGAGATCTTTGTGGGAGATGGCCGGTGACGGAACCCTGACCTTTGGCATATTATCCCATCTTATGTCAACCATGTGGGTTGTAGCTCACATGGTTGACATATCTTCCTTAGATGGGATGATATGCCAAAGGTCAGGGGTTCGATCCCCCTTGCAACAACCCGCCTGGTGGGCCTTTTGGGAGATGGGCATGTGTTGGGCACATGCTTGGGCTTGAGATGGGCTTCTTGCACCGGCTTGGTATGAACCCAAGCCCACTCGGAATGGGCTTCTTGCACTCGACATGAGTGTCTGTCGAGTGGTCCAAGTGTGCCGAGTGTGTCTTGCTCAAGGTAGGTGTAGACTAGTCTTCATGAGCTCCGTTTGTGGACGCAAGCTCAACGCCTGTGCAGGTGGCGTAGTCCTGAGCAATGTGATCCAGGGTGGCCTAAACCCTTGCTCCATAGTTTCTTGCTAATGGAAAAGAAGTGCTCTAGTTGCATCTTGAATCTTCTTGGCCCTTGCACGAGTGATAGGACCATCGAATGGCACCTTCATGTTGTCCTCAATGTCACTAGGAGTCGTCGACATTTGCACTGCATCACAATCGGTGACACTAAATTTCAGCATGCTGTGTTAGATTTGGGTGCATCGATCAATGTGATTTCATACTCATTATTCAAAACCTTGATTCTTGGTAAATTGCAAGATACTAGAGTAGTTGTCTATTTGGCTAACCGCTCGCATGCTTATCCGAGAGGTCTTGTTGAGGATATCTTAGTCATGGTCGATAAGTTGATTTTCCTGCCTGGTTTATTTGTATTGGATATGGAACCTGGTGTTGTGGAGGCACCTATTCTTTTAGGCATGCCATTTTTTAGAACAACAAAAACTAAGATTTATTATTGGGAAGGTAATTAAGCTCACTATGGAATTCAATGGTGAAAAGGTCCAGTATTGCATTATGGATGCTATGAGATACCCTGTTGATGAGCATTCTTTATTCTCTATTGATGTTATTGAGCCTATTGTTGATGATGTGTTTGAGCTGAATAAAGAGGATGAGTTGCAAGTTGCTTTGGAAGCTCCTATGGATGAGCTTTCCCTGGAATACCCGTTGAGACCATACTTGCATGAGGTCCTAGGAGCCTTAGATGCCCACCATTCACATCTGAAGAGTGAGGACTTGGCCTTAACCCTACCTGAAGAGAAGCTTTTACCCTCTGTTATCAAACCGCCTGAAATTGAGCATAAGCCATTACCCGATCACCTTAAGTATGCTTTCTTAGGTGAGAATGATACACTCCCAGTCATCATTTCCAACAAGCTTAACCTTGACCAGGAGGGTAGATTAGTTGAGGTGCTCAAGGAATACAAGACAACTCTTGAATGGACCATTGCAGACATCAAATGGATAAGCCCAGATACATGTATGCACCAAATTTTGCTAGAGGAAGGAGCCAAGCTGTGTTGACAGCCAAAAGGACACATTCACATGTGTCCTTTTGGCACCTTTGCATATCGCAGAATGCCTTTTGGGTTGTGTAATGCACCAAGAACATTCCAAAGGTGTATGGATGATTTCACAGTCCAGGGCGATAATTTTGATTCATCTTTGGCTCACCTGGCACTCGTGTTGAAGAGGTGTGTTGACACCAACTTGGTTTTGAATTCTGATAAGTTCCACTTCATGGTGTAGCAAGGTATTTTTTTGGGCCACATCGTGTCTAAGAAGGGAATTGAGGTTGACAAGGCGAAGATTGAGATCATTATGCCATTACCCTATCCGACCAATGTCACAGAGATACGATATTTTTTTGGGCCACGCTGGATTCTATCGCTAATTCATCAAGGACTTTTCGAAGGTCACTGCACCGTTATGTAAGCTCCTCAAGAAGGATGTTGCTTTTGAGTTTGATGATAAGTGCAAGAAAGCCTTCCATACATTGAGAGACCGACTTGGTTCCGCACAGATCATCCAATCTCCTATTTGGACACTTCTTTTTTAGTTGATAAGTGATGCGAGTGACTATGTTGTTGGCGATGTGCTAGGCCAGAAGATTGACAAGGCCTCCCATGTGATCTATTATGCTTCCATGATGCTGAATGGAGCACAACGGAGCTACACTACTACGAAGAAGGAGCTCCTAGCGGTTGTGTTTGCACTGGACATATTTCGTCCTTATCTTTTGGGAGCCAAGGTCATCATCTATACTGATCATGCGGCTTTGCGATATCTGCTGAAGAAGAAATAGGCGAAGCAGCGCCTCATTCGATGATGCCAAGTTCTATGTTTGGGACGACCCATTCTTATGGAGGCATTACGCTGACCAGGTAATCCGACGTTGTCTTCCTGACAATGAGGTAATGTCTCACTACTAGAATACTGCAATTAGACATCATATGATTTAAGTCTGTCAACAAAATAACCGATGTTAAATTCCTCTATTACATCAAATAATGAATTTGTGATGTTAAAAAAAAAATTAAGACAACAGTTGAATTTTTTGACAGATGTTTAATGTTTAATTATAAAAAAAATTAAACGTGCGCGAAATGAAATTTTCTATTTGTTTTGAACACCAGTCCATACATATAATTTTTTTTTAACACCCTCCCATACTTAATCAAAACAGAAGCTAGTGTGCATAGAATGGATCATTTCATACAAAGCTCTTCGTTCTCTTAACTCAGAAAACAAAACAAAAAAACTCTCCATTCTCTCTCATCTCGCATCCACCACCGGCCTCCTTCCCTACTTCCTCCAGACACTCACCTTCTACAAAAACAAACCCTAACTTCTCCCCCATTCCACTCCCTCGTCGTTCATCTTGCTTACACCCCCATTCACCTTTCTTCGTTCTTATTCCATACCGACAACGAGAGATAAAGAGATGGCAGTCAGTAGGACTCAAAACACTATTGAGACTATTTTGTTAAAGCCATTGCCGGATTCGTCCTCTAATGTTCTGGAGTTGGTTGTCCAAGTTCTAGATCTGAAGTCTTTTGGTAGCAGATTCATGTGAGTCTCTACCTCTCTCTATTGTTGTCTCTTTTAGGGTTTTTGACTACTAGATCTAGCCACTGCGGGTCATGTTGTGTCACTTTATAGGCCATAGGTGAGATTAGTATGATTCGTTTGTTAACTGGTGAGAAATTCGTAGGTTTAGGGTTTCCTTTGAGCATTTGATTTGGATTCCGGTTGTTATATGTGGACATTAGGCTTAATGTGTTACTTGTTGTTTCAACCAACTCCAATTTGATGCAAAGAAACTTTAATTTGATTTCAATTGTTTGTTGAACTTTAGAGTTAAATATTTGGTTGAGATATTTAAAGGCATCCATTGATTTATTTCTTGCCTTTCCCATGTTCCTTAGGTTTACTGCTAACTGCTAATGATGAAAAAGGGAAACTCAAAGGGATCCTTACTTTGCTGGCATGGTTGTTTCGGGTTCTATTCCAAATCTAGGTCTCATTCGGATAATCAATTACAACCTCAAATATATCCAAAACAAGCCTGAAAAGTGAGCATCCTTACCTTTAAACCCTAGTCAGATTATGATCTGATAGAACGACGAGGGAATGAAATCAAATGCTCAATTATAGCCTCAACTTTGCTGGCATTGTTACTGATGCCGTGCAATTATCGATGACTCCTGGTGACATTGATGACAACATGAACGTTCCATTCGATGGTCCTGTCACTCGTGCAAGGGCCAAGAAGATTCAATTTGCAACTAAATCCTTTCTTGTCCGTCACCATGGAACTTTAGAGCAAGGGTTCATGCCACCCTGGATCACTTGGCTCAAGGTTACACCCTCAGCACAGGAAGTGAGCTTGCGTCCACACACGGAGCTCATGAAGATTCGTCAGCATCCCCCATGGCTTAACCATACTCGGCTTGGTCTTGGAGCACTCGACATACCTTTGGGCCGAGTGGGCTTAGACCCTTGTCGACAAGGATGGGCCGAGTAACTCTTGTGCATGGGCCGAATTATATTAGTTAATGAGGTTATTATTTTATGCAATTTAGATAAATAAGGTGGAATTAATTATATCTCTTCTAGATATAATCCTTGGCCAACAAGTTATTAAATGTCTATCTTTATTAGGAAATATTTATCTTAGATTTATTTCATTTATCTTTAGATATAATAAATCTATCCAAACCCCTTTCCTTTGCAAGGAAGGATTGGTTAGATCTCCCATAGTTTTCTATAAATTCATGTTATGCACTTTTGAATTAATCAGATTGAATTAGAATTGAGAACCCCTTTATGGATTAAAGGGTTCTTGGTTATCAATCCCAAAACACTATCATCACTTTTATTCTTGAGATTTTCGGCAACACAATCACCATCATCCCCACTGTTTTTCGTCGACCTCGAGCACAAGCCAAACCCTTGAACCTGTCGCAAGAAGAAGGTCGGACATTGGTAGTGCTCGCAAGGACATCTGCTCCTAGCGAGAGCGCGCCCAGGCCTTGCGCGCATAGGCGCCCAGCGTCGAGCGCTCCTGCGATCTCGTCTTCACTCCCGCGCACAACTCTCGCCATCACTCTCGCTCCCAGCAAGAGAAGTCTCCGCGCGCCTGCACCGCACACCCTGAGGACTCTCTCCTGTGTGCCCAGCGATCTCGCGCATCCATCCTCGCTTCTCTCTCGCTTCCCTTGATTAATTTCTGTCGCTATTTCTTAGTTCTCAATTGCTGGAATTTCACTAAGTCTGAAACTGTCGCTATTTCAGAAATTTAATTACTTGTTTAAATTGTTCCAGTCAGGAGATATCATAGAGCAGTGCAAGATCAGGCAAATATACGGCGTGGTTCTTGATCTTGAGCCCACAGGCGTAGGATCGGATTTCAGGTTAATGCAAGTTCTTTACTCTCTTGATTTCTTATTTGAGTGATTTATTTTTTGTGCCTATTTTTCACCATAGCCGCTGCATAAAAGTTAAATCTTTATTATTCACCCATCAAAATTGGCACTTTATTTTTGTTATTCTTTGTTTGGATCTTTAATTTCGAAGATATTGAGTTCTTGACTGCAAGTTGTGATCTTTTATTCCTAGTTGCTACATATCATGCCTATGACTGTGATTCTTGGATTAAAAGCATTATATGAACTTGCACCACTAAAGAACCCTAATTTCTCCAGTTTCTAGCCTATTTTCCCTGTTTTCTTTATTTTTGCTTACTTTTAGATCATCGTAGCTTGTATTTTTTTTTCTCTTGCTCTTATTTTCGGTTCCTGCATATTATTTACAGCAGCTATTTCATAGCCAAAAAAAAAAAAAAAAAGCCGAGAGCTTAAAAAAAAAGAGAAAGAAAGAGAAGTTTAGCATACATTACATTGTTGAGTTAGTAACTCTTCCTTTTTTATTTCTTTTCTTGCTACATGTTAGATGATCTGATCGGTTTTAAGCATTACAAAAGAACCCTACTTTGTGTGATTTTGTGATGTGCCGACACTGGAGCCTTGGTCACACCCCTCTTTTTCTGAACCGTGTTGCAACCGTCAGATAATAGTTGACGGAGTGTGCGCACTTGATTGCCCTTGTGATTGCTATTGTCGATTATTACACATTCATATTATTCAAGAATCACATTGTAGTTCTTATTCATTACACATTAAGCCGCTTGTTTATACTTTCTATCCTTGATATCCGACTTGTGGCTGATTTAATTTGCAATTTTGATTATTAATTGTTGTCGTCAATATTGCAAAATTCTGTGTCCAGGGGAATTGCTTGAATATTGTGCCTTGTTTTCTCGCTCTTTGATTTCTAAAACTTGAATCACTCTTAGGAATCACTAGAGCTTGCATTACTTGGTTTCTGGTCTTTGCGTCGGTTACTTGTTGCTCTTCTGATATTGTAGGAACATGGCAGCCGAAAGTACCCCCCTACTACCTCTAGCCCTATTTCTGATGAGACCTTTGAGCGTATTATTCATGCCACTACTAAAGCTTCTATGGCCGAACATAGACAACTCCTCGAAGCTGCTGAGGAGCGTTGGAACAAGCGCTTCCACGATCAGTTGGCCCAACAAGCTAGCCTGGTTACTACTCGGTCTATAAATGGTGTTCTGCGACATCTTGAGGAGCTAAAACAACAGGAGGTTTCTAGTTCTACACCCCCGGGTGGAATGCCGCCTCCTACAGACAGTACACCTCCGACAGACCCTACCCCCGACAGGTAATCTGCCACTTGCAGGTAACACCTCTTATTCTTTTAAACCTCCCCCTTCTGGTCAATTATATTTTAAGCTTAAGTTTGCTCCTCCTAACCCTCTCAATGGAAAGAATGACAACGATCATCTAGCGGGCTTCAATGGTAACCAAGATCGCCGTGAGGCCACACCCCCACAGCATCACCAGCAAGGGAGGACAAATCAGCGTCATCAGCAGCCACTGCACACCCGTTCTAACTGGGATGACAGCCGCATCAATAATGATCTTTATGAGACGCCACATTTGGAGGATGCTTACCATGAGGTAAATCCTAACTTTGATGATTTACCCCCTCCTAATTTTGGTCATCCTAGATTTGATAATGCTCAAGCTATTCAGAGACGTGATGTTAAGCTTAAATTAGAAACCTTTGATGGTAACACTGATCCTGAAGCTTATCTTGTTTGGGAAAATCATACTGACTATCTGCTTGACCATTTACGCTATGAGGAAACGGAGAAGTTGAAAGTTGTTATATTGCATTTAGTAGGTAAAGCTCGCACCTGGTGGTTCCGCACTCGTGAGATGCGCCGTCGTCAGGACAAGCAACCTGTTGAAACTTGGCCACAACTTCGCTATCTCCTGAAGAAAAGACATGTGCCTGAGGAATACATGAAGTCCATGAGGATGCAGATCGCATCCTGCCGCCAAGGAACTCGCTCTCCTAATGACTACAGAGATGAGCTTGAACGGCTCTCCCATCAGGCTAATGTTTATCTTACTAAACGTGCTTTCTGTACTCAATTTCTTGCTAGTCTTAATATTTCTATTAAAAACCCTTTATCTATCCATTCCATTAGAGATATTAACACTTTGTCTGATAAAGCATAGCTTCTGTATGAACAACAGCAACAGCAGCTACGGCAACAGAGGACTCGCTTCGACCAGACCTCTCAAGGTCGCCGGTTTGTTCCCTTTAACCCTTCTAGTCAATCTAAACCTTCTACTTCTAACCCTTCCATGCAGCAAAAGGGAGTTTCCAACTCACCTCAATAGGGTTATCGGTTGAAACTAGAAGAGTTGCTGCACCCTCTACAGATCGCAACAAAGACATCCGCTGCTTCACTTGTGGTGGTTCTGGGCATGTTTCTCGCAATTGCCCTCAGAAAAAGAAGGTTCTTCTCAATTACTTGGGAGACCATTACTATGAGGAGGAGACTGTTGAAGACCATGTAATTTCGAGTGAAGTGGAAGAGGACCAACCGTCTGAGTCTATTGAGGAGATCGATACTTCAGAGTACGACAACTTGCTTTGCATTATCACTCGGCGGGTCCTACACATTCAGGAATCTCCCATGGCTGATCAAAGGGAGAACATCTTCCACACTAGGTGTGTGGTTCGCGAGGCTACCTTAAGCGTCATCATCGACGGTGGGAGTTGCTGCAATCTCATCAGTGAAAAGGTAGTGGATTTCCTCCATTTAACTACTACTCCTAGAGCTACTCACTATGGATTAAATGGCATTACGGATAATGGATCTGATATAATGGTCACCAAACAATGTTTAGTTTCCCTTTCAATTGGATCATATCATGATAAAATATTATGTGATGTTGCTCGCATGGATTGTAGTCATATATTATTAGGTCGTCCTTGGTTATATGATCGTTCTATTCTTCATGATGGTCGTGCAAATACATATGCCTTCACTTTTGATGGGAGGAGAGTTACTCTCCTACCCCTTTCGCCACAAACTATTCTGAAGGACCAGGTTCGCAAAAAGCAACAACAGGCCGCCCAGAAGGAATCTCTAAGGAAGGAGAAGCTCAAGGAGATCTCGGCACAACAGGCCGCACCCGCGGCCCATACTGCCATGCCCACGGCCCCTCTAGCCACACCTGCAGCCCCCTCGACTCCACCTCCTTCCCACTCGGCGTCCACTCAGCCCTCTTCTGCATCACTTAATGGCTTTGTAGAACATCGATCACTGGTCTCTCAACCTCAGAAAGGGGCCATCACATGGAATGCTCATCGACCTCATATTCTCTTGGTAATGAAACAAGTTTTACTTAATGTTGAATTAAGTCATATTCCAACACCTATTGCTGCTCTTCTGCAGGATTATTTAGATGTGCTTCCAGCTGAACTCCCCCAAGGCTTGCCTCCTATTAGAGGTATTGAGCACCAAATTGACTTTGTTCTTGGGGCAGCCTTGCCCAATCGCGCCGCTTATAGAGCTAGTCCTGAGGAGACAAAGGAGCTGCAACGCCAAGTCACAGAATTGATGGATAAGGGCTTTGTGCGAGAAAGCCTATCTCCATGTGCCGTGCATGTCATTTTGGTTCCAAAGAAGGATGGCTCCTGGCGCATGTGTGTTGATTGTCGAGCAATCAACCAAATAACGGTTGAGTATCGCCACCCTATTCCTCGTTTAGATGATATGCTTGATGAACTTCATGGTTCTTGTATTTTTTCTAAAATTGACCTTAGAACTGGATATCATCAAATTAGGATGAAACAGGGTAATGAATGGAAAACGGCTTTTAAAACTAAGTATGGCTTATATGAATGGTTAGTAATGCCTTTTGGATTAACAAATGCACCTTCTACTTTTATGAGGCTTATGAACCATGTGCATAGAAGACACTTAGGAAAATTTGTCGTTGTCTATTTTGACGATATCTTAATTATAGTAAGAATATGCATGATCACTTAAATCACTTAAAATTGGTTTTTGATTGTCTTAGGAAAGAAAAATTATATGCCAATTTAAAGAAGTGTTCTTTTGCATCGGAGTCTACCATTTTTCTTGGTTTTGTAGTGACTGCATCTGGATTGAAGGTGGATGAAGAGAATATTCGTGCTATTCAGGAGTGGGCTTAGCCGCATACACCCACTCATGTCCACTCATTCTTGGGCCTTGCTGGTTTCTATCGACGTTTTGTCAAGGATTTCAGCCTGATTGCCGCCCCCCTACATGAGCTGACAAAGAAAGATGTCACATTTCGCTGGACAGACTCACATCAAAAGGCTTTCGACGCCCTCAATGATCGTCTGACACACGCCACAGTGCTGCAGTTACCTGACTTTGCTCAACCTTTTGAGCTCGAATGTGACGCTTCTGGCACTGGCATTGTAGGGGTCCTGCTGCAGAACAAGCGTCCGATCGCCTACTTCAGCGAAAAGTTGGGCTCCGCTGAGCTCAACTATTCTACCTGCGACAAGGAGCTATTTGCACTGGTTCGCTGCTTACAGACTTGGCAACATTATCTCTGGCCTAAGGAGTTTGTGATTCATTCGGATCATGAAGCTCTAAAGTACCTCAAAGGACAAGCAGTGCTCAGCAGGCGACTTGCTCGATGGGTGGAGTTTATATAGACCTTTTCCTATGTGGTTTACCACAAGAAGGGAAAGGATAATGTGGTAGCTGAAGCGCTATCACGCAGGTATGTCCTCCTAAACCATATGGATTCACATGTTTTTGGTTTTGCTTTGATAAAGGAATTGTATGCTTCTGATAGTTTCTTTAAAACTATATATGCTCAATGTGTGTCTAAAGGTGAAGTTGATTCATTTTTTCTTGATAATGGTTATTTGTTTAAGATGGGCAAGCTTTGTATCCCATCTTCTTCTATTCGCCGACTGTTAACTCAAGAAAATCATGAATCTAGAGAACATGGTGGTTTCGAAAAAACCTTAGCAGGACTTAAGGAACATTACTTTTGGCCTAAAATGTCTAATTATGTGCTGAGATTTGTCAAAAGTTGTGTTACATGTGCTAAGGCCAAATCGAAATCTAATGTTAATGGTCTATATCAACCTTTTCCTATTGCTAATGCACCCTGGGAAGATGTTTCTATGGATTTTATTGTAGGATTGCCTAGAACTTCTAAGGGTCATGATTCCATCTTTGTTGTTGTAGACAGATTTTCCAAAATGACTCATTTTATTCCATGTCACAAAACTGATGATGCTATTCATGTTGCTAATTTGTTCTTCAAAGATGTTGTTCGCTTACATGGATTGCCATTATCTATAGTTTCTGACCGTGATCCTAAATTTTTAAGCTCTTTTTGGAAAACTCTATGGTCTAAATTGGGTACAGAACTGCTATTTTCTACTTCTTTTCACCCACAAACTGATGGCCAAACTGAGGTCACAAATAGAACTCTTGGGGCTCTCCTTAAAGTCATGCTGCGAACTAACCTCCGGAGGTGGGAAGAATGCCTACCATTTGTAGAATTTGCATATAACAGGTCTAGGCACTCTGCAACAAAGCTTACCCCCTTCGAAGTGGTATATGGCCGAAATCCACTAACTCCTGTGGACATGATGCCTTGCCAATATAAGGAAAAGGAGAGCGTGGATGCAGCTAAGCAAGTGGACTTCATCAAGCGCTTTCATGAGTGTACCAAGGCGTAGCTGGAGAGGAAGACTGCGCAATACAAGGCCGCAAAGGACAAGCATCGTAAGGATGTGCAGTTCAACGTTGGTGATCTGGTTTGGTTGCATCTCAGGAAGGAAAGGTTTCAGCAACAACGGAAATTTAAGCTGGACCCCAGGGGAGATGGACCATTCAGTGTGGTTCAGAAGATGGGTCCTAATGCATACAAGTTGGATCTCCCTGCTGATAAGTACAGCGTCCATTCTACATTCAACGTCGCCGATCTATCCTTTTTCGTGCATGACGATGACTCTGACGATGATTTGAGGACAAATCGAAGTCAAGTGGAGGAGAATGATGTCGTGCAATTATCGATGACTCCTGGTGACATTGAGGACAACATGAAGGTTCCATTCGATGGTCCTGTCACTTGTGCAAGGGCCAAGAAGATTCAAAATGCAACTAAAGCCTTTCTTGTCCGTCGCCATGGAACTTTAGAGCAAGGGTTCAGGCCACCCTGGATCACTTGGCTCAAGGTTATACCGCCAGCACAGGAAGTGAGCTTGCGTCCACACACGGAGCTCATAAAGACTCGTCAGCATCCCCCATGACTTAACCATAATCGGCTTGGTCTTGGAGCACTCGACATACCTTTGGGCCGAGTGGGCCTAGACCCTTGTCGACAAGGATGGGCAGAGTAACTCTTGTGCATGGGCCGAATTATATTAGTTAATTATGTTATTATTTTATGCAATTTAGATAAATAAGGTGGAATTAATTATATCTCTTCTAGATATAATCCTTGGCCACCAAGTTATTAAATGTATATCTTTATTAGGAAATATTTATCTTAGATTTATTTCATTTATCTTTAGATATAATAAATCTATCCAAACCCCTTTCCTTTGCAAGGAAGGATTGGTTAGATCTCCCATAGTTTTCTATAAATTCATGTTATGCACTTTTGAATTAATCAGATTGAATTAGAATTGAGAACCCCTTTATGGATTAAAGGGTTCTTGGTTATCAATCCCAAAACACTATCATCACTTTTGTTCTTGAGATTTTCGGCAACACAATCACCATCATCCCCACTGTTTTTCGTCGACCTCGAGCACAAGCCAAACCCTTGAACCTGTCGCAAGAAGAAGGCCGGACATCGGCAGTGCTCACAAGGACATCCGCTCCCAGCGAGAGCGCGCCCAGGCCTTGCGCGCATAGGCGCCCAGCGTCGAGCGCTCCTGGGCTCTCGTCTTCGCTCCCGCGCACAACTCTCGCCATCACTCTCGCTCCCAGCGAGAGAAGTCTTCGCGCGCCTGCACCGCACACCCGGAGGACTCCGTCCTGTGTGCCCAGCGATCTCGCGCCTCCATCCTCGCTTCTCTCTCGCTTCCCTTGATTAATTTCTGTCGCTATTTCTTAGTTCTCAATTGCTGGAATTTCACAAAGTCTGAAATTGTCGCTATTTCAGAAATTTAATTACTTGTTTAAATTGTTCCAATCAGGAGATATCAAAGAGCATTGCAAGATCAGGCAAATATACGGCGTGGTTCTTGATCTTGAGCCCACAGGCGAAGGATCGGGAATCCCAAACGTATCAGTTACTATATTTTTTTTATATAAAAAATCATGTTCACGCCTGCTTGCTCTTGTTTTATCTTAAATATTTAGCATGTGTTAAAGTTTTTTCTTTTTATTGTTTTTCATATCTTCCTACAAGGAAAGTGTATACATTTAATCCTTAAATATTTAGCTTGTGTTAAGAGGCAGTACTGATAGTATATTGGACGACCTTGAAAGAGCTATCAATTACAGATTTTCTTAGCAAATATTACATATTACAGATTTTAGTCTTTAGTACATGTTTTAAAAATTACAGATTTTACATATTTTACAAATTACATCAAGGGTTTCTTCAATTGAACTTGTTTGAAGAGAATGGGGTTGAGCTTAATTCTAGCTTGTTTGTGTGTCAATCAAGAATAATACTAGTGGGTACTTTTAGATTTTACAAATTACATCAATTGAACTTGTTTTGTTTCGATTATGGCTTGAGTTTTGATTTAAAATGCCACAATGATTGTTTACATACATTGTCCTGTGCATCTCAAGATCCAAAGTACATCTATTTACTTTTTAATAGCAGTGGGTACTTACTTGTTTCCATTTGATTAAGTGTAATGGATACATGTTTAAAAGTTGGCTTCTTAATCTTGCAGATTGGTTGATAATGAAATACTAGCATTTAATTATGCAAAATTTTTACTGAGGGGTTGCACTTTCTTGTAAGTGATTCCTACATGGTTCGTTTATAGTTGATTGGGTCTTTGAGTAACATACTGTCTTCGTAGCTTGATTGCTGGAGCTTGGCAGTTGTCTAGAGTTTTTTTATAGACATTGCTTCACTTCCTCATATACACACCCCGTGAAATTCTATTGTCACCCCTTATATACTTTACTTCAATATAGGTGCTTCAAGAGTTTCAAGCTTTCTTCATGACCAGTTCTATAGACACAATTTTGTCATAGGAAAGGCGTCAAAAGCTAGTTTTGGGAATGAAATGTACAAGATTTTAACTGCTACAACATTCGCCAATTTGTTGTTGCAGGAGGATGGTCAAGTATGAAATAAATATATAATAGAGTTCAGACTGACTTCCCTGTCTCAGCAAATAAATACAAGACTTCCTCCCGTTGTAGTAAGAGAATAGTCAGGATCGAATCCACGAGGAAGCACGTCAGCAGTTCTCAGGTAGCAATAGATCTCACAGACAGAATAGCAGAAAGACAGAACACAAAAACAAGGAAAGAGACAGAAATAAAACAGAAAAGAACAAACAAAAGCAATGAACTAAACGAAGACAGAAAAGACAAAGCAAAGCAGAAACTAAAAGCAAAGCAAAGGCTAGTCGATCTCGACCACAGGCTCCTCGAGATCGACAAAGGCAGGTCGACAGAAAACAGAAATCAACGACAACAACTCGATCAAGACCAATAGCTACTCGATCTCGACAAAGCCTACTCGAGATCGACTAAGGCTTCCTCTAGATCGACAACAGTAACTCTAGATCGAGTAAAAGACAGAAACTTTAAAGGCAAATTCCGAACACAGAACTCAAAATTTCAACGAAAATAAATTCAATATAATAAAAGACTTCCAAAGCCAGGGTTTCAACACCACAACGATAACCATGCAAAGTAATACATAAAGGCATACAAGATCATGCTTTCCATCAAATAACTTTCGTTATTAACAAATAGGCATATAGAGGTTTTCGCATAAATCCTAATTGTTACTAACCCTTTTTCACATAATTAACCCAAGTTGCATTAAGATCACTTTCGCTTCAATAATACAAACAAGGATCACCTTCAACTCTCGCGAAAGAATCATGCTCATAGGGATAGAAGATGAATTGGATAAAAAGATCTGACCTTTACCGCGTCACCTCACATGGCCACCGTCGGGCTCACCCCAGCCCCAGAAGTGGGTGGACTAATCACGCCTCATCGCAATCGCAGACATTGATTGATGAAAAGAACTAAATTGCATAAAATAAACTCCAACTTATAATCTCCTCTTTATGTAACTAACTAATTGTCTCTGAAACTGAATTAATAAAACTGAGCCCCTAGGGCCTTATTTATAGTGATCAAACCCCGCTAATCAAGGAAATAATCATCTATCTATATCTAAAATTATATCTACTTTGCTAAAAGATAAATAAAATGCTTTAAGAAATTAAATCTAAAAGAGAAAAGATAAATCTAAATAGGTAAGTCTTCACGAGTTGATAGATCTTGTCTTCCATGATAGATTTGATAGAATTTGGATAGAATTCGGCCATTCTCGGATTCCTTCATGCCCAAGAAATCCCAGCTCGACCAGGGCAGCTCTCGACGACGCGTTTTCTGGAATCGGGTCTACTCGACATCGACAAGGGCTTCGTCAACCTCGACTAGGATTCATCGTCGACTTGGCTTCTCGGATAGATCTGCTCAATGTGGCTCGGACATGGTTCACGGTGCTCGTCGATCTCGACTACTCCTTGTCAAGATCGAGTAGGGATGTTTCACCGACTGGGTCTTCTCGGGTAGGCGTGCTCGACAAACTCGGATCTGGGCTCTGGGCGTTGTCGATCTCGACTAGGGCTCCTCGAGATCGACTAGGGTGTGGCCTTCTCTGGTCGAGCAGTTTCTCCTAGGCACGGACTCGGAGTGGCGTTGTGGCGCTTGTCGATCTCGACAAAGGGTTAGTCGAGATCGAGTAGAGGTGTGCTCGGCTTCTCGTCCTCGGCTTCTCGATCAGCTTTTCTCCTCGTCGACTCCGGGTGTGGCACTGGGCTTCGTCGATCTCGACTAGGGTCTTGTCGAGATCGAGTTGGGTCCGGAAGTCGGGTTGGTCTTGGCTTTCTCGATCAGGCTCTGTCGACCAAGGCTGCTCGGACAAGCTCGTCGAGATCGAGTAAGGTCAACTCGAGATCGAGTAACCTTGACTCTCAGATTGATTCAACTGGTTCCGCTGCTTCCTTGACCTTGGACTTCTGTAGCCGTTTTCCGAGCTTTTCTGACCTTCTGTAGAATTGCTGTAAAGCGCCTCGAATTCTGCGAATTAAACAGAAACTGGTGTAGATTCCATAATTTGGCAAATAAACGTAAACTACATAGGTTCTGTACTATCTTAGCCCAAATGAATGAAATGCATGCAGAAATCGACATAAAAGTAAATGTAAAACATGGAAAATTCAGCTCACAACAAACACCCCATACTTAAGCTTGCTTGTCCTCAAGCAATACTTTTATTTGTCATTCAGGGGAAGAATTCAAACTCTCAACATATCAGATTCATTCTCATATAACCCTGCAATCAATTACCATCCTCGAAAAGGTACTTATGTCACAGATCCATGCATGTGCAATTATACAAAAGCAACATCTACTCACAAAAGGAGGGTTATGCAAAAACATTCATAAGTGACAAAGCATTAATAATCAAGAGGACCTTAATTTAAGCTCAAATAAGGAGTAGAATTGGTAAAAGGCTAAAGGTGGGCAATTTTTGGCAATGTGGTGCTAATGATCCGGGGAAATGGAGTATTTCCAAATTGAATTTCCACATTCCTTCTCCATAAGATTCATCACCTTTCATATTGCTTCTATTCATAATAATGCTTTTACCTCTCTAACCTCAGCACTGCCTTCTCGCGAGTCACAAACATGGGTGTCATGAATGGCCCCGGATACTTAGTGCTTTGGACTCCTCACAATGTGTCTGTTGTGAGCGGAATTTGCCATGTTTTACAGTAACTTTCATATCGATTTCTGTATACATTTCATGCATTTGGGTTAAGATAGTACATAATCTGTGTAGTTTATGTTTATTTGCCAAAATTATGGAATCTACACCAGTTTCTGTTTAAATCGCAGAAATCGAGGCATTTACAGCAATTTTACAGAAGGTCGGAAAAGCTCGGAAAACCATTACATTAGTCCATGGTCAAAGCAGCGTAACAAATCGGAGAGCCAAGTCTAGTCGACATCGAGTAACCCTACTCGACCTAGACGAGCCATGGCCGAGCAGCCTTGGTCGAGCACACCCTGATCGAGCAAGCCAAACACCCAGACTCCGGACCCTACTCGACCTCGACAAGCCCTGGTCGAGGTCGACGAAGCCCAGTCCCCATGTCCGGAGTCGACAAGGAGAAGAGCCGAGCTTGCCGAGGAGATCTACCCGACGACGACCAGGAGACTCGCTGCCGCGGAAAGGAGGATCCGCTGCCGCGGACGAAGCCATCCGCTGCCAGCGGAAGAGCCAGCTCGCGGAAGCGGAAGAAGACCCAACTCGATCTCGACGAACTCTTGTCGAGATCGACGAAGACCTTGAGACATGTCCGAGCATGTCCGAGCCAGTCGAACACACCAACCCGAGAAGACCATGTCGATGACCAGCCTTACTCGAGATCGACGAGGCCAACTCGAGGTCGACGAGCACCAGTGAGCCAGAGTCCGAGCCACATCGAGCAGAGTCGAACCAAGCCGAGCCACCCAACTCGAGGTCGAGGTGACCTTGTCGAGGTCGACTAGACCCAGATTCCAGAAGCTTCTCGACTTGGCTTGTCCGAGTAGAATTTGGATGTCTTGGCCATGAAGGAATCCGAGAGTTGCTGGGATCTATCCGATCTATCAAATCTATCCATGGAAGGCGGAATCTATCAACATGAAGACATACCTACCTTATTTAGAATTATCTTTTCCTTATGGATTTATTTCCATTAAACATTTATTTATCTTTTTATGCTTTTAAATATAATTTTAGATAGAGATAGAAGATTTAATCCTTGACTAGCAAGGAATAGATCACTGTAAATAAGGCCCTAGGGGCTCAGTTTCAATCATTCAATTTCAGAGAGAAGTAAGTAGTTCCACAGAGAAGTTTAGGAGTTCTAAGGTTTTTAGGGTTTTGGCTTACAGCGAAAGTTGATTGCCAAGATTGTAAAAGGCTTTGAATATAGTTTTATGCAAGTTTCTTTCATCAATTCAATGTCTGCGATTGCGATGAGGCGTGAGTAGTCCACCCACTTCTGGGGCTGGGGTGAGCCCGACAGTGGCCATGTGAGGCGATGCGATAAAGGTCAGATCTTTTGTGCAATTCATCTTCTATCCCTATGAGCATGATTCTTTTGCGAGAGTTGAAGGTGATCCTTGTTTGTGTTATTGAAGCGAAAGTGATCTTAATGCAACTTGGATTAATTATGTGAAAAAGGGTTAGTAACAATTAGGGTTTATGCGAGAGCCTCTATATGCCTATTTGTTAATGACGAAAGTTATTTGATGGAAAGCACGATCTTTTATGCCTTTATGTGTCGTTTTGCATGGTTATCGTTGTGGTGTTGAAACCCTGGCCTTGGAGGTCTTTTATTATATTGATTTATTTCTGTCGAAATCTGCGTTTTAGTTCGAATTCTGCAAATTTAAGTTTCTGTCTTTTACTGTTCTCGTCGATCTCGAGGAGCATTTGGTCGAGATCGAGTTGGGTTTTGTCTGTGTCGAGTTGATTTTGTTCTGTCTTTCGTCGATTCCAGTTTCTGTGTTTACCTGTCTTGTCGATCTCGAGGAAGGGTGGTCGAGATCGAGTTGGCTTGTTTTGTCGAGTTGCTTTGTTTTCTGTTTCTGAATTGTTGCTGTCGACTTACTTTTATCGACCTAGAGGACAGCTTGTCGAGATCGACTAGCTTCTGTGTCCTCGAGTTACTTTCTGTCTTTACTCTTGTCCTTTGCTTTGCTTTTATTTCTGTCTTTATTTGTTCTTGCTTTTATTTTAGTTGCCCTTGCCGGGATTATTTGTTTCTATTTATTTCTGCTTCTGTGTTTCTGTGCTTTTCTGCTCTGCTTCTGTGAGAATCTGATAGCTACCTGAGAACTGCTGACGTGCTTCCTCGTGGATTCGATCCTGACTTTTCTGTTACTACAACGGGAGGAAGTCTTGTATTCATTTGCTGAGACAGGGAAGTCGGTCTGATCTTTATTCTATATTTATTTCAATACTCGATTTCCTCCTGCAACAACAACTTGGCGCCGTTGCCGGGGAAGCAATCAATCGCGCCTTAGGCAGTCAGTTCTCACTGTCTCTTTGAGTTAGATTGCAGGTGTATGCGTCATTCTGGTCAAACACCTGAGTTTGACAGCTTAGACGAACCGGAGCGCTACCTACACATCCATTCCAAACTCAAAAGGATCATGTCGGCCACTGAAACACAGGAACAGCTGATCGCTAGGCTTACCAGGGAACTAGTCGCAAGGGATGCCGCTATCAACGCTAAAGATGCTGCTATCGCCGCTGAGAGAGCAGCAAGGGAACAAGCACAAGCTGAGCTTGCCCAGTATCCAACCACGACAGAGGACTACATGCACCCAACTCTTGTCGTGCCTGAATCGGCGATTCTAATCCCTGAAAACTCTTTTGAAATTCGCACTCAATTTCTTATAGAGCTTAAAAATAATGCCTTTTATGGCAGATTTAATGAGTGTCCTCTTGAACATATTACTAACTTTCATGATATGTGCCGTACTCTTGTAGAAGGTACAACTCTGGAATATGTCAAGATGAAATCTTTTCGCTGGTCGCTTGCTGGACCTGCACTGAAATGGCTGGAAGGGCTGAAGGCAAGATCACTCACAACCTGGGCCCAAGTAGAGCAAGAGTTTCTGAACAAATTCTTCCCACCTGCCAAAACAGCACATCTCCGCCAGAAAATCACCGCCTTTAAACAGCAGAAAGGGGAACCGCTGGCAAGGGCATGGGAGCGCTACAAGGAACTACTTCGATCTTGCCCTACTCATGGACAGCCACCCTACATCATTCAGGAGATCTTCTTCAACTCTCTTGATCAAGTCACTAAGGACAGAATCAACAATTATACTCGCTATGAGTATCTGACAATGCCGCCCAGTGACGCATGGGGAGTGCTGGAGAAGCTCACTACCTACGACAACAAGTATGGGTCTACTACAACTTATGAAGAGAACCCATACGCCAGGCCAGCACCATCCATGCCCCTCTATGAGCCATCAAAGGAGATTGATCCAGATGTCAGGGAGCAATACTACAGAGACCAGAACAGGAAGCTCATCAAGCAAGTAAAGTATCTCTCTGTCAACCAGCCTTGTATTGAATGCGGATCGCAAAGGCACACCACTCCTGAGTGCCCACACACAGAACAAGTCAGGATGGCAGAGCACCATGAGGATGCAGCTTACGCAGGGGGTCCCAATCGCTACATGGGGGACCAAAGGTTTCAGCAACCACAATGGAACCAAGGAGTCCTTAGGAATCCCCCGCCCTACAGAGCTCCAGGACATCCAGAAAGGGACCAGAAAAAGGATGATATACAGCTGGTCCTGGAGGAAATACGGAGAAACCACTCAGAAACTAGGCAGTCCTTCAACTCCGTCTATACTCAGATGCAAGGTGTCAACTCTAGGCTTGGGGAAATTGATATCTGGCGGAAAACAGTTGATACACAGATTGGTCAGCTAGCAGCAGGAATCCCCAGACAGTCAGGCGGACTCCCTGGATCTTCAGAACCAAATCCTAAGGGAAAGACTGGCCACGTCGCTGTTGTAAAACTCAGAAGCGGCCATCAACTGCAAGAGCCAGAGGTTGGAAAACAACAGAACGACGAAGAACAGCAAGTCGACCTCGATAAGGCCGTAGTCGATCTTGACAAGGTCGTACTCGACCTCGACAAAACCCTCGTCGACCTCGAGGAGAAATTGCCAGAATCTTCGTCTGCGCCGAACAGCAACTTGCCTGGGCCCAATCCAGTTGATCTCGACAAGACCCTTGTCGATGTCGAGGAGCCCTTGGTCGAGAAATCAGCAGCAACTCCGACGTCTGTTCTGGCTCCGACTCAGAAAAAGAAGTTGCCTTTCCCCACAAAATCTCTAAAGGACCCAGCGGAGAAAAAGTTTCAGCGCTTCATCAAGATGCTTCAGAAGCTGAACGTCACTATTCCCTTCACAGAAGCTCTCAATGAAATGCCGTCCTACGTCAAGTTCCTGAAGGAGATTCTGAGCAAAAAGCGATCGATGGCAGAAATCACAGAGGAGTGCAGCCATCTGGACATATTGGAGAAGAGGCCGGATCCAGGTAAGTTTGCTATAACTATTGGATTTGGTCCATACAAAATTAATGCCCTATGTGATCTTGGAGCCAGTGTTAGTATTATGCCTTTAACGATTTGGTCCAAGATTAAGATAGGTGCCCTGGAGCCTGTGGATGCTAGACTATACATGGCCAACAACACGGTGGTCATTCCAACAGGCATGGTGGAAAATGTACCAGTACAAGTAGGTAAATTCTTCGTTCCTGCTGATTTCTTAATTGTTGATATGCAAGAAGATCCTGCTTGTCCAATTATTCTAGGGAGACCATTCTTGGCCACTGTGGATGCCAACATAAGCGTACGGAAAGGAGTGCTCACCTTCAACATCAGCGATGAAGTAATTGAGTATTCCTTCAACAAAACTGAAAGGCATACGGGTCCGATGGAAGAGGTCAAATCTATCTCAGCTGGCTACATCACCTGCGGGGAACCAAAGGTCAGGAATATGACCCCCGAGGAGCTAGAAAAGAGGGACATGGAGGCCCAGGTGGAGGAGATCATGGCAATGCTCAAAGAGAACACAAGGACTAAGTATGGGGTCAAGATCGACCAAACCCTAGTCGATCTCGACCAGACCAAGGAGACTCCACCGAAGCCGGCTTCGTCAAGCAGCGAACCAGACAAGCCGAGTCTACTCGAGGTCGACCACACCCTCGTCGATCTCGACCACCGATCGAGGAGCCCAGATCCTGCTTCCTCGACGCCGCAGCAACCAGACGGACAACCCTCGTCGATCTCGACAAGGCTTGTCGAGGTCGACCAGCACTCGGCACCACCAGAGCCATCTTCCTCGACGGCACCTTCCTCGACGGTGGTGACTCCAAAGCCCTACTCGACCTCGAGTAGGCTTGTCGAGGTCGACCACCAGGCGGCGCCACCAGACCCTGTTTTCTCGAGGAGCAAGCCACCAGAGCCAGAGCCCTACTCGACCTCGAGTAGGCTTGTCGAGGTCGACCAGACTTCTTCGTCGACTTCTGCCTCTTCGACCAGGACACCACCAGAGCCTGCAGTCTCGTCGATCTCGAGGAGCCCTAGTCGAGATCGACCAAACACCGTGGTGCCCGATTCCGTTTCCGCAAAGGTAAGTCAAGGTATGGATCTTTCTTCTCCTATTTCCATCAAAGATTTATCTATACATGGGAGAGGTCTGCCTTGGTATGTGCGATTGTGCAGGATTTCCAATGATGAGCCTAAGGAGTATGAAGTTGGAGACAAGCTCTATGTCTCTAAATCAAAGGATCATTGGTTTCCCAACAAATTCAACAAGAAGCGGATGGGACGGTTCGTGGTGAACAAGATCCATTCTGGAGGATTACAGCTAATGGACAAGAATGGAGTCTTATTTGAAGCCTAAGCTACATGGGCCCTGCAGATGCCACCTTGAGCATTAATGAAAGTCGGCCTAGCGACTATAAAATCTAGAGCATGTACATAGACTTTTTTAGACATTTGAGACTTTGTTGTTTGTTTTGTTTTGAACTTTTGGTTTTTCTATTATAGGTATATGTCTTCTAACTTTTCAGGTCAATGGATAGAACCAAGCTACATTAATACTCGGACTAGAAGGTGCTTCCATTCGGAAATTTTGCAGCTCTGCACACATGTCTTGTGAGTTTCTTTCTTTACCCTTTACATTGTTTTTTTTTTATATACAGCGAGGACACTGTAATGTTTAAGTATGGGGTGGGGGAAGGGCTTACATTATGCATATTTTCCATACTTGACATTATGTGTGCATTATTTCTTGGAATTGTTACATGGCTATTTTGGAATGCATTATTTATTTATGTGCTTATATGCATGTTTTCCAAAAATCATGAAAAATGACCCCCATTGAAATTTTTGAATAACGTCATGGAAGCTTTATTGAACTCGACGATGCAAAATTAGATTCATTAGAGATATAGCATGAAATTGCCTAGTAAAGGGAAGTCACAATGAAGTGCATTATTTCTTGAAAACCATGAAAGGAGGTAAAAATTTGAAATTGCTTTTGACATGTTGCATGATAAGATGATGGAGGACTTTATATTTCCATATAATGCTCATATCGTTTATATCCTAGCCTTACCTATGCTTACGCATCACAAAAGCCATAATATGCCTTATTTCAAATATTGCTCCACATGATCTAAATATTTACCATTCTTTACCTTATCCGGGGATTATGTTGAGAATGATGTTACATTATGGAGATGTCATATGGTGTTTGTGTTGTTATTATCATATTTGGAGTTTGGAAGAAAATTGTATGAAATATATGGAAAATTTAATGAGTGAAAGAAAATCCAATCACCTCAGGAGATAAAGGTAGATTGACCCTGCTCTCTAAGATAATAGTTTGGAGAGATGGGACACATTGTGAGGAGTCCAAAACACTAAGTATCCGGGGCCATTCATGACACCCATGTTTGTGACTCGCGAGAAAGCAGTGCTAAGGTCAGAGAGGTAAAAACATTATTATTGAAAAAAGCAATATGAAAGGTGATGAATCAAAGAAAGAAGGAATGTGGAATGAAACTCAAAGTTTGAAAGTGATCCATTTCCCCGGATCAAAAGCACCACATTGCCAGAAATTGCCCACCTTTTTAGCCTTTTACCAATCTACTCCTTCATGAGCTTAAATTAAAGTCTTCTTGATTATCAATGCTTAGTCACTTATGAATTATTTGTGCATAACCCTCCTTTTGTGAGTAGATGTTGCTTTTACATATTTGCACATGCATGAATCTGTGACACTAGTACCTTTTCGAGGATGGTAATCGATTGCAGGGGACATATAAGAATGAATCTAAGATGTTGAGAGATTTGATTTCTTCCCCTGAATGACAATTGAAAGTATTGCTTGAGGACAAGCAAGCTTAAGTATGGGGTGTTTGTTGTGAGCGGAATTTGCCATGTTTTACAGTAACTTTCATATCGATTTTTGTATACATTTCATGCATTTGGGTTAAGATAGTACAGAATCTGTGTAGTTTATGTTTATTTGCCAAAATTATGGAATCTACACCAGTTTCTGTTTAAATCGCAGAAATCGAGGCATTTACAGCAATTTTACAGAAGGTCGGAAAAGCTCGGAAAACCACTACAGAAGTCCAAGGTCAAAGCAGCGTAACAAATCGGAGAGCCAAGTCTAGTCGACATCGAGTAACCCTACTCGACCTAGACGAGCCATGGCCGAGCAGCCTTGGTCGAGCACACCCTGATCGAGCAAGCCAGACACCCAGACTCCGGACCCTACTCGACCTCGACAAGCCCTGGTCGAGGTCGACGAAGCCCAGTCCCCATGTCCGGAGTCGACAAGGAGAAGAGCCGAGCTTGCCGAGGAGATCCACCCGAGGACGACCAGGAGACTCGCTGCCGCGGAAAGGAGGATCCGCTGCCGCGGACGAAGCCATCCGCTGCCAGCGGAAGAGCCAGCTCGCGGAAGCGGAAGAAGACCCAACTCGATCTCGACGAACTCTTGTCGAGATCGACGAAGACCTTGAGACATGTCCGAGCATGTCCGAGCCAGTCGAACACACCAACCCGAGAAGACCATGTCGATGACCAGCCTTACTCGAGATGGACGAGGCCAACTCGAGGTCGACGAGCACCAGTGAGCCAGAGTCCGAGCCACATCGAGTAGAGTCGAGCCAAGCCGAGCCACCTAACTCGAGGTCGAGGAGACCTTGTCGAGGTCGACTAGACCCAGATTCCAGAAGCTTCTCGACTTGGCTTGTCCGAGTAGAATTTGGATGTCTTGGCCATGAAGGAATCCGAGAGTTGCTGGGATCTATCCGATCTATCAAATCTATCCATGGAAGGCGGAATCTATCAACATGAAGACATACCTACCTTATTTAGAATTATCTTTTCCTTATGGATTTATTTCCATTAAACATTTATTTATCTTTTTATGCTTTTAGATATAATTTTAGATAGAGATAGAAGATTTAATCCTTGACTAGCAAGGAATAGATCACTATAAATAAGGCCCTAGGGGCTCAGTTTCAATCATTCAATTTCAGAGAGAAGTAAGTAGTTCCACATAGAAGTTTAGGAGTTCTAAGGTTTTTAGGGTTTTGGCTTACAGCAAAAGTTGATTGCCAAGATTGTAAAAGGCTTTGAATATAGTTTTATGCAAGTTTATTTCATCAATTCAATGTCTGCGATTGAGATGAGGCGTGAGTAGTCCACCCACTTCTGGGGCTGGGGTGAGCCCGACGGTGGCCATGTGAGGCGATGCGATAAAGGTCAGATCTTTTGTGCAATTCATCCTCTATCCTTATGAGCATGATTCTTTTGCGAGAGTTGAAGGTGATCCTTGTTTGTGTTATTGAAGCGAAAGTGATCTTAATGCAACTTGGATTAATTATGTGAAAAAGGGTTAGTAACAATTAGGGTTTATGCGAGAGCCTCTATATGCCTATTTGTTAATGACGAAAGTTATTTGATGGAAAGCATGATCTTTTATGCCTTTATGTGTCGTTTTGCATGGTTATCGTTGTGGTGTTGAAACCCTGGCCTTGGAGGTCTTTTATTATATTGATTTATTTCTGTCGAAATCTGCGTTTTAGTTCGAATTCTGCAAATTTAAGTTTCTGTCTTTTACTGTTCTCGTCGATCTCGAGGAGCATTTGGTCGAGATCGAGTTGGGTATTGTCTGTGTCGAGTTGATTTTGTTCTGTCTTTCGTCGATTCCAGTTTCTGTGTTTACCTGTCTTGTCGATCTCGAGGAAGGGTGGTCGAGATCGAGTTGGCTTGTTTTGTCGAGTTGCTTTGTTTTCTGTTTCTGAATTGTTGCTGTCGACTTACTTTTGTCGACCTAGAGGACAGCTTGTCGAGATCGACTAGCTTCTGTGTCCTTGAGTTACTTTCTGTCTTTACTCTTGTCCTTTGCTTTGCTTTTATTTCTGTCTTTATTTGTTCTTGCTTTTATTTTAGTTGCCCTTGCCGGGATTATTTGTTTCTATTTATTTCTGCTTCTGTGTTTCTGTGCTTTTCTGCTCTGCTTCTGTGAGAATCTGATAGCTACCTGAGAACTGCTGACGTGCTTCCTTGTGGATTCGATCCTGACTTTTCTCTTACTACAACGGGAGGAAGTCTTGTATTCATTTGCTGAGACAGGGAAGTCGGTCTGATCTTTATTCTATATTTATTTCAATACTCGATTTCCTCCTGCAACAATAGTGTCCCATCTCTCCAAACTATTATCTCAGAGAGCAGGGTCAATCTACCTTTATCTCCTGAGGTGATTGGATTTTCTTTCACTCATTAAATTTTCCATATATTTCAAACACTTTCCTTCCAAACTCCAATAATGTTAAACACAACAACCATATAACAATCTCCATACGGTAACATCATTCTCAACATAATCCCCGGATAAGGTAAAGAATGGCAATATTTAGATCATGTGGAGCAATATATGAAATAAGGCGTATTATGGCTTTTGTGATGCATAAGCATAGGTAAGGCTAGGATATAAGAATGAGCACATTATATGGAAATATAAAGTCCTCCATCCTCTTATCATGCAATATGTCAAAAGCAACTTCAAATTTTACCTCCTTCTATGGTTTTCAAGAAAATATCCACTTCATTGTGACTTCCCTTTACTAGGCAATTTCATGCTATATCTCTAATGAATCTAATTTTGCATCGCCGAGTTCAATATAAGCTTCCATGACATTAACCAAAATTTTCAATGGGGGTCATTTTTCTCAAAATTTGGAAAACATGCATATAAGCCCATAAATCAATAATGCATTCCAAAATAGCCATGTAGCAATTCAAAGAAATAATGCACACATAATGTCAAATATGGAAAATATGCATAAAGTAAGCCCTCCCCCCACCCCATACTTAAACATTACAGTGTCCTCACTGTATAAAAACAAGGGTAAAGAAAGAAACTCACTAGACAGATGTGCAGGGCTTCTAAATTTCGACTGGAAGCACCTCCTAGGCCGATTATGAATATTGCTTGGTTCTATCCATAGACCTGAAAAGTATGGAAGACATATCCACAAAAGAAAAAACAAAAACCAAAAAATGTTCAAAACCAAAAACAAGCAAAAAAAACAATGTCCAAAAAGTCCCAAAAAGTCTATGTACAAGCTCTAGATTTTATAGTCGCTAGGCCGACTTTCTCCATTTAGCTCAAGGTGGCATTTTCAGGGCCCATGTAGCCTGGGCCTCAAATAAGACTCCATTCTTGTCCATCAGATGTAATCCTCCAGAATGGATCTTGTTCACCACAAAAGGCCCCATCCACTTCTTGTTAAATTTGTTGGGAAACCAATGATCCTTTGATTTAGAGACATAAAGCTTGTCTCCAACTTCATACTCCTTGGGCTCATCATTGGATATCCTGCACAATCGCACATACCAAGGCAAACCTCTCCCATGTATAGATAAATCTTTAATGGAAATAGGAGAAGAAAGATCCATACCTTGGCTTACCTTCGCAGAGACGGGATCAGGGACCAAAGTGTTTGGTCGATCTCGACTAGGACTAGTCGATCTCGACAAGGATGCTGGTTCTGGTGGTGGTCTGCTCGAGGATGCGGAAGTCGGCGAAGAACAGGGCTTGTCGATCTCGACAAGGCTGGTCGACCTCGAGTAGGCTTCTGCTCCTGGTGTCTGCAGCGTCGAGGAGGATGGATCTGGTGGAGTCGGGTGGTGGTCGATCTCGACAAGCTTAGTCGAGATCGACGAGCTTGGTCCGTCTGGTGGAGTCTGTGTCGACGAAGACGGTGCCCGAGGATGCTGAAGTTGGTCGACATCGAGTAGCGTACTCGAGATCGACAAGGGCTCTGGTTATGGAGTCGTCAGCGTGGAGGAAGGCGAAGTCGAGTTGGCCGAGTGGTGGTCGATATCGACGAGTCTACTCGAGGTCGAGTAGGGTTCTGCTTCCGTCTGACTGCTCGACGAGGCCGGTGCTGGTGGAGTCTCCTTGGTCTGGTCGAGATCGACTAGGGTCCTCGATGTCGAGGAGTCTTGGTCGATCTTGACCCCATACTTAGTTCCTGTCAAGGCATCCAAAAAATAATTAATCCATAACGACTTACCTTGATCTGTGTCGATTGGATTCTCTGTGTTCTCCTTGAGGATTGCGTTGATCTCCTCCACCTGGGCCTCCATGTCCCTCTTTTCCAACTCCTCAGGGGTCATATTTCTGACCTTGGGTTCCCCGCAGATGATGTAGCCAGCTGAGATAGATTTGACCTCTTCCATTGGACCTGTATGCCTTTCAGTTTTATTAAAGGAATACTCAATTACCTCATCGCTGATGTTGAAGGTGAGCACTCCTTTCCTTACGCTTATGTTGGCATCCACCGTCGCCAAGAAGGGCCTTCCTAGAATAATTGGACAAGCAGGATCCTCTTGCATATCAACAACTAAGAAATCAGCAGGAACAAAGAACTTACCTACTTGTACTGGCACATTGTCCACTGTTGTTGCAGGAGTAAATCGAGTATTGAAATAAATATGAAATATAGTTCAGATTGACTTCCCTGTCTCAGCAAATAAATACAAGACTTCCTCCCGTTGTAGTAAGAGAAAATCAGGATCGAATCCACGAGGAAGCACGTCAGCAGTTCTTAGGTAGCTATAAATTCTCACAGAAGCAGCAGAAAAGTCAGAAACACAGAAAGGAAAGAAACAAATAAACCCGGCAAGGGCAACTAAAACAAAAGCAAAGACCAATCAAAACAAGAAAAGACAAAACGAAACAGCAAATAAAACGAGGACACAGAAGCTACTCGATCTCGAGTAAGCTGTCCTCTAGATCGACAAGAAAAGTGGTGAAAGAAGAAAATAGAAACGAAAGCAAACAACTCGACAGACAAAGCTCTACTCGATTTCGACAACAGGTACTCGAGATCGACAAGACAAGCAGAATCTGAAATTGAAAATTGTTGTGAGCCTAATTAGCCATATTTTACATTATCTTTTATATCGATTTCTGCATGCATTTCATGCATTTGGGCTTGAATGATACAAAATATGTGTAGTTAATGCTTAGTTGTTATATATGGAGGTCTACACAAGTTTTTGTCATATTTCGCAGAAATCGGACGCATTTTTGAGCTTAATGGAAAGTCATGGAAAAGCCAAGAATGGTGCAGCTGGAGAGAAGGCCAATTTCCGGTTTACATCGTTCTGAATCAGGCTGTGATGTCTTCATGAGAGTTGTAGCCCTCGGAAAGAGATTTCCAACGCATGGTCATATGCGTCAATCCGACAACCGAGGCAGCGGGAAAGTGCGTTTTACGAACAGAGCTGGAAGCTGAGAAATTTACTCGACGTCGACAAGAGTTGTCGACATCGACAAGTATCCAAAACTCAACATGAGCACTGGAAGACGAAGTCGAGTTGACTGAACTCAAGACCAAAATGTTGTCGATGTCGAGGAAAGTTGTCGACATCGAGAAGACATGTCGAGCATTCCAGAAGCCGAGATCGAGGAGAAGTCCGAAGAGAAAGGAGATTACTTGCAAGCCAAGATTCGACGAATTCTATCCGAATCTATTAAGATCTATCAAGACCAAAGAAGATGTCCACATATTAGATATAATCCTAGTCTATCTATTTTATTTAATTACACTATGTTATTTATTTATCATTAAGTTTTAGATATAGTTTTAGATAAAGATAGATATCTTCTATCCTTGATTAACGAGGATTAGAAGCCTATAAATAAGGCCCTAGGGGCTGACTTTTCATTGATTCCAAGTGACACACAATTAGTTAGTTCCATTCAGAGATACAGTTTAGGAGTTCTAAGGTTTTTAGGGTTTTGGCTTTTTGCGAAAGTTGATTGCCAAGATTGTAAAGGCTTTGAATTTAGTTTTAATGCAAGTTTCTTTTTATACATCAATGTCTGCGATTCCGATGAGGCGTGAGTAGTCCACCCACTTCTGGGGCTGGGGTGAGCCCGACGGTGGCCATGTGAGGCAATGCGATAAAGGTCAGATCTTTTGTGCAATTCATCTTCTATCCCTATGAGCATGATTCTTTTGCGAGAGTTGAAGGTGATCCTTGTTTGTGTTATTGAAGCGAAAGTGATCTTAATGCAACTTGGATTAATTATGTGAAAAGGGTTAGTAACAATTAGGATTTATGCGAAAGCCTCTATATTCCTATTTGTTAATAACGAAAGTTATTTGGATGGAAAGCGTGATCTTTTATGCCTTTATGTGTTACTTTGCATGGTTATCGTTGCGGTGTCGAAACCCTAGCCTTGGAAGCCTTTAGTTTATTGGTTTTATTTCATCAAAAATCGTTTCCGTGTTCGAAAGCATTTGCACTTTTAAATTTCTGTTACTTGTCGATTTCGAAGAAGCTTGTCGACATAGAACACTGTTGTCGACGTCGAGAAGATTAATCGAGATCGAGTTCTTTCTGTGTTGTCGATCTGCTGTTTGTGTCGAGTACTTGTCGATATCGATAAGACTTCTGTGTCGACAAGACTCGGTCGAGTTCTTCTGTCGAGTACTCTGCTGTTGTCGACGTGCTTTATCGAGTACCTCTGCTTTGCTTGCTTTTGCTTGTTTGCTTCTGTTCTTGCTTTTATTTTAGCTGCCCTTGCCGGGATTATTTGTTTCTGCTTCTGTGTTTGTTTCTGTGTTTTTCTGCTGCTGCTGTGAGAATCTGATAGCTACTTGAGAACTGCTGACGTGCTTCCTCGTGGATTCGATCCTGAATTTCTCTTACTACAACGGGAGGAAGTGTTGTAATTATTTGCTGAGACAGGGAAGTCAGTCTGATCTATATTCTATATCTATTTCAATACTTGACCAACTCCTGCAACAACAAATTGGCGCCGTTGCCGGGGAAGCTATCAATCGCGCCTTAGGTAGTCAGTTCTCACTGTTTCTTTGAGTTACTTTTCAGGTGTATGCGCCGTTCTGGTATTCCACCTGAATACTACGGTTTAGACGAACCAGAGCGCCTTCTACACATCAGAAATAGACTTCAAAGAGCCATGGAGGACGCTGAAACACAGGAGCAGCTGATCGCTAGGCTTACCAGGGATCTAGCGCCAGGGATGCTGCTCTCGCCGCTGAGAAAGCAGCAAGGGAGCAAGCAGAAGCTGAGCTTGCCCAATATCCGACCACTGCTGAGGATTATATGCATCCCACGCTCGTCGTGCCTGAATCGGCGATTCTTATCCCTGACAACTCTTTTGAAATTCGCACTCAATTTCTTATAGAGCTTAAAAATAATGCCTTTTATGGCAGATTTAATGAGTGTCCTCTTGAGCATATTACCAACTTTTCTGACATGTTCCGTACTCTTGCTGAAGGTACCACGCTGGAATATGTCAAGATGAAAGCTTTTCGCTGGTCTCTCGCTGGTCCTGCACTGAAATGGCTGGAAGGGCTTAAAGGAAGATCACTAACAACCTGGGCCCAAGTAGAGCAAGAATTTCTGAATAAATTCTTCCCACCCGCCAAAACAGCACATCTCCGCCAGAAAATCACCGCCTTCAAACAGAAGCAAGGGGAACCGCTGGCAAAGGCATGGGAGCGCTACAAGGAACTTCTGCGATCTTGCCCTACTCATGGACAGCCACCCTACGTCATTCAAGAGATCTTCTTCAACTCTCTTGATCAAGGCACCAAGGACAGAATCAACCATTACACTCGCTATGAGTTTCTAACGATGCCACCAATTGACACCTGGGGTGTGCTGGACAAGCTTACCAACTATGACAACAAATATGGAGCTACTTCAAACTATGATGAGAACTCCTGCGCCAGGCCAGCACCATCTATGCCACTTTATGAGCCAGCAAAGGAGATCGACCCAGATGTGAGGGAGCAATACTACAGAGACCAGAATAAGAAGCTCCTCAAACAAGTGAAGTATCTCTCTGTCAACCAGCCTTGCATAGAATGCGGATCGCAAAGGCACACCACTACTGAGTGCCCACATACAGAACAAGTCAGGATGGCAGAGCATCAGGAGGATGTAGCTTACGCAGGGGGTCCCAATCGCTACATGGGGGACCAAAGGTTTCAGCAACCACAATGGAACCAAGGCGTCCCTAGGAACCCCCCGCCATACAGAGCTCCAGGACATCCGGAGAGGGACCAACAGAAGGATCAGCTACAGATAATCCTTGATGAAATGCGCCGAAATCAGGGCACCATCAACCATCAATTCCAGAACATCAATACAAAGCATGGAGAAATTGATGTCTGGAGAAAATCAGTGGATACTCAGATTGGCCAACTAGTAGCAAGTGTCCCTAGACAATCAGGTGTACTCCCTGGATCCTCTGAACCTAATCCTAAAGGTAAATCTACTGGACATATAGCTGCTGTAATGCTTAGGAGCGGACATCAATTACGCGAGCCAGAGGTCAGAAAGCAGCAGGACAGCGCCGAACAACAACTCGATGTCGACGAACATCTTGTCGATGTCGAGAACCCTCTTGTCGATGTCGACAACCCCTCTGATCGACCAACCTCTGCACTGAACAACGACTCGATATCGAGGAAAGTTGTCGATGTCGAGAAGTCCCATGACGATGTCGATAAGACTGCAACACCTCCGACGTCTGTTCTGGCTCCAAATCAGAAAAAGAAGCTACCTTTCCCCACGAAATCTCTAAAGGACCCAGCGGAGAAAAAGTTTCAGCGCTTCATCAAGATGCTTCAGAAGCTCAATGTCACCATACCCTTCACAGAAGCTCTCAATGAAATGCCGTCCTATGTCAAGTTCCTAAAGGAGATTCTGAGTAAAAAGCGATCGATGGCGGAAATCATAGAGGAGTGCAGCCATCAGGACATATTGGAGAATAGGCCGGATCCAGGTAAGTTTGCTATAACTATTGGATTTGGTCCATACAAAATTAATGCCCTATGTGATCTTGGAGCCAGTGTTAGTATTATGCCTTTAACAATTTGGTCCAAGATTAAGATAGGTGCCCTGGAGCCTGTGGATGCTAGACTATACATGGCCAACAACACAGTGGTCATTCCAACAGGCATGGTAGAAAATGTCCCAGTACAAGTAGGTAAATTCTTCGTCCCTGCTGATTTCTTAATTGTTGATATGCAAGAAGATCCTGCTTGTCCAATTATTCTGGGGAGACCATTCTTGGCGACTGTGGATGCCAACATAAGCGTACGGAAAGGAGTGCTCACCTTCAACATCAGCGATGAGGTAATAGAGTATTCTTTTAATAAAACTGAAAGGCATACAGGTCCAATGGAAGAGGTCAAATCTATCTCAGCTGGCTATATCACCTGCGGGGAACCCAAGGTCAGAAATATGACCCCTGAGGAGATAGAAAAGAGGGACATAGAGGCACAGGTGGAGAAAATCATGGACATCCTAAAGGAAGAAGCGAAAAATCCACTCGACACAAACCAAGGTATGTCGATTTGGACTAACTATTTTTCGGATGCCTTGACAGGAGCTAAGTATGGGGTCGTAGTCGACCAAAACTCCTCGAGATCGATTAGTTTAGTCGACGTCGACAAAGATCAAAAACCTCCACCAGCCTCGTCGAGCAGTCAAAAAGTCGAGAAAGATTCCTCGATATCGACAAAGGTTGTCGATGTCGACAAGATCTTGACATCCTCGATCACACCTTCATCGACGAGCAGGCCAAAGGGGATCGAAGACTACTCGACGTCGACAAGAGTTGTCGATATCGAGAAGATTACGGCCTCCTCGACACCACCTTCCGCGACGAGAAAACCACTGGATGTTGAGAATTCCTCGACGTCGACAACTCTTGTCGATGTCGACAAGATTAGGGTTTCCTCGACTTTGCCGTCTTCGAGCAGTCCACCAGCTGAAGCTGAAAGCAACTCGATGTCGAGTAATGTTACTCGAGATCGACAAGATCCAGTGGTTCCCGAATCCGATTCTGCGAAGGTAAGCCAAGGTATGAATCTTTCTTCTCCTATTTCAATTAATGATTTATCTATACATGGGAGAGGTTTGCCTTGGTATGTGCGCTTATGCAGGATTTTCGATGACGATCCAAGGGAATACGAAGTAGGAGATATGGTCTATGTCTCTAAATCAAAAGATCATTGGTTTCCTAACAAATTCAATAAGAAGAAGATGGGACCATTCACGGTGAATAAGATCCATTCAGGAGGAATTCAGCTGAAAGATAAAAATGGGGTCTTGTTCGAAGCCCAAGCTACATGGGCTCTGAAGATGCCACCTTGAGCTTAACGGAGAAAGTCGGCCTAGCGACTATAAAATCTAGAGCTTGTAAATAGACTTTTTTTTTTATTTTGGGACTTTTTGGACATTGTTGTTTTTGTTTAGGGTTTTGGACATTGTTTTTAGGATTATGCTATTGTGGGTATTTCTTTTCTAACGAATCTTGCAGGTATGAAGAAGCTACAGTCTTGTCGACATGAGGGAAGGAACTCGACATCGACAAACCACATCGAGCAAGCCTGTGGTCGAGAAGATCACCCTGGAGGCAACAGGAAGAACTCGATGTCGAGGAGGTGTTGTCGACGACGACAACATCTCCTCGACATCGAGTTCTTCCATTCTTGTCCCCGACTTTCTCCATTTAGCTCAAGGTGGCATTTTCAGGGCCCATGTAGCCTGGGCCTCAAATAAGACTCCATTCTTGTCCATCAGATGTAATGCTCCAGAATGGATCTTGTTCACCACGAAAGGCCCCATCCACTTCTTGTTAAATTTGTTGGGAAACCAATGATCCTTTGATTTAGAGACATAAAGATTGTCTCCAACTTCATACTCCTTGGGCTCATCATTGGATATCCTGCACAATCGCACATACCAAGGCAAACCTCTCCCATGTATAGATAAATCTTTAATGGAAATAAGAGAAGAAAGATCCATACCTTGGCTTACCTTCGCAGAGACGGGATCAGGGACCAAAGTGTTTGGTCGATCTCGACTAGGACTAGTCGATCTCGACGAGGATGCTGGTTCTGGTGGTGGTCTGCTCGAGGATGCGGAAGTCGACGAAGAACAGGGCTTGTCGATCTCGACAAGGCTGGTCGACCTCGAGTAGGCTTCTGCTCCTGGTGTCTGCAGCGTCGAGGAGGAAGGATCTGGTGTAGTCGGGTGGTGGTCGATCTCGACAAGCTTAGTCGAGATCGACGAGCTTGGTCCGTTTGGTGGAGTCTGTGTCGACGAAGACGGTGCCCGAGGATGCTGAAGTTGGTCGACATCGAGTAGCGTACTCGAGATCGACAAGGGCTCTGGTTCTGGAGTCGTCAGCGTCGAGGAAGGCGAAGTCGAGTTGGCCGAGTGGTGGTCGATCTCGACGAGTCTACTCGAGGTCGAGTAGGGTTCTGCTTCCGTCTGACTGCTCGACAAGGCCGGTGCTGGTGGAGTCTCCTTGGTCTGGTCGAGATCGACTAGGGTCCTCGATGTCGAGGAGTCTTGGTCGATCTTGACCCCATACTTAGTTCCTGTCAAGGCATCCAAAAAATAATTAATCCATAACGACTTACCTTGATCTGTGTCGATTGGATTCTCTGTGTTCTCCTTGAGGATTGCGTTGATCTCCTCCACCTGGGCCTCCATGTCCCTCTTTTTCAACTCCTCAGGGGTCATATTTCTGACCTTGGGTTCCCCGCAGATGATGTAGCGAGCTGAGATAGATTTGACCTCTTCCATTGGACCTGTATGCCTTTCAGTTTTATTAGAGGAATACTCAATTACCTCATCGCTGATGTTGAAGGTGAGCACTCCTTTCCTTACGCTTTTGTTGGCATCCACCGTCGCCAAGATGGGCCTTCCTAGAATAATTGGACAAGCAGGATCCTCTTGCATATCAACAACTAAGAAATCAGCAGGAACAAAGAACTTACCTACTTGTACTGGCACATTGTCCACTGTTGTTGCAGGGGTAAATCGAGTATTGAAATAAATATGAAATATAGTTCAGATTGACTTCCATGTCTCAGCAAATAAATACAAGACTTCCTCCCGTTGTAGTAAGTGAAAATCAGGATCGAATCCACGAGGAAGCACGTCAGCAGTTCTTAGGTAGCTATAAATTCTCACATAAGCAGCAGAAAAGACAGAAACACAGAAAGGAAAGAAACAAATAAACCCGGCAAGGCCAACTAAAACAAAAGCAAAGAAGAAGCAAAACAAGAAAAGACAAAACGAAACAGCAAATAAAACGAGGACACAGAAGCTACTCGATCTCGAGTAAGCTGTCCTCTAGATCGACAAGAAAAGTGGTGAAAGCAGAAAACAGAAACGAAAGCAAACAACTCGACAGACAAAGCTCTACTCGATTTCGACAACAGGTACTCGAGATCGACAAGACAAGCAGAAAATGAAATTGAAAATCGACAAGAGACAGAAGCAAACCAACTCGACCTAGACCAGATCTACTCGACCTCGACAAGACACTAGTCGAGATCGACAAAGGCCTCCTCTATGTCGAGTACAGTAAAAGACAGAAACTTTAAAAGGGCAAATTTTCGAACCAAAACTTAGAATTTCGACAGAAATAAACTCAATATATTAAAAGATTTCCAAAGCCAGGGTTTCAACACCACAACGATAACCATGCAAAGTAACACATAAAGGCATAAAAGATCATGCTTTCCATCAAATAACTTTCGTCATTAACAAATAGGCATATAGAGGCTTTCGCATAAACCCTAATTGTTACTAACCCTTTTTCACATAATTAACCCAAGTTGCATTAAGATCACTTTCGCATCAATAACACAAACAAGGATCACCTTCAACTCTCGCAAAAGAATCATGTTCATAGGGATAGAAGATGAATCGCACAAAAAGATCTGACCTTTATCGCATCGCCTCACATGGCCACCGTCGAGCTCACCCCAGCCCCAGAAGAGGGTGGACTACTCACGCCTCATCGCAATCGCAAACATTGATGTATAAAAAGAAACTTGCATTAACTATATTCAAAAGCCTTTACAATTTTGGCAATCAACTTTCGCAGAAAGCCAAAACCCTAAAAACCTTAGAACTCCTAAACTTCTATGTGGAACTAACTAATTGTCTCTGAAATTGAATTGTATAAAACTGAGCCCCCTAGGGCCTTATTTATAGGCTTCATTCCCTAGCTATTCTAGGAAAGAAGATATCTATCTATATCTAAAATTATATCTAAAGCCTTAATGATAAACAAATTGTTTTAAGGAAATAAATCTAAAAGGGAAAGATAAAACTCAATAGGGTAAGTCTTCATGATGTTGATAGATCTTGTCTCCTTGGATAGAACTTGATGGATTAGGATAGAATCGACTTCCTTCGCGCCCAAGGAATCCCAATTCTAGTCGGACAGGTCTTCGTCGAGAAGCTGCTGGACACTGGTCTACTCGAGATCGACCACTGCTCGTCGACCTCGACAAGGATGGTTCGTCGACTGGACCTCCCGGCTAGCTCTGCTCGATGTGGCTCGGACTTGGTTCACAGGGCTCGTCGACCTCGACAAAGCTTGGTCGAGATCGAGTAGGATGGCTCTGTCGACTAGGCTTCCTCGGGTTGCTCTACTCGGCAAGCTCGAATCTGGACTCAGGCGCTCGTCGACCTCGACAAAGGCGTAGTCGAGATCGAGTTGGGTTCTTCCTTTCCGCTTCCGCGAGTTGCCTCTTCCGCGGGCAGCGAGTTGCCTCTTCCGCGGGCAGCGAGTTTTTTCGCGGCAGCGAGCGGTCCGCTGCAGCGAGTCGAGTCGCTGGCAGCGAGTGCTCCTGGTCGTCCTCGGTTCCGTCCTCGGCTTGTCGACCAGCTCTTCTTCTCGTCAACCCCGGGCGTGGCGCTGAGGTGTTGTCGATCTCGACCAGTGGTCCTCGAGATCGAGTTGGGTCCGGAGCTCGGGTTGGTCTGGCTCTCGATCAGGCTCTGTCGAGAAGGCGGTGCTCGGACATGCTCGTCTATGTCGACTAGGGTCAACTCGAGATCGAGTTACCCTGACTTTCAGCTTGGTTCCGCTGCTTTGACCTTGGACTTCTGTAGCGGTTTTCCGAGCTTTTCCGACCTTCTGTAGAATTGCTGTAAAATGCCTCGATTCCTGCGAATTAAACAGAAACTGGTGTAGATTCCATAATTTTGGAAAATAAACATAAACTACATAGATTCTGTACTATCTAAACCCAAATGAATGCAATGTACACAGAAATCGATATAAAAGTTACTGTAAAACATGGCAAATTAGGCTCACAACAAACACCCCATACTTAAGCTTGCTTGTCCTCAAGCAATACTTTTATTTTTCATTCAGGGGAAGAGATCAAAACTCTCAACATATTAGATTCATTGCCATATAACCCTGCAATTAATTACCATCCTCGAAAAGGTACTCATGTCACAGATCCATGCATGTGCAATTATACAAAAGCAACATCTACTCACAAAAGGAGGGTTATGCAAAAACATTTTTTATGTGACAAATCATTAATAATCAAGAGGACTTTAATTTAAGTTCAAATAAGGAGTAGATTGGTAAAAGGCTAAAAGGTGGGCAATTTTTGGCAATGTGGTGCTTTTGATCCCGGGAAATGGAGTACGTTCCAAACTTTCATACCACATTCTTTCTCATCAGATTCATCACCTTTCATAATGCTTTTATCAATA
Organism: Persicaria tinctoria; assembly: GCA_037127255.1. Classification (NCBI taxonomy): domain Eukaryota; kingdom Viridiplantae; phylum Streptophyta; class Magnoliopsida; order Caryophyllales; family Polygonaceae; genus Persicaria; species Persicaria tinctoria. The sequence goes on along the minus strand of JBANSL010000004.1, from coordinate 32,045,403 downwards.
ATATTGCTTTTACCTCTTTAACCTCAGCACTGCCTTCTCGCGAGTCGCAAACATGGGTGTCATGAATGGCCCCGGATACTTAGTGCTTTGGACTCCTCATAATGTGTCCCATCTGTCCAAACTATTATCTCAGAGAGCAGGGTCAATCTACCTTTATCTCCTGAGGTGATTGGATTTTCTTTCACTCATTAAATTTTCCATATAATTCAAACAATTTCCTTCCAAACTCCAATAATGATAAACACAACAACCATATAACAATCTCCATAATGTAACATCATTCTCAACATAATCCTCGGATAAGGTAAAGAATGGCAATATTTAGATCATGTGGAGCAATATATGAAATAAGGCGTATTATGGCTTTTGTGATGCATAAGCATAGGTAAGGCTAGGATATAACAATGAGCACATTATATGGAAATATAAAGTCCTCCATCCTCTTATCATGCAATATGTCAAAAGCAACTAAACCCAAATGAACGCAATGTATACAGAAATCGATATAAAAGTTACTGTAAAACATGGCAAATTAGGCTCACAACAAACACCCCATACTTAAGCTTGCTTGTCCTCAAGCAATACTTTTATTTGTCATTCAGGGGAAGAGATCAAAACTCTCAACATATTAGATTCATTGCCATATAACCCTGCAATTAATTACCATCCTCGAAAAGGTACTCATGTCACAGATCCATGCATGTGCAATTATACAAAAGCAACATCTACTCACAAAAGGAGGGTTATGCAAAAAAAAAAAATTTATGTGACAAAGCATTAATAATCAAGAGGACTTTAATTTAAGCTCAAATAAGGAGTAGATTGGTAAAAGGCTAAAAGGTGGGCAATTTTTGGCAATGTGGTGCTTTTGATCCCGGGAAATGGAGTACGTTCCAAACTTTCATACCACATTCTTTCTCATTAGATTCATCACCTTTCATAATGCTTTTATCAATAATATTGCTTTTACCTCTCTAACCTCAGCACTGCCTTCTCGCGAGTCGCAAACATGGGTGTCATGAATGACCCCGAATACTTAGTGCTTTGGACTCCTCACAATGTGTCCCATCTGTCCAAACTATTATCTCAGAGAGCAGGGTCAATCTACCTTTATCTCCTGAGGTGATTGGATTTTCTTTCACTCATTAAATTTTCCATATAATTCAAACAATTTCCTTCCAAACTCCAATAATGATTAACATAACAACCATATAACAATCTCCATAATGTAACATCATTCTGAACATAATCCTCGGATAAGGTAAAGAATGGAAATATTTAGATCATGTGGAGCAATATTTGAAATAAGGTATATTATGGCTTTTGTGTAATGCATAAGCATAGGTAAGGCTAGGATATCCACAATGAGCATGTATATGGAAATATAAAGTCCTCCATCCTCTTATCATGTAACATGTCAAAAACAACTTCAAATTTTACCTCCTTTCATGGTTTTCAATAAAATAATGCACTTCATTGTGACTTCCCTTTACTAGGCAATTTCATGCTATATCTCTAATGAATCCAATTTTGCATCATCGAGTTCAATATAAGCTTCCATGACATTATCAAAATTTTCAATGGGGGTCATTTTTCTCAAAATTTTGGAAATCATGCATATAAGCACATAAATCAATAATGCATTCCAAAATAGCCATGTAGCAATTCTAAGAAATAGTGCACAAAGTAATGTCAAATAAATCAAATATGCATAAAGTAAGCCCTTCCCCCACCCCATACTTAAATATTACAGTGTCCTCACTGTATAACTAAAACAAGGTAAGGGTAAAGAAAGAAACTCACAAGACAGGTGTGCAGGGCCTTAAAATTTCGAATGGAGCACCTCCTGGCCGAGTAAGACTTGGTTCTATCCATGGACCTGAAAAGTAGAAGACATATACCCACAATAGCAAAACTAAAAGTGTTCAAAACCAAAAACAAAAAACAAAGTCTCAAATGTCCTAAAAAGTCTATGTACATGCTCTAGATTTTATAGTCGCTAGGCCGACTTTCCATTAATGCTCAAGGTGGCATCTGCAGGGCCCATGTAGCTTGGGCCTCAAATAAGACTCCATTCTTGTCTATCAGCTGTAATCCTCCAGAATGGATCTTGTTTACCACGAACGGTCCCATCCGCTTCTTGTTGAATTTATTGGGAAACCAATGATCCTTTGATTTAGAGACATAGAGCTTGTCTTAAACTTCATACTCCTTAGGCTCATCATTGGAAATCCTACACAATCGCACATACCAAGGCAGACCTCTCCCATGTATAGATAAATCTTTAATGGAAATAGGAGAAGAAAGATCCATACCTTGGCTTACCTTTGCAGAGACGGAATCGGGGACCACTGTGTTTGGTCGATCTCGACTAGGGCTAGTCGATCTCGACGAGTCTTCAGTTTCTGGTGATGGTCTGGTCGAAGAGGCAGAAGTCGGCGAAGAAGGCTTGTTGACCTCGAGTAGCCTACTCGATCTCGAGTAGGGCTCCGCTCCTGGTGGCTTGCTCATCGACGAAGACGGATCTGGTGGAGCCGAGTGGTGGTCGACCTCTACAAGACTAGTCGAGATCGACGAGGGCTCTCCTCCTGGTTGCTGCAGCGTCGATGAAGCAAGCTCTGGTGGCGCCGGGTGGTGGTCGATCTCGACAAGCTTAGTCGAGATCGACGAGGCTAGTTCGTCAGGCGGCTTCTGTGTCGAGGAGGATAGAGTCGAGTTAGGGCACTGGTGGTCGACCTCGAGTAGTTTACTCAAGATCGAGTAGGGTGGCTCCTCTTGTTTGATGCTCGACGATGCTGGCGCTGGTGGAGACTCCTTGATCTGGTCGAGATCGACTAGGGCTCTACTCGACGTCGAGGAGCCTTGGTCGATCTTGACCCCATACTTAGTCCCTGTCAAGGCATCCGAAAAATAATGAATCCACAACGACTTACCTTGGTCTGTGTCGATTGGATTCTCTGTGTTTTCCTTGAGGATTGCCATGATCTCCTCTACCTGGGCTTCCATGTCCCTCTTTTCCAACTCCTCAGGGGTCATATTTCTGACCTTGGGTTCCCCGCATGTGATATAGCCAACTGAGATAGATTTGACCTCTTCCATTGGACCTGTATGCCTTTCAGTTTTATTAAAGGAATACTCAATTACCTCATCGCTGATGTTGAAGGTGAGCACTCTTTTCCTTACGCTTATGTTGGCATCCACCGTCGCCAAGAATGGTCTTCCTAAGATAATTGGACAAGCAGGATCTTCTTGCATATCAACTATTAAGAAATCAGCAGGGACGAAGAATTTACCTACTTGTACTGGGACATTTTCCACCATGCCTGTGGGGATGACCACCGTGTTATTGGCCATGTAAAGTCTAGCATCCACAGGCTCCAACGCACCTATCTTAATCTTGGACCAAATTGTTAAAGGCATTATATTCACATTAGCTCCAAGATCACATAGGGCATTAATTTTGTATGGACCAAATCCAATAGTTATAGCAAACTTACCTGGATCCGACCTCTTCTCCAATATGTCCAGATGGCTGCACTCTTCTGTGATTTCTGCCATCGATCGCTTTTTGCTCAGAATCTCCTTCAGGAACTTAACATAAGATGGAATTTCATTGAGAGCTTTTGTGAAGGGGATGGTGACGTTGAGCTTTTGAAGCATCTTGATGAAGCGCTGAAACTTTTTCTCCGCCGGGTCCTTTAGAGATTTTGTGGTGAAAGGCAGCTGCTTTTTCTGATTCGGAGTCAGAACAGACGTCGGAGGTGCTGCATGCTGCTCTATGTCGACCAGGGGCTCCTCGACATCGACCACGGTCTTGTCGATCTCGACTAGATTTGGTGCTGTCGAGTTGCTGTGTGGTACAGACGAGGATTCTGGAAGTGTCTCCTCGAGGTCGACGAGGGTCTTGTCGAGGTCGACCACGGCTTTGTCGAGATCGACTTGCTGTTCCTCGTCGTTCTGCTGTTTTGCGACCTCTGGCTCTTGCAGTTGATGGCCGCTTTGGAGTTTTATAGCAGCGATGTGTCCAGTCTTTCCCTTAGGATTTGGTTCTGAAGATCCAGGGAGTGCACCTGACTGTCTGGGGATTCCGGCTGCTAGCTGACCAATCTGTGTATCAACTGTTTTCCGCCAGATATCAATTTCCCCAAGCCTAGAGCTGACACCTTGCATCTGAGTATAGACGGAGTTGAAAGATTGCCTAGTTTCTAAGTGGTTCCTCCGTATTTCCTCCAGGATTGTCTGTATATCATCCTTTTTCTGCTCCCTTTCCGGATGTCCTGGAGCTCTGTAGGGCGGGGGATTCCTAGGGACACCTTGGTTCAATTGTTGTTGCTGAAACCTTTGATCCCCCATGTAGCGACTCGGACCCCCTGCGTAAGCTACATCCTCATGATGCTCTGCCATCCTGACTTGTTCTGCGTGTGGGCACTCAGGAGTGGTGTGCCTTTGTGATCCGCATTCTATGTAAGGCTGGTTGACAGAGAGATACTTTACTTGCTTGATGAGCTTCTTATTCTGGTCTCTGTAGTATTGCTCCCTAACATTAGGATCAATCTCCTTAGGTGGCTCATATAGGGGCATGGATGGTGCTGGCCTGGCGTATGGGTTCTCTTCATAGGTTGCAGTAGACCCATACTTGTTGTTATAGTTAGTGAGCTTCTCCAGCACACCCCATGCGTCACTTGGCGGCATTGTGAGATACTCATAGCGAGTATAGTGGTTGATCCTATCCTTTGTGACTTGATCAAGAGAGTTGAAGAAGATCTCCTGAATGACGTAGGGTGGCTGTCCATGAGTAGGGGAAGATCGCAGAAGTTCCTTGTAGCGCTCCCATGCCTTTGCCAGCGGTTCCCCTTGCTTCTGTTTGAAGGCGGTGATTCTCTGGCGGAGATGTGTTGTTTTGGCGGGTGGGAAGAATTTGTTCAGAAACTCTTGCTCTACTTGGGCCCAGGTTGTGAGTGATCTTGCTTTCAGCCATTCCAGCCATTTTAGTGCAGGTCCAGCGAGAGACCAGCGAAAAGATTTCATCTTGACATATTCCAAGGTTGTACCTTCAGCAATAGTACGACACATGTCAGAAAAATTTGTAATATGTTCAAGAGGACACTCATTAAATCTACCATAGAAGGCATTATTTTTCAGCTCTATAAGAAATTGAGTGCGAATTTCAAAAGAGTTTTCAGGGATTAGAATCGCCGATTCAGGCACGACGAGAGTTGGATGCATGTAGTCCTCTGCCGTGGTTGGATATTGGGCAAGCTCAGCCTATGCTTGTTCCCTTGCTGTTCTCTCAGCGGTGATAGCAGCATCTTTAGCGGCGATAGCAGCATCCCTTGCGGCCAATTCCCTGGTAAGCCTAGCGACCAGCTGTTCCTGTGTCTCAGCGGCCGCCATGATCCTTTTGAGATTGGAGTGGATGTAAAGGTAGCGTTCCGGTTCGTCTAAGCTGTCAAACTCAGGTGTTTGACCAGAACGACGCATACACCTGAAAAGTAACTCAAAGAAACAGTGAGAACTGACTACCTAAGGCGCGAATGATTGCTTCCCCGACAACGGCACCAATTTGTTGTTGCAGGAGTAAATCGAGTATTGAAATAAATATGAAATATAGTTCAGATTGACTTCCCTGTCTCAGCAAATAAATACAAGACTTCCTCCCGTTGTAGTAAGAGAAAATCAGGATCGAATCCACAAGGAAGCACGTCAGCAGTTCTTAGGTAGCTGTAAATTCTCACAGAAGCAGCAGGAAAGACAGAAACACAGAAAGGAAAGAAACAAATAAACCCGGCAAGGGCAACTAAAACAAAAGCAAAGAACAAGCAAAACAAGAAAAGACAAAACGAAACAGCAAATAAAACGAGGACACAGAAGCTACTCGATCTCGAGTAAGCTGTCCTCTAGATCGACAAGAAAAGTGGTGAAAGCAGAAAACAAAAACGAAAGCAAACAACTCGACAGACAAAGCTCTACTCGATTTCGACAACAGGTACTCGAGATCGACAAGACAAGCAGAAACTGAAACTGAAAATCGACAACAGACAGAAGCAAACCAACTCGACCTAGACCAGATCTACTCGACCTCGACAAGACACTACTCGAGATCGACAAAGGCCTCCTCTATGTCGAGTACAGTAAAAGACAGAAACTTTAAAAGGGCAAATTTTCAAACCAAAACTCAGAATTTCGACAGAAATAAACTCAATATATTAAAAGACTTCCAAAGCCAGGGTTTCCACACCACAACGATAACCATGCAAAGTAACACATAAAGGCATAAAAGATCATGCTTTCCATCAAATAACTTTCGTCATTAACAAATAGGCATATAGAGGCTTTCGCATAAACCCTATTTGTTACTAACCCTTTTTCACATAATTAACCCAAGTTGCATTAAGATCACTTTCGCTTCAATAACACAAACAAGGATCACCTTCAACTTTCGCAAAAGAATCATGTTCATAGGAATAGAAGATGAATCGCACAAAAATATCTGACCTTTATCGCATCGCCTCACATGGCCACCGTCGGGCTCACCCCGGCCCCAGAAGTCGGTGGACTACTCACGCCTCATCGCAATCGCAAACATTGATGTATAAAAAGAAACTTGCATTAACTATATTCAAAAGCCTTTACAATTCTGGCAATCAACTTTCGCAGAAAGCCAAAACCATAAAAACCTTAGAACTCCTAAACTTCTCTGTGCAACTAACTAATTGTCTCTGAAATTGAATTGTATAAAACTGAGCCCCCTAGGTCCTTATTTATAGGCTTCATTCCCTAGCTATTCTAGGAAAGAAGATATATATCTATATCTAAAATTATATCTAAAGCCTTAATGATAAACAAATTGTTTTAAGGAAATAAATCTAAAAGGGAAATATAAAACTAAATAGGGTAAGTCTTCATGATGTTGATAGATCTTGTCTCCTTGGATAGAACTTGATGGATTATGATAGAATCGACTTCCTTCGCGCCAAAGGAATCCCAATTCTAGTCGGACAGGTCTTCGTCGAGAAGCTGCTAGACACTGGTCTACTCGAGATCGACCACGGCTCGTCGACCTCGACAAGGATGGTTCGTCGACTGGACCTCCCGGCTAGCTCTGCTCGATGTGGCTCGGACTTGGTTCACAGGGCTCGTCGACCTCGACAAAGCTTGGTCGAGATCGAGTAGGATGGCTCTGTCGACTAGGCTTCCTCGGGTTGCTCTACTCGGCAAGCTCGGATCTGGACTCAGGCGCTCGTCGACCTCGACAAAGGCGTAGTCGAGATCGAGTTAGGTTCTTCCTTTCCGCTTCCGCGAGTTGCCTCTTCCGCGGGCAGCGAGTTTTTCCGCGGCAGCGAGCGGTCCGCTGCAGCGAGTCGAGTCGCTGGCAGCGAGTGCTCCTGGTCGTCCTCGGTTCCGTCCTCGGCTTGTCGACCAGCTCTTCTTCTCGTCAACCCCGGGCGTGGCGTTGAGGTGTCATCGATCTCGACCAGCGGTCCTCGAGATCGAGTTGGGTCCGGAGCTCGGGTTGGTCTGGCTCTCGATCAGGCTCTGTCGATAAGGCGGTGCTCGGACATGCTCGTCTATCTCGACTAGGGTTAACTCGAGATCGAGTTACCCTGACTTTCAGCTTGGTTCCGCTGCTTTGACCTTGGACTTCTGTAGCGGCTTTCCGAGCTTTTCCGACCTTCTGTAGAATTGCTGTAAAATGCCTCGATTTCTGCGAATTAAACAGAAACTTGTGTAGATTCCATAATTTTGGCAAATAAACATAAACTACATAGATTCTGTACTATCTAAACCCAAATGAATGCAATGTATACAGAAATCGATATAAAAGTTACTGTAAAACATGGCAAATTAGGCTCACAACATCCACCATGCCTGTTGGGATGACCACAGTGTTGTTGGCCATGTAAAGTCTAGCATCCACAGGCTCTAGGGCACCTATCTTAATCTTGGACCAAATCGTTAAAGGCATTATACTCACACTAGCTCCAAGATCACATAAGGCATTAATTTTGTATGGACCAAATCCAATAGTTATAGCAAACTTACCTGGATCCGGCCTCTTCTCTAATATGTCCAAGTGGCTGCACTCCTCTGTAATTTCAGCCATCGATCGCTTTTTGCTCAAAATCTCCTTCAGGAACTTGACGTAAGATGGCATTTCATTGAGAGCTTCTGTAAAGGGGATGGTGACGTTGAGCTTCTGAAGCATCTTAATGAAGCGCTGAAATTTCTTTTCCGCTGGGTCTTTTAGAGATTTTGTGGGGAAAGGCAGCTTCTTTTTTCTGAGTCGGAGCCAGAACAGACGTCGGAGGTGCTGCAAGCTGCTCTATGTCGACTAAGGGCTCCTAAACATCGACTAGTCCCTTGTCGACCTCGACCAGGTTGGGTGCAGTCGAGTTGCTGTTCGGCGCAGACGAGGATTCTGAAAGTTTGTCCTCGACATCGAGTAGACCTTCCTCGACATCGAGTAGGCTCTGGTCGACCAGCTTTTCTCCGTTGTTCTGAAGATCCAGGGAGCGCACCTGACTGTCTGGGGATTCCTGCTGCTAGCTGACTAATCTGTGTATCAACTGATTTCCGCCATATATCAATTTCCCCAAGCCTAGAGTTGACACCTTGCATCTGAGTATAGACTGAGTTGAAGGATTGCCTAGTTTCTGAGTGGTTTCTCCGTATTTCCTCCAGGACTGTCTGTATATCATCCTTTTTCCGGTCCCTTTCCGGATGTCCTGGAGCTCTGTAGGGCGGGGGGTTCCTAGGGATACCTTGGTTCCATTGTGGTTGCTGAAACCTTTGGTCCCCCATGTAGCGACTGGGCCCCCCTGCGTAAGCTGCCTCCTCATGATGCTCTCGAGGCTCATAGAGGGGCATGGAAGGTGCTGGCTTGGCGTAAGGGTTCTCTTCATAGGTTGCAGTAGACCCATACTTGTTGTCGTAGTTAGTGAGCTTCTCTAGCACACCCCATGCGTCACTTGACGGCATTGTCAGATACTCATAGCGAGTATAATGGTTGATTCTGTCCTTAGTGACTTGATCAAGAGAGTTGAAGAAGATCTCCTGAATGACGTAGGGTGGCTGTCCATGAGTAGGGCAAGATCGCAGAAGTTCCTTGTAGCGCTCCCATTCCTTTGCCAGCGGTTCCCCTTGCTTCTGTCTGAAGGCGGTGATTTTTTGGCGGAGATGTGTTGTTTTGGCGGGTGGGAAGAATTTGTTCAGAAACTCTTGCTCTACTTGGGCCCAGGTTGTGAGTGATCTTGCTTTCAGCCCTTCCAGCCATTTCAGTGCAGGCCCAACGAGAGACCAGCGAAAAGATTTCATCTTGACATATTCCAGGGTTGTACCTTCAGCAAGAGTGCGACACATGTCAGAAAAGTTTGTAATATGTTCAAGAGGACACTCATTAAATCTACCATAAAAGGCATTATTTTTAAGCTCTATAAGAAATTAAGTGCGAATTTCGAAAGCGTTATCAGGGATTAGAATCGCCGATTCAGGCACGACGAGAGTGGGATGCATATAATCCTCTGCAGTGGTTGGAGATTGGGTAAGCTCAGCTTCTGCTTGCCTTGCGCGCTCATTTGCTTGTTCCCTTGCCGTTCTCTCATTGACAATAGTAGTATCCTTTGCGGCTTGTTCCCTGGTAAGCCTCTGTATCAGCTGCTCCTGTGTTTCAGCGGCTGCCATGGCTCTTTGCAGTCTAGCTTTGATGTGTAGGAGGCATTCCGGTTCGTCTAAGGCGTCAAACTCAGGTGGGATACCATAACGGCGCATACACTTGCGAATTCACTCAAGAGAAAAGTGAGAACTGACTACCTAAGGCGCGAATGATTGCTTCCCCGGCAACGGCGCCAATTTGTTGTTAGGAGGAGGATGGTCAAGTATGAAATAAATATAAAATAGAGTTCAGACTGACTTCCCTGTCTCAGCAAATAAATACAAGACTTCCTCCCGTTGTAGTAAGAGAATAGTCAGGATCGAATCCACGAGGAAGCACGTCAGCAGTTCTCAGGTAGCAACAGATCTCACAGACAGAATAGCAGAAAGATAGAAACACAGAAACAAGGAAAGAAACGGGAATAAAACAGAAAAGAACAAACAAAAGCAATGAACTAAACGAAGACAGAAAAGACAAAGCAAAGCAGAAACTAAAAGCAAAGCAAAGGCTAGTCGATCTCGACCACATGCTCCTCGAGATCGACAAAGGCAGGTCGACAGAAAACAGAAATCGACGACAATAACTCGATCAAGACCAACAGCTACTCGATCTCGACAAAGCCTACTCGAGATCGACTAAGGCTTCGTCTAGATCGACAACAGTAACTCTAGATCGAGTAAAAGTCAAAAACTTTAAAGGCAAATTCCGAACACAGACCTCAAAATTTCAGCGAAAATAAATTCAATATAATAAAAGACTTCAAAAGCCAGGGTTTCAACACCACAACGATAACCATGCAAAGTAATACATAAAGGCATAAAAGATCATGCTTTCCATCAAATAACTTTCGTTATTAACAAATAGGCATATAGAGGCTTTCGCATAAATCCTAATTGTTACTAACCCTTTTTCACTTAATTAACCCAAGTTGCATTAAGATCACTTTCGCTTCAATAATACAAATAAGGATCACCTTCAACTCTCGCAAAAGAATCATGCTCATAGGGATAGAAGATGAATTGCATAACAAGATCTGACCTTTACCGCGTCACCTCACATGGCCACCGTCGGGCTCACCCCAGCCCCAGAAGTGGGTGGACTACTCACGCCTCATCGCAATCACAGACATTGATTGATGAAAAGAATTAAATTGCATAAAATAAACTCCAACTTACAATCTCCTCTTTATGTAACTAACTAATTGTCTCTGAAATTGAATTAATAAAACTGAGCCCCTAGGGCCTTATTTATAGTGATCAAACCCCGCTAATCAAGGAAATAATCATCTATCTATATCTAAAATTATATCTACTTTGCTAAAAGATAAATAAAATGCTTTAAGGAAATAAATCTAAAAGGGAAAAGATAAATCTAAATAGGTAAGTCTTCATGAGTTGATAGATCTTGTCTTCCATGATGGATTTGATAGAATTTGGATAGAATTCGGCCATTCTCGGATTCCTTCATGCCCAAGAAATCCCAGCTCGACTAGCGCAGCTCACGACGACGCGTTTTCTGGAATCGGTTCTACTCGACATCGACAAGGGCTTCGTCGACCTCGACTAGGATTCATCGTCGACTTGGCTTCTTGGCTAGATCTGCTCAATGTGGCTCGGACATGGTTCACGGTGCTCGTCGATCTCGACTACTCCTTGTCGAGATCGAGTAGGGATGTTTCACCGACTGGGTCTTCTCGGGTAGGCGTGCTCGACAAACTCGGATCTGGGCTCTGGGCGTCGTCGATCTCGACTAGGGCTCCTCGAGATCGACTAGGGTGTGGCCTTCTTTGGTCGAGCAGCTTCTCCTTGGCACGGACTCGGACTGGCGTTGTGGCGCTTGTCGATCTCGACAAAGGGTTAGTCGAGATCGAGTAGAGGTGTGCTCGGCTTCTCGTCCTCGGCTTCTCGATCAGCTTTTCTCCTCGTCGACTCTGGGTGTGGCACTGGGCTTCGTCGATCTCGACTAGGGTCTTGTCGAGATGGAGTTGGGTCCGGAAGTCGGGTTGGTCTTGGCTTTCTCAATCAGGCTCTGTCGACCAAGGCTGCTCGGACAAGCTCGTCGAGATCGAGTAAGGTCAACTCGAGATCGAGTAACCTTGACTCTCAGATTGATTCGACTGGTTCCGCTGCTTCCTTGACCTTGGACTTCCGTAGCCGTTTTCCGAGCTTTTCTGACCTTCTGTAGATTTGCTGTAAAGCGCCTCGAATTCTGCGAATTAAACAGAAACTGGTGTAGATTACATAATTTGGCAAATAAACATAAACTACATAGGTTCTGTACTATCTTAGCCCAAATGGATGAAATGCATGCAGAAATCGACATAAAAGTAAATGTAAAACATGGCAAATTCCACTCACAACAATCGTGCTATACCGCTCCTTGATTATTGGGGAAACTAGGCATATTTGTTCTCTCTGAGCATCTCAACTGGGCTTGTTGATCAATTGCTTGTTTGGAGCAAGGAAACTCTACTGTCATGGGAACAAAGATGGTCATTTCAGATTAAATCCAATTGACAATGGTCATTTCCTATCGGAGAAGGTAATATATCTTTGGTCAATTTACTTCTTAGCATGAATACATCAGATAATTATCTTGTTACTAGTATTGCAATAATCTGAAATGTTGTTATCAATCTGAAATGTTGTTATTGGATGATTACAAACTTTACTGCTTGCGTTTTCTATTAGTTATGGGCACCTTGCAGCTTGTTTTGTTTGTGCTCTTATATTTTGATTGCACCTGCTTGTTTGCAAATGCCTTTCATCTGCCTTTCATCTATGATTTCTCTTGTTCAGTTTGAATGTTTGTGTGGTTTTATGAATAAAGGTAATTGAAGAAGGTGCTTGCTGAATTTTTCAGAATTTGTACACATTACTTGGGGGTTGTTTTTTCTACTGACGAGGTTGGTTACTCTTAGTTCAACTGATGGGGTTGGTTTCATGTGATGAACTTGCTGGTTACTGGGCTGTTGGAGTTTTATTTTCTGCACTTTTTGAGTTGTTTGCAATGATGGGATACCAAGAGTCGATTTTTGATTGTTTTGCACAATTAATTTCAGCTTTGGGATCTTATTTTGCTGCCTATATAGTGCAGGTTTGGGGTTATTTAGTGGTCATCTCCTTGATGAAAAGTGAGATGAATGATCTATAAGCTCAAATAGGACTGTAAGTTTCTGAAATAAAGAGATTCAAGGTGTGCATATTCATTTCATTAAGAAAATAGAAAGCACATAATCAAGTTAATTGGACTAAGGTAAACTAGAATGAGTCTGAAGCTAAAATCTCTTTCCATCATCAAGGAACAAGTAAGGCTTAATACTCCATCATGCACTTGACTATTGCTGTATTTTACTTCTTTTTTCCCCCGATTTGTTGCCATGTTCTTTTTTGCCTGATTAGTAGTGAGTAGATTGGGTTAAAGTTTTTTTTATAATATAGTAATAAGCTAGTTGACGAGAGGGTTTCTCGACCAAATAAATTTTTAGTCAAGAGCCCGCTATAGAATAGTGAAGTCAGGTTCGTCCTCAAGAGAGAAGTCAGCGGTTCTGGGTTTAGTGTGTTTTGGTGTTTAGGAATAGCGGGAAGGGGTGATGAGGGTTGTTGTCGATGTCGACTAAGAGTTGGTCGATGCCGAGGGATGGAGAGAGAATGGTGGTTTGATATCGAGTAGAATATGTGCCGAATAAAAATAATAAAATAAAACAAATAAAGATGCAAACTTCCAAGGTTAGGGATCACCACAACAATAAACACATGTGTAGATCATAAATCACATAAAGATGCATGCTTTATATCAAAGAATCGACATTCGCAAATTCCAACAATTTAGGTGATAGAGGCTCTCGCATAAAAACCTAATTTGTTTCTACCTTTTCTTAATTAGGATTAGTCGGATCTCGCAAATACACCCTAATTACTATCCAAATTACTATCGAGGACGACCCAAGTCGAGTTTCGCTTCAATATCATGAATAAGGAATTTCATCAACTCTCTCGCAAATGATTAAGCACATTGGCAGATGATGATAAAGACATACAAATTCATAAATTCATAAATCAAACACACATATCTATGTTGAGATCACCCCAACCCTAGAAGAAGGAAATTAGAAACAAAACATAATAAAAGAAATTAACTTTAACATAAAATAAACTAAAACTTACAACCGTTCGTCTCCTTCCTCTTTCGCCTCCTCTCTCTCTCTCTCTCTCTCTCTCTCTCTCTCTCTCTCTCTCTCTCCCCTCTCTCGCCTTCTCTCTCTCTTCTCCTCCTTGCGCCCTAAGACGACTTGACTTGAATGAATGAAAATCAGCCCCCTAGGGCTTCATTTATAGGCTTCCAACCCTTGCTAATCAAGGTAAGAAAGTCTATCTATATCTATTTCTATCTATCTACTTACTTTAAAGATTAAACATGGAAATAAATAATTATATCTAAAAGGAATTATATCTAAAGTAGGTAAAATATCTTCTCCCTTGACTTGATAGCTCTTGATAGATGTGGATAGAATTTGGTCTCGAAAATATCACCATCGGCTTCGGGATAGATACTTAACAAGATATCCGGATAGCTCGAAATCCGCCACTGAGATGTACTCGATATCGAGTAGGAGTCCTTGATATCGACTAGCGTTTTCTTCGTCTTGTGCTCAGCAACTCCATGTCAGCTAATAGGACACATGTCGACTTGGGTCGTCCTCGATATTGAGTAAAGTTACTCGACATCGACTAAATTCTGCTCGGTTTCAGCTCAGCTTCGTCAATCGTGGCTCAGACATGGAAATCGACTAGGTGTTTCCTCGATATCGACCAGATGTTGTCAATATCGAATAACCAGCTACAGCTCCCTGCTTCACTTGTTGATGTCTGGTGTCTCTGACTCGATATGTGGCCAACTCGATATCGACTAAAAGAAGTCGATATCGACTAACGCTTCTCAGCTTTCCTTGGTCGATTCTAGGTAGCTTACTGGAAATCGACTTAGTGGTACTCGATATCGACAAGGTGTAGTCGATATCGACTTGATGTTCTCGAGTCGATTTTTCCTTGCTTCCAGCTTGATTTGTCCTGGTTCCGCTGCTTCTTGCCCGTGGACTTCTGTAGTTGACTTTTGAGCTTTTCTTCCTTTCTCAGAACTGTTGTAAATTTCCTCGAATTCTGCGAATTTAAACAAAAACTAGTGTAGATTCCATAATTTGGAAAATAAACATAAACTACATAGATTATGTACTATTCTAGCCCAAATGCATAAAATGTATGCAGAAAACGATATAAAAGTTACTATAAAACGTGGCAGATTCAGATCACATCAAATACCCCATACTTAAGCTTGCTTGTCCTCAAGCAATACTTTTATTTGTCATTCAGGGGAAGAAATCAAAACTCTCAACATCATAGATTCATTGTCATA
Source organism: Persicaria tinctoria (assembly GCA_037127255.1). Taxonomy (NCBI): domain Eukaryota; kingdom Viridiplantae; phylum Streptophyta; class Magnoliopsida; order Caryophyllales; family Polygonaceae; genus Persicaria; species Persicaria tinctoria. Next base: position 32,030,339 of record JBANSL010000004.1, on the reverse strand, counting down.
TAACCCTGCATTCAATTGCCATCCTTGAAAAGGTACTAGTGTCACAAATCCATGCATGTGGAAATAAAAAGCAACATCTACTCACAAAAGGAGGGTTATGCAAAACATTTCATAAGTGACAAAGAATTAATAATTAAGAGGACTTTAATTTAAGCTCAATAAGGAGTAGATTGGCAAAAGGCTAAAGGTGGGCAATTTTTTGCAATGTGGTGTTAATAATTCGGGGAAATGCATTATTTCCAAACCTTCTCAACCACATTCCTTCTTCATAAAAATCATCACCTTTCTCTCTTTTGCTCAATGCTTTTTTTTAATATAATGCTTTTACCTCTCTAACCTCAGCACTGCCTTCTCGCGAGTCGCAAACATGGGTGTCATGAATGGCCCCGGATACTTAGTGCTTTGGACTCGTCACCTGTGTGTCCTATCTCACTGAATACCTTTTCTTAATTAGGATTAGTCGGATCTCGCAAATACACCCTAATTACTATCCAAATTACTATCGAGGACGACCCAAGTCGAGTTTCGCTTCAATATCATGAATAAGGAATTTCATCAACTCTCGCAAATGATTAAGCACATTGGCAGATGATGATAAAGACATACAAATTCATAAATCAAACACACATATCTATGTTGGGATCATCCCAACCCTAGAAGAAGGAAATTAGAAACAAAACATAATAAAAGAAATTAACTTTAACATAAAATAAACTAAAACTTACAACCGTTCGTCTCCTTCCTCTTTCCTCTCCTCTCTCTCTCTCTCTCTCTCTCTCTCTCTCTCTCTCTCCCCTCTCTCGCCTTCTCTCTCTCTTCTCCTCCTTGCGCCCTAAGATGACTTGACTTGAATGAATGAAAATCAGCCCCCTAGGGCTTCATTTATAGGCTTCCAACCCTTGCCAATCAAGGTAAGAAAGTCTATCTATATCTATTTCTATCTATCTACTTACTTTAAAGATTAAACATGGAAATAAATAATTATATCTAAAAGGAATTATATCTAAAGTAGGTAAAATATCTTCTCCCTTGACTTGATAGCTCTTGATAGATGTGGATAGAATTTGGTCTCGAAAATATCACCATCGGCTTCGGGATAGATACTTAACAAGATATCCGGATAGCTCGAAATCCGCCACTGAGATGTACTCGATATCGAGTAGGAGTCCTTGATATCGACTAGCGTTTTCTTCGTCTTGTGCTCAGCAACTCCATGTCAGCTAATAGGACACATGTCGACTTGGGTCGTCCTCGATATTGAGTAAAGTTACTCGACATCGACTAAATTCTTCTCGGTTTCAGCTCAGCTTCGTCAATCGTGGCTCAGACATGGAAATCGACTAGGTGTTTCCTCGATATCGACCAGATGTTGTCAATATCGAATAACCTGCTACAGCTCCCTGCTTCACTTGTTGATGTCTGGTGTCTCTGACTCGATATGTGGCCAACTCGATATCGACTAACGCTTCTCAGCTTTCCTTGGTCGATTCTAGGTAGCTTACTGGAAATCGACTTAGTGGTACTCGATATCGACAAGGTGTAGTCGATATCGACTTGATGTTCTCGAGTCGATTTTTCCTTGCTTCCAGCTTGATTTGTCCTGGTTCCGCTGCTTCTTGCCCGTGGACTTCTGTAGTTGACTTTTGAGCTTTTCTTCCTTTCTCAGAACTGCTGTAAATTTCCTCGAATTCTGCGAATTTAAACAAAAACTAGTGTAGATTCCATAATTTGGAAAATAAACATAAACTACATAGATTATGTACTATTCTAGCCCAAATGCATAAAATGTATGCAGAAAACGATATAAAAGTTACTATAAAACGTGGCAGATTCGGATCACATCAAATACCCCATACTTAAGCTTGCTTGTCCTCAAGCAATACTTTTATTTGTCATTCAGGGGAAGAAATCAAAACTCTCAACATCATAGATTCATTGTCATATAACCCTGCATTCAATTGCCATCCTTGAAAAGGTACTAGTGTCACAAATCCATGCATGTGGAAATAAAAAGCAACATCTACTCACAAAAGGAGGGTTATGCAAAACATTTCATAAGTGACAAAGAATTAATAATTAAGAGGACTTTAATTTAAGCTCAATAAGGAGTAGATTGGCAAAAGGCTAAAGGTGGGCAATTTTTTGCAATGTAGTGTTACTAATTCGGGGAAATGCATTATTTCCAAACCTTCTCAACCACATTCCTTCTTCATAAAAATCATCACCTTTCTCTCTTTTGCTCAATGCTTTTTTTTTAATATAATGCTTTTACCTCTCTAACCTCAGCACTGCCTTCTCGCGAGTCGCAAACATGGGTGTCATGAATGGCCCCGGATACTTAGTGTTTTGGACTCGTCACCTGTGTGTCCTATCTCACTGAACTATTATGTCAGTAAGCAGGGTCGATCTACCTTTATCTCCTGAGGTGATCGGATTTTCTTTCACTCATTAAATTTTCCATATATTTCAAACAATTTCCTGCCAAACTCCAAATATTATAACAACAACCATATAACAATCTCCATAATGTAACATCATTCTCAACATAATCCCCGGATAGGAAATAAGGTAAAGAATGGAAAATATTTAGATCATGTGGAGCAATGTATAAAATAAGGCATAATATGGCTTTTGTCATGCATAAGCTTAGGTAAGGCTAGAAAATATAAACATATGAGCATATATGGAAATATAAAGTCCTCCATCCTCTTATCATGCAACATGTCAAAAGCAATATCAAATTTACCTCCTTTCATGGCTTTCATCGAAATATGCACTTCATTATGACTTCCCTTTACTAGGCAATTTCATGCTATATCTCTAATGAATCTAATTTTGCATCGTCGAGCTCAATATAAAGCTTCCATGACATTAATCAAAATTTTCAATGGGGGGTCATTTTTTCAAATTTTTGGAAAACATGCATATAAGCACATAAATTAATAATAAATTCCAAAGTAGCCATGTATAAGCAATTCAAGAAATAAACTTTAAATATGCACAAATATGGTCAAATAAAGTCAAATATGGATAAAGTAAGCCCTTTCCCCACCCCATACTTAAACATTACAGTGTCCTCACTGTATAAAAAATAAAGGTAAAGAAAGAAACTCACTAGACAGGCGTGCATGATCGTTAGAATCAAGTTCTATGCTACTGGGCCTAGTCCGATTTTAGCTTGCTTCTATCCCCATGGTCCTGAAAAATGTAGAAGAGAAATACCCACAATAGAAAAACTAAAAGTTCAAAACCAAAAACAAACAAAAAGCAACAATGTCCAAAAATCCCAAAAATAAATGTCTATTTACAAGCTCTAGATTTTATAGTCGCTAGGCCGACTTTCTCCATTAAGCTCAAGGTGGCATTTTGAGGGCCCATGTAGCTTGGGCTTCAAATAGGACTCCATTTTTGTCCATCAGCTGTAGTCTTCCAGATTGGATCTTGTTCACCACGAACGGTCTCATCTTCTTCTTGTTGAATTTGTTGGGAAACCAATGATCCTTTGATTTGGAAACATAGAGCTTGTCTCCAACTTCATACTCTTTAGGCTCATCATAAGAAATCCTACATAATCGCACATACCAAGGCAAACCTCTCCCATGTATAGATAGATCTTTAATGGAAATAGGAAAAGAAGGATCCATACCTTGGCTTACCTTCGCGGAATCGGATTCGGGGATCTCAGATTCTACTCGACATCGACTAGAAGTACTCGATATCGAGGAACTTTCTGCTTCTGGTGGCCTGCTGCTTGAGGGAGGCAAATTCGAGGAAGCAAGATCTTGGTCGATATCGAGGAGTTTTCGATTTCCAGTGGATTGCTCGTTAGGGAAGGTGAAGTCGAGGACGTCGGTGTTTGGTCTTGGTCGATATCGACCAAGTTGGTCGATATTGAGGAACTCTCGGCTTCGGATTTGCCGCTCGACAAAGCTGCTGCTGGTGAAGGGTTCTGCTTTTGGTCGTTGTCGACCAAATTCCTCGATGTCGAGGAATTCTGGTCGACTCCGACCCCATACTTGCATCCTGTCAAGGCATCCGAAAAAAAGTTAGTCGACGCCGACTTACCTTGGTCGATGTCGAGCAGATCCTCTGTGTTGTCGTTTAGGATGGCCATGATCTTCTCCACCTGAGCTTCCATATCCCTCTTTTCCAGCTCTTCAGAAGTCATATTTCTTACCGTAGGCTCCCCGCAAGTGATGTAACCAGCTGATATAGCTTTTACCTCTTCCATGAGACCTGTGTGCCTTTCAGTTTTATTAAAAGAATACTCAATTACCTCATCGTTGATGTTGAAAGTGAGTACTCCCTTCCTTACGCTTATGTTGGCATCCACCGTCGCCAAGAAGGGTCTTCCTAGAATAATTGGACAAGCAGAGTCCTCTGCCATATCAATAACTAGAAAATCAGCAGGGACAAAGAACTTACCTACTTGCACTGGCACATTATCCACCATGCCTGTTTGGATGACCACCGTGTTGTTTGCCAAATAAAGCTTAGCATACATAGGCTCTAGGGCACCTATCTTAATCTTGGACCATATTGTTAAAGGCATTATACTTACACCAGCTCCAAGATCACATAATGCATTAAATTTGTATTGACCAAACCCGATGGTTATAGCAAACTTACCTGGATCTGGCCTTTTCTCAACTATGTCCATATGGCTGCACTCCTCTGTAATCTCAGCCATTGACCGCTTCTTGCTTAGAGTCTCCTTGAGGAACTTGACGTAGGATGACATTTCATTGGAGCTTATGTGAAAGGTATTGTGACGTTGAGCCTTTGAAGCATCTTGATGAAGCCCTGAAACTTCTTATCTGTTGGATCCTTTGGAGATTTTGTTGGGAAAGACAACTTCTTTTTCTCGTTCGGAGCTAGAATAGATGTCGGAGTTGCTGCAGACGGGTCAATATCGACTGGGCTCTCCTCGATATCGACTACTGTAGTCGATTGCAAGTTGCTATGTTGTGCAGACGAAGGGTGGTCCAGTTCTTCCTCGACATTGGGTTCGCCTTCCTCGATATCGACTTGCCTCTCCTCGACATCGACCAAGGTCTGATCGATATCGACTTGATGTTCAGCTCTTTCGTCCTGCTGCTTTCCGACCTCTGGCTCGCGTAGTTGGTGGCCGCTCTTGAGTTTCACAACAGCGATGTGTCCGGTCTTCCCCTTAGGATTTGGTTCTGAAGATCCAGGGAGGGTACTTGACTGTCTGGGGACACCTGCTTCTAGTTGGCCAATCTGTGTATCAATTGATTTCCTCCAGACATCAATTTCTCCATGTTTTGTATTGATGTTCTAGAACTAATTTTTGATGGTGCCCTGATTCCGGCGAATTTCGTCAAGGGTAAGTTGTAGGTCATCCTTCCGCTGGTCCATTTCTGGATGTCCTGGAGCTCTGTAGGGCGGGGGGTTCCTAGGGGCACATTGGTTCCATTGTGGTTGATAGAATCATTGGTCCCTCATATATCGATTGGGACCCCCTGCGTAAGCTACCTCTTCACGGTGTTCTGCCAGCCTGACTTGCTCCTTGTGTGGGCACTCAATAGTGGTGTGCCGCTATGATCCGCATTCGATGCAGGACTGGTTTATAGAAAGATACTTTACTTGCTTGAAGAGCTTCCTATTTTGATCTCTGTAGTACTGCTCCTTGACATCTGGGTCGATTTCTTTAGCGGGTTCATAGAGGGGCATGGATGGGGTTGGCCTGGCATAGGAATTCTCCTCATAGTTGATTGGAGTCCCATACTTGTTGTCATAGTTGGTCAGCTTGTCAAGGGCAGCCCATGCGTCAGCTGGCAGCATCGTCAGATACTCATAATGAGTATATGTGTTGACTTGATCCTATCCTTAGCGGCCAAGTCAAGAGAATTGAAGAAGATCTCCTGAACGACGCAAGGTTGTTGTCCATGTGTAGGGAAGGATCGCAGTAGATCCTTATAGCGTTCCCAGGCCTTTGCTAGCGGCTCTCCAGGCTGCTGTTTGAAAGATGTAATCTTTTGGCGAAGGAGCGCTGTCTTGGCAGGAGAAAAGAATTTATTAAGAAATTCCTGCTTTACTTGAGCCCATGTTGTGAGGGATCGTGGACGGTGACTTTCAAGCCACTTCAACGTTGGACCAGCCAGAGCCCACCGAAAAGCCTTCATCAAGATATACTCCAAGGTGGTACCTTCAGCAAGAGTACAACACATATCAGTGAAATTGGTAATATGTTAAAGATGGCATTCATTAAATCTACCATGAAAAGCATTATGTTTAATTTCTATTAAGAAAAGAGTGCGAATTTCATAGTTATTCTCGGGGATTAGAATAGCCGATTCTGGCACGACGAGAGTCGGTTGCATGTAATCCTCTGCGGTGGTTGGGTATTGGGCAAGCTCGTCTTCCAATTGCCTCCTTCGTGCCACTTCATGTTCCCTGCCTGCTCTCTCAGTGGCGAGAACAGTATCCTTTGTGGCTAACTCAGCTAGAAGCATCCGTATCAGTTGTTCCTGTGTTTCTGCAGCCGCCATGGCTCTTTTTTGTTAAGATTGGATGTGTATAAGGTGATCCGGTTCGTCTAAGCTGTCAAACTCAGGTGGTTGACCAGAACAGCGCATACACCGGCGAAGTACCTCAAAGCAAACGTGAGATTTAACTACCCAAGGCGCGAATGATTGCTTCCCCGGCAACGACGCCAATTTGACGAGAGGGTTTCTCGACCAAATAAATTTATAGTCAAGATCCCGCTATAGGATAGTGGAGTCAGGTTAGTCCTCAAGAGAGAAGTCAGCGGTTCTAGGATTAGTGTGTTTTGGGGTTCAGGGATAGCGGGAAGGGGTGATGAGGGTTGTTGTCGACGTCGGCTAAGAGTTGGTCGATGTCGAGGGATGCAGAGAGAATGGTGGTTTCATATCGAGTAGAATATGTGCCGAATAAAAATAATAAAATAAAACAAATAAAGATGCAAACTTCCAAGGTTAGGGATCACCACAACAATAAACATATGTGTAGATCATAAATCACATAAAGATGCATGCTTTATATCAAAGAATCGGCTTTCGCAAATTCCAACAATTTAGGTGATAGAGGCTCTCGCATAAAAACCTAATTTGTTTCTACCTTTTCTTAATTAGGATTAGTCGGCTCTTGCAAATACACCCTAATTAATATCCAAATTACTATCGAGGATGACCCAAGTTGACTTTCGCTTCAATATCATGAATAAGGAATTTCCTCAACTCTCGCAAAGGATTAAGCACATTGGCAGATGATGATAAAGACATACAATTTCATAAATTCATAAATCAAACACACATATCTATGTTGGGATCACCCCAACCCTAGAATAAGGAAATTAGAAACAAAACATAATAAAAGGAATTATCTCTCTCTCTCTCTCTCTCTCTCTCTCTCTCTCTCTCTCCTCTCTTGCCTTCTCTCTCTCTCCTCCTCATTGCACCCTAAGACGACTTGACTTGAATGAATGAAAATCAGCCCCCTAGGGCTTTATTTATAGGCTTCCAACCCTTGCTAATCAAGGTAAGATAGTCTATCTATATCTATATCTATCTATCAACTTACTTTAAAGATTAAACATGGAAGTAAATAATTATATCTACAAGGAATTATATCTAAAGTAGGTAAAATATCTTCTCCCTTGAATTGATAGCTTTTGATAGATGTAGATAGAATTTGGTCTCGAAAATATCACCATCGGCTTCGGGATAGAAACTTAACAAGATACTCGGATAGCTCGGAATCCGCCACCGAGATGTACTCAATATCGAGTAGGAGTCCTCGATATCAACTAGCGTTTTCTTCGTCTTGTGCTCAGCAACTCCATGTCGGCTAACAGGACACATGTCGACTTGGGTCGTCCTCGATATCGAGTAAAGTTACTCGACATCGACTAACTTTTGCTCGGTTTCAGCTCAGCTTCGTCGATCTTGGCTCAGACATGGAAATCAACTAGGTGTTTCCTCGATATCGACCAGATGTTGTCGATATCGACTAACATGCTCCTTCTCCCTGCTTCAGTTGTCGATGTCTGGTGTCTCTGACTCGATATGTGGCCAACTCGATATTGACAAGGTGTAGTCGATATCGACTTGATGTTGTTGAGTCGATTTTTCCTTGCTTCCAGCTTGATTTGTCCTGGTTCCGCTGCTTCTTGACGGTGGACTTCTGTAGTTGACTTTCGAGCTTTTCTTCCTTTCTCAGAACTGCTGTAAATTGCCTCGAATTCTGCGGTTTTAAACAAAAACTAGTGTAGATTCCATAATTTGGCAAATAAACATAAACTACATAGATTCTGTACTATTCTAGCCCAAATTCACGAAATGTATGCAGAAAACGATATAAAAGTTACTATAAAACATGGCAGATTTCGCTCACATCACTAGTCAAGCATGTTATTCAAATGCATCAGCTTCCCTTGATTTTTGACTTGTTGAAATGATCAATTCTCATAGCTAGTTTTAGATGACTTTGTTCTGGGGCAAGTCAGGCAACCGAACACCTTTTGCCTCTGCAATTGATTAGTTCCTAGATTAATAACAAGAAATTTATGTAGATTTTGTTCAAGATTCCCTAATTGGTCTGACAGAACGAGACAATACGTGACAAATAGTAGTGGGTGAATTATTTGCACATGTCAAGAAGAAGCAGTTGTGGGATGTGGGCTGTTTCAAAGATTGTTAAGGTCTTTTATATATTGGCAACCTTGACAGCTCTTTGGTTGTAGAGAGAACAATCAGGGTTTCTTTGGTTGTATATCTTTCAAGTACCTCCTATGTAAAACATTTGTAAATGTTGATTTTATATTTATTTTAATGTATATGTTTATTGAAGTATCCATCATTTGCAAAATCATATTTTATATCGAGCAAAGAGTATTGTGTATCAAACAAAAAAGTATCGGATTATAAATGAGAAATGTTGTGCCTTAATAGCTATGAAATCGACCCACTACATAAAAATAGATGCTAGCATCATTATAGACATCGTCTGAATAATCTAGATCAATGTGTAACATATATTTTAACATCACAATTTTAATATAAATTGATATATATTGCTAACAACAAGATCTTTATAAAAATCTAAAATGATGTCCATAACATATTAATACATCACTTATGTATATATTTCATACGATAGATTATTTTAAAAAAATAAAAATTAACAAATTATGTATATGAAATTAATATACACAAAATCAATATGATAAAAAAAAGATGTCTATTTTGTTTTAATACATTGATTATTTTAAAAATAGTAATGTAAATGTAAAATTTAGGCTTGATGTGGACATCTTCAAAAGATTATAAAAGAAAAATAATGAGGCTTTAATAACAAGTGAACATGTCAAAAATAAATTTAAGGGGCTGATTTATATCTATATTCAAAATAAAACAGGTGTTTAAATAAGACAAGACATCGGCTTAAAACCGATGTGGAAAAATTGATCTTTTACTACACGCACAATGAGATTTGAATTTTTTTTTGAAATGTCTTTAGTTTTTGTCATGCTTATGCTTGTGGAGGACATTTTGGACCTAATAAAACTGCTAGGAAAGTACTTGAATCAGGATTTTATTGGCCAACTATCTTTCGTGATGCAAATGCATTTTGTAAGTCATGTGATAGATGTCAAAGAACAGGGAATATTGCACCTAGGAATGAGATGCCACAGGCTAGAATGATTTTTTGCGAAATCTTTGACGTGTGGGGTATTGATTTTATGGGTCATTTTCCTAATTCTTTTGGTAACTATTATATTTTGTTGGCGGTGGACTATGTCTCCAAGTGGGTGGAGGCAAAAGCCACCAAGACCGATGACTCTAAGGCTGTTTCAGGCTTTCTTAAGGAGTTATTTGCTAGATTTGGTATTCCTCGTGCTTTGATTAGCGATAGAGGGACTCATTTTTGCAATACGGTTGTGGCTGCACTTCTTAAGAAGTATCATGTTACTCATCGTATATCCACCGCTTATCACCCCCAAATAGACCTGTCAAAACAAAACCCGATCTGGTGACCCGACCCGACTGACCTGAAAAATTTCTGACCCGAATCCGGAAATTTTGACCCGATTTTTTTTTTCGATCCGAACCCGAAAAACCCGAAATTTTCCGGGTAATCTGAGTTTCGACCCGGTGACCCGATTGACCCGGTAATTTTGACCCGATTGACCCGGTTACCCGATTGACCCGGTTGATTTATAATTATATATAATTAAATTTTTTTATATATAATTAAAATTTATCAAATCATGATTTTTTTAATTCAAAAAAGAAAAAATTGACAAACCCGAAATCGACCCGAAATGACCCGAAACCCGGTCAAACCCGGATTCGAGTCAACCCGAAAAACCAGAAACCAGTTTTACCCGAGTACCGTTTTACCCGAAACCCGAAGTGACCCGACCCGAACCCGACCCGAATGACCCGTTTGACAGGTCTACCCCCAAGCCAACGGGCAAGCTGAGGTCTCTAATAGAGAGGTGAAGAGAATTCTTGAGAAAACCATGAACCCAAATCGAAAGGATTGAAGTTAACGCTTGGATGATGCTCTTTGGGCATATCGCATGGCCTATAAGACACCCATTGATATGTCACCATATCGGTTGGTTTTTGGTAATGCGTACCATCTCACGGTTGAGCTCCAACACAAGGCATATTGGGCGGTGAAGGAATGCAATATGAGGATTGATGAAGTTGGTGAATTTCGTAAGCTCCGAGTGCAATAATTGGATGAGATCAAGCAGGATGCTTATGATAATGCAATCAACTACAAGGAGAAGACAAAGACATGGCATGACAAGCACATATTGAGGAAGGATTTGAAAGTTGGTGAAAAAGTCCTCCTTTATCAATCACGCCTCACTCTCTTTCCCGGAAAGATCCGCTCTAGATAGAAGGGACCTTACACGATAATTCATATCTATCCCCATGGAGCGGTAGAGATTAAGGATGAAAAGAGCACTAATGTGTTTAAGGTGAATGGTAATAGTGTCAAGCGCTACTTTGATGGCTTTTCGGATGAGATCGTGGAGGACATGGCTCTGCATGATCCTATTGCTACTTGAGCTTTGAGGACGTCGAGCCTAGGATGGAAAACAAGGTCGCTTCTTGAAAGGCAACCCAAGGTTAGTTTCTTTCTTTTTGTTTTTGAATTCCTAGGTAGTTTTTTTTTTATTTCATTTCATTTGAATAAGTGTCGAATTTCTTTCCCTTAGGATAGGAGTTTTGGTATTCTAACGTTTTCGTGAGTTTTGTTTGAGTTTCATTGTGTGTTTGGTGGAGATTGAACAGAAAAGGAGCAACCTATCCTCGCCCAAGTAAGTCGCCGTTGCGACACCCCTTGTTGCCGCCGTTATTTGGATCCACCTTGTTTTTCCACGGCGGGCGCCGATCATGCAGAGGCCAGATACCGACTCGGTATCTGAACATACCGATTCAGAATGTTTTCATGCCAAGTCGCCTTCGTGACTCACCCCAATCCGCTGTCACCCCGTCGCTGCCACTTCACTAGCGAGAGTTTGCAAGTTGCCACCGCGACCATCCTTGTGGCGGTCGTGTCTGGGTCGGTTCCAGAAAACATAAACGGGCCATGTGGGGCCCATTTCTAAATCCCGTTACCCGTTTCCCGTTGCCCTTTTCCACATATCATCCCTAACCTCTACCCAAGCCCAAAAAACACAAACTCACACCACCATTGCTGCCACCAAGCTCTCCAAACTCTCAAATCTACCTTTGCATCACCATCGCTATCCAAATATGAAATCCGAGCACGAAATTGAATTCCCGACGTTCCAATCTACGATTCCAAACCAAAATCTGAACCTTTCCCACACCGCAAACCCATCTTTCATCTTCTACATCCACCTAAGACCACATTTTTCCCCTTCCATTCATAGATCTAAGGGTTTGGGTTGAATTTTGGCTAAGATTTATTGTGAATACAACGTTGGAAACGAAGAAAGGAGAGAGGAAGTCAAAGTCCGATCACCACAGGGATCAAACCCCTTACTGCTGTTGGTCATCGCCGTCGCGACCTGACCTTCTCGCCGCCGCGACTTGCTGCTAGCAAGAGCTCTAGCGATTCTCTGATTTTTGCCGCCCTGACTCACATCTCGCCGCCGCGGCTGCCTACAGTAGTTCTGTTTGGGTAATTTTCTCGACTTCTCTTTGTTTATTGTGGCTCATGTTGGTATGGAGATGCCAAATGGACTTAGGACTGATGCTAGAGATAAGTGGAATAAGCTAGAGGGTCAGAAGTATGCTTGCACGAAGTTTTTGTATATTCCGACTCTTCGATCTTTGGGTTTGGAGGACAATGTTCGAGTGTTTATGGATAAAGGTGATGTGGCTGGTTTAGATGAAAAGTGTGTGTCTACTTACCCTGATTTGGTTTGAGAGATTTTAGTTACATATAAAAAGGGTAGTAGTTATTGCAAGTTTCGATTGGGTGGCCATAGTCGGAAGTTATCTTATGCAGCTATGAGGAGAGTGTTTGTTATTTCGAGAGAGCTGACACCGAACTAGGCTGATATTCAGACTACTGAGATGCCTGAGCAACATTGCCATTGATTGAAAGGGTTCGTGATGAACCCAAGGCACGATCTGAACAATAGCATAGTTCATCCGACGGTGAGGCTATGCCACAAGGTTTTGAACAACACTTTCTTTGGCCAAACTGAGGGCAACAAGGTCATGAGATCTACATGGAGTTGTTTTATTTATTTATTGCCTGAACCCAATGCGATTCCTGATTGGTTGGAGTTGTTTTTCATGGCTTGTCAGTCTCTTACCTCCGCCACGAATGTCAGGAAGGATTCCACCACGATTGGATTTTGGTGGATTGATTACTTTCCTTGCTATTGAGCTGGATATTGGTGTAGGTGCGTATGCTGCACTGAAAGGAGGTCATCGGATTGATATCAACCTCCTGAAGCATGTGAGATTCATGACTGTAGTCGGTGATGGCTACCATTGGTTCTCTCGCAGAGACAGAGCTCATATGATTTATCTTCCTCTCCAGAATCTACTACCGGTCCCACCACCACTCATTTGCTACTCCCCAGTGAGCTTCATGCAGCTCAGTTGCCTTTAGTTATGCCTCAACTGCTACAGGAGGAAATTCCTCAGCATGAGTAGCAAGCACATGACATGGATTATGAGTTTCCTGCTCATGAGGAGATTATCTACGAGGGCAAGAACTATTATGTTGGAACAAGTTCATCTTATGGAGGATTTGACGCTGAGTTTCCCTCTCGGGCATACATCGAGGGTTTGTTCCGTCCTATTCAAGACCAGCAGCAGATCATTTTCAATAACCAGTGTGGTATGGCTCACAACTATGTGTGTATGGATGTGTCCAACGATCGACGCTTTGCTGCTGTTGATCCGAGATTCACATCTGTCTATCAGATTTTTAGCACTATCCTTGAGCGATTTGATTGTATTGACAACCAACTAGCCGTCCTACGCGATTCTCATGTTGAGATTAGAGCTGCTCAGGAGGCCCAGAGGACGAGTTTTGATGATTTTTGCTCTATGCTCCGTGGATTGCAGATTCCATGCTATCCACCCCAGCCACCACCTCAATGAGCATGTCAGTTTCCTCTTCCCTGACCTCGGTTTTATTTGTTTAATTTTGTTGTCTTTTTTGTTTCATTGAGGGAAATGAAATATTTAAGTGTAGGGGAGGGAGTTAGTTGAGTCGAGTCTAGTTAGGTCATGTTTCAATTTCAGTTGTGTCTTTATTTTATTTTTGTTTTATGAAAAATCAATAAAAAAATCAAAGAAAAAATAGAAAATGTAAAAAACCCCCAAAAATATCATGCATATATATGTCATTTTTCAAACACCCACCTTAGTTAGCGAAACTCTATATCTTCTTATGGCATGAACTTGTAAATCCTACGATTAGTTGAATTGCTTAGCCTTATTGTTCTTAAATGTTTTCATATGGAGCATGATTGGTGATGTAATTGAGCATGTATGATTGAGCTAAAGTATGATTGAAATCCTACAAAACATGACCCTTGTGAGATTGTTTTAGTCTTATTGGATTCATTTATTGTCCTTTTGCTCATATGTGTGATTTACTCTCCATATGCTTCTACCTTTTGATATTGAATTCATTAGCTATTGTCAAAGCCGACTAACATGTTTGTTTCTTGCGGACTTTGTGTTTTATGTTATATTTGGCTTTAGTTGCTTGTGAGTTTTTGAGTGAAATAAAGTGGCAATGGTTAATACACTTGGTAACTGGATCTATGCATGACACCCATGGGTATGATTCGCGCAAAACGGTGTTGAAAACTATTAGCTAAGTAAGGAAGCTTGATCATTGAGTAACCGGATTCATTCATGACACACATGTTTGCAATTCGCGTAAAAAGATGATCAAGTGGACTTCATTCTAGTAAGTTAAGGTATTGATAGACCGAGACCATTCATGACACCCATGTTTGCGACTCGCGTAAGGATACACCAAATCCGAAAGAAAGTATAGCAAGAAAAAAAAATAGAAAAAACCAAAAATGAAAAAAAAAAGAGTGAATAATTCGAGAGCCAAATTGTTTATTTTTATGGTTTTTCGCAAGTGATGGCATTTCGATGGAGATTTGATTATATTGTTGCCAATGTCTATGAGCTTAATGCATTTTTGGATTGAGTTGAGAGTTGAACTTAAAAGCCTAAACACATGAGAGCATGAGTGAAATTCATATTCCTTGCGAGGTTGGATGATTTCTACTTCTATGCTTTGATCGCTAAATACATGCTAGGATGTTTATTCGCTTAATCATGTGCTCCATTTCATATTGAGGGTTCTTTTAATTAAGGCTATTGCATGGATGATGAACTCATAGGTATATGTTGCTTTTTATTGATTCGCTCGAGGACTAGCGAAGCTTAAGTGTGGGGGAGTTTGATAATGCATATTTAGATATGCATTATATGATAGTTTTAGTTGTGTTTTATGATCATTTGGTTAGGTTTTAGAGTTAATTTCGTGTTTTGCTCTTTTGGTTGGAAAGTTCGGAAACAACGCTACTTTGATTGTTTTATGAAGGTTCGTAGTTCTGGCTTGTGGCTAGCTTGGAAAAGTTGTTAATGGAGTAAAGAAGAAGAATAGAAGAGAAAAGAAAGCAAGGAAAGCAAAGGCCATGAGGAGAAAGAAGAGCAAGAGCACACATCTGTCCAGAGTCGCGACCGCGAGACGAGAGTTGCCGCCGCGAGTCACCACATTTCACTGTGAGAATTTGGCAGAGAGAACAGACGTTGAAGATCACATGTCTCATCCGCGAGTGATCAGTCACCGCCGCGAGATCCCTTAATACGATGTGAAGATGTTGCATGCGAGAGGTGTGATGAAACTATCGAGTCGCGAGTTCCTAGTCGCGGCGGCAAGTTTGTCCAGGAAACATCAGTTCGAGATCCAAATTATATCTTTTCGGTGGGAGATTTGATCCAATCTAATCTCTTGAAGACTTAATCCTTGGGGGTTAAGGAAGATATTATCAGACTTATTTAGTAAAATTTTCAGTTTTAATAATTTTAGGATATTTTATATTAATTTAGGATTACTTCCACATTATCTTTAAGGAAAGTATCAAGGTTTTCAGGGTCTCTTCTTTCCTATGAAGAGGGGCCACGAAATTACACTTAGAGAGACTTTTGGAGACGTTTTTCTCAAACCTTGAGAGATATTTCGCAGTAGTTCAACAAATGACGGAGGGAAAACCTGTCGTTGGTCCGTCAAAGAAAACTCATATCTATAACCAGTATAGCGATAAGTAAGAGGTCGATCAACATGGAAAGTTATAATTGAAGTTTGATTCAAGTGTCAATCAAAGTAACCAAATTGAGAGTTTTTAAATGTGAAAGTTCCGTCTTTTATCAAAGCGGATTGAAGCAAACAAAAGTAATTAATTTTGGTTTAGACAATTATGAGAAGCAATTCTACCTATCATTTTCAACATTATTTGATTGAAGCGATCCTTGTAAATTCTTCTCGTCCTATTAAGTTTCCTATGAATGCCCTTGTCCCGACCTAATATAGTTACTAGTCCAACCAGTCTTAGCAACCCTTATCAATCGAATTGTCCCTAAAGAAGGATTTAACCCAATTGATATCTTTAAGTTCAGAGATTAGCGAAGGTATTTGCAGTCCCTAACGAGGGATTGCACAACACATGCAACTTCCTACTCATTCAATTAGTTCAACCAGCCCTAAAGGAACAAGTTTGCCACTGATGTTAAGGTTCACAACCAGGAATCTACAGAACCTTAGCGATTGAATTGATCTAACAAGTTGGCCAGACAAGATAGAACAAAACAATAAACATTCAAACAAAAAAAAAGTAAAAGCATTCGAATATAGGAAACAAGGAACGAGAATTAGAAACTCACAATCAATCCAAATAAAGCTTCAAATTGTAGGCAGAACAGATGAGTTTAGTTCCTCATGGAAGACATCGCTCAAATTTCTAAAGTGTCTGATGAACGTAAGAATAGAATAGAAGTAATGGAAATAACATAGAAATCGGCCTTATAAAAGTCTAGTCGGCCATAAAAAACATCCAGCACAAACTAGGTATTTTTAGATGAAACGGTGTCGCGCTGATGACCCATACTGCGGCCGCGGCATATGCTGCGGCCGTGGCATAGCTCATTGCCGGCTCTTCTTGTTTAGCTTCGTAGGTATCTCCACTTGTCCTTGCTTCTCTTCCTTCCTTGCTTCTTTCCAATATTTCTTGTATTCCTCTTCAAGATATTGCATCTCCCAATTGTGTTCCGATTCAATCTGTAAGATAAATACAAATTTGCGCATAATCTGAACCCTTCTAGAATAATCACAAGATGCAATTTTGCGACAAAGTATGAACAAAAATGCAACCTAACTAAACTAAAAATGCCTATAATGTCTATCTAAGATATGCATTATCAAATTCCCCCACACTTAACCTTTGCTTGTCCTCAAGCAATGATAGAATGAACATGAATCAATGCATCCCACAGGAAGTCCCTTCAAGTTTCAACCTCATTAAAAAGCAACATCATAGCAGGTGAAAACATAAACCAAGCAAACAAAGGTCCTAGCATGTATTCTAGTGATCAAAGCTTAGAAG
This sequence comes from Persicaria tinctoria, assembly GCA_037127255.1. Lineage (NCBI taxonomy): Eukaryota > Viridiplantae > Streptophyta > Magnoliopsida > Caryophyllales > Polygonaceae > Persicaria > Persicaria tinctoria. Next base: position 32,013,217 of record JBANSL010000004.1, on the reverse strand, counting down.
TAGACATTATCCAACCTCACCAGAAATATGTGTTTCACTCATGTGTTTAGACTTTCAGGTACAACTCTCAACTCAAACCAATCATGCACTAAACTCGTAGACATTGACCACCGTATCAACAAATATCTACCGAAATGTCGTTACTTGCGGGACACAATAAAGACAACAAAATAAAATGTGACACTTTTTTTTTCCTTTTCTTTTCTTTTTTTTTTTCTTTTTATCTATTCTCTTGTCCTGGTGCTTTCCTTACGCGAGTCGCAAACATGGGTGTCATGAATGGCTCCGGTCTATCAACACCTCAACCTACTAATATGAAGTCCACTTGAACATCTTTTGACGCAAGTTGCAAACATGGGTGTCATGAATAAACCTGGTTACTCAATGATCAAGCTTTCTTTCCTAGTAGATAGTTTTCAACACCTTTTTGCGCAAATCATACTCATGGATGTCATGCATAGATCCGGTTACTAAGTGCATCAACCATTGTCACCTTATTCACTAAATATGCACAAATTCAAACAAAAGACTCCAAATATAAACATAAACTCCGCAAGCAACAAACATGTGAGCCGGTCTTTAAAAATAGATACTGCAGTCAATGCCAAGAGGTAGCAACACAAGGAGAATAATTCACACAATTGAGCAAAAGCATTAAAATAAGGCTAAACATTCTCACAAGGTCATGTTTTTAGGACTTCAATCATACTTTTGCTCAATCATACATGCTCAATTATATCTGCTAGCTCATGTTCCATAAAAATCAAATATAGACAAGGGCAAAACATCCAAAACTCCAGGGGATTTATATGATCATGCTTGAAATTTAAATTAGATAACAAACTAAGCTACATGGGTATTTGAATAACACATATGTATGCAATGCATGCTTATTTTTGGATTTTTGATTTTTTTCCCAATTATGAAAATTAAAAAAAATTAAATATACTAAGCAAAAATTAAATAAACTAAATAGCAATTACATAAACTTAAACATGGTGCATAATTTAAACATGGTATAGGAAATGACATAAATGACATAATATACATAATCCTTCTCCCCCACACTTAAAGGTTTCAGTGTGCTCAATAATACAGTACAGAAAACCAAAATAAAACATATAAACTCAGGGTGAAGGAGACAGAACTAACCACTCACTAGTGCGGCGGCTGGTAGGGTTGGAGACTGGTAAGGCGGAATGTGTGGATACTGCCGGCGGAGGTAATAGGACTGCTCTCTTAGCATCTCCTCCGTGTTGTAGTTCGTCTCCTGCACATTGCGATCGATGTCGTGGAGGGTGAACTCGAAGGAATCCTGGCGCATAGACATACGATGGAATTCGGTGAACATGTGGTCCCGCCAGGCGTCATCATCAGCAGAAGAAGAGCGAGGCCCTGTAGAAAAGCCAGCAGCATATTGTGCATCCCCCATGTGATAATCGGTTTGTGCAGGGGAATCCTCCTCGTCCTCGTCATTAGTATCCTCATCATCATCAACATTTTGATCAGCCGTGATGTAGAGGGAGGCGTTGGAAGGGCCATAAGGTAAGGCCCAAGGAAGCCTCAGTCGGTGCTCTCCATTCTGCCCCGACTTCCAAATGTAGCCCGGCGCATCAAAGCTCTCAATCAAATAAGCTCTCCTGAGCCGTTCCTTTATATAGGTGTACCCATTAGACATGGGTACACCACACTATGTAGGCTCCAGAAAGCGGTGGGCTATGAGGGTGATCATGCCTCCCAGACCAATCCTCCATTTTTTCTTTCCCTGGATCCTCATGCAGCTGTCAACAAAGATCTCAACCCAGTCCGGTGTACCATGGGACTGGGGAGCAAGCCTCCATAACCAGGACAGATCACCAGCGGGCACTTTGTTCACATCGCCTTGGCCACTGAAAGACATGGCCAAGACTTTGTGAACTAGAAGAAGGCACGGGTTGACGAACTTATAGTTGTATTCGCCTCTGTGTCCATCAAATCTAGAGCCAGTAGCTGCATACCAGACGTCATGATGCTGCTGTTCTGACGCCATGAGATACCAATCTTTAGTGGGCGCCCGAGTGATCCCAAAGACATGTCTGAGCTGGGTAGAAGTGAAAGTGTGGGTCTGGTCCATCAAAGTGAACCGAATCCTAGAGTCGTCCACACGCTGCAGTGTAACTAGAAACTCCCACACCACCTCAGGATATGTGGGGGCACTGCAGTCTAGGAATGCCCCCAACCCAGCATGAGTGAGCATCTGACGTGTGACGCCCAACAATGCTAGTGTCTGTAAGGTAGAAACATCAAAGAACTTGGTCTGCACAAATCCCTTATGATCGAAGCTCTCAAATGCCTTCATCTGTTCTTTAGACACATATCTCAATCGGCGCACCATTCTCACAAGATTTTAGAAATAAAATATCACCGCAAAAGATCCAAAATCCAACCACAAACTCAGATCTACATCAACCACACCAACAAATCCAAATAAAACCACCAAAATAAATATTTCTCAAGCAAACCACCAAATCTCAATTCTTCAATCAATACCCAAATACAAGAACACCAAACAATTGTCAAACAATCACACCGAAACTTTCCAAACCAACCACAAATCACAATAGCACCCAAACTCTAGCACAACTCCAAACAAAGAAATTAAAACACCAAACAACTCCAAAACAAATCAAACTTGTCTGAACCTGGCGGCGGGCGCAGCAAGGTGGCGGCGGCCGCAACTGTGAGGGTGGCGGTGGACTGGGTTCTCCATGCTGCAGGCAAAGCTGGCCGAGGTCCTTCGTTTCGATCAGAGGTTCGGCCAAGGAATGTAGATCCGGTGCAGGTGCTCGAGGTGTCGGTGTCGGCAGGGAAAACGGAGTCTGACAAGGGTGGAGGGTTTCCGGTGAGAAGGAAGGTCGGAGAAGGAGAGGTAGGGGAGGATGGCTTGAATTGGATCTATGGAGGCTTGGTGAGGAGGCAATGACGGCAGAGGGTAAGGTAGGGTTTTATAGAAGAAATCCCGTGACTCTTCTAAATTTCTTTGATTTTTATATTTTTATATTTTTTTATTTTTTTATCTGGGAAATAGGGGTCACGGGTTTGAGAGGCGGCGACCGCGACATGGATGCTGCGGCCGCTGCAGCGGGGCAAAGCCGCGAGTTTGATGTGCGGCGGCCGCCGCATGAATGTTGCGGCCGCCGCCAGTGCAGTGGCTTTTCCTCGTTTTTTCAGTAGTCTAATTCCTAAAACAAACTAGTGATAAAAACTACCTAAGAAAATGATAAAGATGAAAAAGAAAGAAGAACTTACCTCGGGTTGCCTCTCGAGAACCGCCTTTGTTTCAAGTCGTTGGCTCGACGTAATGGCCCTTGGTTGGCCTAATGGGTTGGTTCAGCAAGCACCAACTCTAAGAGCTCATTAGACTTAGGATCATAGAGTTCGATTGCTCCGTGAGGGAATATCCTTGAGATGGTGTAGGGTCCTTCCCACCTTGATCTAAGCTTTTCAGGGAAGAGTTTCAGGCATGATTTGTATAGAATGACCTTGTCTCTTATTGTTAGCTCTTTCTGCAGGATGTGTTTGTCATGCCAAGCCTTTGTCTTCTCCTTTTAGATCACTGCATTATCATAAGCATCCAGACGCAATTCCTCCAGCTCTTGCAATTGAAGCTTTCCGAACTCACCTACTTCATCCAACCTCATATTGCAATTCTTTACAGCCCAACACGCTCTATGCTGAAGTTCCACATGGAGACGACATGCCTTTCCAAAGGCAATTCGATACAGGGACATACCAATGGAAGTCTTGTAGGCCGTCCGATAGGCCCCAAGAGCGTCATTCATCCTTAGACTCCAATTATTCCTGTTAGGTGCCACTGTTTTCTCCAGAGTGGTCTTTATCTCTCGATTTGATATCTCCACTTGACCATTGGTCTGAGGATGATAAGCAGTGGACACTCTCTGTGTGACATGGTATTTCATTAACAAGGCAATAATGGTCCTGTTGTAGAAATGTGTCCCTCTGTCGCTAATTAGAGCATTAGGCACCCCAAATCTTGGGAAAATGATGTCTTTTAGGAAATCTGCAACAACTTTGGAATAATCAGTTCTGGTGGCTTTTGCCTCCACCCACTTGGATACATAGTCTACCGCAAGCAATATATATATTCCCAAAAGAACTAGGGAAGGGACCCATAAAATCGATACCCGAAACATAAAAAATTTCGTAAAATATGAGAGTTGTTTGTGGCATTTCATTCCTAGCGGATATGTTCCCAACCCTTTGGCATCTATCGCAAGATTTATAGAAGGCATCAGCATCCTTAAATAAGTGAGGCCAAAAGAAACCTGCTTCTAAAACTTTCCTAACAGTCTTTTGAGGACCAAAGTGGTCTCCACATTCATGAGCATGACAGAAAGTAAGGACTGATTGTACCTCATTGTCCGGCAGACACCTCCTAATTACCTGATTAGCACAATGTTTCCAAAGTTAGGGGTCATCCCAAACATAGAAGCAAGAATCATATCGAATCTTGTCCTTCTGATCTTTTGTGAAGTTCGGTGGAAATTCTCCCGTGAACAAGAAATTCACCATATTGGCAAACCATGGTTGAGGAGTATGGGCACCCATCAATATTTCAGGAACATCAGAACTTACCTCGTCAGATAGGAGGGAAAAGGACGAAAAGGTCTCCTGAACAGCATGCGGCGGCCGCGGCATGAAAGTTGCGGCCGCTGCCTGATTGATATGCTGCGGTCGCGGCATGGTTGATGCGGCCGTGACACCCTCCATTTCCGTAGCTCCCTACAGTTTCAAAGATAAAGTGTGAGTTAAATAAAATAATGTATCATCAGGGAACTCACCGTGAATGGGTATTTGATCTTCTGGCTTGTCCTCTCCTTGGACAAGTCTACTGAGGTGGTCCGCTACTAAGTTCTCTCCACCTTTCTTATCCTTAATTTCATTGTCAAATTCGCTTAAGAGTAAAATCCAATGAATCAATCGTGGTTTCGCATCTTTCTTAGTCAATAAATAGTGAAGAGCAGCGTGATCAGTGAAGACAATTACCTTACCTCCTAGGAGATAGGAGCGGAACTTCTCCAGTGCAAAGACTACAACCAGGAGCTCTTTCTCAGTGGTTGAGTAGTTCCTCTGCGCTCCATTCAGAGTCATGGAGGTATAGTAGATGACATGAGAGCTCCTTCCTTCCTTTTGTCCCAAGACAGCACCCACAACATAGTCTCTAGCATCACATATAATCTCAAAAGGTTGAGACCATATGGGTGCTTGAATTATAGGGGCGCTAGTCAAGCGACCTTTTAGCTCATCCAAGGATGCTCTACACCAGTCATCAAACTCATAAGCTACTTCCTTTTTTAGTAAATCACAAAGAGGTGCAAAAATCTTAGAAAAATCCTTAATAAACCTGCGATAGAACCCTGCATGGCTTAAAAAGGAACGAATTTCGCACACATTGGTGGTGTAAGACAGAGACTGAATAATATCAATCTTAGCCTTGTCCACCTCAAGACCTCTACTAGACACAATATGACCCATAACAATGCCTTGCTCAACCATAAAATGACACTTTTCATAGTTAAAAACTAAGTTGGTGTCTACACACCGCCTAAGCACAAGTGACAAATGGTGCAAACAAGTATCAAAGTCATCTCCATGCACAGTGAAGTCATCCATAAATATCTCTATGAAGTGCTCTACATACTCAGAAAATATACTTACAATACACCGTTGGAAGGTCTCAAGTGCGTTACATAACCCAAAAGGCATTATGCGATATGCAAAAGTGCCAAAGGGGCATGTAAATGTCATTTTCTCTTGATCCTTCGGTGCTTTGGGTACCTGATAATATCTTGAGTAGCCATCTAAGAAGCAATAAAAGGAGTGGCCGACAAGGCGCTCAAGTATTTGTTCAATAAAGGGTAGGGGGAAGTGGTCCTTGCGAGTAACTACATTCAATTTATGATAATCAATACAGACTCTCCATCTAGTTTGTACCCTGCTAGGGACCAACTCACCATCCTGATTCTCAACTACAGTGATACCCCCTTTCTTAGGGACAACCTGAGTAGGACTCACCCATTTGCTGTCAGATATGGGAAAGATCATACCGGCCTGAAGGAGCTTCAATACCTCCTTCTTTACCACTTCCATCATTGGTGGGTTGAGTCTCCACTAAGGTTGTCTAGATGGCTTGGCATCATCCTTCAATAGTATTCTATGCATGCAAAGGGTAGGACTGATGCCCTTAATGTCTGCGATCGTCCATCCTAACGCCTCCTTATTTTCTTTCAGAACGGTCACCAATCGCTCATTTTGCCCAAAAGTGAGTTTGTTAGAAATAATGACATGTAGAGTATCATTTTCACCAAGAAAAGCATATTTAAGGTGATTAGGAAGTTGTTTCAATTCAACATCATGCGCTTGGATAATGGATGGAAGAAGCTTTTCAGTAGGCATGGTCAGCTCGATGTGATCTCCCCTTGGTCGCACATAGGTGGGAGATCGATGGTATAAAGCCATTATAGCCTCCTGCAAGTTACATGACAAGACACAATCTTTAGCAATTTCATCTATAGGGGCCTGTAAAGCGACTTCCATCTCATCAACACACTCCAAATCAAAGCAATCTTGTGCCATAGTATCAATAATATCCACAAAGAACAGAGAAGGATCATGAGATGGAAATTTCATGGAATCATAAATATTATATTCAACTCTTTGAATATTAAATTCGATAGTAAGAGATCCTGAATAGACATCTATCTTTGTCCTAGCAGTTTTCAAAAAAGGTTTGCCCAACAAAATAGGGCCTTCATTGTTACCAGGACCCATGTCAATCACAAAGAAATCAGTAGGGAATATCAAGTTGTCAACCATAACAACGACATCTTCAACAATCCCTTTCGGGTAGATAGTAGATCGATTAGCAAGTTGAATTACTACCCGAGTATCATTCAGAGATCCCAACCCCAAAGCATGATAGACGTGAGAAGGCAAAACATTAATAGATGCTCCTAGATCTAACATGGCTTTGTCAAATTTAGTATAACCTATCACAAATGGAATAGAAAACATACCAGGATCACTAAACTTCTCGAGCATACGCTTTTGAAATACAGTAGTGACATGTTTGCTTACCTTCACCTTTTGCTTACCTTTCAGCTTCTGGTTCCGTTTGATAGTGCAAAGTTCCTTCAAGAATTTAGCATATCTACGAATTCTTTTAATCAAATTAAGAAAAGGAATGTTTACCTCACACTTACTGAATGTCTCAAAGATCTCCTTGTCGTTCTCATACCTTCGTGTATCCTTCAAGGCTTCTAGGAAGGGCGGAACCGGCTTTGAAGTCTGCATAGGTAAGGAGGAAGAAGGAGGGGAAGAAGAAGAAGGAGGAAGAGAGGAAGAAGAAGAAAAAGGGGAAAAAGGCAAACCTGACACCGAAGGGTCGGCGTGCACACTGATGGCGGGCGCGGCATGGGGCTGCTGGCGCAGCTCGATTGATTGGCCGTGGCCGCGGCATGGGTAATGCGGCCGCCGCACACTGCCACTCCTAAGCGTTACAGCACTCACGTTCTTCTTATTAGGATTCTCGATGGTCTGTGATGGAAGCTTCCCTAAATTGTTTGCCTCCTTAGCACTTAAGATTTGAATGAGCTGACTCATTTGATTCTCCAGATTTGTCATCCGATCCGATTGCTGCTTCTCTAGATTTCCAATCCGCTCAGATTGTTGTTTCTCATTCTTCAAGACCAATCGTGACAGTTTCTGTAGTGGATCCTCATTATCCTCATTCGATTGCTGCTGACCTCCTTGTCGAGGTTCATATTGTTGTTGGGGCCTTGCCTGTTGCCCCCCTTGCGGATTGAAAAAGGCTTGGTAGTTCCCATAGCCTTGTTGATAGCCTCTGTTATAGTTGTTGTTGTTGAAATACCCAGGATTTCCAAAATTGCCTTGCCTAGGCCTTTGTTGAGCAAAATTACCAATGGCATTCAAAACTACGTTAGGATCTTGCAGAAGCGGGCACATGTCCATAGGATGAGTGAATTGATTGCAAAGGCCACATGCTTTCAATTGTTGAGGAGTTTTATCAACTACCAATTGTTTGATCATCTCCTTTACCTCTTCCGTGTCGGTCTGAAGTGCACCCACATGGGCATCAATAGAGAATACACCCCTAGCACGAGTGCTCTTGTTGAACTGTCAAGAGCCCTCATATAGCTCCATAAACACATCCCAAGCTGCGATAGGCGTCTTATTCAGCATGTTTCCTTCACAAGCAGAATTCACTATTTTGCCCTCTATATCACTAAGCCCATTGAAAAAAATAAGAACGGGATCCTTTTGAGAGTACCCATGGCATGGCCACCTGGCGCAGAGTTTCTTGAAGCGCTCAAAGTACTCATGTATCGACTCCATCGCGTACTGCTTAATGCTGTTGATTGACTTTTTCAAGGAATTAAGCTTTGTTGCAGGGAAGTACATCTCTAGGAAGACTCTCTTCATTTCAGCCCAAGTAGTAATAGATCCAGGTTGTAGATAAAAGAACCACTAATTCGCATCATTCTTCAAAGAGAAGGGAAAAGCTCTAAGCTTGATTTGATCCTTAGTAACATTCTCAAGTTTCATCCCAACAACCATAGTATGGAACTCAGACAGATGCTTGTGGGGGTCCTCCCCACTCAACTCATGGAACTTTGGTAGAAGATAAACTACCCCAGATTTCAGCTCAAAGTTGACTCCTTTCGCTAGCGCAGGGAATTGGATTACAAGGGGTTGTTGTGCCAGATCAGGAGCAGAAAGCTCCTTAAGAGTGCAGTTTGCTTCGTTAGCCATCTCTGTTATAGTTTCTCCTTGATCAAAAGGGAGCTCGCGAAAGCGATTACGAGTTTCTCGCCTTAAAGAGGCAAGGGTCCTTTCAATTTCTGAATCAAACGGCAACAAAGAAGAATTAGTAGCACGGGTATGGACCATATAAGACGGTCCACACCAATATCAACACCAAAAAACACACAAGAATTAATAAAATTCCCCGACAACGGCGCCAAATTTGACAGAGGGAAATCCTGTCGTTGGTCCGTCAAAGAAAACTCAAACCTATAACTAGTATAACGATAAGTAAGAGGTCGATCCACAGGGAAAGCTATAATTCAAGTTTGATTCAAGTGTCAATCAAAGTAACCAAATTAGTGGTTTTTAAATGTGAAAGTTCTGCCTTTGATCAAAGCGGATTGAAGCAAACAAAAGTAATTAATTTTGGTTTAGAAAATTATGAGAAGCAATTCTACCTACAATTTTCCACTTTATTTGATTGCCCCGACCTAATATAGTTACTAGTCCAACCAGTCCTAGCAATCCTTATCAATCGAACAGTCCCTAAAGAAGGATTTAACCCAATTGATAGCTTTAAGTTCAGAGATTAGCGAAGGTATTTGCAGTCCCTAAAAAGGGATTTAACAACACATTCAACTTCATTCTCATTCAATTAGTTCAACCATCCCTAAAGGAACAAGTTTTCCACTTAGGTTAAGGTTCACAACCAGGAATCTACAAAACCTTAGCAATTGAATTGATCTAACAAGTTGGCCAGACAAGATTGAACAAAACAATAGACATTCAAGCTCAAAAAAGTTGAAGTATTCAAATATAGGAAACAAGGAACGAGAATTATAAACTCACAATCAATCCAAATAAAGCTTCAAATTGTAGGCAGAACAGATGGGTTTAGTACCTCATGGAAGACATCACTCAAATCTCTAAAGTGTCTGATGAACGTAAGAATAAAATAGAAGTATTGGAAATAACATAGAAATCGGTCTTATAAAAGTCTAGTCATCCATAAAAAACATCCAACACAAACTAGGGTTTTTTTTAGACGAAACGGTGTCGCGCTGGCAACCCATGCTGCGGCCGCGGCATGAGCTTCCTTTTCCAACCCGCGACATCCGTACTAGCTGCGGCTGCGGCAGGCTTGCTGCAGCTGCGGCATCAGCATCCTTTTCCAACCCATGACATACGTACTAGCTGCGGCTGCGGCACGCTTGCTGCGGCCGCGGCATAGCTTGTTGTCGGCTCTTCTTGTTTAGCTTCGCAGGTATCTCCGCTTGTCCTTGCTTCTCTTCCTTCCTTGATTCTTTCCAATGTTTCTTGTATTTCCCTTCAAGATATTGCATCTCCCAATTGTGTTCCGATTCAATCTGCAAGATAAACACAAATTTGCGCAGAATCCGAACCCTTCTAGAATAATCAGAAGATGCAATTTAGCGACAAAGTATGAACGAAATGCTACCTAACTAAACTAAAAATGCCTATAATGCCTATCTAAGATATGCATTATCAATAAACCATTCAAGTTTTCTTATTAATTTCCATCAATTCGAAGGATTTTTAGGTACGCTATGAGTGGCTAAGTTCGTTTTTTATTTCACCTGTGTTTTGGAGACTTGGTTGGTGGTTTCTGAGGCTTAAACTTAGTTGTTTCCTACTGTTTTTTTTATTTCTCTTGAGCATATTGTCGATATTGTTGTGATTGGCAATCATAATAGTGTCTTGCTAGGTTTTTGTTCTTCATCATTGAATGAATTTCGTATTAGCGTGCTTAGGATTGTGAGAACCTTTCTTTGATCATGACTAAGTAGAGATTTCAACATGTCTTAAACATCGGTTACCATGTTTACTTGGTGTTATTCATATGCCTAGATTGTTAGGAACTTTTGCTATCTCTGTGTTAAATCTTTGTCCGTGCTTAGGTTGCATAAAGGTGTAAGGGGTTAATTGTGCTCTTTGCACTTTAATCTATTCAAACTAAGATGGAAAGAATGAAAGTTAAGGGAATCAAACAACCAATGTCGATGAATGCGCAGGTGGAACTATTTTCTCTATCGATTTGTTACCAAGACCATCATTCTTATGTTTTGTTACTTGATTTGCAATCTTGATCTTTTAGTTAAATTTTTCATATTTTCTTGTTTATTTCCCACTAGTAAGTGAAGTAGCATTTAGATTGACTCTTAGATTTCCCTATGGGTTCGACCTTGCACTTATCGCTATACTTGGTTATTTGTGTGGGAATTCATTTAAGGGAGGTTTACACATGACGGTTTACCTCCGCACCAACAAACCAGGTAAAGGTCGGTCGTCCCGCGTACCCAAACCGGTTCACGTAGTCCCTGGTAATTTCGTCGTGCGCCCTTACAAGCAAGAGGAGGTGGACAACTGCAGCTTTTGCAAAGGCTATGTTCACGCTACTCCTCCACCTACCCCTAAGGTTTTTAAAGAGCACGTAGCTCCCATTGTTGCTGAAACCCTGGTGGAGAGATCGATCCTCCAAGATTATCAGCTGGAGATGATAGCTCCGATTTATCCCTGAGCGGTCGGGGTGGAGATAAGCTTAGCTACTAGGAAAGAGGGTTGTCTGAATGCGTATAAGAACCATGTTGTTATTTATCTCGAGAGCTTGCTCCAAGGGTTCCGCCTCCCTTTACCCAAACTTCACTCTGATTTCCTGGCCAGGATATACTCTTGTCCGACCCAGCTTTCCTTTAACGTTTGGATGTACCTGGCAGCATACATTATGGGGTGCGCCGTCATCAAGGAGGCACCCACGTTGGATCATTTATTTTCAGTCCTGTCTTTGCGACATAGTGAGGGATTGATGTCTACTTCCTTGTCTGGGAACATTGTTGAGAGATTCTCCAGTAGCCTTGAGTAGAGGAAGAAGTGGTTTTTTGTCCGTGATGCGACCAAGACCTTTCTAAACTTTGTGATCATGCCTGGCTCTTATGCACCTCCCCGAAGAACAAAATCACTGCGACGGACAGATGCCGAGTTGCGGGGGAAAGGGCCCTCGGCAAAACGGGGCTACAAGGAAGTTGTGACCACAACTCGCTTAGAGATGGTTGGGCTTAGCCTTCCACACCGTCAAGGTCGGTGTTTAGGTGTTTTTATGTTTTCTTATCATTTTGATCATGGCTTTCTTCGCTCAACTTTTGCGTTAATTCTTTCACAGATATGCTTATTGACGCTGGGAAAATCTCCGCCATGGCCGCGAAGAAAGGCGCTGCAAGGATTCCTCGTGTTGTTACTCCAAAAGAGGGTGATAACCGATAATAGACGACACCTCGCGAATCCCCTCATGAAGCGAAGTATGTCCAGAGAAAAGAGACTGTTGAAGACAGGCAGAGCTCGTTGAGGGATGACATTCCCCTAGCTCATCGTGGGCAAAAGAGGCCCAGGGATGAGGTAGGTACCAACAGGATTATGAGTGACGAATCGATAACCCCCTCGGGTATTTCCATGGCGGTATACAGGCAACTCGGGTTCTCCTTGCTTGATTTTAAAAAGGTAGTGATCCCAGGAAGGAATTGTTCGGCTAAGAGGGAATTTCTATATCACCTAAAAGACGATGAATTTTTGGAGAAAGGCCAAAGAACCGGGGGTTGGGTAATTCCCTTCGGTTTTTCCTTCTTTATCCATTTTATTTCGCATATTTGTTGGTCATTCTTCGCTGTCTATTTTTACAGGGTAACTTGCAATGGTCAGAGGTGGCACAACGCCTGAGGAATTATGGCGGGCGTGTGAACGACTTGAGACAGGCGAACTCAAACCTGAATGCCAAGGTGGAAAAGCTTAAGGATGTGGAGCTTCATGAGGGGACCTTTGACAGTTTGAGGGTGGCTTTAGACAAATCTGAGAAAGAGTTGGAGGTTGTGAGGAACGAGCTTGATGTCTCACGAGTGGAGGTTTCAAAGCTTGAAGAGAGGGGGTCGTAGCATGAGGTTGAGATTACGCGCTTAGGTGATCAGATCTGAGGTCTTGAGGTGGAGTTGGCGGCCATTCGCGGGGAGTTGGACCTTGGTAAAGGCTAATTGGAGCATTTTACTTCAGTCGAAGATATGGTTTTGACGAAGAATATGCTTTACGACTACATGCTGGGTGATGAGGGTAAAAGTGGCTTTTCTCTATGAGGCTGAGTTGGCGGCCATTCGCGGGGAGCTCAACTTCTTTGCAAAGGACGGTCGAACCTGGCTGACCCATTTCCTTGAGACAGATGGTGATGCTTTTCTCGATGATTATCTGTCCGATGTTTTTATACAAGGAGTGGACGGTGGCATCATTCAAAGTGTCAACCATTTTGCTCATTTTGGGGATTGCGTGAAGAAGTCCCCCCCCCCCCCCCCCCCAGCAATGCTCTCAAGGACATGTAACTTAGAGATACTGAGCGCGGTAGAGCTAATAACAATCTCCAACGTCCTTGGCGCAGAAGAGATTAAACAAAAGTAGGTGATATCCAGTGTATGCTACGTGATGGAGAAACCGGTAGAGCTAATAACAATCTCCAACATCCTTGGCGCAAAGGAGATTGAACACAAGTAGGTAATCTCCAGCGTACGCCACGCAATGGAGAAACCGATAGAGCTAAAAACAATCTTCAACGTCTGTGGCGTAGAGGAGATTGAACAAAAGTAGGTAATCTCCAGTGTACGCCACGCAATGGAGAAACCGATAGAGCTAAAAACAATCTTCAACGTCTGTGGCGCAAAGGCGAAATATGCTGAAATTTAATCGTAATGGAGAATTGAGACTTTTCATTGATAGTTCGCATTACATTTCATTGTATTTGATAAAAAAAATTACTACATAGCGACCTACAGATGAAGATAAACTAGAACCTATTTGCTTTTGGACCATCGTATCTAGTGGCATCCATCTCTTCTTTGATGTTATGGCCCTGTTTGTCCTAAAAGTGGACTTAAAACCTTGCTTTGCCTAGATGGGTGAACAATATCGATGTCTCCAGTTCGAGCCTGTGAGTCTCGACAAAGTCTCTCCATCCTCGTGCCACTTAATGGGAACCGTAGATGCCTCATGTGATATGAACAGGGAAATCCTTTACGATGTGAGTGGATAAAATGATTTGTTTTGGAAACTGGGGTTCGAAATGTTCGCCGAAGCAATAAGGCAACAACAGGTGTATGTATTTTTCCTCGCCTACTAAGTAAATATCGAATATGAGAGGGTTGTTTGAATTTGAAGTTGCTATGTTGCTTGCTATTTTCTTGCTTGTAGGCGATGGTTTATGCAGTGACAGGACAACTTTTTATAGTGGTGTAATAGGGATTGATCTGAAGTTTCTCGTGACAAATGACTATTTACGGATTTGAAATGTACAGATGAATTGGTCGGATTCTGAATAGATTCCTGCCATGTGTAAGCCATACAGGATATCTTGGGAAATCTCGATTCAGCCCCCCTTCCTCGTCCGGCATGTGTAATAAATGTTGTTGCAGTTTTCGTGGTCTGTACAACTTTATTTTGGATATATAAATGCGTGGGATTTGCAGCAACCTGTTCATCTACTTCTCTTTAACTGTTTATTATCTTTGTTTGGTAGAAAAAGAGATGGCGTCGCCCGATTATGAGATGCGAGATTTTTACCGTTGTATCGATGAAGAGGAACGGCTCCATCGTTTGGTACAATCTCAATGTCTGATATGCTTTATAGTTTTTCAGTTTCGATTCTTTACGAAATGATGATTTTTCTTGCAGCCTCTCCCCTGTGCCTTTGAAAGGATGTACGGTCATGTCGTATCCGACCATGTTTGTTTGGTTTCCTCAACTAGGAAAAACTTTCGTGTTGGGGTTTCCAAGGATAGCTTCAATCATTAATGTTTGACTGAAGGTTGGGGAAGATTCGCGATTAATAATGATGTGCAGGTTGGATCATCGATGGTGTTTTTTACACGTGGGGGGGGGGGGGGGGGGAATCACTTCAAGGTTCTTGTTTTTGAAGATGGGTAGGGATCTAACATCGCGATGCTGTTGTAATAGGGTAGATATTTTAATTTCATGCAGTTGATCTGATAAGTTTTTGGATTGAGGGGGTCACTTGTTTGTTGTGTTGATGCCCGTTTTGAACAGGATGGGTTTTATTTGTTGATATATATGATAGTGTAGGGAGTAGCCTCTCTCAATCACCTTTTCGTGTTGTTTCTGTTTTTCTGACCTGGAGTGAGGAACCATGACTTCTCCCAACCCTAGTCATCGCTATTTTTTTCGCTCCATTGATTCTGAAGAGAAGCTTGAATATCTGGTAGTTCTTCTACTTCTTTATTCGTGGTTGTCGTATTTATGGCCTTTTTAATAGTGCTTTTCTTTGATTGTTTGCAGTTGTTATCGGACTCTTTCGGTCCTATGTATGGGCACATCGTGTCAAGGCATGTCTGTTTAGTTTCCCCTTATGGACGAGAATTTCGCTTAAGGGTATTTCGGGGTAGCCAAGGTCATTATATTCTAACCAAAGGCTGGTGTGCTTTTGCTGAAGATAGTGGGCTTTGTGGTAGGGGATCTCTTATCATTTTTAAGTATGAAGGGAGCAATCGCTATGCGATAGTTGTTTTGGAAGGGAGTGAATGAGTTCGGGAGGGTGGATCGAGATTTGGTTTTGTTTTGTTTTCCTTTTTAGCCTATCATTCGTCTGTTGTTTGTATGAACTCTATCTTGTTAATCGTTTTTGTATCTCGCTTTACATGTAATATACTGATCGTGTTGCGTTTATTTTTTAGGCTTGTCTGCATATTTGTGTTCGAAAAAACACGTGATTAATGGATTTATTCTCCTTAGAGGCTTGTTTGCTCATCCGTGTTCGAAAGACACGCGATTGCTAAATTTATTCTGCTTGGAGGCATGTCTGCACATTCGTGTTTGAGAGACACGTGATTGCTAAATTTATTCTCCTTGGAGGCTTGTTTGCACATCCGTGTTTGAAAGACATGCGATTGCTGAATTTATTCTCCTTGGAGGCTTGTTTGCACTGCCGTGTTCGAAAGACACGCAATTGCTAAATTTATTCTCCACATCCGTGTTCGAAATCCACGCGATTGCTAAATTTATTCTCCTTGGAGGCTTGTTTGCACATCCGTGTCAAATGACACGTGATTGCTAAATTTATTCTCCTCGGAAGCTTGTTTGCACATCCGTGTTCGAAAGACACGCGATTGCTAAATTTATTCTCCCAGAAGGCTTGTTTGCACATCCGTGTTCAAAAGACACGCGATTGCTAAATTTATTCTCCTTGGAGGCTTGTTTGCACATCCGTGTTCGAAAGACATGCGATTGCTAAATTTATTCTCCTTGGAGGCTTGCTTTCACATCCGTGTTCGAAAGACATGCGATTGCTAATTTTATTCTCCTTGGAGGCTTGTTTGCACATCCCTGTTCGAAAGATACGCGATTGCTAAATTTATTCTCCTTTGAGGATTGTTTGCACATCCGTGTTCGAAAGACACGCGATTGCTAAATTTATGCGTAGTGACAATCATTTTTGGATTTTGAACTTTCATTTATATATATGTAGAGGCGTACCCAATCGGGAATCCTGTTGGCTCCTATACACTGAAAATCTTAGTCACCAAGTTTCCAATATTCCTAATCTTTATGCAAAATAAGCTTTGAGATTTCTGACGTTCAATGACATCGCGAGGATTGCTCCCTTTGAATTTTGAAGCTTGAAAGAACCTCTACCTACTTCCTTGTCGATGACGTAAGGACTTTCCCATTTGGGTTCAAGTTTACCCCCTGCTGCTGCTTGTCGAAGGACCATGTCTCCTTTTTGAATTGGGCGTTGGAAGACATGCTTGTTGTACCCCTCAGCCAGTCGACGCTGATATTCGTTTGCTTTGAGACCAGGTGTGTCTCTACATTCTTCTCGCAAGTGGAGCTCCAGTTCAAGGGCTTCGTCATTGGTGTATTTGTTGAAATAAAAAATTCTAGCTGATGGTACCAACAATTCTACTGGGATAACCGCGTCGACTCCAAAAGTCATTGCGAATAGCGTTTCCCCATTTGGGCTCTTGGTCGAGGTCCTATATGACCAGGGTACCAGTGGAAAGGTTTCAGCCCACCCCTCTTTCATTTGTTGTCCCTAGTCTCTTCCTTAAGGCATTCAGAATCTGGTGATTCGTGGTTTCGGCTTATCCGTTGGATTGTGGGTAAGCCACTGATGAGAATCTGAAATCGATGTGAAGCCCGGCGCAGAAATCTCGGATTCCCTCGCAGTCAAACTGGGGACCGTGGTCGGTGATGATGGCTTGTGGGACTCCAAATCGGCAAATCATATTTTTCCATACTTTTTCAGCTGTGATGATAGCCATGGCTTCGGCTTCTACCCATTTTATAAAGTAATCCACTATTACAATGATGAAGCGCAGTTGGCATGGTACTGTTGGGAAAGGACCCAAAATATCCATTCCCCACATTGCGAAAGAATAGGGTGCCGATATGCATTTCATAGGATGAGGAGGGCGATGATTGAGCAACGCATGTCGCTGGAAGAGGTCACATATATGAATAATCATTTCAGCATCAGCTCTGCAAGTGGGCCAGTAGTAGCCTAGATCAAGACCATCTTGGTTCGACACACAGAGGAGATTTGGGAGGTTAAAACCTCTTTTGTATAGGCGGCCGTCTTTGACTCGAAAGCGGGCAACTCGTCTTTTGATGCTTTGGCTATCCTGCAATTCGCTCATCAATGGGCCTTCAGTTATGTATTCTAAAAGCGGTTTTTGCCAGTCTTCGATGTTGGATATTCTAAAAAACCCCTCGTGGACTCCTCTTGTATGCTTTTGCTCAATCACCACGCGATCGCCCAGTCCTGGGGGTAGTGTAGCTCTGATTCTAGCTAAAATATTGGCGCATTCGTTTTTCTCACGAGGGATATATGAAATGGACCATTTCCCAAAGGCGACTATGAGCGTTTGCACGCGAGCTAGATATTCAGGCAACATTCCTGTCTTCGCTTCATACTCTCCTTTGACTTGTAGAGTGACTACTTCTGAGTCCGTGAAAATTTGAACTTCCCGAGGCCCGTTGACTAGTGCCTTTTCAATACCTGCGATGAGGGCTTCATACTCGGCTTTGTTGTTGGTAGCCTCGAACAGTAGTTGGAAAGACATATCAGTTACCTCTCCATTAGGACTTGTAATTGTGACTCCTGCCCCACATCCTCTTACCGACACTGAGCCATCCACGTTGATAACCCAATATTCTCCCACGCGATCTTGGAAATCTGTAAAAACAGCTTCAACAACAAAATCGGCCAGAGCCTGGGCTAGACGAGATTTTCTAGGTTTAAAATGAATGTCAAATTTCGAAAGCTCCACTGCTCATTTTGCCATCCTTCCCGAGAGGGATGGTGAATGGAGGATTTGATGTAGGGGCAGATCAGATAATACCTCGATGGTATAGGCCTGGAAATAAGGCCTTAGTCTTCGTGTTACGAACACTACCGATAGTGTCATCTTTTCTATGGGAGTGTATCTGGATTCGATCGGTTGTAAGACCCTACTAGTGAAATAAATGGGAAACTTGGATTCCTTGGTGAACAGTGTACTAATGGTGGTTGACCCAACCGCGAGATATAGTTATGGAGTTTCATGTTCGCGTGGGTAATGAGGGTGAGCAATGTTGCTAAGTACTCCATATTTTTGAAAGCATTATCCAGGGCGGTGGTCCACTCAACCGGTCCTTTCTTTTTTAGCTGCTCAAAGAAGGGAAAGGAGTGATCAACTAGTTGTGAGTAGAACCTACTCAGATATTTGACATATCCATTCAATTTCTGGATGTTGTTCAATGTTCTGGGGGACCATGTCGAGTATCGTCTGAACTTTTGAAGGGTTAACGTCTATTTGGCGATGAATTATCATGAAACCTAAGAACTTTCCAGAATCCACCCCGAACACACACTTTTTCGGATTCAGACAAACGCAATTCCTCCTTAGGGTGTCTATGATTTCCTGGAGGTCATTGTCGTGGCTCTCTTTTGTGAGGCTTTTAATTACGATGTCATCGACGTAAACCGCGATGTTTCTTCCAATTTGGGGCTTGAAGACTTTCTCGATCATTCGTTGGAAGCTTGCATCGGCGTTCTTGAGCCCGAAGGGCATTACCTTATACCAAAAGATCCCCTGATTGGTGATGAAGGCGGTGTTTTTTTCATCGCGGGGGCTCATTTTGATCTGATTGTAGCCTGAGTATGCATCAAGGAAACTCAGGGTTGTGTACCCCATCGTGGTGTCTACCAGTTCGTCAATGGAAGGTAAAGGGTAATTGTCCTTTACCTAAGCCTTGTTCAGATCTTTAAAATTTACACACATTCTCCATTTGCTATTGCTCTTTTTTACCAATACCACAATCGACAACCATGTCGAGTCGCTTATTTCGTGTATGAATCCGCCATGTAAAAGCTTTTTGACCTCTTGTTTTGCCGCTTCCGACTTCTCAGCGGCCATCTTTCTTTTCCTTTGGCACACGGGCTTCGCATCTCGTTTGAGTCTTAAAGAGTGCTCCGTGATCTCGCGAGGGAGACCCTTCAAATCCTAGGGCGACTATCGAATGATGTCCCGTGATTCTTTCAATATACGCTTTATACGATCTAAAGCCGGGTTGGCCAAGTTGTGGTCGTGGTAAAGGGCTTCAGCTTTGAAGGTTCGATAATGTAAAACAAAGTAATATAAAGATACTCTAGAAGGGGGGTTGAATAGAGTATGCCCGTTTTTCGCAGAAAGTCTCAAGACTTTTGGAGCTTGTACCAAAACCTTTGATATTAAACCTGAATCACAAAGTTAGACAATCGAACCAAGTGCGAAAATAAGGTAAATCAATAAGTAAAGAACACAAGTAATTGTTTACGAGGTTCGGCACGAATTTGGCCTACGTCCCCACCTAGGGTTCTTCCACAACCCTAGGATTCAAAAGGCTTTATTGATTGCTTAGCTTAGGATCATAATAGCTCACCGAGAAGCCTCTCTCCTATACAATTGCAATCTAGTCAACTCACGTTCCCTTGGAGTCCTAGACCAATCTAGAAGAGCCCCACCTCTCTCAGCTATCTAGTACAATCCTCGTACTCTCACAAATCAATAGCCTAGTGCAACTTCCCGAGTTATAAACTCTCGAGTAACACTATAAATGAATATATCCTATAAGCTCACAGTGACTCTCAAAGGCTTTGAAATAAACAACAAACTCTTGAGCGCTTAGCAGAGAGACACTTAGGAAGACAGATCTTGCTTGAATGAATGAAAGCTCGTGTAACACTATGTTATCTCTGTCTTCTTCTTCCTTTCCTTTATATAAGAGCATGGAGCGTGAGGGTCTTCAACACCAGATCTTCATCAACGGCTCTTTCGAATCATGACTTGATCTTGAATCTTCTATTTATGGATACTCCGAAGCCATGATCTATTTTGAATTCGATCTCCTCAATATGTACTAAAGGAAAGATATAATCTCGAAATACTTCCTGAAAAGGTTAGTCAAACATATATATATATATATAATATAAAGGAAGTATATATTAAGATTAAATAATATTCGGATAAATAAGACAGGTTTTGTATTTCATCAACTCTTAATGCTCCAAGGTCTTTGACACAAACATCCTGTCAAAACCTTTGAAACATTTATTCCAATTTTAATCAAGGGAGGTAGTTATCAATCTCCTCCTTGATGAAAGACAAAACTTGTGCATCCCTGCAACTTAGTCAAGCATAGATAATAAAATAGAAATCGGACTATGTACCTGCAAGGGTTAGACAAATGTTGGATCAAATTTTTAAAGCATGCAAAAACCATCCAACCGAAAACCATAAATCAAAAACCAAGGTCTTCCAAGACCTTTAAGCAGAGGTTTTCAAAGTCTAAGCACCACAGATCATCTCCCCCTTTTTGTCTTTCAACAAAGGGAGGAGGTAAAACAGTCACCAAAAAGTCACCAAAAGTTTTGAAAACGTTTCCAACAATCCAGCAATGTATCAAGTTTTCAGGGGTGGGATAGGGTAGGGTAGGTTTTAGGCTTAGTCATCCGGAGCATCATCAGTAAGCCTCGTCGACAGTCCTTCCAGCATCTTGGAAATCCCGCTCATCTCCGTCATAATCTCCTTCTGCAGCTCCTTGATATCCATGCGAACTTCCTCCAAGCCCAACTCTAGGTTGTCCATGCGTTCATCGAAAGCTGGAGCAGTGGGAAAGGCTTTTGAAGGAGTGGCAAGACTCAAGGTCCCTTGGGGAGACCGAGTGATGCCAATCTTTTTAAGGCCTTTAGAGTCGAACTTACCCATATGGCGCAACTGTTCTTCATTTTTGACATCAATTCCAGAAGCTTTGAAGAGAGGGGTCAAAAGGGTAGCAAAGGGGAGGGGAGAGCCTTTTCTAGCTTTTCTGGAATGAGCCATGGTTCCAAGGATGGTATTGGCCAGATCAAGGTCAAGGCCATTTAAGATGCGGTAGAGTAGGACCATGGCATTGTCAGTAAGGAGTGAGCCAGAGTTAAGACGGGGTAAGAGGCATCGAACAATGATGTTGAAAATAATTTTTGCCTCAAGGGTTAGGGATGAATGAGTGAGTTGCTTTGAGGAGCTGTTGGATGCTTCAGGTAGGAGGTACTTGGCTCGGGCAAGGATGATGCAATTCTCTTTTGAGGGGTGTAATTCAGAGGGTGGAACTGGGGTAGGTAAGCCAAGGAAATCTGCAAAATCATTGGAGTTGAGAGAGATTCTAACCCTTTTGACAACAGACCCCAAAGACCAACCATCGGTGTTGTTTTTGGCTTTTAGATTAATGTAGAAAAGTCGAGTAAGCTGGGGGTAGTAGACAGTTTCAAGGTTGAGAAGGGTCCAGGCTGGGGAATTTTTTAGAAGCTCAATGCATGGTAACTTCAAAGCTTCGAAGAACTCAAAATCCAAAAAATCAGAACAGCTAATCTTACGAGTTCGAAACTCGTCTACCCACTTACCAGCAGTCTCAGAATCTTGAAATCAAGAGGATGGCAAAGATTGATTTACCTGGATATAGGCCGGGGGGTCGGCATTCTTTCTCCGAGCAACTATTGGAGCAGCTCTCTTGACAGGCGCTACAAGACTCTTGACAGTGCCCTTCCTGGTACGCTTGGGGGATGGAGGCTTGACAGCAGTAGGGGCTTTCCGCTTCTTCGAAGACGGGGGAGGAGGATGAGAAGGAGAGGGAGATTCTTCCTCCTATTCCTCAGACCCCGAGTCCTCACCGGACCCAGCTTCATCTCCTTCAGCATCCTCGTTATCTCCAGATCCCTCTTGCTCTTCTTCTTCTTCCTCATGCTCCTCCTTGGATGGAACCTCCTCGACTTCGGCTTCCTTCCGAATCCGCTCAGCTTCTTCCTCGGCCAGTTTCTTAGCCATCTTGGCCTCCTCATCGACCCTTTTCTTCCTCAAGGCCTCCTCCTCGACTTCCTTGGCATCATCTCTTTCCAGGAGGGCATCTAGGTCATCTTCCTCCTCTTCCTCGTCCACTTCCTTAGCCAAAATCTTCCTCTTTCATTTCTGTTTAGCACTGATCGGCTTCTTAGTAGAGCGCTTTTGAGAGCCCTTGGGAACGATGGCCGTGCTCTCAGCGATGGTGCTCTGGACGACAGTTGGGACAATGGCTTGAGGAGCGGTTTCAGGTGTGAGAGAGGTAGCAGTGGCCTGACGTCCCTTGGGGGTGGCGCCAAGTCTTTTGGGTGTGACAACTTTCTTGGTTTTGGGTGCCATGGAGGAAATTGGCTAGGGTTTTCTTAGAACAGATTGAGATGTTGAAGAAGGAGAAGGTGAAGGGGTTTGGATTAGTTCTGAGTGTGGGTTGTAATCGGGTACAGGATTGAGTTTAAGTAGAGGGAGTGATAGGACGGGTTTAGAGTTCCAAGGAAAGAAATCATCACATTGCCAATTTGAAAGGTTTCCAATTCAAAATTCAAAATTTCCATTAAAATCGGACTGAATAACCAAAAATCTTGTTCCAAAAATAAAATATCTTTAACGGTTAAGAAAATCACTAAAAGGGCAATTTTTGAAATCCGATGTCGAGCTCATGGGAGTCTTGGCTGCCTTGGATTGATCCATCTTGAACTTCTTCACGAGATCCTTAGTGTACTTGCTTTGGTTGACAAAGATCCCTTTCTTGGATTGATGAACTTGTAATACCAAAAAGAAGTTGAGTTCACCCATCAAGCTCATCTCAAATTCACTGCACATGATGTCAGAAAATTCCTTGCACAAAGATGTGTTAGTAGCACCAAATAATATATCATCGACATAGATTTGAATAAACAAAATGTCCTTTCCTTTGGTTTTGATAAAAAGAGTCTTGTCGATCAACCCCCTTTTAAAATCATTTTCTAAAAGATATTTTGACAAGCGCTCGTACCAAGCTCTTGGGGCTTGTTTCAAACCATAAAGCGCTTTGTCAAGTTTATAAACGTGATTAGGAAATTCTAAACTTTCAAAACCTGGGGGTTGCGCCACATATACTTCTTCCTCTAAGAAACCATTAAGAAAAGCACACTTGACATCCATTTGATATAACTTTATGCTCATAAAAGATGCAAATGCTAATAAAATGCGAATGGCTTCAAGCCTGGCTACAGGAGCAAAGGTCTCCTCGTAGTCAATACCTTCCTCTTGATTGTAGCCTTGGGCAACAAGCCTTGCCTTGTTCCTCACAATCTTACCATTCTCATCGAGCTTGTTTCGAAATACCCATCAAGTGCCAATGACTGATTGATGCTTTGGCCTAGGCTTCAAGGTCCAGACTTTGTTCCTTTCAAATTCGTTAAGCTCATTTTGCATAGAAATGATCCAGTCTGGCTCCTGAAGTGCCTCATCTACCTTCTTTGGCTCAATAAGAGAAACAAACGCGTGAAAAGCACAAAGATCTTTAAGTTTACAACGAGTTTGAACACTAGAAGTAGGGTCAGAAATGATATCCTTTAATGAGTGTGATGAGGAGTATTTGAATTTTCTTTTGCTAGTCTCAGCTCCTTGATTCGTCACACCAGTGGGATTGACTTGTGGTACATCTGACTCCGTGGTCCTGTTAGGTTTAGTTATAGCAGTTTCTGACATCTCAACACTGTTGGATTGGACACCAAGGGCTTTGGACGAATCTTCAACACCTTGGGCCAATTCTTCAGTGTTAAGAATCGGTTCCTGCATGTTCCTCTTCTCCGTGTTCTTAGCAGCAGTATCATCACCTTCCCCGTTCTCTTCATGGATGTTAAGATCTATATCTGAAACATTTTCACTCAAAGCACCGTCATTGCATTCATCAAAAATAACATGTATACTTTCTTCAACTACCTGGGTCCTTTTATTGAAGATTCTATAAGCTTTGCTACTCGTGGAATTGCCAAGAAATATACCTTCATCACTACGCGCATCAAACTTCCCAAGGTTATCTTTTCCATTGTTATGAACAAAACAAGTACATCCGAAGGGTTTAAAGTAAGATATTAGAGGTTTGCGGGCTTTGAAAAGTTCATAAGGAGTTTTCTTTAAGATGGAACGAATAAGACAACGATTCAAAATGTAGTTAGCTGTGTTAACAACTTCAGCCCAATAGGTTTTAGGTAATGCATTTTCTAAAAGCATAGTCCTGGCCATATCCTCTAAGGTGCGGTTCTTGCGTCCCACAACCCCGTTTTGTTGAGGTGTCCTAGGAGCAGAAAAGTTATGGGAGATGCCATATTTAGCACAAAACAAATCAAACTGAAGTTGATCAAACTCCCTACCATGATCACTCCGAATTGACACTATGGGCTCGTTTCTTAAAGTTTGCAACTCCTTACAAAGTTTTGAAAACTCAAATAAGGCCTCTGATATTTCTTTCAAAAATGCAACCCAAGTATATCTAGAAAAATCACCAACAACAACTAGCATGTACTTTTTACCATTGGGAGATTTGACTCGCATAAGACCACATAAATCCATATGTAAAAGTTCAAGGGGTCTAGAAGAACTTACAACCTTTTTGGGTTTGAACGAGGTACGTGTTTGTTTACCTCGTTTGCAAGCGTTGCACATATCAATACCTTTGAAGTCCATTTCAGGTAGCCCTCTTACAAGCCCTTTGGACACAAGCTTCTGTAGTGTATGTGGACTCACATGACCGAGTCTCCTGTGCCAGAGCTTTGGATCGTCCGTCAAAGCCTTTAGACAGGTTAAGCTTCCTTGTGCCACTTGATCAACATTTACGGCGTATATATTGTTGTAACGGTATGCAGTCAATATAACTTCACCTGTATCTTCTCAGCACACTATACATCTTTTCTTGTTAAATCTGACATTCTTACCACTATCACATAATTGAGAGACACTAAGCAGATTATACTTTAAACCATTAACAAGATAGACATTTTTAATACTATGGTTGGAATCACTTCCAACACTACCAATACCAACGATGTAACATTTTCCTTTGTCACCAAGAGTGATTGTTCCCGTGGATTGCTCCTTTAGATCATGAAAGAGAGAGCTCTTCCCATTCATATGCCATGAGCATCCACTATCAATAATCCATTTGTGATCTTTCACCTTGGTGATCTTCTGCAAGACAAACATCAACCTTTGTGGCTAGACCAATAAGCAAATTTGGATCCATTGTTGGGGTAAACCATATTTGGTAAATGAGTGCCTTTTGGAACCCAAACTTGTGTTATCCGTTCTTTTCTCAAATGAACAGGAAATGTATTGCGAATAATATATGGATCCTTTCTTCTATAAGGGCAGGTCTCTTTTACATGTCCCTTTCTAGCACAATTATGACATATAGGAGAGGTTCTGCTTGCTTTTGTCTTTACAAAAGTGGTAATGTGTTGCTTCTTTAAAAACATTGGATTGTAACCAATACCACTTTTGTTTAGAGAGCTTTGTTGCTCACCCAACATCCTATCGAGAGCACCTTTGGATTTGGTAAAACTTATGAGGGTTGTCTGTTGGTCTTGAATCTTATTATTCAGGGAGATCTTCTCGTTCTCTAAGTCATGATGCTCATTTCTTAGAGAGGAGAGATCTTGCTTGAGTTCAGATTTCTCCGAGTCAAGCGTCTTGACTTTAATGTCAAGACCTGAATAAGAAGCTTCAAGACCTTTGACCCTCATAGACAGATCCTCAATAGTTCTTTCCTGGTCCACAGTTCTCTTAATAAGAATGTTAGTTTGGGCATTAAGCTTCTCTTCATTGGAAATCATATTTGAAAGGAATTCCGATAATACCTCTTTTGGACTTTCCTTAAGTTCTCTTACAGTAGCTTCAAGCTTTTCATCGTGGGATTCATCTTCTGAGGCCATAAGACAAATGTTGGCCTTCTCATCATCGGAGTCAGAGTCGGAATCACTCCAAGTTGCCACCATGGCTTTCTTCTTCCATTTGTCACCTTTCTTAGGCTGGCTCTTTGTCTTTTGAGGGCAGTCCTTCACAAGATGATCTGTTTCACCACATTCAAAACAGGACAACGGTTTAGTCTTCTTTTCATACTTGTTGTATTGAGGTTTACCTCGAAATTTTGAAGACTCTGATCCATCCTTGTTGTTGAATTGCTTCTTCATTTTGAGAATTCTAGCAAGGCCTCTTGTGATAAGAGCAAAAGGATCATCCTCATCGTCATCCTCGTCATTGGAATTAGATCCATCATTGGGCTCATCCTTCTTAGACTTGAGTGCCAAGCTCTTAGTGCTAGCTGGAAGTTCTCCATCGTCTTCATTAAGGATCATCTCATGCGTGATCAGCTTCCCAAGAAGGTCATCAAGGGGTAGAGTGGTGAGGTCCTGGGCTTCCTCTATAGCTGTTACTTTTGGACCCCATTTCTCCTTTGCAAGGCACCTCAGTATCTTCCTCACTTTCTCAACGTTGGTAAAGCTCTTGCCGAGAGAGTCAAGGTTGTTGGTGATTTCTATGAATCGTGTGAACATGGCCTTGATTGACTCATCAGACTTCATCTTGAAGAGCTCATACTTTCGAAGGAAGATGCTGATCTTGGTGTCTTTCACTTGGCTTGTTCCTTCATAGGTGATGACCAACTTGTCCCAAATCTCTTTAGCTGACCTACAAGATGAAATACGGTTAAACTCATCAGTGCTAAGACCACAATAAAGTAAGTTAATAGCCCTGTAGTTTTTGGAGATGGTTTCAAGATCTACTTGGTTGTATTTAGACTCCTTCTTTGCAACTTTGGTATCATTTGGTCCTTCTTTCTCTGGAACCTTCAGACCATTCTCTATAATGTTCCAAAGCTCTAGATCTTGGTCTATGATGAACATCTTCATCAAAGATCTCCAGTGGACAAAGTTGTTTCCTACAAAGAGTGGCGGTCTGCCTGTGGACCTTCCCTGTGCAAATCCTCCGCTTGCTTCACCAGACATGATCGAAAACTCACAAGATTGTTAGATCAAGAACAGTGAGTAAAGCTCTGATACCAATTGAAGGTTCGATAATGTAAAACAAAGTAATATAAAGATACTCTAGAAGGGGGGTTGAATAGAGTATGCCCGTTTTTCGCAGAAAGTCTCAAGACTTTTGGAGCTTGTACAAAAACCTTTGAGATTAAACCCGAATCACAAAGTTAGACAATCGAACCAAGTGCGGAAATAAGGTAAAGCAATAAGTAAAGAACACGAGTAATTGTTTACGAGGTTCGGCACGAACTTGGCCTATGTCCCCGCCTAGGGTTCATCCACAACCCTAGGATTCAAAAGGCTTTATTGATTGCTTAGCTTAGGATCCTAATAGCTCACCGAGAAGCCTCTCTCCTATACAATTGCAATCTAGTCAACTCACGTTCCCTTGGAGTCCTAGACCAATCTAGAAGAGCCCCACCTCTCTCAGCTATCTAGTACAATCCTCTTACTCTCACAAACCAATAGCCTAGTGCAACTTCCCGAGTTATAAACTCTCGAGTAACACTATAAATGAATATATCCTATAAGCTCACAGTGACTCTCAAAGGCTTTGAAATAAACAACAAACTCTTGAGCGCTTAGCAGAGAGACACTTAGGATGACAGATCTTGCTTGAATGAATGAAAGCTCGTGTAGCACTATGTTATCTCTGTCTTCTTCTTCCTTTCCTCTATATAAGAGCATGGAGCGTGAGGGTCTTCAACACCAGAACTTCATCAACGGCTCTTTCAAATCATGACTTGATCTTGAATCTTCTATTTATGGATACTCCGAAGCCATGATCTATTTTGAATTCGATCTCCTCAATATGTACTGAAGGAAAGATATATATATAATATAAAGGAAGTATATATTAAGATTAAATAATATTCGGACAAATAAGACAGGTTTTGTATTTCATCAACTGTTAATGCTCCAAGGCCTTTGACACAAACATCCTGTCAAAGCCTTTGAAATATTTATTCCAATTTTCATCAAGGGAGAGAGTTATCAAGCTTTATTTGGGAATGGGAATAAAGCGACCTTTTCTTCAACTATTTTTTTTTATCATTTTCTCGAGCCTCGCCTCCATTTCTGCTTGTTGCTTTTTAGATGTGGCTTCTTGGTCATCTTCGTCAGTTTCTTCTATTTTTAACGACCCTTGACCAGGTTCGTCGATCGCGAACACTCGCCCGTGTCCCTTTTTTGGTGAAGTCGAACAACATACTCTGCTTTCTGCCTGTTCCCCTCGGGCTTCACCTACCTTTCCATCGGTGCATGGGAACTTGATGCTAAAATGATAAATAGATCATACTACTTGGAATTTGAATAGACTCACTCGGCCCATGATAGCATTGTAAATGGATGGTAGTCGGACCACCGTGAACTCAATCATGTGAGTTCTTCTATTCGGAGCCATCCCCAGTTTTAGAGCTAATTCGATCGTTCCAGCCACTTCAACTTCATCTCCTCAGAAAGAGACTAGCTTTCCTGAGTAGCAACGCAAAGCGCTTTCCGCGATGCCAAGCTGCTCAAAGGCGTTCCAATATAGGACGTCTACTGACGAACCGGTGTCTACCATTACTCGCTTGACCGTTTTGGTCCCTAGGTGCATATGAATGACCATAGTATCCGAATATTGCATACTGAGGTCGCGAGCATCATTAACGGAAAAACTTAGTACCGCGTGTGCAGTGGATGCTTGTCTGACGCTAGCTTCGGAGGGGGGACATCTAGCTTCCCTTTCATAGTTGTTCCTCTCCTGTTTGCTGATGTCAGACGAGGTAGGTCCCCATGCGATGGTATTGATACATCTGTCTAGCTAGGGTGGTTTCTGTTGATCCCTATTGGAATGTTTATGTCGGTTTGATAAGGACCTTGCTTCGGGAGCATTCCTCGCGTCCCTAGGGGGAGGCCGGTATCCTCCTCCTCTGTTCCCGTTTCTTCCTCCCCTGCCTTGGGAGTAATCCCCCTTCCTCTTCCTCTTCCTCTAGCTGCATATTGGAGATTGTATGGCCAAGGTGGAGTAGGAGAAGGTCTATTTTTTCGGGGAGGGACCACAGGAGGATTTTATTGTTGCGGCGTCGTGACACGCTGGTTGGGATTCACTGGCGGGGCACATATCTTTAAGGGCACTTTCTTTCGGGAGAGAGCCGGTGGAATCCCATAAACAGGGGGTGAAATATGGTCGGGATGAGCTATCATTACATTCGTTGCGGCATTGTGCGGGCTTTGTCCTGTCCGCTGGTTGTATTATACTTCTCGTTGGGGAGGCCTCGGTGGGGCGATGAGGTATTGCCAAGGATGGTTATAGCATTGCTGATTCTCGAACCCTCCCTTCTCTCGGTATTTGTTGGGGACCTTGTGGTAAAAAGAAGGCTTGGTGTCAAAGGGTTGCGAACTTGAACTTGGAGCCTCCATAGCGTGGATTTGTTTTGTGATGAGCTCTCGTAGATCATCATAATTCTCTAGCTCCTTTCGGAATAGGCAGATCTTGAAATTCCCTTCAGCCAGGTTACCCATCAATACTGTGCTCGTGGACTCTTGATTAAACTTCATGATCTGCACCACCATATTAGTAAACCTACTGACGATTCCTGTTTGATGGAATTGAGGTCCAGCATGGTCCTTTTTCTTGTCCGAGCACTACCAAAATGGGCGACAAACGTGCTTGATAATTGTGCGAAGTTGTTAATGGACGACCGGGCCAGATTAGTGAACCATGTGAGAGCCACTCCGCTTAATGTGGACGGAAACAAGCAGCATAACATAGCATCGTTGTCCTCGTTCATTCTCATCGACGTTGTAAAGTGTTTGAGGTGATCGTTAGGATCAGTGTCTCCTTTGAATTTGGCGATGGGCACATCCCTCCTCCTCTTAGGGACAGGTGGTTCTCTTATCTGTTTGCAGGAGGCATATGGGAAAGTCGGCTCACTTTTTTGGGTTGGGCCAGGTGCCCCAGGAGAATTAGAGCGTGATGACACGTCCCTGGTGTTGTGGTCGCAGGCCGTCTCGTCGATGTTATCGTTGTGTTTTAGACCGCGATTAAGAGGGTTGCCCGCAGGGTTAGGGAAGTGGTTGACCGTTGTAGGTACAGAACCCTGGTGTTGATAGTGTGCATGGGGATCGCGGTAGAATGGCATCTTGTTTGCTTGCTGGCCAAAGTATGGATTATGTGGGTAATTCTCCGCGAAGAATTGATACGGTGGGTAACTACTCCACATCCCATTGTGGTGTTGAGCTTCCTCTTTGCGGGGGGGGGGGGGGGGGGGGATTGTTGAGGTTGAGTCCGTCGGTTTCTTCGACATCATGATGTTGGTTTCCAAACTCTTCACCGAACAGTGTAAAATTCATGATTCCAGTAAAATTTGTTAGAATTAAAAGTAAAAATTGGGGTATGCTTATTAATTGAAACATGATCAATGGTAAAAGAAAAACGAAGAATATAGTAAACAATAACAAACGACAATAAGAAAAGATGTAATGTAAAAAAGCGTAGAGATACACGGAACCTCTCATCGTGAAAAGTTCCCACAGAAGGCGCCAATGACGCACTTGTGGAATTTCATCTATACTTATTACCTCAGGGTGACGACAAAATGTCCTAATTTACCTGCAATCCCGGTCAAGATGGATCGGGGTCAATTTATACGCTTAGTGCAGTCGGCGTTGTTGACGTTTTTGGCTCACGAAGAAGTGCTTATTGATGTCTCCAAAGTAGCCATGTTTTTATGCATATTTTAGTGCCATATTCTTTACATTTTGCAAATTTCACATTGGGAATATGTCGGATTTATGTAGTATATGCTTATTTGTCAGAAATGGAGATCTACATAAGTTTCTGTTTAATATTGCAGAATATGGAAACATTTCTGGAGAAAATCAAGAAGCAAATATGGAAGCAGCAAGTCTACTCGATCTCGACTAAGTTCTCATCGATATCGACAAGTGCCAGACCACATTCCCCGAGCCATGTCGAAGAGATGCTGCTCGACAACACCAGGCCGAGCCACGATCAACCTTTCTACTCGAGATCGACAAGACTGTCGTCAAGATCGAGGAAGCCTAGGAGCATGTGTCCAAGCATGTCGACAAGAGGCTACCCGATACACCAAGCTGGCCAAGTCGATGATCCATTGTCGTCGAGATCGACGAGCGTCTTCGAGGTCGACAAGGCTGAGAGCCCACATCCGAGCAGGGCGAGAAGGGTTGCTCGACAACCTCGGAAGACCAAGTCGATAACACATCACTCGTCGAGATCGAGGAGCTCTCCTCGAGATCGACTAACGCCAGGAGTCATGTCCGAGCCTGTCGAGGACCAGTTAGCCGAGACGCCGAGTCAAGCCCAGTCGACCGACAATCCTACTCGAGATCGAGTAGCCCTTTGTCGAGATCGAGGAGACTTCCGAAGACGCGTTAGGCGGTTTGATCAATTCTACTCGGTGTGGGATTACTTGGGCTCGAAGTTTGCCGATTCTATCCAATCTATCAAGTTCTATCGTGATCAAGAGAGATCTATCCACTTGAAGACACTTTAGATATTATTTCCCTTTTAGATTTAATTTCTTTGTTGCTTTTATTTATCATTAAGCTTTTTAGATATAGTTTTAGATATAGATATAGATATTCTATCCTTGAGTAGCAAGGTTTAGAAGCCTATAAATAAAGCCCTTGGGGCTGGTTTTTCTGGCATTTCAATTTCAGAGAGAGAGAAGTAAGTATGAGAAGTAGAGAGAGAGAGTGAGCGGCCGATTGGAGTTGTGAAGCGAGAGCGGAATTGGCTTCAAGCGGTTGTAAACTTTGGTTTATTTTAATGCAATTAGTTTTCTTTCAATCGATGATGTCTGAGTTTGCGATGATGCGCGAGTAGTCCACCCACTTCTAGGGTTGGGGCGAGCCCGACGATAGCCATGCACGCTTGAGGTAAAGATCTGACTTTTATCATGTTTTGAGCATCTACTACTTGTTTATGTGTTTATTACCCATCTAATAGAGATCCATGCTAACAACTTGGATTGTAAACATAAAATCAGTAGAGACAATTAGGGTTTCTTGAAAGAGTTGTCTAATTGTTGGAAAAGGCGAAAGCTTGTCCTTTGATGCAATTCACATGATTATCTGTTTATCTCTGCCTTATGCATGCTTGCATATCGTTGTTGCAAACCCCAATCTTGGAAGCCTTTTACATTAAGTTTAGTTCGAAATCCCAAAGCAATTGTTTTTGCTCCGGATATGGTGTACAGAAAAATAAGACACATTAGATATGATAAGAAAAGACGACGAAACGATGTAAAAGCATAACACGAAATGGTAAAATATGATAATAATCATGTTGCTACGGATCAAATTGTTTTTTTTAATCGGATATACGATACGACACGATTAATTTTTTTTAAAAAAATATTTTACAAGGTAAAGTTTAGTATAAATATAATAAGTAAGATAAAGGCACACGACTCTAGCTTACAACAAAGTCTGTGATCTAAATATACATAAACCTTGGCTTCACCATCACGGGCGGATCTATGTTGTAGCGAGCATCCCCACATTTTTTATTTTTTATTTTTTTAGTGTTAGTTTTAAAATTTTTACCCTCAAGCATCCCCTCCTGTAAAAAAAAAATACAAAAGAATTTTTTTTTATATTTAAGTATCATCGAAATGATAAAAACTTTATCTTCGAGCATCCTTGAGAAGTCGGTCGATGATCTGTCCCTGTACACCATCGCGGACATGTCGAGAATGTCATTCGTCACTAAACATAAATTATCAACCAAATACCATGATTAGACCTCTCATTGTCCGCCTGGAAATGAAGGTCCTTTGCCCACCTGAAAGTATCTCGACCCACAAGCCTTTATCCAAATACTTAGCTGCCCAATTCCCATTGGCTCATCATGTGTGGCGCTCGCCGCAATAACACCACATCATTTTTACTATGAGAAAGCAATCAGCACGTTGGCAATGTAGCACTTCGCTAGTAGCCTCTCACAACAGACATGTTACAGGCCCCTACGAGGTCATCAACAGCTGCGTGCTTAAGAAGTCTTGTAAATACCCCCATCCTCCCATAAGACAGGGATTCGATTTTAGAGAAGCTGATAGAGCTATGCAAATTACCTCCCTAAATAAAAACCATCGGAGCTGAGTTGTCAAATCCCTTGATAGGAAAAGAGCACTTTTAGAATAGCACCACCATCTTGTTAATTCCTTCCACTACAGAAAATGTGGTTTATTTTCGACGCTTTAGTTCCGACGCTTTTAAAATGCGTCGATAATTTTCGACGATCTGAGCTGTCAAAATTTTTTGACAACTGAATGCGTCGAAATTGACATAAATCTCGACATCATGAAGCGCCGAGAATGACTTACCTAAAAAATTAAAACAAACAGACTCCTCACGGCTCACGCTAGTGTCTTCCCGTGTTCTCCCTGCTATCTTCAGTCTTCACTCCTCACACTTTGGAAAAACCCTAATTGCGATTTTCTCCCATCGGAGACGACCACCCACCGCCCACCGGAGACGGCCACCCACCGCCCATGGGAGACGGCCACCACAAGTTTGAGCAGGTTTGTCTCTCTTTCTTGTTCTTCTCTCTCTTCGGCTTCCCTCTCTGTTCGAGATCAACTGAGGTTCATCTCCGGACTAGATCCAAATCAGGAGGTGAGGAGGTATCCATCTCCCCACTCTGTTCGAGATCCACATCCGAGATACAAGGAGGCAATTCTCTCTGTTCGAGATCCACATCCGAGATCCGAGACACATGGAGGCCTTGGAGGCGAATAGATTTCTCGAATCAGGAGATTGGAGGCAATTCGAGATCCACATCTGTCTTCCGCCTCTGTTCATCTCATAGGTATGTTCATCTCTCCCTCCATCCCTGACTGACTCGGATTTGGTTTCTGAGTGTGAAATGGGGCTTTATTATTGCCTACTTAACTTTTGTTTCCCGATTTTATTGAACTGATCAAGTGGAAGTGTTTTCCCTGAATCTATGGATGGCTACTGTATTTATATGTTGGGACTCGGAGGATTTGTTTCATATCATTACTTAGATGACTGGAATTGGACGGGTGAAACTGCTACATCGGTGAATTGTTTATTGGAATTTACTCTGCTAAGATGTTCTCCTTCCACCAGCTTTGAGGTAAATGGAATAAGTCCGGCCAGTAGTGTCAAATTAAAGAAAACCATATGAAAATGTTATATTAATGATTTTAGTAGAAGTATAGTTAACTTAGCACTATGTAACTGTGTTTCTGCATACATGAACTTAGATTTTAGGATGATTAATTTATGCCTTGTCTGATAAAAAATGTTATTTATACATGCCTAGGTTTTTACTGGAACTTAGATAGGCTGAAATGAAGAGTTTTGCCCATGTT
The DNA here is from genome assembly GCA_037127255.1 of Persicaria tinctoria. Taxonomy (NCBI): domain Eukaryota; kingdom Viridiplantae; phylum Streptophyta; class Magnoliopsida; order Caryophyllales; family Polygonaceae; genus Persicaria; species Persicaria tinctoria. Next base: position 31,978,615 of record JBANSL010000004.1, on the reverse strand, counting down.
GACACTGTTGTTATGAAATCACTACATATGAAAAGAAGGTTCAAGAATTGGAACTGGAAAAAAGCAATTGACTAAAGACTAAACTACTGACGTCACACAAAATTAAGTGTTGCATGTCATTTAAATTCTAAGTTGTAACACATGGCATCCATGTATGTTCCTTAATTGATTTTCTTCTTCATATTTCACCAAATTGTATGGCCTTTTTTTTTGGGCATATTATACTAGTCGAAGTTCATCATTGTAGGAGAGGCTTTTTCAGAAGAAATATTGTTTTATACATATGACTTGGTTAGAATCAACACTTGTGGGTATTGATACTACAATTTGTTTGTAGTGTCTTATTGGTTGTGCTGGCAGACATCTTTGTTATGTCATGCCTTCACAGTATTATGATTTTTTGAATATTTGTCATCTGAGTAAGAGTTTTGGTAGGTGCCAATCTCTGCTGCCTTATTCCCTTAGTTAAGGTCTTTCATGCTTTTTATAGAATTTTGGCGACACTTATCTGAATTTACTTTGCTTTGATTTATATGGGAAAGGAAGATTCCTTTTCTCTAGCATTTTAACTAATAAGTTCATATTCATATAGAGAGTAGATGCATCCACTGTTTGGAAAGAGTTCACAACCACTGAAGGGAAGAAGTATGTCTCATCTCTCATTTTACTTTTCAGTTTTGTAATACTTCCTTGATCGTTTGTTGGAAAGAGCAGATGGGTTTAAATTTTTTTATATGGCTTCAACTTTGGTAGGTACTATTACAACAAGATCACTAAAGAATCAAAATGGGCGATTCCTGAAGATCTGAAGGTACTCAAAATTTGATGGTAGGATATTCAGTTTTCTACCTTTTCTTCATTCTTACATAGTGGCCTGTAATTTTCAGTTGGCTCGAGAACAAGCTGAAAAAGCTAGCCAGGTGGCACTAGCTGATGTCGGGACAGTATCTCACTCTCCTGCCTTTGGGATTGCAATCTCCACCACTGCAGCTCCAACAGTTGCTGTTTCACCAATGCCAAATAATGGTTCAGCCACTCCTGGTGGAGTATCCAGCCAAACAACTCCCACATCTACTATTCCTGCTTTGAACCCTGCATCTGCTCCAGCTGGTCTGGCTGCGATTCAATCTCTTGCCACTATTGTAAATCCTCTGCCAGCTGCTGGAGGCACCAATTTCCACACTCTCTTGAATAATGATGGTGCAGAAACAAAGTACAATCTTGTTTCTTTCAGCACTTTTTCAATTTCTTGTTATTTTGCAGGACATGATGTTAGGTGTAAGCATCCTTTTGCTGATTGAATATTTCTTTATGTATATTGCACAGGAGTAGCATTGGTAACTTGGAAAAGCAACCCCTAGAAACTACCACTGCGCAGGATGTTGAGGTAAGTTTTTCCCCCTTGTGGGGGTTGGAGTTAGCTTTAGCTAGAATCACGTGGTTGTGGTATCTGGTGGAGTAATTATGGTTTATCAAAGGTCACATTACAGTTTTAAGAATTTAAGAATATATAGATGGTTAAATTCTTTTCTACTTAATGTTCCATTTGTATATGGTCTTTTGTGGTTGTTGACAGGTAAAGATCTCTTCATTAAATAAAGTCCAAGCTTTTTGCATTGAGTTCTCACGGATAAGAGAAGCTGCTGGATTGTTCAGGCTAGTCGACATTTGAGAAGCTTGAAGATCACTGAGCCCTTTAGCTACCCTCCCGTTAACAAGCTCAAAGATGAAAGGGTAAACCTCTAGACTACTAGCTTGGTTGACACATATTGATGACATGTTGCCTGTCATTCCTTCTCTTATGCTGGTTTTCATTTTATTTTTTATAATCTGTTTCTTGTTTTTTTTTCCGAATTGCAACTGATTGGGTTTCCTAGCTACTAACAAGGAATTAAAGAGGAATGTTGTTTTGATGAATTAGGGTTCATATCACAGGTAAAGTAAGTCTTTTATATATGATTAAATAAAATACAGTGCTTCCACATTTAGTGTATACTAAAGATACTAAGATTTTTCAGTGGATTTTTCAGTGGATTTCAATGAGACAGCTTGTTTACATTTTCCAGCTTGATTTTGCCTTAATCTAATGAATATACATTTGAGATATACCATGTGTTTGCCTCTAACATAATCTAAGACATTTGCTTTTATTTTCCTTCTGTGACTGAAAAGCATGGTATTGTCAATATAAGATAATTTCTCTACCTTATTTATATTTATAAGCTTATCTCAGATCTTGCGCTATGTGCCAGTATTGAACATTCATTAATCTAGTGCTTTTGTAATTCCAAGTTGTGTGTTTTTATTGAGCATGAGGATTTGCGGAATCTGAGTCCTACATTTATTAAAGGTTAGAAACTTGCTTGAATGCTTTGTGAATGTCTTCCATAAATATATATAGCTTAACTGCATATATATTCTACAACAATCTTGCTAAAATGGAGCGAATAAGACTATTATACTATATTATTTCAGACTCTACAGTGTGCAGCTACCTATTTTGGAACAAAGGTTTGTAATATTGTGTTGTGTCTCATGTGAATGACTGTATATATGTCCTTAACTAATGAATCAAAATGACTGTTTTCCCCACTGTAATGCAGATATATTCCGTCTATGTGATTGGCTACGTTGAAAAGGATGGATAGACGTTCCTCTGGGTCGGGAAAAGAAGCCTTGTGAAACAGTCTTTTCCAGGGATGCTGGATTATCTAGTAGCTGGAGGATTGGTTTGTTACTTAGCAATGAAAGTTTGCCAAATCTTGTTATGTGCATATTTTGACATGACTGTGTATGTTTCACTATTCTTCAATGCAGCCTCATGCAATCAGCCCTACCGAAAACATATTGAAGGAATGCGAGGAGGAGGCAGCAATACTGCATTCCATCTTGAAAGAGTAGGCCATCTTTCTAGCAATCATCTTCCTATAAATAAAACTGTCTTTACTTTAATCCATTTATGATCTATTTCTTCAGGGTTAAATCAGCAGGTGTTGTCTCTTATGCCGACATTGATGGATAGTGAAACTGCCTGAAGGATTTATCCCTAAGAATCTCGGTAAGCCAGCTGCAGCAATGCCTTTCAAGCTCCTTCACTATGACAGTTGCACTTACCAAAGTGTCTTATGTGAATGACTCAAAATTCTCCAAAAATATTTCCTTCAATTATTCTTCATTATTATATTTTCCCTTCAATTCCTTGCATTGCAGGTGTGTTGCTATGTTTTATTGATCCCACATCTCCATACTCATGCTCGATAGGAGTGAGCTTGTTATCTTTGTTTTTTCATCTTTCAATGTCATATTTTATTTCAGGTTTATTTTTCATCACTAGTTATTGAATAATATAATGTCATCATGCCTAGATGGGATCAAGGATGAGCAATTAATGAATGAGTGAACATGCGAGAATGAGTGGATGATGTGGACTTTGAATCTGAGGTGCAAAATCTCTAGAAGGAGACAAACCCTCTTTTCCATTGATCAAAAATGCCTCCAATGTATGTATAATGTATATATGGTACGTCTTGATCTGTCTCCCTAATTATGAGCTCATTTTTATTAGTTTTCATCTTAATTCAATCTTGATTTTCGTTTTTTTAAGGCGCTAGACAAATTCCATCATTCAAGATCTTTGCAAAAACTCACCATCATGGCCTGTAGCTAGCTTTGCAATCACCAACAATGATTTGTTCAGCAATTATAGATTAGTTATATGAAATTTGAACACGGTCCGATGATGAGATGCGATTATATGAGTACTCAGTTTTAGTTTTTTGTTTCCACATGTCCTTAAATAGGCAATCAAGTAGGGTGGAGGATGGGATTGTTGATGAGTAATCTAATTGCTAATTCTTTGTTTTTCTTCCATGGGGTTGGTGAATCTCTTTGTCGAATGTTATAATTATTTTCATCTATCTCTTAATAGCATTTTATGGTGATGTTGCTGCTTTTTTTTCTTCAGCTTTGCTTGTTGTTTTGAGTTGTGATTTGCAATACTCTTGCCAAAGCTTTCAATGTTTTCAATAGTAAAGATTTTTTTTCTTTATACTTGTATGTTTGTCTTCAGTTTATCGGGAAGATTGATTTCTTGTATTACAAGTGGACAACAGTGAGTATATATATAGCTTAATAACCTATTTTAGGAAATTATTTATGGATTCTTGAAGTCCACTGAGCTGAAAACCAGAAAAAGATGTTTCCAAAAATCTGTTTTTTTATAGTTTTGTAGAAAGCTCATAGGTGGTAATTACTGAAATCTAAACCGATTGAGCTCTAAATTTTCTGGTTTTATTTTTTTTGCCACTACAGATGTTCTGTAGGAGTTGCATTGCTTGTGTACACGACATTTAAAGCAATTGAAAGAAAAGACCATGAGGAGTAGCAACAACGTCTCTTGTACTGGGCAGGTCAGCATTCCCTTGAGTAGTGCTATTGACTACTTTCATCTTCAAGTGAATTTAATCAACTTGCTTATTATGTGTATCCAGTAGTTCAACTTTGAAATGATGTAGGTGTAAAGAAGAAGAAATTGTACAATTTATTGTTGTTGATCCTCGCATTTTAGCTGTCAATGTGTCATGTATATTATTTTTAATTCACTAAAGAAGAAAAATACACATCTTGATTCATTTGACTAATCCTTTATTGGATTTGTGTTTATGTTTTTTTTTTGGTTAATTAAAGGATTTTAATTAATGTGTAATGAAAGGGGATGTAAGAAGAAAAATACACATTTTTTTTTTGAAAAATAACGTGCCAATTTCGACGCTTTAGGGTGTCGAAAATGGCATGTCATTTTCGACGCCCAATGGCGTCGGAAATGACATGCCAATTTCGACGCTTTAGGACGTCGAGATTGGTTGCGACGGAATTCTGCGTCGAAAATAGCACTTGCCATTCGTTACGCAAGAATTTTCGACGCTTTTAAAAAGCGTCGAAATTGAAATTTTCGACGTTTTAAAGCGTCGAGATTGGTCATTAAAAGCGTCGAAATTTACACTGTTTTCTTGTAGTGTTCAGAGAGGACAATTGAATAGTAGAGTTAGATCGCGAGCATTGTGATAGCGAAACACACGTAAGATCCCGACGTTTAATTTATTCCAAAGCTAACGTTGGTAACACATCCACTCGGATTACAAGTAAATATAGAAAATATGTCGTCAGCGTGAGGTATTTATTCAAGATGATTTTCTAGAAACACTTCAGCACATAAAGACAAGTTGGCTCAATTGGTTAAAAGGTTTCTCCCATCAAACTATCTAATGCCCCAATTGGTATTATTGTTGGAATCGGAATGGGAATGAAAATCGGAATGTGAATAAAAAAAAATCGAAATAAGTCATTCTCGTAGAATGTTGTTTGGTATAATATCGAAATGAGAAATTTACAAATTCAACATAAAAATACACATGTTCAACCTACCAAATTCAAAAGAACACAAATTTAATCTCTAAAATCAAGCGTAAAAATACACAACTTTGGCTACCAATTTCAGAAATCCACCATAAGAAGATATGAATTTCAAAACAATTTGCCTAAGTTTGGTGAAATAAGCAATCTGGGAAACGGAGGGCTGGGGCTTGAATCAGAGTCAGATCTAGAGTAGGATGAAAGGCGAACAGGTCTCGGGACAGTGGACGACTAGAATAATGAGAGAGAATTGCGAAACGGGTGGGAGGATGGCAACAGAGTGGCGCCGTCGCCATAGGAAAAACGGAAGGAGGATGGCGACAGTGGTAGAAGGGCAGAAGTAGGACGACATCAGTTATGAGAGGATGACGAAATAATCGAGGGAGGGATCCTAGTAGGGGACGGTGGAGATGGTAGGAGGATGTTAGGGAGGGAAGGAGAACGCCGGTGATGGAAAGACGATGGCGGCAACGGAAGGGTGGGAGGACGGTGAAGTGATCGAGGGAGAGATCTTTGTGGGAGATGGCCGGTGACGGAACCCTGACCTTTGGCATATTATCCCATCTTATGTCAACCATGTGGGTTGTAGCTCACATGGTTGACATATCTTCCTTAGATGGGATGATATGCCAAAGGTCAGGGGTTCGATCCCCCTTGCAACAACCCGCCTGGTGGGCCTAGATGGGCCTTTTGGGAGATGGGCATGTGTTGGGCACATGCTTGGGGTTGAGATGGGCTTCTTGCACCGGCTTGGTATGAACCCAAGCCCACTCGGTATGGGCTTCTTGCACTCGACATGAGTGTTTGTCGAGTGGTCCAAGTGTGCCGAGTGTGTCTTGCTCAAGGTAGGTGTAGACTAGTCTTCATGAGCTCCGTTTGTGGACGCAAGCTCAACGCCTGTGCAGGTGGCGTAGTCCTGAGCAATGTGATCCAGGGTGGCCTAAACCCTTGCTCCATAGTTTCTTGCTAATGGAAAAGAAGTGCTCTAGTTGCATCTTGAATCTTCTTGGCCCTTGCACGAGTGATAGGACCATCGAATGGCACCTTCATGTTGTCCTCAATGTCACTAGGAGTCGTCGACATTTGCACTGCATCACAATCGGTGACACTAAATTTCAGCATGTTGTGTTAGATTTGGGTGCATCGATCAATGTGATTTCATACTCATTATTCAAAACCTTGATTCTTGGTAAATTGCAAGATACTAGAGTAGTTGTCTATTTGGCTAACCGCTCGCATGCTTATCCGAGAGGTCTTGTTGAGGATATCTTAGTCATGGTCGATAAGTTGATTTTCCTGCCTGGTTTATTTGTATTGGATTTGGAACCTGGTGTTGTGGAGGCACCTATTCTTTTAGGCATGCCATTTTTTAGAACAACAAAAACTAAGATTTATTATTGGGAAGGTAATTAAGCTCACTATGGAATTCAATGGTGAAAAGGTCCAGTATTGCATTATGGATGCTATGAGATACCCTGTTGATGAGCATTCTTTATTCTCTATTGATGTTATTGAGCCTATTGTTGATGATGTGTTTGAGCTGAATAAAGAGGATGAGTTGCAAGTTGCTTTAGAAGCTCCTATGGATGAGCTTTCCCTGGAATACCCGTTGAGACCATACTTGCATGAGGTCCTAGGAGCCTTAGATGCCCACCATTCACATCTGAAGAGTGAGGACTTGGCCTTAACCCTACCTGAAGAGAAGCTTTTACCCTCTGTTATCAAACCGCCTGAAATTGAGCATAAGCCATTACCTGATCACCTTAAGTATGCTTTCTTATGTGAGAATGATACACTCCCAGTCATCATTTCCAACAAGCTTAACCTTGACCAGGAGGGTAGATTAGTTGAGGTGCTCAAGGAATACAAGACAACTCTTGAATGGACCATTGCAGACATCAAATGGATAAGCCCAGATACATGTATGCACCAAATTTTGCTAGAGGAAGGAGCCAAGCTGTGTTGACAGCCAAAAGGACACATTCACATGTGTCCTTTTGGCACCTTTGCATATCGCAGAATGCCTTTTGGGTTGTGTAATGCACCAAGAACATTCCAAAGGTGTATGGATGATTTCACAGTCCAGGGCGATAATTTTGATTCATCTTTGGCTCACCTGGCACTCGTGTTGAAGAGGTGTGTTGACACCAACTTGGTTCTGAATTCTGATAAGTTCCACTTCATGGTGTAGCAAGGTATTTTTTTGGGCCACATCGTGTCTAAGAAGGGAATTGAGGTTGACAAGGCGAAGATTGAGATCATTCTGTCATTACCCTATCCGACCAATGTCACAGAGATACGATATTTTTTTGGGCCACGCTGGATTCTATCGCTGATTCATCAAGGACTTTTCGAAGGTCACTGCACCATTATGTAAGCTCCTCAAGAAGGATGTTGCTTTTGAGTTTGATGATAAGTGCAAGAAAGCCTTCCATACATTGAGAGACCGACTTGGTTCCGCACAGATCATCCAATCTCCTAATTGGACACTTCTTTTTGAGTTGATAAGTGATGCGAGTGACTATGTTGTTGGCGATGTGCTAGGCCAGAAGATTGACAAGGCCTCCCATGTGATCTATTATGATTCCATGATGCTGAATGGAGCACAACGGAGCTACACTACTACGGAGAAGGAGCTCCTAGCGGTTGTGTTTGCACTGGACATGTTTCGTCCTTATCTTTTGGGAGCCAAGGCCATCATCTATACTGATCATGCCGCTTTGCGATATCTGCTGAAGAAGAAATAGGCGAAGCAGTGCCTCATTCGATGATGCCAAGTTCTATGTTTGGGACGACCCATTCTTATGGAGGCATTACGCTGACCAGGTAATCCGACGTTGTCTTCCTGACAATGAGGTAATGTCTCACTACTAGAATACTGCAATTAGACATCATATGATTTAAGTCTGTCAACAAAACAACCGATGTTAAATTCATCTATTACATCAAATAATGAATTTGTGATGTTAAAAAAAATTAAGACAACAGTTGAATTTTTTGACAGATGTTTAATGTTTAATTATAAAAAAAATTAAACATGCGCGAAATGAAATTTTCTATTTGTTTTGAACACCAGTCCATACATAGAATTTTTTTTAACACCCTCCCATACTTAATCAAAACAGAAGCTAGTGTGCATAGAATGGATCATTTCATACAAAGCTCTTCGTTCTCTTAACTCAGAAAACAAAACAAAAAAACTCTCCATTCTCTCTCATCTCGCATCCACCACCGGCCTCCTTCCCTACTTCCTCCAGACACTCACCTTCTACAAAAACAAACCCTAACTTCTCCCCCATTCCACTCCCTCGTCGTTCATCTTGCTTACACCCCCATTCACCTTTCTTCGTTCTTATTCCATACCGACAACGAGAGATAAAGAGATGGCAGTCAGTAGGACTCAAAACACTATTGAGACTATTTTGTCAAAGCCATTGCCGGATTCGTCCTCTAATGTTCTGGAGTTGGTTGTCCAAGTTCTAGATCTGAAGTCTTTTGGTAGCAGATTCATGTGAGTCTCTACCTCTCTCTATTGTTGTCTCTTTTAGGGTTTTTGACTACTAGATCTAGCCACTACGGGTCATGTTGTCTCACTTTATAGGCCATAGGTGAGATTAGTATGATTCGTTTGTTAACTGGTGAGAAATTCGTAGGTTTAGGGTTTCCTTTGAGCATTTGATTTGGATTCCGGTTGTTATATGTGGACATTAGGCTTAATGTGTTACTTGTTGTTTCAACCAACTCCAATTTGATGCAAAGAAACTTTAATTTGATTTCAATTGTTTGTCGAACTTTAGAGTTAAATATTTGGTTGAGATATTTAAAGGCATCCGTTGATTTATTTCTTGCCTTTCCCATGTTCCTTAGGTTTACTGCTAACTGCTAATGATGGAAAAGGGAAACTCAAAGGGATCCTTACTTTGCTGGCATGGTTGTTTCGGGTTCTATTCCAAATCCAGGTCTCATTCGGATAATCAATTACAACCTCAAATATATCCAAAACAAGCCTGAAAAGTGAGCATCCTTACCTTTAAACCCTAGTCAGATTATGATCTGATAGAACGACGAGGGAATGAAATCAAATGCTCAATTATAGCCTCAACTTTGTTGGCATTGTTACTGATGTCGTGCAATTATCGATGACTCCTGGTGACATTGAGGACAACATGAACGTTCCATTCGATGGTCCTGTCACTCGTGCAAGGGCCAAGAAGATTCAATTTGCAACTAAAGCCTTTCTTGTCCGTCACCATGGAACTTTAGAGCAAGGGTTCAGGCCACCCTGGATCACTTGGCTCAAGGTTACACCGCCAGCACAGGAAGTGAGCTTGCGTCCACACACGGAGCTCATGAAGATTCGTCAGCATCCCCCATGGCTTAACCATACTCGGCTTGGTCTTGGAGCACTCGACATACCTTTGGGCCGAGTGGGCCTAGACCCTTGTCGACAAGGATGGGCCGAGTAACTCTTGTGCATGGGCCGAATTATATTAGTTAATGAGGTTATTATTTTATGCAATTTAGATAAATAAGGTGGAATTAATTATATCTCTTCTAGATATAATCCTTGGCCAACAAGTTATTAAATGTCTATCTTTATTAGGAAATATTTATCTTAGATTTATTTCATTTATCTTTAGATATAATAAATCTATCCAAACCCCTTTCCTTTGCAAGGAAGGATTGGTTAGATCTCCCATAGTTTTCTATAAATTCATGTTATGCACTTTTGAATTAATCAGATTGAATTAGAATTGAGAACCCCTTTATGGATTAAAGGGTTCTTGGTTATCAATCACAAAACACTATCATCACTTTTGTTCTTGAGATTTTCGGCAACACAATCACCATCATCCCCACTGTTTTTCGTCGACCTCGAGCACAAGCCAAACCCTTGAACCTGTCGCAAGAAGAAGGTCGGACATCGGTAGCGCTCGCAAGGACATCTGCTCCTAGCGAGAGCGCGCCCAGGCCTTGCGCGCATAGGCGCCCAGCGTCGAGCGCTCCTGCGATCTCGTCTTCATTCCCACGCACAACTCTCGCCATCACTCTCGCTCCCAGCGAGAGAAGTCTCCGCGCGTCTGCACCGCCTACCCTAAGGACTCTGTCCTGTGTGCCCAGCGATCTCGCGCATCCATCCTCGCTTCTCTCTCGCTTCCCTTGATTAATTTCTGTCGCTATTTCTTAGTTCTCAATTGCTGGAATTTCACTAAGTCTGAAACTTTCGCTATTTCAGAAATTTAATTACTTGTTTAAATTGTTCCAGTCAGGAGATATCATAGAGCAGTGCAAGATCAGGCAAATATACGGCGTGGTTCTTGATCTTGAGCCCACAGGCGTAGGATCGGATTTCAGGTTAATGCATGTTCTTTACTCTCTTGATTTCTTATTTGAGTGATTTATTTTTCGTGCCTATTTTTCACCATAGCCGCTGCATAAAAGTTAAATCTTTATTATTCACCCATCAAAATTGGCACTTTATTTTTGTTATTCTTTGTTTGGATCTTTAATTTCGAAGATATTGAGTTCTTGACTGCAAGTTGTGATCTTTTATTCCTAGTTGCTACATATCATGCCTATGACTGTGATTCTTGTATTAAAAGCATTATATGAACTTGCACCACTAAAGAACCCTAATTTCTCCAGTTTCTAGCCTATTTTCCCTCTTTTCTTTATTTTTGCTTACTTTTAGATCATCGTAGCTTGTATTTTTTTTTTCTCTTGCTCTTATTTTCGGTTCCTGCATATTATTTACAGCATATATTTCATAGCCAAAAAAAAAAAAAAGCCGAGAGCTTAAAAAAAAAGAGAAAGAGAAGTTTAGCATACATTACATTGTTGAGTTAGTAACTCTTCCTTTTTTATTTCTTTTCTTGCTACATGTTAGATGATTTGATCGGTTTTAAGCATTACAAAAGAACCCTACTTTGTGTGATTTTGTGATGTGCCGACACTGGAGCCTTGGTCACACCCCTCTTTTTCTGAACCGTGTTGCAACCGTCAGATAATAGTTGACGGAGTGTGCGCACTTGATTGCCCTTGTGATTGCTATTGTCGATTATTACACATTCATATTATTCAAGCATCACATTGTAGTTCTTATTCATTACACATTAAGCCGCTTGTTTATACTTTCTATCCTTGATATCCGACTTGTGGCTGATTTAATTTGCAATTTTGATTATTAATTGTTGTCGTCAATATTGCAAAATTCTGTGTCCAGGGGAATTGCTTGAATATTGTGCCTTGTTTTCTCGCTCTTTGATTTCTAAAACTTGAATCACTCTTAGCAATCACTAGAGCTTGCATTACTTGGTTTCTGGTCTTTGCGTCGGTTACTTGTTGCTCTTCTGATATTGTAGGAACATGGCAGCCGAAAGTACCCCCCTACTACCTCTAGCCCTATTTCTGATGAGACCTTGGAGCATATTATTCATGCCACTACTAAAGCTTCTATGGCCGAACATAGACAACTCCTCGAAGCTGCTGAGGAGCGTTGAAACAAGCGCTTCCACGATCAGTTGGCCCAACAAGCTAGCCTGGTTACTACTCGGTCTATAACTGGTGTTCTGCGACACCTTGAGGAGCTAAAACAACAGGAGGTTTCTAGTTCTACACCCCCGGGTGGAATGCCGCCTCCTACAGACAGTACACCTCCGACAGACCCTACCCCCCGACAGGTAATCCGCCAGTTGCAGGTAACACCTCTTATTCTTTTAAACCTCCCCCTTTTGGTCAATTACATTTTAAGCTTAAGTCTACTCCTCCTAACCCTCTCAATGGAAAGAATGACAACGATCATCTAGCGGGCTTCAATGGTAACCAAGATCGCCGTGAGGCCACACCCCCACAACATCACCACCAAGGGAGGACAAATCAGCATCATCAGCAGCCACTGCACACCCGTTCTAACTGGGATGACAGCCGCATCAATAATGATCTTTATGAGACGCCACATTTGGAGGATGCTTACCATGAGGTAAATCCTAACTTTGATGATTTACCCCCTCCTAATTTTGGTCATCCTAGATTTGATAATGCTCAAGCTATTCAGAGACGTGATGTTAAGCTTAAATTAGAAACCTTTGATGGTAACACTGATCCTGAAGCTTATCTTGTTTGGGAAAATCATACTGACTATCTGCTTGACCATTTACGCTATGAGGAAACGGAGAAGTTGAAAGTTGTTATATTGCATTTAGTAGGTAAAGCTCGCACCTGGTGGTTCCGCACTCGTGAGATGCGCCGTCGTCAGGACAAGCAACCTGTTGAAACTTGGCCACAACTTCGCTATCTCCTGAAGAAGAGACATGTGCCTGAGGAATACATGAAGTCCATGAGGATGCAGATCGCATCCTTCCGCCAAGGAACTCGCTCTCCTAATGACTACAGAGATAAGCTTGAACGGCTCTCCCATCAGGCTAATGTTTATCTTACTAAACGTGCTTTCTGTACTCAATTTCTTGCTAGTCTTAATATTTCTATTAAAAATCCTTTATCTATCCATTCCATTAGAGATATTAACACTTTGTCTGATAAAGCATAGCTTCTGTATGAACAACAGCAACAACAGCTACGGCAACAGAGGACTCGCTTCGACCAGACCTCTCAAGGTCGCCGGTTTGTTCCCTTTAACCCTTCTAGTAAATCTAAACCTTCTACTTCTAACCCTTCCATGCAGCAAAAGGGAGTTTCCAACTCACCTGAACAGGGTTATCGGTTGAAACTAGAAGAGTTGCTGCACCCTCTACAGATCGCAACAAAGACATCCGCTGCTTCACTTGTGGTGGTTCTGGGCATGTTTCTCGCAATTGCCCTCAGAAAAAGAAGGTTCTTCTCAATTACTTGGGAGACCATTACTATGAGGAGGAGACTGTTGAAGACCATGTAATTTCGAGTGAAGTGGAAGAGGACCAACCGTCTGAGTCTATTGAGGAGATCGATACTTCAGAGTACGACAACTTGCTTTGCATTATCACTCGGCGGGTCCTACACATTCTGGAATCTCCCATGGCTGATCAAAGGGAGAACATCTTCCACACTAGGTGTGTGGTTCGCGAGGCTACCTTAAGCGTCATCATCGACGGTGGGAGTTGCTGCAATCTCATCAGTGAAAAGGTAGTGGATTTCCTCCATTTAACTACTACTCCTAGAGCTACTCACTATGGATTAAATGGCATTACGGATAATGGATCTGATATAATGGTCACCAAACAATGTTTAGTTTCCCTTTCAATTGGATCATATCATGATAAAATATTATCTGATGTTGCTCGCATGGATTGTAGTCATATATTATTAGGTCGTCCTTGGTTATATGATCGTTCTGTTCTTCATGATGGTCGTGCAAATACATATGCCTTCACTTTTGATGGGAGGAGAGTTACTCTCCTACCCCTTTCGCCACAAACTATTCTGAAGGACCAGGTTCGCAAAAAGCAACAACAGGCCGCCCAGAAGGAATCTCTAAGGAAGGAGAAGCTCAAGGAGAGCTCGGCACAACAGGCCGCACCCGCGGCCCATACTGCCACGCCCACGGCCCCTCTAGCCACACCTGCAGCCCCCTCGACTCCACCTCCTTCCCACTCGGCGTCCACTCAGCCCTCTTCTGCATCACTTAAGGGCTTTGTAGAACATCGATCACTGGTCTCTCAACCTCAGAAAGGGGCCATCACATGGAATGCTCATCGACCTCATATTCTCCTGGTAATGAAACAAGTATTACTTAATGTTGAATTGAGTCATATTCCAACACCTATTGCTGCTCTTTTGCAGGATTATTTAGATGTGCTTCCAGCTGAACTCCCCCAAGGCTTGCCTCCTATTAGAGGTATTGAGCTCCAAATTGACTTTGTTCTTGGGGCAGCCTTGCCCAATCGCGCCGCTTATAGAGCTAGTCCTGAGGAGACAAAGGAGCTGCAACGGCAAGTCACAGAATTGATGGATAAGGGCTTTGTGCGAGAAAGCCTATCTCCATGTGCCGTGCATGTCATTTTGGTTCCAAAGAAGGATGGCTCCTGGCGCATGTGTGTTGATTGTCGAGCAATCAACCAAATAACGGTTGAGTATCGCCACCCTATTCCTCGTTTAGATGATATGCTTGATGAACTTCATGGTTCTTGTATTTTTTCTAAAATTGACCTTAGAACTGGATATCATCAAATTAGGATGAAACAGGGTAATGAATGGAAAACGGCTTTTAAAACTAAGTATGGCTTATATGAATGGTTAGTAATGCCTTTTGGATTAACAAATGCACCTTCTACTTTTATGAGGCTTATGAACCATGTGCATAGAAGACACTTAGGAAAATTTGTCGTTGTCTATTTTGACGATATCTTAATCTATAGTAAGAATATGCATGATCACTTAAATCACTTAAAATTGGTTTTTGATTGTCTTAGGAAAGAAAAATTATATGCCAATTTAAAGAAGTGTTCTTTTGCATCGGAGTCTACCATTTTTCTTGGTTTTGTAGTGACTGCATCTGGATTGAAGGTGGATGAGGAGAAGATTCGTGCTATTCAGGAGTGGGCTTAGCCGCATACACCCACTCATGTCCACTCATTCTTGGGCCTTGCTGGTTTCTATCGACGTTTTGTCAAGGATTTCAGCCTGATTGCCGCCCCCCTACATGAGCTGACAAAGAAAGATGTCACATTTCGCTGGACAGACTCACATCAAAAGGCTTTCGACGCCCTCAATGATCGTCTGACACACGCCACAGTGCTGCAGTTACCTGACTTTGCTCAACCTTTTGAGCTCGAATGTGACGCTTCTGGCACTGGCATTGTAGGGGTCCTGCTGCAGAACAAGCGTCTGATCGCCTACTTCAGCGAAAAGTTGGGCTCCGCTGAGCTCAACTATTCTACCTGCGACAAGGAGCTATTTGCACTGGTTCGCTGCTTACAGACTTGGCAACATTATCTCTGGCCTAAAGAGTTTGTGATTCATTCGGATCATGAAGCTCTAAAGTACCTCAAAGGACAAGCAGTGCTCAGCAGGCGACTTGCTCGATGGGTGAAGTTTATATAGACCTTTTCCTATGTGGTTCACAACAAGAAGGGAAAGGATAATGTGGTAGCTGAAGCGCTATCACGCAGGTATGTCCTCCTAAACCATATGGATTCACATGTTTTGGGTTTTGCTTTGATAAAGGAATTGTATGCTTCTGATAATGGT
This sequence comes from Persicaria tinctoria, assembly GCA_037127255.1. NCBI lineage: Eukaryota > Viridiplantae > Streptophyta > Magnoliopsida > Caryophyllales > Polygonaceae > Persicaria > Persicaria tinctoria. The sequence goes on along the minus strand of JBANSL010000004.1, from coordinate 31,963,021 downwards.
TATTGAGCATATATAGTTTCTTTAAAACTATATATGCTCAATGTGTGTCTAAAGGTGAAGTTGATTCATTTTTTCTTGATAATGGTTATTTGTTTAAGATGGGGAAGCTTTGTATCCCATCTTCTTCTATTCGCCGATTGTTAACTCAAGAAAATCATGAATCTAGAGGACATGGTGGTTTCGAAAAAACCTTAGCAGGACTTAAGGAACATTAATTTTGGCCTAAAATGTCTAATTATGTGCTGAGATTTGTCAAAAGTTGTGTTACATGTGCTAAGGCCAAATCGAAATCTAATGTTAATGGTCTATATCAACCTTTTCCTATTGCTAATGCACCCTGGGAAGATGTTTCTATGGATTTTATTGTAGGATTGCCTAGAACTTCTAAGGGTCATGATTCCATCTTTGTTGTTGTAGACAGATTTTCCAAAATGACTCATTTTATTCCATGTCACAAAACTAATGATGCTATTCATGTTGCTAATTGGTTCTTCAAAGATGTTGTTCGCTTACATGGATTTCCATCATCTATAGTTTCTGACCGTGATCCTAAATTTTTAAGCTCTTTTTGGAAAACTCTATGGTCTAAATTGGGTACAGAACTGCTATTTTCTACTTCTTTTCACCCACAAACTGATGGCCAAACTGAGGTCACAAATAGAACTCTTGGGGCTCTCCTTAAAGTCATGCTGCGAACTAACCTCCGGAGGTGGGAAGAATGCCTACCATTTGTAGAATTTGCATATAACAGGTCTAGGCACTCTGCAACAAAGCTTACCCCCTTCGAAGTGGTATATGGCCGAAATCCACTAACTCCTGTGGACATGATGCCTCGGCCATATAAGGAAAAGGAGAGCGTGGATGCAGCTAAGCAAGTGGACTTCATCAAGCGCTTTCATGAGTGTACCAAGGCGCAGCTGGAGAGGAAGACTGCGCAATACAAGGCCGCAAAGGACAAGCATCGCAAGGATGTGCAGTTCAACGTTGGTGATCTGGTTTGGTTGCATCTCAGGAAGGAAAGGTTTCAGCAACAACGGAAATCTAAGCTGGACCCCAGGGGAGATGGACCATTCAGAGTGGTTCAGAAGATGGGTCCTAATGCATACAAGTTGGATCTCCCTGCCGATAAGTACAACGTCCATTCTACATTCAACGTCGCCGATCTATCCTTTTTCGTGCATGACGATGACTCTGACGATGATTTGAGGACAAATCGAAGTCAAGTGGAGGAGAATGATGCCGTGCAATTATCGATGACTCCTGGTGACATTGAGGACAACATGAAGGTTCCATTCGATGGTCCTGTCACTTGTGCAAGGGCCAAGAAGATTCAAAATGCAACTAAAGCCTTTCTTGTCCGTCGCCATGGAACTTTAGAGCAAGGATTCAGGCCACCCTGGATCACTTGGCTCAAGGTTACACAGCCAGCACGGGAAGTGAGCTTGCGTCCACACACGGAGCTCATAAAGACTCGTCAGCATCCCCCATGACTTAACCATAATCGGCTTGGTCTTGGAGCACTCGACATACCTTTGGGCTGAGTGGGCCTAGACCCTTGTCGACAAGGATGGGCAGAGTAACTCTTGTGCATGGGCCGAATTATATTAGTTAATTATGTTATTATTTTATGCAATTTAGATAAATAAGGTGGAATTAATTATATCTATTCTAGATATAATCCTTGGCCACCAAGTTATTAAATGTCTATCTTTATTAGGAAATATTTATCTTAGATTTATTTCATTTATCTTTAGATATAATAAATCTATGCAAACCCCTTTCCTTTGCAAGGAAGGATTGGTTAGATCTCCCATAGTTTTCTATAAATTCATGTTATGCACTTTTGAATTAATAAGATTGAATTAGAATTGAGAACCCCTTTATGGATTAAAGGGTTCTTGGTTATCAATCCCAAAACACTATCATCACTTTTGTTCTTGAGATTTTCGGCAACACAATCACCATCATCCCCACTGTTTTTCGTCGACCTCGAGCACAAGCCAAACCCTTGAACCTGTTGCAAGAAGAAGGCCGGACATCGGCAGTGCTCACAAGGACATCCGCTCCCAGCGAGAGCGCGCCCAGGCCTTGCGTCGAGCGCAGGCCGGACATTGATGTATAAAAAGAAACATGCATTAACTATATTCAAAAGCCTTTACAATTCTGGCAATCAACTTTCGCAGAAAGCCAAAACCCTAAAAACCTTAGAACTCCTAAACTTCTCTATGGAACTAACTAATTGTCTCTGAAATTGAATTGTCTAAAACTGAGCCCCCTAGGGCCTTATTTATAGGCTTCATTCCCTAGCTATTCTAGGAAAGAAGATATCTATCTATATCTAAAATTATATCTAAAGCCTTAATGATAAACAAATTGTTTTAAGGAAATAAATCTAAAAGGGAAAGATAAAACTAAATAGGGTAAGTCTTCATGATGTTGATAGATCTTGTCTCCTTGGATAGAACTTGATGGATTAGGATAGAATCGACTTCCTTCGCGCCCAAGGAATCCCAATTCTAGTCGGACAGGTCTTCGTTGAGAAGCTGCTAGACACTGGTCTGCTCGAGATCGACCACGGCTCGTCGACCTCGACAAGGATGGTTCGTCGACTGGACCTCCCGGCTAGCTCTGCTCGATGTGGCTCGGACTTGGTTCACAGGGCTCGTCGACCTCGACAATGCTTGGTCGAGATCGAGTAGGATGGCTCTGTCGACTAGGCTTCCTCGGGTTGCTCTACTCGGCAAGCTCGGATCTGGACTCAGGCGCTCGTCGACCTCGACAAAGGCGTAGTCGAGATCGAGTTGGGTTCTTCCTTTCCGCTTCCGCGAGTTGCCTCTTCCGCAGGCAGCGAGTTTTTCCGCGGCAGCGAGCGGTCCGCTGTAGCGAGTCGAGTCGCTGGCAGCGAGTGTTCCTGGTCGTCCTCGGTTCCGTCCTCGGCTTGTCGACCAGCTCTTCTTCTCGTCAACCCCGGGCGTGGCGCTGAGGTGTCGTCGATCTCGACCAGTGGTCCTCGAGATCGAGTTGGGTCCGGAGCTCGGGTTGGTCTGGCTCTCGATCAGGCTCTGCCGACAAGGCGGTGCTCGGACATGCTCGTCTATGTCGACTAGGGTCAACTCGAGATCGAGTTACCCTGACTTTCAGCTTGGTTCCGCTGCTTTGACCTTGGACTTCTGTAGCGGTTTTCCGAGCTTTTCCGACCTTCTGTAGAATTGCTGTAAAATGCCTCGATTTCTGCGAATTAAACAGAAACTGGTGTAGAATCCATAATTTTGGCAAATAAACATAAACTACATAGATTTTGTACTATCTAAACCCAAATGAATGCAATGTATACAGAAATCGATATAAAAGTTACTGTAAAACATGACAAATTAGGCTCACAACAAACACCCCATACTTAAGCTTGCTTGTCCTCAAGCAATACTTTTATTTGTCATTCAGGGGAAGAGATCAAAACTCTCAACATATTTGATTCATTGCCATATAACCCTGCAATTAATTACCATCCTCGAAAAGGTACTCATGTCACAGATCCATGCATGTGCAATTATACAAAAGCAACATCTACTCACAAAAGGAGGGTTATGCAAAAACAATTTGTATGTGACAAAGCATTAATAATTTAAGCTCAAATAAGGAGTAGATTGATAAAAGGCTAAAAGGTGGGCAATTTTTGGCAATGTGGTGGTTTTGATCCGGGGAAATGGAGTACGTTCCAAACTTTCATACCACATTCTTTCTCATTAGATTCATCACCTTTCATAATGCTTTTATCAATAATATTGCTTTTACCTCTCTAACCTCAGCACTGACTTCTCGCGAGTCGCAAACTTGGGTGTCATGAATGGCCCCGGATACTTAGTGCTTTGGACTCCTCACAATGTGTCCCATCTCTCCAAACTATTATCTCAAAGAGCAGGGTCAATCTACCTTTATCTCCTGAGGTGATTGGATTTTCTTTCACTCATTAAATTTTCCATATAATTCAAACAATTTCCTTCCAAACTCCAATAATGATAAACACAACAACCATATAACAATCTCCATAATGTAACATCATTCTCAACATAATCCTCGGATAAGGTAAAGAATGGAAATATTAAGATCATGTAGAGCAATATTTAAAATAAGGTATATTATGGCTTTTCTGTAATGCATAAGCATAGGTAAGGCTAGGATATCCACAATGAGCATGTATATGGAAATATAAAGTCCTCCATCCTCTTATCATGCAACATGTCAAAAGCAACTTCAAATTTTACCTCCTTTCATGGTTTTCAATAAAAGAATGCACTTCATTGTGACTTCCCTTTACTAGGCAATTTCATGCTATATCTCTAATGAATCCAATTTTGCATCGTCGAGTTCAATATAAGCTTCCATGACATTAACCAAAATTTTCAATGGGGGTCATTTTTCTCAAAATTTGGAAAACATGCATATAAGCCCATAAATCAATAATGCATTCAAAAATAGCCATGTAGCAATTCAATGAAATAATGCACGCATAATGTCAAATATGGCAAATATGCATAAAGTAAGCCCTCCCCCCACCCCATACTTAAACATTACAGTGTCCTCATTGTATAAAAACAAGGGTAAAGAAAGAAACTCACTAGACAGATGTGCAGGGCTTCTAAATTTTGACTGGAAGCACCTCCTAGGCCGAGTATGACTATTGCTTGGTTCTATCCATAGACCTGAAAAGTATGAAAACATATCCACAAAAGAAAAAACAAAAACCAAAAAATGTTCAAAACCAAAAACAAGCAAAAAAAACAATGTCCAAAAAGTCCCAAAAAGTCTATGTACAAGCTCTATATTTTATAGTCGCTAGGCCGACTTTCTCCATTTAGCTCAAGGTGGCATTTTCAGGGCCCATGTAGCCTGGGCCTCAAATAAGACTCCATTCTTGTCCATCAGATGTAATCCTCCAGAATGGATCTTGTTCACCACGAAAGGCCCCATCCACTTCTTGTTAAATTTGTTGGGAAACCAATGATCCTTTGATTTAGAGACATAAAGCTTGTCTCCAACTTCATACTCCTTGGGCTCATCATTGGATATCCTGCACAATCGCACATACCAAGGCAAACCTCTCCCATGTATAGATAAATCTTTAATGGAAATAGGAGAAGAAAGATCCATACATTTGCTTACCTTCGCAGAGACGGGATCAGGGACCAAAGTGTTTGGTCGATCTCGACTAGGACTAGTCGATCTCGAAGAGGATGCTGGTTCTGGTGGTGGTCTGCTCGAGGATGCGGAAGTCGACGAAGAACAGGGCTTGTCGATCTCGACAAGGCTGGTCGACCTCGAGTAGGCTTCTGCTCCTGGTGTCTGCAGCGTCGAGGAGGAAGGATCTGGTGGAGTCGGGTGGTGGTCGATCTCGACAAGCTTAGTCGAGATCGACGAGCTTCGTCCGTCTGGTGGAGTCTGTGTCGACGAAGACGGTGCCCGAGGATGCTGAAGTTGGTCGACATCGGGTAGCGTACTCGAGATCGACAAGGCCTCTGGTTCTGGAGTCGTCAGCGTCGAGGAAGGCGAAGTCGAGTTGGCCGAGTGGTGGTCGATCTCGACGAGTCTACTCGAGGTCGAGTAGGGTTCTGCTTCCGTCTGACTGCTCGACGAGGCCGGTGCTGGTGGAGTCTCCTTGGTCTGGTCGAGATTGACTAGGGTCCTCGATGTCGAGGAGTCTTGGTCGATCTTGACCCCATACTTAGTTCCTGTCAAGGCATCCAAAAAATAATTAATCCATAACGACTTACCTTGATCTGTGTCGATTGGATTCTCTGTGTTCTCCTTGAGGATTGCCTTGATCTCCTCCACCAGGGCCTCCATGTCCCTCTTTTTCAACTCCTAAGGGGTCATATTCCTGACCTTGGGTTCCCCGCAGATGATGTAGCCAGCTGAGATAGATTTGACCTCTTCCATTGGATCTGTATGCCTTTCAGTTTTATTAAAGGAATACTCAATTACCTCATCGCTGATGTTGAAGGTGAGCACTCCTTTCCTTACGCTTATGTTGGCATCCACCGTCGCCAAGAAGGGCCTTCCTAGAATAATTGGACAAGCAGGATCCTCTTGCATATCAACAACTAAGAAATCAGCAGGAACAAAGAACTTACCTACTTGTACTGGCACATTGTCCACTGTTGTTGCAGGAGTAAATCGAGTATTGAAATAAATATGAAATATAGTTCAGATTGACTTCCCTGTCTCAGCAAATAAATACAAGACTTCCTCCCGTTGTAGTAAGAGAAAATCAGGATCGAATCCACGAGGAAGCACGTCAGCAGTTCTTAGTTAGCTATAAATTCTCACATAAGCAGCAGAAAAGACAGAAACACAGAAAGGAAAGAAACAAATAAACCCGGCAAGGGCAACTAAAACAAAAGCAAAGAACAAGCAAAACAAGAAAAGACAAAACGAAACAGCAAATAAAACGAGGACACAGAAGCTACTCGATCTCGAGTAAGCTGTCCTCTAGATCGATAAGAAAAGTGGTGAAAGCAGAAAACAGAAACGAAAGCAAACAACTCGACAGACAAAGCTCTACTCGATTTCGACAACAGGTACTCGAGATCGACAAGACAAGCAGAAACTGAAACTGAAAATCGACAAGAGACAGAAGCAAACCAACTCGACCTAGACCAGATCTACTCGACTTGACCTCCCGGCTAGCTCTGCTCGATGTGGCTCGGACTTGGTTCACAGGGCTCGTCGACCTCGACAATGCTTGGTCGAGATCGAGTAGGATGGCTCTGTCGACTAGGCTTCCTCGGGTTGCTCTACTCGGCAAGCTCGGATCTGGACTCAGGCGCTCGTCGACCTCGACAAAGGCGTAGTCGAGATCGAGTTAGGTTCTTCCTTTCCGCTTCCGCGAGTTGCCTCTTCCGCGGGCAGCGAGTTTTTCCGCGGCAGCTAGCGGTCCGCTGCAGCGAGTCGAGTCGCTGGCAGCGAGTGCTCCTGGTCGTCCTCGGTTCCGTCCTCGGCTTGTCGACCAGCTCTTCTTCTCGTCAACCCCGGGCGTGGCGTTGAGGTGTCATCGATCTCGACCAGCGGTCCTCGAGATCGAGTTGGGTCCGGAGCTCGGGTTGGTCTGGCTCTCGATCAGGCTCTGTCGACAAGGCGGTGCTCGGACATGCTCGTCTATCTCGACTAGGGTTAACTCGAGATCGAGTTACCCTGACTTTCAGCTTGGTTCCGCTGCTTTGATCTTGGACTTCTGTAGCGGTTTTCCGAGCTTTTCCGACCTTCTGTAGAATTGCTGTAAAATGCCTCGATTTCTGCGAATTAAACGGAAACTTGTGTAGATTCCATAATTTTGGCAAATAAACATAAACTACATAGATTCTGTACTATCTAAACCCAAATGAATGCAATGTATACAGAAATCGATATAAAAGTTACTGTAAAACATGGCAAATTAGGCTCACAACATCCACCATGCCTGTTGGGATGACCACAGTGTTGTTGGCCATGTAAAGTCTAGGATCCACAGGCTCTAGGGAACCTATCTTAATCTTGGACCAAATCGTTAAAGGCATTATACTCACACTAGCTCCAAGATCACATAAGGCATTAATTTTGTATGGACCAAATCCAATAGTTATAGCAAACTTACCTGGATCCGGCCTCTTCTCTAATATGTCCAAGTGGCTGCACTCCTCTGTAATTTCAGCCATCGATCGCTTTTTGCTCAAAATCTTCTTCAGGAACATGACGTAAGATGGCATTTCATTGAGAGCTTCTGTAAAGGGGATGGTGACGTTGAGCTTCTGAAGCATCTTAATGAAGCCCTGAAATTTCTTTTCCGCTGGGTCTTTTAGAGATTTTGTGGGGAAAGGCAGCTTCTTTTTTCTGAGTCGGAGCCAGAACAGACGTCGGAGGTGCTGCAGGCTGCTCTATGTCGACTAAGGGCTCCTCGACATCGACTAGTCCCTTGTCGACCTCGACCAGGTTGGGTGTAGTCGATTTGCTGTTCGACGCAGACGAGGATTCTGAAAGTTTCTCCTCGACATCGAGTAGACCTTCCTCGATATCGAGTAGGCTCTGGTCGACCAGCTTTTCTCCGTTGTTCTGAAGATCCAGGGAGCGCACCTGACTGTCTGGGGATTCCTGCTGCTAGCTTACTAGTCTGTGTATCAACTGATTTCCGCCATATATCAATTTCCCCAAGCCTAGAGTTGACACCTTGCATCTGAGTATAGACTGAGTTGAAGGATTGCCTAGTTTCTGAGTGGTTCCTCCGTATTTCCTCCAGGACTGTCTGTATATCATCCTTTTTCCGGTCCCTTTCCGGATGTCCTGGAGCTCTGTAGGGCGGGGGGTTCCTAGGGATACCTTGGTTCCATTGTGGTTGCTGAAACCTTTGGTCCCCCATGTAGCGACTGGGACCCCCTGCGTATGCTACATCCTCATGATGCTCTGCCATCCTGACTTGTTCTGCGTGTGGGCACTCAGGAGTGGTGTGCCTTTGCGATCCGCATTCTATGCAATGCTGGTTGACAGAGAGATACTTTACTTGCTTGATGAGCTTCTTATTCTGGTCTCTGTAGTATTGCTCCCTAACATTAGGATCAATCTCCTTAGGTGGCTCATATAGGGGCATGGATGGTGCTGGCCTGGCGTATGGGTTCTCTTCATAGGTTGCAGTAGACCCATACTTGTTGTCATAGTTAGTGAGCTTCTCCAGCACACCCCATGCGTCACTTGGCGGCATTGTCAGATACTCATAGCGAGTATAGTGGTTGATCCTATCCTTTGTGACTTGATCAAGAGAGTTGAAGAAGATCTCCTGAATGACGTAGGGTGGCTGTCCATGAGTAGGGCAAGATCGCAGAAATTCCTTGTAGCGCTCCCATGCCTTTGCCAGCGGTTCCCCTTGCTTCTGTTTGAAGGCGGTGATTCTCTGGCGGAGATGTGCTGTTTTGGCGGGTGGGAAGAATTTGTTCAGAAACTCTTGCTCTACTTGGGCCCAGGTTGTGAGTGATCTTGCTTTCAGCCATTTCAGTGCAAGTCCAGCGAGAGACCAGCGAAAAGATTTCATCTTGACATATTCCAAGGTTGTACCTTCAGCAATAGTACGGCACATGTCAGAAAAATTTGTAATATGTTCAAGAGGACACTCATTAAATCTACCATAGAAGGCATTATTTTTCAGCTCTATAAGAAATTGAGTGCGAATTTCAAAAGAGTTTTCAGGGATTAGAATCGCCGATTCAGGCACGACGAGAGTTGGATGCATGTAGTCCTCTGCCGTGGTTGGATATTGGGCAAGCTCAGCCAGTGCTTGTTCCCATGCTGTTCTCTCAGCGGTGATAGCAGCATCTTTAGCGGCGATAGCAGCATCCCTTGCGGCCAATTCCCTGGTAAGCCTAGCGACCAGCTGTCCATGTGTCTCAGCGGCCGCCATGATCCTTTTGAGTTTGGAGTGGATGTGTAGGTAGCGCTCCGGTTCGTCTAAGCTGCCAAACTCAGGTGTTTGACCAGAACGACGCATACACCTGAAAAGTAACTCAAAGAAACAGTGAGAACTGACTACCTAAGGCGCGAATGATTGCTTCCCCGGCAACGGCACCAATTTGTTGTTGCAGGAGTAAATCGAGTATTGAAATAAATATGAAATATAGTTCAGATTGACTTCCCTGTCTCAGCAAATAAATACAAGACTTCCTCCCGTTGTAGTAAGAGAAAATCAGGATCGAATCCACAAGGAAGCACGTCAGCAGTTCTTAGGTAGCTGTAAATTCTCACAGAAGCAGCAGAAAAGACAGAAACACAGAAAGGAAAGAAACAAATAAACCCGGCAAGGGCAACTAAAACAAAAGCAAAGAACAAGCAAAACAAGAAAAGACAAAACGAAACAGCAAATAAAACGAGGACACAGGGCAAGATCTCCTGAATGACGTAGGGTGGCTTTCCATGAGTAGGGCAAGATCGCAGAAGTTCTTTGTAGCGCTCCCATGCCTTTGCCAGCGGTTCCCCTTGCTTCTGTCTGAAGGCGGTGATTTTCTGGCGGAGATGTGTTGTTTTGGCGGGTGGGAAGAATTTGTTCAGAAACTCTTGCTCTACTTGGGCCCAGGTTGTGAGTGATCTTGCTTTCAGCCCTTCCAGCCATTTCAGTGCAGGCCCAGCGAGAGACCAGCGAAAAGATTTCATCTTGACATATTCCAGGGTTGTACCTTCAGCAAGAGTGCGACACATGTCAGAAAAGTTTGTAATATGTTCAAGAGGGCACTCATTAAATCTACCATAAAAGGCATTATTTTTAAGCTCTATAAGAAATTGAATGCGAATTTCGAAAGAGTTATCAGGGATTAGAATCGCCGATTCAGGCACGACGAGAGTGGGATGCATATAATCCTCTGCAGTGGTTGGATATTGGGTAAGCTCAGCTTCTGCTTGCCTTGCGCGCTCATTTGCTTGTTCCCTTGCTGTTCTCTCATTGACGATAGTAGTATCCTTTGCGGCTAGTTCCCTGGTAAGCCTCTATATCGGCTGCTCCTGTGTTTCAGCGGCTGCCATGGCTCTTTGCAGTCTAGCTCTGATGTGTAGGAGGCGTTCCGGTTCGTCTAAGGCGTCAAACTCAGGTGGGATACCATAACGGCGCATACACCTGCGAATTCACTCAAGAGAAAAGTGAGAACTGACTACCTAAGGCGCGAATGATTGCTTCCCCGGCAACGGCGCCAATTTGTTGTTAGGAGGAGGATGGTCAAGTATGAAATAAATATAAAATAGAGTTCAGACTGACTTCCCTGTCTCAGCAAAATAAATACAAGACTTCCTCCCGTTGTAGTAAGAGAATAGTCAGGATCGAATCCACGAGGAAGCACGTCAGCAGTTCTCAGGTAGCAACAGATCTCACAGACAGAATAGCAGAAAGATAGAAACACAGAAACAAGGAAAGAAACGGGAATAAAACAGAAAAGAACAAACAAAAGCAATGAACTAAACGAAGACAGAAAAGACAAAGCAAAGCAGAAACTAAAAGCAAAGCAAAGGCTAGTCGATCTCGACCACATGCTCCTCGATATCGACAAAGGCATGTCGACAGAAAACAGAAATCGACGACAATAACTCGATCAAGACCAACAGCTACTCGATCTCGACAAAGCCTACTCGAGATCGACTAAGGCTTCCTCTAGATCGACAACAGTAACTCTAGATCGAGTAAAACTCAGAAACTTTAAAGGCAAATTCCGAACACAGAACTCAAAATTTCAACGAAAATAAATTCAATATAATAAAAGACTTCCAAAGCCAGGGTTTCAACACCACAACGATAACCATGCAAAGTAATACATAAAGGCATAAAAGATCATGCTTTCCATCAAATAACTTTCGTTATTAACAAATAGGCATATAGAGGCTTTCGCATAAATCCTAATTGTTACTAACCCTTTTTCACATAATTAACCCAAGTTGCATTAAGATCACTTTCGCTTCAATAATACAAATAAGGATCACCTTCAACTCTCGCAAAAGAATCATGCTCATAGGGATAGAAGATGAATTGCATAACAAGATCTGACCTTTACCGCGTCACCTCACATGGCCACCGTCGGGCTCACCCCAGCCCCAGAAGTGGGTGGACTACTCACGCCTCATCGCAATCGCAGACATTGATTGATGAAAAGAACTAAATTGCATAAAATAAACTCCAACTTACAATCTCCTCTTTATGTAACTAACTAATTGTCTCTGAAATTGAATTAATAAAACTGAGCCCCTAGGGCCTTATTTATAGTGATCAAACCCCGCTAATCAAGGAAATAATCATCTATCTATATCTAAAATTATATCTACTTTGCTAAAAGATAAATAAAATGCTTTAAGGAAATAAATCTAAAAGGGAAAAGATAAATCTAAATAGGTAAGTCTTCATGAGTTGATAGATCTTGTCTTCAATGATGGATTTGATAGAATTTGGATAGAATTCGGCCATTCTCGGATTCCTTCATGCCCAAGAAATCCCAGCTCGACTAGCGCAGCTCACGACGACGCGTTTTCTGGAATCGGTTCTACTCGGCATCGACAAGGGCTTCATCGACCTCGACTAGGATTCATCGTCGACTTGGCTTCTCGGCTAGATCTGCTCGATGTGGCTCGGACATGGTTCATGGTGCTCGTCGATCTCGACTACTCCTTGTCGAGATCGAGTAGGGATGTTTCACCGACTGGGTCTTCTCGGGTAGGCGTGCTCGACAAACTCGGATCTGGGCTCTGGGCATCGTCGATCTCGACTAGGGCTCCTCGAGATCGACTAAGGTGTGGCCTTCTTTGGTCGAGCAGCTTCTCCTTGGCACGGACTCGGACTGGCGTTGTGGCGCTTGAAGATCTCGACAAAGGGTTAGTCGAGATCGAGTAGAGGTGTGCTCGGCTTCTCCTCCTCGGCTTCTCGATCAGCTTTTCTCCTCGTCGACTCCGGGTGTGGCACTGGGCTTCGTCGATCTCGACTAGGGTCTTGTCGAGATGGAGTTGGGTCCGGAAGTCGGGTTGGTCTTGGCTTTCTCGATGAGGCTATGTCGACCAAGGCTGCTCGGACAAGCTCGTCGAGATCGAGTAACCTTGACTCTCAGATTGATTCGACTGGTTCCGCTGCTTCCTTGACCTTGGACTTCCGTAGCCGTTTTCCGAGCTTTTCTGACCTTCTGTAGATTTGCTGTAAAGCGCCTCGTATTCTGCGAATTAAACAGAAACTGGTGTAGATTCCATAATTTGGCAAATAAACATAAACTACATAGGTTCTGTACTATCTTAGCCCAAATGAATGAAATGCATGCAGAAATCGACATAAAAGTAAATGTAAAACATGGCAAATTCAGCTCACAACAATCGTGCTATACCGCTACTTGATTATTGGGGAAACTAGGCATATTTGTTCTCTCTGAGCATCTCAACTGGGCTTGTTGATCAATTGCTTGTTTGGAGCAAGGAAACTCTACTGTCATGGGAACAAAGATGGTCATTTCAGATTAAATCCAATTGACAATGGTCATTTCCTATCGGAGAAGGTAATATATCTTTGGTCAATTTACTTCTTAGCATGAATACATCAGATAATTATCTTGTTAATAGTATTGCAATAATCTGAAATGTTGTTATCAATCTGAAATGTTGTTACTGGATGATTACAAACTTTACTGCTTGCGTTTTCTATTAGTTATGGGCACCTTGCAGCTTGTTTTGTTTGTGCTCTTATATTTTGATTGCACCTACTTGTTTGCAAATGCCTTTCATCTGCCTTTCATCTATGATTTCTCTTGTTCAGTTTGAATGTTTGTGTGGTTTTATGAATAAAGGTAATTGAAGAAGGTGCTTGCTGAATTTTTCAGAATTTGTACACATTACTTGGGGGTTGTTTTTTCTACTGACGAGGTTGGTTACTCTTAGTTCAACTGATGGGGTTGGTTTCATGTGATGAACTTGCTGGTTACTAGTGTTGACTAGGAGGATGGTCAAGTATGAAATAAATATGAAATATAGTTCAGATTGACTTCCCTGTCTCAGCAAATAATACAAGACTTCCTCCCGTTGTAGTAAGAGAAAAGTCAGGATCGAATCCACGAGGAAGCACGTCAGCAGTTCTCAGGTAGCTATCAGATTCTCACAGACACTGCAGCAGAGCAAAACAGACAGAATCGCAGAAACAGAAAGAAAGAAACAAATAACCCGGCAAGGGCAACTAAAACAAAAGCAAAGAACAAGTAAAAGACAGAAAGTAAAGCAAACAAAGAAAGAACAACGCAGCAAATAAAGGGCAAAGGCTCTCGTCGATCTCGACAAACAGTACTCGAGATCGACCAACACAGTGACTCAGAAAGTAAAAATCGACCAGAAAAAGAAGAAAAGACAACTCGACTAAGACAAACCCAACTCGAGATCGACAAGGGGTAACTCGATCTCGACGAAGCTTCGTCTAGGTCGACCAGAAACAGGAAAAAGACAGAAACTTTAAAGCTTGCAAATTCAAACACAGAACTCAGAATTTCGGTGAAATAAATCAATATAATAGACCTCCAAGGCTAGGTTTTCAACACCACAACGATAACCATGCAAAACAACACATAAAGGCATAAAAGATCATGCTTTCCATCTAAATAACTTTCGTCATTAACAAATAGGCATATAGAGGCTCTCGCATAAACCCTAATTGTTACTAACCCTTTTTCACATAATTAATCCAAGTTGCATTAAGATCACTTTCGCTTCAATAACACAAACAAGGATCACCTTCAACTCTCGCAAAAGAATCATGCTTATAGGGATAGAAGATGAATCACACAAAAAGATCTGACCTTTATCGCATCGCCTCACATGGCCACCGTCGGGCTCACCCCAGCCCCAGAAGTGGGTGGACTACTCACGCCTCATTGCAATCGCAGACATTGATTGATGAAAAGAAACTTGCATTAAAACTATATTCAAAAGCCTTTTACAATCTTGGCAATCAACTTTCGCTGTAAGCCAAAACCCTAAAAACCTTAGAACTCCTAAACTCTCTGTGGAACTACTTACTTCTCTCTGAAATTGAATCTAACTGAATTTGAATGAATGAAAATCAGCCCCCTAGGGCTTTATTTATAGCCTTCATTCCCTAGCTAATCTAGGAAAGAAGATATCTATCTCTATCTAAATTGCTTGAAAGATAAATAAATTGTTTAATGGAATTAAATCCATAAGGAAAAGATAAAACTAATTATGGTAGGTATGTCTTCATGTTGATAGATTCCGCCTTCCATGGATAGATTTGATAGATCGGATAGATCCCAGCAACTCTCGGATTCCTTCATGGCCAAGACATCCAAATTCTACTCGGACAAGCCAAGTCGAGAAGCTTCTGGAATCTGGGTCTAGTCGACCTCGACAAGGTCTCCTCGACCTCGAGTTGGGTGGCTCGGCTTGGCTCGGCTCTGCTCGATGTGGCTCGGACTCTGGCTCACTGGTGCTCGTCGACCTCGAGTTGGCCTTGTCGACCTCGAGTGGGATTAGGTCATCGACCGGACCTTCTCGGGTAGATCTCCTCGGGTTGCTCGGACATGGCTTAGGGCAGCTCGTCGATCTCGACGAGCCCTAGTCGACCTCGAGTAAGGTTGGCCGACTAGGTCTTCTCGAGCTGCTCCTTCCGCTGGCAGCGGATGGGTTCGTCCGCGGCAGCGGGTCCTTCGTTCCGCGGCAGCGAGTCCTTCTTTCCGCGGCAGCGAGTCCTCCTGGTCGTCCTCGGGTGGTTTTTTCTCGGCAAGCTCGGCTCTTCTCCTTGTCGACTCCGGACATGGGGACTAGGCTTCGTCGACCTCGACCAGGGCTTGTCGAGGTCGAGTAGGGTCCAGAGCTCGGGTGTCTGGCTTGCTCGATCAGGGTGTGCTCGACCAAGGCTGCTCGGCCATGGCCCGTCTAGGTCGAGTAGGGTTACTCGATGTCGACTAGACTTGGCTCTCCGATTTGTTCCGCTGTTTTGACCTTGGACTTCTGTAGTGGTTTTCCGAGCTTCTCCGACCTTCTGTAGAATTGCTGTAAATGCCTCGATTTCTGCGATTTAAACAGAAACTGGTGTAGATTCCATAATTTTGGCAAATAAGCATAAACTACATAGATTCTGTACTATCTTAACCCAAATGAATGAAATGTATACAGAAATCGATATAAAAGTTACTGTAAAACATGGCAGATTCCGCTTACAACAAACACCCCATACTTAAGCTTGCTTGTCCTCAAGCAATACTTTTATTTGTCATTCAGGGGAAGAAATCAAAACTCTCAACATCTTAGATTCATTCTTTATATGTCCCTGCAGTCAATTACCATCCTCGCAAAGGTACTAGTGTCACAGATTCACGCATGTGCAAATATATAAAAGCAATATCTACTCACAAAAGGAGGGTTATGCACAAATAATTCATACGTGACAAAGCATTGATAATCAAGAAGACTTTAATTTAAGCTCATGAAGGAGTAGATAGGTAAAAGGCTAAAAGGTGGGCGATTTCTGGCAATGTGGTGCTTTTGATCCGGGGAAATGGATCACTTTCAAACTTTTGATTTTTCATACCACATTCTTCTCCATAAGATTCATCACCTTTCATCATGCTTTTTCTCAATAATACTGCTTTTACCTCTCTGACCTCAGCACTGCCTTCTCGCGAGTCGCAAACATGGGTGTCATGAATGGCCCCGGATACTTAGTGCTTTGGACTCCTCACAATGTGTCCCATCTCTCCAAACTATTATCTTAGAGAGCAGGGTCAATCTACCTTTATCTCCTGAGGTGATTGGATTTTCTTTCACTCCTTAAATTTTCCATATATTTCAAACAAATTCCTTCCAAACTCCAATAATGATAATAACAACACAAAACACCATATAACATCTCCATAATGTAACATCATTCTCAACATAATCCCCGGATAAGGTAAAGAATGGCAAATATTTAGATCATGTGGAGCATATATTTGAAATAAGGCATGTTATGGCTTTTGTGATGCGTAAGCATAGGTAAGGCTAGGATATAAACAATATGAGCATTATATGGAAATATAAAGTCCTCCATCATCTTATCATGCAACATGTCAAAAGCAACTTCAAATTTTACCTCCTTTCATGGTTTTCAAGAAATAATGCACTTCATTGTGACTTCCCCTTACTAGGCAATTTCATGTTATATCTCTAATGAATCCAATTTTGCATCGTTGAGTCCAATATAAGCTTCCATGACATTATTCAAAAATTTCAATGGGGGTCATTTTTCAAGATTTTTGGAAAACATGCATATAAGCACATAAATAAATAATGCATTCCAAAATAGCCATGTAGCAATTCCAAGAAATAATGCACACATAATGTCAAGTGTGGAAAATATGCATAATGTAAGCCCTTCCCCCACCCCATACTTAAACATTACAGTGTCCTCACTGTATATAAAAACAAGGGTAAAGGGTAAAGAAAGAAACTCACAAGACATGTGTGCAGAGCTGCAAAATTTCGAATGGAGCACCTCTTAGTCCGAGTAAGCTTTGGTTCTATCCATTGACCTGAAAAAGTAGAAGACATATACCCACAAAAGAAAAAACAAAAACAAAGTCTCATATGTCCTAAAAAGTCTATGTACATGCTCTAGATTTTATAGTCGCTAGGCCGACTTTCATTAATGCTCAAGGTGGCATCTGCAGGGCCCATGTAGCTTGGGCCTCAAATAAGACTCCATTCTTGTCCATCAGCTGTAATCCTCCAGAATGGATCTTGTTCACCACGAACGGTCCCATCCGCTTCTTGTTGAATTTGTTGGGAAACCAATGATCCTTTGATTTAGAGACATAGAGCTTGTCTCCAATTTCATACTCCTTAGGCTCATCATTGGAAATCCTGCACAATCGCACATACCAAGGCAAACCTCTCCCATGTATAGATAAATCTTTGATGGAAATAGGAGAAGAAAGATCCATACCTTGACTTACCTTCGCAGAAACGGAATCGGGGACCACGGTATTTGGTCGATCTCGACTAGGGCTCCTCGAGATCGACGAGACTGCAGGCTCTGGTGGTGTCCTGGTCGAAGAAGCAGAAGTCGATGAAGAGGGTGGCTCGTCGACCTCGAGTAGGCTACTCGACATCGACAAGGACTTTGCTCCTGGCGGGTGGCTCATCGAGGAAGGCATGTCTGGTGGCACTGGGTGGTGGTCGACCTCGACAAGCCTACTCGAGGTCGAGTAGGGCTTTGGTCCTGGAGTCACCATCATCGAGGAAGAAGAAGCCGAGGCCGTCGAAGAGTGGTCGATCTCGACAAGACCCTTGTCGATCTCGACTAGGGATGGTGCGTTAGGCGGCTTCTGTGTCGAGGAAGCAGGAGTCGTGTTGGCTGGGTTCTTGTCGACCTCGAGTAGCCTACTCGAGATCGACGAGGGTTTGGCTTCCGTCTGGCTGCTCGACGAAACTGGCTCTGGTGGAGTCTCCTTGGTTTGGTCGAGATCGACTAGGGTTTGGTCGATCTTGACCCCATACTTAGCTCCTGTCAAGGCATCCGAAAAATAATTAATCCACAACGACTTACCTTGGTCTGTGTCGATTGGATTCTCTGTGTTTTCCTTAAGTATTTCCATGATCTCCTCCACCTGGGCCTCCATGTCCCTTTTTTCTATCTCCTCAGGGGTCATATTTCTGACCTTGGGTTCCCCGCAGGTGATGTAGCCAGCTGAGATAGATTTGACCTCTTCCATCGGACCCGTATGCCTTTCAGTTTTGTTGAAGGAATACTCAATTACCTCATCGCTGATGTTGAAGGTGAGCACTCCTTTCCGTACGCTTATGTTGGCATCCACAATCGCCAAGAATGGTCTCCCTAGAATAATTGGACAAGCAGGATCTTCTTGCATATCAACAATTAAGAAATCAGCAGGAACGAAGAATTTACCTACTTGTACTGGTACATTTTCCACCATGCCTGTTGGAATGACCACTGTGTTGTTGGCCATGTACAGTCTAGCATCCACATGCTCTAAGGCACCTATCTTAATCTTGGACCAAATCGTTAAAGGCATAATACTAACACTGGCTCCAAGATCACATAGGGCATTAATTCTGTATGGACCAAATCCAATAGTTATAGCAAACTTACCTGGATCCGGCCTCTTCTCCAATATGTCCAGATGGCTGCACTCCTCTGTGATTTCTGCCATCGATCGCTTTTTGCTCAGAATCTCCTTTAGGAACTTGACGTAGGACGGCATTTCATTGAGAGCTTCTGTGAAGGGGATAGTGACGTTCAGCTTCTGAAGCATCTTGATGAAGCGCTGAAACTTTTTCTCCGCTGGGTCCTTTAGAGATTTTGTGGGGAAAGGCAGCTTCTTTTTCTGAGTCGGAGCCAGAACAGACGTTGGAGTTGCTGCAGATTTCTCGACCAAGGGCTCCTCGACATCGACAAGAGTCTTGCCGAGATCGACTGGATTGGGTGCAGTCGAGTTGCTGTTCGGCGCAGACGAAGATTCTGGCAATTTCTCCTCGAGGTCGACGAGAGTCTTGTCGAGGTCGAGTACGGCCTTGTCAAGATCGACTACGGACTTGTCGAGGTCGACTTGCTGTTCTTCGTCGTTCTGCTGCTTTCCAACCTCTGGTTCTTGCAGTTGATGGCCGCTTCTGAGTTTTACAGCAGCGACGTGTCTAGTCTTTCCCTTTGGATTTGGTTCTGAAGATCCAGGGAGTGCGCCTGACTGTCTGGGGATTCCTGAGGCTAGCTGACCAATCTGTGTATCAACTGTTTTCCGCCAGATATCAATTTCCCCAAGCCTAGAGTTGACACCTTGCATCTGAGTATAGACGGAGTTGAAGGACTGCCTAGTTTCTGAGTGGTTCCTCCGTATTTCCTCCAGGACTAGCTGTATATCATCCTTTTTCTGGTCCCTTTCTGGATGTCCTGGAGCTCTGTAGGGCGGGGGATTCCTAGGGACTCCTTGGTTCCATTGTGGTTGCTGAAACCTTTGGTCCCCCATGTAGCGATTGGGTCCCCCTGCGTAAGCTGCATCCTCATGGTGCTCTGCCATCCTGACTTGCACTGTGTGTGGGCACTCAGGAGTGGTGTGCTTTTGGGATCCACATTCTATGCAAGGCTGGTTGACAGAGAGATACTTTACTTGCTTGATGAGCTTCCTGTTCTGATCTCTGTAGTATTGTTCCCAGACATCTGGATCGATCTCCTTTGATGGCTCATAGAGGGGCATGGATGGTGCTGGCCTGGCGTATGGGTTCTCTTCATAAGTTGCAGTAGACCCATACTTGTTGTCGTAGGTAGTGAGCTTCTCCAGCACTCCCCATGCGTCACTGGGTGGCATTGTCAGATACTCATAGCGGGTATAATTGTTGATTCTGTCCTTAGTGACTTGATCAAGAGAGTTGAAGAAGATCTCCCGAATGATGTAGGGTGGCTGTCCATGAGTAGGGCAAGATCGTAGCAGTTCCTTGTAGCGCTCCCATGCCCTTGCCAGCGGTTCCCCTTTCTGCTGTTTAAAGGCGGTGATTTTCTGGCGGAGATGTGCTGTTTTGGCAGATGGGAAGAATTTGTTCAGAAACTCTTGCTCTACTTGGGCCCAGGTTGTGAGTGATTTTGCCTTCAGCCCTTCCAGCCATTTCAGTGCAGGCCCAACGAGCGACCAGCGGAAAGATTTCATCTTGACATATTCCAGAGTTGTGCCTTCTGCAAGAGTACGGCACATATCATGAAAGTTAGTAATATGTTCAAGAGGACACTCATTAAATCTTCCGTAAAAGGCATTATTTTTAAGCTCTATAAGAAATTGAGTGCGAATTTCAAAAGAGTTTTCAGGGATTAGAATCGCCGATTCAGGCACGACGAGAGTTGGGTGCATGTAGTCCTCTGTCGTGGTTGGATACTGGGCAAGCTCAGCTTGTGCTTGTTCCCTTGCTGCTCTCTCAGCGGCGATAGCAGCATCTTTAGCGTTGATAGCGGCATCCCTTGTGGCTAGTTCCCTGATAAGCCTAGCGATCAGCTGTTCCTGTGTTTCAGCGGCCGACATGATCCTTTTGAGTTTGGACTGGATGTGTAGGTAGCGCTCCGGTTCGTCTAAGCTGTCAAACTCAGGTGTTTGACCAGAACGACGCATATACCTGCAATCTAACTCAAAGAAATAGTGAGAACTGACTACCTAGGGCGTGATTGATTGCTTCCCCGGCAACAGCGCAAATTTGTTGACTAGGAGGATGGTCAAGTATGAAATAAATATGAAATATAGTTCAGATTGACTTCCCTGTCTCAACAAATAATACAAGACTTCCTCCCGTTGTAGTAAGAGAAAAGTCAGGATCGAATCCACGAGGAAGCACGTCAGCAGTTCTCAGGTAGCTATCAGATTCTCACAGACACAGCAGCAGAGCAGAACAGACAGAATCGCAGAAACAGAAAGAAAGAAACAAATAACCCGGCAAGGGCAACTAAAACAAAAGCAAAGAACAAGTAAAAGACAGAAAGTAAAGCAAACAAAGAAAGAACAACGCAGCAAATAAAGGGCAAAGGCTCTCGTCGATCTCGACAAACAGTACTCGAGATCGACCAACACAGTGACTCAGAAAGTGAAAATCGACCAGAAAAAGAAGAAAAGACAACTCGACTAAGACAAACCCAACTCGAGATCGACAAGGGGTAACTCGATCTCGACGAAGCTTCGTCTAGGTCGACCAGAAACAGGAAAAAGACAGAAACTTTAAAGCTTGCAAATTCAAACACAGAACTCAGAATTTCGGTGAAATAAAGCAATATAATAAAAGACCTCCAAGGCTAGGTTTTCAACACCACAACGATAACCATGCAAAACAACACATAAAGGCATAAAAGATCATGCTTTCCATCTAAATAACTTTCGTCATTAACAAATAGGCATATAGAGGCTCTCGCATAAACCCTAATTGTTACTAACCTTTTTTCACATAATTAATCCAAGTTGCATTAAGATCACTTTCGCTTCAATAACACAAACAAGGATCACCTTCAACTCTCGCAAAAGAATCATGCTTATAGGGATAGAAGATGAATCACACAAAAAGATCTGACCTTTATCGCATCGCCTCACATGGCCACCGTCGGGCTCACCCCAGCCCCAGAAGTGGGTGGACTACTCACGCCTCATTGCAATCGCAGACATTGATTGATGAAAAGAAACTTGCATTAAAACTATATTCAAAAGCCTTTTACAATCTTGGCAATCAACTTTCGCTGTAAGCCAAAACCCTAAAAACCTTAGAACTCCTAAACTCTCTGTGGAACTACTTACTTCTCTCTGAAATTGAATCTAACTGAATTTGAATGAATGAAAATCAGCCCCCTAGGGCTTTATTTATAGCCTTCATTCCCTAGCTAATCTAGGAAAGAAGATATCTATCTCTATCTAAATTGCTTGAAAGATAAATAAATTGTTTAATGGAATTAAATCCATAAGGAAAAGATAAAACTAATTATGGTAGGTATGTCTTCATGTTGATAGATTCCGCCTTCCATGGATAGATTTGATAGATCGGATAGATCCCAGCAACTCTCGGATTCCTTCATGGCCAAGACATCCAAATTCTACTCGGACAAGCCAAGTCGAGAAGCTTCTGGAATCTGGGTCTAGTCGACCTCGACAAGGTCTCCTCGACCTCGAGTTGGGTGGCTCGGCTTGGCTCGGCTCTGCTCGATGTGGCTCGGACTCTGGCTCACTGGTGCTCGTCGACCTCGAGTTGGCCTTGTCGACCTCGAGTGGGATTAGGTCATCGACCGGACCTTCTCGGGTAGATCTCCTCGGGTTGCTCGGACATGGCTCAGGGCGGCTCGTCGATCTCGACGAGCCCTAGTCGACCTCGAGTAAGGTTGGCCGACTAGGTCTTCTCGAGTTGCTCCTTCCGCTGGCAGCGGATGGCTTCGTCCGCGGCAGCGGGTCCTTCGTTCCGCGGCAGCGAGTCCTTCTTTCCGCGGCAGCGAGTCCTCCTGGTCGTCCTCGTGTGGTTTTTTCTCGGCAAGCTCGGCTCTTCTCCTTGTCGACTCCGGACATGGGGACTGGGCTTCGTCGACCTCGACCAGGGCTTGTCGAGGTCGAGTAGGGTCCGGAGCTCGGGTGTCTGGCTTGCTCGATCAGGGTGTGCTCGACCAAGGCTGCTCGGCCATGGCTCGTCTAGGTCGAGTAGGGTTACTCGATGTCGCCTAGACTTGGCTCTCCGATTTGTTCCGCTGTTTTGACCTTGGACTTCTGTAGTGGTTTTCCGAGCTTCTCCGACCTTCTGTAGAATTGCTGTAAATGCCTCGATTTCTGCGATTTAAACAGAAACTGGTGTAGATTCCATAATTTTGGCAAATAAGCATAAACTACATAGATTATGTACTATCTTAACCCAAATGAATGAAATGTATACAGAAATCGATATAAAAGTTACTGTAAAACATGGCAGATTCCGCTCACAACAACTGGGCTGTTGGAGTTTTATTTTCTGCACTTTTTCAGTTGTTTGCAATGATGGGATACCAAGAGTCGATTTTTGATTGTTTTGCACAATTAATTTCAGCTTTGGGATCTTATTTTGCTGCCTATATAGTGCAGGTTTGGGGTTATTTAGTGGTCATCTCCTTGATGAAAAGTGAGATGAATGATCTATAAGCTCAAATAGGACTGTAAGTTTCTGAAATAAAGAGATTCAAGGTGTGCGTATTCATTTCATTAAGAAAATAGAAAGCACATAATCAAGTTAATTGGACTAAGGTAAACTAGAATGAGTCTGAAGCTAAAATCTCTTTCCATCATCAAGGAACAAGTAAGACTTAATGCTCCATCATGCACTTGACTATTGCTGTATTTTACTTCTTTTTTCCCCCGATTTGTTGCCATGTTCTTTTTTGCCTGATTAGTAGTGAGTAGATTGGGTTAAAGTTTTTTTTTTAATATAGTAATAAGCTAGTTGACGAGAGGGTTTCTCGACCAAATAAATTTTTAGTCAAGAGCCCGCTATAGAATAGTGAAGTCAGGTTCGTCCTCAAGAGAGAAGTCAGCGGTTCTAGGTTTAGTGTGTTTTGGTGTTTAGGAATAGCGGGAAGGGGTGATGAGGGTTGTTGTCGATGTCGGCTAAGAGTTGGTCGATGTCGAGGGATGGAGAGAGAATGGTGGTTTGATATCGAGTAGAATATGTGCCGAATAAAAATAATAAAATAAAACAAATAAAGATGCAAACTTCCAAGGTTAGGGATCACCACAACAATAAACACATGTGTAGATCATAAATCACATAAAGATGCATGCTTTATATCAAAGAATCGACATTCGCAAATTCCAACAATTTAGGTAATAGAGGCTCTCGCATAAAAACCTAATTTGTTTCTACCTTTTCTTAATTAGGATTAGTCGGATCTCGCAAATACACCCTAATTACTATCCAAATTACTATCGAGGACGACCCAAGTCGAGTTTCGCTTCAATATCATGAATAAGGAATTTCATCAACTCTCGCAAAGGATTAAGCACATTGGCAGATGATGATAAAGACATACAAATTCATAAATTCATAAATCAAACAGACATATCTATGTTGGGATCACCCCAACCCTAGAAGAAGGAAATTAGAAACAAAACATAATAAAAGAAATTAACTTTAACATAAAATAAACTAAAACTTACAACCGTTCGTCTCCTTCCTCTTTCGCCTCCTCTCTCTCTCTCTCTCTCTCTCTCTCTCTCTCTCTCTCTCTCTCTCTCTCTCTCTCTCTCTCTCTCTCCCCTCTCTCGCCTTCTCTCTCTCTTCTCCTCCTTGCGCCCTAAGACGACTTGACTTGAATGAATGAAAATCAGCCCCCTAGGGCTTCATTTATAGGCTTCCAACCCTTGCTAATCAAGGTAAGAAAGTCTATCTATATCTATTTCTATCTATCTACTTACTTTAAAGATTAAACATGGAAATAAATAATTATATCTAAAAGGAATTATATCTAAAGTAGGTAAAATATCTTCTCCCTTGACTTGATAGCTCTTGATAGATGTGGATAGAATTTGGTCTCGAAAATATCACCATCGGCTTCGGGATAGATACTTAACAAGATATTCGGATAGCTCGGAATCCGCCACTGAGATGTACTCGATATCGAGTAGGAGTCCTTGATATCGACTAGCGTTTTCTTCGTCTTGTGCTCAACAACTCCATGTCAGCTAATAGGACACATGTCGACTTGGGTCGTCCTCGATATTGAGTAAAGTTACTCGACATCGACTAAATTCTGCTCGGTTTCAGCTCAGCTTCGTCAATCTTGGCTCAGACATGGAAATCGACTAGGTGTTTCCTCGATATCGACCAGATGTTGTCGATATCGAATAACCTGCTACAGCTCCCTGCTTCACTTGTTGATGTCTGGTGTCTCTGACTCGATATGTGGCCAACTCGATATCGACTAAAAGAAGTCGATATCGACTAACGCTTCTCATCTTTCCTTGGTCGATTCTAGGTAGCTTACTGGAAATCGACTTAGTGGTACTCGATATCGACAAGGTGTAGTCGATATCGACTTGATGTTCTCGAGTCGATTTTTCCTTGCTTCCAGCTTGATTTGTCCTGGTTCCGCTGCTTCTTGCCCGTGGACTTCTGTAGTTGACTTTTGAGCTTTTCTTCCTTTCTCAGAACTGCCGTAAATTTCCTCGAATTCTGCGAATTTAAACAAAAACTAGTGTAGATTCCATAATTTGGAAAATAAACATAAACTACATAGATTATGTACTATTCTAGCCCAAATGCATAAATTGTATGCAGAAAACGATATAAAAGTTACTATAAAACGTCGCAGATTCGGATCACATCAAATACCCCATACTTAAGCTTGCTTGTCCTCAAGCAATACTTTTATTTGTCATTCAGGGGAAGAAATCAAAACTCTCAACGTCATAGATTCATTGTCATATAACCCTGCATTCAATTTCCATCCTTGAAAAGGTACTAGTGTCACAAATCCATGCATGTGGAAATAAAAAGCAACATCTACTCACAAAAGGAGGGTTATGCAAAACATTTCATAAGTGACAAAGAATTAATAATTAAGAGGATTTTAATTTAAGCTCAATAAGGAGTAGATTGGCAAAAGGCTAAAGGTGGGCAATTTTTTGCAATGTGGTCTTAATAATCCGGGGAAATGCATTATTTCCAAACCTTCTCAACCACATTCCTTCTTCATAAAAATCATCACCTTTCTCTCTTTTGCTCAATGCTTTTTTTTTAATATAATGCTTTTACCTCTCTAACCTCAGCACTGCCTTCTCGCGAGTCGCAAACATGGGTGTCATGAATGGCCCCGGATACTTAGTGCTTTGGACTCCTCACCTGTGTGTCCTATCTCACTGAACTATTATCTCAGTAAGCAGGGTCGATCTACCTTTATCTCCTGAGGTGATCGGATTTTCTTTCACTCATTAAATTTTCCATATATTTCAAACAATTTCCTGCCAAACTCCAAATATTATAACAACAACCATATAACAATCTCCATAATGTAACATCATTCTCAACATAATCCCCGGATAGGAAATAAGGTAAAGAATGGAAAATATTTAGATCATGTGGAGCAATGTATAAAATAAGGCATAATATGGCTTTTGTCATGCATAAGCTTAGGTAAGGCTAGAAAAATATAAACATATGAGCATATATGGAAATATAAAGTCCTCCATCCTCTTATCATGCAACATGTCAAAAGCAATATCAAATTTACCTCCTTTCATGGTTTTCATCGAAATATGCACTTCATTGTGACTTCCCTTTACTAGGCAATTTCATGCTATATCTCTAATGAATCTAATTTTGCATCGTCGAGCTCAATATAAAGCTTCCATGACATTAATCAAAATTTTCAATGGGGGGTCATTTTTTCAAATTTTTGGAAAACATGCATATAAGCACATAAATTAATAATAAATTCCAAAGTAGCCATGTATAAGCAATTCAAGAAATAAACTTTAAATATGCACAAATATGGTCAAATAAAGTCAAATATGGATAAAGTAAGCCCTTTCCCCACCCCATACTTAAACATTACAGTGTCCTCACTGTATAAAAAATAAAGGTAAAGAAAGAAACTCACTAGACAGGCGTGCATGATCGTTAGAATCAAGTGCTATGCTACTGGGCCTAGTCCGATTTTAGCTTGCTTCTATCCCCATGGTCCTGAAAAATGTAGAAGAGAAATACCCACAATAGAAAAACTAAAAGTTCAAAACCAAAAACAAACAAAAAGCAACAATGTCCAACAATCCCAAAAATAAATGTCTATTTACAAGCTCTAGATTTTATAGTCGCTAGGCCGACTTTCTCCATTAAGCTCAAGGTGGCATTTTGAAGGCCCATGTAGCTTGGGCTTCAAATAGGACTCCATTTTTGTCCATCAGCTGTAGTCCTCCAGATTGGATCTTGTTCACCACGAACGGTCTCATCTTCTACTTGTTGAATTTGTTGGGAAACCAATGATCCTTTGATTTGGAAACATAGAGCTTGTCTCCAACTTCATACTCTTTAGGCTCATCATAAGAAATCCTACATAATCGCACATACCAAGGCAAACCTCTCCCATGTATAGATAGATCTTTAATGGAAATAGGAAAAGAAGGATCCATACCTTGGCTTACCTTCGCGGAATCGGATTCGGGGATCTCAGATTCTACTCGACATCGACTAGAAGTACTCGATATCGAGGAACTTCCTGCTTCTGGTGGCCTGCTGCTTGAGGGAGGCAAATTCGAGGAAGCAAGATCTTGGTCGATATCGAGGAGTTTTCGATTTCCAGTGGATTGCTCGTTAGGGAAGGTGAAGTCGAGGACGTCGGTGTTTGGTCTTGGTCGATATCGACCAAATTGGTCGATATCGAGGACCTCTCGGCTTCGGATTTGCCGCTCGACAAAGCTGCTGCTGGTGAAGGGTTCTGCTTTTGGTCGTTGTCGACCAAATTCCTCGATGTCGAGGAATTCTGGTCGACTCCGACCCCATACTTGCATCCTGTCAAGGCATCCGAAAAAAAGTTAGTCGACGCCGACTTACCTTGGTCGATGTCGAGCAGATCCTCTATGTTGTCGTTTAGGATGGCCATGATCTTCTCCACCCGAGCTTCCATATCCCTCTTCTCCAGCTCTTCAGGAGTCATATTTCTTACCGTAGGCTCCTCGCAAGTGATGTAACCAGCTGATATAGCTTTTACCTCTTCCATGAGACCTGTGTGCCTTTCAGTTTTATTAAAAGAATACTCAATTACCTCATCGTTGATGTTGAAAGTGAGTACTCCCTTCCTTACGCTTATGTTGGCATCCACCGTCGCAAAGAAGGGTCTTCCTAGAATAATTGGACAAGCAGAGTCCTCTGCCATATCAATAACTAGAAAATCAGCAGGGACAAAGAACTTACCTACTTGCACTGGCACATTATCCACCATGCCTGTTTGGATGACCACCGTGTTGTTTGCCAAATAAAGCTTAGCATACATAGGCTCTAGGGCACCTATCTTAATCTTTGACCATATTGTTAAAGGCATTATACTTACACCAGCTCCAAGATCACATAATGCATTAAATTTGTATTGACCAAACCCGATGGTTATAGCAAACTTACCTGGATCTGGCCTTTTATCAACTATGTCCATATGGCTGCACTCCTCTGTAATCTCAGCCATTGACCGCTTCTTGCTTAGAGTCTCCTTGAGGAACTTGACGTAGGATGACATTTCAGTGGAGCTTATGTGAAAGATATTGTGACGTTGAGCCTTTGAAGCATCTTGATGAAGCCCTGAAACTTCTTATCTGTTGGATCCTTTGGAGATTTTGTTGGGAAAGACAACTTCTTTTTCTCGTTCGGAGCTAGAATAGATGTCGGAGTTGCTGCAGACGGGTCAATATCGACTGGGCTCTCCTCGATATCGACTACTGTAGTCGATTGCGAGTTGCTGTGTTGTGCAGACGAAGGGTGGTCCAGTTCTTCCTCGACATCGGGTTGGCCTTCCTCGATATCGACTTGCCTCTCCTCGACATCGACCAAGGTCTGATCGATATCGACTTGATGTTCAGCTTTTTCGTCCTGCTGCTTTCCGACCTCTGGCTCGCGTAGTTGGTGGCCGCTCTTGAGTTTCACAACAGCGATGTGTCCGGTCTTCCCCTTAGGATTTGGTTCTGAAGATCCAGGGAGCGTACATGACTGTCTGGGGACACCTGCTTCTAGCTGGCCAATCTGTGTATCAATTGATTTCCTCCAGACATCAATTTCTCCATGTTTTGTATTGATGTTCTAGAAATAATTTTTGATGGTGCCCTGATTCCGGCGCATTTCGTCAAGGATAAGTTGTAGGTCATCCTTCCGCTGGTCCATTTCTGGATGTCCTGGAGCTCTGTAGGGCGGGGGGTTCCTAGGGGCACCTTGGTTCCATTGTGGTTGATAGAATCATTGGTCCCTCATATATCGATTGGGACCCCCTGCGTAAGCTACCTCTTCACGGTGTTCTGCCAGCCTGACTTGCTCCTTGTGTGGGCACTCAATAGTGGTGTGCCGCTATGATCCGCATTCGACGCAGGACTGGTTTACAGAAAGATACTTTACTTGCTTGAAGAGCTTCCTATTTTGATCTTTGTAGTACTGCTCCTTGACATCTGGGTCGATTTCTTTAGCGGGTTCATAGAGGGGCATGGATGGGGTTGGCCTGGCATAGGCATTCTCCTCATAGTTGATTGGAGTCCCATACTTGTTGTCATAGTTGGTCAGCTTGTCAAGGGCAGCCCATGCGTCAGCTCGCAGCATCGTCAGATACTCATAATGAGTATATGTGTTGACTTGATCCTATCCTTAGCGGCCAAGTCAAGAGAATTGAAGAAGATCTCCTGAACGACGCAAGGTTGTTGTCCATGTGTAGGGAAGGATCGCAGTAGATCCTTATAGCGTTCCCAGGCCTTTGCTAGCGGCTCTCCAGGCTGCTGTTTGAAAGATGTAATCTTTTGGCGAAGGAGCGCTGTCTTGGCAGGAGGAAAGAATTTATTAAGAAATTCCTGCTTTACTTGAGCCCATGTTGTGAGGGATCGTGGACGGAGACCTTCAAGCCACTTCAACGCTGGACCAGCCAGAGCCCACCGAAAAGCCTTCATCAAGATATACTCCAAGGTGGTACCTTCAGCAAGAGTACGACACATATCAGTGAAATTGGTAATATGTTAAAGATGGCATTCATTAAATCTACCATGAAAAGCATTATGTTTAATTTCTATTAAGAAAAGAGTGCGAATTTCATAGTTATTCTCAGGGATTAGAATAGCCGATTCTGGCACGACGAGAGTCGGGTGCATGTAATCCTCTGCGGTGGTTGGGTATTGGGCAAGCTCGTCTTCCAATTGCCTCCTTCGTGCCACTTCATGTTCCCTGCCTGCTCTCTCAGTGGCGAGAACAGTATCCTTTATGGCTAACTCAGCTAGAAGCATCCGTATCAGTTGTTCCTGTGTTTCTGCAGCCGCCATGGCTCTTTTTTGTTAAGATTGGATGTGTATAAGGTGATCCGGTTCGTCTAAGCCGTCAAACTCAAGTGGTTGACCTAATTTGTTTCTACCTTTTCTTAATTAGGATTAGTCGGCTCTCGCAAATACACCCTAATTAATATCCAAATTACTATCGAGGATGACCCAAGTTGACTTTCGCTTCAATATCATGAATAAGGAATTTCCTCAACTCTCGCAAAGGATTAAGCACATTGGCAGATGATGATAAAGACATACAATTTCATAAATTCATAAATCAAACACACATATCTATGTTGGGATCACCCCAACCCTAGAATAAGGAAATTAGAAACAAAACATAATAAAAGAAATTAACTTTAACATAAAATAAACTAAAACTTACAACCGTTCGTCTCATTCCTCTCTCGCATCCTCTCTCTCTCTCTCTCTCTCTCTCTCTCTCTCTCTCTCTCTCTCTCTCTCTCTCTCTCCTCTCTTGCCTTCTCTCTCTCTCCTCCTCCTTGCGCCCTAAGACGACTTGACTTGAATGAATGAAAATCAGCCCCCTAGGGCTTTATTTATAGGCTTCCAACCCTTGCTAATCAAGGTAAGATAGTCTATCTATATCTATATCTATCTATCTACTTACTTTAAAGATTAAACATGGAAATAAATAATTATATCTACAAGGAATTATATCTAAAGTAGGTAAAATATCTTCTCCCTTGACTTGATAGCTCTTGATAGATGTAGATAGAATTTGGTCTCGAAAATATCACCATCGGCTTCGGGATAGAAACTTAACAAGATACTCGGATAGCTCGGAATCCGCCACCGAGATGTACTCAATATCGAGTAGGAGTCCTCGATATCAACTAGCGTTTTCTTCGTCTTGTGCTCAGCAACTCCATGTCGGCTAACAGGACACATGTCGACTTGGGACGTCCTCGATATCGAGTAAAGTTACTCGACATCGACTAACTTTTGCTCGGTTTCAACTCAGCTTCGTCGATCTTGGCTCAGACATGGAAATCAACTAGGTGTTTCCTCGATATCGACCAGATGTTGTCGATATCGACTAACATGCTCCTTCTCCCTGCTTCAGTTGTCGATGTCTGGTGTCTCTGACTCGATATGTGGCCAACTCGATATCGACTAAAGGAAGTCGATATCGACTAACGCTTCTCATCTTTCCTTGGTCGATTCTGGGCAGCTTGCTGGAAATCGACTTAGTGGTACTCGATATCGACAAGGTGTAGTCGATATCGACTTGATGTTGTTGAGTCGATTTTTCCTTGCTTCCAGCTTGATTTGTCCTGGTTCCGCTGCTTCTTGACGGTGGACTTCTGTAGTTGACTTTCGAGCTTTTCTTCCTTTCTCAGAACTGCTGTAAATTGCCTCGAATTCTGCGATTTTAAACAAAAACTAGTGTAGATTCCATAATTTGGCAAATAAACATAAACTACATAGATTCTGTACTATTCTAGCCCAAATTCACGAAATGTATGCAGAAAACGATATAAAAGTTACTATAAAACATGGCAGATTTCGCTCACATCACTAGTCAAGCATGTTATTCAATTGCATCAGCTTCCCTTGATTTTTGACTTGTTGAAATGATCAATTCTCATAGCTAGTTTTAGATCACCTTGTTCTGGGGCAAGTCAGGCAACCCAACACCTTTTGCCTCTGCAATTGATTAGTTCCTAGATTAATAACAAGAAATTTATGTAGATTTTGTTCAAGATTCCCTAATTGGTCTGACAGAACGAGACAATACGTGACAAATAGTAGTGGGTGAATTATTTGCACATGTCAAGAAGAAGCAGTTGTGGGATGTGGGCTGTTTCAAAGATTGTTAAGGTCTTTTATACATTGGCAACCTTGACAGCTCTTTGGTTGTAGAGAGAACAATCAGGGTTTCTTTGGTTGTATATCTTTCAAGTACCTCCTATGTAAAACATTTGTAAATGTTGATTTTATATTTATTTTAATGTATATGTTTATTGAAGTATCCATCATTTGCAAAATCATATTTTATATCGAGCAAAGGGTATTGTGTATCAAACAAAAAAGTATCGGATTATAAATGAGAAATGTTGTGCCTTAATAGCTATGAAATCGACCCACTACATAAAAATAGATGCTAGCATCATTATAGACATCGTCTGAATAATCTAGATCAATGTGTAACATATATTTTAACATCACAATTTTAATATAAATTGATATATATTGCTAACAACAAGATCTTTATAAAAATCTAAAACGATGTCCATAACATATTAATACATCACTTATGTATATATTTCATACGATAGATTATTTTAAAAAAATAAAAATTCACAAATTATGTATATGAAATTAATATACACAAAATCAATATGATAAAAAAAAGATGTCTATTTTGTTTTAATACATTGATTATTTTAAAAATAGTAATGTAAATGTAAAATTTAGGCTTGATGTGGACATCTTCAAAAGATTATAAAAGAAAAATAATGAGGCTTTAATAACAAGTGAACATGTCAAAAATAAATTTAAGGGCTGATTTATATCTATATTCAAAATAAAACAGATGTTTTAACTAAGACAAGACATCGTCTTAAAACCGATGTGGAAAAATTGATCTTTTACTACACGCACAATGAGATTTGAATTTTTTTTTGAAATGTCTTTAGTTTTTGTCATGCTTATGCTTGTGGAGGACATTTTGGACCTAATAAAACTGCTAGGAAAGTACTTGAATCAGGATTTTATTGGCCAACTATCTTTCGTGATGCAAATGCATTTTGTAAGTCATGTGATAGATGTCAAAGAACAGGGAATATTGCACCTAGGAATGAGATGCCACAGGCTAGAATGATTTTTTGCGAAATCTTTGACGTGTGGGGTATTGATTTTATGGGTCATTTTCCTAATTCTTTTGGTAACTATTATATTTTGTTGGCGGTGGACTATGTCTCCAAGTGGGTGGAGGCAAAAGCCACCAAGACTGATGACTCTAAGGCTGTTTCAGGCTTTCTTAAGGAGTTATTTGCTAGATTTGGTATTCCTCGTGCTTTGATTAGCGATAGAGGGACTCATTTTTGCAATACGGTTGTGGCTGCACTTCTTAAGAAGTATCATGTTACTCATCGTATATCCACCGCTTATCACCCCCAAATAGACCTGTCAAAACAAAACCCGATCCGGTGACCCGACCTGACTGACCTGAAAAATTTCTGACCAGAATCCGGAAATTTTGACCCGATTTTTTTTTTCGATCCGAACCCGAAAAACCCGAAATTTTCCGGGTAATCTGAGTTTCGACCCAGTGACCCGATTGACCCGGTAATTTTGACCTGGTTGATTTATAATTATATATAATTAAATTTTTTTATAAATAATTAAAATTTATCAAATCATGATTTTTTTAATTCAAAAAAGAAAAAATTGACAAACCCGAAATCGATCCGAAATGACCCGCAACCCGGTCAAACCCGGATTCGAGTCAACCCGAAAAACCAGAAACCCGTTTTACCCGAGTACCGTTTTACCCGAAACCCGAAGTGACCCGACCCGAACCCGACCCGAATGACCCGTTTGACAGGTCTACCCCCAAGCCAACGGGCAAGCTGAGGTCTCTAATAGAGAGGTGAAGAGAATTCTTGAAAAAACCATGAACCCAAATCGAAAGGATTGAAGTTAACGCTTGGATGATGCTCTTTGGGCATATCGCATGGCCTATAAGACACCCATTGATATGTCACCATATCGGTTGGTTTTTGGTAATGCGTACCATCTCACGGTAGAGCTCCAACACAAGGCATATTGGGCGGTGAAGGAATGCAATATGAGGATTGATGAAGTTGGTGAATTTCGTAAGCTCCGAGTGCAATAATTGGATGAGATCAAGCAGGATGCTTATGATAATGCAATCAACTACAAGGAGAAGACAAAGACATGGCATGACAAGCACATATTGAGGAAGGATTTGAAAGTTGGTGAAAAAGTCCTCCTTTATCAATCACGCCTCACTCTCTTTCCCGGAAAGCTCCGCTCTAGATAGAAGGGACCTTACACGATAATTCATATCTATCCCCATGGAGCGGTAGAGATTAAGGATGAAAAGAGCACTAATGTGTTTAAGGTGAATGGTAATAGACTCAAGCGCTACTTTGATGGCTTTTCGGATGAGATCGTGGAGGACATGGCTCTGCATGATCCTATTGCTACTTGAGCTTTGAGGACGTCGAGCCTAGGATGGAAAACAAGGGCGCTTCTTGAAAGGCAACCCAAGGTTAGTTTCTTTCTTTTTGTTTTTGAATTCCTAGGTAGTTTTTTTTTTATTTCATTTCATTTGAATAAGTGTCGAATTTCTTTCCCTTAGGATAGGAGTTTTGGTATTCTAACGTTTTCGTGAGTTTTGTTTGAGTTTCATTGTGTGTTTGGTGGAGATTGAACAGAAAAGGAGCAACTTATCCTCGCCCAAGTAAGTCGCCGCTGCGACACCCCTTGTTGCCGCCGTTATTTGGATCCACCTTGTTTTTCCACGGCGGGCGCCGATCATGCAGAGGCCAGATACCGACTCGGTATCTGAACATACCGATTCAGAATGTTTTCATGCCAAGTCGCCGTCGTGACTCACCCCAATCCGCTGTCACCCCGTCGCTGCCACTTCACTAGCGAGAGTTTGCAAGTTGCCACCGCGACCATCCTTGTGGCGATCGTGTCTGGGTCGGTTCCAGAAAACATAAACGGGCCATGGGGGGCCCATTTCTAAATCCCGTTACCCGTTTCCCGTTGCCCTTTTCCACATATCATCCCTAACCTCTACCCAAGCCCAAAAAACACAAACTCACACCACCATTGCTGCCACCAAGCTCTCCAAACTCTCAAATCTACCTTTGCATCACCATCGCTATCCAAATATGAAATCCGAGCACGAAATTGAATTCCCGACGTTCCAATCTACGATTCCAAACCAAAATCCGAACCTTTCCCACACCGCAAACCCATCTTTCATCTTCTACATCCACCTAAGACCACATTTTTCCCCTTCCATTCATAGATCTAAGGGTTTGGGTTGAATTTTGGCTAAGATTTGTTGTGAATACAGCGTCGGAAACGAAGAGAGGAGAGAGGAAGTCAAAGTCCGATCACCACAGGGATCAAACCCCTTACTGCTGTTGGTCGTCGCCGTCGCGACCTGACCTTCTCGCCGCCGCGACTTGCTGCTAGCAAGAGCTCTAGCGATTCTCTGATTTTTGCCGCCCTGACTCACATCTCGCCGCCTCGGCTGCCTACAGTAGTTCTGTTTGGGTAATTTTCTCGACTTCTCTTTGTTTATTGTGGCTCATGTTGGTATGGAGATGCCAAATGGACTTAGGACTGATGCTAGAGATAAGTGGAATAAGCTAGAGGGTCAGAAGTATGCTTGCACGAAGTTTTTGTATATTCCGACTCTTCGATCTTTGGGTTTGGAGGACAATGTTCGAGTGTTTATGGATAAAGGTGATGTGGCTGGTTTAGATGAAAAGTGTGTGTCTACTTACCCTGATTTGGTTTGAGAGATTTTAGCTACATATAAAAAGAGTAGTAGTTATTGCAAGTTTCGATTGGGTGGCCATAGTCGGAAGTTATCTTATGCAGCTATGAGGAGAGTGTTTGTTATTTCGAGAGAGCTGACACCGAACTAGGCTGATATTCAAACTACTGAGATGCCTGAGCAACATTGCCATTGATTGAAAGGGTTCGTGATGAACCCAAGGCACGATCTGAAAACTAGCATAGTTCATCCGACGGTGAGGCTATGCCACAAGGTTTTGAACAACACTTTCTTTGGCCAGGCTGAGGGCAACAAGGTCATGGCTTGTCAGTCTCTTACCTCCGCCACGGATGTCAGGAAGGATTCCACCACGATTGGATTTTGGTGGATTGATTACTTTGCTTGCTATTGAGCTGGATATTGATGAGAATCTGAAATCGATGTGAAGCCCGGCGCAGAAATCTCGGATTCCCTCGCAGTCAAACTGGGGACCGTGGTCGGTGATGATGGCTTGTGGGACTCCAAATCGGCAAATCATATTTTTCCAGAGGAATTTGCATACTTTTTCAGCTGTGATGATAGCCATGGCTTCGGCTTCTACCCATTTTATAAAGTAATCCACTATTACAATGATGAAGCGCAGTTGTCATGGTACTGTTGGGAAAGGACCCAAAATATCCATTCCCCACATTGCGAAAGAATAGGGTGCCGATATGCATTTCATAGGATGAGAAGGGCGATGATTGAGCAACGCATGTCGCTGGAAGAGGTCACATATATGAATAATCATTTCAGCATCAGCTCTGCAAGTGGGCCAGTAGTAGCCTAGATCAAGACCATCTTGGTTCGACACACAGAGGAGATTTGGGAGGTTAAAACCTCTTTTGTATAGGCGGCCGTCTTTGACTCGAAAGCGGGAAACTCGTCTTTTGATGCTTTGGCTATCCTGCAATTCGCTCATCAATGGGCCTTCAGTTATGTATTCTAAAAGCGGTTTTTGCCAATCTTCGATGTTGGATATTCTAAAAAAACCCTCGTGGACTCCTCTTGTATGCTTTTGCTCAATCACCACGCGATTGCCCAGTCCTGGGGGTAGTGTAGCTCTGATTCTAGCTAAAATATTGGCGCATTCGTTTTTCTCACGAGGGATATATGAAATGGACCATTTCCCAAAGGCGACTATGAGCGTTTGCACGCGAGCTAGATATTCAGGCAACATTCCTGTCTTCGCTTCATACTTTCCTTTGACTTGTAGAGTGACTACTTCTGAGTCCGTGAAAATTTGAACTTGCCGAGGCCCGTTGACTAGTGCCTTTTCAATACCTGCGATGAGGGCTTCATACTCGGCTTTGTTGTTGGTAGCCTCGAACAGTAGTTGGAAAGACATATCAGTTACCTCTCCATTAGGACTTGTAATTGTGACTCCTGCCCCACATCCTCTTACCGACAATGAGCCATCCACATTGATAACCCAATATTCTCCCTCGCGATCTTGGAAATCTGTAAAAACAGCTTCAACAACAAAATCGGCCAGAGCCTGGGCTAGACGAGATTTTCTAGGTTTAAAATGAATGTCAAATTTCGAAAGCTCCACTGCTCATTTTGCCATCCTTCCCGAGAGGGATGGTGAATGGAGGATTTGATGTAGGGGCAGATCAGATAATACCTCGATGGTATAGGCCTGGAAATAAGGCCTTAGTCTTCGGTTTGCGAACACTACCGATAGTGTCATCTTTTCTATGGGAGTGTATCTGGATTCGACCGGTTGTAAGACCCTACTAGTGAAATAAATGGGAAACTTGGATTCCTTGGTGAACAGTGTACTAATGGTGGTTGACCCAACCGCGAGATATAGTTATGGAGTTTCATGTTCGCGTGGGTAATGAGGGTGAGCAATGTTGCTAGGTACTCCATATTTTTGAAAGCTTTATCCAGGGCGGTGGTCCACTCAACCGGTCCTTTCTTTTTTAGATGCTCAAAGAAGGGAAAGGAGTGATCAACTAGTTGTGAGCAGAACCTACTCAGATAGTTGACATATCCATTCAATTTCTGGATGTTGTTCAATGTTCTGGGGGACCATGTCGAGTATCGTCTGAACTTTTGAAGGGTTAACGTCTATTTGGCGATGAATTATCATGAAACCTAAGAACTTTCCAGAATCCACCCCGAACACACACTTTTTCGGATTCAGGCAAACGCAATTCCTCCTTAGGGTGTCGATGATTTCCTGGAGGTCATTGTCGTGGCTCTCTTTTGTGAGGCTTTTAATTACGATGTCATCGACGTAAACCGTGATGTTTCTTCCAATTTGGGGCTTGAAGACTTTCTCGATCATTCGTTGGAAGCTTGCATCGGCGTTCTTGAGCCCGAAGGGCATTACCTTATACCAAAAGATCCCCTGATTGTTGATGAAGGCGGTGTTTTTTTCATCGCGGGGGCTCATTTTGATCTGATTGTAGCCTGAGTATGCATCAAGGAAACTCAGGGTTGTGTACCCCATCGTGGTGTCTACCAGTTCGTCAATGGAAGGTAAAGGGTAATTGTCCTTTACCTAAGCCTTGTTCAGATCTTTAAAATTTACACACATTCTCCATTTGCTATTGCTCTTTTTTACCAATACCACAATCGACAACCATGTCGAGTCGCTTATTTCGTGGATGAATCCGCCTTGTAAAAGCTTTTTGACCTCTTGTTTTGCCGCTTCCGACTTCTCAGCGGCCATCTTTCTTTTCCTTTGGCACACGGGCTTCGCATCTCGTTTGAGTCTTAAAGAGTGCTCCGTGATCTCGCGAGGGAGACCCTTCAAATCCTAGGGCGACCATCAAATGATGTCCCGTGATTCTTTCAATATACGCTTTATACGATCTAAAGCCGGGTTGGCCAAGTTGTGGTCGTGGTAAAGGGCTTCAGCTTTGAAGGTTCGATAATGTAAAACAAAGTAATATAAAGATACTCTAGAAGGGGGGTTGAATAGAGTATGCCCGTTTTTCGCAGAAAGTCTCAAGACTTTTGGAGCTTGTACCAAAACCTTTGAGATTAAACCTGAATCACAAAGTTAGACAATCGAACCAAGTGCGAAAATAAGGTAAAGCAATAAGTAAAGAACACGAGTAATTGTTTACGAGGTTCGACACGAATTTGGCCTACGTCCCCACCTAGGGTTCTTCCACAACCCTAGGATTCAAAAGGCTTTATTGATTGCTTAGCTTAGGATCCTAATAGCTCACCGAGAAGCCTCTCTCCTATACAATTGCAATCTAGTCAACTCACGTTCCCTTGGAGTCCTAGACCAATCTAGAAGAGCCCCACCTCTCTCAGCTATCTAGTACAATCCTCTTACTCTCACAAATCAATAGCCTAGTGCAACTTCCCGAGTTATAAACTCTCGAGTAACACTATAAATGAATATATCCTATAAGCTCACAGTGACTCTCAAAGGCTTTGAAATAAACAACAAACTCTTGAGCGCTTAGCAGAGAGACACTTAGGAAGACAGATCTTGCTTGAATGAATGAAAGCTCGTGTAGCACTATGTTATCTTTGTCTTCTTCTTCCTTTCCTTTATATAAGAGCATGGAGCGTGAGGGTCTTCAACACCAGATCTTCATCAACGACTCTTTCGAATCATGACTTGATCTTGAATCTTCTATTTATGGATACTCCGAAGCCATGATCTATTTTGAATTCGATCTCCTCAATATGTACTAAAGGAAAGATATAATCTCGAAATACTTCCTGAAAAGGTTAGTCAAACATATATATATATATATATATAATATGAAGGAAGTATATATTAAGATTAAATAATATTCGGATAAATAAGACAGGTTTTGTATTTCATCAACTGTTAATGCTCCAAGGTCTTTGACACAAACATCCTGTCAAAACCTTTGAAACATTTATTCCAATTTTAATCAAGGGAGGTAGTTATCAATCTCCTCCTTGATGAAAGACAAAACTTGTGCATCCCTGCAACTTAGTCAAGCATAGATAATAAAATAGAAATCGGACTAAGTACCTGCAAGGGTTAGACAAATGTTGGATCAAATTTTTAAAGCATGCAAAAACCATCCAACCGAAAACCATAAATCAAAAACCAAGGTCTTCCAAGACCTTTAAGCAGAGGTTTTCAAAGTCTAAGCACCACAGATCATCTCCCCCTTTTTGTCTTTCAAAAAAGGGAGGAGGTAAAACAGTCACCAAAAAGTCACCAAAATTTTTGAAAACGTTTTCAACAATCCAGCAATGTATCAAGTTTTCAGGGGTGGGATAGGGTAGGGTAAGTTTTAGGCTTAGTCATCCGGAGCATCATCAGTGAGCCTCGTCGACAGTCCTTCCAGCATCTTGGAAATCCCGCTCATCTCCGTCATAATCTCCTTCTACAGCTCCTTGATATCCATGCGAACTTCCTCCAAGACCAACTCTAGGTTGTCCATGCGTTCACCGAAAGCTGGAGCAGTGGGAAAGGCTTTTGAAGGAGTGGCAAGACTCAAGGTCCCTTGGGGAGACCGAGTGATGCCAATCTTTTTAAGGCCTTTAGAGTCGAACTTACCCATATGACGCAGCTGTTCTTCATTTTTGACATCAATTCCAGAAGCTTTGAAGAGAGGGGTCAAAAGGGTAGCAAAGGGGAGGGGAGAGCCTTTTCTAGCTTTTCTGGAATGAGCCATGGTTCCAAGGATGGTATTGGCCAGATCAAGGTCAAGGCCATTTAAGATGCGGTAGAGCAGGACCATGGCATTGTCAGTAAGGAGTGAGCCAGAGTTAAGACGGGGTAAGAGGCATCGAACAATGATGTTGAAAACAATTTTTGCCTCAAGGGTTAGGGATGAATGAGTGAGTTGCTTTGAGGAGCTGTTGGATGCTTCAGGTAGGAGGTACTTGGCTCGGGCAAGGATGATGCAATTCTCTTTTGAGGGTTGTAATTCAGAGGGTGGAACTGGGGTAGGTAAGCCAAGGAAATCTGCAAAATCATTGGAGTTGAGAGAGATTCTAACCCTTTTGACAACAGACCCCAAAGACCAACCATCGGTGTCGTTTTTGGCTTTTAGATTAATGTAGAAAAGTCGAGTAAGCTGGGGGTAGTAGACAGTTTCAAGGTTGAGAAGGGTCCAGGCTGGGGAATTTTTTAGAAGCTCAATGCATGGTAACTTCAAAGCTTCGAAGAACTCAAAATCCAAAAAATCAGAACAGCTAATCTTACGAGTTCGAAACTCGTCTACCCACTTACCAGCAGTCTCAGAATCTTGAAATCAAGAGGATGGCAGAGATTGATTTACCTGGATATAGGCCGGGGGGTCGGCATTCTTTCTGCGAGCAACTATTGGAGCAGCTCTCTTGACAGGCGCTACAAGACTCTTGACAGTGCCCTTCCTGGTACGCTTGGGGGATGGATGCTTAACAGCAGCAGGGGCTTTCCGCTTCTTCGAAGACGGGGGAGGAGGAGGAGAAGGAGAGGGAGATTCTTCCTCCTCTTCCTCAGACCCCGAGTCCTCACCGGACCCAGCTTCATCTCCTTCAGCATCCTCGTTATCTCCAGATCCCTCTTGCTCTTCTTCTTCTTCCTCAGTCTCCTCCTCGGATGGAACCTCCTCGACTTCGGCTTCCTTCCGAATCCGCTCAGCTTCTTCCTCTGCCAGTTTCT
Source organism: Persicaria tinctoria (assembly GCA_037127255.1). Lineage (NCBI taxonomy): Eukaryota > Viridiplantae > Streptophyta > Magnoliopsida > Caryophyllales > Polygonaceae > Persicaria > Persicaria tinctoria. The sequence goes on along the minus strand of JBANSL010000004.1, from coordinate 31,921,884 downwards.
TAGCCATCTTGGCCTCCTCATCGGCCTTTTTCTTCCTCAAGGCCTCCTCCTCGGCTTCCTTGGCATCATCTCTTTCCAGGAGGGCGTCTAGGTCATCTTCCTCCTCTTCTTCGTCCACTTCCTCAGCCAAAATCTTCCTCTTTCATTTCTGTTTAGCACTGATCGGCTTCTTAGCAGAGCGCTTTTGAGAGCCCTTGGGAACGATGGTCGTGCTCTCAGCGATGGTGCTCTGGACGACAGTTGGAACAATGGCTTGAGGAGCGGTTTCAGGTGTGAGAGAGGTAGCAGTGGCCTGACGTCCCTTGGGGGTGGCGCCAAGTCTTTTGGGTGTGACAACTTTCTTGGTTTTGGGTGCCATGGAGGAAATTGGCTAGGGTTTTCTTAGAACAGATTGAGATGTTGAAGAAGGAGAAGGTGAAGGGGTTTGGATTAGTTCTGAGTGTGGGTTGTAATCGGGTACAGGATTGAGTTTAAGTAGAGGGAGTGATGGGACGGGTTTAGAGTTCCAAGGAAAGAAATCATCACATTGCCAATTTGAAAGGTTTCCAATTCAAAATTCAAAATTTCCATTAAAATCGGACTGAATAACCAAAAATCTAGTTCCAAAAATAAAATATCTTTAACGGTTAAGAAAATCACTAAAATGGCAATTTTTGAAATCCGATTAAAACAAATATAATTGATTAAATATCTAAAAAGATATTAACCAAAAATATATGATCCGATATATATAATCCACCATTTAGTTCACACACCTTGACATAGTTCTCAAGGGTCTTGACACTCAGTGGAGTATATCTTTTCGTAAAGGAAAAGCTCCCCCTACGAAAGTGCATCCTTGTTAAGCATTCCAATCTCTCGTCTTATGAAGGTGAACCTGTGCTCTGCCAAAGGCTTAGTAAAAATGTCAGCCCATTGATAATCAGTAGAAATAAAGGATATGGACACATCACTCTTTTCAACATGATCTCTAATGAAATGATGCCTTACATCAATATGTTTCGTACTTGAATGTTGAACAGGATTCTTAGTGATGGATATGGCACTTGTCTTGTCACACTTAATTGGGATACCTTTGAGGTTGATGCCAAGATCTCGCATTTGTTGAGCTATCCAAAGGATTTGGGAGCAACAGGCTCCAGCTGCAATGTATTCGGCTTCTGCCGTGGATAGAGCAACTGAGTTTTGCTTCTTTGAGTGCCAACTGATCAAAGATGCTCCTAAGAATTGGCAACATCCTGATGTGCTCTTCCTATCCACCTTATAGCCTGTAAAATCTGCATCAGAATATCCAATTAAAGTGAAATCCTTTTGCTTTGGGTACCATAGTCCAAGCTCCTTAGTGCCATTGAGATATCGAAAGATCCTCTTCACAGCCACGAGGTGAGATTCTTTAGGATCGGCTTGAAACCTAGCACACATGCAAACACTAAACATGATGTCAGGTCTACTAGATATGAGATATAATAAAGATCCAATCATTCCTCGATACTCCTTTTGATTGACACTTGTTCCAGTCTTGTCTTGATCTAGAGACAATGTTGAGCTCATGGGAGTCTTGGCTGCCTTGGATTGATCCATCTTGAACTTCTTCAAGATATCCTTAGTGTACTTGCTTTGGTTGACAAAGATCCCTTTCTTGGATTGATGAACTTTTAATCCCAAAAAGAAGTTGAGTTCACCCATCAAGCTCATCTCAAATTCACTGCACATGATGTCAGAAAAATCCTTGCACAAAGATGTGTTAGTAGCACCAAATAATATATCATCGACATAGATTTGAATAACCAAAATGTCCTTTCCTTTGGTTTTGATAAAAAGAGTCTTCTCGATCAACCCCCTTTTAAAATCATTTTCTAAAAGATATTTTGACAAGCGCTCGTACCAAGCTCTTGGGGCTTGTTTCAAACCATAAAGCGCTTTGTCAAGTTTATAAACGTGATTAGGAAATTCTAAACTTTCAAAACCTGGGGGTTGAGCCACATATACTTCTTCCTCTAAGAAACCATTAAGAAAAGCACACTTGACATCCATTTGATATAACTTTATGCTCATAAAAGATGCAAATGCTAATAAAATGCGAATGGCTTCAAGCCTGGCTACAGGAGCAAAGGTCTCCTCGTAGTCAATACCTTCCTCTTGATTGTAGCCTTGGGCAACAAGCCTTGCCTTGTTCCTCACAATCTTACCATTCTCATCGAGCTTGTTTCGAAATACCTATCAAGTGCCAATGACTGATTGATGCTTTGGCCTAGGCTTCAAGGTCCAGACTTTGTTCCTTTCAAATTCGTTAAGCTCATTTTGCATAGAAATGATCCAATCTGGCTCCTGAAGTGCCTCATCTACCTTCTTTGGCTCAATAAGAGAAACAAACACGTGAAAAGCACAAAGATCTTTAAGTTTACAACGAGTTTGAACACTAGAAGTAGGGTCAGAAATGATATCCTTTAATGAGTGTGATGAGGAGTATTTGAATTTTCTTTTGCTAGTCTCAGCTCCTTGATTCGTCACACCAGTGGGATTGACTTGTGGTACATCTGACTCCGTGGTCTTGTTAGGTTCAGTTATAGCAGTTTCTGACATCTCAACACTGTTGGATTGGACACCAAGGGCTTTGGACGAATCTTCAACACCTTGGGCCAATTCTTCAGTGTTAAGAATCGGTTCCTGCATGTTCCTCTTCTCCGTGTTCTTAGCAGCAGTATCATCACCTTCCCCGTTCTCTTCATGGATGTTAAGATCTATATCTGAAACATTTTCACTCAAAGCACCGTCATTGCATTCATCAAAAATAACATGTATACTTTCTTCAACTACCTGGGTCCTTTTATTGAAGATTCTATAAGCTTTGCTACTCGTGGAATTGCCAAGAAATATACCTTCATCACTACGCGCATCAAATTTCCCAAGGTTATCTTTTCCATTGTTATGAACAAAACAAGTACATCCAAAGGGTTTAAAGTAAGATATTAGAGGTTTGCGGCCTTTGAAAAGTTCATAAGGAGTTTTCTTTAAGATGGAACGAATAAGACAACGATTCAAAATGTAGTTAGCTGTGTTAACAGCTTCAGCCCAATAGGTTTTAGGTAATGCATTTTCTAAAAGCATAGTCCTGGCCATATCCTCTAAGGTGGGGTTCTTGCGTCCCACAACCCCGTTTTGTTGAGGTGTCCTAGGAGCAGAAAAGTTATGGGAGATGCCATATTTAGCACAAAACAAATCAAACTGAAGTTGATCAAACTCCCTACCATGATCACTCCGAATTGACACTATGGGCTCGTTTCTTAAAGTTTGCAAATCCTTACAAAGTTTTGAAAACTCAAATAAGGCCTCTGATATTTCTTTCAAAAATGCAACCCAAGTATATCTAGAAAAATCACCAACAACAACTAGCATGTACTTTTTACCATTGGGAGATTTGACTCACATAAGACCACATAAATCCATATGTAAAAGTTCAAGGGGTCTAGAAGAACTTACAACCTTTTTGGGTTTGAACGAGCTACGTGTTTATTTACCTCGTTTGCAAGCGTTGCACATGTCAATACCTTTGAAGTCCATTTCAGGTAGCCCTCTTACAAGCCCTTTGGACACAAGCTTCTGTAGTGTATGTGGACTCACATGACCGAGTCTCCTGTGCCAGAGCTTTGGATCGTCCGTCAAAGCCTTTAGACAGGTTAAGCTTCCTTGTGCCACTTGATCAGCAGTTACGGCGTATATATTGTTGTAACGGTATGCAGTCAATATAACTTCACCTATATCTTCTCAGCACACTATACATCTTTTCTTGTTAAATCTGACATTCTTACCACTATCACATAATTGAGAGACACTAAGCAGATTATACTTTAAACCATTAACAAGATAGACATTTTTAATACTATGGCTGGAATCACTTCCAACACTACCAATACCAACGATGTAACATTTTCCTTTGTCACCAAGAGTGATTGTTCCCGTGGATTGCTCCTTTAGATCATGAAAGAGAGAGCTCTTCCCACTCATATGCCATGAGCATCCACTATCAATAATCCATTTGTGATCTTTCACCTTGGTGATCTTCTGCAAGACAAACATCAACCTTTGTGGCTAGACCAATAAGCAAATTTGGATCCATTGTTGGGGTAAACCATATTTGGTAAAATAGTGCCTTTTGGAACCCAAACTTGTGTTATCCGTTCTTTTCTCAAATGAACAGGAAATGTATTGCGAATAATATATGGATCCTTTCTTCTATAAGGGCAGGTCTCTTTTACATGTCCCTTTCTAGCACAATGATGACATATAGGAGAGGTTCTGCTTCCTTTTGTCTTTACAAAAGTGGTAATGTGTTGCTTCTTTAAAAACATTGGACTGTAACCAATACCACTTTTGTTTAGAGAGCTTTGTTGCTCACCCAACATCCTATCGAGAGCACCTTTGGATTTGGTAAAACTTATGAGGGTTGTCTGTTGGTCTTGAATCTTGCTTGAGTTCAGATTTCTCTGAGTCAATCGTCTTGACTTTAATGTCAAGACCTGAATAAGAAGCTTCAAGACCTTTGACCCTCATAGACAGACCCTCAATAGTTCTTTCCTGGTCCACAGTTCTCTTAATAAGAATGTTAGTTTGGGCATTAAGCTTCTCTTCATTGGAAATCATATTTGAAAGGAATTCCGATAATACCTCTTTTGGACTTTCCTTAAGTTCTCTTACAGTAGCTTCAAGCTTTTCATCGTGGGATTCATCTTCTGAGGCCATAAGACAAATGTTGGCCTTCTCATCATCGGAGTCAGAGTCGGAATCACTCCAAGTTGCCACCATGGCTTTCTTCTTCCATTTGTCACCTTTCTTAGGCTGGCTCTTTGTCTTTTGAGGGCAGTCCTTCACAAGATGATCTGTTTCACCACATTTAAAACAGGACAACGGTTTAGTCTTCTTTTCATACTTGTTGTATTGAGGCTTACCTCGAAATTTTGAAGACTCTGATCCATCCTTGTTGTTGAATTGCTTCTTCATTTTGAGAATTCTAGCAAGGCCTCTTGTGATAAGAGCAAAAGGATCATCCTCATCGTCATCCTCATCTTTGGAATCAGATCCATCATTGGGCTCATCCTTCTTAGACTTGAGTGTCAAGTTCTTAGTGCTAGCTGGAAGTTCTCCATCGTCTTCATTAAGGATCATCTCATGCGTGATCAGCTTCCCAAGAAGGTCATCAAGGGGTAGAGTGGTGAGGTCTTGGGCTTCCTCTATAGCTGTTACTTTTGGACCCCATTTCTCCTTTGCAAGGCACCTCGGTATCTTCCTCACTTTCTCAACGTTGGTAAAGCTCTTGCCGAGAGAGTCAAGGTTATTGATGATTTCTGTGAATCGTGTGAACATGGCCTTGATTGACTCATCAGACTTCATCTTGAAGAGCTCATACTTTCGAAGGAAGATACTGATCTTGGTGTCTTTCACTTGGCTTGTTCCTTCATAGGTGATGACCAACTTGTCCCAAATCTCTTTAGCTGACCTACAAGATGAAATACGGTTAAACTCACCAGTGCTAAGACCACAATAAAGTAAGTTAATAGCCCTGTAGTTTTTGGAGATGGTTTCAAGATCTGCTTGGTTGTATTTAGACTCCTTCTTTGCAACTTTGGTATCATTTGGTCCTTCTTTCTCTGGAACCTTCAGACCATTCTCTATAATGTTCCAAAGCTCTAGATCTTGGTCTATGATGAACATCTTCATCAAAGATCTCCAGTGGACAAAGTTGTTTCCGACAAAGAGTGGCGGTCTGCTTGTGGACCTTCCCTGTGCAAATCCTCCGCTTGCTTCACCAGACATGATCGAAAACTCACAAGATTGTTAGATCAAGAACAGTGAGTAAAGCTCTGATACCAATTGAAGGTTCGATAATGTAAAACAAAGTAATATAAAGATACTCTAGAAGGGGGGTTGAATAGAGTATGCCCGTTTTTCGCAGAAAGTCTCAAGACTTTTGGAGCTTGTACAAAAACCTTTGAGATTAAACCTGAATCACAAAGTTAGACAATCGAACCAAGTGCGGAAATAAGGTAAAGCAATAAGTAAAGAACACGAGTAATTGTTTACGAGGTTCGGCACGAACTTGGCCTATGTCCCCGCCTAGGGTTCATCCACAACCCTAGGATTCAAAAGGCTTTATTGATTGCTTAGCTTAGGATCCTAATAGCTCACCGAGAAGCCTCTCTCCTATACAATTGCAATCTAGTCAACTCACGTTCCCTTGGAGTCCTAGACCAATCTAGAAGAGCCCCACCTCTCTCAGCTATCTAGTACAATCCTCTTACTCTCACAAACCAATAGCCTAGTGCAACTTCCCGAGTTATAAACTCTCGAGTAACACTATAAATGAATATATCCTATAAGCTCACAGTGACTCTCAAAGGCTTTGAAATAAACAACAAACTCTTGAGCGCTTAGCAGAGAGACACTTAGGAAGACAGATCTTGCTTGAATGAATGAAAGCTCGTGTAGCACTATGTTATCTCTATCTTCTTCTTTCTTTCCTTTATATAAGAGCATGGAGCGTGAGGGTCTTCAACACCAGAACTTCATCAACGACTCTTTCGAATCATGACTTGATCTTGAATCTTCTATTTATGGATACTCCGAAGCCATGATCTATTTTGAATTCGATCTCCTCAATATGTAATGAAGGAAAGATATATATATAATATAAAGGAAGTATATATTAAGATTAAATAATATTCGGACAAATAAGACAGGTTTTGTATTTCATCAACTGTTAATGCTCCAAGGCCTTTGACACAAACATCCTGTCAAAGCCTTTGAAACATTTATTCCAATTTTCATCAAGGGAGAGAGTTATCAAGCTTTATTTGGGAATGGGAATAAAGCGACCTTTTCTTCAACTATTTTTTTTTTTCATTTTCTCGAGCCTCGCCTCCATTTCTGCTTGTTGCTTTTTAGATGTGGCTTCTTGGTCATCTTCGTCAGTTTCTTCTATTTTTAACGACCCTTGACCAGGTTCGTCGATCGCGAACACTCGCCCGTGTCCCTTTTTTGGTGAAGTCGAACAACATACTCTGCTTTCTGCCTGTTCCCCTCGGGCTTCGCCTACCTTTCCATCGGTGCATGGGAACTTGATGCTAAAATGATAAATAGATCATACTACTTGGAATTTGAATAGACTCACTCGGCCCATGATAGCATTGTAAATGGATGGTAGTCGGACCACCGTGAACTCAATCATGTGAGTTCTTCTATTCGGAGCCATCCCCAGTGTTAGAGCTAATTCGATCATTCCAGCCACTTCAACTTCATCTCCTGAGAAAGAGACTAGCTTTCCTGAGTAGCAACGCAAAGCGCTTTCCGCGATGCCAAGCTGCTCAAAGGCGTTCCAATATAGGACGTCTACTGACGAACCGGTGTCTACCATTACTCGCTTGACCGTTTTGGTCCCTAGGTGCATATGAATGACCATAGTATCCGAATATTGCATACTGAGGTCGCGAGCATCATTAACGGAAAAACTTAGTACCGCGTGTGCAGTGGATGCTTGTCTGACGCTAGCTTCGGAGGGGGGACATCTAGCTTCCCTTTCATATTTGTTCCTCTCCTGTTTGCTGATGTCAGACGAGGTAGGTCCCCATGCGATGGTATTGATACATCTGTCTAGCTAGGGTGGTTTCTGTTGATCCCTATTGGAATGTTTATGTCGGTTTGATAAGGACCTTGCTTCGGGAGCATTCCTCGCGTCCCTAGGGGGAGGCCGGTATCCTCCTCCTCTGTTCCCGTTTCTTCCTCCCCTGCCTTGGGAGTAATCCCCCTTCCTCTTCCTCTTCCTCTAGCTGCGTATTGGAGATTGTATGGCCAAGGTGGAGTAGGAGAAGGTCTATTTTTTCGGGGAGGGACCACAAGAGGATTTTATTGTTGCGGCGTCGTTACACGCTGGTTAGGATTCACTGGCGGGGCACATATCTGTAAGGGCACTTTCTTTCGGGAGAGAGCCGGTGGAATCCCATAAACAGGGGGCGAAATATGGTCGGGATGAGCTATCATTACATTCGTTGCGGCATTGTGCGGGCTTTGCCCTGTCCGCTGGTTGTATTATACTTCTCGTTGGGGAGGCCTCGGTGGGGCGATGAGGTATTGCCAAGGATGGTTATAGCATTGCTGATTCTCGAACCCTCCCTTCTCTCGGTATTTGTTGGGGACCTTGTGGTAAAAAGAAGGCTTGGTGTCAAAGGGTTGCGAACTTGAACTTGCAGCCTCCATAGCGTGGATTTGTTTTGTGATGAGCTCTCGTAGATCATCATAATTCTCTAGCTCCTTTCGGAATAGGCAGATCTTGAAATTCCCTTCAGCCAGGTTACCCATCAATACTGTGCTCGTGGACTCTTGATTAAACTTCAGGATCTGCACCACCATATTAGTAAACCTACTGACGATTCCTGTTTGATGGAATTGAGGTCCAGCATGGTCCTTTTTCTCGTCCGAGCACTACCAAAATGGGCGACAAACGTGCTTGATAATTGTGCGAAGTTGTTAATGGACGACCGGGCCAGATTAGTGAACCATGTGAGAGCCACTCTGCTTAATGTGGACGGAAACGAGCAGCATAACATAGCATCGTTGTCCTCGTTCATTCTCATCGACGTTGTAAAGTGTTTGAGGTGATCGTTAGGATCAGTGTCTCCTTTGAATTTGGCGATGGGCACATCCCTCCTCCTCTTAGGGACAGGTGCTTCTCTTATCTGTTTGCAGGAGGCATATGGGAAAGTCGGCTCGCTTTTGTGGGTTGGGCCAGGTGCCCCAAGAGAATTAGAGCGTGATGACACGTCCCTTGTGTTGTGGTCGCAGGCCGTCTCGTCGATGTTATCGTTGTGTTTTAGACCGCGATTAAGAGGGTTGCCCGCAGGGTTAGGGAAGTGGTTGACCGTTGTAAGTACAGAACCCTGCTGTTGATAGTGGGCATGGGGATCGCGGTAGAATGGCATCTTGTTTGCTTGCTGGCCAAAGTATGGATTATGTGGGTAATTCTCCGCGTAGAATTGATACGGTGGGTAACTACTCCACATCCCATTGTGGTGTTGAGCTTCCTCTTTGGGGGGGGGGGGGGATTGTTGAGGTTGAGGTCGTCGGTTTCTTCGACATCATGATGTTGGTTTCCAAACTCTTCACCGAACAGTGTAAAATTCATGATTCCAGTAAAATTTGTTAGAATTAAAAGTAAAAAGTGGGGTATGCTTATTAATTGAAACATGATCAATGGTAAAAGAAAAACGAAGAATATAGTAAACAATAACAAACGACAATAAGAAAAGATGTAATGTAAAAAAGCGTAGAGATACACGGAACCTCTCATCGTGAAAAGTTCCCACAGACGGCGCCAATGACGCACTTGTGGAATTTCATCTATACTTATTACCTCAGGGTGACGACAAAATGTCCTAATTTACCTGCAATCCCGGTCAAGATGGATCGGGGTCAATTTATACGCTTAGTGCAGTCAGCGTTGTTGACGTTTTTGGCTCGCGAAGAAGTGCTTATTGATGTCTCCAAAGTAGCCATGTTTTTATGCATATTTTAGTGCCATATTCTTTACATTTTGCAAATTTCACATTGGGAATATGTCGGATTTATGTAGTATATGCTCATTTGCCAGAAATGGAGATCTACATAAGTTTCTGTTTAATATTGCAGAATATGGAAACATTTCTGGAGAAAATCAAGAAGCAAATATGGAAGCAGCAAGTCTACTCGATCTCGACTAAGTTCTCATCGATATCGACAAGTGCCAGACCACATTCCCCGAGCCATGTCGAAGAGATGCTGCTCGACAACACCAGGCCGAGCCACGATCAACCTTTCTACTCGAGATCGACAAGACTGTCGTCGAGATCGAGGAAGCCTAGGAGCATGTGTCCAAGCATGTCGACAAGAGGCTACCCGATACACCAAGCTGGCCAAGTCGATGATCCATTGTCGTCGAGATCGAGGAGCGTCTTCGAGGTCGACAAGGCTGAGAGCCCACATCCGAGCAGGGCGAGAAGGGTTGCTCGACAACCTCGGAAGACCAAGTCGATAACACATCACTCGTCGAGATCGAGGAGCTCTCCTCGAGATCGACTAACGCCAGGAGTCATGTCCGAGCCTGTCGAGGACCAATTAGCCGAGACGCCGAGTCAAGCCCAGTCGATCGACAATCCTACTCGAGATCGAGTAGCCCTTTGTCGAGATCGAGGAGACTTCCGAAGACGCGTTAGGCGGTTTGATCAATTCTACTCGGTGTGGGATTACTTGGGCTCGAAGTTTGCCGATTCTATCCGATCTATCAAGTTCTATCATGATGAAGAGAGATATATCCACTTGAAGACACTTTAGATATTATTTCCCTTTTAGATTTAATTTCTTTGTTGCTTTTATTTATCATTAAGCTTTTTAGATATAGTTTTAGATATAGATATAGATATTCTATCCTTGAGTAGCAAGGTTTAGAAGCCTATAAATAAAGCCCTTGGGGCTGGTTTTTCTGGCATTTCAATTTCAGAGAGAGAGAAGTAAGTATGAGAAGTAGAGAGAGAGAGTGGGCGGCCGATTGGAGTTGTGAAGCGAGAGCGGAATTGGCTTCAAGCGGTTGTAAACTTTGGTTTATTTTAATGCAATTAGTTTTCTTTCAATCGATGATGTCTGAGTTTGCGATGATGCGCGAGTAGTCCACCCACTTCTAGGGTTGGGGCGAGCCCGACGATAGCCATGCACGCTTGAGGTAAAGATATGACTTTTATCATGTTTTGAGCATCTACTACTTGTTTATGTGTTTATTACCCATCTAATAGAGATCCATGCTAACAACTTGGATTGTAAACATAAAATCAGTAGAGACAATTAGGGTTTCTTGAAAGAGTTGTCTAATTGTTGGAAAAGGCGAAAGCTTGTCCTTTGATGCAATTCACATGATTATCTGTTTATCTCTGCCTTATGCATGCTTGCATATCGTTGTTGCAAACCCCAATCTTGGAAACCTTTTACATTAAGTTTAGTTCGAAATCCCAAAGCAATTGTTTTTACTTTCTTTCGTTTCGTTTTAGTTTCTGTCTCCTCGATATCGAATAGCACTCGTCGATATCGAGTACTGATTCTCGATCTAGCATCGTTGTAGCTTCTGTGTGCAGGTACTCGACAAAGCCCAACTCGACGTCGACGAAGCCTACTCGATCTCGAGTACCCTCTAGTCGAGATCGACTATAACCAGTGCTTGTGTTTGCTACTCTGCTCAACTGGTCCGATCTTCTGTGGACTAACTCTAGTCGAGATCGAGGATATCTGTGGTCGACTTCCGTGAGATTTCTTCGCTGCCTAGGATCCGCTGACACGCTTCCTCGTGGATCGATCCTGACTTCCCGCTGCTGCATCAGGAGGAGGTCTTGTAATTATTTGCAAGGGACGGAATCTGGTTTGCTGTGATTTATTTATATTTAATTTTGCATACTCGATTTCCTCCTATCAATAAATTGGCGCCGTTTCCGGGGAAGCTATCATTCGCGCCTTAGGTAGTTAAATCTCACATCTGCTTTGAGTTACTATACAGGTGTATGCGCCGTTCTGGTCTACCACCTGAGTTTGACAGCTTACACGAACCGGAGCGTTACCTACACATCCACTCTAAACTCAAAAGGATCATGGCAGCCGCTGAAACACAAGAACAGCTGATCGCAAGGCTTACAAGGGAGCTAGCTGCAAAGGATACTACTATCGCCAATGAAAAGGCAGCGAGGGAACAAGAAGCTGAGCGTGCAAGGCAAGCAGAAGCTGAGCTTGCCCAATATCCAACTACTGCAGAGGATTATATGCATCCAACTCTCGTCGTGCCTGAATCGGCGATTCTAATCCCTAATAACTCTTTTGAAATTCCCACTCAGTTTCTTATAGAGCTTAAGAATAATGCTTTTTATGGCAAATTTAATGAGTGTCCTCTTGAACATATTACAAATTTTTCTAACATGTGTCGTATTCTTGCTGAAGGTACAACTCTGGAATATGTCAAGATGAAAGCTTTCCGCTGATCTCTCGCTGGTCCTGCACTGAAGTGGCTTGAAAGGCTGAAACCAAGATCACTCACCACATGGGCCCAAGTAGCGCAAGAGTTTCTGAATAAATTCTTCCCACCTGCCAAGACAGCACTTCTCCGCCAGAAAATCACCGCCTTCAAACAGAAGCAAGGGGAACCGCTGGCAAAGGCATGGGAACGCTACAAAGAACTGCTTCGATCTTGCCCTACTCATGGACAACCACCCTACGCCATTCAGGAGATCTTCTTCAACTCTCTTGATCAAGTCACTAAGGACAGAATCAACCATTATGCTCGCTATGAGTATCTGACGATGCCGCCAATTGACGCCTGGGGTGTGCTGGACAAGCTCACCAATTATGACAACAAATATGGGTCTACTGCAAACTATGAGGAGAACTCCTACGCCAGGCCAGCACCATCTATGACACTCTATGAGCCAGCAAAGGAGATCGACCCAGATGTTAGAGAGCAATTCTACAAAGACCAGAATCGCAAGCTCCTCAAGCAAGTCAAATATCTATCTGTCAATCAGCCTTGCATCGAATGCGGATCACAGAGGCACACCACTACTGAGTGCCCACACACTAAGCAAGTCAGAATGGCAGAGACACATGAAGAGGCAGCTTACGCGGGGGGTCCCAATCACTACATGGGAGACCAAAGGTTCTATCAACCACAGTGGAACCAAGGTCCTCCTAGGAATCCCCCACGCTACAAAGCTCCAGGACATCCAGAAAGGGATCAAAAGAAGGATGATATGCAGCTGATCCTTGAGGAGATGCGTCGGAATCAGGGCACCATCAACAACCAGTGCCAGAACATCACTACAAAATTTGGAGAACTGGACATCTGGAAAAGACGAATAGAGACGCAGATGGGTCAAATCGCTGCACAGATCCCACGACCATCCGGACAGCTCCCTGGGCAAACAGAGCCAAATCCTAAGGGGAAGACCGGACACGTCGCAGCTATCAAACTCAGGAGTGGGCATCAATTACACGAGCCAAAGGTCGGGAAACAGCAAGGCAAAGTAGAGCAGCAACTCGAGACAGAGCAGACCCAACTCGATCTCGAGGAGACTCTACTCGACCTTGACAAGAAGCTACTCGACCAAGACCAGAAGCTGAGCTCGGACTCCGCTGCGCAGACCACCCAACTCAATGTCGAGGAGCTCGTGGTCGAGATCGAGGAGCTGCATCTGGCCGACGTCGACGACTCTGCAACACCTCCGACAGCTGATCTGGCTCCGAAACAGAAAAAGCCACTGCCTTTTCCTTCAAAAGCACAGAAAGATCCCACTGCAGGTAGGTTTACCAGATTTGTTAATACGCTGCAAGAACTGAATGTTTCTATCCCTTTTACAGAAGCCCTGCAAGAGATGTCTGGATATGTCAAATTTTTAAAGGAAATCCTGAGCAAGAAGCGATCCATCTCAGAGATCGCAAGCGAATGCAAAGTACTCCACTTCCCTGAAAAGAGACCTGACCCTGGTAAGTTTGCTGTTACTGTGGGTTTTGGACGATATAAATATGAGTCTTTGTGTGATTTAGGAGCAAGTGTGAGCATCATGCCTCTATCAATCTGGTGGAAGGTCAAAATAGGATGCATAGAACATGTGGATGCCAAGCTATACATGGCAAACAATACAGTAGTCATCCCTAAAGGTATATTTGAGAACGTCCCTGTCCAGGTTGGTAAGTTCTTTGTTCCAGCAAATTTCCTTATCATTGACTGTGCTGAAGATCCTAATAGCCCTATTATTCCTTATAGACCATTCTTAGCTACTGCAGATGCCAGAATTAGTGTTAAGAATCGCTCGCTCACCTTCACCATATGCGATGAGGTTTTGGATTTCTCTTTTGGCCCTGCAAAAGAGGAAATTTACTGGCTGGAGGTGAAAAGCATCAGCAACCGCGGGACCAAGCCAACAGTGGAGGGAAGCGCCAGCACTGTCCTCGAGGTCGACAAGAGCTGCTCGATCTCGACAAGGGCGCTACTCGATCTCGACCAAGACTTGTCGATGTCGAATTCCACTGATTAGCCACTGACTTGCCCAGAGCCTAAGTATGGGGTCCATGTACTCGAGGTCGACCAGCTGTACTTGATCTTGACTAGCCCCAAACCCAAAGACTTCTATTTTGGGTCCGAAAAGGTAAGTTCAGGTATGAATTCTACTCCCCCTCAGTCCATAAAGAAAATTATGAACGATTTAAGGGGAGATAAGACACCGTGGAGAAAGAATCTGTGAGCTGGAAGGAAGAAGAAGAAAGAGAAGGGAGATAATGCAAGCAACCACTTGTCAGCTTAGCTGGCATACTACCATCAGGACCTAGATGATCCAGGAGAAGGGCCAAGCATGAGCGGGCCCCACAATAATGGTCCTTGAGCGCAAACGGAGAAGTCGGCCTAGCGACTCTAAAATCTAGAGCATGTATATAGAACTTTATGAATTTTGGGACTTTTTAAACCTTTTTGTTTTGTTTTTGGTTTTGGTTTTATGTCTTTTAGAATATTTCATGTGGATAGTCTTGTTTCGTGTGCAATCTAACACTTTTAGGTCGGCAAGCATATAAGGATCGCAAAAAGTGGAATAAAGAAGTCCTTGAAAAATGTCAGAATCGACGAAGGCCAAGTCGACGACGACAAGGAGGAGCAGCCCAGACACTACTCGATATCGAGTAGGCCAACTCGATATCGACAAGCCACTAGAAGCTCCTCGACTTCAGAAAACCACTGGACGCAGAAAAGCTACTCGAGATCGAGTAACATGTACTCGAGATCGACAAAGATGTCTACTCGACCTGCACTAATCTGCCCTCCTCGATTTGTTATCCTGTGAGTTCCTTCCTTTACTCTTGTTTTTATTTGATTTTATACAGTGGGGACACTGTAAATTTTAAGTATGGGGTGGGGGAAGGGCTCATTATCATTATCATATGTGTTAGTCTTGCTTTTGGTTTTACATGGTGAAATTTTAAAAAAAATTATATTCATATTTAAATTTTATGCCTTTTAAATCTTTTCTCATACTTTAGTCTTGATTTTTGCATAAGGAAAAAAATAAAAAAATATATATATATAAAAAATAGAAAATGTCGAAAAAATAAAAAAAAATATGCATGTTTAAATTTTTGCATTGTTTTAGTTTTTACACCCTAACTTAGATGTCCTATGATGATAAATAATGACTGACTTGATCATGTAAATCCTATGGCATGTTCGGAAGGTTTAGCATAAGTCCTCAAAATGGTTTTTATGTGGATTGTAAACTTGTGATGAAATTGAGCACATATGATCCTAAGCTAAAGGTTAAAATCCAACAAAACTTGTCCTAGTGAGAATTTTGGCCTTATAGGGAGAACATTAAAAATCCCTCTGCTTTCTTGAGTGTATTTACTCTTCCTATGCATCTCTAAATGTTGTGATAGTTATTCAAAGCCAATGCATTTATATGTTTATGTTAATAAGAATTAAATGATGGAGGCACCTTTTAAGCCAATTTTATCCTCTCTTTACCTACCCTGCTTGAAGCCATAACATTAGCCTGAGACTTTTATTGTGAACTCCACAAAGCTATCCTTAACAAAATTGAGCCTGGCCCCCATTTGAGAATTAAGACTTAGAGTTGGTTGGAATAATGATTTGTGGAAAGAATGAGCTTATGTTGCATTTCAAGCAGGAAGGATTGTTGAAATTATTGAGATATGGGTTGGTTTTACATTTTTATCTTGCTATGCATGTTATGTAAAAGGATTTTTGGCTCACATTATAAATGCACTATTAGTGTTATTTGGTTTTTATTTTCGCAAAAAAAAAAAGATAAAGAAAGAAAAAAAAAAAAGGTATATATATTTGTGAATAAAGTGCATGAGCCAAATTTACCTTATTTCTTTCATTATTTGCAACATACACACTTTGGAGAGGTTGAGGAAGTTCGAAAGGTTACATACTTTATTAAGATAAATTGGAGAGTTTGGTTGATGCATATGATTGAGAAGTTATGGTTTGGTTGTATTGGAGATTTAGGAGTCTTGATTCCCGAATTTTATTTACCACCACATGGCCAAATAATTCCATTCCTTATTATTTCTTACCAGGCCCCATTACAACCCCGCTGAATGGAATCTTCTTTGAAGACTTCTATTGAGCGAAGTCCTCCTGATATTTCTTGTTGCATTTTCATAATTGGTTGCGAAGTGGATTCATTTTTAAATTGCAATGTTTATGAGATAGTGTATGGAATTGAGTTGAGAGTTGATCTTCATAGCCTAAACACATTTGAGAGTTGACTGTAAACACATTATCCCTGTGAGGTTGGATTTATACTGCCTATGCCTATGGATCGATCATATAAGTGTGATGACGTTAAATTCACTTGTCTTACATTGCTACTACTTGAGATGTTGCTTTTGACAAAGGCGAAGACTTGAAGGATGTGTTGTGAGTCTTGGTTATTGTTTGGTTATTGCTTGAGGACAAGCAAGTCTAAGTATGGGGTGATTTGATGTCTCCAAAGTAGCCATGTTTTTATGCATATTTTAGTGCCATATTCTTTACATTTTGCAAATTTCACATTGGGAATATGTCGGATTTGATGTCTCCAAAGTAGCCATGTTTCTGCTTAATATTGCAGAATATGGAAACATTTCTGGAGAAAATCAAGAAGCAAAGACGGAAGCAGCAAGTCTACTCGATCTCGACTAAGTTCTCATCGATATCGACAAGTGCCAGACTACATTCCCCGAGCCATGTCAAAGAGATGCTGCTCGACAACACCAGGCCGAGCCATGATCAACCTTTCTACTCGAGATCGACAAGACTGTCGTCGAGATCGAGGAAGCCTAGGAGCCTGTGTCCAAGTGTTGTTGCAGGAGGATGGTCAAGTATGAAATAAATATGAAATAAAGTTCAGACTGACTTCCCTGTCGCAGCAAATAAATACAAGACTTCCTCCCGTTGTAGTAAGAGAATAGTCAGGATCGAATCCACGAGGAAGCACGTCAGCAGTTCTTAGATAGCTGTAGATCTCACAGACAAAGCAGCAGAAAGACAGAAACACAGAAAGGAAACAGAAATAAAAGCAGAAAATAACAAACAAAAGCAAAGAACAAAGCAAAACAGGAAATAAAGCAAAGATAGAAAATAAAAGCAAAGGCAGAGGCTCGTCGATCTCGACCAACAGCTACTCGAGATCGACCACAGGTAAGTCGAGATCGACAAGGGCAAGTAAAGACAGAAACTTCAGAAATCGACAAAAGACAGAAACTTAACTCGACCTAGACCAAGCGTACTCGAGATCGAGTACAACCTACTCGAGATCGACAAGATCTCCTCTGTATCGACTAGAATTGACAGAAAACTTAAATTGCAAATTCGAAACTAAAACTCAGATTTTCGACAGAAATAAATCAATATAATATAAGACTCCCAAGACCAGGTAATCAACACCACAACGATAACCATGCAAAGTAACACATAAAGGCATAAAAGATCGCTTTCCATCAAATAACTTTCGTCATTAACAAATAGGCATATAGAGGCTTTCGTATAAACCCTAATTGTTACTAACCCTTTTCACATAATTAATCCAAGTTGCATTAAGATCACTTTCGCTTCAATAATACAAACAAGGATCGCCTTCAACTCTCGCAAAAGAATCATGCTCATAGGGGTAGAAGATAAATTGCACAAAAAGATCTGACCTTTATCGCATTCCCTCACATGGCCATCGTCGGGCTCACCCCAGCCCCAGAAGTGGATGGACTACTCACGCCTCATCGCAATCGCAGACATTGATGTATAAAAAGAACTAACTTGCATAAAATAAACTCCAACTTACAACCTCTCTTTATGTAACTAACTAATTCTCTCTGAAATTGAATTGTCTGTGACTTGGAATGAATAGAACTGAGCCCCTAGGGCCTTATTTATAGTGATCAAACCTCGCTAATCAAGGAAATAATCATCTATCTCTATATCTAAATCTATATCTAATTCTTTAAAAGATAAATAAAATGCTTAAGGAAATAAATCAATAAAGGAAAAGATAAATCTAATTTAGGTAGGTCTTCATGTCTTGATAGATCTTGTCTCCCATGGATAGACTTGATCAAATTTGGATAGAATCTTCCTCCTTCGGCCCCAAGGAATCCCAGCTCGACTAGGACAGCCCTCGACGACGCGTTTCTGGAAACGGGGTCTACTCGACCTCGACAAAGCCTTGTCGACATCGACTAGGACTCGTCGTCTTGGCTAACTGGTGCTCGATGTGGCTCGGTCTTGGCTCCTGACGCTCGTCGACCTCGAGTAGGCGTAGTCGACCTCGAGTAGGAAAGTCTTGCCGATTGGGTCTCCTCGGGTAGGTGTACTCGACAAGCTCGGACCTGGGCTCTGGGCTTCGTCGATCTCGACAAAGGGTCATCGATCTCGACCACGGTTCGCCGAGTTGGGGTGTGGACTTCTTATCGAGAAGCTTCTCCTCGGCATGGACTAGGACTGGCACTGGGTGGCTCGTCGATCTTGACAAGGGCTTCGTCGAGATCGAGTAGGATTGTGCTCGGCTTCTCGTCCTCGGCTTCTCGGTCAGCTTCTCTCCTCGAATCCGGGTGTGGTGTCTAGGCTTCGTCGATCTCGACCAAGGTCTTGTCCAGATCGAGTTGGGTCCGGAAGTCGGGTTGGTCTGGCTCTCGACGTTGCTCCTGGTCGACAAGGTTGTGCTCCGACATGCTCGTCGAGATCGAGTAAGGCCTACTCGAGATCGAGTAGCCTGGGTTCTCGGCTCGATTCGACTAGTTCCGCTGCTTCTTTGACCTTGGACTTCTGTAGTGGATTTCGGAGCTTTTCCGACCTTCCTTAGAATTGCTGTAAAATGCCTCGAATTCTGCGATTTAAACAGAAACTGGTGTAGATTCCATAATTTGGCAAATAAACATAAACTACATAGATTCTGTACTATCTTAGCCCAAATGAATGCAATGTATGCAAAAATCGACATAAAAGGTAATGTAAAACATGGCAAATTCAGCTCACAACAAATACCCCATACTTAAGCTTGCTTGTCCTCAAGCAATACTTTTATTTGTCATTCAGGGGAAGAAATCATACTCTCAACATATTAGATTTATTCTTATATGTCCTTGTAATCAATTACCATCCTCGAAAAGGTATTTGTGTCACAGATTCATGCATGTGCAAATATATAAAAGCAACATCTACTCACAAAAGGAGGGTTATGCAAAAACATTCATAAGTGACAAAGCATTGATAATCAAGAAGACTTTAATTTAAGCTCAATAAGAAGTAGATTGGTAAAAGGCTAAAGGTGGGCAATTTTGGCCATGTGGTGCTTTTGATCCGGGGAAATGGAGTATTTCCAAACTTTCATACCACATTCTTTCTCATATGATTCATCACCTTTCATAATGCTTTTATCAATAATAATGCTTTTACCTTTCTGACCTCAGCACTGCCTTCTCGCGAGTCGCAAACATGGGTGTCATGAATGACCCCGGATACTTAGTGCTTTGGACTCCTCACAATGTGTCCCATCTCTCCAAACTATTATCTCAGAGAGCATGGTCAATCTACCTTTATCTCCTGAGGTGATTGGATTTTCTTTCACTCATTAAATTTTCCATAATTTCAATCAATTTCCTGCCAAACTCCAATAATGATAACAATCACAAAACAACATATGACATATCAATAATGTAACATCATTCTCAACATAATCCCCGGATAAGGTAAAGAATGGCAATTTTTAGATCATGTGGAGCAATATATGAAATAAGGCATATTATGGCTTTTGTGATGCATAAGCATAGGTAAGGCTAGGATTATAAACATATGAGCATTATATGGAAATATAAAGTCCTCCATCATTTTATCATGCAACATGTCAAAAGCAACTTCAAATTTTACCTCCTTTCATGGTTTTCAATAAATAATGCACTTCATTGTGACTTCCCTTTACTAGGCAATTTCATGTTATATCTCTAATGAATCTAATTTTGCATCGTCGAGGGTAAAGAAAGAAACAAGGGTAAAGAAAGAAACTCACAAGACAGGTGTGCAGGGCCTCAAAATGTCGAATGGAAGCACCTCCTGGGCCGAGTATGACTTGGTTCTATCCATGGACCTGAAAAGTGTAGAAGACATATACCCATAATAGCAAACTAAAAGTGTTCCAAAACAAAAAACAAAAGCAACAACGTCTCAAAAGTCCTAAAAAGTCTATGTACATGCACTAGATTTTATAGTCGCTAGGCCGACTTTTCCATTTAGCTCAAGGTGGCATTTGCAGGGCCCATGTAGCTTGGGCCTCAAATAAGACTCCATTCTTGTCCCTCAGCTGTAATCCTCCAGAATGGATCTTGTTCACCACGAAAGGCCCCATCCGCTTCTTGTTGAATTTGTTGGGAAACCAATGATCCTTTGATTTAGAGACATAGAGCTTGTCTCCAACTTCATACTCCTTGGGCTCATCATTGGAAATCCTGCACAATCGCACATACCAAGGCAGACCTCTCCCATGTATAGATAAATCTTTAATGGAAATAGGAGAAGAAAGATCCATACCTTGACTTACCTTCGCAGAGACGGAATCGGGAACCATTGTGTTTGGTCGATCTCGACTAGGGCTAGTCGATCTCGACGAGTCTGCTGGTTCTGGTGGTGTCTTGCTCGTAGATTCAGAAGTCGATGAAGACGATGGCTCGTCGACCTCGAGTAGACTACTCGACATTGACAAGGATTCTGCTCCTGGTGGCTTGCTCATCGAGGAAGGCGAATCTGGTGGCGTCAGGTGGTGGTCGATCTCGAGATCTCGACAAGCTTAGTCGAGATCGACGAGCTTGGTCCGTCTGGTGGAGTCTGTGTCGAGGAAGCAGGAATCGAGTCAGCAGAGGGCTTGTCGATCTCGACAAGGGTGGTCGATGTCGACGAGGATCCTGGCTCTGGTGTCGTCAGCGTCGAGGAAAGCTGAGTCGACGTAAGGCTCTGGTGGTCGATCTCGACGAGCTTACTCGAGATCGAGTAGGGTTCTGCTTCCGTCTGGCTGCTCGACGAGGCTGGTACTGGTGGAGACACCTTGGTCTGGTCGAGATCGACTAGGGTCTGGTCGATCTTGACCCCATACTTAGCTCCTGTCAAGGCATCCGAAAAATAATTAATCCACAACGACTTACCTTGGTCCGTGTCGATTGGATTCTCTGTGTTTTCCTTGAGGATTGCCATGATCTCCTCCACCTGGGCCTCCATGTCCCTCTTTTCTATTTCCTCAGGAGTCATATTTCTGACCTTGGGTTCCCCGCAAGTGATGTAGCCAGCTGAGATAGATTTGACCTCTTCCATTGGACCTGTATGCCTTTCAGTTTTATTAAAGGAATACTCAATTACCTCATCGCTGATGTTGAAGGTGAGCACTCCTTTCCTTACGCTTATGTTGGCATCCACCGTCGCCAAGAATGGTCTTCCTAGAATAATTGGACAAGCAGGATCTTCTTGCATATCAACAACTAGAAAATCAGCAGGGATAAAGAATTTACCTACTTGTACTGGCACATTATCCACCATGCCTGTTGGAATGACCACTGTGTTGTTGGCCATGTAAAGTCTAGCATCCACAGGCTCTAGGGCACCTATCTTAATCTTGGACCAAATCGCTAAAGGCATTATACTCACACTAGCTCCAAGATCACATATGGCATTAATTTTGTATGGACCAAATCCAATAGTTATAGTAAACTTACCTGGATCTGGCCTCTTCTCCAATATGTCCAGATGACTGCACTCCTCTGTGATTTCAGCCATCGATCGCTTTTTGCTCAGAATCTCTTTCAAGATCTGCTTGGTTGTATTCAGACTCCTTCTTTGCAATTTTGGTGTCATTTGGTCCTTCCTTCTCTGGAATCTTCGGACCATTCTCTATAATGCTCCAAAGCTCTAGATCTTGGTCTATGATGAACATCTTCATCAAAGATCTCCAGTGGACAAAGTTGTTTCCTACAAAGAGTGGCGGTCTGCTTGTGGACCTTCCCTGTGCAAATCCTCCGCTTGCTTCACCAGACATGATCGAAAACTCACAAGATTGTTAGATCAAAAGCAGTGAGTAAAGCTCTGATACCAATTGAAGGTTCGATAATGTAAAAACAATGTAATAAGAAATACTCTAGAAGAGGGGTTGAATAGAGTATGCCCGTTTTTCGCAGAAAGTCTCAAGACTTTTGGAGCTTGTACCAAAACCTTTGAGATAAACCTGAATCACAAAGTTAAACAATTCGAACCAAGTGCGGAAATAAGGTAAAGCAAATAAGTAAAGAACACGAGTAATTGTTTACGAGGTTCAGCACAGCTTGGCCTACGTCCCCGCCTAGGGTTCTTCCACAACCCTAGGATTCAAAGGCTTTATTGATTGCTTAGCTTAGGATCCTAATAGCTCACCGAGAAGCCTCTCTCCTATACAATTGCAATCTAGTCAACTCACATTCCCTTGGAGTCCTAGACCAATCTAGAAGAGCCCCACCTCTCTCAGCTATCTAGTACAATCCTCTAACTCTCGCAAATCAATAGCCTAGTGCAACTTCCCGAGTTATAAACTCTCGAGTAACACTTGAAATGAATATGTCCTATAAGCTCACAGTGACTCTCAAAGGCTTTGAAATAAACAACAAACTATTTGAGCGCTTAGCAGAGAGACACTTGGAAGGCAGATCACTTGAATGAATGAAGCTCGTGTGTAGCACTTGTGTCATGTCTTCTCCTTCCTTTCCTTTATATAAATCATGGAGCGTGAGAATCTTCAATACCAGATCTCCAACGGCTCTTTCCAATCAGGCTTTGATCTTGGATCTTCTATTTAAGGATACTTCGAAGCCATGATCTATTTTGAACTGATCTTCTCAACATGTATAAGGAAGGATGCAATCTTCGAATATACTTCCTGAAATGGTTAGTCATACATATATATATAATATAGTGGAAGTATATAATAAGATAGAATAATATACGAATAATAAGATAGGTTTTGTATTTCATCAACTGTTAATGCTCCAAGGCTTTTGACACAAATCTCCTGTCAAAGCCTTTGAAACATCTATTCCGATTTTCATCAAGGGATGGAGTTATCAATCTCCCCCTTGATGAAAGACAAAACTTGTGCATCCCTGCAACTTAGTCAAACAGATATATCATAATCAAAATCAGACTAAGTACCTGCAAGGGTTAGACAAATGTTGGATCAAAATTTTTAAAGCATGCAAAAAACTATCCAACTGAAAACCATAAAACAAAAACCAAGGTCCTCCACGACCTTTAAACAGAGGTTTTCAAAGTCTAACGATCATCTCCCCCTTTTTGTCTTTCAACAAAGGGCGGAGGTAAAATAGTCACCAAAAGTTACCAAATGTTTTGAAAACGTTTCCAAAAACCAGCAAAGTAACAAGTTTCAGGGGTGGGATAGGGTGGGTTAAGGTTTAGGCTTAGTCATCCGGAGCATCATCAGTGAGCCTCGTCCACAGTCCTTCCAGCATCGTTGAAATCCCGCTCATCGTTGTCATCAACTCCTTCTGCAGCTCCTTAATATCCAGGCGAACTTCCTCCAAGCCCAACTCTAGGTTATCCATGCGTTCATCGAAAGCTGGAGCAGTGGGAAAGGCTTTTGAAGGAGTGGCAAGACTCAAGGTCCCTTGGGGAGACCGAGTGATGCCAATCTTTTCAAGGCCTTTAGAGTTGAATATACCCGTATGACGCAGCTGCTCTTCATTTTTGACATCAATTCCAGAAGCTTTAAAGATATGGGTCAAAAGGGTAGCAAAGGGGAGGGGAGAGCCTTTTCGAGCTTTTCTGGCATGGGCCATGGTTTCAAGGATAGTGTTAGCCAGATCAGGATCAAGGCCATTTAGAATGCGGTAGAGTAGGACCATGGCATTGTCGGTCAGGAGTGAGCCAGAGTTAAGACGGGGTAGGAGGCATCTAACAATGATGTTAAAGATTATTTTTGCCTCAAGGGTTAAGGATGAGTGGGTGAGTTGCTTTGAGGTGCTGTTGGATGCTTCGGGTATGAGATATTTGGCTCAGGCTAGGATGATGCAATTTTCTTTTGAGGGGTGGACTTGAGCAGGTGGAACAGGAGTAGGTAAGCCTAGGGAATCTGCAAAATCATTGGAGTTGAGAGAGATTCTAACCCCTTTGACAACAGACTCCAAAGACCAACCATCAGTGTCGTTCTTGGCTTTTAGGTTAATGTAGAAGAGTCGGGTAAGCTCGGGGTAGTAAACAGTCTCAAGGTTAAGAAGGTTCCAGGCTGGGGATTTTTTGAGGAGCTCAATGCAAGGTAACTTCAAAGCTTCAAAGAACTCGACATCTAAAAAATCAGAACAACTAATCTTACGAGTTCTAAACTCGTCTACCCACTTACCAGCAGTCTCAGCATCTTGAAACCAAGAGGAGGGCAAGGATTGATTTACCTGGATATAGGTCGGGGGGTCTGCATTCTTTCTGCGCGCAACGGTTGGAGCAGCTCTCTTGACAGGCACTACAAGACCCTTGACAGTGCCTTTCCTGGTGCGCTTGGGGGATGGAGGCTTGACAAGAGCAGGGGCTTTCCGCTTCTTCGGAGACGGGGGAGGAGGAGGAGAAGGAGAGGGAGATTCTTCCTCCTCTTCCTCAGACCCCGAGTCCTCACCGGACCCCGCTTCATCACCTTCAGGTTCCTCGTCCTCTCCGGATCCCTCATGCTCTTCCTCTTCCTCTTCTTCTTCCTCAGGCTCCACCTCGGATGGAACCTCTTCGGCTTCGGCTTCCTTCCGAATTCGCTCAGCTTCCTCCTCGGCCAGTCTCTTTGCAAGCTCGGCCTCCTCATCAGCCTTTTTCTGCCTCAAGACCTCCTCCTCGGCTTCCTTGGCAGCATCTCGCTCCAGGGCGGCATCAAGGTCGTCTTCCTCTTCTTCCTCGTCCTCTTCCTTCGCCAGGATCTTTCTCTTCCCCTTTTGTTTAGCACTCAGGGGTTTCTTAGCAGCGCGCTTCTGAGAGCCTTTGGGAGCCGTGGCCGTGCTCGCCTTAATGGTGCTCTGGACAACTGCTGGGATGATGGCTTGAGTAGCAGGTTCGGGTGTGGGAGAGGTAGCAGTGGCCTGGCGTCCCTTGGGGGTGGCGCCAAGTCTTTTGGGAGTGACAACTTTTTTGGTTTTAGGTGTCATGGAAGTAGTCGGTTAGGGTTTCTTTGAGAGGTTGAAGATGAAGGAGTGGAAAGGGTTTGGAAAACTCTGAGTGTGGGTTGTAATCGAGTACAGGATTGGTTTAAGTAGAGAGAGAGGGTGACGGATTGATGGGATGGGTTTAGGGTTCCAAGGAAAGAAATCATTACATTGTTAAGATTTGAAAGGTTTTCAATTTCAAATTCAAATTCAAATAACCATTAAAATCGGACAAGGTAAAAAAAAAATATTTCCAAAAATAAAATATCTTAACGGTTAAGGGAATCATAGAAATAGGCAATTTTTGAAATCCGATTAAAACAAATATAATTGATTAAATATCTAAAAAGATATTAACCAAAAATATGTGATCCGATATATGTACTCCACTGTTCAGTTTGCAGACCTTGTCATAACTCTCAAAGGTCTTGACACTGAGTGGAGTTTATCTTTCGTAAGGGAAAGCTCCCCCTACGAAAGTGCATCCTTGTTAAGCATCCCAATCTCTCATCTAATGAAGGTGAACATGTCCTCTGCCAAAGGCTTAGTAAAAATGTCAGCCCATTGATAATCAGTAGAAATAAAAGATATGGACACATCACCTTTTTCAACATGATCTCTAATGAAATGATGCCTTACATCAATATGCTTGGTCCTTGAATGCTGAACAGGATTCTTAGTGATGGATATGGCACTTGTATTGTCACACTTAATTGGGATACCCTTGAGGTTGATGCCAAGATCTCGCATTTGTTGAGCTATCCAAAGGATTTGGGAGCAACAAGCTCCAGCTGCAATGTATTCGGCTTCTGCAGTGGATAGAGCGACTGAATTTTGCTTCTTTGAATGCCAACTGATCAAGGATGCTCCTAAGAATTGACAACATCCTGATGTGCTCTTCCTATCCACCTTGTAGCCTGCAAAATCTGCATCAGAATATCCAATTAAAGTGAAATCCTTTTGCTTTGGGTACCATAGTCCAAGTTCCTTAGTGCCATTGAGATATCGAAAGATCCTCTTCACAGCCATGAGGTGAGATTCTTTGGGATCAGCTTGAAACCTAGCACACATGCAAACACTAAACATGATGTCAGGTCTACTAGCCGTGAGATATAATAAAGATCCAATCATTCCTCGATACTCCTTTTGATTGACACTTGTTCCAGTCTTGTCTTGATCTAGAGACAGCGTTGAGCTCATGGGAGTCATGGCTGCCTTGGATTGATCCATCTTGAACTTCTTCAAGAGATCCTTAGTGTACTTGCTTTGGTTAACGAAGATCCCTTTCTTGGATTGATGAACTTGTAACCCCAAAAAGAAGTTGAGTTCACCCATCAAGCTCATCTCAAATTCACTGCACATAATGTCAGAAAATTCCTTGCACAAAGATGTGTTAGTAGCACCAAATAATATATCATCAACATAAATTTGAATAACCAAAATGTCCTTTCCTTTGGTCTTGATAAAAAGAGTCTTGTCGATCAACCCCCTTTTAAAATCATTTTCTAAAAGATATTTTGACAAGCGCTCATACCAAGCTCTTGGGGCTTGTTTCAAACCATAAAGCGCTTTGTCAAGTTTGTAAACATGATTGGGGAATTCTGAGCTTTCAAAACCCGGGGGTTGAGCAACAAAAACTTCTTCTTCTATGAAACCATTAAGAAAAGCACACTTGACATCCATTTGATATAACTGTATGCTCATAAAAGATGCAAATGCTAATAAAATGCGAATGGCTTCAAGCCTGGCTACGGGAGCAAAAGTCTCCTCGTAGTCAATACCTTCCTCTTGATTGTAGCCTTGGGCAACAAGCCTTGCCTTGTTCCTTACAATCTTACCATTCCCATCCAGCTTGTTTCGAAATACCCATCGTGTGCCAATGACTGATTGATGCTTTGGTCTAGGCTTCAAAGTCCAGACTTTGTTCCTCTCAAATTCATTAAGTTCACTTTGCATAGCTATAATCCAGTCTGGCTCCTGAAGTGCCTCATTTATCTTCTTTGGCTCAATAAGAGAAACAAACGCGTTAAAAGCACAAAGATCTTTAAGTTTAGAACGAGTTTGAACACTAGAAGTAGGGTCAGAAATGATATCTTTTAATGAGTGTGATGAGGAGTATTTGAATTTCCTTTTGCTAGTCTCAGCTCCTTGATTCGTCACACCATCAGGATTGATTTGTGGTACATCTGACTCCGTGATCCCGTTAGGTTCAGTTACAGCAGTTTCTGACATCTCAACACTGTTGAATTGAACACCAAGGGCTTTGGACGTATCTTCAACACCTTGGGCCAATTCTTCAGTGTTAAGAATCGGTTCCTGCATGTTCCTCTTCTATGTGTTCTTGGTAGCAACATCATCACCTTCCTCGTTCTCTTCATGGATGTTAAGATCTATATTTGCAACACTTTCACTCAAAGCACCATCATTGCATTCATCAAAGATAACATGTATACTTTCTTCAACTACCTGGGTCCTTTTATTGAAGATTCTATAAGCTTTGCTACTCGTGGAATAGCAAAGAAATATACCTTCATCACTACGCGCATAAAATTTTCCAAGGTTATCTTTTCCATTGTTATGAACAAAACAAGTACAGCCAAAGGGTTTAAAATAAGATATAAGTGGTTTGCGACCTTTGAAAAGTTCATAAGGAGTTTTCTTTAAGATGGAACGAATAAGACACCGATTTAAAATGTAGTTAGCTGTGTTAACAGCTTCAGCCCAATAGGTTTTAGGTAACGCATTTTCTAAAAGCATAGTCCTGGCCATATCCTCTAAGGTGCGGTTCTTGCGTTCCACAACCCCGTTTTGTTGAGGTGTCCTAGGAGCAGAAAAGTTATGGGAGATGCCATATTTAGTACAAAACAAATCAAATTGAAGTTGATCAAACTCCCTACCATGATCACTCCGAATAGACACTATGGGCTCATTTCTTAAAGTTTGCAACTCCTTACAAAGTTTTGAAAACTCAAATAAGGCCTCTGATTTTTCTTTCAAAAATGCAACCCAAGTATATCTTGAAAAATCATCGACAACAACTAGCATGTACTTTTTACCATTGGGAGATTTGACTCGCATAGGACCACATAAATCCATATGTAAAAGTTCAAGGGTTCTAGAAGAACTTACAACCTTTTTGGGTTTGAAGGAGCTACGTGTTTGTTTACCTCGTGTGCAAGCATTGCACATGTCAATACCTTTGAAGTCCATCTCAGGTAGCCCTCTTACAAGCCCTTTGGACACAAGCTTCTGTAGTGTATGTGGACTCACATGACCAAGTCTCCTGTGCCAAAGCTTTGGATCGTCCGTCAAGGCCTTTAAACAGGTTAAGCTTCCTTGTGCCACTTGATCAGCATTTACAGCATATATGTTGTTGTAACGATATGCAGTCAGAATAACTTTACTTGTATCATCTCTGCACACTATACATCTTTTCTTGTTAAATCTGACATTGTTACCACTATCACATAATTGAGAAACGCTAAGTAGATTATACTTTAAACCATTAACAAGATAGACATTTTAATACTATGGCTGGAATCACTTCCAACACTACCAATACCAACAATGTCGCATTTCCCTTTGTCACCAAGAGTGATTGTTCCCGTGGATTGCTCCTTTAGATCATGAAAGAGAGAACTCTTCCCACTCATATGTCTCGAGCAACCACTATCAATAATCCATTTGTGTTCTTTCACCTTGGTGATCTCCTGCAAAACAAACATCAACCTTTGTGGCTAGACCAATAAGCAAATTTGGATCCATTGTTGGGGTAAACCATATTTGGTAAAATAGTGCCTTTTGGAACCCAAACTTGTGTTATCCGTTCTTTTCTCAAATTAACAGGAAATGTATTACGAATAATATATGGATCCTTTCTTCTATAAGGGCACGTCTCTTTTACATGTCCTTTTCTAGCACAATGGTGACATATAGGAGAGGTTCTGCTTCCTTTAGCCTTTACAAAAGTGGTAATGTGTTGCTTCTTTAAAAACTTTGGATTGTAACCAATACCACTTTTGTTTAGAGAGCTTTGTTGCTCACCCAACATCTTATCGAGAGTGCCTTTAGATTTGGTAAAACTTATGAGGGCTGTCTGTTGGTCTAGAATCTTATTATTCAGGGAGATCTTCTCGTTCTCTAAGTTATGACGCACATTTCTTAGAGAGGAGAGATCTTGCTTGAGTTCAGATTTCTCCGAATCAAGCGTCTTGACTTTAATGTCAAAACCTGAATAAGAAGCTTCAAGACCTTTGACCCTCATAGACAGATCCTCAATAGTTCTTTCCTGGTCCACAGTTCTCTTAATAAGAATGTTAGTTTGGGCAATAAGCTTCTCTTCATTGGCAATCATATTTGAAAGGAATTCCGATAATATCTCTTTTGGACTTTCCATAAGTTCTCTTACAGTAGCTTCAAGCTTTTCATCGTGGGATTCATCTCCAGAAGCCATGAGACAAATGTTGGCCTTTTCATCGTCGGAGTCAGAGTCGGAATCACTCCAAGTAGCTACCATGGCTTTCTTCTTCCATTTGTCACCTTTCTTGGGCTGGCTTTTTGTCTTTTGAGGGCAGTCCTTCACAAGATGATCTGTTTCACCACATTCAAAACAAGACAACGGTTTAGTCTTCTTTTCAAACTTGTTGTATTGAGACTTACCTCGAAATTTTGAAGACTCTGTTCTATCCTTGTTGTTGAATTGCTTCTTCATTTTGAGAATTCTAGCAAGGCCTCTTGTGATGAGAGCAAAAGGATCATCCTCACCTTCGAAATCAGATTCATCCTTGGGCTCATCCTTCTTAGACTTGAGTGCTAAGTTCTTGATGCTAGCTGGAAGTTCTCCATCGTCTTCATTAAGGATCATCTCATGCGTGATCAGCTTCCCAAGAAGGTCATCAAGGGGTAGAGTAGTGAGGTCCTGGGCTTCCTCTATAGCTGTTACTTTTGGACCCCATTTCTCCTTTGGAAGGCACCTCAGTATCTTCCTTACTTTCTCCACATTGGTAAAGCTCTTGCCGAGAGAGTCAAGGTTGTTGGTGATTTCTGTGAACCGTGTGAACATGGCCTTGATTGACTCATCAGACTTCATCTTAAAGAGCTCGTACTTTCGAAGGAAGATGCTGATCTTGGTGTCTTTTACTTGGCTCGTTCCTTCATAGGTGACGACCAACTTATCCCAAATCTCTTTAGCTGACCTACAAGAAGAGATACGGTTAAACTCATCAGTGCTAAGACCAAAATAAAGTAAGTTAGTAGCCCTGTAGTTCTTGGAGATGGTTTCAAGATCTGCTTGGTTGCATTCAGACTCCTTCTTTGCAATGTTGGTGTCATTTGGTCCTTCCTTCTCTGGAATCTTCGGACCATTCTCTATAATGTTCCAAAGCTCTAGATCTTGGTCTATGATGAACATCTCCATCAAAGATCTCCAATGGACAAAGTTGTTTCCTACAAAGAGTGGCGGTCTGCTTGTGGACCTTCCCTGTGCAAATCCTTCGCTTGCTTCACCAGACATGATCGAAAACTCACAAGATTGTTAGATAAAAAGCAGTGAGTAAAGCTCTGATACCAATTGAAGGTTCGATAATGTAAAAACAATGTAATAAGAAATACTCTAGAAGGGGGGTTGAATAGAGTATGCCCGTTTTTCGCAGAAAGTCTCAAGACTTTTGGAACTTGTACCAAAACCTTTGAGATAAACCTGAATCACAAAGTTAAACAATTCGAACCAAGTGCGGAAATAAGGTAAAGCAAATAAGTAAAGAACACGAGTAATTGTTTACGAGGTTCAGCACAACTTGGCCTACGTCCCCGCCTAGGGTTCTTCCACAACCCTAGGATTCAAAGGCTTTATTGATTGCTTAGCTTAGGATCCTAATAGCTCACCGAGAAGCCTCTCTCCTATACAATTGCAATCTAGTCAACTCACGTTCCCTTGGAGTCCTAGACCAATCTAGAAGAGCCCCACCTCTCTCAGCTATCTAGTACAATCCTCTAACTCTCGCAAATCAATAGCCTAGTGCAACTTCCCGAGTTATAAACTCTCGAGTAACACTTGAAATGAATATGTCCTATAAGCTCACAATGACTCTCAAAGGCTTTGAAATAAACAATAAACTATTTGAGCGCTTAGCAGAGAGACACTTGGAAGATAGATCACTTGAATGAATGAAGCTCGTGTGTAGGACTTGTGTCCTGTCTTCTCCTTCCTTTCCTTTATATAAAGCATGGAGCGTGAGAATCTTCAATACCAGATCTCCAACGGCTCTTTCCAATCAGGCTTTGATCTTGGATCTTCTATTTAAGGATACTTCGAAGCCATGATCTATTTTGAACTGATCTTCTCAACATGTATAAGGAAGGATGCAATCTTCGAATATACTTCCTGAAATGGTTAGTCATACATATATATATATATAATATAGTGGAAGTATATAATAAGATAGAACAATATACGAATAATAAGATAGGTTTTGTATTTCATCAACTGTTAATGCTCCAAGGCTTTTGACACAAGTCTCCTGTCAAAGCCTTTGAAACATCTATTCCGATTTTCATCAAGGGAGGGAGTTATCAGAAGCGATTGTAAATGGTATGAATGGAAGTGGTTTGAATGTTGAGGTATTAGGAAAGTACATATGAGTTTTCGAGGGAAGGGCTAAAGTAAAGTAAAGGATATCGTTATGGTTGGCCGTAGGTCTGATCGATTGGGAAATTTAGGAAAATTAAACGGTGGATTGGCGTTGGGAATGACTGAAGAGGTTATGATCTTTGGGAATTGAGCAATGCGATTCAGTTTAGAGATATTCTAATGAGTTGCTTGGGCAACGCTTGTGTGTTTGACCACTTGAGAATATCTGATGTGCGCTCAATTTGCCATGTTTTGCATTAACATTTATGTCGATTTCTGTCTGCATTTCATATTTCTAGATTTGATTTATACAAAATTTGTGTATTTTGTTCTTATTTGCCAAATTATGGAGTCTACTCTAGTTTCTGTTTAATTTCGCAGAAATCGGACGCACTTTGGAGCTTAAAGGAAAGTCATGAAGAAGTTAAGGATGGTGCAGCTGGAGAAAACGCCGATTTTTACCATTTATTATTCTGAATAAAGTACTGATGTCTTCATGAGAGTTGTAGCCCTCTAAAAGAGCTTTCCAACGCATACTCATATGTGTCAATCTGACAAATGAGGACTCGGGAAAGTGCGTTTCAAGAACGGAGCAGAATGCTGAAAGATGACAGTTCTACTCGAGATCGACTACATCTAGTCGAAGTCGAGTACTTCCGGAGCCAGAAATTTACACGGAGTCGAGCAAACCAATTGAGGAGCCCAGAGCTACTCGGCGTCGAGTAAACCTACTCGAAGCCGAGTACACACGTCGAGTCCAGATGATGCCCGAGCTCGAGTGTAACCCAGGAGGAAAAGTTCCACTCGACGTCGACAAACTCTAGTCGAAGTCGAGTACGTTCCAGTCCGAATCCGAGTTCGAGATCGAGTTATGCCGAGAAGATAGAATTGCTTGCTAGAGAAGATTTGTGGAATTCTATCCATCAAAATGAAGATCTATCAAGTCCAAGAGGGATTTATTCACATTAATCATTATTTCCTTATAGATTTATTTCCTTTATCAATAGTGTTTTATCTTATATTTTTAGATAGAAAGTTTTAGATAAAGATATAGTTGTTCCTTCCAAGATTAGCTAGATGGAACACTATAAAGTTGATTTTTATTTCCTTTATCAATAGTGTTTTATCTTGGAAGTCTTTTAGTTTATTGATTTTTATTCCCAATTTCGTGTTTACTTTCGTTTTATTGCAATTTAAAGTTGCGTGTTTGATTCTGTTTTTTTACTCATAATCGACCAGATCTAGTCGACGCCGAGTAGGTCTTAGTCAACGTCGAGTAGGTTTTACTCGACATAGCTTGTTTTTGTTCTATTTTGCGTTTCTGTTGCTTTTGTTTACAGTTTTACTCGACTGAGTGGTCGACGTCGAGGACACTGGTCGAAGTCGAGTACTTCATGAGTCGGTTTCGAGAGCAATTTGGAACTTGAAAAGGCGGGCACTAACACGCTTCTTCGTGGATCGATCCTGACTGTCTTCTACTACAACGGGAGGAAGTCTTGTATTTATTTGCTGAGACAGGAAGTCGATTTGATTTTATATTTACATTTATTTTCATACTTGACCATCCTCCTGCAACAACAATTTTCGCGGCGCGAAAATTGTTGTTTATCAGGAAGTACTCGACTTCGACCAGTGTCCTCGATGTCAACCACTCAGTCGAGTAAAACTATAAACAGAAGCAACAGAAACGCAAAACAAAACAAAAACAAGCTATGTCGAGTAAAACCTAGTTGATGTTGACTAAGACCTACTCAACGTCGACTAGATCTGGTCGATTTTGAGTAAAAAAACAGAATCAAACACGCGACTTTAAATTTCAATAAAACGAAAGTAAACACGAAATTGGGAATAAAAATCAATAAACTAAAAGACTTCCAAGATCGGGGTTTCAACACCACAACGATAACAATATAAAATAATGCATAAGGTATAAAAGATCATGCCTTTTCATCAAATAATTGTCGTTATTAACAAGTAGGAATATAGAGGCTCTCGCATAAACCCTAATTGTTATTAACCCTTTTTCAAATAATTAATGTAATTGTATTAAGATGACTTTCGCTTCAATAACACAAATAAGGATCACCTACAACTTTCGCAAAAGAATCATGCTCATAGGGATAGAAGACGAAATCGCATCAAAAGATTGTACCTTTAGCGCATTACCTTACATGGCTACCGTCGGGCTCACCTCGACCCTAGAAGTTGGGTGACTACTCGCTTCTCATCATGAATAAACACATCGATAATTTCATAAAACTAAATTGCATTAAATAAACTCAAAAACTTACAACCGATTGAAGCCAAAACGTCTCTCAACACTCCAAACTCCTCTCGGCCACAAGTTCTCTCTCCTACCTGTATGTAACTAATTGTGTGTAAAATTGAATGAATAAAACTCAGCCCCTAGGGTCTTATTTATAGTGTTCTATCTAGCTAATCTTGGAAGGAACAACTATATCTTTATCTAAAACTTTCTATCTAAAAACATAAGATAAAACACTATTGATAAAGGAAATAAATCTATAAGGAAATCATGATTAATGAGAATAAATCCCTCTTGGACTTGATAAATCTTCATGTGGATGGATAGAATTCCACAAATCTTCTCTGGCAAGCAATTCTATCTTCTCGGCACAACTCGATCTCAGACTCGGATTCGGACTGGAACGTACTCGACTTCGACTAGAGTTAGTCGACGTCGAGTGGAACTTTTCCTCCTGGGCTGCACTCGAGCTCGGGCATCATCTGGACTCGACGTGTGTACTTGACTTCAAGTAGGTTTACTCGACGTCGAGTAGCCCTGGGCTCCTCGAGTGGTCTGATCGACTCGGTGTAACTTTCTGGCTCCGGGAGTACTCGACTTCGACTAGATGTAGTCGACGTCGAGTAGAACTGTCATCTTTCAGCATTCTGCCCCGTTTTTTTAAACGCACTTTCCGGAGTGCTCGTTTGTCGGATTGACACATATGAGTATGCGTTGGACAGATCTTTTCGAGAGCTACAACTCTATTGAAGACATCAGAACGTTATTCAGAATGATGAATGGTGAAAAATGGCGTTTTCTCCCGTTGCACCATCCTTAACTTCTTCATGACTTTCCTTTAAGCTCCAAAGTACGTCCGATTTCATCGAAATTAAACAGAAACTAGTGTAGACTCCACAATTTGGCAAATAAGCACAAACTACATAAATTCTGTATAAATCAAACCTAGAAATATGAAATGCAGACATAAATCGACATAAATATTAATGCAAAACATGGCAAATTGAGCGCACATCAATAGGTGTAGTTGACGACAATCTTGATGATTTTTTATTCCCAGATTTATCACTAGTCGACTCTCTGACTCAAAGTCTGATGAGTGCGGGCGGTTGAGCATTGCTAGGACCTTTCGATATAGCTGAGTGAGATGCTTGTGTTGGTTGGGATGCGTTGATAGCTTAAGAGATGAACCCTTGTTGCTGAATATTAGGGATATAGGTGTGAGGATGCTCTTGTGTGAGAATTGTCAATAGTAGTTGGTTCTTTAGAGGTGGATTAGTAGTGAGTGTGCTTATGTTCTTGGGGAATAGAATAGAGATAGTGAGTCAGTTCGGAAAGTATGCTCTTTTAGATAGTGATCGGATGGATTTTAAGGATGTAGAAAGAATGAATGAGTTTGGGAAGGAACACCTAGATTGACCTTGCTAGAGGTTTTGGTGAGAAATGGAAAATTGGGTGAATTATGAGGTTTGGGACAATCTAGATCTTCGGAAAGGAATACTTAGATTCACCCAATTTTCTATTTCTCATCAAAACCTCTAGCAAGATCAATCTAGGTGTTCCTTCCCGAACTCAATAGATGGAAAGTTTGAGATCGTGAGGTTGAGAGCTCGCTTGAAGAGATACATCACCAACAAGGTCTAGGAGCCCACCGCGATAGGATAAAGACATGTCTCTTAAGAGCTAAAACTATATAAAATATTATTTTTTTTATTATTATTTTAAATAATACTCAATTTGATCCTTTTTATTTGACTTTTTCGATCAAGTCATGCACT
The DNA here is from genome assembly GCA_037127255.1 of Persicaria tinctoria. Taxonomy (NCBI): domain Eukaryota; kingdom Viridiplantae; phylum Streptophyta; class Magnoliopsida; order Caryophyllales; family Polygonaceae; genus Persicaria; species Persicaria tinctoria. The sequence continues at coordinate 31,885,973 of JBANSL010000004.1, read as the reverse complement.
TTTTTTTTGAAATATAAAAACTTCATAAAATGTTGATTTTTATTCAATCTTTTATATTGTTTTATCATCTTAAAAAAATGTGCATGGATAATAAAAAAGTCAATCAAAAGGAAGGAGGGAGTATTATATTTAGTATTAATTAAAAAGTAAAATATTATTTAAAAATATTATTAAAAATGTAATATTTTATATAATTTTTAAAATGGACTTAATAGTCAAGCAACTTGTATTTTAAAATGGAGGCAGTAATATAAATTGTAAGTACGTTACATTTTAATATACTCTATTCTATCAATACCAACGGATATTGTGGATAAAATCATCAACATCAGTATTTCTGTAAATGATTTTGAAGATAGACTATATTGGGAATCAAACAAAAATGGTTAATTTTCAACCTCAAGTACACGAGATCATATCACTAAAACAAGCCAGAACGTAGCATAGCATGATCATTTGACTGGTTATGGAACATAGACTGCCTGCCAAAAATTAAAAATTCCTTATGGAAGAACTAAGTAAATGGAACACCGATTCGAACTCCAAAGGACTTGCGGGTAGTACCCAAAGGTCTCCGGTTCGAACCCCGGATGTTCGCTCTTTATTTACCAAATTCAAGGAACACCAACAAGAATAAGACTTAGAAATAAAGGTATAGACGTACCCTTGGAATGTACACTATGTAATCAGAAAGACGGAGATGCAAAACATATTTTCATAGAATCCCCATCAACCCCTAATTTTATTTGAAGGATGAAATGACAAATTGTAAGAATAATAACAAGCACTGACAAAACAGACAAACATTATAAGGAGTTACGAAAATTTTCACAAACTAACACCAGAACAAAAAACAACTCTTACTTTCTCCCTTTGGAGAGTATGGACAAGGAGAATTAAAATCCTTTTTAAAAGCCTTGAATTCCATAGGTTTAAAAATGGGTTAAAAAAAAACACACATAATAAACTGGAAAGAAGGTAATGGACCGAGAATGACAAAATAGACCCAAGGTGCAAAAAAATAGCTCTCGACAACGAAAAATGGTTAGATAGAAAAAACCAATGATGATTTCTTCAAACTCAACTTTAACGAGTGGAGCAAAGATATAGCTCATCCGACCATGCAGTGATTAATTGCATAACAGTAATGTGTCAGACTTATTTTTTTGCAGAAAGATTGCATTAAAATGACAGTCGCTCCACTTGAGAAAGCCTCAAAATGCAATAGGTTGCACTGGGAAGAAATAAGGATGGAAGGGTGATGGGGGGACACGTGTTAGCTTACAAATGGAGGCATGGAATGGGAGTTCAGATGGAGACAAGTGGACGACTTAGATGGCATGCTGGGGAGTATATTTGCAATTATAAAATGCATTTTTCGACATTAGAAATGTAAAAAAAAAAATAAAAAAATTACGACAATACTAGATTCATTTTTATCTGCCTATAAATATCAATTTCGATTATATTTAACCATATTTTGAAAAAAAAATTATTCATTGCATACAGTTATATGTATAATAATACCCAAAAAATTATTTTAAAATATCTTTTAGTAGTAGTAAATAAAATTTTGAAAAGTTATCTTATATTTTTGGACTAAAAAATTATTCAATATTTTAAAGGTGTTAATAATGTGGATTGTGGATTGTGTGAGTGAATAATAAACGATATGTTTTGCCGAACAGAGAAAATATACTAATATAGTCAAGAATAAAATAATTATTTAAGAGGGATATATTTGTAAATTAAATTAGTGGGAATACGATGATACGGCGGAATATTAATATTTCTATTATCCCTATCCTACAGGGATAAATATGGCATTGTGGTATACGAATCAAATTAAATCTAGGTGCGCGTCACGGGTGGGAGTATTCATTCTTGCTGGTGATTCAGAACGCGTATGGAATATATGGGGGGTTTTTTTTTTTTGATTAGGTAAAAATTCGAAGGTCAGACAGGCCTGACTCATCGAGAGGCCGACCGAAGTCGGCAGACGGTGAACCGTCTAATAGAGTAACCTAAGAACAGAAATACAAATAACAAGCGTAATGAACAAAACAGAAATAAACTCTACAACAGACGTTCCAAGAAGACCAAACACCCGAAAAGCTGAGGAAGCCACCGAAGAACGCAGCCAAGCACCACCGAACAGTAGCACCGCGGGCCAGTAGTACAGCAGGACACTAACTCTTGTGGGTAGTGCAGACGAACTCCAAGGAAACTCTATCCCAAAAAAGGAGTCGCCTCTGAGCGCACCACCTCGACTCCAGCCAGACCCGACTACAGACTCCACGCCCCCCAACCAAGCAGAGGATCTCCTAGAAACATCGGAAGCAGAGCCGCAGACTGCTCGAACAAGACGCCATCAAGCTTTCACCTACAAAAGAATCGACAAGCCCTTACGGGATTTCCTCAAACCCTTTCGGATGGTTATACTCAAAACCCTTTCGGGACAATATCAAGAACCCGAATCGGGTTCTTGATAAAACCCAAAGGGCCTTTTGGGTGGATTTAAAAAAGTTATTGCAAGCCTCTTTTCTTCTTTTTTTTCCTCAATTTTTTATTTTATATTATCACAAACTTGGCCCCGAAGGACCATGCTTGGGCCCGAAGGACCCATGCTTGGGCCCGAATGACCCGAAGGACAGTTACGGGTCGGAAACAATGGGCCAACCGGGCCCAAGGGAGCCCCCTTGCCACCAACAACACAGGATGCTAAACAATCAATGCAAAACTACCCGATCGGCGACGCCAAGAGCAATTGCCGGCCAGAAGAAGCCGCCAGCGACGGCGACGGCGACGCCGAGAGGAGCCCAAGCGGAGGTGGACAGCGACGCCACCGACCGGCCACCGGAGCCAAGCACCGATGAGAGGGGCGGAGACATCGAAGAGCACGGGAAGAAGCGAAGGCTGAGGCCGACGGAAATACGAAACCGGCGGCCACCAACAGGACATGACAGATCTGAGCACAACGACATCAAATCAGCCAGATCGAAATGAATCACAAAGAGGCTGAAGTCAAGAATTTAGGGATTGGAAGCAAAAATCCCCAAATATAAAGCTAGATCAGGGAACCAAGGCACGCCAAACGCAAGGCGAGCATCGAATCCGAGTGTGAGAGGAAGGTTGACAAGGGCAATTGAACAAAAAAGGAGTGGATTGGTAGTGGTGCGAAGATTCAATTTGGGATTGGATACCCTGGATGAAGTACACGGGGTTTCTAGAGAGAAGGGAGAGCCCTTCTCTCTAAAGGAGACATATGACCTATTGAAGATGATCTAAAATGAAATTTTGGAATATATGGGTTTTGTTTTGTGGTGTTATGGCGTCATCCGCCCCCTGGAAAAATAGAATCTACGTGTGTGAAAACATTAGCGGTACGTGAAGCCCCCAAAGAGAGAGACACAACACGTCACATATATATTCTGAGAGAGGGAGATCCAATAATGGGTCATGGGAATATTAAGGAATTTAAGGGAAATAAACAAGTCTTAAAAGCTTTAATATGAAGGGTATCAAATGAATTAATGAAAATATATAGATTAATAAATTAATAATGTCACAGGTTTGTTAATAAGATGGTGTTGGATTACCGACTTTTGACAGATGACAACGGTCTCATATAGCGGTGTCTTCTGGCTGCAGTTTTTACGCCAGCACTAGGGAATCTACCTTCCATCTACTAGTGGAATGTCTCATGACAATTGCGCTTCTAACTACCCTTAACATTCGTAGACAGAATCATATATACATATGTGACTTATGTCAAAACATAGGAGATTGCCCTCTTCAGCAACACTTCAAGTCATACTTGGAATGAAAGTAACAAATAAACTAACAAAGTGTATACCTCATAACAAAATGGTTTAGGTAGGGCGCAATTAAGAACCCAGAAATCTACCGGCTACGCGCAACATAAAACAAAACCTTGGGAGAGACCACCAGCTGGTTATACAAGTTAAATTTTGATGGCTCGTATTGTCAATCGGAGAAAAGAACCTACGGCTATGCTATTCGCGATCATTGCAGTAACATACTTGCCTTAGGGTCGGATAGATGTAACAACAGTTCAGCGGTTTTCGCAGAAGCAATTGGCCGGGAACTAAATACCTTCTTATCGAAGAAGACTGTCTGGTTGTTATAAAGGCTCTCTTGGGTGACTGGTCATGTCCCTGAAACATTGAGCTGTTAATGGCAGATACAAAAACGAATTTAAATTATATGTCTCATGTTGGTATTTGTCATGTTTTCAGGGAATCGAAAGCGGTGCCTGACAGGATCGCACGTTGTTGTTGCAGGAGGATGGTCAAGTATGAAATAAATATAAAATAGAGTTCAGACTGACTTCCACGTCTCAGCAAATAAATACAAGACTTCCTCCTGTTGTAGTCAGAGAAAGTCAGGATCGAATCCACGAGGAAGCACGTCAGCAGTTCTCAGGTAGCTGTAAATCTCACAGACAAAGCAGCAGAAAGACAGCAACACAGAAACAAAGGGGCAGAAACAGAAATAAAACAGAAAAGAACAAACAAAAGCAAAGATAAAAACGAAAACAGAAAAGGCAAAGCAAAGCAGAAACAAAAGCGAGGACACAGAAGCTACTCGATCTCGAGTAACAGTCCTCTATATCGACAAAGGAGGTCGACAACAAAAACTCAGAAACGAAAGCAGACAACTCGATGTAGACAAGTTCGTACTCGATATCGAGTAGAGGCTACTCTGTATTGACCAACAACTCCTCTGTATCGACTAGCAAGACAGAAAACTGTAAATCGCAGATTCGAACCCAAACTCAAAAATTTGACAGAAATAAACTCAATATGGTAAAAGACTTCCAAAGCCAGGGTATCAACACCACAACGATAACCATGCAAAGTAATGCATAAAGGCATAAAAGATCATGCTTTCCATCAAATAACTTTCGTCACTAACAAATAGGCATATAGAGGTTTTCGCATAAACCCTAGTTGTTACTAACCCTTTTCACATAATTAATCCAGGTTGCATTAAGATCACTTTCGCTTCAATAACACAAACAAGGATCACCTTCAACTCTCGCAAAAGAATCATGCTCATAGGGATAGAAGACGAATTGCATAAAAAGATCTGACCTTTACCACATCACCTTACATAGCCACCATCGGGCTCACCCCAGCCCCAGAAGTGGGTGGACTACTCACGCCTCATCGCAATCGCAGACATTGATTGATGAAAAGAACTAAATTGCATTAAAACTAAATTCAAAGCCTTTACAATCCCGGCAATCCAACTTTCGATGAATGCAAAAACCCTAAAAACTTTAGAACTCCTAAACTGTCTATGTGGAACTACTTCTCTAGCTTGTGTATTGAATGATTAAAAACCAGCCCCTAGGGCTTTATTTATAGGCTTCTAATCCTCGCTATTCAAGGATAGAAATATTTATCTATATATCTAAAGGCTTAAAAGATAAATAAAAGCAATAAAGGAATTTAATCTAAAAGGAAAAGATAAATCTAAACTAGGTAAGTCTTCTTCATGTTGATAGATCTCCCTTCCATGGACAGATGATGATAGATCTCGGCCCACTCGACATCCTTCGTGCCCAAGGAATCCCAGCTGTACTCGGACTGCTCAAACCGAGTAACGCGGGTCGACATGTCTACTCGATATCGACCACGGCTACTCGATATCGAGTACCAGGGTTCGTCGACTTGGTCTGGCTGGGTGACTCTGCTCGACAAGGCTCGGACATGGCTCGGAGGTCTGGTCGATATCGACAACGGCTACTCTGTATCGAGTAGAGTTGGTCTGCGTCTTCGTCCTCGGCTTCTCGGCTTCTCACAGCTCGTCGACTCCGGACATGGCTCCGAAGTGTCGTCGATCTCGACTAGATGGTACTCGAGATCGAGTAAGGTTTCGGAGTCGGGTTGTCTCTGACTCAGTGTCCTCGATCAGCTCTACTCGACCAGGTGTGTTCGACTAGCACTCGTCGAGATCGAGTACGGTGTACTCGAGATCGAGTAGAGTTCTCTCAGCTTTCTGCTCTGTTCTTGAAACGCACTTTCCCGAGTCCTCGTTTGTCGGATTGACGCATATGACCATGCGTTGGAAAGCTCTTTCCGAGGGATACAACTCTCATGAAGACATCAAAGCTTGACTCGGAACGAAGGATGGTGAAAAATGGCCTTTTCTCCAGTTGCACCATTCTTAGCTTCTCCATGAGTTTCCTTTAAGCTCCAAAGTGCGTCCGATTTCTGTCAAATATAACCAAAACTTGTGTAGACATCCATATATTGCAAATAAGTGTAAACTACACAGATTCTGTATTATTCTAACCCAAATGCATGCAATGTATGCAGAAATCGATATAAAAGTTACTGTAAAACATGGCAAATTAGGCTCACAACAAACATCCCATACTTAAGCTTGTTTGTCCTCAAGCAATACTTTTAATTGTCATTCAGGGGAAGAAATCAAAAAGTCTCAACATCTTAGATTCATTCTTATATAACCCTGCAATCAATTACCATCATCGAAAAGGTACTAGTGTCTCAAATCCATGCATGTGCAAATATACAAAAGCAACATCTACTCACAAAAGGAGGGTTATGCAAAACATTCATTCGTGACAAAGCATTAATAATCAAGAGGACTTTAATTTAAGCTTACATAAGGAGTAGATTGGTAAAAGGCTAAAGGTGGGCAACTTTTGGCAATGTGGTGCTAATGATCCGGGGAAATGGAGTATTTCCAAACTGAATTTCCACATTCCTTCTCCATAAGATTCCTCACCTTTCGTAATGCTTTTATGAATAATAATGCTTTTACCTCTCTAACCTCAGCACTGCCTTCTCGCGAGTCGCAAATATGGTTGTCATGAATGGCCCCGGATACTTAGTGCTTTGGACTCCTCACCTGTGTGTCCCATCTCGCCAAACTATTATCTCAGCGAACAGGGTCAATCTACCTTTATCTCCTGAGGTGATTGTATTTTCTTTCACTCATTAAATTTTCCATATTTTCAAATATTTTCCTACCAAACTCCGACAATGATAAAAACAACACAACAACCATATAACAATCTCCATAATGTAACATCATTCTCAACATAATCCCTGGATAAGGTAAAGAATGGCAATATTTAGATCATGTGGAGCAATATATGAAATAAGGCATATTATGGCTTTTGTGATGCATAAGCATAGGTAAGGCTAGGAATATAACAATGAGCATTATATGTGGAAATATAAAGTCCTCCATCATCTTATCATGCAACATGTCAAAAGCAATTTCAAATTTTACCTCCTTTCATGGTTTTCAAGAAATAATGCACTTCATTGTGACTTCCCTTTACTAGGCAATTTCATGCTATATCTCTAACGAATCCAATTTTGCATCGTCGAGTTCAATAAAGCTTCCATGACATTAATCCATAAATTTTCAATGGGGGTCATTTCTCTCAAACTTTGGAAAACATGCACATAAATCAATAATGCATTCCAAAATAGCCATGTAGCAATTCAAAGAAACAATGCACACATAATGTCACAATATAGCAAATATGCATAAAGTAAGCCCTTCCCCCACCCCATACTTAAACATTAAAGTGTCCTCACTGTATAAAAACACGGGTAAAGAAAGAAACTCACTAGACTGGTGTGCAGGGCTTCTAAATTTCGAATGGAAGCACCTCCTAGGCCGAGTATGAATGTAGCTTGCTTCTATCCATAGACCTGAAAAGTATGGAAGACATATACCCACAAAAAAAAAAAAAAAAAACCCAAAAAATGTTCAAAACCAAAAACAAGCAAAACAAAAATGTCCCAAAAAGTCCTAAAACGTTTATGTACATGCTCTAGATTTTATAGTCGCTAGGCCGACTTTCCATTTTTGCTCAAGGTGGCATCTGCAGGGCCCATGTAGCCTGGGCCTCAAATAAGACTCCATTCTTGTCCATCAGCTGTAATCCTCCAGAATGGATCTTGTTCACCACGAAAGGCCTCATCCGCTTCTTGTTGAATTGGTTGGGGAACCAATGATCCTTTGATTTAGAGACATAGAGCTTGTCTCCAACTTCATACTCCTTGGGCTCATCATTGGATATCCTGCATAATCGCACATACCAAGGCAAACCTCTCCCATGTATAGATAAATCTTTGATGGAAATAGGAGAAAAAAGATCCATACCTTGGCTTACCTTTGGAGAGACGGAATCGGGGGCAACGGTATTTGGTCGATCTCGACTAGGGTTAGTCGATCTCGACGAGGTTTTAGGTCCTGGTGGTGGCCTGCTCGAGGATGCAGGAGCTGGCGAAGTCGAGGGCTAGACAACAGTCAGCAGAGGGGTAGTCGACATCGAGTAGCGTGGTCGATGTCGAGGAGGATTCTGGCTCTTCGGTGTTGCTGCTCGACGATGCTGGTGCTGGTGGAGGTTTCTGTTTTTGGTCGAGGTCGACTAGGGTTCTCGATGTCGGGGAGCCTTGGTCGATCTTGACCCCATACTTGGTTCTTGTCAAGGCATCCGAAAAATAATTAATCCATAACGACTTACCTTGGTCTGTGTCGATTGGATTCTCCGTGTTTTCCTTTAGGATTGCCATGATCTCCTCCACCTGGGCCTCAATGTCCCTCTTTTCCAGCTCCTCAGGGGTCATATTCCTGACCTTGGGTTCCCCGCAGGTGATGTAGCCAGCTGTGATAGATTTGACCTCTTCCATTGGACCTGTATGCCTTTCAGTTTTATTAAAGGAATACTCAATTACCTCATCGCTGATGTTGAAGGTGAACACTCCTTTCCTTACGCTTATGTTGGCATCCACCGTCGCCAAGAATGGTCTTCCTAAAATAATTGGACAAGCAGGATCTTCTTGCATATCAACAACTAAGAAATCAACAGGGACAAAGAATTTACCTACTTGTACTGGCACATTGTCCACCATGCCTGTTGGGATGACCATAGTGTTGTTGGCCATGTAAAGTCTAGCATCCACAGGCTCTAGGGCACCTATCTTAATCTTGGACCAAATTGTTAAAGGCATTATACTTACACTAGCTCCAAGATCACATAAGGCATTAATTTTGTATGGACCAAATCCAATAGTTATAGCAAACTTACCTGGATCCGGCCTCTTCTCCAGTATGTCCAAATGGCTGCACTCCTCTGTGATTTCAGCCATTGATCGCTTTTTGCTCAGAATCTCCTTCAGGAACTTGACATAGGATGGCATTTCATTGAGAGCTTTTGTGAAGGGGATGGTGACGTTGAGCTTTTGAAGCATCTTGATGAAGCGCTGAAATTTCTTTTCTGCCGGGTCCTTTGGAGATTTTGTGGGGAAAGGCAGCTTCTTTTTCTGAGCCAGAACAGACGTCGGAGGTGCTGCATCTTTGTCGACTTCGACTAGGGACTCCTCGACATCGACCACACCCTTGTCGATCTCGACTAGGTTGGGCGGTGTCGAGTTGTTGTGTGGTGCAGACGAGGGTTTCTGAAGTTTCTCATCGAGATCGAGTAGGCCCTCCTCAAGATCGACTAGGCCCTGGTCGATGTCGAGTTGCTGGTCATCGTTGTTCTGCTGCTTTCCGACCTCTGGCTCTAGCAGTTGATGGCCGCTTCTGAGTTTTACAGCAGGGATGTGTCCAGTCTTTCCTTTGGGATTTGGTTCTGAAGATCCAGGGAGCGCACCTGACTGTCTGGGGATTCCCGCTGCTAGTTGACCAATCTGTGTATCAACTGATTTTCTCAATATATCAATTTCCTCAAGCCTAGAGTTGACACCTTGCATCTGAGTATAGACGGAGTTGAAGGACTGCCTAGTTTCTGAGTGGTTCCTCCGTATTTCCTCCAGGACTGCCTAGGGACACCTTGGTTCCATTGTGGTTGCTGAAACCTTTGGTCCCCCATGTAGCGATTGGGACCCCCTCCGTAAGCTACCTCTTCTTGGTGCTCTGCCAGCCTGACTTGCTCTGTGTGTGGGCACTCAGGAGTGGTGTGCCGCTGCGATCCGCATTCAATGCATGGCTGGTTTACAGAGAGATACTTTACTTGCTTGAGGAGCTTCTTATTCTGATCTCTGTAGTACTGCTCTCTTACGTCAGGATCAATCTCTTTAGGAGGTTCATAGAGGGGCATGGATGTTGCTGGCCTAGCGTATGGGTTCTCTTCATAAGTTGCAGTAGACCCATACTTGTTGTCGTAGTTGGTGAGTTTCTCCAGCACACCCCATGCGTCACTCGGCGGCATTGTCACATACTCATAGCGATTATAATGGTTGATTCTATCCTTAGTGACTTGATCAAGAGAGTTGAAGAAGATCTCCTGAATGACGTAGGGTGGCTGTCCATGAGTAGGGCAAGATCGCAGAAGTTCCTTGTAGCACTCCCATGCCTTTGCCAGTGGTTCCCCTTGCTTCTGTTTGAAGGCGGTGATTTTCTGGCGGAGATGTGCTGTTTTGGCGGGTGGGAAGAATTTGTTCAGAAACTCTTGCTCTACTTGGGCCCAGGTTGGGAATGATCTTGCTTTTAGCCCTTCAAGCCATTTCAGTGCAGGCCCAGCGAGAGACCAGCGGAAAGATTTCATCTTGACATATTCCAGGGTTGTACCTTCAGCAAGAGTACGACACATGTCGAAAAGTTTGTAATATGTTCAAGAGGAGACTCATTAAATCTACCATATAAGGCATTATTTTTAAGCTCTATAAGAAATTGAGTGTGAATTTCAAAAGAGTTATCAGGGATCAGAATCGCCGATTCGGGCACGACGAGAGTTGGGTGCATGTAGTCCTCTACCGTGGTTGGGTATTGGGCAAGCTCAGCCTGTGCTTGTTCCCTTGCTGCTTTCTCAACGGCGATAGCAGCATCTTTAGCGGCCAATTCCTTGGTAAGCCTAGCGATCAGCTGTTCCTGTGTCTCCGCAGCTGCCATGGCTCTTTGCAGTTTAGCTCTGATGTGTAGAAGGCGTTCTGGTTCGTCTAAGCCGTCAAACTCAGGCGGTTGACCAGAACGGCGCATACACCTGTAAATTAACTCAAAGAAAAAGTGAGAACTGACTACCTAAGGCGCGATTGATAGCTTCCCCGGCAACGGCGCCAATTTGTTGTTGCAGGAGGATGGTCCAGTATGAAATAAATATAAAATAGAGTTCAGACTGACTTCCCTGTCTCAGCAAATAAATACAAGACTTCCTCCCGTTGTAGTAAGAGAAAGTCAGGATCGAATCCACGAGGAAGCACATCAGCAGTTCTCAGGTAGCTGTAAATCTCACAGACAAAGCAGCAGAAAGACAGCAACACAGAAACAAAGGGGCAGAAACAGAAATAAAACCGAAAAGAACAAACAAAAGCAAAGATCAAAACGAAAACAGAAAAGGCAAAGCAAAGCAGAAACAAAAGCGAGAACACAAAAGCTACTCGATCTCGAGTAACAGTCCTCTATATCGACTAAGAAGGTCGACAACAGAAACTCAGAAACGAAAGCAGACAACTCGATGTAGACAAGTTCGTACTCGATATCGAGTAGAGGCTACTCTGTATCGACCAAAAACTCCTCTGTATCGACTAGCAAGACAGAAAACTGTAAATCGCAGATTCGAACCCAGGCTCAGAAATTTGACAGAAATAAACTCAATATGCTAAAAGACTTCCAAAGCCAGGGTATCAACACCACAACAATAACCATGCAAAGTAATACATAAAGGCATAAAAGATCATGCTTTCCATCAAATAACTTTCGTCACTAACAAATAGGCATATAGAGGCTTTCGCATAAACCCTAGTTGTTACTAACCCTTTTCACATAATTAATCCAAGTTGCATTAAAATCACTTTCGCTTCAATAACACAAACAAGGATCACCTTCAACTCTCGCAAAAGAATCATGCTCATAGGGATAGAAGACGAATTGCATAAAAAGATCTGACCTTTACCGCATCACCTTACATAGCCACCGTCGGGCTCACCCCAGCCCCAGAAGTGGGTGGACTACTCACGCCTCATCGCAATCGCAAACATTGATTGATGAAAAGAACTAAATTGCATTAAAACTAAATTCAAAGCATTTACAATCCCGGCAATCCAACTTTCGATGAATGTCAAAACCCTAAAAACTTTAGAACTCCTAAACTGTCTCTGTGGAACTACTTCTCTAGCTTGTGTATTGAATGATTAAAAACCAGCCCCTAGGGCTTTATTTATAGGCTTCTAATCCTCGCTATTCAAGGATAGAAATCTTTATCTATATATCTAAAGGCTTAAAAGATAAATAAAAGCAATAAAGGAATTTAATCTAAAAGGAAAAGATAAATCTAAACTAGGTAAGTCTTCTTCATGTTGATAGATCTCCCTTCCATGGACAGATGATGATAGATCTCGTCCCACTCAACAACCGTCGTGCCCAAGGAATCCCAGCTCTACTCGGACTGCTCAAACCGAGTAACGCGGCTCGACATGTCTACTCGATATCGACCACGGCTACTCGATATCGAGTACCAGGGTTCGTCGACTTGGTCTGGCTGGGTGACTCTGCTCGACAAGGCTCGGACATGGCTCGGAGGTCTGGTCAATATCGACAACGGCTACTCTGTATCGAGTAGAGGTGGTCTGCGTCTTCGTCCTCGGCTTCTCGGCTTCTCACAGCTCGTCGACTCCGGACATGGCTCCGAAGTGTCGTCGATCTCTTCTAGATGGTACTCGAGATCGAGTAAGGTTCCGGAGTCGGGTTGTCTCTGACTCAGTATCCTCGATCAGCTCTGCTCGACCAGGTGTGCTCGACCAGCACTCGTCGATATCGTGTACGGTGTACTCAAGATCGAGTAGAGTTCTCTCAGCTTTCTTCTTTGTTCTTGAAACGCACTTTCCCTAGTCCTCGTTTGTCGGATTGACGCATATGACCATTCGTTGGAAAGCTCTTTCCGAGGGCTACAACTCTCATGAAGACATCAAAGCTTGACTCAGAACGAAGAATGGTGAAAAATGGCCTTTTCCCCAGCTGCACCATTCTTAGCTTCTCCATGAGATTCCTTTAAGCTCCAAAGTGCGTCCGATTTCTGTCAAATATAACCAAAACTTGTGTAGACCTACATATATTGCAAATAAGTGTAAACTACACAGATTCTGTATTATTCTAACCCAAATGCATGCAATGTATGCAGAAATCGATATAAAAGTTATTGTAAAACATGGCAAATTAGGCTCACAACACACGTTTGACCTACAACATCCATGCGGATGATTGCTTTGAGGATCAAGAACTTGTTGTTCTCGTTCTTTTGGATGCGCTAGGAAAGAGGCGCGGCCGACAGCGGATTTCCTCAATTTTACCTGGCTTCCAAAAAAAAAAGATGGTGCTGATAAATAAGAAGTGGTTAGTGGGCTAGTGGCTATTGAGAAATGAGAAAGGTCTCTCCAGAGTAGAGTATGTAGAGAGAGGAAATTTAATTTTCCACTTCGGTCATCTTATTTTGACTTCATCCATGCATCTCTATCCGGACCGACTATCTTTGTACCGTAGTAGCGTTGTCAAACCTTTAGTTCGACGTGGCTCCCTCATAAAGAACAAACTAGGCATGAGTAAAACCCCAAATCTCAAAACCCATCTCCTGATTTTGATCAAAACTCAAAATTAAATTGGGACTTTTGGTGTTTCTGGGTTCTTATTCCCTTTCTCATATGTCCCCTTGTCCAATTTGAATTTCGATAGCTAATATTTTAAGTCTGGGTTCACTAGTTCTTGTCGGCTTCAAGCCCGAATTCTCTTTTTCGAGTGTTTGCGTTGTTTGCAACCTACATTTGTGTTGTAGGGGGGCACTTGCCTTCCTTCTTTCTCCTGACCTCCGTCTAAGTGTGTCGGTGGTTCGGTATCTCCAGTTGCTCTGACATGGAGCTGGCCGAATTGCAGCTCATTGCCATTTTCTTTTGGTGTTCGAACCCAATCTCCTGTCCGTCACCTATGGAATTCTTTTTCTTGCTGCTCCTTTAGGTTCAGCAGCTCACCGTCGCCAATCTCCGGCTGACCCCGGGGGCGTGTCCTCTTTTGGTCGGTTCTTGATGTAGGATGAAATCAAGTTTAATAAATATAAATATGAATCAAACCAAATTCATGCCCACGCAAATAAATACAATAATTCCTCCCGCTGTAGTGGAAGGGAATCAGGTTCGATCCACGAGGAAGTGTGCCAGCGGATCCTAGGTAGCTGAACATCATGTTCTGAAGTCGACTTAAAAGCTCACTCGACGTCGACTAGGTGAGTTCATGTCGGGTCCAGGGAGCAGTCGATCTCGGCAATTCCTGTAAAATCACAAACAAGCAGTCGATGTCGACATAAGTGACTCGACGTCGAGTTAGCGGGCACTCGATAGCGACTTAGAGAAGTCGATGTCAAGTCAGTTGCAGAAAATCAGAAGCGTAACCGTGTCGGAAAAGTGCGTCTGAAGAATTAAAGGATGAAAAAGAATGGTAAACATATATAAATAACCAAGGTTGAATAATTCGTAGTAAACAAATAAGTAAAAGATCTTCCAAAGCCAGGGCTTACTGCGACGATAACCAAACACGCATAAGATACGACAATATGAATAATTATGTAATCACATCAAAGGAGTAAACTTTCGCCTTTTCCAACAATTAGATAACCCTTTCAAGTAACCCTAATTGTATCTACCAATTTTATGTTTATAATCCAAATTGTTAACATGAATCTCTTCTCTTTCGACAAGGGAGTGAACATATAAAGGGTAGTGGATGATCAAAACATAACGAATATCAAAATTTACCTCAATTGTGCATCGCTATTGTTGAGCTCACCCCGACCCTAGAAGAAAGGCAACTACTCGCTCATCGTAACGGAAGACATCATTGATGGAAAATAAACTTGCATTAATATAAATTCAAAACATTTACAATCCTGACACTCCAACTTTCGTAAGAACGCGTAAACCCTAAAAGCCTTGAACTCCTTAACTCTACTTGCTATGGAGATTGAATCTCTGAACTTGAATGAATGAAAACTAGCCCCTAGGGCTTTATTTATAGGCCTCAATCCTTGCTAGTCAAGGAGAGGAAATTCTATCTAAGTCTATAAGATATAATTCTAGATAAATAAAGATATAAATCTAATAATATGGTAAATAACAAGTTTCCTTAGGGTGAAAAGATCTCCTCCCTTAAGGATAGAACTAAGTTGATAGATGATAGAAAGCCTTCTCTTCATGCTAAAGACGTCTCCTCTCGAATTTGGGCTTCGTCACGCGTCGGATCGGTTCTGAGACTTCCTTGACATCGAGTGCACTGTCAGCTTTCAGCAGTCTGTCCTATTTTCACTACTAGAATTCTGCTATTTAACATCGGTTCATTAACATCGGTTAGAAAAACCTGCCATGAAAAACAGTTTTTTGACATCGGTTAAAAAATTTGTGATGTTAAAAATAAAATAAACACCACATTATTTTTTGACCGATGTTAAAAAGAAGTTTTTGGAAAAAAAAATAAGGGCGGGACAAATCCCGCCCATATGAAATACACTCAAATTATTCAACACTTAGAAAATTTGGAAGAAAAAAGAAACACACCCCCAAACCCTTCACTCCCTAATCCAAACCTGAGCCTGACTGAGCCTCCCGCGACAGCAAAATCCGGCTTCCTCCTCCAACTCCTCTCTGTTCCCCACAACCCCTTCCTCATCCACTCTCGCCGGCTTTCGAGTTGAGGGTGACTCCGGTAGGAATGTAGCCTCTCCGGGGAAATCCCGCTTCTTGTCTCTCGTTCTCATCTCTCAGTAGTGAAACCCTTCATTCTCGTTGTCGTGTCTCCTCTTTAGACTCCACACTCTGACCACCGTCGCTTCTCCCGCCACCTCAATCCGTCCCTGTAGACTCAACTTCTGAGACCAATCACGACGAGGTGCACTGCCTACATCAGATCTGAATCCGCCAAAAATTGGACCTCTTCGTCTCCTCGCGATGGCACCAAGAAGCCTAGATTCGAGCGAGCGCGACGAACCCTAGATCCGAGGTCATCGACGTTGAGGCAGTGACTGCTATGGAGAGCGTTACTTCTCTCTCCGGTACAATGTTTCCCATATCCTCACTTCTCAGCTTCTGTTTTGTTCGATTTTAAAATTAGGTTACTCTTTGATTTTAAAACAAGCGAGATTGTCAAAACTTCAGATCTGTCATCTCTCCATCAATTTATGGTTAGGTTTGCCTCTGATTTTTTATTTTGTGGAATAATTTTTGTAGAGACTGCTTGATTCATCGAGGAAGCCAAGGCCGATTTCAGTCTCATCAGCAAAATGATAGGTTCGTTTCTTGCCTCTTTTCTCCAATTGACATTGAAATTATTTTGTTTGATTCCGGATTATCCTCTTTCGATCTTCTCTTTAGATTCATTTCTAATCAAATCAAATGCATTGCCCAGTTGTTCACGATTCTATTGCTGGATTGCTGTGAAATCCGCATAATTTAAAGTTTTAGGTCAAGGTTTGTTTTAGATAGAAGAGTTTTTTTGTCTTTTTTTTTTATTTTTATCGTTTTTACTTTGTGTATTTTCGGGAATCTAAATCTTGTGCTTCAACTATATAGCTAAGGTGGAAACCCAGTCAATTCTATTTATACCAGAGGTTAGTGTAACCAAATCTTGGGATGTAGTGGATCTCAACTGGTGCAACAAAATAAAGGATCTGAGGCAACATGTTCAAATTGTTTTCTTTCATTGTTCAACCAAGGACCATAATTGGAAGTATATCTGATAGATCTTTGGCTTAAGATTAAACATAGACAGTGTCCAGCGTTTCTGATTTCTGGATCAAGGGTAGACCCGAAAACGTAATTATTTGTGCTGCGACTATAGCTCCAAGATGTTCTTGAGTTCTATTAATCTTTGCTTGACAGTTATGTGGATGTACCTCCATTTATGTTAAAGGGCTTATGCTTACTTTGAACCTGTGTTTAACTGTAGAGACTGCTTGATTCAATGGGCTAGTGAGTCTAGAAATGATATGAGAGATAACACTCTACATGACTGTATATGGTCTTCGTAGACTCTCTCTTTTCATATATATAATGCTTGGGGTTGAAACTTTAGCAAGGTGGATTCGGGGTGTTTTCTGGGCTATATTATGTCGAATCTCTCTTTCTTTTTTGTCAATTCACAGAAATTCATAATACTTCAGATGATATTATGTGCACAGAATATTTTAGAAAGGCAAAAAAAAGGAAATTTTCTGATGATATTGTGCATAAATGTTTTAGTACCATTGTTTCAGGACTATGGAGAGGCCACTCCTACTGACACTCTTGCCAAAACCTTTTTTTGCATCTTTTGATTCTTGGAATGGGGATAGGGTCATGATGTGGCTAGATTTGACTATGATTAAATGAATTAGACTGGATAATAGTGCTTTTGCTTCGATCAATATGGTATAGCATCTGAAGTGCACAACAAATTTCATTACAATGATGTGTGAGTTTGAATTCATGTAAAAATTTGCCGAGTTTGTTAACATTTATTTTTCTTTCTCTTAGGTTTGACAATGTGTGAATCCCTAAAGAGAATTTGCTCAACTCAATTGCTGAGGTTTCTGCAAATGGTGAATACCAAATTGCAATAAAAAGATCTAGATCAAGTATTCATTTAATTTAAATCATTCATTTTAACCATTCATTTTGTTCGATCAGGTGCAGCTACATAGTCTGTGGATGATCTGAAATTTATGTCATCTCCCAAAGCCCTTTATTTTCTTTGATTGAGGAGATGTATGCTAATGGATGCCTAACTTGTTTTGTCTGGTTATCAGGGTGACAAGGTTAGGGTTTTTAGGTACCCAACAACATTTAAGGTGAATTTCTTTTCGTGTCTTATTTCACTTCTTATTATCTGTGGTTTTGGGAATCAAATGTTTCATTGTGTCAATTAGTTAGCTGTTGGAATCAAATGTTTCACTGTGTCAATTATCTAGTGAGAGCCCCATAAAAGTATTAAACCATTTGATTTTTTCAGCTCCTAATATATACTTTGTGATCCTGTGCATAGATTTATTTTTTCAACTCCTAATTTTTTTAAACTCCTAATATATACATGTTTAATTTTAGGTAAAAGTCGGACTGAATTTACAACTTGTGAAGTTAAGATCTAATGCCTCTTATTGACAAAGTAAGTATTTCAATTAGATTATGGCTTCATTTTGGAATTTGACTATATCTTTCTTATTTATGTGTTATTGATAATTATGTGCTTCATTTTGACTTAATTTGTGCTGATTTTTACTTGTTCAGTTTCTGATATAGATGTGTTATTACATTTAATGCTTTAATCAGAGGATTATGTGGCTCAATTCTTCATTTTAACTTAATTTGTGCTGACTATACCTTTCTTATTTATGTGCTATTACATTTAATGCTTTAATCAGAGGATTATGTGGCTCTGGACGAGTTGATTGGGTAATGGAAGCCTTGGATTTAATGGAACTTCATGGATGTATCCCAAACATCATGACCTATAATGAGATATTGGATGGTCTGTTCAATTCGAACTGCTTTATTGAAGCTCTTGGGATAATCAAGGAGATAAAAGATAAGGAGATCGAGCTGAATTTAGTGACATATAACACAATAATCTATGGATTATGTCGTTTTGGCAAGCTGAAGGAAGCATCACAGTTGCTCAGTAAAATGCTAGTGCGAGGTATTCAGCTTGATAACATCACATTTAATAATTTGATTAATGCTTACTGTCAACATGGTGAGGTTAATACTGCTATTCAACTTCTAGAGAAGATGCAAGTAGCAGAGTTATATCTAGACCTAACCACATATACATGTCTTGCATGTGGGATCCTTAAATATTTTAGTTTAGAAGAGGTTGATATCTATCTTCACAAGATGCTAGATGAAGGGATTGTGCCATTTTTAGCCTCATGGAATGCCTTTGTTCGTTGCTTCTTCAGCAAAATTGGAAATTTAGATCTTTCGAGTTTTAATTGCTTGCTGATGGAAATGAAATGAGAAAGTTTCAGTGTTCCAGACTTAAGTAGTCGATTACGAGGGCAGAATGGCCAATTGCTCAATGCTACCTCAGTGAAGTAGAATACGCATTTGATCAGTTTCCACAACTAAGGTATTGCAGAATTCTTTTCTGTGAGTGGGTCCTTCGGTGTTCTCTCGTCCTCTTAGTTATACTGCATTGGATGTTATTTGTGCAGGCACATTCAATTTAGCCCTCTTTGAAGAGGAGCCCAAACAGGGTCAAGCATTTTCTCCCCTCTCAATTCAAGTTGATAAGATCACATCAGGTGACCCACTATCTTCTTCTCCTTGCACTGCATCCTTGATTGTCATATTCTGTATGCAGTATCATTGCTAATACATTTGTGAACCAGTCCTAGGAGGATGTGGAGTCTGAATTCAGAATGCTTAGATGAGGGAAACCTGCATCACTTAATATTCAAGAGTGAAACATATTTTTCAGTATATGAGAAACATTTCCCGATCCCATTCCAAAAGACTTGTTCCTGAGTTGCGGCAATAGACATCAGCTCTGATTCTTTCACAATATTGATTTTCAGATAAGAACCATTGAGCTTGATGGTAAACGGATAAACCTTTAGATATGGGATACAGCATGTCAAGAGAGGTTTCAGACGATCACCACTGGTAAGTTTATCATCCTTGATGTACCTTACTCCTAACTTGTGAACTATCGTGTCCACAATGATTTGCTTTGAACATGTACTTATAGGCTACATAGCACTCTTTTCCTACTGCTTTTGCTCACAGAACTTATGTGTCGTGACTGCTTTGAACCAACATCCATATGCAGCTATATGCTAACTTTTTCTTTTTCTCAATTGCAACTTTTTATTTATGTTTAGGAATTAAAACATACCTGATAGTACTTGTCATCCTTGCTTTTTCAACATTGTTGTTTATTTTTCCAAGCATCTTAGTATGTGACTTAGTGTAATTGTTTATGGTTAGGACTTAAAACATGCAAACTCCCTTGCTTATTCCATGTCTCAAAATTGATGGTACTTGTCATCTTGGTTTTTCCTTCATTAAGCAGAATTGTAGTCTTGGCCTAATTGAAAGTTTCATCCCATTATCAAATTCAATAGTACTGGTTGTTAAGTTGCTTAGCATTAATAGGGTTGACTTCTTTACAGGTTAACTCTTTTTTTTTGCATTGGCTAAGGACTGTGAATGCTGAGCCATTCTCAAATCGTTGGTAACACATAATCTTCTGTTGCTGTTTTTTCTGGAAGCTGGTGGAGAGATGCATTGATCTGATGTTCTCAATTATAGAATATTGTCTTTTGATAGATCAATATGTACTACTTTATGTTAAATAAGATATTTCTAGTAATGACTTTACTTTGTTCTTCAAGTGAGCAACTTATATACAGGTTTTGAAACATGTTCTGAAAACATGTTCTCTTTGGTTGGTACTGTCGTCTGGTGTATGTGTATATATAGATAGAACATGTTCTCTTTGGTTAATATTGTGGTCTAGTGTATATGTATGTATATATATTATATATAGACAGGAGATTGCACATCGGATTTACGAGCAATAAACAACGGTTTATTGTAACGAAAGACATCAGTTTTACAAACTAAAAACATCAGTGTTATGTACCAAAAACATCAGTTTTACGAACTAAACACATCAGCTTTACGTACAAAAAATATCAATTTTACAAACTAAACACATCATTTTTACGACCTAAACAGACCAGTTTTACGAACTAAACACATCTGATTCACTAATAATTTAGGATGTCTTTACTATATATAAACAATGGTTTTTAAATCAAAAACTGATTTCAATATACGTAATAACATCAGTTTTGTATTTATTCCATACAGCCAAATTTTGTGGTGAAAAATAACATTACAAATTATAGAGAGAAAATGAATATACATATGTAGGATTTCTATACAAGTGTTGTTATAAAGTATTAAACATATCGTTTTTATAATAAGAAACGATGTTATAAATTATATAGACATCGGGCTTTGGCCGATGTGAAAAACTTTTGACTTTTTACAACACCCACATAGACATCGATTTTTTTTTTGAAATACATCGGTTATTAGCCGATGTTAAATCACAAATTTCTAGTAGTGTTTGCAACGCACTTTCCCGAGTCCTCGTTCGTCCGATTGATGTATATAAATATGCATTGGAAAGCTCTTTTCGAGGGCTATAACTCTCAGATCAGAACTTGATTCAAAATGATGAATGACAAAAATTGGGCATTTCTCTAGCTGCACCATCTTGAGCTCTTAAAACATGAAAATCATATCAAACTTTGTGTAGACTCCATATCTTGCAATATTAAGCATAACTAAACAAATTCCTAATAATCCCATCCCAAAATAATAGAATAAGGAGCGAAATTAAGTACATAAACATGGTGTAAAATATGTACATCGGTTCTCGATGGAGCACTATTAAACTCTCATTGGCGTGCAAGTTGTAGCAAGTTGGCCTTGCACGCCAAGTATGCTAATAAAAAAATTACACAATTATATATATATATATTCAATTTTATATTTTTTTTTATATTTATGTAATAACCTGTTTTTATACATGTATATTTTCAGTTTTTATACATATGTAAAAATTCCCATAATCCCGTTAGGGTTTGAAATCATACCCGAGAGTGCTTAAATGAATCACGAAAGAGCTTGAATTTACAAATCCACAATTCTCGTAAGAACTTGAAATCCTACTCAAAAGAGCTTGAATTAAATCCCAATAGAGGTTGACCAGTCTGTTTTCGACCGATCCTTGAGGTTGTGGTTTGCTCGAGTGGCTTGCAACTTTTCTTTAGTGTATCTATGCATTATTTTTATTTGTTGGGGTTCTGGCAATCGGAGTCAGGACTAGCTGGGGTCAAGGTGGTGTGTACGGGGCAATTCCGTGATCAGGAATAAGCTTTATAGAGATTCGTCTTCACTGTCTATAGGTATTCCTATGTACTGCTTTTGTTGTGTATTGCTTGCCAGCGGTGCTGTTTCATGATGGTGCTTGGCTTCGTCCATAATCTATGTCCCTCACTTATCAAATTTATTTTTTCCTAGATTCATCTTTGTAGGGTGTGTTTCCGTTTGTTGTATATTGCACCTTTCTTGTTTTTTGTTGTATGTTTTGACAATCCCCCATTTGTCGACTTGTTGTTGTTGAAAGGGTTTTCTGATCAAGCAAATGAATTTGTAATCAAGACCGAGCAATAGTATAATATGGTCAAGTTCTTCCACATGGAGATTGTTAGGACTGATTCTTATTAATGATAAACAAAGTTTTTGCAGAAGAGTTGGAATATAGGGTTTGGGGAGATTATTGATTATAAAGAGATTTATATTAATCTCAAAGAAATTATAGGATTAGGGTTTCACCACAACAATAATCATGCATGTCAATCATCAATGAATTGTAATCAAAATTCAGTCTTTATCAATATGAAATGTTCAATCTTCGCAAAACCTAACAAGTTAACCAAATTCGCTTTCTCTAATTCAATCAACAATCTCAATCTTTTATTAGGATGATTCAATTTTGGCATCAAAACCCTAAATCATGCAATCTTATCCACAACTCTCTCCTTTCAATTCAAATTGCAAATCAAATTTATTTTTAAACTTTCATCCAAAGAACTTAAGCACGCAAATATAGAGAGATATATAAAGGCGAAGAAATTATCAATTCATCTTCAATCAACACACATGACCATTGTTGGCAATGCCGGCCTAAAGGCATGGGCAAGGGGTACAACCTCCTTGGACCCATTTTTTGTAGGGGCACGTGTGTGTGTGTGTGTGTGTGTGTGTGTGTGTGCGCGCGCGTGTGCGCGTGCGCGTGTGCGTGTGCGTGTGTGTGTGTATTTTAAAAATATAACAAAATCCGAGTTTAGCTCAATGGTATAACAAAATTTGGATTTGGGTTCCTAAACGTGTAGAGTTCAAATCTATCTATTTGCATTTTTTATGTTTTTTTATAGAGATGCCCTATATCCATTAAATTTTGCATTTTTTATGTTTTTTTATAGAGGAACCTATATCCATTTAATTTAGACATGATTCTTTGAATTTTTTCTTTTCAACACAATAGTAAACACTTTTTATGTGACAAATAAAGCTATATTGTTAACATATATAACTCTTTCTATTTTATTTGAGAAAAATGTATTGTTTTTATCTCTTCATATATGCTCGATGTATCTAATTTACCCTTTTATTCCTGTTTATAAAAAAACCCTTTTAAAAAAAATATTAGTTCATATATAGGTGATGTCATATGAAGTCAAATATGTGATATCTTGAACAAAAACTATATTTAGTATTGTTAGACAATTTTTAATATTCTTCTACACAACAACTTACCTACTTGTGGACATATTATACTGGATACCAAGCAAAAATAGCTAGTTTTCACCACAATTATATTTTTGAATTTTTTTTTAATGTATACTCCCTCCGTCCAAGAATACATGGCCTTTTAGGCCTTGAAACTTTGTCAAAAATACATGGCCTTTTAGATGTATAGGTAATTATTATCTCTAAAATTACTATTTTTTTACTTGTTAAAATTAAATAAAACTCTTGGAAAAATTAAAGAAAACCCTTGAACTTCCAATTACTATTTTAACATTTAATAATAATGATGAGATTTAAGATGTAAAATAGGTTCCTCAATTAGCGTGCATGAGCCTAAAAGACCATGTATTCTTGGATGGATGGAGTATTATTTTGTGAAATTTTGGTAAAATATCACCCTTTGCTGATTTAATTAGGTTATTAACACCCTAACTTATTTAATTAGCCGTGCTAACACCTATTCAATGTTTTTTAAGTCTTTGTGCCCCTTTACTCTTTCTCCTCTCTCAGTCGATCATTCTCCTTCGTCACCTCCAGCCGGCGATTCCTCCATTCTTCGATCGGCGCTGATGGGGATTATCTCTACCCTCTTCTCGTTCTCACTCTCCTTCTTCACTTCCTTGGATTCATGGTCGCCCTCCCTTTACCAGCGGCGATGGGGCTTCCTTCCTCCTCTCCTATGCGCATCAATGGCATTTGTTTCGGTCACTGGAAGAGCGCTATTCATCTCGGCCTCCATCCTCTCTCCCTTCTAGTAGTAAGGTTTTTTTTTTCTCTCAATTTCAACTTTTTTGTTTCTCAGATCTGTATTTCTTCGTTTCGTAGGTTGAGAAAGTGTTCGTCTAGGGTTTTGTGGAAGATTTCGTTTCTCATATCTGTATCAATTGCAATCAGTGTAATGGTTTTCCTTTCTTTCCTTCTTCCAATTTGAATTTGGTTTGGTAGGTTCCTTGATTTCTTCCAATTTGCTGGAAAACCTATGTGTTGAGTGATTGTGCTCATACTTCGATCTACTACTGGAAGATATATATGATTTTGATAGAATTTTCTCGATACTGCTCAGGCTGATGAATATGGTAGCTTTGAAATCACTTGTTGATCTTCAATTTGCGGGGCACATGCTTGAGCTTCCAGGGAAGAAATGTAGATTTACTTTGAGCAGGTACTTGGGCGAGGATCCTAGCAGCTCTTGATTCCATTCTTATTCTCTATTGTGCCTATCTATGTGTGATTTGGTTTGTTTGTCACTCCTACTAACCTTTCTTCAACTTGCTTCCTTTAATTTGTATATTAAGTTGTGTTGCTTGTGATGCTTGATTTCTTATAATTCCTTCTTTTTTAGGAACAATAAATTGATGCCATAGATGTCTTTTCATTTGTTGCTGAAGTGAATATTTTTTATTGTTCATTGAAGCTATTGATTGTTCTTTGATGTTGCTGAAATATGTTTTTGAAGCTTAGGTAAAGTTGCATATTTTTGGTTTTTTTTTTATGTGAACAAGTATTCTTATAAGCCAGATGCTACTTGTATAGTTCAGAAATAAGGAGTGGATGCTATACTTGGTTTATACCCTGATGAGAATTTCATTCTGCAGATCCACACATCTTGGAAGAGTTTGTGATGACAAAGGATGAATTTTCTAGAGCCGACATCAAAGCAATATGCATAGAGGTTAGCTATTTATAATTAGGGTTGCTCCTTTTGGTTGAAATTGTGATTCAGTGTCCAAATGGTTTCTGTTATGTATGGTGAAAATGATTCTCACTTTCACTAGCTCCTTTTTTGTTGGACATGGATTCAATGTCACTCGTTTCAGTTGTGTTAACATATGACAGTAAATAAGGTCTTCACTCTTTTATATAGTTGTTCATTTGGTTGCATTACTTACTTACTCATTGCTGGTGTTTGATTATCAGTAACATGAACTCCTTGATGAAGCTCTTTTTACCTTTTTATTTTTGGATTCAAGAAATATTTATAAATGTTTAAATGAAAATTTTATTCTATTCAGTCCCTTAATTAGATTAGAGCACATGAATCTCTAGCTGAAAATGATTCAAGGAATCTGATTCAACGGTTGTGGTAAAAAGAGCTGTGCGAAAATCAGATTCAAGGAATTTGATTTGGTTAAAGATTCCTTGAATCATCTTGGTGATTTGCTATAAAACCTGTGGGAAAATCAAAGCACGTGATCCAATTATGAGAACTTTCAAACTTGTCCAGGCGTTTGGGGCCTGCCATCTTGGTGATTTGACCTGAATTTGGGGCTCATTTCTTTGGTGTTTGGCTGATGTTGTGCTCCATTAGGTTGGGTGAGGGTGGGTTGTGCGTTTTTGGTGGTTTGTTGGGCTGCTCGTGCTGCCTGGTGCTGGATTAGAAGGTTTTTGGGTCTCGACTTAATCCGTCTTTAGCCCATCCATTTGGTCATTTAAGTGCTTGTGGTGGTTCGTCAGGTCCATGTTCCCTTCTTTCAGGGCTTGGTGCAAGTGCTTGTGGGGAGTATTGTGGTTTGCGATGAGGCGATTGGGCTACTGCTGATGCGAATTGGCTGGCTTACAAGTGTGGGTGGTACTTCCTCTTTTCCTCAGCATGCCCGGTTCATCATAAGGATATATTGGGCTGCACTCGTTGCTGGCCTTGGTGGGTGTGGATTGGTGATTTTAATAAGCTGCATTTGTGAGCTGGTGTGGCGGTAGTGGCACTTGGAGTTGTTAGTGGGTGCTTTGTTGAGATTATATTATATGTTTATTGGTTATCAACTTATACATTTTAATGGGATCTTTCTGTTTTATGTGTTTTTTTATGATTAGTTAACATGGTATAATTTTATGTCACCGATAAAAATGTCACCACAAATGTGTCACCAATAAAAATGTCACCAGTGAACTGTAATCAAATTTTATGATCATATGTTATCAATTGTTAAAAAATGTTATTAATAAAAACGTCATCAACAAACAATGTCATCAAAGATTTAGATCAATGAAGTGTAATCACGAATGTCATGAATTAATAAAAATGTAATAAACATATCACCACAAGTGATTGCATCAATGAAGTGTAATCACAAACGTGTCATCGGTAAATAAAAGTATAATTGATGAAAATATATATATCGATATACAAATGATTAAATTAAAAAAAAATGGCATCAAATGATTTGATTAAAAAAAATGGCATTAAATAATTACATTAGAAAAATGGCATCAAAACACTGCTCTGAAAAAGTTGTATCACATTAAAAAAAATGGCATCAACGCTACTTTGAAAAAGTTGCATCACGGTAAAAATATCATCAAAATTTTAATATAAAAAAATGTCATCAGTAGTCAACAGTAAAAAAAATGGGATCAATGGTCAACGTGACATCACAGTAAACAAAAAATGTCATCAAGGTTTGAAAAAAATGCCGTTAAAAAAGTGTCATCAATCCATTTTATTAGAAAAGTGGCATCAAAGCGAAAATAAAATGTAATAAAAAATGGCATCAAAACGACAAAAAATGGCATCACAAAATCTGTCACCACTAAATAAATAAATAAAACAAAAAAAAAACTGAATGAGTTGGTCAACCTTGACCGGTGTTGACCGGTCAATGGTCAACCGTTGCCCATCTACTCCATTTGGGAAGGGTGGTAGCTAACCTAATTAAATTAGTTTGAGTGCTAATCACCTAATTGAAGGTTCAAAATAGGCTAGTTACTAAAATCACCCTATTATTTTTATTCATTGACCTACTTTTATTTTCTTAAATTTGAAAAATAATTCAAATATAAAGATAATATGAAATTTTTATGAAGTTATACACAATTTTTATTTTTTATGGAGTAATCGAGCCCTTTAGATTTTAGTTCAGCCTGGGCCTATAAAGACTAGGACTGGCCCTGATTGTTGGGATCATCCCCCACCCTAGAAAACAATTCATGATAGAAAACATAAACAATGACATAAATAGAAGAAAACACCTTGATTTAATCTCAAAACGTAACTCAGCCAAAACGTCACAAATTATGTCACGAAAATCACACCAAACCTCTCCCGTTCTATTTCAGCGTTCAATGGTTGTACTGATCCCTCCAAAAGTCTCTTTAATGTTTGACCTAATGATCCTATTTATACTATTAGGGTTAAAATAAAAAAAATAATAATAAAAAATAGTAAGAAAATAATTAAAATTGGCATTAAAATTGTGAAAATTCAGTTCGACGTGCCCAATACCAACTCGGTAGTAGCTTGGTAGTGGGTCGGTAGACGGTGATTTTTCAGCATCTAGAATTTCTTCCCTGGACAGCTCGATGCCGAGCACTGTACCATTGATCAGTACCAACTCCGTTCAGTACCAATGTTTTTCTTCTTCATTGCTCTGCTCCCGGAAGGGTTGGTACCAACCTAGCCCACCTCGATTGGGGTCGGTAGCCCTTGTTTTGCTTCATTTCGAGCCTTGTTTCTCCTTTGTCTTGCCTTGACTTTCCTTTCCTTACTCCTTAACTTCTCGAGCACTTAATCGGTCATCCTCCAAACTCTTGAATGCATCAAATCTCCTCTAAAATAGCTCCAAAATCCTATAAAAAAAACCTACAAAATCTACAAAAGTGACTCAATTCTAACCTAGCTAAATGTAATGCAAATGCACTCGAAACAAATCTATAAAACATGCTAAAAACGTGAACATCAATCGACCATCGAGATTCTAATATATCTGATCTCGATCAAAATCTTGCCTTATAAAAAAAAGGGGGGAGGGGGGGTTGTGATGTTGTGCACTGCCATTTGCCATGTGTGAATTAATTGAAGAATTCGGGGATGCAAAGACTAATTTTATATATATATCCAAATTGACAAGTGTTTGATCGCATGTGCTGCCCTACAAAGACAGTCATTTGATATGGGGTAAAGTAAAAACAGTAGTTATGTAGCCCAAAGTAACGATCTCTTTATTTCATGATTAATTTAATTAAAATTTCTTTTCCTCTCTCATGAATCAAAATTTATGAAAATGTACCCTCAAACGCTCTTAAACTTGGTGCTCATAGTTTTGTTAGTGAAGGTGTAAACTTGTTTACTGCGACTGAACTAGAAAGTTTTGAGCGGAGGTCACCATACATATATAGTAGTAGATAATAAGATCAAGAAAAAAAATCGTAAAACACACAACGTGTTCGATAGTACAAACTAGTGTCAAATATTATTACAAAATAGTGTGAAACGATATTACAAACTACTACAAAGATATAAAACAAAAATAAGGATATAAAACGCAATAAATAAACATTGTATTCTTAACATGTAATAATGTATAACTAGATATAAAAATTTTAAACTTGCATAACTTCTTAGAAAATTCTCAAAATAAGTAATATAACCTTTGGGTTCGAAGCTTTCGAGATGAATTTTAATATGTGAATGTCAATTTAAGTAAAATATAAAAGTATTATAGTCTATATATTGAAATAAAATTAAAGTGATTAATTGATAATGCGTATTTTATATAGGCATTATAGGTAGTTATTAGTGAGTTTAGGATAGCTTATTTCATGTTTATTTGAGTTGTTCGAGTCAGTAGTGTTTAGTCTTGCAAGTTTGGAATCTACGATCTTTTTGTGTTTATCTGCATATTTATGTTCCGACGCTGGAAGGACAAATTTATGGCTTGCCAAGGATGAGCTTTAGGAACTTGATGAAACATGTAAAGAAGACAGGAAAGAGGCGTGGAGGAAGTTAGCTTGGATTTGAAAGTGACCAAGTGAAGAAAGTGAGCTACTGATGAAATGGCGCCCGCCGCCTGACGCACAGCGCCCACCGTCCGTGCTGATATGGAATCACTATTCTGTTCTTTTGGAAACTCATTAGGTTAAAGTTATATTTATGTTTTTTGTTGACTTTAGCAAGAAGTGGGAGTTTGTGGAAAAGACCTAATTGAGAGAGAACTCCTCTGCAGATATTGAGAGGAAAGACTTTCCATGAGGAACTAAACCTCTTTTGTTTCGCCTGCAATTCGGAGACATGGTTATATGATTTGTGAGACTTAATTTCTATCTATTCTAAGTTTGATTGATTCGATGTCTTTGTTCGTTATTGATTTATTGCATGTATTCCCTCTTGATTGGCCACCTTGATAGAATTTGCTTTCCTGCTAAAGGTTTGATTAACCGTTGCAAGTTAATTGGATTAGTAGGACAACATAACTAATTGATCCCCTGAAAACATCGTTTAGGTGTGTTAGGAAATTGACAATTCTACTTTATCAATTATACCAATTAGGGTTAGGGAGTTGTGCCTCTATCTTTGATTGTTTGTGTTATTGATATTGTTAAATTGCTTAGGGTTGGAGTGATCCGCCATTAGATGAATCAACCAAGAAAAGATAGGATAGAGTCAAAGATCAAAGACATAACCATTGTTGGTGAATTGTAGGGGAAACTATCTCGTTCATAATTATCACCAATTCACCATTGTTACTGTTGATACATTCAGTTGCCTTGATATTCAATCATTCTTTGATATTGTTCACTTTTGATAGCGATTTGATAGACAAGAAAGGTATTCTCGCTTTGGGATCGACCCCTTACTATTACACTATACTAGTTACTAGGTTGCTAGTTGAGTTGTTGTTGGTTTGGGTATTTCTTTTTGGTGTTGGAGAAAGGTAACGAAATTCTGCACCGCACTAAATTTTGACGCCGTTGCCGGGGAGAATTATTTTATTTCCTTTGTTTTTCTTATTTGCTATCTTAGGTAATTCACTTTGGTGGATTACTTTTTGGTTACTAATCAATCTTTTTTGAATCTTTTAGAAGGTTGAACAAAGATGTGTGAAAATGTTGAACCTCCTCTCAGAAGGACACTGAGAGACATAAGGGAAACTAATCTAAACTTCTTGAAGGCTCCAAATTGGGATACAAAGCTGATTGGTTACTGATTCTTCCAATTTTCCATGGGATGATTGGAGATGAGCCAAATAAGCATCTGACGAGCGTGAGGGGAGATCGATGCCTATGCTCACTCCAATCAAATAAATTTATGCTCGAATCCCTCTATAGTATAGTGGAAATCAAGGTCGATCCAAGGGAGTATGTCAGCGGTTCTATCCTAGTTGTTTTATGGACGAAAATAGGGGAATAAATGGCGCAAATAGGGGCTGTAAATGGTGGTGAACACACTGATTTTGGCTCAAGTAACAAGTGATTTCAATGTATGAGAAGGAACTTCCAAGATTAGGGCTAACCACAACAACAAACACATGTATAAATCAATGAATCATGTAAGAAATCATGCTTTTATCTTAAAGAGATAGCTTTCGCATACTCAACAAATAGATAATAGAGGTGATCACATAAAACCTATTTGTTTCTACCCTTCTTAATTAGATCCCTTTCACTTTCGTCAAAGTTCCCTAATTACTATCAATGTTAACAATCTCCTCTTTCAATTCAATTGCAACAATGAATTCCCTTAAACTTTCATCAAAGGGTTAAGCACATGGGTAGAAGAAGATAAAAACATCAAATAACCATAGATTCATTCATCCACACACATGCTTATTGTTGGGTTCACCCTAACCCTAGAAGATGGGGGAACTACTCACTCATTGCAAAGAAAAACACAAAAATAATAGAAGAATTCATAATCTCGAATTGCATAAAACCAAACCTTAAATTAACGTTCAAACCTTCAACCAAAAAGCTCCAGAAAAACGTCGCCAGTTGCTGCTGTAAAAATCAGTCGTGAGATGTGTGGAGAGAGATCCCTAATTAGCCTCTAATTGGCTTTATTTAAAGATAGAAATTAAGACTTAATCTCCAAGGAAAGAGATTTTATCTAAGGAAAATAATATAATCTATCTAAGGAAGGATAAAATATCTCAAGTCTATCTAACTAAAAGATCCTAAAAAGGAATAAAATAGAAACCTTAATTAAAAAGCCCAAAAAGTAACTAAAACAGCCCGCAGAAAATTATGCTGGTACGCAGGGTATCGGCGCCGAGGTCTGGGGTGTCGGCGCCGAGGTACCTGTGTGAATGCAGTAACTTCTGATTTTTTCCAACTTTTCGGCTCTGTCTTCAATCGCACTTTCCCGAGTCCTCGTTAATCCGATTGACACATATGAATATGCGTTGGAAAGCTCTTTTCAAGGACTACATATCTCATGAAGGCTCCAGATCTTGAATCAAAGTGATGAATGGCGAAAATAAGGCTTTTCTCCAGCTGCACCTCTTTTTCCTTTTGCTTTGCTTCTCCATTGCCTTCATGATTTTTCTTTAAGCTCTAAAATGCGTCAAAACTCTTCCAAATCAGCTCCAATACCTACAAAAACACCACCAAAGCTTGTGTAGACCACCATATCTTGAATAATACGAAAACTAACACAAACGACACACTTTCCCAACACAAAAGCTAATAAAATGACTCAAATGGAATGAAAACATGATGTAAAATAAGACCAAAAATGCGGACATCAAAACACCCCATACTTAGACTTGCTTGTCCTCAAGCAATAACCAAACTTTGATCAAGACCTTTAACATATCTTCAAGTCTTCGCCTTCGCCAAAAAGCAACATCATAAGCGCAAGTGGTCTAAAAGAATCAAGCAATCAAACGTCATCACACATATATAAGTAACTCTAAGCAAGAGCAATCGAAATCCAACCTCACAAAGGATATATGTGTTTCACTCAACACTCAATGTGTTTAGGCTTTGAAGAACATCTCTCAACTCAATCCTTAATGCAAAAAGCTACATAGACATTGTTATTTATATCACCAATCTCTCCACCGGAGAGGTCAAAGCAATTAAAATCATCAAGAGGACTTATGGCTCAATGAAAGACTTCAAAGAAGACTTCATTCGGCCGGGTTGTAATGTGGCTTGGTAAGAAATAAAAGGTGTGGAATCATTTAGGCAAAGTGGTGCTAAAAATCCGGGAATCAAGACTCCTAAACTTCCAACTCAACTCAACCAAACAACTCATCTCAAAACCAGCACATCTACCAAACTCATCAACAATCAAGATCATCAACCCATGACAATATTTCTCAACCAACAATTTCATCCAACTCTCACATATAATAAACTAGGCTCTTAATAAACACTTTTTTTTCTCTTTTATCTTTTTTTCTTTCTTTTCTTCGCCAACATTTTTTTTTCATTCTTTTTTTTTTCAATAATACATATATATAATTTTCGGAGCCTCTAAAATATAAGAACAATATGAGGAATAATGCACAACCTTACATACTTTCGCTCAAAGCATCTCAACAAAGCTCCACAACTTAGCTTTTTCTCCATCAAACTCAAGTCAATCAAATTCCAACCAACTCTAAATCCTAATTCCCGGATAAAGGGTCAAGCTTATAATCGGCTAGGAATTAATTTTGTGGAGCTAACAAAGAATAGGCTAAGGCTCAAAGGGCTTCAAGCAAAGACAATATGTAAGGTAGGTAAATGAATGGATAAAATATGGCTAAGAAAATATAAGTCCTCCATCATATAATTTTAATAAGCAATGAACTAGTATCTCATAATCGGTCTCAAGAAATAGATACCACATCAATGTCAAGAGGTACTCACATAAGGAGAGTAAATCACACATCAAAAATAGAGAGAAATATGCAAATATGAAGAATATTCCCTATAAGGCCAAAAATATCTCACTAGGACATATATTTGGATTTCAATCACCTCTACTTAGAATCATATGTGCTCAATTATAATCGCAAGTCTAATTACCACATAAAAATCAAACTTTCCAGGAGACTTAGGCTAAACCATCCAAACATATCATAGGTTTTACATGATCAAGTCGATTATTAAGCATCATCATAGGACATCTAAGTTAGGTGTTTCGAACTAAACTAAAAACTAAAACAAAGGCTAAGACAATAAATAAACATGCATTTTTTCTTTGTTTTATTTTCGACATTTTTCAAGTTTTTTGTATTTTTTTTATGGACTCAATAAAAATGCAAAATATGCAAAAATACAAAATAATGCAAAACAACGCCACCAAAAACAAACCTCAAACCATAAGCATATAGTAAGTTGTTACCCCCACCCCATACTTAAAAAATTACTTTGTCCTCAAAGTATAAGCTCAAAAATAAGAGATGGGTATAAACAGAAACTTACAAGATAGAATTGGAGCTCTTTTCGACTGAAAATAGGTGCCATTGTTGTTGACCGGTGATAGTCGACGTCGACATGCTTCATGCTCCAAGGTTGTCCTTTCTTCATGCTTAGCACCCACCTTCGTTAGCAATCAAAACCAAAACCTTTAAAAACAACGTTTAAAGCAAAACCAAAGCAAAATCCAAACCAAAACCAAAAAAATAAAATCCTAAATAACCATAGTTTATGTACAAGCTCTAGATTTTCAAGTCGCTAGGCCGACTTCTTCTCTTAAGCTCATGTGGGCATTCGCAAGGCCCATGTGGCACGGGCCTCCTCCTCCGGACTCTCTAGTTCAACCTTGCATAGGACTCCTTCCTTGTCCTTTAACTCCATTGCGCCGGGTCGAATCTTGTGAATTTCGAATGGCCCAACCTTTCTCTCTTTGAATTTGCTAGGGAACCAATGGCTCTTGACCTTGGAGATGTACACCGTATCTCCTACCTCATAAGCTTTTGGATCTTCATTGCATCCCCTACATAATCTCACAAACCAAGGCATACCTCTTCCATTCGTAATAGATAAGTTTTTAATGGAAATAGGGGAAGATAATTTCATACCTTGACTTACCTTGTTGGGGCCGGGATGGTGGTCTTCGGCCCAACTCCTTCCTTTCTCGTCAACTCTTCCTTCCATGGTAGCACAACCATCTTCTTCACGTTGTCTTGCTACTGGAGGTGTCGACGCCGAGGCTGAGGGTGTCGGCGCCGAGGGGTCAGCAGTGTCCTTTGTACTTTGATCTCTCTCATCCTCTTGAAGGGTGGCCAAAAGCTCCTCAATGATGCTCTCTTCTTCTTCGGTGGGTGGTATACAAATGGACTCCTCATGAGTAAAGGTCTTCTCCATGTCCGTGTAAACCATCTTGACCTCCGTTTTTCTTACCTCCCTTAGATTGGGGTCAAATTGAAATTCAACAAGCTCATCCCCAATTTTGAAAGTTAGGAGACCTTTCCTCACATTGATAATCGCATCCACCGTGGCTAAGAAAGGGCGCCCTAAGACAATAGGCACAACAGGATCTATAGGCATATCAAGTACTATGAAATCGGTGGGAACATAGAACTTACCTACCTTTATCGGTACATCATCGATCACACCGGTAGGTTCCACCGAGGAGTTGTCCGCCATATAGAGCCGCATGTTGACGGGTACTAGTGGTCCCATGTTAATCTTAGACCATATGGAGAGTGGCATAAGGCTTGCGCTTGCACCAAGATCACATAGAGCTCGATATCGATGTTCGCCTAGGCCAATGGTGATGGTGAACTTGCCCGGGTCGGTCTCTTTTCGGGAAAGTTGACGGCGTTGCAATCCTCCGAAATCTCCGACATAGACCTCTTATTGCTCAAGATCTCTTTCAAGAATTTGATGTACGCCGGCATCTCTTGAAGGGCCTCGGTAAAGGGGATAGTCACATTTAAGCCTTGGAGAATCGTCACAAATCTCCTAAACTTCCCTTCAGTGGGATCCTTGAGAGCCTTTGATGGATAAGGGAGCTTGGGTTTGGCTTTTGGAGTGGTCAATACGTCGTGTGTAGGTGTGGGTTGGCCTGCAGAGGTATCGGCGCCGATGGTAGAGTGGTTGGCGTCGAGGGATTGTGCAGGAGCTTCCTCAGAGGTGTCGACGCCGAGGTCAGGGTTATCGGCGCCGAGGGTCTGTGTGCTTACAACAGCTTCTGCAGTAGCTTTGTTTGTCATCAGGGTGTCGGCGCCGAGGTCAGGAGTGTCGGCGTCGAGGGCCTGTTTGAATGCAGTAGGTTTATTCACTGTCAGGGTGTCGGCGCCGAGGGTAGAGGTGTCGGCGCCGAGGCCTGTGTTGGGTTGGCCGATTTTTTCTCCTTTCTCCTTGGCTTCCCGTTCCGGTAGAACCTTCCCACTCCTTGTTTGAATGGCTGCAATATGTTGGGATTTGGGGTTGGCTTCATTCTGGCCGGGTAGTTGGCCACTTGGTTTTGGAATTTGAGCCGCCAATTGACCCAATTGGGTCTCAACGTTCTTCCTCCAAATATCAATGTCCCCAAACCTTGCATTCATGCCTCGCAACTGTGTATTGATCTCCAAACTGAACTGTCTAGCATCCGCCTTGGCCTCAGCTTGGCCTTTCCTTAGCCCCTCCAAAATAGATCTCATATCATCCCTAGGTTGCTCACGATCCACATGGCCTGGAGGTCTATACGGGGGTCGTTGATCATGTTGAGGAGGATGGTTACCCCAATTGGAGTGCCCATCGCTCCTTTGGTAGTAAATGCCTTGGCCCCTATAAGGACCTCTCATGTAGGTTGCTCCTCCATATGATTCAGCGGATTGCACTTGTTCGACATGTGGGCAAGCGGTTGTGATGTGGGAAGTGGACCCACACTCTATGCACGGTTTGTTGTTGGAGAGAAACCTTACTTGCTTCTTCAATTTTCTATTCTCATCCTCCATAAATTGATGTCGCACATCAGGGTCAATCTCATCGGAAGGTTGATAAAGTGGCATCGATGGAGAGGGCCTCGCATCAATGCTCACGGGGGTCCCATAAGTAGTGTCAAACTCCGTGAGCTTGTCAAGTGCATCCCACGCTTCTTAAGGAAGCATCTCAATGTATCTATAGGATGTGTGGATGTTGATCCGATCCTTAGTAGTCGAGTTGATGCCATTGAAGAAGATTTCTTGCAAAACATAAGGTGGTTGCCCATGAGTAGGGAATTGGCGAATCAACTCCTTGAACCTCTCCCAAGTTTCGGCAAGAGTTTCATTCCTTAATTGCTTGAAGGATGTGATCTTTTTGCGCAGCTCCGTCGTCTTCATAGGTGGAAAGAACTAGCTCATGAATAGATCATGAAGATCCTCCCATGTGTTGATGGATCGCGGCGGCAAGCTTTCGAGCCAATGAAGGGCTTTTCCCACTAAAGACCAGCGGAAAGCCTTCAAGCGAACATACTCCAAGTTGGCTCCATCGGCTATGGTATCACACATCTCCTTGAACTCCTTCATGTGCTCCATAGGGCACTCGTTGGGTTTCCCTTCGAAAGGAGTCCGCTTCACCATGGTAAGGAAGCTTGTCTTGATCTCAAAGTTGATATTGGGGATAACGATGGCCGACTCCGGCACCCGCAGCGTAGGGTGCATGTATTGGCGAGCATTGGTTGGAATTCTCTCCAACTCTTCCCTAAGATTTCCGGCCTCCTCCCTTGCTATCCTAGCAGCCTCGGTCTCTCTTTGCTGGGCTTGATTAGCAGCGACTTCCCGCTGCGTAGCCTCTTGATTCTCTTGGCGAAGCCTTTCTAGCTCTGCACGAAGTGTCTCCAAATCCTCCATCTTTTGCCTAAGCTTTTCCTTTAGACGTTGGTGTAGAACACGTTCAGGCTCGGTGAATGGATCGTATAGAGGACGGTCACTTCTTCGCATAAACCTTCAAATAACACAAAGAAAACAAAATTAAAAAGAAAGGTGGGGATGGGCTATTCCCAACCCTAAAACAACTAGACTAGGCGCGATTGATTACTCCCCGGCAACGGCGCCAATTTGACGTGTCCGTGAGGGGAGATCGATGCCTATGCTCACTCCAATCAAATAAATTTATGCTCGAATCCCTCTATAGTATAGTGGAAATCAAGGTCGATCCAAGGGAGTATGTCAGCGGTTCTATCCTAGTTGTTTTATGGACGAAAATAGGGGAATAAATGGCGCAAATAGGGGCTGTAAATGGTGGTGAACACACTGATTTTGGCTCAAGTAACAAGTGATTTCAATGTATGAGAAGGAACTTCCAAGATTAGGGCTAACCACAACAACAAACACATGTATAAATCAATGAATCATGTAAGAAATCATGCTTTTATCTTAAAGAGATAGCTTTCGCATACTCAACAAATAGATAATAGAGGTGATCACATAAAACCTATTTGTTTCTACCCTTCTTAATTAGATCCCTTTCACTTTCGTCAAAGTTCCCTAATTACTATCAATGTTAACAATCTCCTCTTTCAATTCAATTGCAACAATGAATTCCCTTAAACTTTCATCAAAGGGTTAAGCACATGGGTAGAAGAAGATAAAAACATCACATAACCATAGATTCATTCATCCACACACATGCTTATTGTTGGGTTCACCCTAACCCTAGAAGATGGGGGAACTACTCACTCATTGCAAAGAAAAACACAAAAATAATAGAAGAATTCATAATCTCGAATTGCATAAAACCAAACCTTAAATTAACGTTCAAACCTTCAACCAAAAAGCTCCAGAAAAACGTCGCCAGTTGCTGCTGTAAAAATCAGTCGTGAGATGTGTGGAGAGAGATCCCTAATTAGCCTCTAATTGGCTTTATTTAAAGATAGAAATTAAGACTTAATCTCCAAGGAAAGAGATTTTATCTAAGGAAAATAATATAATCTATCTAAGGAAGGATAAAATATCCCAAGTCTATCTAACTAAAAGATCCTAAAAAGGAATAAAATAGAAACCTTAATTAAAAAGCCCAAAAAGTAATTAAAACAGCCCGCAGAAAATTATGCTGGTGCGCAGGGTATCGGCGCCGAGGTCTGGGGTGTCGGCGCCGAGGTACCTGTGTGAATGCAGTAACTTCTGATTTTTTCCATCTTTTCGACTCTGTCTTCAATCGCACTTTCCCGAGTCCTCGTTAATCCGATTGACACATATGAATATGCGTTGGAAAGCTCTTTTCAAGGACTACATATCTCATGAAGGCTCCAGATCTTGAATCAAAGTGATGGATGGCGAAAATAAGGCTTTTCTCCAGCTGCACCTCTTTTTCCTTTTGCTTTGCTTCTCCATTGCCTTCATGATTTTTCTTTAAGCTCTAAAATGCGTCAAAACTCTTCCAAATCAGCTCCAATACCTACAAAAACACCACCAAAGCTTGTGTAGACCACCATATCTTGAATAATACGAAAACTAACACAAACGACACACTTTCCCAACACAAAAGCTAATAAAATGTTAGATCACATAAAAGCTAGTTGTTTCTACCTTTCCTAATTAGATCCCTTTCACTTTCGTCAAAGTTCCCCAATTACTATCAATGTTAACAATCTCCTCTTTCAATTCAATTGCAACAATGAATTCCCTTAAACTTTCATCAAAGGGTTAAGCACATGGGTAGAAGAAGATAAAAACATCAAATAACCATAGATTCATTCATCCACACACATGCTTATTGTTGGGTTCACCCTAACCCTAGAAGATGGGGGAACTACTCACTCATTGCAAAGAAAAACACAAAAATAATAGAAGAATTCATAATCTCGAATTGCATAAAACCAAACCTTAAATTAGCGTTCAAACCTTCAACCAAAAAGCTCCAGAAAAACGTCGCCAGTTGCTGCTGTAAAAATCAGTCGTGAGATGTGTGGAGAGAGATCCCTAATTAGCCTCTAATTGGCTTTATTTAAAGATAGAAATTAAGACTTAATCTCCAAGGAAAGAGATTTTATCTAAGGAAAATAATATAATCTATCTAAGGAAGGATAAAATATCCCAAGTCTATCTAACTAAAAGATCCTAAAAAGGAATAAAATAGAAACCTTAATTAAAAAGCCCAAAAAGTAATTAAAACAGCCCGCAGAAAATTATGCTGGTGCGCAGGGTATCGGCGCCGAGGTCTGGGGTGTCGGCGCCGAGGTACCTGTGTGAATGCAGTAACTTCTGATTTTTTCCAGCTTTTCGACTCTGTCTTCAATCGCACTTTCCCGAGTCCTCGTTAATCCGATTGACACATATGAATATGCGTTGGAAAGCTCTTTTCAAGGACTACATATCTCATGAAGGCTCCAGATCTTGAATCAAAGTGATGGATGGCGAAAATAAGGCTTTTCTCTAGCTGCACCTCTTTTTCCTTTTGCTTTGCTTCTCCATTGCCTTCATGATTTTTCTTTAAGCTCTAAAATGCGTCAAAACTCTTCCAAATCAGCTCCAATACCTACAAAAACA
Source organism: Persicaria tinctoria (assembly GCA_037127255.1). Classification (NCBI taxonomy): domain Eukaryota; kingdom Viridiplantae; phylum Streptophyta; class Magnoliopsida; order Caryophyllales; family Polygonaceae; genus Persicaria; species Persicaria tinctoria. Next base: position 31,846,513 of record JBANSL010000004.1, on the reverse strand, counting down.
CCACCAAAGCTTGTGTAGACCACCATATCTTGAATAATACGAAAACTAACCCAAACGACACACTTTCCCAACACAAAAGCTAATAAAATGTTAGATCACATAAAAGCTAGTTGTTTCTACCTTTCCTAATTAGATCCCTTTCACTTTCGTCAAAGTTCCCCAATTACTATCAATGTTAACAATCTCCTCTTTCAATTCAATTGCAACAATGAATTCCCTTAAACTTTCATCAAAGGGTTAAGCACATGGGTAGAAGAAGATAAAAACATCAAATAACCATAGATTCATTCATCCACACACATGCTTATTGTTGGGTTCACCCTAACCCTAGAAGATGGGGGAACTACTCACTCATTGCAAAGAAAAACACAAAAATAATAGAAGAATTCATAATCTCGAATTGCATAAAACCAAACCTTAAATTAACGTTCAAACCTTCAACCAAAAAGCTCCAGAAAAACGTCGCCAGTTGCTGCTGTAAAAATCAGTCGTGAGATGTGTGGAGAGAGATCCCTAATTAGCCTCTATTTGGCTTTATTTAAAGATAGAAATTAAGACTTAATCTCCAAGGAAAGAGATTTTATCTAAGGAAAATAATATAATCTATCTAAGGAAGGATAAAATATCCCAAGTCTATCTAACTAAAAGATCCTAAAAAGGAATAAAATAGAAACCTTAATTAAAAAGCCCAAAAAGTAATTAAAACAGCCCGCAGAAAATTATGCTGGTGCGCAGGGTATCGGCGCCGAGGTCTGGGGTGTCGGCGCCGAGGTACCTGTGTGAATGCAGTAACTTCTGATTTTTTCCAGCTTTTCGACTCTGTCTTCAATCGCACTTTCCCGAGTCCTCGTTAATCCGATTGACACATATGAATATGCTTTCGAAAGCTCTTTTCAAGGACTACATATCTCATGAAGGCTCCAGATCTTGAATCAAAGTGATGGATGGCGAAAATAAGGCTTTTCTCCAGCTGCACCTCTTTTTCCTTTTGCTTTGCTTCTCCATTGCCTTCATGATTTTTCTTTAAGCTCTAAAATGCGTCAAAACTCTTCCAAATCAGCTCCAATACCTACAAAAACACCACCAAAGCTTGTGTAGACCACCATATCTTGAATAATACGAAAACTAACACAAACGACACACTTTCCCAACACAAAAGCTAATAAAATGTTAGATCACATAAAACCTAGTTGTTTCTACCTTTCCTAATTAGATCCCTTTCACTTTCGTCAAAGTTCCCCAATTACTATCAATGTTAACAATCTCCTCTTTCAATTCAATTGCAACAATGAATTCCCTTAAACTTTCATCAAAGGGTTAAGCACATGGGTAGAAGAAGATAAAAACATCAAATAACCATAGATTCATTCATCCACACACATGCTTATTGTTGGGTTCACCCTAACCCTAGAAGATGGGGGAACTACTCACTCATTGCAAAGAAAAACACAAAAATAATAGAAGAATTCATAATCTCGAATTGCATAAAACCAAACCTTAAATTAACGTTCAAACCTTCAACCAAAAAGCTCCAGAAAAACGTCGCCAGTTGCTGCTGTAAAAATCAGTCGTGAGATGTGTGGAGAGAGATCCCTAATTAGCCTCTAATTGGCTTTATTTAAAGATAGAAATTAAGACTTAATCTCCAAGGAAAGAGATTTTATCTAAGGAAAATAATATAATCTATCTAAGGAAGGATAAAATATCCCAAGTCTATCTAACTAAAAGATCCTAAAAAGGAATAAAATAGAAACCTTAATTAAAAAGCCCAAAAAGTAATTAAAACAGCCCGCAGAAAATTATGCTGGTGCGCAGGGTATCGGCGCCGAGGTCTGGGGTGTCGGCGCCGAGGTACCTGTGTGAATGCAGTAACTTCTGATTTTTTCCAGCTTTTCGACTCTGTCTTCAATCGCACTTTCCCGAGTCCTCGTTAATCCGATTGACACATATGAATATGCGTTGGAAAGCTCTTTTCAAGGACTACATATCTCATGAAGGCTCCAAATCTTGAATCAAAGTGATGGATGGCGAAAATAAGGCTTTTCTCCAGCTGCACCTCTTTTTCCTTTTGCTTTGCTTCTCCATTGCCTTCATGATTTTTCTTTAAGCTCTAAAGTGCGTCAAAACTCTTCCAAATCAGCTCCAATACCTACAAAAACACCACCAAAGCTTGTGTAGACCACCATATCTTGAATAATACGAAAACTAACACAAACGACACACTTTCCCAACACAAAAGCTAATAAAATGACTCAAATGGAATGAAAACATGATGTAAAATAAGACCAAAAATGCGGACATCGGCATCTTACTGAATTCGTTAGTGTTTGCGACTGACTCAGACCTCAAGGATTTACTGATGATCACATGATGTTGAGGTTGTTTTCGTTCACCCTGAAAGACGCATCGATGAATTGGCTACACTGTCTGCCTAAAGGAAGTATTACTACTTGGTTGGGATTAAAGAAAGCTTTTCTAGTGAAATATTTCCCTACTACTCGTCTAAGTAAAGTAAAGAAATAGTTGACTAGCATAGAACAACTCCCTGGGGAGAGCATCTATGTCGACTACCTTGAGAGATTCAGGCGACTCAAGGCAAGTTGCTCACATCATGGATTTTCTAAAAAGGATTTGATTCTCTATCTTTATTAGGGGTTGCTTGATCAAGAGTTCATCGTCATCAACGCTACTAGTGGAGGTAATATACTGGACAAGATGCCGGAAGAAGCTATGAAAATCTTCGATGGATTAGCGAATTCGACTGAGTAGTACAGGAGGTCTGATGGACTTGGGAATCCATTTGCATTGATACTAATAATTATAGTAGTAGTAATAATAATAATAATAATAATAGTAGTAGTAATAATAATAATAGTAATAATAATAATAATAATAATAATAATAATAATGTAATATTATATATACAACTTACATATATAAAAACAGTAGCCATTTTGAATTGTGTAATATATATAGCTTACATATATAAAATGACTACTATTTTTACACGGGATAGCTTACATATGTAAAATGGCTACTGATTTGTACATATGTAAAATGGCTACTGATTTGTAGTGTGTGTGTGTGTGTGTGTGTGTGTGTGTGTGTGTGTGTGTGTGTGTGTGTGTGTGTGTGTGTGTGTGTGTGTGTGTGTGTGTGTGTGTGTGTGTGTGTGTGTGTGTGTGTGTGTGTGTGTGTGTGTGTGTGTGTGTGTGTGTGTGTGTGTGTGTGTTCAAATTAAAATGGGGCTTAAAATGAAAATTTTGCTTAAAGTAAAAATGGGCTGATTTGCACGCGGGCCTTGCAGAGCTTTGACTGTATTCAAATATAAAAGGCCCATGCTCACATCGGCCACCCTTGTTCATCCCTTTCGTTTTCGGATCCCTCGCGTTTATTCCCCTCAATCTTCGTTTGAAATTCAAATCCCTCCCAACTTCAAATCCCCTGCTCCCATGGCTTCTCCAATCTCTCCTCGTCGTCTTCTTCTAAAGTTCATCCTATTCCGAAAACAGCAAACAAGAAGGTGATGTAGTTCGAGGGTATAAGATAAGGCAGGGTTCGGGGGCTGATTTCGTTGCTAGGGCACCAGGAGAATAAGAAGGTGAGCAGTTTAGGTCTCTTTCTAAGTTCGAATAGTTTGGTTCGAGTTGCTAGATGATGATTGTCCCTGAAACCTCTAAGCAGCATCTCTCTCGCTCTCTCTCTCTCTCTCTCTCTCTCTCTCTCTCTCTCTCTCTCTCTCTCTCTCTCTCTCTCTCTCTCTCTCTCTCACAGTTTCTTTTGCTGGTAGATAGGTCATAGGCGGTTATGGCCTCAGCGAAGACATCAGCAAGGTGAAGAGGCTCACCGACGGCTCAATTACTCTCTGTCACAGCTCGTCAGATGTGGCTCAATCTCCTCTTCTATACGACGATCAGAGACCTACTTAGTACTTGTAGGTATTTATCTCTTTCCACCCCCTCCCCTGAGCATTCAGTTGCAATTGCTCCTTTTTGTTTGAAAGCATTAGATTTGGTACTTGTTCGATTTCTTAATTTGTAGCGGAGTTGATGCGTTCGAGGTGATGAAGCTCGGTGTTGTATTGCCTTTTGATTTTCAATACTTAATTTATTTCTTCTTAGATATCTGTGTATCTCGACAACTGATATTTTAGGGAAAATGGCCGATACTTAGTTTAGTTAACAATCTGAATACATTTAGTGGGAAAGCACAATACATGAAGTGAGCACCAGAATTTTGAGTCAATGTGTCATCATCTCTTGATCCTTTATTTTCTCATCCTGTTATTAAGGGTTACTACAAAGCTTATGTTAAGGTACCATACACTAAAATTGATTCCTGTTTATAATAAAAAATTTGTATTGTGTATTTTTTTTTTTGACATTTTGCCAGGTCCAAGTATAGAATCCACTTAATTGAATATATTTGATGAATTCAATCCAATTATAGAATTGGAAAATTTTGTTTATGTGGTTACATCTTTAATCCTATCACTAAATCAGATAGTTAAACAAAACGCAATTTTCAAAATGCTTTTTTCAAGCTTAGGTAGCTTGATGTACACTTACTCTGCTGATTGTGATAGCAATTAGGACGTTCTTGATGACGTGTGTTGAACAAAAATGCGCGATAATCGTAGAACACATTTTAATTGATTTTTAATATTTAAGTTCGACCCCTTTTGGTTACCCTCTTGATTCGAAGTCATATCGATACCAAGACTTGAGTGGTTTTGGTGATTTGGGCTGCACCCGAATTTTAGCGGCTTGTCTACGTATCTCTTGGAAGAGAATCAAGCCTCACGTAGTTCGGAGTGTTTTGGATTTTGTATTTGGTTTGTTTGATTTGATTTGGGTTTGATTTCGTTTTCTTGTATGCATCAGAGGATGAAATTCAAGCCCACCCTCTAGGAAGGGTAACTCAAACAACAATCCACCCGAGCAACCGGAGCCCACCTTCTCGGAAGGGTAACTCAAGTGACCCGCCTATCATTTGCATAGAAAACGATTTGGATTTTGATGTGGAATTTGATTTGTTTTTATTTGAGATTTGACTTAAAGGTCAATTTGGGGGTTGTGATTGAACTCGTTTGTGAGTTTCCTACGTACCCTTTTGGAAGGGATCAAATCAAACGTAGTTCTTGAAAAAGGCAAATTTGAATTTTGTATTTGTTTTTTGGACCTTTTGGTCGTAACCGAACTCGACGAGCGGAAGCTTTGTATCGAGTCGGAGGAGACACTTTAAATTTGATGAAAATTTGATTTTTGAGACGACTTGAGTCAACAAATGAATTTGGAGAATTTGATTGAAGATTTGGGTGTGAATGGACTCGATGAGGATTTGATTTACACCGAGTTTCCTACGTATCCACTTGTTTGGTGAAATCAAGTCACCTTAGTTCGGGACAAAGATGAATTTGTACTTGGGTTTGATCATGAGATCATTTGAGGGGGATGATTGAACTCGACGAGCAGGAGCTTTGTATCGAGTCGAAATGGACGATCTGAATTTGTTTTTGGCGATTGAACTTAACGAGCTTAAGCCTTGTATCGAGTGTCCTACATATCTCTTAGAAGAAAATCAAATCACCCGTAGTTCTAAAACGAACCAATTTAATTTAATTGTCTTTAACCTCATATTCATTTAAAGGTGAGTTTAGAGGTTGACGACTGTACCCGATATATTTTTAGGATTTAATATCGGATTACCTACGTAGCCTGATACGAGGCGTCAAGTCTTTACGTAGTTCTGTCAAGAAATGATTTAATTTTGGGAAAGGTGACTGAATTCAGTATATGTTAAATTTTATACCGAATTTCCTACGTAACTCGTAAAAGAGTATCAAGTCTTACGTAGTTCTAAAAGAGAGCAATTGAATTTGCTTGGTTTGGACCTCATATTCATTTCAAGAGAATTTAGAGGCGGACGACTGTGCCCGATATATTTTGATATTTAATATCGGGCTACCTACGTAACCGATTTTTACGGTGTCAAGTCTTTACGTAGTTCTGCCGTAGGTAAATTTGATTTAATTTGAGATGGGCGACTGAATCCGATATATATTGAATTTTAATATGGGATTTCCTACGTAACTCGCAAAAGAGCATCGAGTCTTTACGTAGTTCTTTTAAAAACCAAGTTGGATTTGGTTTTCAAATTTTGATCGTTTGAGGATCGTGATTGAACTTGACGAGCTCGTAGCTTTATGTCACGCTTCCTACATACCCGTTTGAACGGGATCAAATCTTATGTAGTTCTTTAGAGACAAATTTGATTTATTTGGTTTGAAGATTGAACCCGGCGAGCTTTAGCTTTATGTCGGGTAGCCTACGTATCCGACAAGTCGGAACCAAATCTGGCGCAGTTCCCTTAAAAAAAAACCAAGTTTATATTTCGTGAAACTTGATTTGAGGTTTTAACTCCGTTTTTGTTTAGGGGCCGGCTTGAGATTGACCAACTAGAATTAATTGGGAAAGAATTTTATAAGTCAAAACTTATAGACTCGAATTCTTAACGTGTGCCAATTATAATTCTCATATTTTTGTGGGTGGGTTTTGTAATTTTATATATATATAGTATATATTTGCAGAGATTCAGCCGTACACACACATATATATATATATATGATGTATGTGTATTGATTAATTGCCTACTCTCTCTCCTTTTTAAAACAAAACCGAGGCCTGGAATTTCTTGACCCAACCCAATCCCTTTCATTTCAATTTGTAAGCAAACGGAGTCCAGCCCAGCTTCCCATTCCATTTTTGTTTAACGCCGATTGAAACCACAGTCAGCCCTAATTCAACTGAATCAAAGAGAGAAAGAGAGAGCGCCGTAGTCGGAAGAACATCAAGCTGTCGGGAACTTTGTGAGCTCCGATTTGGGCAGTCAGAAGAGAAATTGACGGGCCTGGCTACACCTTCGAATTCGCTGATGCAAGGGCACGAGACGAAGCCACCGGACAGGTATGTTCAATCTCCCCCGAGACTTTCTACTTCGAAATTCACCTATTTAGCTTAATGCTTTGGTGATTTGTGCTCCAAAATTTGAATCCCCTCTTACATTTATCTTTAATCATATGTCTAATTTCTAAATTCGACTGATTTTGTTTAGAAATTGTGATTTTGGGAGTTTTTTGTATTAGGCCAATTGAAGAAGAGGGCCAACGAACTCAGCGCTTTGGGATGTTTGAAGAGGCGGTAAAGAGGCTTCAACTTCAATCAATGGAAAGGACAGGGAGTTTAAGTAGGTTGGTTTAACCTTTCCCTTTAATTTGTCCCTAATTTGGATGATTTGGGTTTTGAGAAATCATCTAGGCTGTATGTTTGAGAATTGCTAATGTGGAATTTTTGTTCCCAACAATTGACAGAGAGGGTAGCTGATATTGGTGGTTGCCACTAGCCAAGGCTGTTAAAAAGAGGCATTTTTATTCAACCCGACTCCGGATCGAAGAAAGCCACTACAACCTCAGGAAGGGTGACAACTTCAGCCTCTCGAATTGGGTATGTTCGGCTGTTGTTATGTCCAAACCCCGAATTTCCCTTAACACATAATTACTATTAGATAATCTCGGGTGCTCAATTTCATGGTTGTTTGCTCAACTGAAATTATCGTATTTAGGATTATGTAGTTTTTTTTTCTACATGTTCTCTTGCTTAGAATTTACATTTAGTTGCAATTTGGTAGCAACCAAGGAGTTAGCTTTAGTCACTGGGTCTTTTGTATTTTTGTTTGGCTGCTTGATTCAAGAAACGCCAAGGCAACAGATTTCATCATCTGCTAATTAGATCTCTAGGAATTTCAGCAGCACCTCCCCTTGATTTAGGGTCATTTGATGATTCTGAAACTCAAACCGCACGAACAAGCTCGCAAGGCCGAGGTTGTCGAGGGTGGAGTTTCAGGAATCGAGAACACTGATTAGGAAAAATCCAACAGCACCTCCCCTTGATTTAGGGTCATTTGATGAATCTGAAACTCAAACCACACGAACAAGCTCGCAAGGCCGAGGTTGTCGAGGGTGGAGTTTCAAGAATCGAAAACAACACTAATTAGGATTGCTACCTGATTAACTCTTTTTTTTTGTTGTGTGTGAGATTGGCACTGATTTTGTTTGGAAGTGTTTGCTCTCTCTCTTTTTTTCTTTTGCTTCTTGCTGATGTTTGTTTTCTGCCTTTGAATTGTTTTTGCAGAGGGGAGTACCCCAGTAACCCAAAGCTGTGAACTCAGCCCCTTTTATAGGGGAGAAAAAGGTGAAGGTGATGACCTTTCTTTTACAGATGGATAGATGGGAGCAGTTGAGATTTCTCCTATTTTTTGTACGTTTTAGATCTGCTAAATGGCAGCATGGGTGTATGTATATTGATAGGGGGATTTGATAGGAGCAGTTGAACATTTGAAGGCTTGAAGCTAGCTTGTAAGCTGAGCCAACCATTTGTATTTTTTTTTTGTAATACTCCATTTCTTTTCTTTATTTATATGGAAAGAATCTGGGCCTCAAATTGGACTGAAGCTTGGGCTTCAGATTTGGGTTGAAGCTTGGGCTAGAGCTTTGGTTTCGATTTGGGTTTTAACTTGGGTTAAAAAGCCTGCCCACTTAGAGTCCATTTTGATGAAATCGATTAGTTAAATTAATTTCATGATCCCCAAGAAATTATGAGTCATAAAATTCATGAAATTTTACGACTCAACAACGTGGCTTTCCAATTTCTTGTTGCATTCTTTTTTTTGGAGGACATTAAACGGGATAAGCTAACATGGAATGAAAAGATCATAAACTTGAACTTTGAATTTTTCATTGTGTTTTTAGGCTATCGTGACAAGAAGGAACTCGTTAAGTGGAGTTATGTACTCTGAGGAGCCAGCTATATTTGCATGGGAACTCATGAATGAGCCTTGTTGTGATTTCAGTTCATCTACTCACGTACTTCAGGTAAGTAAAACTTTTACCAATGCTTTTTTTTTCCTTTTCATCACTTAAATATCTGAATGAAACATGTTCTCTTTTTTCATAGTTCATCTTATGTTTGTGCTAATGCCTAAATGTCCAGGTGGACATTTGGCATCACAAAAACAAGAGAGTTCTGCAGCCAAACAAGAAGCAGATTCCGAGGATACCATCAGTTACATCTGCTATATGTCGTAGGAAGACGCTGACCTTATGCCTTGCCTCCACAAGTCTTGCTTCGGATGCATCCCTAGGCACCTCTCAATTGTGAGAGATGCTTCTTCTGCAATACAACTACTCAACTGTTGCTTTTGCTGATGGATTACATTTGTACTGCTACATAGATCACATAGCTGATGGATTACCTTGTACTGTTGCTTTTGTTGAATTGGTGCACATTTGTACTGCTACATAGAACACATATCAGATAGGTCACATTTGTACCGGTGCTTTTGCTCAACTGGTGAACATTTGTACTGTTGCTTTTGCTTGTGGATCAAAATAACTTATTGAATTTATATGATCACTTTTCCAACTAATTTTAACTTTCCAACCCAAAATTTGAAGGTTCGGTAAAAAAAAAAATGGTGATGTGTTGTAATTAAATGCATAAGATTTTTAAGTGCACAGTTAATATTATAAAGTGCATAAATAAAATGATAAAATGCAAGAATAAAATGAAGTGTATGAATAATAATATGAAGTGCATGAATAAGTTTATGAAGTGCAAAATTAAAATTATAAAGTGCATAAATAAAATTATAAAATGCAAGAATAAGATTATAAAGTGCATAAATAAAATGATAAAATGAAAAAAAAGTGTATGAATAAGATTATGAAGTGCACAATTAAGATTGTAAAGTGCATAAATAAAATCATGAAGTGCATGAATAATGCACAAGATAGGATTTTAAAATCGATGTATTACAACAATTACTAAAAAAAAGTGAAGAAATTTGGTAGATCTTATCTCAATCAATTGTGGAAAAATAAGATACAATTGTGCAAATTTAGAATACAATTGTGTATATTTAGAATACAAGTGTGCAAAAGTAAGATGCAATTGTGCAGATTTAGAATAAAAGTGTGCATACAACAATTACTTAAAAAAAAAGTGAATGAATATGGCAGATCGTATCTCAATCAATTGTGAAAAAGTAAGATACAATTGTGCAAATTTAGAATACAATTGTGCAAATGTAAAATACAATTGTGCAAAAGTAAAATACAATTATGCAAAAGTAAGGTACGCCAAAAAAAAACTCTCAATCTCATCACCTTTCTCAAACTAAGAATATATTTCAAAATTAGATTATGAAGTGCACAGTTAAGATTATAAATTGCATAAATAAAATGATAAAATGGAAGAATAAAATCATGAAGTGCATTAATAAGATTATGAAGTGCACAATTAAGATTGTAAAGTGTAAGAATGAAATGATAAAGTGAATGAATAAGGTTATGAAGTGCAAAATTAAGATAATGAAGTGCATAAATAGAATGATATAGTGCAAAAATAAGATGATGAAGTGCACAATTAAAATGATCAAGTGTAAGAATAATAATATGAAGTGCATGAATAAGATTGTGAAGTGCATAATTAAGATTATAAAATGCATAAATAAAATGATAAAGTGCAAGAATAAAATGATAAAGTGCATGAATAAGATTCTGAAATGCACAATTAAGATTATAAAGTGCAAGAATAAAATGATGAAGTGCATGAATAATAATATAAAGTGCAACAACTCTTTCAAAAAAACATACGAGCTGATTTTTTTTTTTGAAAATGCACCAGCTTAATTAACCTTTTTTAAATCCTTCTCAAGATTGTTGTTGTTGATTTCTAACTTTGCACTAATATATCTTATTACAAGACTCTTATTACAAAATTATGCAAACTATGAAAATTATGCAGTTCAGCCTATGCGGGAATCGGACCCACATCTTTGCACATAAGCAATTGCTCTTCCATTGAGCTAATATGCTTTTAATAGGCTTGAGTTTTAAAATTGCACTCTTCAGTTTTATATTTGCATTTTTTCAAACTAAAATTGCACATTTAAGTTCTAAAATTAGCATAGACATGAGCATTTTCAAATTACAACATCAGCGCTTTAGTCACATATGGCAATAGAATTTCAGCTAAAATTGCACTTTTTCAAACTGAAATTGCTCTTTTTCAAAATGAAATGGCACTTTTCAGACACATTTAAATCAGAACCAATACATTCATTCAGGAAACAATGAAAGCAGAAGCTTTGACAGACCAAAATCAACTTAGAATTCAGATTGTTTTATGAATGAGCAAGTATTCAAAGTTGACAGATTGTTTTATGAATGAAAGCAGAAGCACCCATTCACGATGACGAGATATAGAGAGATGCAATTCTTTCAATATTGAGCAAAAATAATGAACAAAACTATGAGAAATCAACACAAGTTTTGTATATTGAGCCACAAGGATCAACAAAATACTGAAATCAAGATAAAGTTTTACCTTCATCTCTTCAAAAGCTCCAGCCTAAAAAAATAAACTTAATCAGGATGGAGTAAATGATTAATTTTACATGGACGGGATATAGAGAATAAAATACATGAATATCTACTTGTTTGGGCATAGGAGACAATTTCCCTGGTACAACATAGGCTTTCCTTGATATATTCTCAAGGTCCTCCTTTAATACATATATACATACAAGTGAGAAAGGTGCGACAAGAGGAAAAAGTACCTATTTTGTAGCAATGCAAGAAATTTTCAAATTAAGTTTCAGTCCTACCTTTCTGAAAAAACTGGACGATATCTCTTATTCTGGCCCTTCACAACCAAGCTCTCAGACTGAAGCCAAATATAAGGTTCAAATATTAGAAAAAGCATACTCAAATATCGCAGATCTACTGCCCTAACCAGACAATGTAATCAAGTTATGACATTCAACAGTGAAAAAACAGGCAAGTTTATATGATGCTTAATTTGCTATCATTGTTCACTAGTTTACCTTAACACTTGTTCTTTATTCTCTTATGAGATCACGTGTCCATTAAAACACCAAAGCTTCGGCTAATAGAAAGTAGGAAATAGCTTCAGACAGTATTAATATAAAAAACCTCCTTCATGAATGGTATCGAGTGTCAAAATTAGAGAGAAAACTACAATCAACCAAACCTGAAAAACTGGGACACCAGAAAATGAGCCTTTGTAACCTGCTCTCTGCATCTCCTGAGCAACAGAAACATAAAATGTAGTCAAGTGGAAGCCCAGAGCAATATAGGCCAGCATGTAGTAGGATTCACTAGACTTAAATATGTTAGGACTAAAAAAATGGTTTTAGCCTAACAACAACAATTCACTGGAATTGAGATCAAACAGCAGAGGTAAGCCTCTTGCATTAAAAAACTTCAATCACAACCCTGGACAAAGGCAGATACGCCTCTCACAAAACAAGCAAGTAAATTCTCTGGATGCCTAAAGCATGGTTGAGACCCTCTTATTTATGCTACCCTCCTAGTACTTAAGTCACTGTCAGTTACATTAGAAAATCCCCATCGCAGACTTGGTGGCTTCACTTGCTAGCACCTGGTTCACGTCTCCAGCCAATTCCAAAAGCTTCACTAGAGAATACTAAGCAGTCTCTTTCAGAGAAATCATCAAATAATCTCCAGTAACTACTAAGCAGTCTATATAATGCTAGTCCAACAAAGATGTTAGACCAACATCAACATCTTAAGAGAAAATCTTCTTTTAATATCTAGGCTCAAAGGAACTAATGCTAACAATTGAAGCTTCAATAAGCACAAAAACAAACGGACCTCTTTTCAGTTTCTCCAACAACTAAAATGTCTAAGATGTGCTTGAATGATTCGGAGCATTCAATCACAACACATTATATACAGTTATCTGCACAAATGCATTTCCAAAGAGCATAATCTTTCTTTTGGAACTGAACTGTCATATCCAATGCTAAATGGAAAAAATTCAGCCCTTATCTTGCAAATTCAGTCCTTCAGCCCCAAAATTCCAAATGGCAATTTCAGATTTCTTTCAGTAACAAGTAAAAGTCTTAAGAATGCATTGAATTCACACAAGCATGAAATAATGAAGAATATTAGATGAAGAAATTAAGAATGAGAAATTCACCATAAACAAACCTTGAATATGGTGATTATCCAATTTGCTTCTATGCTTCTTAAACTATGGATTTGTGTACGAATTAGGGGCAACTAGAACACCAAAAAAAAAACCCTAACACTCAATTTTGTACTAAATTGAGGAGCTAAATTGTAATTCAATCACTAAAACTTATGAATTGGGAGAAATTTTGATTAATTGATCACAATTTCAACCTTACCGAGTTAGATGAATGGCCATGGAAGAGTTTGCCGACTCAATTGAACCTCCAAGAAGGCCGAATCGAAGGCGAGAGGAGGAAGAATCTCTTCATCGACGTTGTTCAGTCATTTCCTTCGTCATCCGCTCTACAGTCCCAGCGTACGGGAGAAGACGTCCTGGCAGAAGAGAGTGGAGCCGGAGTCTAGGTCGCCGGCGCGGATGAGAGACAACCTAGCAGGAGAGCGTGTTAGGGCAGGCGAGAGGAGGGAGAGGAAGAACTGATCGAAGAATGGGTTTTTTTGGGGCCGGTCCGCTTCTTTTCTTTTTTCTCTTTTTTCCGGTTCACACCGGTTCAGTTGTTTTTTTATAAAAAAAAACGGGACGCGCGTGTTTTAGACCCCATTTTCACTTTAAGCAAATTTTTCATCTTAAGCCCATTTTTCACTTTAACCTCACCCTATATATATAACCTATTACGTAGTATAGTTTTAATAAGAAAAATTGATTAGGTTTGCGGGTACCCGCGGACTACCCGCACACGCATTCACGGACGGGCTTGGACACGACTTCCAACCCGTTAAGCGGGCTTAGCCCGGCTTGCGCCCGCAACAACGAGACAAGGCCCGTCCCGTTTGATATAAAAAATTATACATATATATTTATTACGCCTTTGAGAATCGCAATATATACATGAAAATTTTTAGTTTTTTTATAATTTTTTTATTTGAGGGATAAGGTCTGTCCCGGTTATGTCCCGCAAAAATTACGCGGGACGACCTCTGTCCTGTCCCGCCCCGGGCCCACCCTAGTACTAGTATTATATAAAGTCATTTTCTCTCGAAAAGATAACGCTACTTTTAATGTAATGTACACCATTTTTAAGATGTACGATTTCATTAGGTTAAATACCTCCTTGAAGGGGAAAAAAAATATTATACATATAAAAGATTATTTGTAACATCGATCAATAGTTTAAAGCATGTGTATTGAATTGGTTTAAGGCTTGTTTATGTTGAAATATGAGTTCCATTTTTATAGTTAAATTGTTGTGATTGTTTTTTTTACTCAACTTTTAAGTTTTAACTATGTGATAGATTACATAGGTCTCCTAATGTATAGTGGGCTCAAAGCCCATTAAGGCCCAATATCTTTGTAACATATATATATATATATATATATATATATATATATATATATATATATATATATATATATATATATATATATATATATATATGATTATCAATGAATGGAAACCCTCAAGGAGAACTTTACATCAATTCTATCATTCTACATGGTATCACAGCCTTTTCTTCCTAACGGAACCCTAATTTGATCCTCCCACCCCCACCCCTCTTTTTTCCGCCGCCGGCGTCGTCCCCTCGCCTCACCAGCTTCGACGCCCTCCTCCTCCCTGTCCTGCCTTACCGCCGCTCTACCGTTGTTAATTTGTTAATTAGTTAGCAAATTAGCTTCACCAATCACCGCGGCCGCCATCCCCCATAACCTCTCTCTCGCCTTTTCTTTTTTCTTTTTACATCAAAAAAAAAAAAAAAAAAAAAATTTACCATGCCCTTCTACGATCGCCAACGACCTCTCGTCGGGATCATCACCCCTCCAAAGTCTCCGCACCAACATCATGCCTTCTCCTCTATGCAACCGACATCTTCAGACTCTATGCAACCGATATCTTCATATTCTTCTTGGTACATGGACATTGGTGCCACCTTCCACATGACGAACTCCTCAGGTAACCTCTCATCTATTTCTTTTAAGGGCCCTGCCCACTCTATTATCGTCGGAAATGGTGGTCGTCTTGCCACTTCGGGAATTGGCCATGCCACATTACAGACCCCAACCCACCCACTACACCTCAACAATGTCCTTATTGCCCCAAAGATTGTCAAAAACCTTATCTCTGTCTGTCGGTTCACTACTGACAACAATGTTTCCCTTACGTTTGATCCCTGTGGTTTCTCTGTGAACGATCTTACTACGGGGGTTACTCGCATGAGATGTAATAGCACCGGGGAGCTCTACCCTGTCACACCACCTCCTGCGTCCAGTCAGTCATGCCCAGTCGCCCTCTCGGCATCATCGTTCAGCCTGTGGCATGCACGCCTGGGCCATCCCAGTGCTGCCGTTCTAGATGTCCTCCGTTCCCAGAGTCTTGTCACCTGTACTAAAGACCCACGCTCTGGTTTATGCTCTTCCTGCCAACTAGGCAAACATGCCAGACTGCCGTTCCAACGGTCTTTAACCTCTACCCTTGCTCCCTTTGATATCATTCATAGTGACATTTGGACCTCTCCTGTGCCTAGAAAGGAAGGTCACAAGTACTACCTCTTGTTTCTTGATGATTACACTCGTTACTTATGGGTCTTCCCGTTGCATTTCAAGTCCCAAGTGTTTCCTGTCTTTGCCAGATTCCATACCTACATCAAAACACAGTTTCACATATCCATTAAATGTTTCCAATGTGACAATGGTCGTGAATTTGACAACAAAGATTTTCACTCTTTCTTTGCCGCAAACGGGATCTCCTATCGCTTGTCTTGCCCTTATACTTCTCAGCAGAATGGCAAGGCTGAACGAATCATCAGAACCATTACCAACATGATGCGCTCTCTCCTCTTCCACACATCTATTCCCCTTTCCTATTGGCCTCACGCCTTAACAACCACATGCTATCTCCTCAACATTCTACCTTCCACTACCCTCCAACATCGCTCGCCTAGTCAGGCCCTCTACTACACATTGCCTAGGTATGATCACCTTCGTACCTTCGGGTGCTTGTGCTTCCCGAACCAGTCCTCCACCGCCCCACACAAGCTTCACCCGCGCTCCACCCCTTGTGTCTTCCTAGGCTATCCGTCTGATCATCGCGGTTACCTCTGCCTCGATATCAAGACCCATAAGCTCATTGTGTCTCGTCATGTCACCTTTGATGAGTCTCGTTTCCCCTTTGCTTCTCCTCTCCTCCCCTCTCCTACACCTCATGTGTCTCTGTCTGAGTCGGAGTCTTCCTTCCCTCATTTCTTTCTTCCCTAGAGCGCTCCCGGTGCTCCTACGTCTCCCCCTCCCCCACCCCCACCGCCCCCCACCACCAGACCACACACCCGCAGCGTCTCTGGTATCTTCCGACCCCGTCAGATCGTATCCATGACCACCGCCCATCACCCCGCTATCCACCTCCCATCGCCCCGCCAAACAGCATCCCGTCACCTACGTGCGGCGCCCGCAGCAAGTCATGCGGCGCCCGCCGCATGTGCAAATGCTGCGCCCGCAGCCTTAAACCCTTCCCTGGCGGCGCCCGCCGCAGGTCATGCGGCACCCGCCGCAGGTACAAATGCTGCACCCGCAGCTTTACACCCCTCCCTGGCGGCGGCCGCCGCAACCCTCGCCGCCTCTTCCCCTTGCTTAGCCCCTCTTGACCCCGTCCTTCCCGACTCCCATTCACCCTCTGCCCCCACCCAGACCTCCCTCTCCCCCGTTCCCACCTCCCACAAAACAGCCCTCCTCGACCCGAATTGGCAGGCGGCTATGCTCGACGAATACAGGGCCCTTACGAAGAATGGTACTTGGGTTCTTGTTCCTCGCCCTCCTGCAGCGAACGTCATTTGTTGTATGTGGCTTTTTCGTCACAAGTTCCGCTCTGATGGGACGTTGGAGCGCTACAAAGCACGTCTCGTGGTCAACGGTCGATCTCAGGAGGTAGGTATCGATTGTGATGAGACCTTTAGCCCCGTGGTCAAGCCTGCCACTATCCGAGTGGTGTTAAGCTTAGCTCTGTCGCGCAACTGGGCCATTCATCAGCTGGATGTCAAGAATGCGTTTCTTCATGGTCATCTGAATGAGACAGTCTACATGTTTCAGCCGCCGGGGTTTGTTGATGCTGATCGTCCCAAGCACGTCTGCCTCCTTAAGTGCTCTCTGTATGGTCTAAAACAGGCTCCGCGGGCTTGGTTCCAGCGCTTTGCTTCACATCTGCTACGCTTAGGCTTCATCGGCAGCCGCTCAGATTCGTCTCTGTTCATCTATCGCAGAGGCTCTGACATGGCCTTCCTATTACTATATGTCGACGACATCATTCTCACCGCCTCTTCTGATTCTCTTCGGACGTCCATTATTTCGCAGTTAAGTGCGGAATTCGCCATGTCTGATCTGGGTGAGTTGTCCTACTTCTTGGGCGTTGATGTTCAGCGTCATGCTTCTGATCTGTTTCTCTCACAGAGTAAGTATGCTGCTGAGATTGTTGCTCGGGCTAAGATGGTTAACTGTAATCCAGTCGCCACCCCTGTCGATACATCCAACAAGCTCAGTGCTCATTCTGGTCCTTTGGTTGATGATCCGACATTGTACAGGAGCCTCGCTGGTGCTCTTCAGTATCTCACTTTCACCAGGCCTGACATCAGTTACGCCGTTCAGCAGGTCTGCTTGTTCATGCATGCCCCCAGGGAACCACACTTTCAGGCCTTGAAGCGGATCATTCGGTACATCAGCGGCACCCTCGAGCTCGGCACCACGATCACTCCTTCTGCTAAGCTTGATCTTGTTGCTTACACTGATGCAGATTGGGGTGGTTGTCCTAACACACGTCGTTCCACGTCTGGTTACCGTGTCTTCCTCAACGACACCCTTGTGTCGTGGTCAGCTAAGCGTCAGTCTGTGGTGTCTCGTTCCAGTGCTGAAGCGGAATATAGAGGTGTTGCCAACGTTGTCTCCGAGTGCTCTTGGCTTCGCAATCTCCTGCTTGAGCTCCGTTTCCCTCTTATAAAGGCCACTTTGGTCTACACTGACAACGTCTCCGCCGTCTATCTAGCTAGCAACCCGGTCCAGCATCAACGCACGAAGCATATTGAGCTTGATCTCCACTTCGTCAGGGACAAGGTTGCCATTGGACATGTCCGCGTTCTACATGTCCCGTCCTCTTATCAGTACGCTGATATATTCACCAAGGGTTTACCTAGACAGTTGTTCATTGATTTTCGTTCCAGTCTCACTGTACGACCCCCTCCAGTTTCGACTGCGGGGGTTTGATAGATTACATAGGTCTCCTAATGTATAGTGGGCTCAAAGCCCATTAAGGCCCAATATCTTTGTAACCTATATATATATATATATATATATATATATATATATATATATATATATATATATATATATATATATATATATATATATATATATATATGTGTGTGTGTGTGTGTGTGATTATCAATGAATGGAAACCCTCAAGGAGGACTTTACATCAATTCTATCATTCTACACTATGGAAGAAAATATTTTCCTAGATAAATATCTCAGAATTTTTCATGGTTCTATGACTTCTATCAACTTCTGTAAGTTATTTTTATTTTATTTTCATTTGATGCTAGAAACACCCAATATCTCCTTTGCAGATGGCCTAATGAAGTTACTGAAATGAGGAGATCTGATCGGAATCCAATGTGCAACAAAATCACAAAGTGCCGCTGCCAAGAAATCAGAGAAGAAGGTGCCAAAAGTGCATCTGGCAAAGCACTTGCTTGAGACTGCATTTACATCAAATTCACATCTTCTCAGTGTCTCACTTTCTGACCGTTGGATTTGACTTATTCACCAAAAGGCAGACCAAAAGCTTCATCTGACCCCAATTCAAATTAGAAACCAAACCTTCCCAACCCACGTCTTCTTTCATCATCACCAACCAATCTTCCAGTGTGATCTCAAAAGTTCAGAATCCAAGCCAAAACCAGATCAAATGGCAGAGACCCTGATCCCAAAAGAAGCAGCTTTACAAGCCCTAAACACCATTATCCAACTCCACTTTGAGAAGACCCTTGAGAAGAAGAGGGCAGTGGACTTGCAGAAGAAGCAACTGTGGAAGCTCTTCCATTACTTCTTTCTCTTCCTCTCCATCATCTTCGCGGCCCAATCTGCAAGTCCAAGACTGCATTGTAGGCACTGCTGGGTCCCCATTGCGATGCTCACCCTTGCCCATGCGATCTTCTATGCATCAGTGGCCCAGACCCTCAGGTGCATCAATGGGTTCAAGTACCAGAGGCGGTGCCACAAGCTCACTCTCGGCCTGGCCGCCGATCGGCTGAGGCGGCTCAAGACCAGGCTGGCCGGTGCTGGGGAAGGCGGCGGGTTTGAGGTGAAGGAGGAGGATGTCGAGATACACTACCAGGAGCCGCCGGAGAGCTACTTTGGTAAGTTCAAGAGGAGTTGGGGTTTGCATTTTGGGTTCTTGATTTTGGTGTACGGTGTCATGGTTTCCTCCTCTGTTGTTCTCTTGTGTTTCTGATCCTCCATTTGCAGTCTATGAGAATTGTGATGGATTTATGCACATGCCATCTTAACTATGACTGATTTGTAAATTGGCTGCTTAAGATGAATTATTTGTTACTTACTGTTGTGTGTACAATTTCAATCTTGTTGGTGTGCCATGAATATATCTCCATGAGTTTATGCAGCAATGCAAAACTAATTAAAGTAATTAAACCTCAGGGGATTTGCAAAACTAGCATGTTTTTTGTGACTTTGCAAAAAATGTCATTTATTTGGGGATTTGCAAAACTAGCATAGGTGTCATTTTGTGTAAAAAAATTTGGAAGGGGATAACCGGTTGAAGGTAATCTGAAAGAAGAGAGAGGACTGACCAGGAGAGAGATGAGGAGAGAGAGAGATAAGGTTTTGGTGGAGAAATTTGGTGCCAAAACTAGGAGAGAGAGAAGGGGTGATATGACTCTAATGATTACAAGGGAAAAGGCTAGGGGCTTTCTCTCCAATTTGCAAAGTATAAAAAGAGAGGAGAGGAGAGGACACTCGGTTTCTCCCTCCCCTAGACAAAAGGGCTGGAGAAGAAGACCACTATTGAAGAAAATTCATCGGCCTTAAGGTCCAGTTGCAGAGCACTTGTCAGCCACATTCTTTGTTCGTGTTAGTGTTCATAAACTTCCGTGTCACCTCGGTTTCTAAGAAACTCTAATTCTCAGTTGAAATGGGTAGGCGTCTCTCCTGTTTCTCCTCATGTTTTGCGAAAAGTAGATACCCATTAACAATGATGCTAATCCCACTTTTCATTTGCAGGGAAAAACGCCAAAGTATACGTCACTCTCGTCTTCAACAGTCGTTGGTTGTTGGAGGGTGTCGGATGGATGTTTTCTAGTGAGACCGCGCGCAAGAATGTGATCATTGAAGAAGGCATCGACTTCACCTCTCTAAAAAAATTGATCAGGCTCAAGGTCAGCCATGATTCTTCGTATGAAGATTGACGGTTGTCTTACATGCCAAAGGCGGAAGTAGCGGGTCATCCGATCACGATAGTTGATGATGACGATCTTGAGGCTTTTAAGTTTCTGAACTCGAAGTGTGGGGAACATCCATGGCCCATGG
Organism: Persicaria tinctoria; assembly: GCA_037127255.1. Lineage (NCBI taxonomy): Eukaryota > Viridiplantae > Streptophyta > Magnoliopsida > Caryophyllales > Polygonaceae > Persicaria > Persicaria tinctoria. The sequence goes on along the minus strand of JBANSL010000004.1, from coordinate 31,825,859 downwards.
TGATATATGTTGGTCCATTTGTGAAGGAGAGCGTTGAAGTACAATACCCCGGCGTCGGGGAAGAATGCTTGAGTGGGCCACGTACCTCCCAAAAAGTGGACGACTTGGATGAGATTGTCGCTAGCGAGGCAGAAGGTAAGGCAAAACCAAACCCTGTGTTTGTAGATGTTGGGTTATATGGAGGATGAGAGGTTAGCGAATCAATAGGGAAGAGCAATGATATAGGGGTGATAGACATGGTTGACACGGGGTTTCAAAGGGGTGACACGGATATATGTTTAGGTGACAAGGGTAAGGGTCCGGAGGTGATTCTCTTGGGTGAGGTAATGGAGGCCGGAGGAAAGAGAATGGAACTGGGTGTGATAAACATTATAGACAAGGGATGTGAAACAGGTGACACACATATTTATTTAGATGACAAGGGTAAGGGTCCGGAGGTGATCCACTTAGGTGAGGTGATAGAGAAGAGCCAGGAGCACACTACTAACAGGGGGTTTGGAACTGGTGATAGGCATACGTATGTAGGTGACAAGAGTAAGGGTCCGGAGGTGATCCACTTGGGTGAGGTGATGGAGGCCATAAGGAAGAGCAAGGAGGCAAAGGAGCTTGGTGCGGTAGACACTACTGACAGGGGGTTTGGAACTGGTGACAGACATATTTATGAAGGTGACAAGGGTAAGGGTCTAGATGTAATCAAATTCGGTGACAGAGACTACTCCTCAAATGACACGGTAAACTGTCAAGGTGACATGTATTAGCGGTTAGAGGTCATATCCATTAGGAGTCAGGAGGAGGATGAGGACTTCGATATCGGAGTGAAGCGGGATGAAGTCTGGGATGATTTTGACTAGTAGGATGTCGAGGACGACCCTGGTATGAGGGTGTCGACGGAGGGAAACGAAGTTGAGGATGAGGTGATGAGGGAACTTGAAGATTGGGTTCCGAGGTTCAGCATATCCCCACCTACGATGGAGAACGTTGAAGCCAGGGTGGACAGAGCAACGCCTCACACCTAGGATCCACGACGCAACCTGACAGAACCTTCAGAGGGACAATTATTCGCATCGAATGCTGATGTGCAGACTCGCCTTAAGTGGAATGTGATGGAGAAGTGCTTCGAGTTTGCTGTGAAGAGGTCGACGAAATCGGTGTATATCGTTAGGTGTGTTGACAGCAAGTGCACGTGGATGTTAAGGGCGTCGACTTACCGGCGCACCACTATGTGGTCCATCTGAAAGTATATTGAGGAGCATTCATGTGACATGAACACGAAGCACAACCATAACCGACAAGCTACGTCGAACATGATTGGACGGAACCTCGTGACCACTTAAGTGTTACTTTAGTTGTGAACACTGTTATTTATGTCACAAAATAATATTCCACATGCCACATTATGTAACTCAACCTGTCACAATTATATGTAGGTTCACCGGGACTCGAACGAACCTCGTCCCAATATGGCATCACGTGTAGCTACGGGAAGGCACGAAGTGCAAGACTCGCGACGAGGGAGGTGAAGCATGGGATCGACGAAGACAGCTACTGAGATATTATTCCATACTTGCACATGTTGGAGCATACTAACCCCGGGACATATACTAAGTTAGAGTTGGACTCATTCCAAAGATTCAAGTACGCCTTTCTTATCTTCGGGGTATGGAGCAAGACGATCCCCTACCTTCGAAAGGTAAAACTTCATGTCGGTACTATGATATTGCATGTCACCTAAAATAAAAGACAATGTCACCAAACCAGCTATTATCGATTTCCATGTACAGGTGATTTCAGTGGATGAGAGTTTCCTCAAAGGGAAGTTCAGGGGCACGCTTCTCTTTGCCACAACCCAAGATGCAGACCACAAAGTATACCCGATAGTGTTTGCGATTGTCAATGTTGAGAACCACAGGTCATGGGGCTTCTTCTTCAAGAACTTGCTACATATTGTCGAGGATGCACCGGACGTAGTGTTTGTCTCTGATCGGCATCTTAGTATCGTCAAAGATTTGAGGGACAACTATGTATTTGCCAAGCAAGGGGCCTTCCAATGGCATCTATTTCAGAATGTGAGGTGCAAGTACAAGGGTGTCACGGCCCTGCAGACGTTGTTCTTCAAGATGGCTAGGGCGTACACAAGGGCATACTTCTTGGGGATGGTGAGAACCACAGGCCCGGGCATACTTCCAGGGGACGTGCTACAACATATTGACGACGAACAACTCTGAGTGTCTGAACTCCGTCTTCAAGAAGCCCCGCGACCTACCCATCACTGCTCTGATTGATGCTATCATCGAAACTGTAGCCAAGTGGTTTTACGAGCGACGAGAAACCAACACCAAATCGGGTAAGTCGGTGAGCGATTACGTTGAAAATGCTCTAAAAATGAACTTTGCGTTGGCAATATTCATGGATGTCAGACCTCAACTCACACGAGTACACTGTCCGCAGAGTGTCCTCCTCTGGGTTGTGAACCTGAGTGTTTGTACCAGTACATGCAAGCGGTTCAACATTGACCAGTTTTCATGCCTGCATACCATAGCCGTTGCCAAGTTTTGAGGTACCAATTTCTTCTCTCTCATGAATGACTTCTACAAAGTCGTAACATGTGATATATCCGCTTCCTCTAAGAGCAGATTGGCTAATCCCTACCAGCCATGTCCAGTGTGGTGTGCCTTCCCCCGGACGTGAACCGACGTTGTGGTCGCCCTATGACTTGTCGATACCCATCTCGAGGAGAATTTCCCCGTGTCAAGCATCGTCGTTCATAGATGTGTTCCTCCATTGGTGGTCCAGCACCTTACCTCAGCAGCGGGGTCTTCTTTTGCATTTGTAGCTTGGGGTCAGTGGTTGGACCATTCTCTGTCTAGGTTATTTTGTGAATGGGTTAAGTACTTAATAGTCTATTTAGAGTGCATGCACATATGGAAAGCAATAGGTAAGTGGTTAAGAACTTCGCTTTACTTTTGGGAACGAGTAACACACTAGGCAAACTTTACGGCAAACTATAGGTAAGTGGTTAAGAACTTCGTAGTACTTTTGGGGATGGCTTCAGAAAATAACCTCTGTCACCCTTTGTATTACCATGTCAGGTGAAAGGGGTATCATGTCACTGTTTGAATTTGATGTTTGACATTTCGGTGGTTGGCACTTTGATAAGGAAATCACCCTTGCATTGACACTTGTTTCAATTGATGTTTACATTTCTGATTGTTTGTGCTAGTCGTGTAAGAAAATAACCCTTGTCGATCACCTTATTTCAATAAGGGACACGATAATTAATACAGGGGACACGAGAATCCAATAAGGTGACAATGGTGATTTCCTTACAACTTATAACCAAAGTTTCGAGCATAACAACATAGTCAACCATTGCCCAACAAATATCATAAAAATATCATAACATTCTACAACTTATAACTAGCAACAGAAGATAAAGAAAGCAACAAAGTTCATAGCAACGTACTACAATACCAACCTAGTCAACTACCATCGACAATTATATGTTTTGAACAACAACCATGTTCATAACAATCCACAACAATAACAACGACATTCATAACAACCTTCTAAAATAACAAAAATGTTCATAACACTGGGCAATGATGATCACAACGGCGATCATAACCGTCTACCATGGAAGATGCCAACATCAAACATGTGCATGTACGCCCCGATGAATGCGTCGTCAAGACCGTCGAAGGTGGGGGCGTCCTTCGTGAGGAGTTGCATGAACCTCATCATGTATGATCCGTAGTCTCCACTGCAATAGGTTTGCTTAAGTCAGATTCATAACAGCCGGATACTAGACCTGAGCATGGGTCGGGCCGGGCCTTGACCAAATTTTCAGCCCAGTACACCGGGCCAGGCTTGGGCCAGGCCCGGTTTTTGGGCCTAGTTCCTTGTCCAAGTCCGCCCACATTGCCGGGTCGGGCCGCCCAGCGGGCCAAACGGGTCTAGCATCTCAAATATCGTCCCACAAATCCCGTCACGTCCTGCATATATATAATATTTTTATTTATATGAAAAAAATAAAATTAATAAAAACATCAAAGAGTATATAATTAAGTTGAATAAACTAAATAAAATTGTAAACTAATAAGGTTTATGCTAATATAATTGCAATTGTTATAAAGTTGAACATACATTTAGTACATGTACTACTGTAATACGGAGTACTTACAATTACATGTATACAATTGTAATCAAGTTGATTAATTAGGTGATTACGCTACTGTAATTGTAGACTTTTTTTTTTGGACAACTAATTGTCATACTTGCTAGGTACGTATTATGTAATTTACTTATAATTGTAATACTTGCTAATATATTCATTTTGTAATATAAATCTATTGCTACTATATTTTTATTATATTAATAAAATATGTAATACTATATATAACTTATATATAATTATGATTATATATAATATTAATATTAATGTATAACCGGGTCGGGCCTATCGGCCCGGTCCGCTTAGGCTTCACTGTCTGACCAAGCCCGGCCCTTTGGGCCTACCGGGCCGGGCCCATCGGCCCGCTTGGTCCAACTACTATGTCCAAGCCCGCATATTTTCCTGGACAGGTTGGACGGACCGGGCGGGTTGGCCCATGTTTGCTCAGGTCTACCGGATACCACTATGAGACGAAGAGATATTTAAGGGTTCAACATAAATTACCTCTATTTGTTCTGCGGCATCCTTTTCTCACGACTAAAGGTGAACGACTTTGGAAACTTGTCGGCGTAGGTGGCCTTCAACGTGGGGTGGGCATTCATCAATACCGGGATAAGGTGGGTACCGCTGCTTAAGTGTGTCGGCAGATGGCGGTCCCTCACAATGTAAACATCTTAATCATAAACCCTTACCTGCCACCCGATCAGATCAATCGCTACGGCGATCCAATGAACACTCTTCACGTTCAACGGTAGAAGGATGAGTTCCGCCCTTTCCCACGAACGGCCTATCGTCGCCGGGGACCGCCCGCCGAAGTAGCCAAGTAGCTTCTGGTCCGCTTGGTAGCTATCTGCATCGTTGTTGTATTTGTCCCACTCAGTATGCAGATAGCAGCCAAAATATGTGTCCACAACCACAACTCGATGGCCAACATCACCGCCCCTCTTCGTTACCCCTTTACGCAAAAGATAGCATGCTTGTTCCATGTGCTGCATCGATTACAAACCTAGTGAAAATCCAATATTATTACAGTACCTATTACACTAAATATCGTGTCATTCACTAAATAAAGGTAATCAGTTAGGCAGCTTGTGTACCTTAGAGTTTAACCAAACTGTGGGCATTTGTAGTGCGGTGAAGAACTCCTTCGTAAGCGTCGTGCCACAGGCAGTCTTCCACCTCTCCCCATCCCCGCTGCACAACCACAATCATAATGTTAGGATAATGGAGTCATGTCTGCAATCAGTTGGGTACGTTTACTGATGAGGGTTACCTATCCATCCAGTGGAGGAAGCCATCGTTGTCTGAGACAGATACAAGTCCCAACTTAATCGCGTTCGCGCCTTTGACAACGCTCTTCCCTTTTCGGCCCCGCGGTTTCTTAGGAGGGGGGGGGGGACTTGACTTCTCCTTCACCTCCTGGTCCTCTCTTACTCTTCTTGCCTCGAACGGGATCCGCTATTGCTGCTTCTGAGATCTGGCAATTGGTTAGGATGTTTCAACTGTCATGTCGAAAATTTGTGTATCCCCGTGTCACCCGACTAATTAACTGTGACGGTTGACTATGATGAACTTTTCACTACACTACTACAAATGCAAATATGACAATCCCTGTTTTGATTAACCCTTGACCCTGAAGCGAAAATACCATGTGAAGTAACAACGAATTTACCTCCCTATCCTGTCCTTTTGGAGGTGGTTGGTCATCCACTATAGGGTGTACCTCCGTTGTCCCGACCATAAGGTTGTTCTCCTCAGCCTCCCTATGTTTTCCGTCATAACGTGTCGCTTTACCTCCGTTGTCCCGACCATAACGTGTCGCTTGACGTAAATAACCGTGTCAGTTGACTAATATATATTGAAATATGAAAATCTTGATTTTATTAACCCTTGACCCATTGGGATAAAATACCAGGTGAACTACCAACCAATTTACCTCCTCTTGTCCTTCTGGTGGCTGGTCATCCACCTTAGTTGGTCCCTCTGTCCCCCCCCCCCCCCGAAATTTTGGTGGTTATCCTCTCCTCGGACATCTCTCATTGGTTTCTACACACCTCCTGCATTCGAATGGGCATCTCGCATCACATTCACAACACCTTCCAAGACCTTCATCTAAACCACATAATACATAAATGAGGGGCGGTTCGCAAATGTTATTCGTCATTGGGGGAAAAGTTACCCATGTTACTTTCGGAATATACCGTGTCGCCAGTCTATTTCCTCCTATCATTAATGGTGTTCATCAATGGGGAAAAAGCTACACGTACCTTGTCATCCATTCTCCACATACATGTTGACATAGTTCCCAGCCTCTCCAACATCAGTTCAAGTGTCTTCTCTACCTTCTCTTCCCAGGAGTCTCTGGTCCCATCTCGTTGCTCCGAACTCGGGCCGGCCTTGCCAGAGCTGTCACTGTAATAACAGGGTGCCAACACAGCCTCAATGTCATCGTAGTAGAGATCAGGCTCCTCATGCTTGTAGAAGCACCCGGGCATCAATTCAAACTCGTCGTCCTTCGGGACTAGTATGGGGTTGTCTTCAACCTGTATGCTCTCCGACTCCTCCAGGTCCATGCGGGTTTGGATCCTCTCATAGCTAACATTTTCGTCATCGGCTGTCCACCTCAACATGCGAGGCAACTCCGTTTTTGACACCCTATTCGCAAACTCTTCCCCAATGCCCGGTACCGCTTCGTACAACCAAATCTACAACACACACATGACACTCGAGTTCATCAATTTCACTTAATAATGAAAATATAACTTGGGTCGAGTAGGTAACCTGGAACGCATACGAATAACCCATTAGGCCATAACCATGTTTGTCGTCCTTCGCCTTCGGCTTCAAGTCGGCAACACGTCATTCTATGACACCCGACAGGGACACATGGGTGGCCTTGTACACAATCCGGCCCCATGGGTATTCCAGGAACCGATCGACAATATCCACAAGCTTGACAATCCACCCTCGTATGGGTTTCCTGGGTTCTATCCCCAGCAGAACTCTTTCGACGATGAGAAGGAGAGTGAGCTTAAAACTTCTTCACGCACTCGGCTCTTTCAAGATAGAGTTCTTGAACGTGTTCTCTATCTCACCCACCATCATGCTTTCTGATCTGAATAAGTCCATGAGAGTCTTCTTTGTCTTCTTGTCACCCTCAGTCTCTTCCCTCGGCCTCAATCACACCGCATCCCAGTAACGAGCGCAAACTCCTTGATCAAGAATCGTCGGAGCTTTCCTTGTAGCATGTACCAAGTCTCCCACTTCTTCTCTGTCACAAGCTGTCGTTGTAAAACGTAATGCAGCAGTTGCGATGAGAATTGTACCCGGTTTGCCAATTGCAAAACCCCCACCCAAACTGACTTCGATGCAGCTTATCCCAATCGATGGGGTCGAACCATTCGTCCAAGTTCACAAGCAGCGACACTCTCGAACAATGGTTCACCCGCCCCCGAAAGTTCTTCTCCTCCGGGACTGCGAGTCGTGGCTCCATCTTCTTATGTGACGGGACACCCTTCCTCCTCAAGTTTTGGGACCGAACCATCTCCTTCTTGTAATTAGGTGGACATGAACATAATCAAATATCCAGACAAAATCATCCCCGGATTATTAAATCTGTCTGCGAGTTTCTCTTAATTTTACGAGCAACTGCCCATGTCACCTTAGTCAGAACCCGTGTCATCCAACAACAAAACCCATGTCATGCATGTCAGTTGGCTTCTCCGAATACTCTTGGAATACCCGTTTCTGACATGTGTTCTTCTCAACGCCGACATTCTACGTGAAAGGACCCGCAACCCTCCCTCGCTCTTCTTCAACATCCCTCGCTCTTCAACCTCAATTCCCTAGATCCCCATAGCCGTATTTCCCCTTATCCCCCAATTACCCAGATCTCCGTTTACCAAAATTCCCAATTTCTCAAATTTCTCCATCCCCCCAATGCTTGGCTTTGCACGAAAGAATCGAACATTGCAAAATAAGTCGAGATTCAGAGTAGTAGAGAAGGGAGAGGGATTTCAAGAAGAATTTGTGCATTATCCCTCTTTTCCGGCGCGCTCCTCTTTGGTAAGGTCTTCTCCGACGTCTTCCTCTTTTCTCTTATGCCCTCTGGCGTCTTCTCCGACGTCTTCTCCGGCCGGCTTTGTCCAATGTCAATTAACTTCTATCTTTCCCTTTCTCTCCAACTATTAAAAGTCACTCATTTTCCCTTGTGGTGGTGGGTTTTTTTCCCAACCTGCAATGAATGCAAGTTGGTGAAAGTAACTTTCTTTTCTTTTGTTTACTTTTTTTCAGGGAGAATATTTGGTTTTCCTTTTTTTCTATTTTTTCAAGTAGGTCAAAGTAATTGTGCAACCAACTCCCACGTGTAAAGATTTCTTTTCGATTTTCGTTTTGCCGTTTTTTCCCAGTATCGGGTCACGTCATTGCATGCACGTGTCACTTGTCAGGTAATTTCGTGTCAATATTCACTCTCTGAAATTTCTACGTATAGTCAAAATCACCCATGACACCCCTTTGAATCCCCGTGTCATCCTACAATATCTAACTTGTCATCAACTTGGATCCATAATTTTTATGTACCAAGTATAACCATGTTCATACCTACACTACCAAGTTTCACAAAATACATGTCCATGTCCACATACATAAAGTACCACATTAGGATCGATTGGACATGAACATGTAAGCGCAATACATGTTCATGTACACAATCAACAGCTACCAAGTTTAGCAAAATATTCAAAGTCCTACTACAACTATTACAACTGCGTGTTTCGATTGGAATCAAGTGTTCACAAAAAATATTCAATCGCCACTCCAAAGGCTAGCATCCGAGTCGACTGTGGAAGATGCCAACGGCTAGCATCTGCCAGTATGCCCCAATAAAACTGCCGTCCAATCCATCGAATTTGGGGGCGGTCTCCAGCAGGAGCTGCATGAATCTAATGGTGTACGGCCCACAATCACCGTTGCAATAGGGAACAATCCGTCAGAACTCGGACGCCGATACCACATGGAATTAAACGAAATTGAAGCATGGGACCCAACTTACCTTAGCTTGTTTTGTGGAAGGTCCCTGTCCCAGCGAATGGAAAACGATGTGGGGAGCTTATCCGCATACTTGACCTTCAACTCGTGGTGTGCACGCATGACGATGGGGATTAGGTGGGTCACGGGCATTAGGAGAGGCCGGAGCTGGCGGTCCATCACGAGGTGCACATCGCAGTCATACACCCTCACCTCCCACTCCGTCAGATCAATAACAAGCGCAACCCAATGTTTGTTCTTAACGTTCAAGGGAAGGAGGATGAGGTCTGTATTTGACAACGGACGGCCCATCCTATTAGGGGACCAGCCTTCTAAGTACGCCAACCCAGCATTAGTTGGCTCGTACACTTCGGGGCTAGCACTTTACTCCTTCCATTCCCGCAGTAGATACAGTCCCGTCAAACACGTATCAACAACAATGGCTCGACTGCCAATGTCATCCACCCTGTCCGAGACAGCTTTACGCAGAAGGTAGCAACACTCCTCCATCTCCTGCATAAAGTGAACCGCAATGACAATCCAGAGTCATGACACGTGAAATTTCAAAGGTGACACGTATTCATACCACAGTGCCAAACCAAGCTCGGGGCGTCTTTAGTGAGGTGAGGAAGTCCTTTGTCACGTCTGCACCGCAGGCTGACTTGCGCATGTCCACGTCCCCACTGCACGATAAATTTATGTCAAGTTTAGTGGACGTTAACCTCTCTACCTTTGTTGTCTATTGAAGAGTAAGACATACAAGTTAGGTACCTTGCGAGCCAACTTGTCAGGCCGTCGTTGCCTATCACAAACACAATTCCGAGCGCAACAGCATCAACGGGAACTGCGGCTACCTTCTGGGCACGCGATTTCTTGGCCGGGGGAGCCAGCTCCTCTCCATAACCCTTCCTCGTGTTCTTCGCCCCCTTAGATGCATACACCTGGGATACCAGGGCTTCCCCGTATCATCACCACCTCCCACCTCGGAAACAAAGGCAAACGTGGGATGTAAACACATATGTCCCGTGTCAGGCAACTAAGTTCACCCTGTCATCATGAAGTCATTACTGCAACTGTTGCCATAATCCACAGGGATAACCACAACTTACATGACCAACTTGTCCTTCTAGGGACATCTCCCCGCCTTCTGATACATTCGATGTAACGACTTGAAACACATGAAGAAGATTGAGAGTGGATTCCCAATTTTCTGTGTCACTCATCGCCAATAAGTATGTCACCCCCAAAGAAAACTTACCTCCTTGCTCTTTCCTCCGCCCCCCCCCCCCCCCCCCCCCAATCCCCTGCCTTGACAGATTTACCTTCAGCTTGCTTGTCCCCGTTATCAGCCCTAGACCCCTTGCCAATAGCATCTCCCAACTGCAAATCAAATCAAACTTCAAATTGGGCTGAAACTATCCCGTGTCACTTAACATAAAAATTCATGTCATACAACAAAATTCTCCTTGTCACCATGAATTGAAAAAAAAAAACTTACCTCCTTGCTCTTGTCTGCCCCCCCCCCCCCCTCCCCATCATCTGCCTTGACAGGTTCACCTTCAGCGTGCTTGTCCCCGTCATTAGCACCAGACCCCTTCCTAACAACATCTCTCAACTGCACATCAAATCAAACTTCAAATTGCATTGAAACTATCTCGTGTCACTTAACATAATAAATCATGTCACACAACTAAATTATCCATGTCACCCTGAATTGATAAATTCATGTGACGGTTACCAGCAGCTTACCTAACCACCTTGTCCACCAAGGGTTTTCTCACCGTCTTCAGGTGCAATTGACTTAACTAAATCGTCAAGTACGATCTGAAAAACAAATTCACGTGTGAACATGGATCCCCGATGTCCAGTCGGATTAACATCGTAACACATGTCACACAAAAACAAACTTACATTGTCATAGCTTTCATCCAACTCATCCCGTTCATTCTGATCGACAACGTGTTCTTTCTGTCCGTCGTCCTTTTTACCCATCCCATCAGGCCCGTTCCTTATTTGCAGGAATTTCGAATGAAGTGCTGACACCCTGGGTTGTTTCTTGCCCGACTATCCCCTTCCCTTTACCAACCCGCAGTTCTGTCACGCCCACCTCCAACAATTTCAGCTGCAGGTCAACAATAGCATTTTATTACGTGACACCTTTCAAATGTAATCAATACCCAACATATGCATATACGATTCTTTCAAATTAAGTTCCACACCAACAACTTCATATCAGACTAAGGTCGCCAAATTCATTTCACAACAAACACATTTAATTCATGTTAGACTAGGCCCTATTCAAATTCATAGCAGATTCGTTCAATATCAAAAACTACGTGTCAGCAGTCCATTTACCCTTGTCACCACAATTCTCCATACTCTCCACAAAACGAATATATATGGGATTGAATTATGTACCTTCCCCTCCATCTTCTCCATCCAACTTGACATTGTCGCGAGCCTCTCCATAACTGATTCAAGTGTCTTGACCATGTGGTCCACCCAGCCGTCCTTCTTATCGGCTCCTCTTCGCGTAGTTGGGACAACCTTTGGGGAGCTCCCACCAAGGGGCTTCAAAATGGCGCAACAGGGGTACAACTATGTCGTCGAACAGGGGGTCGCACTCCTCATCCCAGTAGACACATCCATCCATCAACTCCAGCTCAGCCTCCTCCAGTATGAGTACTGGGTTCTCCTCAATCTCAATGGCCTCCTCTCCCTCAAATGCATTGCGACCGGATATCTTGTCATAAGAGATGTTCTCATCTTTTAGGGTCCATCTCAGGCATAGAGGGAAAGTCATGTGTGACACATTCGACGCAAACTGGAGCCCCCATCTCAACATGGATTCGAACAACCAAATCTACAAGGCATCTGCACTCAAATTAGAAACTTTTGAGCATATGAATTACAAATTAACTTATCATTGTACATTTATATGGGTGTGGTCGAGAAGGTTACCTGAAAGGAAAGCGGGTAACCCATCAGCCTATAACCGTTGCACTTTTTGCGATCTTCCGGGTTCAAGTCAGCCTCCCGGCGCTTTACAGCGACGTTTAGCGATGCGTGTGTCACCTCATAAATGACTCTCCCCCATGGGAATTCCAAGAGCCGATCAACATTCTCCACCAACCTCACGATCCAGCTCCGCAACGGATTTTTGGGTCCCCCCCCCCCCCAGTAGCACTCCTTCCACAATGAAGAGAAGCACGAGTTTAAATCTTTTTCGCGGGCTCCGCTCCACCAACATGGAGTTCTTCACTTCGCTCTCCAGCTCCCCCACCGTTATCCTCTCGTTTGAGAAAAAGTACTTTATAGCTTTGCTGTCGTCCACCATCTCAGCCCTTCTTGGTTGACTGCACCGCAACCCGGTAACTAAGGTAAACTCCTTAATCTAGAACCTCCGGAGCTTCCCCTTTATCATGTACCAGGTCTTCCACTTCTTCTCAGTCTCAACATGGCGCTGGAGTACATAATGCACCAGTTGTGATGAGAATTTCACACGGTGTGCCAACTGGACATCCCCCCCCCCCCCTAAGCTGGTTGTCACGGAGCTTCTCCCAGTCAACGGGGTGGACATAGTCGTCGATGTTGGTTAGCATCGACAATCTTGATCCCTGGTTCACCCGTGCCCGGAAGTGCTTATCTTCTGGGACTAAGTATTAGGGCTCCTGCTTATTGGGCCTCAGATTCCTTTTTCTCACCATTTGTTTCTTGCTATTTCGGTCAGACAAACAAAATCAGTTTACCACTTATATTCATCTCCCCTTGTCACATAATGCTAGATCCTCAGTCAACAGACAGACAAACCCATGTCACTACACCCCTGTAACTAAACAATTTCCAAATCAAACATATGCAATACCTTAATTCACATCCCATGTCAATTTCTCTTATCCTTCTTAAATCGATCACCAAAAACTTCCCCTTATCGAAGTACAAAAACAAATATTCAATCCCTTCTCATTCAATTGGATACCCCTGTCACTCAAATCGAAACCCATGTCACCCCTTATGAATTTCATACTATCAAATTTGAAATCAAACACAACCAATACCTCAATCCTCCTTCAATCCCCCACCTACGACATCCACATATCCCAATTTCCACATTTTGTCATTTCCCCTTTTCCACCTACTACCACAACAAAATTCAAAACCCTTCTCTCCGAATTCGAAACCCCTGTCACCCAATTCGAAACTCTAACCACCGATTTCCCCTTTCCATAGTTCCCCGACCATTTCCCTAACCTCTTCTCTCGTAATTGGAAACCTCTGTCACCCAATTTGAAACCCCTGTTACCCAATTGGAAACCCTAACCACCGATTTCCCCTTTCCACACCCGATAACCACCCATGCCACCACGACCCACCATTCTCCATACCTGAAAACCACTCATGCCACCACGACCCACCATTCAGGCCACCATTGACAACATTGCCCTAACCCCTTTACCAACTGCTTCCCCGACCCACACCCGCGCATAGTACCAGCAAAGGGAGAAGAGGAAGACTGAGGGGCGTACATGTGTACTCTGTCGTCAGCGTTCGTGGGTGTTGTGTAATCTTCAGCCTCTCCTCTTCCAAATCCGACGATGGTGGACGTGGGTGCTCTCTCTCCTTTGCTTCTCGTCTCTCTCGCTCGCTCTGTAACTGCTCGTTGTCGTCTCTCTCTCTCTCTCTCTCTCTCTCTCTCTCTCTCTCTCTCTCTCTCTCTCTCTCTCTATCTATCTCTATCTCTCTCTCTCCCTCCCTCCCTCTCCCTCCTTTTCATATTTTGAAACCACCAAAATGGAGAGGAGAAGTGTGATTGGATGGGCATTTAATAACTCCCCTTGTTTTGTCCTTCCCGTCGGCGGTTGAATTATGCCTCCACTCCCTTTTTTTTTTTTCCTTTTTTTTTGTGTGTAAATAAGGGCAAAATCAGGTTAATGGAGGAGTTTTTGACCTGCATTATTGTGCAAATTTTGGGCAAAATGTGGTAGTTGTGCAAAATTTCAAGGGGTAGTGTTAGATTTGCAAACCTTTTTTTTGTCCTATCTACTACAATTTCCTCTTAAACCTTTGGTAAGAAAATATCCCCCACCTTTATATATGTGATAATAAAGGATTAGACATTTTTCCTTGATGAGTTTTCTTGGACCACCTGATGATAAAATTTTAGGGGTGGGCATGAGACGGGACATGATTGGAGTAATTCCGCGTCACGTCTTGCGCATTTTTTGCGTGACGGGATCGGAACGGGATTGAATATTTTTTTTTTCAAATGTCACCGAGTCTTATCCCTCACGGGATGGGACGGGACGTGATTTGTCCCTCGTAAAAAAAGATTCAAATACAATCTAAAAATAACAGTAAGCTTTAAAAAAAATTAAAGTCATCAAGCCTCTTAGCAGTATACTGTAAATGTTAGTAATATGTAATACTGTAGATGTTAATTCATGCATAACATCAAGCCTCTTAGAAGTAAGTCATTTTTTTAAAGACCATTAGGCCAATAGTATTATTTCTTATACGGGGTATATTTTAAATGTTTTTATTATTATTTTAAATTTTAAATTTTGGGTTTAAACAAATGTTAAGGTATAATGTAAATATATTCTTATATATTTTTATTAAATTTAATTAAATATAATATATATATATTAAATATATATAATATATTTTCAATGTTTTTACGCAGGATTTGCAGGATTCGAACTCTCCGTCCCGCGTCTCGTCCCGCGTAATTTTTGCGGGACGGGATTGAATTTTGTCTTTCTAAATCTCACCGGGATCGGGATGAGATGCGGGACTGTACGGAATTTGCGGGATTTGTGCCCACCCCTAGAAAATTTATTTTCTCGCCGAACACTTTTAGCGATGAAATCTCTATTGATTAACCAGTTTTGTTGTAGTGTATATGAAATTAAAAAATAATTTTAAAAAATAAATATCCTCCTATATCTTAAAGTTGAGCTCTTTAGAGGATAAGTAGGCTATCCACGTAGAGCTCTAAATTTTTTTCCTTTCCTTTAGTTTTTGCCCTGCTCTTTCCGATCCCCTTTGCCGTCTCTATCTCTCTCCCACGATCTCTCTCTCCAACGTTCTACTTCTAGGGCTTCATCTCAATTTAAAAACCTAAAATCGATTGTAAGAAGAGAGAGGAGAATAACAAGAAGCATGAGCCGCCCCCGCCGTCAGCGCGTGTCGGCAGGAAGCAAAGCAAGCAGCGGTGTGTGATGATTGTCAGCGGTGGTGGTGGCGGAGCTGCTAGCGGCGGAGCTGATCGGGTAGAAGATGAGGAGGAGATAAAACGGGGGCTGGGCACGACACAAGAACAACCAAAGAGTCCCTTGTTGGGGTCGTGGTGTTGCGTAAGAACAACCAAGGGAGAATTCGATGGATCCATTTCATTCGGGGCCTTCGTCCGCATAAATTGAATCGGGGTGAATTCTTCTCTTTGTTTGGAAGTAATTAGGGTTAATTTCATATTCCATGTCTCTTCCTCTTCCTACAAATTCTCCCTTGGATTTTTGCTAGAGCGATTCTCATTGAGTTTTAATGGTTTAAATTTTGTTCTAAATTGATATTTGCTTTCTAGGGCATTGCACTCAAATTTTTCGGTATAATATTGGAGCTTGGAAAGGGAATTGAACGTTTCAAATACCATGAAAGTTTGGTTCATTTATTTGTGAAACTATATGATTGATTTTGATTACATTCCTATTTGCCCAACCAACTTATCCATCCCTACTGGTGTTGATTGTAGAGCAAGGGAATTGAACCGGTTCAGGTTTTCGATTTTCCTTGTGTAGCTTGCAACCACCATTGGAGTGATGCTTGTCTATTTGCTCGGTATTTTTATCGATTGGAGGGTGCTTGCTGCTCTAGGTGATGCTTAATGATTTGTCTTGTCTATCGATGTCCATTTTGATGAAATCATAATTTTCGGCTATATTGATGCAATCTTACAGGTGTCTTGCCTTGCGTCACCTTGATACCTACTCTATTTTTCATACCTGAATCTCCTAGGTGGCTAGTAATTACACAATCATATAGACATATACGACATTTCGATGAAGGTTGCTTACCTTTAGTCTAGACTTGATCATACATTGATGTCATATGTTATTGTTTCAAGCAAAATTGGGGATGCCTGACGAAGCTGAATTGTCGTTGAAGGTTCTACGAGGATTTGGCACAGATGTATCTGAGGATATTGGTGGTATAAAGGCATGCTCTTGATGGATCAGAAGCCTTCTAATTTCATTTGTAGCAGTTTACGGAACGATTTTTCTTTGGGATGCAGGAGTTTGTAAAATCATCAAGACAAGGACCAACGATCCGTTTCCAAGACCTTCGGGATGGAAGATACCGGTTGCCTTTGATGGTATAATGATTTGTCTTCTTTTCATCATTCCTTATTGGAACTGAATAAACAAGGTTTGCGATTACTTCAATGGATATGATTCATGTTGTTGCAGCTAGGAATTTGTTTACTTGCACTTCAACAGCTTACTGGCATTAATGGACTATTTTTCTACTCCATCACTATATTTTCAAATGCAGGTTAAATCAACCTGTAACATTCATCAATAGGAATGAACACAAATCCCTTAAAATCGCAGACGCAATGTCTCTGCAAAAGAATTTGTCATAGGTGTTCAAAAAAAAAGTAAAGTTGTTTTGTACCCTTTGAATTAGTTTCCACTCTTAATGATAAGAGAAAATTTGATTCATAAGTGAGGGTAGATTGGTTATTTGTATGACGGTTCAACATACTTCTCTGTTTTTGACGCCCGTGACCTAAGGATGCCACATTCGGATCTCATGGTCATTCATGTGTAGCTAGGGACCAAAACGGTCAAACGAGTGATGATAGATACTGGGTCTTCGGTGGACGTCCTCTATTGGAACGCATTTGAGCAGCTGGGGATCGCAGAAAGTGCTTTGCGTCGCTACTCAGGAAAGCTGGTCTTTTTCTCGGGAGATGAAGTCGAGGTAGCCGGAACCATCGAGCTAGCCTTAACACTAGGGACGGCCCCCAACAAGAGGACTCACATGATTGAATTCATTGTAGTCCGGCTACCGTCTATCTACAATGTCATCATGGGACGTGTTAGTCTGTTTTTCGAGGGGTCACGCGCCCCTCGAAAACCTTGGGGGCGGTGGAGGAGCAGTAGGAGTGTAGCCCTCGCAAAAGCTACAGTTGTGAACCTCCTCTTTTTTTAAAGCATGCAAGGCGAAGTCAACGGGAACCACGCGAATAGGTTTCTTTCTTTCTTTTGACGCACAACTTGACCCCTCTTTCCCCAATCTGTTTATAGACTCAGAGGTGTGGCAAAGGACATTTGTCAAAGGACATTTTATGGACCCAACCATCTTTCTCTGCTTCGCCTTCTGCAGAGTTACGAGTTTGACCTTGATTTCCTCTACCGCGCGCGACTTCCCTTTAGATCGCGGGGTGTGGACATGAGACATCGTAGCTTCCGAGTCATTTTGTCATGTCGACTCTCTGGTCCGCGAGGAACTAACCTCCTCATCATCCTCATAACCCCAGCTTTTGTTCTGGCTATCACTTTCGTTCGACATCGCTAGGAATACAAACCCCTTAAGAAGAAAAACCCCTAAAAACACGCAAAAGAAGAAAAATCAACAAGGGAAAATGACATTTTCAAGACCGCGATCGACCAAATTTGGCGCCAAAAAACCCCTCCTAGGTTTATGTTGGCGCCTCACGCGCCCCTCAAAAGGGCGTTGAAAGACATTTCCCCCCACAGGGTGACGGTTGAAAGACGTCTTTTCGTCTCCTCCATAAACTTTCTCTATTTTCGAGAAACCACCTCCGATAAATGAAAAGGGGGGGAGATGAAAAGTCCGTCCACCCACAACCATTGGGAGGTCCCCAAAACTCCCAAAAAACACCACTCCCAGCACCTTTACGCCACCATCTAGAATCTAGTAGCCTTTCCCGGAGCACTCACCGCCCGGAAGGAAAGAAGAAAAAAGGGGAGTCAAACACCAAAGAAAGCCCCCTCTCAGCCCCATCACCGTCGTGCCCCACGCCAGAGGATGGCGATTCGACTACTTAGGGTTTTCTCCTCTGCCCTAGGATCTAGTACAAATGGAAATCAAGGGAAATCAACAGAACAAAAAGGCAAACAAGAAACACTTACTTGAGGAAATGGAGGAAGAACACTAACGAATGAGAACGAACCAAGAAATAATGCCACCTACTTGCTCTGATCACCGCCCTCCTGGAACCCAACCCTTCGAATTTCTCTCTCTCCCTGATCATTCCCTTTTTAGTCCTGAAAGTGTAAAATGAAACGACCCGAAGGAAAAACTTCACTTATAGGTCTCCGTGGGGTCACCCATAAATGTTCCTAAGTATTTTGGGGCCAATTTCAGGCCTATTCATAGATGAGTTTTTGGCGATAGCATGTCTTTTTGTCGAAACCTAATCACGATCAACATATCGCTCACGATCCGGTTACAAGGAGATATGACGATGCCCTAGAAAATAGTCCTGTTAATCAACAGAGATATGACGTCATAAGTAGACCACATCGCGATCATCACACTTGTCCTAAGTATAGCGGCCTATTGACACCGCGATCGGGTTTCTAATACTCATAATCATAAACCTCATAATGGGACCCACAAATACCTCGTGGATTCTTAGGACAAAGACAAGCAGCTCACTGGCCTAGCACCTCTCCGCTAACAACGCCACATGTAAAAACCCCACCCTCTGGCATGAGGGCTTGCGTTACACGCGTCTCTTATCAGTTCACGAGGTTGCCAGCGAGCTGCTCGCTTAGCCCCTATAAATACCCCCCTTAGACCTCCAAATAAGGGATCTGATTCAAAAGATAAGAAGAAGAGCTCTACATATCTCCCTGACTTAAAACCCTCGGAGTCGAGTTCTTAAGGTCTTTGGTCGAAGAAAAACGCGTCTAGAATAAGAACATCATCTTGCTTCCTCTTAAGACGAAAATTGAATAGTAACGACCTCCTCGCGAGTCAAAAGCATCACCAAGACTGCTTGGACCAATAAGGATATAAACTGATCACTACCCACCCCGATTGGGCTCGTAGGTAAATTGGGACATCTGTCGTCAACTTGAGGTAATAAGTATAGGTGAAATTCCATAATCGTGTCAGTATCCTTTTAGATTTGCGCTTAAGAGCGTTCCTTATAATTCCTCTTTCCTAGTTTATAATTTTTTTGCTTGGCTGATTTGCTTACATGTCCTGTTTCTGTTTTATTTTGGTTCTTGCACTTCTTTTTGCCCAGGTCGTACGAAAACGTCTTTATCTAGTCGGAGAAAGGGTCGTACAACGAGACCATAGACCTTACTCTAAATGGGATATACTTGATTTGTTGTTGTTTCGATTTCATAAATTTCTACCAAACGGGGGTTAAGATTAGAGGAGTAAAGAGATTAAATCAAGAATCAAGATCACGTTAATTGCAAAATTGATTGTAGCCACATTATTGCTCTATTGGGCCCAGCCCAACCGTTAAACAAGCAAAACAAGTGAGATAAAAATAAAATAAAATTTTCAATTCTCCGTAGTAACTAAGCATATCCTTGAATTGGGAGTTTTTTTTTCTTAATGTGGAATTCCCACTGCTCGCAATCAATTTTCAATTCCAATTAAGGGAAAAATCCAGTAAGATAATTCGTAACAATTAGGGAATGGCCTCAATAAGATGATGGGATTGGTAAACTGGAATGAATCACATGGGCGGGTGGTAAGTGGTAACGGGTATCAATCAGTTGATCGATCAATACCTGAATTCAAACTAATAACAGTGCAGAAAATAAACCCCCCACACACACAGTTACAGTAGTGTATTCAATCAACAGGACCATGTTCATAAATACTAGTCCCACTCCATGTTTAAAAAGGAAAGGGAGAGTGGGTGGGGAAGCATCTTCCTTTATTCCAATCCCCACTGCCTTCAAGTGAAGACAGTGAGTGGCCAATAGGAGAGATTGTCACCCACTCCTCCACTCCTCATTTCAAGTCATTCCTCCACTGCACTACTCTTGTATTTGTATGCTTAAAGCAGCTTCCCAGTTCCTCCCTATCTTACACAAACAATACCCCCAAATAGGGTTTTTCCCATAATCCTGATTCCTGCAGCTCAACTACAAGTTTATAGGTCCGAAGGCAGAATCGAACTCGTGACCTCCTCCTCATATAGCTCCAATCAACTGACTTCCAAGACCCTTTTACTCCCACCTACTTATATGTCATGCCTATCGCATTGCATCGTTGATCTTATATGCTCCAAGCTAAAATGACATACCTAACCCCACGCCTATCACGTTTTCCTACATGTTCATCTAATTTTCCATACTAAGCAACATTTTTTAACAAACAGCTGTACCCATGTCTTGGCCCGAATCATTCGAGATATTCCCTATTGAGAAAAATCCAATACTGCATTACCAAAACAGGTTATTATATTTCCACCGTAGCGATGAAGGGAGCAAAATTCCGAGTGTTGACAGGGAAAGAAAAAGAGGGGAGTAAATTATGCAGGAGTCAAAAAGAAGAAAACCATCTTTTGGTTTCTCCAAGATTCCCAAAGGAAAACTGGCCTCAGATGTATGATGACAACAACAGCAAAGAGCTAGTGCCTTCCATGAAAGCCACCTTTGTTCCTTGCAATGAAGCCATTCTTCGGCTTTGGTATCTCGTGAATGTCCATCACTTGGATTGTTCTTTGCTTTTTGGCTTCACAAAGACATGACCCGAAAAAAAAGGCAAAAAATAGAATCAGAACATGATATAGACTGAAGCATCAAAGAAAACATGCTTTGAGCATGAGACGCTGCCCCATAGAACATGATAGAAAAGGGAAAAACCGAAGACAAAAGTAAATAAAAATGCAAACCATTTTTGGCTTCTTGGTAGTTTGCCTGGAGCCTCTTTCTTGCAGAAGCAAACCTGTCTGGGTCTATCTCAACTTCTTTCTGCTTCTGCATTAATCCCAAGTTGAGTCGTAAACAACAAAACTCATCTAAACTTCAACTTTACTCTAGTAACCTAGAACCTCTAAATTTACAAGATATATTGAAGTTTAATTCTTCAGCAGTTGGCTAATATTCTGAACTAAGTCCAAGTGTTGAAAGGTATATACATTTTGTGTAGGAGCCGACAGAGAACCACCCTGGTTGGGCTTTGGCCTAAATGCAGGCTCTCTTCGAGCTGGAGCTGTTTTCAGCTTGGATTCTGGCTCGTAACTGGTCCTATCAACACTCGAGTTTCCATCTACAAAAGGAGAATGGTTCAAGTAAACACACATTATCCCTAGGAACCAACCATAAGTATCAATGTGATCACTGTAAAGAGTTAAGTTTGATGCCTACTGTGTGGATTTGGCGAGTATCCAAAGTCAGGAGCCTGGAGAAAGGAGAATAAAAGTGGGGAAAAAATCAGCAAAAAATCCATTTGATAAGGCAGTGAAAAAAAAAATAGGAAAGCAAAAGCAAGCAGCAAAAGAGAAAAAATTGATTCCACCTGCTGATGACCATTTTGGTGATTCCTTGATGCGTATTGCTGAGGCGAATCTTCATCAGCTGAAACCCAATTGAATTTGGATTACAATCAAGAAACAATTCTCACCAACAAACTTCAAAATGGTTTTTTTCTACTTTCAGGAGAACACTTGAAGAAGAATGGATAGAGAGAGACCAATAAGCGCAGATGACTGGTGTTCAACATCACGGGCCGTGTTGGAACTAATCACCCATTCATCAACTAAATCTTTCCATTTTCTGTCAAGAAAGCAGAAAAAAGTGAGGTTTTTCAACAGATACTTGCCATTTTCTGCACAATCAGTTAATGCTTTGATTGCTCGAACCTGACAAGGAACTTCACCAATCCCCTGACATCAGCCGATGGATGCTTTCGCAACCGATTAACATGTCTTCCGATGTCAGTGTCCTTGACGGAGCCGGAAAGAATGTAAAGAATATCAGCTCAAGCTTGAACGAGAACGTTGAAGAATGAGCGAGCCAACGCAACTCACCTGGAGACCTCTGAATGTGATATCCATATCAGCCAGGGTTTGGAGAAGATCAACCAGCGAATCTTCAGTCTGGAAAGGCCACAAATTCACAACCAAATCGAGTCAATGAAACTGCAATTATTGAAATGAAATGGTCAAATTCAATACCACGAAAAACCAGTAAAAGGATACCTGCTCAGGATCGTTGATTTGCTCCCTAATTGCGAGAATCGTACTTTTCTCATCGTTGACTGAACGGTTTCTCTCCTCGCCGCCGTCGTCTGAATCGCCTCCGCCGACGGAAACCGGTGTATATGGCGAATCGCGCTTAGCCACGTGCTCGGGGCTGCTCTCAATCTCCCCAGCCTTATCATCGTCTAAAACCTTCCTCCCGTTTTCCGGCGGGGGATCGATGATGCAGTTCTGACACATCGGAGCCACATCAGCGTAGAGTTTGCCGATGATTCCGTCTCTCCGATCCTTCAATTCACTCCCGTAATCGAGCGCAGCGACGGTGACAGCCGTATCGATGAGCGTCCATATATCCACACCTGAACTCTCCAAAACCGATCGAACATCGTCCAAATCCATCGCCGAGACCGACACCAAAGCTACAGACACCACGAATCGAAGCAAACTACGCCAGATCTAAGATGAAAACTCCGGTAGAAAAGAGACAAGATAGAAAAAAAGACGATCTACGAATGCGTTTGAGCCTCTGGGATGTACCGTGTACGGGATAAAAGAGAATGAATCGACAAAGAGGAAACTTGGCAATCAACCACAAGATCTGAGCACACACTTATCGTACAGGACACGCGGACAGGAGGAGGAGCAAGCGAACAGAAAACGCTATTCACGAAAAGAGCTCTGGCTCTGTAATGGCGGCTCGGGAGGAGTCATCGTGAATCGAACCCCATGGTCATGGACATTGTTGTGTATCAAGAAAAAAGAAAATTGGGAGGATCAATGGAGAAAAAAGGGATTTTGTATAGGGAAAACGATTTTTTGTCCCCCTTTTCTCTCAGATTAATTTCAATCCAACTTTTCAATATGCTTCGATTCCCATCAAAAGCTGAAAAATAATAATACTCCGTATAGAGAAAAGATTTTTGATTGAATTTAAAATTTAATTGTACAATTTATTATAACGGGAAATTTGTGGATCGTTGGGATGAAAGAGCAGAGCTAAGAAGTTGGGAGTCAGAAAACAAAACAGGGGGGTGAATGAAAAAGGTGGGTTTTGGGAAATTTTGGATTCTTCTGTCGAGAGAGAGAGAGAGGAGGGGCGCCCACTGGACTGGATGAGAGGAGAAGAAGGTTTCGAGGCTTTAGTGGGGCGTGGGCCCCAATTTTATCCTTTTTTTTATTTTCGAGTATTTCTTACGGAGTATTGTTAGCGGGACCCAGGGCTAGCATTCGGCATATCCTCTCGGCGAAGGACCCCGTCTGTCCGCATTCGTTCTTCCGTTTCAAGTAGATTCGGTCGTAATCTCATCGACCGTAAATATTTACGGTATATCCCCTATATCTTAAAGCTGAGTCATTTCCAGTCCTCTCAGACTATCCACGTGGATCCTTCTTTGATTTTTTTTCTTCTTTCCCTTTTTGCCCTTTACTTTCTATTTCTCTCTTCTCTATCCTCTCTCCCACGAGCTCCACGGTTTCCTACTTTTTCTCAACCGTTACGTTCTCCTCCGACCTCCGACTTCTTCCTAGCGGAGTTAGGGGCAACGGTGGACCACGAGGGCAGAGCTGCGAGTTCCTGGAGGTGCAGCGCTGCGTCTACTGATGGTCGGAGGCGGATACGGTGGCTGGAAGCGTTGGTCGTCATCGGCGCCGGCGAGGAGATTTCAAAATCGGGTTTTGTTTCCTGCATAGTTTTCTGAGATTTTTTTTAAATGAAAACGTTTCTGGAAGTGTAAGAAACTTGATGGGAACTCTTAACAACTTGGATATGGAGAGGAAGGAGGGGTGTGTGTTTGAAATTCGTTTCCGGATGAGGTATTTACAGGGGAGGATTTGGGGAGGACTGACTTCAAATTAATTCTGAAAATCTTATTGATAATCCATAACAGATCGATAACGAATCACCAATTTGATCTGATTCCTTCAATTTCGCCGGATTTGGGAAAATTTTCAGATTTGGGGATAATTACATTCGACCGGATTTTTATTCGAATCTTCCGAAATTGTTTTAAGAAATCTCTTTAGAAATGGATGGAGAAGGTTATGAAATGATTTGTTTTAGATTTGAAGTGGAAAAGAGGGGATTCAAAATGGAGGGAGGTGTGCTTGGGCTGTACGTGTGGTAGAGGAGGAAGAAGGGTTCGGGTGAACCGGATTCTATTTTTATTTTTAATGGGTTTGGTTCACTGAACCGGTTCAATAAAAAATACAATATATATATATATATATATATATATATATATATACACACACACACTTGTATCATTTCCCACATTTTTTAAAACTAAAATCTAAAATAAAATAACAAAATTAATATTATAAATTATAAATAAAAGTTAAGATAAAAATCATAATTAAAAATCTTTAACATAAATGTATCTTATAAATATTTCAGAAAATTATATATATTTTTTAAATCTCATTTAAAGCAGTATACATCAAAAGATGGCTTGAAAAGATATATTATATGTTGATTTCAAGTTGTACGTACTTTAACCCTTCCTGTTAAAAGGTCTCCTAATTGTTATATCCAAAAATAAGTGTACAAGCATACAGTCATGTAAAAAATTTGATATTAATTAGCATAATTTGATTATATCATATCGATACTTACAATAAAGAACGAGTTTCTTAAACCACATGTTGTCTTAATTGCCTATTGATCGATGTCCTATGTGACATTTTATTAATTAATCAAGTCATATATAAATTTTGTGATTTTAAATTTTTCTTTGAATAAATTAAATGGTTTTTTTTAATTTTTATTTAATTATTAAGTGATGAAACTCGATAAATTTTTGAAAGGTTTTATGGCATATTTCAAAGCTACATTTATGATTTTCAATGTGTCGTCTATCCATGATTCTACGTTTCATTCCATCTTGATCCCTGTATCATGGATATAACACTGTAAAATTGGAACAAAATCATTTAAAATGTATTGATTAATATGATAAAATCCGAAAAATAAGATAAGATTACTTAAATTAAGTTTAAAAATTAATCCCGTGCGTGGCGCGCGGGCTTTAGACTAGTATAGACTTAATTTTTTAGTAATATAATCAACGTTTATTTGTTTTTTATATTAGCATATTAGTAATTTCAAAGCCTTGCTACCCCACTACCTATTTTTATTACCCCACTTTAAAAATAACTATTTTAAATTAACATTTCAAATTTTATCCAACTAACTCCACTGCCTATTTTAATCACCCCGCCTTCAAATGTAACTTCTGTCAGTTTAAACGTCTGTTGAAGCATTCCAAATTTTACCCCACTAACTATAATCACTTCACCTTCAAATTAGTTATAACCCCACTACCTATTTTAATCACCCCACCTTCAAATGTAACTTCCGTCAGTTTAAACTTCTATTGAAGCATTCCAAATTTTACCCCACTAACTATAATCACACCACCTTCAAATTAGTTATAACCTCGGCCACTACCTATTTTAATCATCCCACCTTCAAATGTAACTTCCGTCAGTTTAAAATTATGTTGAAGTATTCCAAATTTTAACCTCTACTACTAATGTTGTATATAAAGAGGTTTTTCACAACGTATAGTTTGTAGAAACTTGTGTTGAGGACATATGCATGCAGATGTTATGGCGGAGTTGATTATTATTTGCGTACATTGTGGTTGACTTATTTTACTTTATCAAACCATGTTAAATTAATTTATGTGTCGCTCCTTCTTGTATCATTCACCTCAGTCGAAGGTAAGGTTCGGTCTAGTACTATGTTTTATACATCATTACTGAGTTAAAAATCCCGTGCGTAGCGCATGGGCTACATGCTAGTTTTTATAAATACTCCGTAAGAAATTACAAGGCCCAAAGTTTGGACCCTATCACTGTTCTTTAGGTTAAAGGAAAATCTCTGTGTCCAAAGACAGCCCGAAAAATAAATAAATAAATAATATAATATAATATATATTTTTTTATTTAGATTTTTTATGTAAATACATCCATTTGATTAAATCTCGAAAAGGTTTGTCTAAATTTCGAAAGGGTTTCAATAAAATCCCGATAAGGGTTTCTTCATGCTTCTCTTAGGGGTGGTTTTCGGCTGCGAGTTTGGTTGTTCCTAGCGGTCCTATTATGTGTTGGGGCTCTGGCGTCCGATGTCGGGTCTTCACTACTCATAAGGACTCCTGAGGTACCTCTGGCAAGCGGTGTCACTGCTTGGTGGTGCTTGGCGCCAGCTCTAAGTCTATGTTGTTCTCAACTTATTTGGGTTAGGTTCGCGCGTCCGATTGTATTTGCGTGCGTTCCACTACTTATATTGCACATTTTTTTTATGTTTCGTGCATTAGCTGTTTAGACGACTCGTCGTATGCCGACTTTGTCGTCCTCTCGAGGTGTCGGGTTTGTCCGGCTCTCGAATTATTTTCTAATAAACAAAGTATGAAATTATTACAAATAATTATATAAAAAAAATTACTCTATCTATTTCAAAATAAAAATCGCTTGACTTTTTTCACGTTTTTTAAGAAGGTAAAAACTCTATGAAATATTATTTTTTAATCAATTTTTTTCATAAATAGATACTTATTACTAATAAGTATCTATTTATGGAAAAAAATTGATTAAAAAAATAATATTTCATAGCGTTTTTAACTCTTTAAACAACGTGAAAAAAGTCAAATGACTTTTATTTTGAAACGGAGGGAGTATATATTTTTATAATCCTAAAAAATGTAACAGAAGGAGTAATAATCAACCGCACTCTAAAAGGCATTCAGCACAACTAAATAACTTCCTTAAATAATTTATTATCTCAATTAATTAAAACATAGCGCTATTAATTTATTACTCTCTCCGATCGAAAATATTTGATGTGTTATATGCACGGAGATTAAGAAATGTCACTTTCACTTTTAAATACTTCACTAAATAATTTTCACTTCTCCATCACATTTATCAAACACAAATGTAATTGGTTAAACCTCATACATCTATCAAACTTGATATTCCAATGACCTGGATACTGTTTCAAGCCATATATAGATTTATTAAGCAAGCATGCATAGTCAGGATGAACAGAATCAATGAAGCCCTTAGTTTGTCTCATGTATATGGTTTCATCCAAGTCACCATGAAGAAAAGCAGTTTTAACATCCATTTGTTCAAGCTCAAAGTCATAGACAACAGTCATAGCAAGCAACAATCTAAGAGTCTTATATTTCACAACAGGAGCAAATATCTCATTGTAATTCTCTCCTTCCCTTTGAGTAAAACCTTTAGCAACCAACCTAGCTTTGTATCTAGGGGGGTCAGACTTAGTTATTCCCTCTTTAAGCTTAAAGATCCATTTACAATCAATCAATCTAGCATCAGCAGGTTTGGGAACCAAAGTCCAGGTTTTATTAACTCTCATAGAATCTATTTCTTCATCCATAGCATGCTTCCGGAATTTAAAATGAGCACATTTAACAGCTTGTTCATAAGTTTCAGGCGTATAATGTTGAACCACAGAAGAAACAAGACAAGCAAACTCAACAATGTTATTAATGAATCTCTTATTAGGGATGACGGGCCTAGGACTCCTATCCATAGTCAACTGCCAATCAGTTAAATCATGTCTAAGAGCATCTGAAGAACTAGAATTGCCAGAACAAAAAGCAGACACATATTCAACAACAAGATCCTCATCCACAAAAATAGGAGAAACAAAAGAGGAAGGTAACACATATTCATTATTTTCCCCACCCAATTGGTGAGGTTGCACAATCACAGAAGCAGGAGGGGCAGGAGAAGAAATAGAGAGAGGAGGGGTGGAGGGAGTGGAAGAATAATCAATGTCAAACTCATCATCAGAGTCAGAATCCATGTTCTTAGGAACATAGAACTGATCATCATCATGTTCCTGCAAGTCAGTCTCATGTAACACAGAAGCAGGAGCCTTTTTAAAATGAGATTCATGCTCATTGAATATAACATTCCTACTCACAATTATCTTATAAACACCAGGTTGGACAATCAACAGTTTATAACCTTTGACCCCTTCAGGATACCCAAGCAGCACACATTTCTGTGACCTGGGTTCCAACTTACCTTGATTAACATAAGAGAAAACAGTGCAACCAAAAGGTTTTAAATGATCAAGTTTAGGTATTATGTTAGTCCATAACTCATAAGGTGTTTTAAAAGCAATTACAGAGGAAGGAGTTCTATTAATCAAATAAACAAAAGTAATCACAGCTTCACCCCATAGACAATGTTTCAAACTAGAGGAGATTAACATGCATCTAGCCTTTTCAAGAAGAGTCATGTTCAACCTCTCAGCTGTACCATTTGCTGAGGGGGTTCCATGAATGGTTAAATGCCTCTTAATACCATGCTCTTGACAGAAATCATTAAACACGGAATTGCAAAACTCCAATCCATTTTCAATTTTCAAACATTTCACAGATAATCCAGTTTCTTTTTCAACTCTAGTTTTCCACACCTTGAAAGTTTCAAAAGCCTCATCTTAAGTTCTCAACAGATAAACCCAAACATACCTGCTATAACGATCAACAAGGGACATAAAATACCTTTTATGACCAACAGTAGATACTTGGGTAGGGCCCCAAAGATCATAATGTATATAATCCATAGGAGTAGTTGAGACATGTACAGAAGACTTAAAACTTTTTCTAGTGTGTTTACCAAGCACACAGTTTTCACATAAATCAATAGTGCAAGGTTTGGAGTTGAGAATACCATACTTATGCAAATGTTCTAAGCCCTTATTGCCCAAATGACCTAATATGTTATGCCACATAAGAGTTTCACTCAAAGACATGGTTTTCACTAGGGGTGTGTGTTACCGTGTATCCGACACGAAACCGTTAACTGTGTCGGATACCCGGAACCGTTTAAGAGCAATATGCCGAACCTTACACGAACCGCCAGGAACCGGGTATCCGACACGGTTAGGTATACGGTTCCGTGTCGGATACCCGTGTTATCCGATCCGACACGGTTAAGGCCTTTTCCTTTTTTTTTTCTTTTTTTTTTTCTGGCTTGAGAGGCCTGTACTTTAGCACATACTCATGAAATCGAAAGATTTTAAACAGCCTTAACTAACTCTCTCAAATCACACACAGATTCACATTTCACAACCCAAATATCATAAAATCGCCATGAAATGCTTAAGACAGAGCAAAACAAACCAATTCGATTCAAAAATCTTACCATGGTTTCGGTGAGAGATGTCTATTTTTCAGATCTGTTGAGCGTCTGAGACTGAGAGCCGAGACTAGACTCTAGAGAGGAAGGGCGAAAACGAACAGAAATTTGAGAGCTTGTGAGAATTGAGAGCATGTGAGAAGTGAAAACTGAGAATGCAGACGTGGGTGTGAGATTGAGTTAGGTTTAGGGCCGGATTTGAGAGGGTCGAGTTCAGCAGATTCTCAATCTGTCGCCTGTGAGAACTGAGAGCCTGTGCGATGCGAACTGAGAATGCCAATGTGGGTGTCTGAGAATGCCGATGTGGGTGTGAGATTGAGTTAGGGTTAGGGTCGGATTTGAAAGGGTCGAGTTCAGCAGATTATCGATTTGTCTGTGTGTAGAGAGCGCCGCAAGGATAAAAAAAAACGGAAATTTCACGAGGTACCCCCGAGGTATCGCTTAATTCACGTGGTGACCACTTGTTTTATGCCTTTCACGTGGTACCCCTGAGGTTATAAATCCTTTCACCTCGTGCCCATGAGGTTATATATCATTTCATCTCGTGCCCTTATCTCTACTTTTTTAACAGTTTTCGTTAGTTAAAAAATAAAATAAAATCAATTTAATTAAAAGAAAATGGGAAAAGAAGCCATGACGGGAGAATTGAAGGGTCTAAACAGAAGGAAGTCACACGGAAGAAGCCGGAGCTGTTGGTCACTACGTTGGTTCTGGTGGGGGACTCGAGGAAGGCGGTGCTGACCATGGACTCAACAACTTTGAACAAGTGAATCTCAATCCGATTTTCAGATTTTACCGAAAATTAGGGTTTAGGTATGATGATTGTTTTGTGCGAAAATTTGGTATGCAGGTACAGAGAATCGCAACTCCATACCTGTCAATTTCTCTAATGCGGCGTCGAATTATTCAATTGAGCCTGTCAATTTGTTCTTCCGGTTCGAAGGATGAACAATGGAGGAAAGTAAAAGAAGAAATTGATGCTCTTGGTTCGTCGAGGATGACGATGAGATGCGTGGTTAGGGTTCAATCTGATAGGATGAAGGGTGAGCAAGCAAGGAATTAGGGTCAGGGTAAGGGTTAGAAACGAACCAGATAGAGGTTAGAGACGAACGAGACAGAGGTTAGAGACGATGAAAAAGGAGGCCCGCTCCCACTCAAAATTTACAAAGCACAATGAAAATAAATCAATCCAATTTCAGAGTGGCAGAAAACCCCCAAAAAATTTGCAGACATCGGATGAAGGGAGCTAGACATTGGATGAATAATACTCCGGAGGCGGGGGTGACTTGGCGTGGGGTGGAGCCGACGAAGGAGGAAAAGACGAGGACGACACGGTGGTGCGGGGAGGGGGGATGGGGGCGTCGTAGACCTGGGAGCGGGCCTCCTGCTTAGCCCTGTGTCTTCCCAGAAAGTAGCAACCCCACCAGAACCGACGTCGACCACTAGCAACTCCGGCCACCAGCAAGTAGCAGCTCCGATCCGGCTTCTTCTATTCGACGTTCTTCAATCTTCAGTTTTTGGTGTCTTCTTTCCCATTCTTTTCTTTTTATTTTATTGAATTTATTTTATTTTTTACTTTTTAACTAACGAAAACTATTAAAAATATAGATAAGGGCACAAGGTGAAATGATATATAACCTCAGGGGCACGAGGTGAAAGGATTTATAACCTCAGGGGTACCACGTGAAAGGCGTAAAACAAGTGGTCACCACGTGAATTAAGCGATACCTCAGGGGTGCCTCGTGAAATTTCCGGAAAAAAAAAACAAAAAAAAATTAAGAGAGGGCTACTGTAGCTGTGTGTGGAAAATGGGAATAAAAAATATGCAGCAGCAAGGTTCGAACTCGGGTCTGTTTGGTTAGCGCCCAGGTTTCCCGCATCCCGTGTACCAACTGTGCTAGCGGAGCATTCTATTACATAGAGGATACTTTTTATACAAGTATTATACCAGCAGATCTAAAAATTATAAAAAAAAATTAAACGGTTCGTGTCGGGTATCCGACAATGTGATATTGTCGAACCGTACACGAACCATTAACAACCGTGCTTTTTCGGTTCGTGTCATTATCGTGTCGTGTCTTTTCGGTTTCATGTTTTTTCGTGTCGTGTTGTCATGGGTACGTGTCGTGTTTTCGGTTTCGGGTTTTTCTGCACACCCCTAGTTTTCACAGAGTTGGAAGTAGTAAGGGCAAAAGCAGAGAAGTTCATCACAGGAGTAGGAAGCAATTCATATAAGCCACCTTTTCTAATGCACTTAATAACATGCTTACCATTCTTAGTAACAACTCTCACACCTTTATAACTGAACACATCAAAATGTAATTCTTCAAAAGCACTTTCAGACATCAGATTTCTTCTTAAAGCAGGAACCCATTTAGCATCCTTAATAACTCTTACCACGTTATCAAACATTTTTAAAGCAATAGATCCAACACCTTTAATTTTAAGCACAGAATGATCACCAAGCATAACAGTGCCACCATCAAAGCATTTAAGATCATGAAATCAAGACTTATGATAAGTAGCATGCATGGTACATCCAGAATCCAAAATCCCGGTATTAGAATCAGTAGTGTTTAATAATGCAAGCACTTCATGAGTATAATAAGGATGAGATTCAAACACATCAGATACATTAGGCTTCTTACCAGCAACCTTTTCATCTCTTTTTCTTTTGAAACAATGTTTTTCAATATGACCAGACTTAGAGCAGTAAGAGCACATCAAATGAGACTTATCAGGCTTATCAGATTTATCATGTTGACTAGACTCAGGCTTAGCATTGTCCTTCTGAGGTTTATTCCTATTGTGATTTTGATTGTTATTAGACTTGTTGCCTCTGAACATACATTTGGAAACAAGAACTTCATTCTTATTTTCAGCTTTGGTATTAGATTTAGACTCATACTTGTTTCTAAACACTTTTAATGCATCATTTTTCTAAATAATGGACTCAAGGATAACCTTTTTCTCCAATTTATCAGTATTGTACTAAACAACATCGTTAAAAGTGTCAAACTGAGCAGGTAAAGCATTTAATAACAACAAACACTGTTGAGTTTCCTCAACTTTGTCACCATAACGCTGCAAATCTTGAATAATAGTAAAAAACCTATCCAGATTCTCAGATAAAGGACATGACACATCCATTTTAAAGGTAAACAACTTATTGAACAGGTTAACTCGAGAAGGGAGAGATTTTATGATACGGGGTTAGCCGTGTGATGGTCCGATCTTCGACAACGAGCAAGAAACTAAAGAAAGACTCAAAGAAATAACAAGACTCAAACCGACGTAGCAAGGATGCTTCAAGAATCGATCAAGAAATCTGCAATATCAATCAAGAAGTTAAAGAATGGAAGCAAGAACGAATAAAGACTCAACAAGATCAGCAAGATTCGATCAAGAAGCAATCAAGATCGATCAAGATTCTCAAGAAACGCAGCAAGACTCGAAATTGAATTGCAAGAATTAAAAGACACGACCTGATATGGACTGAGTCGATCTATGCAAAACAAGATAAAGACCCCAGGCCTCTTCAGAGGGTAGGAACCAATACCAATGACTACACAACCCGCCTCTACAACCCTACACAATCAAGCGGACAACTTGAAGGCACAAGGAGGGGGCTTGTGGATACTAGATTCACCAAATCTTGCGAAGTTGATGAACGGCAAAGCAAACCAAGCTGAGATTATCAATAAATGACCAACGAGCACATCTCTAGTTGAATCAACAAACACTCGATGTGTTTTCACTCTATATGAGAGAATTGTATTCATAAAAGTTCCAATTGATTACAATGGAAGAATCGGCAATATATAAGCCTTAAGGGCTGATGTTTGGCCGAAAATAATAACATGAATTAACTAATAACTTATTGGGCCTAATAATAAAAATAGCACCTAAAGACATAAATAAATAAGGTCTTTAAAAATAATAACTAGAAAAGCCCAATTCAGCCCAATAGAACACTTAAGCTGAAAATGGGTTCCAACACTTAGAATATTTCGGCCTAAGCTAAACTAAGGTGGCTCGGCCTCCATTTGTGCTCCAATGCACATGTATGTCTTCAATGTTGGATCGGGGAGTTGAACCTTGCTCGAGAACAAAGCATGACCCACAAAGTTGAATGAGTCTCTCTGAATCTTCTTAGCTCTAGCTCGAGTCATTGGTCCTTCTCCAAGTATGATGGGTGTGTATGGAGCTGTAGAAGATGGTCCCGCATCATTTTACCAAGTAGAGGGCTTCCAACCTATCCCGCAGCTTCTCAACTGTCTCAAAATTAAGATTCTGTCTAGCAACTTCATCTCCTAAGCGCAACATTATCTCACTGTGGGCCTGCTCATCAGTTTCCAAGATTTTTTCCTTTGAAGTTCCATCAGGAAACTTGTTTATCACAACAACCCAACATTTTTCTTTTATCAAGAGTGCCTTCATCTTAAGTTGCCACATAGTAAAATCAGTGTGGCCATTGAAGGGCTTCAGATAGGTGCTTTTGTCACCCATTATAACCAGTACCTCGCAAAAAACAAAGAAACCAAGTTAGTATATGGATAAAAGCACTAACAGATTCAAGAAACCTTGAATCTTAATAACAACAAGTAGATCTACTAAAAAAATTGCATGAATAAGCAAGATAAAGGCATATCTACACACCAGAAGCTAGAAATAAAGCACAAAACCCTAGATCTAGAAAACAAGGGTGTGGTACGTCACGTAGGGGGGGTTC
This sequence comes from Persicaria tinctoria, assembly GCA_037127255.1. Classification (NCBI taxonomy): domain Eukaryota; kingdom Viridiplantae; phylum Streptophyta; class Magnoliopsida; order Caryophyllales; family Polygonaceae; genus Persicaria; species Persicaria tinctoria. The sequence continues at coordinate 31,791,548 of JBANSL010000004.1, read as the reverse complement.
GACACCAACGATGTCTCCTTTTAGGTCCATCCGAGGCCCTACGTCCGTTCTCTATCCCTAGAACTCAAGAATGAGCTAGGAAATCGAGAGCGAGACACTCAAGCTCTGATACCACGTTGTAAAACCTAAAGATCGAATACGAGATAGACAGATATGCGGAAGCATATGAAATCGAGCAAGAAAAACACAAATCTGATCGAATCAAGCAAGCCAAAGAACGAACACCAGAGATTTTACGTGGTTCGACTATGCCTACATCCACGGAGCCTCAAGAGTTGGCCAAACCCACTAGAATGAGTTCGTATAGGGACAGATCAAGTAAAGAGATACAAAACTCCTAGATCTAGACATGCATGAGATCAGAAAGCAAGAGAGAAAGAGAATCCCCCTGTGTGGGAACCAAGAGATCGAAGAAGTCTTCGATCTCGAACCCTAGATCACCTAGAGAGGAGAGCTACCACCCAGAGCTTAGAGCGCCGGCTACCAGAGAACCACCATGGACACCGTCGGCCACCTTCTTCGCTTCCTCGCTCCGAAAACTTCAAGCAAAGAGAGAGGAACACCAAACCCTAACAAACCCTAGAAGAGAGCATCTAGAAGATGAAGAGAGAGAGAGAGAGAGAGAGAGAGAGAGAGAGAGCTCGAAACAGTACGACGACCAACAAGCTCCACAAAGAGCTTTTATAGCTAGATCAACCTAGGAGAGCTCCAACCGAAGCAAAACGCTGCGTTCCACAAAGTGACGAGCTCAAGATGGAACCGGGCTCTTGCTCTGGGCTCCTCAAGCTCCTCTTCGGCAATCATGGGCCTTTCCTCTGTAACGGGCTTAAAGCCCACAACCGAGAATATAAAGTCTCTCTTACACTTATACATATTAAGCATATAATATAACATATATCACTTATGTATTATCACACCATATATTATACTTATACTTGTTAGAGGATCAAGCTCTCATAGCTCAATACAACTCAGTCGAGTATAAGCTAATATATGCATTCATACATAGTATATATGTTTCTTATATGCAATATGTATGATCATCATATACATACATGTTACAAGCATACACACAATAATACAAGTAACAAAACAAGCATACAAGACATAGGAAAGTATCACATAACATTACACCAAATGGAGGGAAATCAAAGACGAGGGGGAGGGGAGGAGAGGATAGAATTTACCCAAAGGAGAAGAAGATGAGCTGGAGGTTAGAATTGGATAAGATTGGGAGAAAGGTGACGGAATTGTGGTCCCGAATCAGAAATTTGAATTTCCGACGATTGGTCTTCCGAATTTCGCTCTCTTGATCAATTAGATTTTTAGAACCCGAATAGGATATCGGCATATCGCTATCTGAAGGAATTTTTTAATGTCGAGGTGAAAGACATGATCGATCTTTAAAGTTAAAAATTGGGCCGAAATTCGCTTTAAGAATTTCAAGTTCAATTTATTAAATTTAGAACGAGTTTTTCTTAAAATATCCAAATTAAATCCGTTTTAAATTCATTTTAAATTTCTTTTTCCAAAATTTAAGATTTTAAAATCCAGGCCTTTACAAGGTCAATTAGTGAGCTAATTCATAATCTTCTCGTGTCTAATAATGAGTAAGTTAACTCGAATATAGAGCCTTTTCCCTAGGGTTGGCTCGTGAATTTTTTTTACCGTATCAACTGATTACCAAAGCGTACCAACAAATATTGGTTACCATCGAGTCGGTAACCGAAAAATTGGTCACCAAAGTTTTGATAACCGATAAATGTTGGTGCATTTGATGGTAGATAATACCGTGGTACCGAATATATATAATTCCATACTCTACCATGGTATATTCCCATCTGTAATTATTTTATTTTAAAAATAAATGGCCACTTCGCTCGAGTACTTGTTGGCTGGTAATGGTGGTATTGTGGGATTCTAAGGCTGGTTATTTTATGTATATATTAGCATCCGTAACCATGGAACCCAGTTCGGTTCCTTAACTCTTCTTTTTATTTTTCTCTCTCCTTAATAAACTCATCTTAATTTTTTACCCACATCCCTACAATCCATTTTATTATAAACTAAATAATATAAAATTAAAAAAGCTCCACCACATACCTAAACCCATCTCTTTCTCTTTCCTACTCTCCCATCCATTTTCTTTCTTTTTGAGTTTTTGAGGGTTCCTTGTTAATAAACATATCACATCATTCCTTAACACAATATATCATTCCTCTACTATTTTACTATTAAGTTTCTTATTTTTCTCATCTAAACACCCCATTACATGAAATAGATTAGATAATACCGTGGTACCGAATGTTGGTTAGGTCACTATGTTTTCATAGAAAAAAAATATAAGAAATTTTACGTCTCAGTTATATGTTAGTAATTGTGGTACCGTACCGTTGGTAACCGATCGGTTACCAATAATGTCGGTTGGTAAATGGTACAAAAAAACCCATACTGATTAGGGTCAATACGGTATATACTAATGTAAGAGGGAAAATCCCGAAATCACGATACAGGGGCAGTTCCGTCTTTTGTCAATTACCGCCTATCCTATTGTGATGACCTGCATAAATGTATCGACCGTTTCCTATATTTAATTCCTCGACCGACATCAGTACGGTAACGGTTTCTTTTATTAAATATCAAAACTATTCGAATTCCTTGAATTAATGGCTATGACCGTTTCATTTCTGCTCGACTAATATAAATACGAGGGAACTGACTTGAGCGTCGGAGGGTCCTACGGGGGAGACAAGCCCCGCCCCGACCTCGTTCGTTCTTGTTTGCAGGCTAGGTTCAGATTGAGGGCATGATCAAGATCGATCAACTACGATGTAGATTTTATGCATCACAATTGGCGCCGTGTGTAGGAATTCGACGAAAAAGCATGATGCTCGAATTCCCGATGAAAAAGAAAGAGAAAGACAAGAAGAGATCTGGATGGAGGAGGGTTTCGATCGCTTCAACTTCTTCATCATCAAACGTCGCAGCAGTGGCAGCCATCGAAGAGTAAATTTTCCTGATGTCAGGGTACGCGGGATCCACAGTCGTGAAAGCCTGTGAAGAAGAGCATCTGCGGAATAACAGTCGCCAACCCTGCCGATGGCGGTGCCCCCTGTGAGGCAAGAGCGGAACCGCCATAGGCGACCCCGTCCGACCTCCTGCAGCCTGATGCGCAGACATAAAGACGGAGGCGGCGGGAAGAAACAACGAAGAGTGCGAGGCAGCGGCCAGAGAGGGCCTCTTTGGAACGGAGGGAGTGGATCCGATCAGAAAATCGAGAGGAGCGAAGAACGGCCGGCGGCTCTGGTAGGATCCACGAGATTCCAAAACCCTAGCCTTCCCGGCCTTGTCTTATTCTTCAACGTATCGATCCGGTTCTTGCACCGGACATCAGATCGACGAACCTTCTCATCGGCTCTGGTGGTCCCTTCTCTTGTCCGAATAGGCCGGCTCGTCTGCAATTCCGATTGCCAACCCGAGAGCCTGATTTGAATTCCGATTCGGTAGGTGCAGGTATGTTTCATTCAAGCTTTCTCCTTACTTTTAAACTGGAGATTCATCTTCTAAGAGCTTCATACATATATTTGCAATTTGAAACCTGCCAAGATATTGGCAAAATCGATCGGCATAATTTACCAAGTTTGCTGTTTGTTCTCCAATGTGTTTAATTGACAAATTGGGTGCATTGCCACGTACCCGTATGATCTATTTAAAGTGCAGTGACTACTTGATAATTTTAGAATTGGGTTGGATTTATGATTTTCTTAAGTTATTACTAAAATTGTTATGGTTCTACTCCTATGTGTTATTCATAATTTCACATCACATTGGAGGCCCTTGAACCAAGGCCAGCCACTGCAAAGAGTTGTCGCTTTGACGATGTGCTCCAGCTTATTGATGTCAGTCTCGATGACTTGAATCTAATTTCGGTTCAATAAAGTGCAGGTCCCCAATTGTTGAAGTAGTCTGCCTTTCTAATCAGTCGGGTTTAATTAAACACATATACGCATACAACGTGTATTAATATAACCAATATGATTGAAGAGTTTCTACAAATTAATTCAAGGACTAAGATTTTGCATTGCTAGAATGTGTTGCTTGCATTTGTTGTTTGCTAATCTGAGTGCGGTGATGTTATGCTCTTGTCTGACTAGTTGTTGCCACTTATAATATGAGCATCCAAGATGTTAGATTTGAATCTTTGTTTTAGTTCATTGAATCATTGGAGGTATTGTCTACGGATATCATACCATGCGTCTACGCCTGAACCGCGTATGACTTAAATGCTTTCTCCCTATATCCATTGATCGTACGTATTTTCATTGTGCAAATGTATAGATGAGATTGAAATATGGCCTACATGTTACCTAGCTTTTATATAGTTAGGTTGATCATGCTCTCACTCATACAATCGAATAGTGGCATGGGTTGTGTCCCGTGTGCTTTGTTTTGGTTGGTTCGGTTAGTTTTGCAGTCGTGAATAGATGATTATAGTAGGGGTGTGAACAAGGAACATTGAATTTGCTCCCCAAGGTAAGTGCTGATGCATCAAGAGCTACAAAAACACAAAGAGCATGTCAAAGGTGTAATATTCTACCAAAGTCAGCTCCTATCCAAGTCAAGAATCACACTACAACAAATTGTGGGTAACGAAGGCCACCAGGACTCCTATTACTCAAACCAAGGAATGAGCTAAGTTTCTACCCCTTTGTTGAGAATTTCTTAATGAAGACATGATTATTTATTAATCTCAGCATATATATATGCCATATGGAAAGATGCATGAATGTGTAGCTGCTACAAGTTTTAAGATTTTTAGCTTGTGCTATTTTCTCCGCAAAAATATATAAATTGCGTGCAGGGGCATATAAAATGCTAGGGGCACTACACATCACAATACTAATCTTATGATGACTTAGGTGCTTTGAATTATGTAGAACTGCGATGTTTTTGATCGGGTCCAACGACTGTAGAGGTCATGAAACGACGCCTTCAAAGCTACAACAATTATTCGAAAAAGTGAAGATTCGCCACTTATGGCCAAGCAAATGCCAGCTAAGGCAGAAAAATCGCCAATTACGGCCATCGAAAATCGCCAATTACGGCCACCGGAAATCGCCAATTACGGCCACCGGAAATCGCCAATTACGGCCACCGGAAATCGCCAATTACGGCCACCGGACATCGCCAATTACGGCCACCGGACATCGCCAATTACCGCCATCGGAAATCGCCAATTACGGCCACCGGAAATCGCCAATTACGGCCACCGGACATCGCCAATTACGGCCACCGGACATCGCCAATTACGGCCACCGGAAATCGCCAATTACGGCCACCGGAAATCGCCAATTACGGCCACCGGAAATCGCCAATTACGGCCACCCAAAACCACCGCTCAAGGCCAATCAATCGCCAACTCGCCATTTACGGCTAATGATTCACCGTTTTTTCGGGCTTCCTTCATCATTGAGACATGATGAGGAAACCCGAGGGGCAATTGTAAGAGGGAAAATCCCGAAATCACGATACAGGGGCAGTTCCGTCTTTTGTCAATTAACGCTTATCCTATTGTGATGACCTGCATAAATGTATCGACCGTTTCCTATATTTAATTCCTCGACCGACATCAGTACGGTAACGGTTTCTTTTATTAAATATCAAAACTATTCGAATTCCTTGAATTAATGGCCATGACCGTTTCATTTCTGCTCGACTAATATAAATACGAGGGAACTGACTTGAGCGTCGGAGGGTCCTACGGGGGAGACAAGCCCCGCCCCGACCTCGTTCGTTCTTGTTTGCAGGCTAGGGTTCAGATTGAGGGCATGATCAAGATCGATCAACTACGATGCAGATTTTATGCATCACAACTAATCCCAATTTTTTCTTGGTATCGTATCGATACAACCTTATTTTTCCCTTCAATGGAACGAAACCCCTTCAATTAATTAAGGTCTGAAACCTATGTTTTAAAGGCCACTCCTATTTCCTTATTATGCAAGTTATGCATGTTTATCAATTCACACATTTTAGCGAAGTTGAATAAAAATGCTTCCATTTTTCAAGGAACATATGCATGTAACACCCCTTTTTTAACTACTAAAAATGTTTGAAGACGATTCCGACTCATATTTCCAGCCTTCGACTTTGTAGTGCTTTATCTAAACTTGTCAAAACCAGCCATCCAAACAAAGGACGGTTAGTTCGCGAGAACTAGCAAGTGACGGCACGAAAGCAAAGACAACTTTGGATTCAAGTGACCATTAAACGGTAAGAATTAAATCCAAATGAGATTTGAATATTTGAAGTGAATTGACTTATTTGTGACCGGACTCTCCTATGACACGGATAACCCTAAAGGGTTGAGTAAGAAAAGATGTATTAGGAATCATATCCCAATTACGGATGGAATATGACATAGCTTGAAACAAGTTATGATTACTACCCATTACATTATTAATACATTGTTTATTATACTGTATAAAGTAAGTATTGGTTCAAAATGTACTCGATGTGGCCCAAAATCGACCCAGAGGGCAGGACTCTTCCGGAGAGTTTTAAACCGCGGGCTAAGACAGTCGATTAAGGGTTGATCTTGTGTCCCCCAATACCTAGTTCAAACCATGTTTGTTACTTATACATTAATCTTCACTCACTTACTCACCATGATATGCATTTTATGTCTTTTATCTTTTTATCGACTACTACCGGTCCCACCCTATCTATAGTGGATAACGACCTACAACCTCTTTGGTTGGGTAACACCTCGCATGGAAGTGTGTTAGTTTCATGAAACCTTAAGATTGAGGAGTAACGGCCCCGACCGGACTCTAACAACACTGTACTTTACAATTTCACATTGCTTTTCGTTGATCGATACGTTTTACTTTAATTGGTTTGGATTCAATTGAGTTTCACTCGCAACAAACAATCCTCACATTGTTACTACTTATTTAAAACAACCTAGGCGATCACAACGAAATAAACAATATGGATACATAAAAGAAACATATCCCTTTCTTAACCAATTAGCATGAAAGAACAAAATAAATCATGCTTTAATAAAAAGGTGGGTATCTATGTCATTATTTTATAGAGACGTTGAATAATAACATTACCCAATTATACTTGTCAAATCCAAACTAACGGATAAATAAATCACACAAACAGATGAATTGCAATTTATTTTATTTAATTTGGCAAGCATTCCAACGGAAAGAAACAAATATAGACACGAAAGGCACAAGTGAGCAGAAAGGCTCGGAAAGTCACTTGCCTCGATTTGGAGTTGCAAGCGTTAACGGTTGGTCGAACTCTAATTCCTTGGTAGCGGCGTAAGGGTGGTCTAGCTTCTGCGAATTAACGAAATTGGAAGCAATTTATGCCCAAACAAGAACATGGGTTAGAATCTGGAATTTTTAAAAAACTGAACAAGGGCATATTTTGCGAAAATCGGAATTATGGGAGGTTAAAATTTCACATCTTCACCTGCGTTTTATAGTGAATCTGGGGAAAGAGAAGCGGTTCAAGGGTTCCGTTCAAGCATTTTCTTTTTCTCTTGGTCCGGTTCGGTTTAAGTGAACCCAAAGGAAAAAATGCTTTAAACCTACAACTATATATATATATCCGAATTTTTTTGTTTTATTTAAAAATCCATGCCATTCAAATAAAAATTATAAAATATTTAATTACATAGTACATTTTATTTTATATACAATATTTTCCTACAACCTCATATTGCTTATATTTTACGGAAATCAATATAAGTTACACCGCTTTATTTGGAATTTTTTTTCAAAATATTCACTAAAAATAATTAATTATCAAAATATTTCAACTTTCAAAATATTTACAAAAAATATTCATTTTTTTCAGGTGTGGCAGAAAAACGCGGTATGAGACCACGTTTTATTCACAAAAGAGAAAAACGTGAAATTGAAGAAAAAGTTGACAAAATTAAAAAAAAAAAACACGCTTCTATTTTAATTTTATTTGAGATGAATTTTGTAATTTGGCAAAATCTTTTTACAATAGCCCCGCGTCTCTCTCTTCTTCTTCTTTTTTTTTATAAAAAAATGGGAATTGGAAGAGGCGGCCGGCCAGCAGGCCATCTTCCTCCTCCTCGTCGAGTCTGAAATCGATCCGCCGCCGGAGGCAGAGAGAGGGGGCTCGAGAGGGTGCTCCAGACTGAGGGTGCTCGATCCTTCTTCTTCTTTTTAATGGGGAATTGGAAGAGAGGGTTCGAGCTTCCACGTACCTTCCTCTCACTCGAGCACTGCAGAAGGTCTCCGGCCGCCGCTTCCCGCTCGAGAGGGTGCTCGATCCGCCGCCTGCTAGTGCTCGAGAGATCGACGGAAACTCCTCTCTCCTCCTCCGGTGGCGCTCGAACTTCCTCCTCCTGTTTCGATCCGCCGCCTGCAGTGCTCGAGATCTCCTCCTGTTCCGGCCTCATCTCTCCTCCTTCTCCGCGAACTCCGGGCTTCGGCCTCCCTATCTCCCCCTTCCCAACAGGCAGCACCCTCTCGAGCCCCCTCTCTCTTCCTCCGGCGGCGGATCGATTTCGGATCGGCGAGGAGGAGGAAGATATATGGGCCAGATGGCCGCCTCTTCCAAATTCTATTGTAAATTTTTTTACAAAATTCATCCCCAAATAAAAAAAAAAGAAAAGAGAGAGAGACGCGGGTTAAACTCGGTCTGAGACCGCGTTTCTTTTCTTAAATTTTTGACAATTTTTTCTCCAATTTCACGTTTTATCTTTGTAAATAAAACGCGGTCTTATACCGCGTTTTTCTGCCACACCTGCAAAAAATGAGTATTTTTGTAAATATTTTAAAAGTTAGAATATTTTGATAATTAATTTTTTTAGTGAATATTTTGAAAAAAAATTCCTTTATTTGAAGGAAAATATGCAAACTTGTTTTAAAATAAATAACTTATTTATTAAATTTCACTCAAACGAATAAAAAATGAAATGTGTCAAAATAGTTACAAAATTTATATACATTTAATTTCCAAAAATCATTATTAAGTTCAAAGTTAAAGAACTTTTATATAAATATATATTTTCTTAAAACGAAATTCCCAAAATTACTTTGGGGTATTTCACTAGACAGCAATACCATTGGAATCCATCTTATAAGGCATGCAAACAAGAAGCATATAAATCATGCGATCACATCATGTCATGACGAACACGTTTGCGCTGGGGTGTAATCACTAGCAACTCCAAACCTATGTCAAAATTAAATTTAATTCTCAAACATGAACACACAAATGCCATAAGGAAATGATTGAACATAAGGAATTAGCTGGTAATAATATGTTCACTTCTGGACATAATTCAATATCAATAATAAACAAATAGATTCTGGAGTTTTAGGTTACCAATAATGTTCAAAAAAACGCTTGGCGGGTGCTTGGCGGATGGGTAAGGTCAAGGGTTTAGGCAGGGTCTGGGTGGGGTGTAGGCGGATTTCATGGCGAGTCGTTGTAGCCTAGGCGGGTTTTGACAACCTTGACGACGGGGCGAGTTCAAGATTAAGGCGGGAGTCTAGGCGGGTTTTGAAGTTTTTTTTAGAACAGTGGTCATCAATGTCTTCCTAGTATGATCTCATTGATAAGGTGCTTGACGTTTGCCACTTTGATGATTTGTTTAGAATTTGAGATTGATTTTTTGTTGTTTCATTTTTTTAATGTATAAATTATGGATTGTGATGCTTATTTGAACATGTTTATGTGATTTTATGTTTTAATCTAATAATGGTTAAAATGATCATATGTTTATTTGTGTAATGTCTAACTAATCTAAAGCATAAGATCTAGGAACATTGGATGGCTTTAGGTTTAGTCAATAGGTAGATTAAGCCTTAAAAACTTTATACATACTGACGTGCTCGGGCCCGTGCTCGAGCAAAAGGACAACGACGAGAGTTCCGAGAAGTCGGGAAGTTATTGACAGTTTATGGAGCAGCAGATTATTCGATAGAGAATGCCTATTTCCCGTCTATTGGCTTGGCTTCTGGGAGCGTGCAAGTACTAGTTTTGTAGATATTGAAGTCGCGATCGCGTATTAGGGCAGATCTTGTCAATCGGAGGTCAGATGAAGCAGGAAAAAACGTTTTACCGAGACATCGCCTGTACAGACGATTCCGAATGGGGCTCGTTTGAGAGGGATTGAGGGGCTGTTTTTAATTGACATTTTGGGGGTGATTTGAGGGTGATGATGGGGTTGTGGAAGGCCTTATAATGATGGTAAGGTAGGGAATGGGGGTTGAGGGATATGTGATGCAAGATCGCTCTCGACCTCGCACTCCGAGCTCTCTTCAACACTCGATCTTCCACACTCTCATCCTCGCATTCCGAGTGTTTTCGACACTTTGATTTTATTGTCTCTCACTAAGGAATCCCCTTCAGCCTCTCACCGAAGGTTTTGTTCCCGACCTCTCACCTAAGAACGAGATTCGTGACCCAAATCACATGAAGCTAAAAGGCTCACTTTTTTCTCAAATTCAACTTGTCTCAAAAGAAGTTCTTACATCCTTCTATATAGGAAATATTGATGCTATGAAAAATAAAAGAAATTCAAATAAATCGATAAACTAATGACGGATAATACGAAAGGGTTTATGAGATTTATGACGAAGAGATGGGCAACCATAATGGGGGAAACAAATGCTCTTGGTTGCCATCAAAGAGATGGAAGTTCGGAAATCTCTAAATCCCCCTCATTTAATCCGAATTTATTAAATGCATTCCGTCTTCATTTATTGCATTTTCGACAAGCTGCCAGATTTTTGGACTGCTGCAAAGATCCAAAATTTCGGCAATCTTCCAAGCTAAATTGATGATTACATCCTTGAATAAAGTTGTAGCCACTTAAAATATCTTTCCAACAAGTGCTCGTCGGCTTCAATCAGAATTTTATACAGCCAGAACAAGCCAAAATACCGAGATGTCGCCAAACAGTTTTCAAAAATGAAAGTTGATGTTCAGCTCTGAAGACAAACCTTTGTAAGAAAAAATAATCGGGCTCATGGGCGACTGCGATCACATCATATACACATAATATATACTTACCATATACTAGCTAGCATATATTATAAGTGTGGGTATTTTATGACCTATGCTCATATGTATTACAATGTATAAGTATATATGATATATGTGTACATTTATACGTATGTGTATTATCTGATTGGGCTTTGAAAAAACCTTGAGCTCTGGAGGCCACCCTTTTTAGTGGGGCCCGGGAACCTACCTAGTGAAATGACTAATCTTCCCAACGGACTTACCTGACCCGCGTCGAAAGAATCGACGCGGCCCAACCTGTGCCGCGGGAAGTCATCTAAAGCTAATTGTGAAAGACTTTTCCCTTATCGAGTTTTTTCTGGACAAATTGGAAACTTTGTTCGATTACCTATCAGCGTTGAATGTCTTGAGATTTATTAACGACGGTCTATTCCTTAATAGAAATTTACACTAAAGTCGAACAGGATTTTGATCCGCGGAGTCTGACGCGGTGAACGATACATAATTTTCTATTTAAAGGATTCCTTTTCCACGCGTATGATTCTTCTTGTTCTTCCTTCCTCTGAGTTCACCATGCCGTGATCCGCCCTCTTTTTTTCCTCCCTTTTTTTCCCCCAAAGTCCCTTTTTACTGGTGAAATATCTCATTTTTATAGGTCCGGGGTTGTCTGATTAGCTTTGCCACGTGGTGTTTACATTTTGACACGTGTTCTACTTCGTGGGTGGTGGACATGGTCGCCACGTGTCTATTATCTTCTATCCGCGGATGACTGTTCATGAGTCAGCTCTTGGTTAATTCTCCGCGGATAATATCATTTTTGTTCTTTAATTTGGTGGTATTCTTTATTCCATTATTTTTATACTTTTTACAGATGTTTTTTCAGTATTGGTTTAGTCACATCTCCTCGGGCCGAGGTGATCCCAAACGGGGATTGACGCGGATCGATAAAAGATTCTCTGAGGAAACATCTGTGGTTTTGTTTATTAGCATAATTCTGGTTTGGATGTAGTGGGCTTTTTTCTTTATGGATTTTGGGCCCATTTAGGCTCGGAAGTTCAAACGTCAGTAATTTTCTATAAGTTACTCCGTTCCGTTTCATTTTTACCCCACATTTGTCTTCTTCTACTTTTTCAGAGATTTTATCCTTATCCATCTTGATGTTTTCCGGCGGCGGCTTTCTAGGTTTCCGGTGGTCTTCTTGAATTTCCCGGTTATTTCCTTCAACTTTGCAAGGTATTTCTCTTTGTTCTTAACTATTCTTGATTTCTTCTCGTCAAAAACTTTTTACTTTTGACATTTAGATCGTAAGCTTGGGTGAATGTTTGTCTCCGAATGTGTTTTTTGGATGAGGTTTTGCCTTGTATTAGTGAAATTTCACGCGATTTTCTTCTAGTTTCTTTGGAAATGGCTAACCTCAGCGAGGAGCATGATTTGTTAGAAGATTTTGAGAGGGATGAAGGATAGAGAGATGGTGTCGCTTCATCTTCTCAGGCGCGTCTGTCCCCAGAGGCGCTTCCTTCTTCTTCTGGGAGTTCCTCTTCCAACTCTGATGATTCTTCGTCGGAGTCATTTTCTTCTACATCCGCGTCTACTCCAGATCGAGTTGGTCCTACTGGTAGTCCTATTAAGGTTAGAAGGCGCCGGAAGCGTTCTGACCCTGATTACTATTCATCACCTTACTCAGTTTCTTCTTCTTCGAAGGAATGCGCGGAAGATGAAAATCCAAGGGCTAGGGATGAATCAGGTGCTAGTTCTTCATTGGACGCGGGGACTTCGTCTATTTCTCATTATGCGGATCAGGAGATGGAAGAAGTTTGGATCCCTTATGAGCTTCCTCCTATTGGTTTAGCAGAAAGTCCGAAGGTGATTTGTTCTAAGGAAAATTTGAGTGACTTGGACACCCCAGTATATGACTTAGGGGATTCAGATACTTGTCTTTTCTTGGGAGATTTTAGACCTCTTCCATCTCCAACCAGTCATCCACCAGCTGTGCCTGATAGGATTCATCCGTGGAGATCTCCAGTGAGCGAGTTGAGGGGCTGTACTACCCTTTTGAACTTGGAAGATCTTGATGCTCTTTCGCAAGTCTTCTCTTGGCCAACAGGCATAGAATTCTGCCTCCCTGAGGAAGGGGGTGGTTGTTTGGACGCTTATGAAGATTGTTTGGTCGTATACGCGGCTAGCTTATCTCAAGGCTTCCGACTTCCTCTGCATCCCTTCTTCTCGAAATTTTTGGAGGAATATAATTTGAGTCCTGCTCAGATTGTCCCCAATGGTTGGATGTTTTTTACCAGTTTTATCATGAGGTGCAAGGAGATTGGTGTTGCTCCTTCTTTGAAGTTAATGTTCAGTATTTTTTCTTTAAAGAAGGGGACTCAAGATTCGAGATTTTACCAGTGTAACTCAAGTTGTAGGTACATGGAAAGGTTGTCTAGTAAGCCGAATTGGAAGTACAAGTGGTTTTTGGTCCGCGACAGATCTGGGCAAGGTTTTAATTGTCGAACGGTCCCAGGGCTCTTTTGCTCTGCAACGAAACCAAAAATTTCCAATCTTTCCCAATTCAAGCTGTCTTTCTCTCATATTCCTAGGTTCCCATGGGATAAAATGTTGTCCGCGTTTCATCTTGATATGGCTGGCTTGAGTATGCCTCCTCCGCGACTAGGTGGTTTCTTTGTTTATTTCTTTCTTTCTGTATATAGATTTGTGTCTTCTATGTTTTATCTTTCTTAAATGGATAACTTATCAGAAAATGTATTTTGTGTTTCAGACAAAATGAATTTGGATGCACTTTTGAAGCGGCATAAAGCCAAATCTGGGAAGAAGAAGAAATCTAGTTTGACAGCCAATGATCCTCCTATTCCTCATCAGGCCTTAGAAGTGACAACAAATGTTGATGTAAGTGTCGCGGACGAGACTGGAGCTTTAGTTGAATCTTCATCATTGGTTCCTGTATCTCGAGAGAAACACACTTGTCCATCCGCGCCCGAGACTTCGAAATCTAAAAAGAGGAAGATTGCCAGTGCTGTTGGGCCATTAGTCTCAAATAAAAAGGGGCTCTTTTTGGAGGGTGTGGCGACCCTTCGTGAATTTCCTATCCCAGGCTTTGATCCGGTTGACCTACAAGGCCTTGCTTTTCCAGCCAAGAAGCGTTGTCTCCCAGAGCAAGGATATGTCAAACGCTTGGACCCCGTCACCCTTTCAACTAACTTCGATCGTATTATTCAGTGGGTAAGTTAAAATCCTTTTCTCGTTTTTCTTTGTCTTTCTCGATGCGTTCTAATCTTCAAATTTTCTTACTCTTACCCTAATTTTTATAGTTGAGGGTAATTCAACCAGATGTTGAGAGACGTATGGTATGCGGAGAGGAAGATCTTAAAAAGAAAGATGAAGAAATCAAAAAACTGAACCATCAGCTTCGAATATTGGGGAATACAGTGGGGGATCCAACCTCAGTGGAAAAGTTTAAGAAAAGGTCGGCTGACCTTCACGAGGAGGTACAAACTCAGAAAGAGGCTATGGCTGCTTTACAGAAAAAATATGATGATTTAAAAATTTCTTCAAATTCTGCCGTTTCCCGCGTCAAAGAGCTAGAGGCTTCTGAAGGGGCTTCGCGGAAGCTCCTCCAAACTAAACAGGCTACCATCGATAAAATGGAAGAGGACTTCTCCATCCTTCGCGAAGAACTGTCCATCACCAAACATGAGCTTGACACCGTTAAGGCGTGCTCAGATCAAGACGTGGCTCTCCAATGGCTTCAGAGTCCTGAAGGTTTGAACTATCTATCCTCTGAGTGGATCAAAACTGAGGTTGGTCTCTCCTTCCCGTCCTCCGTGGAGAAAGCTTGTCTCCAGACTTCAAAAGGTTCTAGTATTCTGAAAAACAAGTGCTTTAGCTATTTCGGAAAGGAATGGTTGCAGGGATCAACCAAAGTGTTACGCGTTCATCAAACAACCCAGGTGTTCCTCTGGAAAAATTTGAGCCTAGCTTGGAGAGTGCCGACTGGGGGCTTTCAAAGGAGGAGATGGACGAGGAAGATTCTTATTCTGAAGATGACGATGATGAGAACGTGGAGGAGGAAGTTTAGAAGACAGCCACTCCTTAAAAGACATTGGTTTTTTTTTTTGGTTTTTTGGGATGGAACTTTTTTAAGGATATTTGGAACTTGTATATGGTTTCCTGATTTTTGGTATATCATTGAGATACTTCTTTTGTTTTGAATATGGGTTGAAGATCTCTCTGGTCAAAAACATTGGTAACGCTTGCATGTTTAATTTGTAGTAAATATTTATATATTTATACTCCAAATACTCCAAGTGTTGAATGGGTTAGTTCTGGTGTTCGAAATTCCTCACCACTTGTCTTCATTTTTTAGGATGAATTTTTCTTCTTAAGGCCCTAATCTCCATCTTTTTTGCTGTCTCCTGTGTTGCGTTAAACGTTCGTGCTATTGCAAGTATCATGTCTCTAGGAAACTTTAATCCTTGGGCTTTTTTTCAAAAGATTGAGAGTGCGGAACAACTTTCCCGGCTTGTGAGTTTCTTTTAATTTTGTTTCAATCGGAGTTCGAGCTTCTTAAACTAAGCCTTGATTTTATTAACATGTAGGTCATGCCTCCCCAGTTCGAGGTTGAGTACGGACCTCTTCCGCCTCGGTGGGCTTTTCTTTCAACGTATCTCGTCCATGACTTTCCAGTGGCTGTATCGAGTGAGAACGGTCTTTTCCAAATTGACAATGGTTGGGATGAATTTCTTATGCTTCATCACCTGGGAATAGGAAGTGCCATAATGTTTTTTCATAAGGGCAACGTTTCCTTCCAAGTTTGTCCGCGTCGTGAAATTGAGGATGAACACGAGGCTACTTTGGACTCAATTTCTTCATCGTGCAGTTCTAATTGAGTTATTTCCGCGTTGTACTTTTGGATTTTTCAAGCTTGTCTCTTGATATAAGCTTTTTCGTGGAATAAAATAAAGAAAACAGGGAATCCGTGATTTCCTTATTATACTCATGTGTTTTCTAGAACTGAAATAAAAGGAGGGATCCTTTATTATTAATAATAGAAACTGCGTACAGAGACCTTTCGCAGGGGTTGGATCCCTCTAGGCTTGTTACATCGTTGACGCGGAGAATTTATTGGGAGTTCAAGGATGGCCTATCTCTCCATTTTCTTCGCTGTCCGGGCTGATGACGTCGACTTCAAAGATAGAATCACCCATGTAGGTGAAAATCAACGCGGACCCGACATTGACTCGGTTTGCTTGCGTGAAATCGTGCCACCCTTGGGTTAACCAGAAAAGGCCATCTTCATCTTTGTCTACCTTCACTTCGTGTTCCTGGTTGGAGCGGGACCAGAGCCTGGCCTGGGTGTGAGCGTCTTCGTCGATTAGAACATACATGAGGGGGAGGCGAAGGGTTTGAAGTTGTTCCTCCCTCATAATGACTCTGTAAAAAGCCCTAGGCTTTGGATTTGGATCCATCTTGTTTTTATAATTGCTCATTACTCATGGATACTTGAGCATGTTTTATACTCGCCTTATGAGGTTTTCCTGCCGTTGGTTTCGTCGCTTTTTACTAACAAGTAGTTTCAATTTCCCTTATTGTAATTTACTTTTACTGATCTTGGAAAAAGGTTCAATATCTGGTTTAACTTTATTCTCGGAAAAAGAGAGACGAGTGCCCTTGGTGGTTGTGTCACCCATTGCATGTCATGCATGTGCTCCTCTTTTTTCTTGTTTAACTATTCCCTTGTGACTGATAAGTAAGGGGATTTTTACTGTTTCTTCTCTAACCTTATCGAGATGCGGGGATCTATTATAGTTCCTCCCCTGTCATTTAGGGCAGACGGGGTTGTCGGGCCAGAAACCCGATGGGCTTTCTTTCAAGCAATCGATTATCCAGAACAGTTCTTGCAATTGATGAGCTAACTATATTGAAAATCTTTAGAGAACTTACTTTTAACCAGCACTTCTTTATTTTTTAGTTACTTCCACTTCAGTTTGAGGAGGAGTACGCGGACGCTATTCCTGGTCAAGTTTTACTTTCTTCTCATCTACTGCGCAACTTCCTTGTTTGCATAGAGCGACATAACAGTGGTGTTCTCTACTTTGGCCGCGGATGGAAAGACTTTGTAGAGTCACACGGTTTTGAGCAGGGGGCCTCCATGATTTTCACTCACATGGGTGAGGCTCGTTTCGATGTTCGGGTGGTGGATCCGCGTGGGAGAAATAGTGATGATCTTGTTTCTAATGTGGTAATTTCGAATGGTCATTAAGATATACTTTTCTCAGTGGAACAAGATTTTAAATCTCTTCATTGTTCTAGTTGTCACTCTGTTGTTTATTAAGCCTTCGATAACTGTTCCTGAAGATTTCCTTGCTATGTATGTTAGTTGTGTGATTGTTTCAGTCTTTCGAAGATTATTTGTCATGATGTTCTCCTCACGGGATTTCTGAAAAATTCAGTAATAGTGTTTACTGTTTATCTCATGCATGGCGCCTGTGGTTTTTGTCTCAATGATTTGACATTTCAAATTTAGTTGCCCCATACTCCTGCTCTTCGACACATGTCTAGATTTTTTGCTATATAAAAGAGAGTTTGGGGAAGAAACCACTAGACTCATTGTGTGTTTTCATGATGCCCTCTGTTGCTGATTCACCTTAGTCCTTTTTTGAGAGGATGAGTTTTACTGAGAAACTTCTCGGTTTGGTTAGTTTCTTTATTGTTGATTTTTTCTTTTTATCTAGTCAGTTTATCTATTAGCATCCCTTGAAATCTGTTGTTTTCGTTAGTCTTTGCCACTATGCTTTGAAGATAGACTTGGGCCAGATCTTCCCAGGAATGTTCTTCTATCAACCAGGATTCTTCATGATTTCCCGGTGGAGGTTATGCGCGGAGACTATAGAGTTCCATTTTTTAGGGGTGGCTGGAATGACTTTGCCGAGTCGTCCCCTTTAATCATGGCGTCGTGTCTCATCCTTGGTTGTTTTTTTGCTTTTACATTGGATTAATAGCTATGATTTCTTTCGGAAATTATGAAACTTTTGGGAGTCCCAGGAAGGTTCAAAAAAACATTTTTTGTTTTGCTTTCAATAGTGATCCATCGTGGAGTTTGGATCTTGGAATGTTTAGATATGTTTTGAGATCTGATGCGGAGACAAGCTATAGTGTTTTATGTTTTATAAAATATCATCTCTGAGAATGTGAATTCAATCAGAGGCCTGACGCGGAGGCAAGCTCCAGCGTCTTAAGTCTTTCTACGAAGTATCTTCTCTGAGAATGCGGATTCAATCAGAGACCTTGACGCAGAGCCAAGCTCCGGCGTCTTAGGACTTATTGCGAAATATCATCTCTGAGAATGCGGACTCGATCAGGGGCCTGACGCGGAGGCAAGCTCCAGCGTCTTAAGACTTACTACGAAGTATCATCTCTGAGAATGCGGTTTCGATCAGAGGCCCGACGCAGAGGCAAGCTCCAGCGTCTTAGGACTTACTAGGAAGTATCATCTCTGAGAATGCGGATTCGATCAGAGGCCTGACGCGGAGGCAAGCTCCAGCGTCTTAGGACTTACTATGAAGTATCATCTCTGAGAATGCGGATTCGATCAGAGGCATGACGCGGAGGCAAGCTCCAGCGTCTTAGGACTTACTACGAAGTATCATCTCTGAGAATGCGGATTCGATCAGAGGCCTGACGCGGAGGCAAGCTCCAGCGTCTTAGGACTTACTACGAAGTATCATCTCTGAGAATGCGGATTCGATCAGAGGCCTAACGCGGAGGCAAGCTCCAGCGTCTTAGGACATACTACGAAGTATCATATCTGAGAATGCGGATTCTATCAGAGGCCTGACGCGGAGGCAAGCTCCAGCGTCTTAGGACTTACTATGAAGTATCATCTCTGAGAATGCGGATTCGATCAGAGGCCTGACGCGGAGGCAAGCTCCAACGTCTTAGGACTTACTACGAAGTATCATCTCTGAGAATGCGGATTCGATCAGAGGCCTGACGCAGAGGCAAGCTCCAGCGTCTTAGGACTTACTATGAAGTATCATCTCTGAGAATGCGGATTCGATCAGAGGTCTGACGCGGAGGCAAGCTCTAGCGTCTTAGGAGTTACTACAAAGTATCATCTCTGAGAATGCGGATTCGATCAGAGGCCTGACGCGGAGGCAAGCTCCAGCGTCTTAGGACTTACTACGAAGTATCATCTCTGAGAATGCGGATTCGATCAGAGGCCTAACGCGGAGGCAAGCTCCAGCGTCTTAGGACTTACTACGAAGTATCATCTCTGAGAATGCGGATTCGATTAGAGGCCTAACGCGGAGGCAAGCTCCAGCGTCTTAGGACTTACTACGAAGTATCATCTCTGAGAATGCGGATTCGATCAGAGGCCTGACGCGGAGGCAAGATCCAACATCTTAGGACTTACTACGAAGTATCATCTCTGAGAATGCGGATTCGATCAGAGGCCTGACGCAGAGGCAAGCTCCAGCGTCTTAGGACTTACTATGAAGTATCATCTCTGAGAATGCGGATTCGATCAGAGGTCTGACGCGGAGGCAAGGTCTAGCGTCTTAGGACTTACTACAAAGTATCATCTCCGAGAATGCGGATTCGATCAGAGGCCTGACGCGGAGGCAAGCTCCAGTGTCTTAGGACTTACTACGAAGTATCATCTCTGAGAATGCGGATTCGATCAGAGGCCTGATGCGGAGGCAAGCTCCAGCGTCTTAGGACTTACTACGAAGTATCATCTCTGAGAATGCGGATTCGATTAGAGGCCTAACGCGGAGGCAAGCTCCAGCATCTTAGGACTTACTACGAAGTATCATCTCTGAGAATGCGGATTCGATCAGAGGCCTGACGCGGAGGCAAGCTCCATCGTCCTAGGACTTACTATGAAATTCTTTAGGTGTGAGTCATCATAGAAAGCGCCCTCTAACCGCTTTATTTAATTCTTGCGGGGGCGACTAAATTTTATATTCATTTAGCTATTTAGTGATTACACATAGTACTTTTTCAGATTGTCCGCATTCCAAGTCTTCTTCAGGACGATTCCTTCAGGGGTGCAGAGCTTATACGCACCTTCTTGAACTTCATTGATGATTACATATGGTCCTTCCCAGTTGGGGTCTAGCTTCCCTCCAGAGGTAGCTTGGCGTAGCACCAGATCCCCCTCCTTGAGATGCCGCGGGGAAATTCGTCTATCTTGATACTTGGAAAGCCTCCTCTTGTATTCTTGCTCCTTCAGAGCTGCTGTCATTCTGCGTTCTTCTATGAGATGGAGCTCGAATTCCAATGCTTCATCATTCATGTCTGGGTCGTATGCCATTATTCGCCTATGAGAGAGTTTGGGGAAGAAACCACTAGACTCGTTGTGTGTTTTCATGATGCCCTCTGTTGCTGATTCACCTTGGTCCTTCTTTGAGAGGATGAGTTTTACTGAGAAACTTCTCAGTCTGGTTAGTTTCTTTATTGTTGATTTTTTCTTTTTATCGAGTCAGTTTATCTATTAGCATCCCTTGAAATCTATTGTTTTCGTTAGTCTTTGCCACTATGCTTTGAAGATAGACTTGGGCCAGATCTTCCCAGGAATGTTCTTCTATCAACCAGGATTCTTCATGATTTCCCGGTGGAGGTT
Organism: Persicaria tinctoria; assembly: GCA_037127255.1. Lineage (NCBI taxonomy): Eukaryota > Viridiplantae > Streptophyta > Magnoliopsida > Caryophyllales > Polygonaceae > Persicaria > Persicaria tinctoria. The sequence goes on along the minus strand of JBANSL010000004.1, from coordinate 31,770,883 downwards.
ATGCGCGGAGACTATAGAGTTCCATTTTTTAGGGGTGGCTGGAATGACTTTGCCGAGTCGTCCCCTTTAATCATGGCGTCGTGTCTCATCCTTGGTTGTTTTTTTGCTTTTACATTGGATTAATAGCTATGATTTCTTTCGGAAATTATGAAACTTTTGGGAGTCCCAGGAAGGTTCAAAAAACATTTTTTGTTTTGCTTTCAATAGTGATCCATCGTGGAGTTTGGATCTTGGAATGTTTAGATATGTTTTGAGATCTGACGCGGAGACAAGCTCTAGTGTTTTATGTTTTATAAAATATCATCTCTGAGAATGTGAATTCAATCAGAGGCCTGACGCGGAGGCAAGCTCCAGCGTCTTAAGTCTTTCTACGAAGTATCTTCTCTGAGAATGCGGATTCAATCAGAGAGCTTGACGGAGAGCCAAGCTCCGGCGTATTAGGACTTATTGCGAAATATCATCTCTGAGAATGCGGACTCGATCAGGGGCCTGACGTGGAGGCAAGCTCCAGCGTCTTAAGACTTACTACGAAGTATCATCTCTGAGAATGCGGATTCGATCAGAGGCCCGACGCAGAGGCAAGCTCTAGCGTCTTAGGACTTACTAGGAAGTATCATCTCTGAGAATGCGGATTCGATCAGAGGCCTGACGCGGAGGCAAGCTCCAGCGTCTTAGGACTTACTATGAAGTATCATCTCTGAGAATGCGGATTCGATTAGAGGCATGACGCGGAGGCAAGCTCCAGCGTCTTAGGACTTACTACGAAGTATCATCTCTGAGAATGCGGATTCGATCAGAGGCATGACGCGGAGGCAAGCTCCAGCGTCTTAGGACTTACTACGAAGTATCATCTCTGAGAATGCGGATTCGATCAGAGGCCTGACGCGGAGGCAAGCTCCAGCGTCTTAGGACTTACTACGAAGTATCATCTCTGAGAATGCGGATTCGATCAGAGGCCTGACGCGGAGGCAAGCTCCAGCGTCTTAGGACTTACTACGAATTATCATCTCTGAGAATGCGGATTCGATCAGAGGCCTAACGCGGAGGCAAGCTCCAGCGTCTTAGGACATACTACGAAGTATCATTTCTGAGAATGCGGATTCTATCAGAGGCCTGACGCGGAGGCAAGCTCCAGCGTCTTAGGACTTAATATGAAGTATCATCTCTGAGAATGCGGATTCGATCAGAGGCCTGACGCGGAGGCAAGCTCCAGCGTCTTAGGACTTACTACGAAGTATCATCTCTGAGAATGCGGATTCGATCAGAGGCCTGACGCGGAGGCAAGCTCCAGCGTCTTAGGACTTACTATGAAGTATCATCTCTGAGAATGCGGATTCGATCAGAGGCCTGACGCGGAGGCAAGCTCTAGCGTCTTAGGACTTACTATAAAGTATCATCTCTGAGAATGCGGATTCGATCAGAGGCCTGACACGGAGGCAAGCTCCAGCGTCTTAGGACTTACTACGAAGTATCATCTCTGAGAATGCGGATTCGATCAAAGGCCTGACGCGGAGGCAAGCTCCAGCGTCTTAGGACTTACTACGAAGTATCATCTCTGAGAATGCGGATTCGATTAGAGGCCTAACGCGGAGGCAAGCTCCAACGTCTTAGGACTTACTACGAAGTATCATCTCTGAGAATGCGGATTCGATCAGAGGCCTGACGCGGAGGGAAACTCCATCGTCCTAGGACTTACTATGAAATTCTTTAGGTGTGAGTCATCATAGAAAGCGCCCTCTAACCGCTTTATTTAATTCTTGCGGGGGCGACTAAATTTTATATTCATTTAGCTATTTAGTGATTACACATAGTACTTTTTCAGATTGTCCGCATTCCAAGTCTTGTTCAGGACGATTCCTTCAGGGGTGCTGAGCTTATACGCACCTTCTTGAACTTCTTTGATGATTACATATGGTCCTTCCGAGTTGGGGTCTAGCTTCCCTCCAGAGGTAGCTTGGCGTAGCACCAGATCCCCCTCCTTGAGATGCCGCGGGGAAATTCGTCTATCTTGATACTTGGAAAGCCTCCTCTTGTATTCTTGCTCCTTCAGAGCTGCTGTCATTCTGCGTTCTTCTATGAGATGGAGCTCGAATTCCAATGCTTCATCATTGATGTCTGGGTCGTATGCCATTATTCGCGCTGAAGGTATCAATCTCTCAATTGGGATAACCGCGTCCATACCAAAGACTAAAGAAAACGGGGTCTCTCCAGTTGGAGTCTTTGCTGACGTGCGGTAGGACCAGAGTACTAATGGTAAAAGTTCTGCCCATCGCCCTTTTGCTGTGTTGCCGAGTTTCTTTTGTATCCCGTATAACAATTGTCGGTTGGTTGTTTCTGCCTGCCCATTCGTCTGTGGGTGAGCCACAGATGAGATTTTAGGATTGATGCCTAGCCCGACGCAGAAATCTCTGATTGTTTCACAATCAAATTGAGGTCCATGATCCGTAATTATTGTTTCGGGTACTCCGAAGCGGCAAACAACATTCTTCCATAGGAATTTCCTCACCTTCTCCGTGGTTATTAATCCCATTGCTTCGGATTCCACCCATTTAGTGAAATAATCAACTAAGACCAAAACATATCTTAGCTGACCGGGAGCAGTGGGAAATGGACCTAGAATGTCCATTCCCCAGACGGAAAAAGGGCAAGCACCGGTTATGCTCTTCATTGTCTCAGAAGGGCGGTGATTCAAATGTCCAAACCTTTGGCACGCGTCGCATTTTTGTATATAACCTTGGACATCATGCTTCATGGTTGGCCAATAATATCCCAGCCTGATTGCTTTGGCCACAGCAGCTCTCCACCCCTGGTGATGCGAGCAAACTCCATCATGCAAGTCTTCCACTACTTGACTTCCTTCTTTTGACGATATGCACAATAAATCTGGTAAGCAATACCCTCTCTTGTACAGCTTTCCTTCTCTGATGGTGAATCGAGAGGATTTAACAATTATCTTCTTAGCAGCAGTTCTATCCTCAGGTAGAATACCTTTGTCCAGATAGTCCGCGATTGGTGCTCTCCAGTCCCCCGTCTCAATTTCTTATACCTGATATACTTCTTGAACAAGTCTTCGGTTGCTCATCCTTTCAAGAATCACTTCCCTTCCTACCTCCTCTGGCATAACAGCTCCCAACTTTGCTAACGCGCCCGCCTGCTGGTTATCATCCCTGGGGACAGCCGTTAAACAAAAGCTTAAAAAAGCCTTTGATAATGCCCGTGCCTTTCTCTGATAATCAGGCATCAATCCAGTTCTCGTTTCATATTCCTAAGTTATTTGCCGCGTCACCACTTCTGAATCAGTGTAAACGGATACTTGCCTGGCACCTTTAATCAAAGCTATCTCTAGTCCTGCTAGCAAGGCTTCGTATTTGGCCTCGTTATTTGTAGCTTGGAAGTCCAACTTATAAGCGTAGTTGTACTGCCGTTCATTAGGTGCTGTTAGTGTAATCCCTGCTCCGCAACCATCCTTGTTAGCTGCACCATCTACCCTGAGTGTCCACTCAATTCTTTCTGTTTGAGTGCTTAATTCGAAACTTGTTTCACCGATGAAATCGGCTCAAACCTGAGCGAGAACCGCTTTTCGCGGGGTATATTCTATTTCAAATTCTGTGAGTTCGACTGCCCACTTCATCATTCTTCCTGATAAACATGGTGAGTGGAGGATTTGTCGCATCGGCAAATCCGTCATAACTCGGATAAGATGGTCCTGGAAATAAGGTCTCAATCTTCTTGCCGCGAATATTAAACACAAAATCATTTTCTCTACTGGTTCATACCTCGTCTCAGCGTCTTGCAAAACACGACTGATGTAATAAACTGGGAATTTTTCTTCTCGCGTCAAGACTGCACTGATAGTGACACTTTTTACCGACAAATACAGATGGAGGACCTCTTGCCTCTCGGGTTGATGAAGGGTAGGAAGTGATGACTAGGGTGGCTCAAAATGAACCCGACCCGGAAACCCGACCCGACCCGACCCGGAAAACAAGGGGTTGGGGTTGACCCGAGACCCCCACGGGTCGGGTCTCGGGTCGAATTTTAGAAAATCCCGGGTCAACGGGCGGGTCGGGGTCAGAACCGGCGGGTCTCGGGTCTGACCCGTTGACCCGTTTTTTTTTTTTTTTTTTTTTTTTTTGTGGCTCCAACAGCCAAATATATACATATAACATACTACGTATTACAATTACAGTAGATTTTTTTTTGTTTTCCTTTCTTTTTGGTTTTACATTAGCTTTTTTTTTTTGGTTTAATTTGTTTTATAGTAGCTAATTTATATGTAATACGTAACTAATTTATAGTAGCTTCGAGAGACTTTTGTTTTTTTTACAGTAGCTTCGAGAGACTAAGAATAGTACGTTTATATGTAATACGTAACTAATTTGGAGACTACGGAGTATATTTAATAACTAATATGCGGATGAAAAGTAAAAAAAAATCTTTTTTATTTAATTTTAAATATTTTAATTTTGTAACAATTAACAAAATTTTAAAACTCGGGTTTTCGGGTTAACCCGTCACCCGACCTGAAAAACCCGGAATTACAAATTTCGGGTTCAGGTCGGGTGGCGGGTCGCATTTTTAAAAATTTCGGGCCTTCGGGTTGACCCCCACCTGGAATATTCGGGTCGGGTCGACCCGGATGAGCCACCCTAGTGATGACAGGAAAAGTTTCAAATTTCCAAAAGCTTCTTGTAATTCGGGTGTCCATCTTATCGGCCCCTTCTTCTTGAGCAGAGCAAAGAAAGGTAAAGACTTATCCGCCAAGCAGAAGCAAAAATGGCTCAAATAGTTTACTGCTCCGTTCAAAGATTGTAACTCTTTAATCGTCCGCGGTGGCTGAAGATTCTGAATTGCTGTGACTTTCTCAGGATTCACATCAATTCCTCTATGGCTAACCATAAAACCGAGGAATTTCCCAGAATCTACCCCGAAGACACACTTTTCCGCGTTTAAATTCAAACCTCCTTTTCGAAGAGAATCAAAAGTTTCCTGTAGATCCGTCGCGTGATCCTCTACTCTTTCACTTTTGACTACAATATCATCGACATAAATCGATACATTCCTGCCAATTTGATTACGAAAGATCCGGTCAACTGTTCTCTGAAACGTCACCCCAACATTTCTGAGCCCGAAAGGCATGACGTGGTAGCAAAAAATCCTTTGATTGGTGATGAAAGTTGTAGCTTTCTTGTCTGAAGGGTTCAGGTTTATCTGATTATATCCTGAGTAAGCATCAAGAAAACTAAGGACCTTGTTTCCCGCAGTTCCATCGACAAGCTCATCTATGGAAGGTAGTGGATAACTGTCTTTCGGGCAGGATTTGTTAAGATCAGTAAAATCAATTCACATCCTCCACTTCCCATTAGATTTTTTCACCAGAACTACGTTTGAGAGCCATTCAGAGTCTTCCACTTCCTCTATGAAGCCTGCTTCTAAAAGCTTATCAATTTCCTCTTTCGCCGCGGCAGCTTTTTCCGGAGCCATTTTTCTCCTCTTTTGTACTATGGGTTTCGTTCCTAGACGAATCCTCAAGGTATGTAAAGCTATCGCGAATGGGACACCTAGTAGGTCTTGAGGATTCCATGCAAAAATGTCTCTCGACCTTGCTATGATCTCTAAGACTCTAACTCTTTCTGCTGTCTCCAGTGCTTGTCCCAAGTAGACTTTCTCCTCTGGGTTTGGGAAGGGTGTAAACGCAATTCTCTCGTCCGCGGTAGGTACCTTTACTTCTGTCGGCCTGACCTCTAGTTCAGCTTCTGAGAGCTCAACTGAGTTATTGTCCCCGACTACTGATTCCTAATTCTCACTTATGCACATTACTTCTTTGCTCTTCTTGACGGAGGTTAAATAACAACTTCTACTTTCCGGTTGTTGTCCGCGAACCTCGCCAATTCCTCCTCCAGGCAAAGGGAATTTTCCTAAAAAGTGGTAGATTGAAAGTACCATTTGGAATTTATAGAGCGAGACGCGGCCCAATAAAGCATTGTATACAGTGGGAATTTTTACCACTGGAAACACAATATTTTCCATACGTCTGTTTGGGGACGTCCTAGAACAATTGTAAGCTCGATTGTGCCTGCTACTTGTACTTCTCCCGAAAATGTGATTAGCGTTCCTGAATATGGTTTTAATGAAGCTGCAGAAATTCCCATTTGAGAAAAAGCCTCCCATGATAAGATGTCAACAGAAGATCCAGTATCAATAAATACTCTTTTTACTGTCTTGGCAGCTATCTGCGCGTGAATGACCAACGGGTCTGAGTGTGGCATTCTTACTTCCTCGGCGTCCTTTGGAGTGAAGGAAATATTCTCATGTTGTGTGAGAGAAATTCTTCTACTTGACGCGGATGGTGGCTGTCTTCCTTCCCTTTCATAATTTCTTTTCTCCTGCCTACTGGACCCGGCCATAGACAAGCCTCCTGCGAGGGTGTTGATGAAGCCTTCTGGTTCTGGTATTTGGCCTGCTTCTGTCTTTTGAGCTTCTCTCTGGTTGACAGATCTCTGGACTGCAGGCGTATAATTGTGCCTTCCTCCGCGTCCTCTTCTTCCTCTCCCTCTTCCCCGGTTGTGGAATGGGAGATCTCTTCGCTGATCTTTTTGCCTATCACATCGTTCCTGTGGATTACGAGACTCGTCAAACCTAGGATTCTGGTCCTCTCATCGAGGTCTATGATCGGGCCGATTCTCCCTTCTAGGTGGAGATCTCATATCGCGGTATCCGTGTCGACTTTCTCTTGGATGATAAGAACGCGGATGATTTTCCCTATGGCGGGATCCTTGTCCCCTTTCTAAGTTCATATGCACTTCGTCACGGCGGGGATGGAAATCTATTGCTTCTGAATGACGTCTAGGAGGCTTGGCTTTTTCTTTTCTGAACTTTCCGGCCAATTTCCCAAAAAGACCTGAATTCCCAGTATTTGCTTTGGAGCTGGACGCGACTGCTTCTTCTGCTTCAATCTGTCTTGAAACCCGCTCCCTTAAGTCATCATAACTAGTTGGCTTCTTCCGAAATAAGTATGTCTTGAAATCTCCCTCAACTAAATTTCCCATAAGTATGATGATAGCCGATTCATGATTGAAGTTGGGGATTTGAACTACCATGTTGGTAAATCGAGTGAAAAGGTGCCCCAAGGATTCCCCAGCTCCTTGTCTGATTGAATTCAGGTCGAGCATAGTCTTCTTTCTTGATCACGCACTCCCAAAGTGGGACGTGAAGATGTGGGACATCTGGGCAAAATTGGTCACGGGCCCCTTTGGAAGGTTTGTAAACCAAGTTAGCGCAATCTTCGTTAAGGTTGAAGGGAATGTTCTGCACAACATGGCATCATTATACTCGTTTATCCCCATTGCAGTAGCAAAATGACAAAGATGGTCTTCAGGATTAGTTGTTCCATCGTATTTCATGAGGTTCACATCTCTCCACCGCTTTGGTACTGTCGCGGAACAAATCTCTTAAGTAAACACTGATGGGAAACCCGATGGTGCATTTTCGTTTCTTTTCTCTACAGAGTCAGATTTTTTAGAGGTGGAAACGTCTGTTGATTTGTCCCCGCGTCGATGTTTATTCTCTCGGTGCCAGTCATCATTCTGCCATGTCTGGCGCGGTATTTCCTGATTCTGAAAACCGTAGTTCCAGTTGCTGGGATTATCATATGCAATGTTACGTCTATCAAAATTTCCATACTGCTCTTCTGGTCGATAATTCCCTTGTTGACGCGGATTCTGCCCCCACTGATCATAATAAAAGTACTGAGACTGCTCATGTTGAAAAGGGTTTGGCTGTTCGTATCGCGCTTCATAATACCAGAAGTTCTGCGGGATGAATCCTCCGTCCAATCCATACTGATTGCCGTAATGATGAGGAGGAGTTCCGAGGTTCTGTTCTCCCATCTTACCATCAGGATTAGTTGGCGGCGTCAGCGGGATATACATGCTAGAGGCCTCTTTATTTTGGTGAACCCCTTGACTCATGTCTTGAGTTGGATTGTTCTGGCTATCACTCATCTTCCCGCTGTCGTGAATCTGTCTGAATAAGAAAGTTCGATTTTAAATATCTAAAAACTTGTATTTCTAAGTTTAGACGCGGACCTCAACTTTTCAAAGTTTTGAGGATTTTTGTCTATCCTTATCAAAAAGGAAACCCCTTAGTGTGAGGGGGTTCCCACAGACGGCGCCAGTGAAAAAACCTCGAGCTCTGGAGGCCACCCTTTTTAGTGGGGCCCGGGAACCTACCTAGTGAAATGACTAATCTTCCCAACGGACTTACCTGACCCGCGTCGAAAGAATCGACGCGGCCCAACGTGTGCCGCGGGAAGTCATCTAAAGCTAATTGTGAAGGACTGTTCCCTTATCGAGTTTTTTCTGGACAAATTGGAAACTTGGTTCGATTACCTATCGGCGTTGAATGTCTTGAGATTTATTAACGACGGTCTATTCCTTAATAGAAATTTACACTAAAGTCGAACAGGATTTTGATCCGCGGAGTCTGACGCGGTGAACGATACAAAATTTTCTATTTAAAGGATTCCTTTTCCACGCGTATGATTCTTCTTGTTCTTCCTTCCTCTGATTTCACCGTGCCGTGATCCGCCCTCTTTTTTTCCTCCCTTTTTTCCCCCCAAAGTCCCTTTTTACTGGTGAAATATCTCATTTTTATAGGTCCGGGGTTGTCTGATTAGCTTTGCCACGTGGTGTTTATATTTTGACACGTGTTCTACTTCGTGGGTGGTGGACATGGTCGCCACATGTCTATTATCTTCTATCCGCGGATGACTGTTCATGAGTTAGCTCTTGGTTAATTCTCCGCGGATAATATCATTTTTGTTCTTTAATTTGGTGGTATTCTTTATTCCATTATTTTTATACTTTTTACATATGTTTTTTCAGTATTGGTTTAGTCACATCTCCTCGGGCCGAGGTGATCCCAAACGGGGATTGACGCGGATCGATAAAAGATTCTCTGAGGAAACATCTGTGGTTTTGTTTATTAGCATAATTCTGGTTTGGATGTAGTGGGCTTTTTTCTTTATGGATTTTGGGCCCAAACTGGGCCCATCAGGCCCATTTAGGCTCGGAAGTTCAAACGTCAGTAATTTTCTATAAGTTACTCCGTTCCGTTTCATTTTTACCCCACATTTGTCTTCTTCTACTTTTTCAGAGATTTTATCCTTATCCATCTTGATGTTTTCCGGCGGCGGCTTTCTAGGTTTCCGGTGGTCTTCTTGAATTTCCCGGTTATTTCCTTCAACTTTGCAAGGTATTTCTCTTTGTTCTTAACTATTCTTGATTTCTTCTCGTCAAAAACTTTTTACTTTTGACATTTAGATCGTAAGCTTGGGTGAATGTTTGTCTCCGAATGTGTTTTTTGGATGAGGTTTTTCCTTGTATTAGTGAAATTTCACGCGATTTTCTTCTAGTTTCTTTGGAAATGGCTAACCTCAGCGAGGAGCATAATTTGTTAGAAGATTTTGAGAGGGATGAAGGATGGAGAGATGGTGTCGCTTCATCTTCTCAGGCGCGTCTGTCCCCAGAGGCGCTTCCTTCTTCTTCTGGGAGTTCCTCTTCCAACTCTGATGATTCTTCGTCGGAGTCATTTTCTTCTACATCCGCGTCTACTCCAGATCGAGTTGGTCCTACTGGTAGTCCTATTAAGGTGAGAAGGCGCCGGAAGCGTTTTGACCCTGATTCTATTCATCACCTTACTCAGTTTCTTCTTCTTCGAAGGAATGCGCGGAAGATGAAAATCCAAGGGCTAGGGATGAATCAGGTGCTAGTTCTTCATTGGACGCGGGGACTTCGTCTATTTCTCATTATGCGGATCAGGAGATGGAAGAAGTTTGGATCCCTTATGAGCTTCCTCCTATTGGTTTAACAGAAAGTCCGAAGGTGATTCGTTCTAAGGAAAATTTGAGTGACTTGGACACCCCAGTATATGACTTAGGGGATTCAGATACTTGTCTTTTCTTGGGAGATTTTAGACCTCTTCAACCTCCAACCAGTCATCCACCAGCTGTGCCTGATAGGATTCATTCGTGGAGATCTCCAGTAAGCGAGTTGAGGGGTTGTACTACCCTTTTGAACTTGGAAGATCTTGATGCTCTTTCGCAAGTCTTCTCTTGGCCAACAGGCATAGAATTCTGCCTCCCTGAGGAAGGGGGTGGTTGTTTGGACGCTTATGAAGATTGTTTGGTCGTATACGCGGCTAGCTTATCTCAAGGCTTCCGACTTCCTCTGCATCCCTTCTTCTCGAAATTTTTGGAGGAATATAATTTGAGTCCTGCTCAGATTGTCCCCAATGGTTGGATGTTTTTTACCAGTTTTATCATGAGGTGCAAGGAGATTGGTGTTGCTCCTTCTTTGAAGTTAATGTTCAGTATTTTTTCTTTAAAGAAGGGGACTCAAGATTCGAGATTTTACCAGTGTAACTCAAGTTGTAGGTACATGGAAAGGTTGTCTAGTAAGCCGAATTGGAAGTACAAGTGGTTTTTGGTCCGCGACAGATCTGGGCAAGGTTTTAATTGTCGAACGGTCCCAGGGCTCTTTTGCTCTGCAACGAAACCAAAAATTTCCAATCTTTCCCAATTCAAGCTGTCTTTCTCTCATATTCCTAGGTTCCCATGGGATAAAATGTTGTCCACGTTTCATCTTGAGATGGCTGGCTTGAGTATGCCTCCTCCGCGACTAGGTGGTTTCTTTGTTTATTTATTTCTTTCTGTATATAGATTTGTGTCTTCTATGTTTTATCTTTCTTAAATGGATAACTTATCAGGAAATGTATTTTGTGTTTCAGACAAAATGGATTTGGATGCACTTTTGAAGCGGCATAAAGCCAAATCTGGGAAGAAGAAGAAATCTAGTTTGACAGCCAATGATCCTCCTATTCCTCATCAGGCCTTAGAAGTGACAACAAATGTTGATGTAAGTGTCGCGGACGAGACTGGAGCTTTAGTTGAATCTTCATCATTGGTTCCTGTATCTCGAGAGAAACACACTTGTCCATCCGCGCCCGAGACTTCGAAATCTAAAAAGAGGAAGATTGCCAGTGCTGTCGGGCCATTAGTCTCAAATAAAAAGGGGCTCTTTTTGGAGGGTGTGGCGACCCTTCGTGAATTTCCTATCCCAGGCTTTGATCCGGTTGACCTACAAGGCCTTGCTTTTCCAGCCAAGAAGCGTTGTCTCCTAGAGCAAGGATATGTCAAACGCTTGGACCCCGTCACCCTTTCAACTAATTAACTTCGATCGTATTATTCAGTGGGTAAGTTAAAATCCTTTTCTCGTTTTTCTTTGTCTTTCTCGATGCGTTCTAATCTTCAAATTTTCTTACTCTTACCCTAATTTTTATAGTTGAGGGTAATTCAACCAGATGTTGAGAGACGTATGGTATGCGGAGAGGAAGATCTTAAAAAGAAAGATGAAGAAATCAAAAAACTGAACCATCAGCTTCGAATATTGGGGAATACAGTGGGGGATCCAGCCTCAGTGGAAAAGTTTAAGAAAAGGTCGGCTGACCTTCACGAGGAGGTACAAACTCAGAAAGAGGCTATGGCTGCTTTACAGAAAAAATATGATGATTTAAAAATTTCTTCAAATTCTGCCGTTTCCCGCGTCAAAGAGCTAGAGGCTTCTGAAGGGGCTTCGTAGAAGCTCCTCCAAACTAAACAGGCTACCATCGATAAAATGGAAGAGGACTTCTCCATCCTTCGCGAAGAACTGTCCATCACCAAACAGGAGCTTGACACTGTTAAGGCGTGCTCAGATCAAGACGTGGCTCTCCAATGGCTTCAGAGTCCTGAAGGTTTGAACTATCGATCCTCTGAGTGGATCAAAACTGAGGTTGGTCTCTCCTTCCTGTCCTCCGTGGAGAAAGCTTGTCTCCAGACTTCAAAAGGTTCTAGTATTCTGAAAGACAAGTGCTTTAGCTATTTTCGGAAAGGAATGGTTGCAGGGATCAACCAGAGTGTTACGCGTTCATCAAACAACCCAGGTGTTCCTCTGGAAAAATTTGAGCCTAGCTTGGAGAGTGCCGACTGGGGGCTTTCAAAGGAGGAGATGGACGAGGAAGATTCTTATTCTGAAGATGACGATGATGAGAACGCGGAGGAGGAAGTTGAGAAGACAGCCACTCCTTAAAAGACTTTGGTTTTTTTTTTTGGTTTTTTGGGATGGAACTTTTTTAAGGATATTGGGAACTTGTATATGGTTTCCTGATTTTTGGTATATCATTGAGATACTTCTTTTGTTTTGAATATGGGTTGAAGATCTCTCTGGTCAAAAACATTGGTAACGCTTGCATGTTTAATTTGTAGTAAATATTTATATATTTATATTCCAAATACTCCAAGTGTTGAATGGGTTAGTCCTGGTGTTCGAAATTCCTCACCACTTGTCTTCATTTTTTAGGATGAATTTTTCTTCTTAAGGCCCTAATCTCCATCTTTTTTGTTGTCTCATGTGTTGCGTTAAACGTTCGTGCTATTGCAAGTATCATGTCTCCAGGAAACTTTAATCCTTGGGCTTTTTTTCAAAAGATTGAGAATGCGGAACAACTTTCCCGGCTTGTGAGTTTCTTTTAATTTTGTTTCAATCGGAGTTCGAGCTTCTTAAACTAAGCCTTGATTTTATTAACATGTAGGTCATGCCTCCCCAGTTCGAGGTTGAGTACGGACCTCTTCCGCCTCGGTGGGCTTTTCTTTCAACGTATCTCGTCCGTGACTTTCTAGTGGCTGTATCATTTTTGTTCTTTCCGCGGATGACTGTTCATGAGTCAGCTCTTGGTTAATTCTCCGCGGATAATATCATTTTTGTTCTTTAATTTGGTGGTATTCTTTATTCCATTACTTTTATACTTTTTACAGATGTTTTTCAGTATTGGTTTAGTCAGGCTTAGCCCAAAACAGAAGCTCAATCCAGCTTGCTATTAGCTAGTCCCGAGACTTGTCTCCAACTCTGAGATGTTGAAGTGTCTCCCTTGTGCAACGCAACGTTTCAACTAAAAAGCTCTTCTATATAGGGGTGTGCGTTACCGTGTATCTGACACGAAACCGTTAACTGTGTCGGATACCCGGAACCGTTTAAGAGCAATATGCCGAACCGTACACGAACCGCCAAGAACCGGGTATCCGACACGGTTAGGTATACGGTTCTGTGTCGGATACCCGTGTTATCCGACATAGCACATACTCATGAAATCGAAAGATTTTAAACAGCCTTAACTAACTCTCTCAAATCACACACAGATTCACATTTCACAACCCAAATATCATAAAATCGCCATGAAATGCTTAAGACAGAGCAAAACAAACCAATTCGATTCAAAAATCTTACCATGGTTTCGGTGAGAGATCTCTATTTTCCAGATCTGTTGAGCGTCTGAGACTGAGAGCCGAGACTTGACTCTAGAGAGGAAGGGCGAAAACGAACAGAAATTCGAGAGCTTGTGAGAACTGAGAGCATGTGAGAAGTGAGAACTGAGAATGCAGACGTAGGTGTGAGATTGAGTTAGGGTTAGGGCCGGATTTGAGAGGGTCGAGTTCAGCAGATTCTCAATCTGTCGCCTGTGAGAACTGAGAGCCTATGCGATGCGAACCGAGAATGCCAATGTGGGTGTCTGAGAATGCCGATGTGGGTGTAAGATTGAGTTAGGGTTAGGGTCGGATTTGAAAGGGTCGAGTTTAGCAGATTATCGATTTGTCTGTGTGGAGAGAGCGCCGCAAGGATAAAAAAAAAACGGAAATTTCACGAGGTACCCCCGAGGTATCGCTTAATTCACGTGGTGACCACTTGTTTTACGCCTTTCACGTGGTACCCCTGAGGTTATAAATCCTTTCACCTCGTGCCCCTGAGGTTATATATCATTTCATCTCGTGCCCTTATCTCTACTTTTTTAACAGTTTTCGTTAGTTAAAAAATAAAATAAAATCAATTTAATTAAAAGAAAATGGGAAAAGAAGCCATGACTGGAGAACTGAAGGGTCTAAACAGAAGGAAGTCACACGGAAGAAGCCGGAGTTGTTGGTCGTTGCGTTGGTTCTGGTGGGGGACTCGAGGAAGGTGGTGCTCACCATGGACTCGACAACTTTGAACAAGTGAATCTCAATCCGATTTTTAGATTTTTCCGAAAATTAGGGTTTAGGTATGATGATTGTTTTGTGCGAAAATTTGGTATGCAGGTACAGAGAATCGCAACTCTATACCTGTCCATTTCTCTAATGCGGCATCGGATTATTCAATTGAGCCTGTCAATTTGTTCTTCCGGTTCGAAGGATGAACAATGGAGGAAAGTAAAAGGAGAAATTGATGCTCTTAGTTTGCCGAGGATGACGATGAGATGCGTGGTTAGGGTTCAATCTGGTAGTATGAAGGGTGAGCAAGCAAGGAATTAGGGCCAGGGTAAGGGTTAGAAATGAACCAGACAGAGGTTAGAGACGAACGAGACAGAGGTTAGAGACGATGAAAAAGGAGGCCCGCTCCTACTCAAAATTTACAAAGCACAATGAAAATAAATCAATCCAATTTAAGAGTGGCAGAAAACCCCCAAAAAATTTGCAGACATCGGATGGAGGGAGCTAGACATTGGATGAATAATACTCCGGAGGCGGGGGTGGCTTGGCGTGGGGTGGAGCCGACGAAGGAGGAAAAGACGAGGACGACACGGTGGTGCGGGGAGGGGGGATGGGGGCATCGTAGACCTGGGAGCGGGCCTCCTGCTTAGCCCTGTGTCTTCCCAGAAAGTAGCAACCCCACCAGAACCGACGTCGGCCACTAGCAACTCCGGCCACCAGCAAGTAGCAGCTCCGATCCGGCTTCTTCTATTCGACGTTCTTCAATCTTCAGTTCTTCGTGTCTTCTTTCCCATTCTTTTCTTTTGATTTTATTGAATTTATTTTATTTTTTACTTTTTAACTAACGAAAACTATTAAAAATATAGATAAGGGCACAAGGTGAAATGATATATAACCTCAGGGGCATGAGGTGAAAGGATTTATAACCTCAGGGGTACAACGTGAAAGGCGTAAAACAAGTGGTCACCACGTGAATTAAGCGATACCTCAGGGGTACCTCGTGAAATTTCCGAAAAAAAAAACAAAAAAAAAATTAAGAGAGAGCTACTGTAGCTGTGTGTGGAAAATGGGAATAAAAAATATGCAGCAGCAAGGTTCGAACTCGAGTCTGTTTGATTAGCGCCCAGGTTTCCCGCATCCCGTGTACCAACTGTGCTAGCGGAGCATTCTATTACATAGGGGATACTTTTTATACAAGTATTATACCAGCAGATCTAAAAATTAAAAAAAAAGAATTAAACGGTTCGTGTCGGGTATCCGACAATGTGATATTTCCGAACCGTACACGAATCATTAACAGCCGTGCTTTTTCGGTTCGTGCCATTATCGTGTCGTGTCTTTTCGGTTTCGTGTTATTTCGTGTCGTGTTGTCGTGGGTTCGTGTCGTGTTTTCGGTTTCGGGTTTTTCTGCACACCCCTACTTCTATATAAGCAAAACAAGGGTTAGGGTTGCCTCACTTTGCTGCATGCTTTTTAGGCAATCCAGAGAGAGAGAGAGAGAGAGAGAGAGAGAGAGAGAGAGGCGACGGAGAGAGAACGTTAGGGTTTCGTAAAACCTAGCTCCAGTGAAGCTTCTGATGGGCCGATCTAGAGCGCATCATCAGAGACTCTAGATCTCAGCTTTAGGAAGAAGAAGAAGAAGATGTTTTGTCCACAGCCCAGGCGAAGATCTCCTTCTCTGGTGTACTCTGACGACGATCCGACCCCGTTCTTCAGATCTAGGGTACGTGTCCTCTTCCTTTACTTGCTTCATTCTTACTTCTCTTATGCATGCATGTTCAGATTTGTGTGTTTCTTGCCAATATTTGCGTTGACTCTAGTCTAGGGCAACCTGTTTTGTAAACCTGTTTACCCATTAGTGGATTTGAGATCTTGCTACTACGGGGGACGGGGAGAAGTCGAGAGGCCTGAAGATTGGGGGCACCAAAAGGAAGAACCCACATAGAATTAGTTGGATTTCAAGAAGATAAGGCAATTAGGCGATAAACTGGGGGAGGAATGGGAGAATTGGTGAAGACCCAGATGCCTATCTTACACTTTGGAGAGAAAAGGGGAGCTTGATAGGGCTCTTCTGCAGCTAAGTAGTAATTTTTATATTGAAGTCTAGAATTTAGAACATGATTTTTTAATATTCCTAATTAATTTTAATGGTTTGCATACATAGCCAAATTCAAATGACCTTTCCCGTTTGTTGTAAATTTTCATTAATTTGTAAATTAATGGAAATTAACTATAAATCGCATGCTATGTTACATAAAAATTTGGATTATGATCTCAAGTTATGATCTCCGTTAATTTATAATTCATTTATTCTTTACCTATAAGTGATCTACATCCTAAAAATTTATCTTTTCGTATAAATTAAATTTCTTTTTTTCCAAGATTTGCATGAATGAAGCCTAAAACACAAACTTTGTAGCCTTTGTGAACACATATGTCATCCCCGAACAATAGTATTGTATTAACATTTATGAACACTTTTTTAGATCATTATTTGGTTTTGCCTTATAATCAATATTTTATATTTTATATTCTATTTTTATTTTATTTTTTCTCACAAACGCGCCATGGCGCGGGATTAAGGTATTCTCTGATCAGTTCATTACTCTCATTGTCCTCACTAATAGATAGATTTAAAAAAGGCTTGATCTGGTTGGTAGGAAATGAGAATTTGATCAATTTTTTGATAGATTAATGGATTTCTATGGAATCCCCCATAAATAAAATTGAAGACACTGTTATAAACCTTAGTGGGAAAGTGAGCGACTATATTATCAATGGAAAATGGTGGCTGAAAAAACTTAATGATTCAGTACCTTCTGGCTTAGTTAGGGATACTCTTAATATACCTCTGCCCTCAAATATATTTGAAGATAGAGTATATTGGTAGCCTGAAAGAGACAGATGGTTTACAACGGTTAGTGCGTATAAACTCATCACTAACCACTACCACATGTAGAGTGATGATGAAAATGCATGGATTTGGAATATTTCTGCTCCACCCAAAATATAAAACTTTCTAGGGAAAATGAATTAGATGGCTTTACCCACAAAAACCCGGCTCAACCAGTGTGCCTTGGTTGCCTCTACAACATGTGCCCTATGTAATCACTCTGAGGAATACGACACACATCTTTTCCTAGAATTATGCCCCTTCAACTTTGTTCAGTCACTTCTAAACCCCACCATTCACATCCAAATAGATCTCTCGCTTGCAAACTCCAGGAACATCAAACTCATTCTGAATATCATCGGAAATAAACTCACGAAGTATGAGAAGCAGTTGATTGCTTTTTCTTGGTTATGAGAACTTAGGTAATACAACTACTCATGGTCCTTCGATAGCTCAAACCACCAAAAAAAACGCCAGCCATATGGAGAAACCCCCCTTTCAGTGCAGTTAAACTTAATTTCAATGGGTCCACTCTCTTGGATGGTAACAACACTACGAGATTCATCATTAGAGACTGAAATGGGCACCCTATTGAAATTGGTTGTGACTCCATTGGCAAACAATCTCCCATTAAAGCCAAGGCCCTGGCTCTAAGGTAGGGTATCCAAAAACTTGTTCAATTAGGGTTGGATAAGGCACAAATTGAGGGCGACTCACTCATCATCATCAATCATCTAAAATTCAACAAAAACTACACGTGGGAAATTGAATTGATCATGTCTAATATAAAACGTCTTCTGTCAACAGTGAGCAAATGGTCTTTCTCTCATGTACCCCGTACTGGAAACTCTATGGCCGATAAGATTGCAAATCTTTTCCTCTATTCCAAGGATATTGATATTCACAACGATTAAGGTTTCGGAGACTTCATCCACTAGGATGCTATTGGGTAAGGCTTGCTTTCCCAAATTCTTTCCTAATAAAAAAAAGATATGTTTTGTTCCTTGTACATATACTACATGTATTGGGATCTTTGAATTGTATATTTAAATAATAAACTTATAAAGATAAATAATTAAAAAGTTATGATCTCCAACAACTTATCTTTTCATAATTAATTAATACTCTTTATGTACAGTGGGGTTTTTTTTTATACAAAAGATAGTGTTATTTGTTAGAATAAAACAATTTAACTAAAAGATATATAACATAAAGTCATAAACGATATCATTTGATTCATTTTTATAATTTTCGAATAATTTTAGACGGATTTGGTCAAATAAGTTTGATAAAAAAAGATATGAAATTATTAATGAAAATATTTGGTTAAATGTCCATTTACATATAACCTTTTTGCTAAATGTCCAACCCAATTCCCACTTATGATAAATGTCTGAATTTTTTTTGTAATCCCCATACTACCATTACCTATTAATTAAACTGCCCCTCTTCCTCTTTTCAATCCGTTGAATACTCGGCGACTTCATCTTCTTCAACCAGCAACTGCACGAAGAAGCCCGAGAGAGGCCCCAACTCCTGCACGTACGGCGTCAGCGATCGGTCCTTGCTCCGGATCTGTGATGGTTCTGGATCGAGCATTGGCATGATGGTGGTGGTGAATATCTGTGATGTTCAGCGATCGATCCTTGCTCTCCCGGACGATTTCGCCTCTCCTCTAGTTCCCTCCTTCTCGGATTTGACGCCTCCGCAAATGAGGTTGCTCTTGGAAGGTTGAAGGCGAGTTGTAAAAGGTATGGACTAGGCTCGGCGAGCGCTGCACCGTCCACGATTGCACCAAATGATCCAAATCATCGATGCCGACGGCGACGGGATCCAGTGCTTTTGGTTTCATGAATCAAATTTTATGTCCTCCACTACAAGAAGGAGAATTCGGGAGCCGGGAGCCGTGTTGGGGTCCGAATTTGGTTGGCCGATTTGTAGTTCAAAAAGAGTCCTTCGCAGCAGTTGAACAATGTGGATTCTGTCACCACGTCTAAATTTGAAGCCATGATTGCTGAGGAAGATGCAAAACCTGTTGCAACCATATGGGATGAATCTGAAGTGGTTACAAAGCTGACTGAACCTTTATGCAGTTGTTAGAAATGCTTTCTAGCCTTCTGATGAAGGCCAATTGAAAATCATGTATGAAACCTTATACAAGTTGGATCAAATCATTGTTTTATTTTGAATTTTTTTTTTCTGGTGATACCTTGTTCTCTACCTCATGTTCCTTTCTAAGAGCTTCTGTTTGCATTAAGAATAAATGTATGAATCTCTAAGTACATTAATTGTTTTGCTTTGTGCCCCACACATCATCGAAAGTATAGTCACTTTGTGTAGCACTTTTGTTTTTTATTTCTTAATGCTATGAATTCAATATTCATAGCATTAGTGATGTATTCAATATAATAATACATATTCAATCTTCTATCCAAGCATTGGTGGTTGTGAATTCTTCTTAGAAAAACAGTGATGACATTAATAAGGGTGTCAGCACATGTGTCACCACCCTTGGTGACACTGATCTATTAAAAAAAAAACTTTACAAAAAATTGTCACTCCACATATGTGTCACCATTAGTGATGACACCGATAAAATTGGTGATAATGTTATCGTAAAAAAACTCTCACTTAAAAAAAAATTGTCACTATATATGTGTCATCATTAGTGGTGACATAAACTTTGTTAAAAAAAAATGGTCTCCACATGTGTCACCAATAGTGTCACACTGATAAGGGTGGTGACATTGACCTTGTAAAAAAAACTTAAAAAATAATGTTGTCACCAATATAGTTTTCTTTTTGTGTCAGTAGTGGTTTTGCTTAGCATTAGCTCTTCTAGGGTTTGTGCTTCTCTTGTCCTAGTGTTTCCCTTTGGTGACAGCAGTAGTAACATTTTTTTTATTGTGGTGACACTGCTAATAACATTTTTCCTTGTCCTAGGGGTTTTTCTTTTGGTGACAGCAGGGGTTACTTTTTTTATTTTATTGCGGTGACACTACTAATTACACTTTTCCTTGTCCTAGGATTGTTCTTTTGGTGACAACAATTGTTACTTTTTTTTTATTATGGTGACACTATTAATAACACTCTCCCTTGTCCTAGGGTTTTTCTTTTGATGACAGCAGTGATTACTCTTTTTTGTTTATTGTGGTGACATCTACTAATAACATTTTCCCTTTTTCTAGAGTTTTCCTTTGGTGACAATATTGGTGATACTATTTTTCCTTGGTGACACTACTAATAACTCTTGACTATTCTTTTTGCTTGCTACACTTGTGGTGACACCACTTTGTACACTCGTGGTGATATTATGTCACCACTTTATTATGGTGACACCACTAATAAGACTTTCCTTTGTCCTAGGTTTTTGCTTTGATGATAGCATTGATTTTGCCTAGTATTAGCCTCGATCTCTAGGGCTTAAGTTTCTTTTTTCCTAGGGTTTTCCTTTGGTGACAGCACTGGTTACATTTTTTTAATTGTGGTGACACTACTAATAACACCCTAGGTTTTTTTTTTCCCCTTTTGGTGACAGTAGTGATTACCTATTTTTAATTGTGGTGACACTACTAATAACACTTTCCCTTGTACTAGGGTATTTCCTTTGGTGACAATAGTGGTGAGTGGTGACACTATTTTTCCTTGGTTACACCACTAATAACACTTGATCATTCTTTTTCTTGTTATACGGGTGGTGACACCACTTTGTACATTTGTAGTGACACTGTTTTTATGGTGGTGACACCACCATTTTTTTTGTACATTTTTTAAACGAGGTCAAGGTGGTGACTACTTTTTTTTTATGATATAGTGTCACCACCCTTATATACGGTTGGTGACAACTCTAATGTTTTTTATGACACACTTATATATGATTGGTGACAACTCTAAAGCTTCGAAAGGCGAAATAAAATCATCTTGGTAAACAGGATCTAACTATAGCTGCCGGCAAAGTAGGAAGAAGATTCAACTAAGATCGAAGAAACAATGGGTGTGTATGGTAATGTTTATTAACTGTTAAAAATAAACTAAAACAAGTTAAAAATGTGATTATGGTTGTTTGGACACTCAAAAATAACTAAAACAAGTTAAAAAATGTGTTTAAAAAAAACTAGAAAAGGAAGGTTGTTTTGGTGTTTATTTTGCAAAAGTATTGTTTCACCCCTTTCCTTTTATCTTATTTGATTTGAAAGTACCTCAATACCCTTAATAACAACCAACTAAACTCCACTTTTTACAAATAAACTGTTTTTCACCCCATTCGGAGATTATCTTGTTGTTTAAATTTTTAACTAGTTTTACTAACAGTTTATAAATTTTACCTTGTTTATAATTTTAGTCAGTTTATTAACCTCGTCCCATATGAACCCAATGTCTTTTGTACTCCGTACTCTCTAATTTAGATAACTTTTTCAGAAAATTGATAAGTTAATAATTTAGCTGAAGTTTTAAGGACATAAATGAACTCAAATAATTCTGCAGAAATATAGTTTAAATTTCAATTCCCAGCTACATACACATGCCCACTTTTGTTTTTGAACAGGAAATTATTCGAAGTCCAAGACTTCAACTGAAGGCTGGAGCAACGAGAGGCTGAAAAACGGCAGACGGGCTAACCGTCATGATACAACCAAAAACAAAAACAAAAAAACCCGAAAACAAAAGATCTCAACATGAAGACCAGAAGAGAGACATTCGAAGGGAACCGAGTGGAAGCTGCGGATGCCGAGAACATGGGAAAGTCGATGCACTGACACGATGATCGGTCTAAAACCAACACCCTGCAAGCGTACGAAGTCAATTGTAGTAATCGAGTGTCGAATCTCAGGGACTATGTGAATATCAATTGCAGAACCTCAACTAGTTTACTAAGGCAAATAGAAGAAGTGATTTTTGAAGAAATAAGAGAATAAGAAGAAGAAAAATTACAAATTGCAAGTTTTGTGAATATACGAAGCAAAACATTCCAGAGTCAAGGTTCACCACAACAATGCATCTTCGATAGACTATATAATTTTCATGCTTGAACAAATTGAAAAGAGATATTTGAAGGTAAACTATCTAAAGTCATTATCGCTCAGCCTACACATGTTGCAATAACTATATCCGTTTCAATTAATTACCACTCAGCTTACGCCTGTTGTAGAATCAATCAAGTTGGACTCTTTAAGCACTTTAGACCCTAGCGAGCAAATCGATTAACAATTGTAGACGCGGTCTGCATAATCAATTCAAACCTAGGTTGTCTAGGATAGTTTATTATCCTCAAGAGAATTCAATAGATTGCTCATAAACAATTCTCAAGTTCAATCCATGTTTTCCAATAAAATTAACAACTTTATCTATATATCCAATCTCAATTCGCAGCTGACGCGTGTTGAACATAAAAAGGAATCCAATCAATCATAGCATTAATCGGATTAAGCACTCATGGATCAAATCAAACAAATAATAGGATTCATTCACGCAATCATCACGCACATGTCTATCTCAACATCGTTGGGATCACCCCAACAGAACAACAAAATTAGCCAGACATGAATTCAGACACAATCAAAGAATTCATGATGAAATAATATAAAACTAGATTAAAAGAACTTATCTTGAATCCAGCAAAACAAACCTTCAAGAGGAAATCTCTAAAAGAGCCTAAAACTCTTAATGTCTGCAACTAGCGTTTCTGACGTGAAAATTGGATGTTCTCTAATCTAACCCATACTCTCTCTCTCTCTCTCTCTCTCTCTCTCTCTCTCTCTCTCTCTCTCTCTCTATATATATATATATATATATATATATTCCCCTAAAAGAAAATGTGAAAATAATCCTAAAAATAATAAAATATACCAAAAAGTCGTCCAACAATTGATAAAATATCCCGATAAAATAACGCGGAAAGGAAAGTATCGAGTCGATATGTTGGTACTGTAGATCTTTGAATCAGATTTCCAACAAGCTATAGAACATCTCGATCCGAATTTTGTGGAGCCCAAATGACTCATTTTGCCGAGATGTCTCCAAACAGGATTTGTCCGAAATATGTCGGTTCGACAATGGGCTCTTCTTATCTTGATTTCTAGCACTTGAGACCGCTATGCAAGGCTCTTTCGGAGTCCATGAACATCTCAAACTTGGCTTCAATGAATCTTATTCCATCGCGATTCCAAATTTGCATCGAACAAGCTCTCAATCACCTGAAAACAAATAAAGACACGAGTGTAAACATCTATTCTAGAAACTAGACCAAAATGTATATTAAAGACATGCAAACCATATAAAAATGACTTCAAAATGACTATAAACTATTTTCTAAAACACATAGAATATGATGATATTACACGACGACTCGACGCCGGGGAGACAGATGCAGAAACTCATCAGCGGAAAAGGCGTCTCCTGGGGAAGTGCGGTTCCACGACGTTCCCCCACCTAGATGAGAGATCTTCGAGAATCACGAACACTGCCACGGTCAACTCGAACAACAGGGCGCCCGAGACTGCACATCATCCGGAACTAAACGAACCCACACCCAAGAAACGACTCCACTCTACCGGGCCAAATAAACCAAGATCAAAAGAAACGGGTTAAAGGGTAAAGCGATTCGGTCAATCGGATAAATTTATATTTATATATATAACTATATAAATATATATATAGAATGGGTATATTGTGCACACCCCTTAGGGTGTACTTTGTGCACGTTTTTGGGCCATTGATTTGGGTAAGTGGATGGCTGAAATTAAAAGGCTTTTTTCCTTTTTTTTGGATAATTTATGCGTGGGACCCACTGAAAATAAGTGTTACTCTCTAGCGTTGGGCGCGTGCACCACTTGAACTCTACGATGTGGGACCCGCTCAGTAGTTAAAAAGAAAGAAATTTGTGTTGAATCGTGGGAGGGGATGAACTGTGTTGAAGGAGTGGGACCCAATCAATAAATTTTTTTTTTGAAGAAATCGGTGTTGATTACTACAGTAGTATATTTCATATCATCGATTCATAGTACCCATCCATTCCAGTACTTTTTTCATTATAATTTACAATATTTAATATCTTAATCTATCCACCATGATCTTTTATTTATTTAAATTGAAAAATAGTTTGTCCATATCTATTTTATTTGTAAAGATTTCGATTTAGATCAAAACAAACTATTAATTTAATTCACAATATAGGTAGTTTAACCCTATATTTTTTTTTTTGGATAAATCCGTTTATATTTTGTTTATATTTTTTTTACTCTACACGTTAGTTTGATCTTATCACCACAATATCAACCTTAATTATACCAATAAATACATCAATTTCACCGAATAATTGCTTCCATATAAATGAATAATATTTCACATTCTATCGGATTTCTATGTTTTTAAATTTTGTCAATTCAACCGAATAATACTTCACGTTCTACCGAATAATGTTATTTTATATTTTTTTCCATCCAATTTAGATGAAAATTTACCAATTTCACTGAATAATTTATCGCATGCTACTGAATAATGTATTTTTTTTAATAATATTTCATATTTCACCGAATAACCCTTCAAAATTCACCGAATAATGTTTCATATTTCTGAAACCCCAATTCATAAAAAAAAATACTAATTTTCAGAAACCCCAATTCATAAAAAAAAAAAAAACTTCTCATTTCTATGAATAATGTTATTATGCTTTAACATTATGCCAAAAATTACGTCCATTTCACCGAATAATTTTATTTTTTTTTATCGGCAAACTCACCCCTTAGATTAATTTAAATCAACCAACAGTACATCATTCAAACTAGAAGGAATTTGTGAAGGGAAACTTCAAACAAATTCCTCTACAGATCTGATCTTTGCCATGAAGTGTGCCGCATTGTTACCTTGTCGCCGCACCTTGTTCAAACTTACCGTCTCGAAGTTTTCCGCTAGTTGCCATAGCTTGTCCAGGAGCCGGCCAAGCCCACCTCTAACCTTGCTTCTCCTCTGTAATTTCATTATTATAGCCTTACAATTCAATTCAATCACAACTTCATCACTTCAAAACCAAGAAATTTTGTGGCTTACCTATTTTGAAATCGGTATCCCCGTCGGATTTAGGGTCACACGAAGGAGAGAGGCCGCTGGAGTCAATTTCTGTGGATGAATTCCCGATTTCACTGAACGGAGGAGAGAGGCCGACACGAGAAGCGCCTCCGCTCGCTTGCGCTGCTGCTACGCACCACCAGCCGCCGCAATCGACGCCGATGCACCGGAATAGGCGCCGCTGGGTGGACGACCTCTGCGGTTGGGTGAGTGGCGATGTGGACGACTTGGTTGACGTGCAAGTCGGTGCGATTGCGCGAGGGCGCCTCCGGGAGACGGGGAGAGGGTCGGCGATGATGTTTGCGAGAGCCTGGTCGCGGGGGAAACGGCCTTGAAGTCCGGGATAGGGTCGACGCTGCTGTTTCTGGGATCCTGGGTTGTTGCGGAAAGGCCAAATCGCCCATCGGCACCGTCGGCTCCACCGATCTACTCCGCAAGAAGCCCATCGTGAATTGTTCCTCTTCGTGTCGTGCTCTTGCTCTGGCCCCCTCTTTTCCGGTTGGATCTAGGTCGTTCAAGTCGAAAAGTCCGGCGGCAATGGAGTATTTGATTCCGGTGAAGCTTTGCGGTGGCGGCGGCAATTGCTCGGAGTTAGAGGATGAGGATAACGAGGGTTAGAGGATGGGTTTTGATTTTTGAAGAATCATTGATACACGCTCTTCTTCTAGGTTGCTTTTTATTTTTTTTAATTTTTTTTACCCACACACGTGGCGTAATCAAGACCATTCAATCTATTCAGATCTATGGCTGGTATTTGTGCACAAGATACACTATAAGAAGTGTGCACAAGGGAACCACTCCCTATATATATATATATATAAGGGTAAGTGGGTTAAAAGATCAAGACCAAGGAAATGGGCCCAAGAAACGAGAGCCGAGCTGGGCTACAAGTCTTGGACCAATTTGGTAAAAGGGACCCAAACGAAGTGCTCGATCCTGTTCAAAGAGTTAGTTTAAAACAATACACATATTTTGTTATGTTTTTTTTTTTCAGAATGCGGTGTGCAAGGGTTAAAGAAAGTTATGCACACCAAGGACTGGAAAGAAGCAGAGGTGGTTCATCCAAACATGCCCACATCATACACAAGTACACAATAGAACTATTCCCTAAAAGGAAAAAAAAGAGGAAAAAAGCCTAAATTTCCAACTCCAGATCAATCGAGAACAGTAGAAGAAGTGAGAAGTAATCCAGTGTCAGTGAGGTGCATGAGAGCGATGCTAGGGAGTGAAGGATGTGGTTCAGTTTCGCTGATCATAGCTTCGAGTCTTCGATTGCCCTTGGCATATGCCTACCTCGATTAGGTGTTCATGGTCGGAAGTCACAAGGTCGCAAATATAGCTTACTAGACCCTGAGATTCGGCGATCTTGCACTTGAATTTGGTGTCAATTTCGATCGCCTCCAGAACCTTCGTTGTAGTGATCCATGATTCGATTTTCCCGGCTCGTAAGACGGAGTCAATCAGAGCGAAACACTTGACGTTGCCCTTGAAGAAGAGGGAAAAAAAAAAGAGAACGACTATAGCATTGGGGTAAAAATGTCATAATGGAACATTTACTAAATGAACTTGTAAAAATCAATGGTCGAAATATCGGGTATCGGGGTATTATCGGTTGGGGGTAAAAATGATATATCGGGGATATATCGGATTTATCAGATTTGCAAATTTTTACCTATAAATATTATATTTATACTTCAAAATTTAAAAATACACATGAAAAATTAATATTTAAATTGTAAAATTACCAAATGAACTTAAAAAAAAATAAAAACAACTCAATAAAAGCTAAAGCTACCTTATGTAAATGTCTCCCAAATTACTCCCCTCTTTTTATTTAATTTCGTCTCCCAAATTAATTTATTAATTGTCATTATTTTTTTTTAAAATATACAATTAATTCCCCCTGTTTGATCCTCTTCCTCATCACATTTTCTCTTCATCCTTCTTCCTCCCTCCCTCCTATCTACTGAATTCAATTCAATTCAATTCAATTGAACCCTCTCTAACCTTCCATTCCTATCTCTGCATTTTTAATTAAGGAATTAAAGTCACTCACACAGCGCACTCGCACACTGTAGATCGGAGAGGACGCAGCAGGGCCCGCCGGAGAGGAAATGTTGGCCGCCGAGGGGAAGCAGCAGGTCCCGCCGGAGAGGAAGCACCATGCCAGCCGGAGAAGAAGCTCTCGCGCGGTTGTTCACCTCTTCGCAAATCGCAAGCTAGGGTTTGGAAGTTGGACCACCGATTTCTCAGATCAGATGACTGCCTTTTTTTTATTTTTTCCATAAATAAAATAAAATAAATAAAATAAATAAATAAAAATAAAAAAATGACATAAGCCAACCGATATTGACCTATATTTACCGATATATCGGTCAACGACCGATAAATAGCGTTGACCGATATAAGCCAACCGATACCCCGATATCGTATCGTGTTCTAAATATCCCCGATATATCGCCGATATATCGGCCGATATATCCGATATTTAGAACACTGATAAAAATGGACATTTTGCAAAAGATCATATCTAAAATGGACACTATGCAAAAAAAAATCATTATTAATTGATATGGTTAAAAGTAGACCTGTCAAACCCCGACCCGACCCGGTTGACTCGACCCGTATGCCCGGAAAATTTTGGGTCAAGACTTGGAAATTTTGACAAGAAATTTTTTCTGACCCGAACCCGAAAACCCGGTAATTTTTCGGGTCACCTGGGTTTCCACCCGATTGACCCGGTAATTTTGACCCGATTGACCCGGTAACCTAGGTGACCCGGTTGGCCCGATTGATTTATAATTATATATGATTTTTTTATGGAGATTTCAATTTATTACATTTTATAATTGCAATCACTTGATCATTCATTTTCAAATCAACTTTTATATTTATTTGTATTGTGTAATACTCCATCTGATCCTTAGTTTTTGATTTTTGATCTTTCATCATATTTTTTAAGAAGATAAAAACTCTAAAAAATATTAAAATATCAAAAACAACTCTATGCTTATTACTAATTCTATGAAATTATTTTTAAAAAATTATTTAAAATTTTGATATTTTATATATTTTTAAATTTTATTAAAAATTATGACAAATAATAAAAATCAAGTATTTTAGATCAAATATCAATATATAATACTAAAACAGAGGCGTGGAAATCCTATGTGGCGGGCTCTGGTGCAATTTGCTTACGTGTCGTTTTCTGACGCAATTTGAGCCGGGTTTTTTGCCACGTTAATTAATGATTATCCAATGAATTTAAGTCATATTAGACGATAGCCCCATCTATTTAGACAAGTGTCATTCTGTATGTCCATTTTAATTAATGATTAAATTAATTTTTAGTATGAATATTCAACTTCATATCTTATAAATCTTATCATTTTACCTTAAGTTTTTTTTTTATAAATATTTTATCTAGAAAAAAATATTTAAACATATTATTTGAAGAATAAAATCTTATCAATTAATCAAGAAATTTTTTGGCTAAATGTCCATTTTGCCAACCCTTTTTTGCAAAATGTCCACTTAAATTCAGTTTTTGCTAAATGTCCTAATTTTTTTTGAAAACCCCATAATGCCCCTGCCCTTATTTAATTTATCCTCACCCTCTCCGTTGTTTGACTTCTACCTCCCGTTCTTTCTGACGGTGATTTCACACACACACACACACAGAGAGAGAGAGAGAGAGGGACGCTACTCCAAGGCAGGAGGAGGAAAGGAGCGCCGTTGGAATCATCGATCTTCCTCATCCTCGCCGGTCTTCACGGTGGCGGCCTCCCCACACGTTTACGCCGTTCGAAGAACGGCTCGTCTTCAAGGCTATTCGAAGAAGCGAAGAGTTCCTCGTCTCCCAGATTCCTTCTCTCTCGCCCTGGTAATCTGCTAATCTTCAGGAGTCCGATTCCGGCAAATTCGTGATCGGATCTGGTTATGGAAAGCAGTGGTGATGAGGGACGAGATGCGGTGGATCTGATGGCAGAGGTGACAGAGGAGATCGGATCTGGTTATGATAAGCGGTGGTGACAGAGGAGATCCGGCCTCTCCGACCCTACCGTGTCTGTGCGCGATCTCCTATATTCGATTTCCTTTCGATTTCGCCGGCTCTACCGTGTCTGTTTGCTGCCGTTGCGCGTTCTGATGGAGATATCACAGAGAGAGAGAGAGAGGGAGGGATGGTCACAGATTGACATCCTTCGCCCTCCACCTCATCCTTGCTTTCGCCTTCCACTCTCTCCCCGTCGAACAGGTCCTTCTCCTCTTCCTCTTCGTCTTGTGCTTTTCCTATTAATTACTGAGGGTTTTTGCTTGTTTCCTAGGTGTTTTGGCTTTTTTTGTGGTTAATCGTTTGGATTTAGTCTGATTTTTGGGGTTTCTGCTAGTGTGATTGGTTTTTAGGATTGAATTCGGTTTTAAAGCATTGTAATTCTCCCAATTACTGATGGATTAATTTGGTTCTTTGTTGTGTTTGTGTAGAGCAATTATGGTGGCTGATTTTTTTCTTTACAGCTCGAGAACTTGCCAATCAAAAAGGCTGAATTGAATTACTTGTTAAATTGATTTCCAATGTCGATATTTGTTGGAAAATTAATTGATTTTTGGTGGAA
Source organism: Persicaria tinctoria (assembly GCA_037127255.1). Taxonomy (NCBI): domain Eukaryota; kingdom Viridiplantae; phylum Streptophyta; class Magnoliopsida; order Caryophyllales; family Polygonaceae; genus Persicaria; species Persicaria tinctoria. Next base: position 31,741,254 of record JBANSL010000004.1, on the reverse strand, counting down.
TGTGTTGTGCGAGTGTCGTCTGCGAATGTTTTGATTTCCGGTGGATTTCCTTTCTATTACGGCGGTTTTGTGGCTCTAGATCATGTTACTGTGAGCCTTTGTGATCCAGGCAATACTGCAGTTCTACTTCTAGCAAATGGTTCCTAACTTCTACCATGCTACTTGCTTGTTAGAACTGTAATTGATGGAGATCCACTGTCTGCCACCGTTTACCCTTGATTAATGCTATGATTGATGAACTTGAATTAAATCACATGTTAGAACTCTAATTGATGGAGATCCACTGGCAGTTGAAACGTGGCATTGTTGGACTTCTTGACTATGATTCATTCGACTTCCATGTAATATTTTACTGGACTCTTACACAAACTTGATGGTATGACCTTAAACTTTTGATTGATTTTTACTAGACTCTTCAACTTCTTTCTTTGTTGGATTACATTGTATTTTTCGGTGATATTGTGTTTGATTACACTATATTTTTCATGATTTTTTTTTTCGTATTGTGTTTGATTACACTATTTTTTTTTCATGAATTACATGTGTCACCAAGAGTATCACCTCTAATAAGGGGGACGGCGGTGGATCTCCATCAATTAGGTTGCATTGGTGACACCTCATTAGGTTGATATTTGTATTTATGATAAAATAAAATTACCTATAAAATTCATTGGTGACACGGACACCCCCTTATATATTCACATATAAAAAAATTTTACATATAAAATTTATTGGTGTCACCACTGATAGTGTCACCACAGTTATAAGGGTGGTGACAACGATAGGTAGATGGTGACAGCGGTGACGGCGATAAGGGTGGTGACAACGATAGAGTTGGTGATGACGATAGGTTGGTGACGGGGATAGGGGTGGTGACAGCGATAAGGGTGGGTGGTGACAGCGATAAGGGTGGTGACAACGATAAGAGTGGTGACAACGATAGAGTGTTGACAGTGGTAAGGGTGGTGACAACGATAAGGGTGGTGACAGCGATAATAAGAGTGGTGACAACGATAGGGGTGATGACAGTGATATGAGTGGTGGTGACATCGATATAAGTGGTGGTGACAACGATAAGAGTGGTGGTGACAGTGATAGGGCGGTGACAGCGATAGGGGCGGTGACAGCGATAGGGGTGGTGACCGATGACAGGGATAGGGGTGGTGGTGACAGCTATAGAAGTGGTGGTGACAACGATGGGAGTGGTGGTGACAACGATAGAGGTGGTGACAGTAATAGGGGTGGTGACATCGATAGGAGCGGTGGTGACACCGATAGGAGTGGTGGTGACAGCGATACGAGTGGTGACAGCAATAGGGCGGTGACAGCGATAGAGGTGGTGACAACAATAAGGGTGGTGGCAACATTATGGGTGGTGGTGACAGTGATAGGGGTGGTGGTGACAACGATAAGGGGTGGTGACAGCGATAGGAGTGATGGTGACAACGATATGAGTAGTGGTGACAACGATATGAGTGGTGGTGACATCGATAGGAGTGGTGACAGCGATAGGGCGGTGACAACGATAGAGGTGGTGACAGTAATAAGGGTGGTGACAGCGATATGAGCGGTGACAGCGATAGGAGTGGTGGTGACAGCGATACGAGTGGTGACAGCGATAGGGCAGTGACAGCGATAGAGGTGGTGACAACAATAAGGGTGGTGACAACAATATGGGTGGTGGTGAAAGTGATAGAGGTGGTGGTGACAATGACAGAGGTGGTGATGACAGCGATATGAGTGGTGGTGACAGCGATAGGAGTGGTGACAGCGATAGGGAGGTGACAGCGATAGAGGTAGTGACCGCAATAAGGCGGTGACACTAATCTCGTAAAAAAAAATTATCAACCAAAAATTTGTTTATCATCATACATGTGTCACCAAAGCCATTGACAGGTGTCACCACTTATAAAGGTGGTGACACTAATTTCGTAAAAAAAAATCGAAAAAAAACGTGTCACCATTTTTTTTTTTGTCACCAAAGTTGTGTCACAAACGGTTTATAAAAAAAAAACAAATTTCAATTCACTCAAACTCTCCATTCTCTTATCCAAACTTTTTTTTTTTTTGATAACCCGATCCGAACTATTGTTAATATGGTATTTGAAAATTAAAATAACCAATCTTAATCACTAAAGATAAAATAATTTTATATGAAATAACTCAAAGTAAAATGATAGGTTTTATAACCACTTAAGATATTAGGTTGTATAAATTTTGATGATAAGATTTTATTGTTTAGATGATAAAAATTAATTATAGTTATTAGTTTATAGACACATAATATGACACATAGATAAATAGATGAGGACTTTATATGACATGTCTTAAATATATTGGAAATTATTAAACAACCACATTAACCAATAGAGATAATTCAAATCAAGAAGTGTTTATCTTTAACAAACAATTAATTTATAAACCAAATTTATGAAAATATTGCTCATGAACCAAATAATTTTGTTTATCTTTAAACAATCACATTAAACAATAGAAATAATTCAAATCAATAAGTGTTTATCTCTAACAAACAATTTATTTATAAACCAAATTTATTTAAATATTGCTCACGTAACAATTAATTTATAAACCAAATTTATACAAATATTAGATCCATTATACATATTGCTCTGTTTAGCAATAAAATAATTTTGTTTTATGAAAAAATTAGAAAAAGAATAATGAAATTACATTATACAAATTTGAAATTAAATGCACTGGCCTTAATTCAACCTATAGATTAAATTTTATCATTAAATTATAGTGTGATTGGATAATAGTATGATTTGATAACGTTTAGTAAGATTTTTAACAATGAATTTTGATAAACTAGGAAATTTTATCAATATAACGTTTTATCACTAACAAAAATTTATTAAATTATATAGGGTGAATCAGTTTTTAAAGGCTAAAATTTGCTCGGAATATAAGATATATATCTTATCTTATAATCATTACATATGATTTGTTTTCCAGCAAATCAATATATCCAAATGTAAAGCAATAATTTATGGACGGTATTTATAATATTTTAATACTAGTATTCGGTACCCGCCCGTTGTGCGGCTTCTTAATAATAAATAATATGTAATTACATCACCAAATTTAATGATGTATTTATATTTAAATATCTTATATTCAATTTGATCTAAAAGGTAAAATAATCGACTAAAATTTTACGACATGGTATATTTTATATAGAATGATATACAGATTTATCTTCTCAAAGTTTATCATAAAATTAAGATGGTGCATATTTATATTTAAATATATTGGATTCAATTTGATGTAAAAATGTAGAATAATATATTGACCAAAATTTGATGGTAAAAGGTAAAATAATTGAACAAAATTTTACAACATGGTATATATATTTTATATAGCATTAGTCTTGTTATAATTCATATTAATTTAAATAATAATAAAACAGATTAGAGAAGATAATATACAACATCTTCATACTTCAGTAAAGCTATATCATCATTTCTAACTTATTTTTCATTTGTATATTCGTATGAATTTGTATTTTGTAATTATATTTCATAACACATGCCATAAGGATATGTAGTAGAAAGACCATTTATTATAATTGATTAATTATATGTTTTTCTAAACCAAATTAACAATCACTCTATCATTCTAAATTATTCATTTATTTATTTTGTTAAAAATTATTATAGATATATGTGCAACCTCTTTTCTTTGCACGAACTATTTTTTTCAGTTTATTGAATGGAAAGTCAACCGCTAAAAAAATATATAAAATATCCTCCCTAGCAACATGCTCTAATATTTAAGCATGGAATAAAAATAACCTAATTAAGATATAAGGTTATATTGAATAGATTATTTGGTCTAAAAAAAATAAGTTTTCTACCTAACTATATTGGCTAAATGAACTAAATTAAAAGTATGTTTGGTTGAAATCTTTAGATCTTTTCATAACAATAAACTAAATTAAGAGTATGTTTAGTTCAGATCAATATGCAACATTCTCTCTCTCGCCACACACACACACACACACATAGGGAAAGGTTCCAATGAAATGGATAATAGTCATAATACGGTGTAACGGTGAAACGAATGAATATTGGGTCATATTCATATGAATATTATGTTATATGAATATATAAATATGAATATTATGTTGTGTGAATATGAATATGATTTCAATATGGGTATAAGAATATGTTATTATTTATATCCACATAATATAAAGTGAAGAACACCATATTCATATCCACACACCACAATATTCACATATTCATATATCCACATAATGCCATATTCATATTAATATAACATAATATTCATTCGTTTCACCGTTTCATCGTAATCTTTATTTCATTGGAACTCTTGCCTATATATATATATATATATATATATATATATATATTGATATTGATTGATTTAAAGGGGGTAAAAACTATATAGATTATTAATTTTTTTTCCAAAATTTGATGCTTATTAATTAAATTATTATTTTAAATTATTGTAGATAAAAGAAAATATACAATTTGGTTCAACATGTAGATTATTTTAAAATCAATAATAAATAGATTACAAATCTTGTTGATATAAATAAATACTTAGTTGTTTTATTACCAAATAATTTAAAAAATGTAAAATAGAGTTTAAAATATATTATTTTATTTAATTACATATTTTTATATTAATTAAGGGGATCTATTGGTTTTTTTTTACAAACTACAGAAAAATCTATAATGTCATTTAATATTAACATATACTACGTATTTTTGTAGAAATATATATTAGTTAATTAGAGTATTCAATGCCAAGCGTTAATTAGAGTATTCATGCTGTGTAGGCAGTAGGCTAAGAGTATTTTTTTTTGAGAAACACACAGTTATTATATTCACTTTAAATATTTTGACATGGATTAATCATGATAAAAACTCTAACTTGATCTCTTGATGAAGATGGCACGAAAAGGTTGAATTTAGGTGCAAGGATTTCAAGCACAAAATTTCCATCATACATTAAGTAATACTGAGTCCAATTACCTAAGAATATATACTTATAATTTGGTATAATTAATTAACAACACCATCGGAAAAAAAAAGGTTACTTAGATATAAGGCTGTGAATATTTATATAAAAACCTAATTAAGATATAAGTTATATTGGATAGATTATTTGATCTAAAAAGATAAGTTTTTAGCTAATTATATTCGTTTATTAATTGATGTGGCCCAGAAATATAATACGGCTTTAATCCACAAAACGCCACGCGAGCAAAAATAATCCCGTTTAATCCAGAAAATTCCGTGGTTGCGAGGTCGCTCCAACGGTCTCTGTTTTAGTATTTTATATAGATAGATATAGATAATGTTCCGTTAATAATATTTATCAAAATTAGGGATGGTTTTTTATAATATTTTAGCGATTAAAGTTAGTCATTCTAAATTGATACTCTAATATGTAGGAAATTAAAAGGCAAAAGATAGTATTTATATAATTTGTATGATCTTACACGATTTGTGCATGAATAATAATAAGAGTCATATAAAAAAACCGCGAAGATCGCGGGTAATAAAACTAGTATTATATAATTACAAACACTAGAACTTATAAACGACGTCTTTATTTTTAGTAATTTAAAATTATCACAAAATACCAAATCATGATTTTTTTTAATTTAAAAAAGAAAAAATTGACAAACCCGAAATCGGCCCGATTTGACCCGAAACCCGGTCCAACCCGAGGTCAAGTCAACCCGAATCTACCCGAGACCCGTTTTACCCAAAACCCGAAATGACCCGACCCGAATGACCTGATTGACAGGTCTAGGTAAAAGGGATAAGACTACACGAGAAAACGACACATAAGTGAAATTAACATATTAGTTTGTATAATGAATTTCACCAAATGTGATTTTACTTTAATTTATTTTACAATTGACTTAAAGTTTTGTTAAAATATTTCAAGCATAAAATTTAATTAAAAAAATATTTCAGACAAATTAATATAATAAAATATAATTTATTAATAAATCGAGAAAAAACGCGAGTACCGAATACTAGTTTTTTTTAATGAAAAAAATACTAGTTTTTCTAATAAAGCAAATTACTAAAAAATTACGATGATGTAACGTCTGTCATTTATCGGCCTCTCGATGAGCCATGTCTGCGTGATCCCTCGAATCCTTACCATATAAAAAAATACTAAAAAAATACGAAAAAATTTGCGAAATGGGCACATTATTTAGACGTATTTGCGAAATAGACGCGGGTTTGGACAAATTTGCGAAATGGCCGTTATATATTCTTATTCTCGGTTGTACGGACATTTTTTTCCTCTCTCCCAAATCCTCTCGATCTGTTTTCTCTCTCTCGACGCCGGATCCGGCTCCGATGGCGGCGAGTCGCCGGACCTCCATCTTCCTCCTATTCGTCGGACCTCCACTCGCTCGCAGCCGCCCTCACTCGCTCGTTGCCGGTCTCCAGTCCTCATCGCCATTGCTCGTTGCCACTTTCCCCCTTGCCCTCGCTCGAACCCTTGAAGCCGCCGGCCATTCGCTCCGCCTCTCTTCTTCCTTTTCTCCGGCGTCGCACCTCCCCCTCTCCTCGTCTCCGTCACTGCATCGCTCCTCCTCGCCTCGTCTCCGACGATCGAGCATAAGATAAGGTACGGTGTTTATGTGAGTTGATGATTTTGCTGGATTTTGGTTGCCTTGCTTCTGAATTTGAGCAAATTTGTTGATTTTGTCATTCATTTGTATGGATTGAGATGCGGTTTTTGGAATGTCAGCTGCTTCCAGGAACCACACAGCATCACCTGCAGATATTCAACATTGAGGCTAAAGCAAAGTTGAAGTCGCACCAAATGTCTGAGCAGGTCTCCTAAATATTTAGTATATCAGTTTCTGTTTTCTTTACATTTGCATTGTGCAGAGAATTTATCAGATCTTTTTATTTATTTCCAGGTTGTCTTTTGGAAATGGATTACTCCTAAGTTGCTAGGTCTTGTCACACAGACTTCAATGTATCATTGGTCAATTGAAGGTAAGACACTAATGGTTCATGCCATTCATAATGATTCTTAAATTGTTTTGTGCTAGTGTAAGAAGCTCCAGATTGCTTAATATTTTCTCCTTGACTTGTCGGCTTTAGGTGAATCCGAGCCTGTGAAGATATTTGAAAGGACAGCTAATCTTGCAAACAATCAGATAATCAATTATCGTTGTGATCTCTTAGAAAAGTGGTTGGTTTTGATTGGACTTGCTCCTGGTTCAGCAGAGGCACGTAGCTTAACTGGTTCCTGTTGCCTGTTACTCTATTATATGAGAAATTCTTCGTTAAAATATTCTTCCAATCCTTACACCTCATTTACACAGTTCATATTTATATAAAAATATCCATTTTTATGTTTGTGTGTTGTGAGAATAAGCTTCAGTGGTGATTTAGATGTTCTAAAAAATCTTAGGAATAATAGGTTGTGGTTTGTTAGTGTAGATGAGCCTTGCATTATGCTGAACCCTTGGCTGTGTTGTGCAACTCCAAGGCTGAGTTGTGCAACTCCAAGGCTGAGTTGTGCAACTCCAAAGCTGAGTTGTGCAACATTTGCTTGAATGAGTCCTGTTTCTTAGAGTTGTGCAACATTTGCTTGAAACGAATCTATCTGACATGCTGATGGGAATACAAGTGCAGTTGAAACCGAAGCCTTGGTCTACATACCATGATTACTGTCGGTACATGGAAATTTTAGTCACTTTTAATCCAGATTAATCTGTTTTCCTATAAGTTTCTGCTCCTAAAATCACCAATATGCTTCTCTCTCTTTATGAAGGTGTTTTTACTTTTATGTTAGTTGTGCAACTCTTAAGACGGAGTTGTGCAACTTCTAAGACGGAGTTGTGCAACTTCTAAGACGGAGTCGTGCAACTTCATTCCAGAACTGAATTCGCCGTTCTTATTCTGTTGCATTGCATTGACGGAGTTATGTTTCTTAAATGCAACTCACACCCCGTATCAGAGAATTAGCAGCCTATGAATCCACTATCAACCTTGCATTCGATCGTTGACAGTTCGAAATCTTGGACAGGTTGAGGCTTGAGATCATGTGCCTAACTATGATCCATCGTGGGGTTTAAGTGTGCAACTCATTTTGTTCAGATTATGGATTTAAATAAGATATGTTTTTTAGTTGTAAATATCATTATATTAATTTCTTTTATATATCATCTCTTAGCTTCCTACAGTAAAGGCCAATAAGGATTTGTAGTGTTTCAGAACAGGTTGAATAAGTGTGATGTGAAGATGGAATTTGTGCGTATAAACATTGCAATAATTGATGTTAAGAGTGCTAATAATGAAACTAGCACCAAAGCTGGTTTCTTTCTCTTTTCTTTTCTTTTTGCCCCTGTTGTGAGCTGAATCTGCCATGTTTTACAGTAACTTTTATATCGATTTCTATATACATTACATGCATTTGGGCTAAGATAGTACATAATCTATGTAGTTTATGTTTATTTGCAAAATTATGGAATCTACACCAGTTTCTGTTTAATTCGCAGAAATCGAGGCGTTTTACAGCAATTCTACAAAAGGTCGGAAAAGCTCGGAAAAACACTACAGAAGTCCAAGGTCAAAGCATCAGAACAAGTCTACAAGCCAAGGCAACTCGACCTCGAGTACGACTACTCGACCTCGACAAGCCATGTCCGAGCAACCTTGTCGACAGGGCCTGATCGAGAGAGCCAGACCACCCAGCTCCGGGACCCTACTCGATCTCGATAAGCACTGGTCGAGATCGACGAAGCCTCAGCGCCATGCCCGGAGTCGACGAGGAGAGCTGCCCGAGAAGCCGAGGACGAAGCCGAGGACGACCAGGCGAGACTCGCTGCCAGCGACTCCACTCGCTGCAACGGATCACTCGCTACCGCGGAAGAGGCAACTCGCTGCCAGCGGATGAAGCAACTCGCGGGAGCGGAAATGATGAGGCACCACCCAACTCGACCTCGAGGAGCCTTTGTCGAGGTCGATAAGATCCTGACGCCAGATCCGGAGCCCATCGAGGAGAGTCGCTCGAGAAATCCTAGTCGGCAAGCCAGTCTACTCGAAGTCGACTAGGTCTACTCGACATCGACGAGCACCTGAGCCCCAGTCCGAGCACATCGAGCACACCAACCCGAGGAAGCCCAGTCGACGAGCCATCCTTGTCGAGGTCGACGAGTCGTGGTCGATCTCGACTAGACCAGTGTCCAGAAGCTTCTCGACGAGCCTTGTCCGACTAGACTTGGGATTCCTTGGGCGCGAAGGCGGAAGATTCTATCCAAATCCATCGAAGATCTATCCGAATACATCAAGTTCTATCCAAGGAGACAAGATCTATCAACGACATGAAGACCTACCTTAATTAGTTTTATCTTTTCCTAGTTGATTTAATTCCTTTAAACACTTATTTATCTTTTATGCTTTTAGATATAGTTTTAGATATAGATATAGATATTCTATCCTTGATTAGCAAGGAGTAGAAGCCTATAAATAAGGCCCTAGGGGGCTCAGTTTCATGAATTCCAGTTCAGAGATCATTCAACACACAATTAGTTAGTTCCACAGAGAAGTTTAGGAGTTCTAAGGTTTTTAGGGTTTTGGCTTTCTGCGAAAGTTGATTGCCAGGATTGTAAAAGGCTTTGAATCTAGTTTTTATGCAAGTTATTTCTTTTCATTCAATGTCTGTTATTGCAATGAGGCGTGAGTAGTCCACCCACTTCTGGGGCTGGGGTGAGCCCGACGGTGGCCATGTGAGGCGATGCGATAAAGGTCAGATCTTTTGTGCAATTCATCTTCTATCCCTATGAGCATGATTCTTTTGCGAGAGTTGAAGGTGATCCTTGTTTGTATTATTGAAGCGAAAGTGATCTTAATGCAACTTGGATTAATTATGTGAAAAAAGGGTTAGTAACAATTAGGGTTTATGCGAGAGCCTCTATATGCCTATTTGTTAATGACGAAAGTTATTTGATGGAAAGCATGATCTTTTGTGCCTTTATGTGTTGTTTTGCATGGTTATCGTTGTGGTGTTGAAACCCTGGCCTTGGAGGTCTTTTAGTATATTGAGTTTATTTCTGTCGAAAATCTGCGTTTGTCTTTAAATTCTGCAATTTACAGTTTTCTGCATTGTTACTTGACATAGAGGAGATCTTGTCGATCTCGAGTAGGAGTTAGTCTGTGTCGAGTTGGTTTTCGTCTGTTTTCGATTTCTGAAGTTTCTATTGATCACTGTCTGGTCGAGATCGAGTAATTCTTGTCGAGGTCGAGGAGAGTTTTTCATCGAGTTGCTTTGTTTTCGTTTTCTGAGTTACTGTTGTCGACTGTCTTTGTCGATCTCGAGTTGCTGTTGTCGAGATCGACCAGTCTGCTGCTTTGCTTTACGTTTCTATTTTGCTTCAGTTTTGCGTTGTTCTTTGTTTGCTTTACTTTCTGTCTTTAGTTTCTTTGCTTTTGTTTTAGTTGCCCTTGCCGGTTTATTTGTTTCTTTTCTGTTTCTGCGATTTTGTCTGTTCTGCTCTGCTTCTGTAAGAATTTACAGCTACCTGAGAATTGCTGACGTGCTTCCTCGTGGATTCGATCCTGACTGGCCATGAGTGAATTATATCATGAACAATAATCCGAATTGGGTGTTTCAGGTTCATGAAGGTAGAAACCATGAGGTTCGAGAGCTTGTTAAAAAGGCTGGACTTGAGGTTAGTTGTTTGACTTGGATCCATATAATGGATTTATGGATAATTTTGAAATTGCTTGTAGGAGTTGTAGGGGTTGGTGGCCTTTTTCTTAAAACTGTTAGCATTATAAGAAATAAATCAACTTCTATGATTTTCTATTGTTGTAATTAAGGATTTCTTTTCTAATGTCAACTTGGATTTCCTTGCTCATAAAAATTTCTTTTCTAATGAAGGTTTAGCAGTTGCTAATGCTTGCATCATTCAGATTAGGGGAGACCCACATAGGTTTTGGTGTGTTATCACAGCCTTTGCTTTGCTGAAGAAACCATGAATTTTTGATGTCTAGCTTGAATGAATCTTATCAATCAAGGTATGCTGATCCTGCTTTTTTTCTTTTGTTTCATGATACAATGTAAGAGAATACTCATCTAATTATGTGCAATATTTTGTCCTCAAGTTTGTTGCCATCTCCCGACGCAAGTTTTTTAAATTAGTTTTATGAATGTGGGGTTATCAGACAGAATTTATTTTACATTTAGCTTGGAAAAAAAGGAGTTGATCACTCATTCTTAAGTGGATAAAACTGTTGTCTACTGCATATTTTCTTTAAAATTTGATGGTTTTTTTAGTACCTTAAGTTGTTACCATGGTAACAAAGAAACCAATGATAGGAGGTAACTCCTCTGTCAGAGTCCTCATAAAGAAAGATATGATGGGAGATTCTTTTCCCGAAAATGATTTGGCAGAGTTAATGGATGTAAACTCCTAATAGACGGTAGCTGTTTCTTCTCAATTTGGTTTTATGCAGATATGGGGCAATTGTAATTTGAATGCTGTTAATAGACTATTTACCTGCTGAAGTACTGAAAAGCAAGGCACACCTATTTGGATTGTAGATGCACATTGTTCTTGGTAACTTTATGCATGAAAAAATGAATATCAGTCGTGTAGCATGTAATTTCTCACATGAAATGAAGAGGCTTAGTGGAGCATCTGAAATGTATAGCTATCATTTGCTGGAATTGCACTAGTATCAGTGTTTTGTAGCATTCAATTTTCTCCCGATCCCTGGTCCTTGTCTTCATTCACGAATATACACCCCCGGTAAGTGATCTTCCTATCCTAGATCATTTTTAGTGTGTGATTTTGGTGGCTAATCTTGTTATCTTTTAACTTTATTGAATCAGGTATCTAGCTTCTGTTCCTTCTTCAGTGAAAGTGCAGTCTGGCTTCTTTCAGTTATTGTTACGTTTGAGATGAATTTGCTCCTCCTGATTAAATTATTTGAAGAGAATACCTTGCATATTTACATGTTCTGAATTTTAATTGCAGGTGTGGTCACTGTAAGAAACTTACTCCAGAGGTATTTATGCTCCTTTTTGGGTGATATTAACATATTTTATGACTTGATCATTGCATTACTATCACAATTGTCTACTTATTGAAATGTTTTCAATGTGGTCGAATGTGTAGTATGAGAAAGCAGCCTCAATATTGAGCAGCCACGATCCTCCCATTGTTATAGCTAAAGTTGATGCCAATGAAGATTCAAATAAAGGATTGGCTTCCTCATATGATGTTAAGGGTTTCCCTACACTGGAAATTTTTAGGAATGGGGGGAAAGATATCCAGGAATACAAAGGTCCTCGTGAGGCTGAGGGCATTGTTACTTATCTGAAGAAGCAGAGTGGCCCTGCATCAGTTGAAATTAAATCTGCTGAAGATTCTAGCAGTCTTATTGGTGAAAACAAAGTCGTAATTGTGAGTGCTATTGTGCAACTCTAAGAATTTTGCAATAGTAGTCCCATTGTGCAAACTCTAAAATAGAGTTAGAGTTGTGCACCTCTACAGTATCGTACTTTTAAAAGTCTATTAGCTCAATGGGGAGAGCGATGTGTATACACACATAGATGTGGGTTCGACTCCTACATAGGCTCATATTTTGGCAAAATTCGCAGGATGAGAACTCAAAGCTAAAGCAAAACTGCCAGAGTAGAGAAGCTGAGATATCTGTTGAAGCAACATTTTTCAAGTAACCATTGAAGCAACATAACCACAAAACTGCATAGTTTACCTCCAATGATGTTGACAGACTGATCTTTGATGATTTCCAGGCAATAGACGCATTGACTCTGTGAACCAAGATAGCATAAATAACCCAAACCTTGAAGCAACCTGACCAACTAATGACATTGTCGTGAATATAAGTTACCTGATCCGACGAGCTTAACAACATAAATGGGCTGATAATGGTGTTTCAACTTTGAGTTCAAGATTAAATGGTGTTTCAGCTTTGAGTTCTCATCCTGCGAAGTTGAGTGTGATGGAAAAACTTGTTGAAAATTAGAAAGCCCTTTTGGAGCATTCTCTCTCAGAAATAAGTGCTGCGTTGGAGGATGCAAGAGAGAAGGTTAAGGCATTGGAGGAGTCATGTCAGCTGCTCATGAACGAGAAGTCCACAGTTCTTGCTGAGAAGGCCACTCTGATCTCTCAATTAGCCATAACAACCGAGACTATGTTTTAAGAGTTGCACGACTATGTTTCAAAAGTTGCACGGCCCTGTTTTAAGAGTTGCACAGCTCTGTTGTAAGAGTTGCACGACTCTATTTTAAGAGTTGCACGCCTCTGTTGGAAGAGTTGCACGACTCTGTTGTAAGAAATGCACGACTCTGTTTTAAGATTTGCACGACAATCGAGACTTGTGAATTTATTCTCAACATGATCTTATTTTAAAAAAGTGCTGACGTTAAAAAAAAATTATTTAAAAAAGTGCTGACACAAATAGAATAAAAAGTGCACAAATTAGAATAAAATGCGCACGGATAATATTATAAAGTAAAAAAAAATTGTTATCCATGTAGAAAAAAAAAACTAGATTTGCACGACAAAATGCTATGAAAAACAAAGATACTCTTATATTTGCACGACAAAATGAAGAAAAAAAACTAGACTTGGGTCACTTTTGCACAACTCACGGTTAAATTTGCACACCGTACTCTTATATTTGTACGAGAAAATGTAAAACTAAATTTTAAATGAAATATCTTGTAAATTATGTCAATTAAACATACATTATTGTGTAAAATTTTAAAATTACATTATAAACATAATCTAATTGATTAACATACATTTTAAAATTAGATTTTAGTTTGTATGAATAAAACTATAAATTTCATGAATAACACTATGAAATTTTAGAGTTGCACGACTCTGTGTTAAGAGTTGCACGACTCTGTGTTAAGAGTTGCACGACTCTGTTTTAAGAGTTGCACGACTCTGTTGTAAGAGTTGCACGACTCTGTTGTAAGAGTTGCACAACTCTATTTTAAGAGTTGCACGCCTCTGTTGGAAGAGTTGCACGACTCTGTTGTAAGAAATGCACGACTCTATTTTAAGATTTGCACGACAATCGAGACTTGTGAATTTATTCTCAACATGATCTTATTTTAAAAAAGTGTTGACGTTAAAAAAAATTATTTAAAAAAAGTGCTGACACAAATAGAATAAAAAGTGCACAAATTAGAATAAAATGCGCACGGATAATATTATAAAGTAAAAAAAAATTGTTATCCATATAGAAAAAAATAACTAGATTTGGATCATATTTGTGAAATTGTTATCCAGGCTTGATGGAATTGTTCGACATTATTTGATCGGCTTATGATTCATTTGTCATGTGCTTCTTCGATTCTTTGTGAAATTGTTATCCTTGCTTGTGCAACTCTAAAAAAAGTGCTGACATAGGAAAAAAAGTGCTGACACGGAAAAAAGTGCAACTTTAAACTCTTACCTTTGCACGATAAAAAGTTAAAAAAATAAAATAAATAAAAACTAGACTAGGGTCATATTTGCACAACTTATGATTAAATTTGCACAACGTCCTCTTATATTTGCACAACTTACTCTTATTTTTGCTCAACAATAGGTTATTTTTTGTTAAACAATCGAGATTTCTGAAATTGTTCTCAACATGATTTTATGTTCTCTCAATATTATTTTAAGAATTGCACGACTATGTTGTAAGAGTTGCACGACTATGTTGTAAGAGTTGCACGACTCCGTTTTAAGAGTTGCACGACTCTCTTGTTTTAAGAGTTGCACGACTCTGTTTTAAGAGTTGCACGACTCTGTTGTACGAGTTGCACGACTCTGTTTTAAGATTTGCACGACAATCGAGACTTGTGAATTTATTCTCAACGTGATCTTATTTTAAAAAAGTGCTGACGTGAAAAAAAAATTAATTAAAAAAAGTGCCGACGTGAAAAAAAAATTATTTGAAAAAAGTGCTGACACAAATAGAATAAAAAGTGCACAAATTAGAATAAAATGCGCACGAATAATATTATAAAGTAAAAAAAATTGTTATCCATGTAGGAAAAAAACTAGATTTGGATTATATTTGTGAAATTGTTGTCCAGGCTTGATGGAATTGTTCGACATCATTTGATCGGCTTATGATTCATTTGTCATGTGCTTCTTCGATTCTTTGTGAAATTGTTATCCATGCTTGTGCAACTCTAAAAAAAGTGCTGACATGGGAAAAAAAAAAGTGCTGACACGGAAAAAAGTGCAACTCTAAACTAGACTTGGATCATATTTACACAATTTATGGTTATATTTACACAAAGTACTCTTATATTTGCACGATAAAAAGTTAAAAAAATAAAATAAATAAAAACTAGACTAGGGTCATATTTGCACAACTTATGATTAAATTTGCACAACGTCCTCTTATATTTGCACAACTTACTCTTATTTTTGCTCAGCAATAGGTTATTTTTTGCAAAACAATCGAGATTTCTAAAATTGTTCTCAACATGATGTTATGTTCTCTCAATATTATTTTAAGAATTGCACGACTATGTTGTAAGAGTTGCACGACTATGTTGGAAGAGTTGCACGACACTGTTTTAAGAGTTGCACGATCATGTTTTAAGAGTTGCACGCCTCTTGTTTTAAGAGTTGTACGACTCTCTTGTAAGAGTTGCACGACTCTGTTTTAAGAATTGCACGACTCTTGTTTTAAGAGTTGCACGACACTCTTGTAAAAGTTGCACAACTCTGTTGTAAGAGTTGCACGACTTTGTTGTAAGAGTTGCACGACTCTGTTGTAAGAGTTGCACGACTCTGTTGTAAGAGTTGCACGACTCTGTTGTAAGAATTGCACGACTTTGTTTTAAGAGTTGCACGACAATCGGGACTTGTGAATTTATTCTCAAGATGATCTTATTTTATCTCAATATAATTTCATACTTTCTCAATAAATTGTAAACGATTCAGAATAAATTGAAGCAAGTCTAGTTTTTTTTTATATTTTTTTTTAACATTTTGTCGTGCAAATATAAACTGTAAACTGTGCAAATATAATCGTATGTTGTGCAAATATAACATTTTGTTGTGCAAAAATAAAAATAAAAATATAGATTATGGATCACATAATAAAATATAGATAATTTTTTTTAATTTCTCATATTTGTAGGGTGATTTTTGTAATTTAGTCAAAACTCTATCTTCTTCCTCAGATTTCTGCGAAGAGGACTCGCTCTGCGCTCGACGCCACCGCCGCCGGCCTCCAGCTCCGCCTCCGGCTCGGTCGATCTCGCTCAGCCGTTGCTTGACTCTCCTCCCGTCGCTCCGGCATTCTCGCTCTCAGAATCAATTAATCGAATTCCATATTTGGAATTCAGATCTGGAATCAGCCTTCCCGCTGGCTCGGTCGATCCGGCATTCCCGTCGCTTCGGCATCATCAGAAGAAGATCTGGAATCAACCGTTGCTCAGCCGTTCCCACCAATTCCTCCCGTCCCTCCGGCTCGGTCGATCTGGAATAAGCCGTTGCTCCGCATCCGGCATTCCCGTCGCTCCGGCATTCCCGCTGGCTCAGCCTTCCTCGCTCCCTCGCTCGACCTCGTCGCTCCGCTCGCTCAGCCTTCCTCGCTCTGCTCGGCCTCGCTCCGCCGCAACCGGATCTGAAACCTCCAGGCCGCATATCGGTCGCTCTCGGATCTCCGCCATAGATCCGTCCAATTGCTTCTTGCTCCGCTCTATCGATCGATCGCTCTCGGATCTCCGAGGAAGGCGCGGATCTGAGCGTCTGCGGAGAGGAGATGGTTGAAGAGAGAGAAAGTCGCGTGGAACAAATGGAAGGGGTTTATATTGCGTCTATTTCTCTAATTTGTCCCAAAACGAAGCTATTTCGCAAATTAGGTCCAATTTCGTGGCCATTTTGCAAAACGCCCCAAAAAATAATGTGTATTTTTTATACATTTTGTACAAATACATTTTATCGAGTGGATTACTGTTCTCCGTTTTCTCGGTGTCGAGATGTCGTGTTAGTCATCGCACACTCCCATATTCTCGACATTCGTGGCTCACTTTGGATCTCCCTCGACTCTTCCGCTAGCCGACGACTTATATGAGTTCTCAGGGTTGTTTTTTTTCATCCGTGCTAATTTATGTGTTTAGTGTGATGCTTGTTGTTCGTCTGTCGATTCGTCGCCCTAAAAAATAAATAAAAATAAAAATAATTAAAAAAGTGGATGGTCTGTGACGTCTGTCATTTCTTTCTCCCCGAGTGAGAGTTCCCCCGTCTCTCATTCCACTCTCCTCGGTGTTTCTCTGAATTTCTATGTAACTCCCCGCACTCCGTAATCCATACAAATTAGCTATGTACGCTCTGTGTTCGTCCTCCCATGGGGTCAACGGACCTCGATTTGGTCATCGTCCAAGACGCTCCAACCTCTTCACCGATTCCCGAATTCAGCACCAGCTCCGATTTATTTCATCGGCTTCAAGAAAACCTTTCTCGTTTCCCCTAATTTTCGCCCCTTTGTCGCCCGATTCCAGAAATTCCGTCGCAATATCCGCCGCCGATCACCGCCATGATAGCCACAACCATCATCACCACGGCCGTGATAATATCGCTCATGATCACCACCATCACAGCCACGATCATCGCCACCACCACGGCGGGGACGGAGCCAAGCTGAGCAAGTCTCAGGAGAGTGTAATTAGGTTTGCTAGGGCGGTAGGTTGGCTAGATTTGGCGAATTTTCTCAGGGAGAACCTCCAGCTCTGTTGCTGTTCAGCGGCTCTTTTTGTTGCTGCTGTCATTTGCCCGTTCTTGGTTCCGAAACCGGCAGTGAAGCCCTTGCAGAATGCCTTCATTCTCGCCGCTTTCCCTCTCGTTGGGGTATAATTTCTGAACTCTTCTTATGGCATTTGATTTCTCTTGGTAAATTCAGCTGTTGCCAGGGATCATAAATAGTATTCTTGTGGATGGTTTTCTACTAGTCATATAGGTGACTCTACTTTCGAAACTTGAAACTGGCTTAATACGGATATGCATATGATATTTCAAATTGGATAGTTTTGAACTAAAACATTGAAAGAATTAGTGTTCAAATGCCAAAGTTTGGCCGTACAAGTCCTATATCAACTAATCCTACCATGGGATATATCCTACATCAACTACTATGAACAATTGCATATTGTCTGAACCGAGACAATATGCAATTGTTCATAGTAGTTGATGTAGGATATGTGCTTAAAGCAAAGCAAGATCGTATTTGAGAAGATGTCCTTCAAAAGAAGGAAAAAGGACCTGTCATTGAAGTAGAAGATACATCATTGTTCACAGCTCATACATTTGCCTAAGCTTGTTCTTTTGGTAGAAACCTGATTGCCGTGCTTTAAAATGAAATTCACCATTTATTTATGTAAATGATACTTCTGCATCCTTTTACATTATTTTTTTTAACAACAAAATACAATCATGGATTTATTTATTTCATCCCTATTTGTATGTTCAAATCCATGTAGTTTGATTAGAGCCATTTGCTACATGAAGAAGTGAACTTTCATGAATTGAACTTTTGTCTCACCATACTGAACTGATTTGTCTATTAGTTTGCTTTCTGGTTATCAGATCTCTGCATCACTTGATGCTCTTATTGATATCTCTGGTGGAAAAGTGAACATCCATGTGCTCATGGCTCTTGCTGCCTTTGCATCTGTATTTATGGGGAATCCTTTGGAAGGAGGACTGCTTATAGCGATGTTTAATTTGGCGCATATAGGTAGGAATTCATCCTGGCTAAATAATGCTACTTTTTCATAGTGAGAAACTGTATGTTTAATGTGTCTCCGAAATGCAGCTGAAGAGTATTTTACCAGCCGCTCAGTGATTGATGTAAGGGACCTAAAGGAAAACCATCCAGACTTTGCACTTGTGTTGAATTTGAGAAACGGTGTACCTCGGAAATTTTCTGATTTGGATTATGATAAGGTTCCTGTTACAGACATAAAAGTCGGCTCATATATTCTTGTTCAGGCTGGTGAGGTATGCCTCACAAGTTTTTTCATTGTTTTATGTTAACCAAAACATGTCACTTTAATATCCATGCACACTTTTTCAGGAACTAAAAACTATATACTCTGTAATATTAACAACTTTTATTAATTATTTTTATAATTTCATAATTGATATTTGATGGTTTTTATCATCCCAAAAAAAACGTGTGAAACATGTTTTTGTTAACAAAGGTAGTATTATTATGACTTGTAACTATTTTTCCACTAACCTCTCCTTTCGCTTACCCTAAAATAGAGAAATGAGAGAGAAGAAAATTCTCCAAATTGTAGCAATGTCTCCTTTGCTCTATTACAAATTTATAGGATATGCGATCCAAACTGTTACGGTGAATAAAGAACCAGATGATATTATTCATTTATTTGCTAATAGATGCACCTTTTCACTTTGATATGTGTAGAAATATACAAAAAGGAAAGCTCCATCGTCTTGTTAGCATCTTTTTACTAACATTTTGCCTCATCCAAGAAGTTTTAAGGAATGGACAGATTGATAACAATAGTTTTTTACCCCCTCCCCCCAACAAATCAGTCTGTACCTGTAGATTGTGAAGTCTCTCTTGGAAGATCAACTATCACTGTAGAGCACCTAACAGGAGAGATCAAGCCTGTAGAGAGGAAAGTTGGGGACAGTATACCTGGTGGAGCCCGAAACTTGGATGGTATGCTGGTAGTGAAGGTACTTAATCTGGCGACTTTCTTTTCCCACCTTTCGTTGTGTAAAACACAACCAGTGTAGTTAATTACTCTATTAATAACCTAATAAACATTTTTCTTTTTTGGTTGCTTGATCTTCACATGTTCGCTTTTAAGATTTTGATAAAACTATTTTCCTAATTTTTGTGTACAACCTTTGTGCTTCGAGTTTGGAATTACTTATGGAGATCCACAAAATATGATGGTCCAATTGTCCCCTTTCTTACTTTTGTTGATAAAATATTGTAAGTTACAAGGTAGTAACTTCCCTGGAAGTTACAGGAGCCTTACTGGTTCACGAATTGGGCATTCATTTAAATAAATCATGAAGAGATGTGTCAGTGGAGTCCATTCAAAATTACTCATGGGATATAATATCTGGGTAGTGATTATATTTTGCTAAAACCACAGTAATCACTTGCTGAGAGGATACGTAGTGAAAGTGGCATTAACATAACAAAATACCAAGATTTATTTATGTGTGACTGAAAACTGATCATGTTGAATCTGCTATTCTTGCTTCTTGGGATGCCCATACTTGTTGAAGCTCCTCTATGCTTTTTAACTTATTGCTAGACATGTTTCTCTGCGTTGGTGTAAAGTCTTTTTTTCATGCTACTTCTGCAAATAAAAAAATAAAAAACGTTACTTTATATGTCAGGCAACAAAATTGTGGAAAGAGTCTATGCTTAACAGGATTGTGCAACTGACTGAGGAAGCCCAACAAAATAAACCAAAACTTCAAAGGTGGCTTGATGAGTTTGGGGAAGGTTATAGCAAAGTGGTTGTTGCTTTATCAGTTGCTGTTGCTATCATGGGGCCATTACTTTTCAAGTGGCCAATCATTGGCACCTCTGGTAATTCAGATACCATTCTATGATCAATGCTGCTGATGTTAATGTTATGGTTTGAAAATTTTGTGAAGAGGCTGGGAAATAGAGATTTTTTCTGTCTTTTCCATTTGTTTAATCTTGTGCTTTGCTTAGGAATCTTTCTTATGTTTTAAGCAATTGGTTTATCATAGTTAGTGTGTTTTTTTAGCCTGCAGAGGATCTATATACAGAGCTCTTGGTCTTATGGTAGCAGCATCCCCTTGTGCACTGGCTGTAGCTCCATTAGCATATGCTACTGCAATCAGTGCTTGTGCAAGAAAGGTAAAACTGGAGTTTTAATTGTTACGCACTTATTGCACTATGAGACCATGCCACCGTTGGCTTTGCTGCCTGTTCTATGGCAATTCATTCAGTATGATGAGATTGATGAATGCATTTTCTTAAGAAAACTTCATGTGCAATCCTACTAGATGGATCTTGGCTTGGAAATATATTGAAAAGTTTCTGATATTAGATTAAACCTACTTTTGTTGGTTTAGACTAGCTATGGAACAAGGAGTTGTTGCTCAATGTTTTTAACTAGTGGTTGGAATTTTTGTTTGGATATTATTCTCATCTGAGATGAGTGAGATGTATATTGAAAATGTGACATGGGTTATTGGTGCTGGTTGATTGTATGTCTTCAGCAAAACTCTGATTTTGTAATTCTGTTACCTACATGGTCTTTACAAAAAGGGTTGGTATGACATTTTCATGTGTTTGTTATTACACTCCTAAGAAAGATATAATCTGAACCTATTATATGTTGGCAACCATGTATTAGGGTATATTGCTAAAGGGTGGCCATGTTTTGGATGCTCTTGCTTCTTGTCACACGATTGCATTTGATAAAACTGGGACTCTGACTACTGGGGAGCTCAAGTTTAAAGCAATGGAACCAATCCATGGACATCGACAGCTGGATGATGAGTCGGAAAGTGCCTGTTGTACACCAAACTGTGAAAAAGAGGCTCTTGCTGTTGCTGCAGCCATGGAGAAGGGTACCACTCACCCTATTGGAAGGTACTAGGGGAAAAGGGCTGTTAGTTATTTTAGTTTGCATGTACTGTTTTGATGACATTATTGGCTGCTGGTATCCTCACTCACCTTTCACCTATCTCCTCTTGTTTGAATCAAGTGTCAGTATGAAAATATGGATGAAAAATGTCTTCATGTTTAGTTGCATCAAATATTGATAAGCATAGTGCATATAGCCATATAGGTGGCTCATAATTGATTTTTACAGCCTCATAAACACTGTAGCTTGTAGGAACCTTCTATGAGTGGGAAAATAAAAAAGGCATCAACTTAGATGATTGCATTGGTCAACTAGCGTAGTCAGCTAGATCTAGACAGCAAATCAGAGATATATTTCATAAAACTTTCATTGGCAGCCTGCTAACTTTTGGCTCCGAATTATGTTTATGTTAACCAATGCTAATCATGTACCTTCGAAGATTCTTAAGCTAAAAATGTTTTGATGTGGTTCACCTCTCACTTGCTTAATTTACTAGATTATTGGTGTTTTACAGAGCTGTTGTTGACCATAGCATCGGAAAAGACCTGCCTTCTTTTTCTATTGAAAGCTTTGAATCGATACCAGGAAGAGGTCTTTTTGCGACATTGTCTGGCACTGAGGTAGTCTGTTACTCTTTTTAGTTCCATTATTGCCTTTGAAGACAGAACCATAGTCGGTCAATATCCCACCTTAACTGAATGCCACATAAATCAAACACATCCCTGAGATTTGAGAGGAATTTAGCTGCGTTTTTTTTAAGGGGAGTTGCTCCAAGTTCCCAATCCCCCCTCTCCTACTTAATGGGTCTTTTCTAGTGTATCTTTTACTTTATATTGATACCAATATTTACAAGTTTTACATAATATATTGTATCATTTTATATAATTGGTATAATGAGAGATAGGTCTAAATCCAAGGCTTGAATTATTTGGGGGTGATAAAAAGATGGATTAGTTGCTAATCTGATGATCCTAAAATGAGTTGTTGGAATGTATATGACCTGGGAGTTAGGACATAGCTGGTTATACCTTGCCGGATTTAAAAATGAAAACAACGATGTTCAACTACGATTTCACCTCATTGACTACTTTTCATAGAGCATTACGAAATGGGCCACCCCTGGTTTCAACCAGAAAGCTACTTTTCTGAATCTCTTGCCCATTGCTTGTGTTACTCATATCCAACATTTTAACCTACTTGTATATCGTCATGATTCAAGCATATGGTAAATCAAAGAAAGCATATGCCACTCTTGATGGAATCGGCTTATGATTGATTTCATAAAAGAGTGTTTTCACTATCTGAACTGGAAGTTCTATTCTACGATACTTTCTCTCCATCTTGTTTTGCTATAACAGCTAATAGTTAAAAATGTATATAGTCAGGAAGCGGAAGTGATGCACCATTAAAAGCGGTCATGGGATCTGTTGATTACATTACCTCATGGTGCAGAACAGTAGAGGAATCAAGCAAGATTAGGCAAGCAGTGATGACATCCATCTATGGAGATGATTTTGTTCATGCTGCCCTTTCTGTAAATGAAAAGGTGATGGCTTTGCTACTTGATGTTTTCGCTAATTAATAGTGAATGGATATGAGGATTAGAATATTCGCTTGGTACCATATGTTCTTTTGAGGTTGAGATCGCTGACAAATTCTCGCTGAACCTACCTTTTCTTGCAGGTTACACTGTTTCACTTTGAGGATTCTCCTAGAACTGGGGTCTCTGATGTGATTGCATGGTTGTGTGGACAAGGGAAATTCAAGGTGATGATGCTGACTGGGGATCACAAGTCAAGTGCTCATAGAGTTGCAAATACTGTGGGCATTAGTGAAGTGCATAGTGACCTGAAGCCTGAGGACAAGCTCAATCACGTGGTACGCATTTCTAGAGAAGCAGGTATGATATAATCTTCATTTACCTATAAATTAGTTCCATCTTCTTCTTAGATTTGTGTAAATGCAAAATTGCATAAGATAACTGGCTGGCACAGTTCATTCATGCAAAGTAAGAGAAGTCGTCTAAGACAAAAATAAAGTTTAAAAAGCTATCCAAAAAAACATTGTGGCACACATTACAAATCCTCCCTTGATTGCTTACTGAAACATTGTCCTCCATCTCATCGCGAAGCATATAAAACCATTCAATCCCATGAAAATGGTAATGTTGATTCAATACTTGCCAGTGCGCATGTGACAGGATGTCTCTGAAAAAAATGCTGTTTACTGATTTTTATGACAGGTGGAGGTCTAATAATGGTAGGAGATGGAATCAATGATGCCCCAGCTCTTGCTGCAGCTACCGTGGGTGTTGTGATGGCTCAACGTGCCAGTGCCACTGCAATAGCTGTAGCAGATGTGTTGTTGCTCCAGGACAATATATCAGGAGTTCCCTTTTGTATAGCTAAAGCTCATCAAACAACAATGCTGGTAATATACTGCTGCTCGCACTTTTGCTTCCAGTTGTTTCCTTTCCGAACATCTGATTCACCTAAAAAGATCGATTTATTTCTTTCTGTAGTGTAGTCCTGTCTCCCTTATTCGTTTTTGATTGAAAATTTCCTCTCTTGATAGGTCAAACAAAGTGTGGCACTTGCTTTATCGTGCATTCTTCTGGCCGCTCTTTCATCTGTCCTGGGATTTCTTCCCCTATGGTTAACGGTAAGATCACGTGGCCCTTTTGATTTTGATTGGATTAACTCAATTTACCAACTTGGAACTTAGAGATTATTGCTAGTAACAGGGCATTTTGATTCAGAACTTTATCACTGAATGGAACTTGTCATTGCCAGGTTCTTCTGCATGAAGGAGGCACATTGATTGTATGTCTCAATTCAGTGCGTGCGCTTAACGACCCTAACTGGTCATTAAAGCAGGATCTGAAGTACATGGCTGACAAGTACAAAGGTGTCTTTTTGCAACTAAGACAACATAAAGACCCAACGGACACTATCCAAACTATTGCTCAATCATGATAAAACTCCTCTCTACTCCACATTTCAACTTGGCAGCTTCACAATTTATATTCGACAAACCAGTGGGTAGCAGATAAGCAGACAAGGCATGAAAGCCCACAAGAACGTCATGATATTCCAATAGATTCAGGAAATTATTAGTCATTCCGAAGCTTGTGTGATTTGTTGCACTAATTAGTTCACACGGTATTCTTGTGCAGCAGTTTTGCCTTCCTGAATTCAGAATAGAAAATGAATTAATTTTTTTCCTGTTACAAATTAATCTCAGGCTATATGAAAAATCATACTCCCTCCGTCTTAAAATACATGTCTTTTAAGCCCCTAAAATTTTGTCAAAAATACATGTCTTTTTAGCTTTAATCATTACCTCTAACCTACTTTTACATCTAATCATTATCCTAATTTTTACATCACCACTACTCTTCCTCTCACAATTTTTTTTTAAAAAAAACAAATACTCTATTACCAAAGTTTAATTATTACACTTACCATACTTTTTGCATCTAATCATTACACTTAACCCAAAGACATGTATTTTAAGACGGAGGGAGTATCAACTTAAAATTGTTTTCTCATAATCTCATGTACTCAAGCTGTCATCATGAATGCCTCTCTTGTTTGCCAACCTCCGAGTTGCAGTTGAAATTAAGTTTCAGCAATCCATCAATTCAGTGAAGTAGCAAATTTTAACATTTTCATATATATTACTGTAGTCATGTATGTAAACTTGTTCATCCTGCAAGAAATTGTGGCAAGCTAACCACCAAAATTAACTTTGATAGTAAAACAGGAGCTAAAACACCAAACAGAAGACTCATCCTTGATCTAAAAACTGTCTCTTCTCCCTGATTCATTCTGCAAGTTCCCCTGATCGTTCTTCGTCTCACTGTACATTAGGGCCCAAAATTTATTTCTCTATTCTAGGTGGGGTTGAAAAACATCAGGATTTGGGGCATTTTCAGGAGGAAAAGCCCACCCAAAAGATACGTTCTTTCATCTTCTAGACTCCTAGTCGATCTTGCTAACTCCTAGTCGAGTAATGGCAGCGTTCCTCATTCCTCCGGCGGCCTGCGAGCACATCCCGACCCCACTCTGCTGCTCCTCTAGGTCCGCCATGTAACTCCTCACCTCCTTCCTCACCATATCTTGCATCACAGATAAAAACTCCGGGCTGAATGCCATGTACCTACCCTCTCCTGCCGCTGGCGCCGTAGCCGGCATCGCAACAGGCAGCGGATTTACCACTTGCTGAGGCGGCGCCGCTATCGGAACTGGAAGCAACTGGATCGGATTGCTGATCTCCACCGCCATCGTATTGATTCCTCCTCCGTTTGTCGAATCCAGGCCTGAACCAGGAAGAGAGAGGCTCAGATCCGTGTTCGCAACAACTGCAGGGGCCGGCGGCGTCTCCACCACAATAGCAGCAGCGGGCCTGGGAACCGGGCGGTAGATATGGCCGGAGGAGTCGCTGACGTCAGATCCAGAAGGGCTCCCGGGGCTCAAGGTCAAAGCGGAGACGTTCCTGAGAACATCAGCGCCGTCGCTCATGGCTCTCTTGAGCGGCTGCCGATGCTCCTCCATCGCAGACGGACCATCAGACATCATAACAGAGCACTTGCGCTTGAGAGTGGAGTTCCAGTGGTTTTTGATGGCGTTGTCGGTGCGGCCATTAAGGAGGCGAGCGATGGTGGCCCACTTGTTGCCGAACCGAGCGTGGGCGCGGATAATGGTTTCGTCCTCGTCGGAGGAGAAGGGGCGGTGCTCGATCTGAGGGGAGAGCTGGTTGCACCACCGAAGTCGGCAAGACTTGCCGGAGCGGCCGACGATCGACTTGCTGATAAGCGACCAGTTGCGGGCCCCATGTTTCTGGACCAAATTGGTGAGGGCGTCGTCCTCCTCAGGGCTCCAAGGCCCCTTGATCCGATCCACCTCTTTCCTGTTCATCGTCGCCATTGAAACGGCGTCGTTTCGGGTTGGGGTTGGTTTTAATTTGAGGAATGAGTGCCGGGATGGAAGAGGAGTGTGGATAAATACTGGGGTAGGGGTTGGGGGAGTAACGGAAAGAGGATAAGGGAGGACGGGTGAAGCCGGTAACAATGGGGGAGTTATGGGCAGGTTCTCTTTATTCTTTATTTATTCAAATAAAAAAAGAGGGCAAAAAGGTAGGGTGGGGAGGTTTGATTTAATTTGAAATTTCCAAGTAAGCGGTTGGTTGGGATACAGCTGTAAACCGGTACACGCGTCACATCACAGCTGCACTGATTTGTATAACTGACACAAACGCATCCACCTTTATTTTTCTTTCTTTCTGTTTTTTTTTTTTTTTTTTTTTAAACTTTCTATTTCCTTTGAACCGTCCATCGCCCTCTCTTCATTACGGCATTACCTAACAAAATGGGAACCCAGGCACGCTCAAAGAACGCGCCCCACGCGTCCAAAAAAACTCTTTCCTCTGCCCAAATCTGTCTCCAAAAAGAAAGCACACGAAGAAACCCTAGATCTGAAATCTTCATCCAAATTGTTCATTCTTTGTGTCAAATCATCTCTGATCATGTCGCCCTGGGGATTTCGAGACTCAATCGAAAAGTTTCTGGTACTTTTGCCTTTGAAATCCCCTTTCCCTCTGTCGATTATGCTTTCTGGGACACATTCCTTTCGATTGCAAGTAACTGTTTGTCGGATCTGGGTTTCCATCCTCCTCCCCTTGGTGGCCGCTGTCAAATCTGGTCCTCTAAAGGAGTTTCGTCTCACTGGGGTCAACGCTTAGAGTGGTGCGCCCGACCCCCGCCGTGGCCTCTCTTAGTCTGTTTGGTGTGGAACTTTTTCGGTTCCCTCTGCAGATCCTCCTTTGGGTCTCATCAAGTCTGGTCGGCCCTGCCTCTCCGCCGATTGCTTTTCTCGGCCGGTCGGTCTGCCAGGGGTAAGCATCCTCCTCTCTCTCAAACCTTAGCTTCCTCAAACCTCTATAAGAACAACTGGTTGAGCCTTTGTTCAACCCACATCCTTTTCTCTTCTCACTCTATTTTCTACAGCTTTTCTCATCTGCTAATCTTCAATTTTTTTGCTTGTGTTACAACCATGGCCTCATCCTCAAAGGATAAAGGAAAAAAACCAATGGGGAACGATTCCTTCGTTCCCCACCCAAACACATCCCGAAAGGGCATAAATCAGGTTCAGGAGGATACTCCCATTCCATCGATGGAGAAAACAAAGGAGAAGCCGAAAAAGGAGAAAAAAGCCAAGATGCCAAAGGTGGATATGGAGAAACTGAAGGTGATTCAGCACAACATCCAGGAGAACATATCTGCTCTCGCCTCCTCCTCTCTCTTCGCTACTATCATTGGCGAGTCTGTGGAGGCTAAGGAGGTCCGAAAGAGAATCAGGCTCGAGTGGAAGTTCCTGACTGGTGGATTTCAGCTTGTCCCGGTGGCCAACAAGTGGTTTGAGCTCAAGTTTGATCTCCCTGTGGATCGAGATGCGGTGTGGGAAAAACGCCCCTTCCATGTAGCTAGCCAGCTCCTCCTTGTCCGCCCCTGGAGTATCTCCTTTGACCCTTGGACTGAGTCTGTCACTAGACTCGATCTTTGGGTCAGGATCCCGGGATTACCTATCAAATATATCAGTGACTCTGTTCTCACTTCTCTCATTGAGGAAAACCATATTGGCAAGGTGCTGCGAGTGGCTGCATTCAGCTCCAAAGGGGCCAGGCTCCGATACCCGCGAGTCTGCATCTCGACTGACCTCGCTCTGATCAAGGCGAGGAAGATCTCACTGCTCAATGAAAATGGAGTCCTCGAATGCTATCCAGTGTGGTTCGAGGACTTCCCCGAAGGTTGTGGTAGTTGTGGCCTGCTAGACCACCTCTTTGAGGACTGCCCCGTCCGGAAACTGTGTAATGCTTTTGCTGATGGCTTGCTGGGCAAGGGGCCGGCTGTAGAGAGTACCCAGGCGGATGGACCTCTCCCCACGGATGGTGGGGAGTGGGTTCAAGTGGCCTCCCGGAAGCCTACTGTCAATGTTCCTCCCTCCTTTGGTCACTCTAAAGGCGAAATCTGGAAATGCTTTGGAAAGAATGTGGTAACCTCTTCTGATTCCTCTTCCTCCGACTCTTCTTCCATGTCTGCTGATATTTCATCTACCCAACCTGTCATTCCTGATGTGGAAAAAGAGGTGGAGTCCATCCCCACCGTAGCTGAGGCTGTGCCGGCCCCCGTCTCTGCTGCTATTACAACACACCCAAATGATGTTATGCCCCTTCCTGAGGAGACTGCCTTCTTCGACCCCGAGCCTTACCAAACTGATGATGATGCAATGATGGATTTCGAGGTGGACTCCGAGCTTGAGGATGGCTTTGGTGGGATCCCCGCAGACATGACCCAAGCCGACTTTGATACTATGCTTGCAAACATCCCCGCCTCGGAAGAATATGATCTCCCACCACTCAGCAACCCAACTCGAAAGGCCGATACCTCTGCTCTCGTCCCAACTGCTCCTTCTGCGTCCCCTAGGGTGATCCGGAGGTCTGAGCTCATGTTGGGGGAGGGATCATCTAAGACTGAATCGGGAAAGCGTAAGATTGGGAAAGAAGATGGCGAGTCTGCCTGCTCCGAACTGATGGGTGGAGGCGGCAAGCGAGGTAAGAATGATAAGTGATCCTTTCTGTTGTACTGCTACTTGCTCCTTAGGTAGTTGGGGGTCAAGTCCTGAGCAGTTGATGATAAAACTACCTGTGTTGAATTGTCATGGGCAGTGTACTCCTTTTTGGACTGCCCCTTTTGATCATTACCTCCTTCGAGGTAGTTCTATCATGAACTCGTTTAGTAAGTGTCTGTGTTTATCTTCTTCTGTTTATCTAGTTGCTGATCTACTGCAGTGTTGTTTGAGGATTAGTAGTGAACTTTTCTTAGCCTCTAGCTGGCTGGGTTATCCTAAGTATCTAGATTGGATCATGTATGATGTACCTTTCTGCTCGAAAATTTTAGTAATGAATTATGGGGATAGCTGCTTTTGTGATTACATCTCTTGTCTAAGGAAAAATTAGGAGAGGAACAACTGCTTTAATTTTCATACTATATTTTCAAGTAAATGTGGGGTGGAAGGGCTACCATCCCCGGTTCCCTTTGTGATAATTGGGTATCTGTTGCATAGGATGGTGAATTTCTCGGCCATCTCACAACCTAACTTATTAAACTACAAGCAGGCAGAACCTCTCCTTGCCCCAAACCTTAGTATGAATGAATCACCATGGCTAAATATATCTTACAATCTAACTGGTCACATGAATGTTAATTACCAAGCCCCTAAGGCACTAACCACCTACCAGCTTTACTGGGCTCGGCTTTCCCACTCAGATGTAATTATTCATTTTGGGTGGTGGGATCCTCGTATTTTTATGGATCCATCTCTTTGTCCTAGCCTTGCAAATAACACAAAATATCCCATTTTAATGGAATTCCTTACGAAGCTAGATAGAAAATTCCAAGAGAAGAAACATTTTGGGTATCAAAGAGTTGCTTCCTTCTTTCTGATATCAGGTAAAGCCTCTTGCTCTTGGTTTGGGTCTAAATACCAATGTCTACAATTTACTAGTGCATGTAAAAATAAAAGAAGGTATGCCTTCATCTGCACTATAAAAAACGCCTTAGACTTATTACACCGCTCTTCCATTTACTCTTGGAAAATCGAAAATTGTCTCAACATTATAAGTAAATCGGCTCTCTCTTATATTACTTGGGAGAAGAACGACTATCTGCCTATTGGTAGCTCGGTAGACTGGGCATCTCCGGTAACGACTCCCGGTTGCAGCCTAGTTGTTAGATCTCGCATCAATGGGCTTAGTTTGGTTTATAGATGTTCTGTACAATGCATCCATCTTAATATAACTCTTTCTTATTGCAGTCAACTAACTCACAAAAGCAAAAACTTCAACAAAATCAACGGCAAAAGTCCTAGGATGAACCCATTCCTTCAAAAGAAAATGAAAATAAATATAAAAGTAATAAAATTCATTTACCTTGACAGTAATAAAATTCTCCTCCATTTTATGAAGGACAAAAATCATATTCACACCGAACAAATTCCTGCGATGAAAGAATGCACCAAGGTGAACGTGAGCTGCTCCTCCAAAACCCAACTCCCCTTCCAAATCATCTCCGGTCGGAAACGTGAGCTACTCAACCAAAATCCATACATAACCTTCCTAAAAAACAAATTTAATAGAAATCTCATCACAAGCTATCAACCCATTTCCGTTAGGAAAACCCACACGATTGCTGAATTTTTGAATCCAAGCTTGACAACTAATAAAAAGACAATGCGAAAATGGATTGTCCATAATAAAACAAACTCAATCAATAATAAGGGACTAAATATAATTGATTACATATGGGGGAGACCATGGAAGAAAAATCATAATAGGAATAATCAAAGGTTTCTTAGTAAAATAGATGTCCCAAATAAAACAATTATGGAAATACTCATAAACACAAAATTCTTTAAGGAAACCCCCAAAAAAAGAAATCCCCATTTGATAGGAGAAATCACAACCAGGGCAATATATGCGTATGGGAGGGATCACCTTTTTCCCTTCTATGCAAAAACAAAGTGGTCATGATAATACGATATTGGAACTGTAGGGGGATTGGAAAACAGACCTTCTGGACTAATATGAACGAATGGCGGTCGCTAGATCATGTACAAATGCTAATCTTAGCAGAAACAAAGACTGAAACTGAACCAAAGGAATGCTTATGGAAAAATGCGGGATTCACAAACATGTGTTGGTCCCCGGCGTCTGGTCGGGCCGGGGGAATTGCTCTATTCTGGAATGAAAACTCCTTCATAGACGAATCCATCTCGGTGATTATTCACCTCCCAAGAATTATTGGTGTAAAATACGAGAGCATAAAAGAGAACTTTGAGTGTCTAATGTTGTTTGTATACGCCCCCCCAAACCCCTCAGAGAAAGACGACTTTTGGAGAAATCTATACAACCTAATTACCCAAAGCGACATTCCATGCCTAATCATGGGAGATCTAAACGAAATAAGCCAACCATCGGATAAGAGCGGAGGAGCAGGAACCCTACCTGGGAGATTTCGGAGAATAATGGAATTCAAAGATGTATGCTCCTTGCTGGAGATCCCCTCGTACGGCAACCCCTTTACTTGGAGAAAGAAACAATTTGGCCCAGATAACATTCTTGAAAAACTGGACAGGGTGCTTGTCCAACATGAAATAATTGACATGTTCCCAGACTTGGCAACTAAAAATGGAGCATTCTCTAACTCGGACCACTGCCCTATTTCAATTAACATTTCCAAGAACACTAGCTTTAAACCACCCCCTTTTAAATTTGAAAACATTTGGTTGCAAAGGAGAGACTTTCGAAATATTGTTAAACAAGCATGGAGAGCTTCATGTGCCGGCTCTGCCATGTTCCGAATTACATACAAATCAAAAATCCTCAAACAAAAGGCAAAAAATTGGAACAAAAAAACATTTGGGAACATCTTCCGACAAGTACAAGAAGTTGATGAGGCCCTAATTGAAATACAATCTATCCAACAACCTAACCAAGACCCAGAAGCACACACAAAAGAACAAAGTCTATTATCTAAACGAGAAAAGCTTCTCACGTTTCATAAAACTTACTGGAACCAAAGAGCTAAATCAAAACACTTAAAGTTAGCAGACACTAACTCTGCCTATTTCCATAGAGTAGCCACAGGGAGAAGAAATCGAAAGATAATTAGAACAATCACCTCGACAGAAGGAACAAACATAATTGGCAATGAAAACATTAAAAGGGAAATTCAAAGAGACTTTGAAAAAAGATTTAATCGGGAACAAATGTATAGGACCTCCCAATTAGAAGAATACCTTTCAGAAATCAACCCAATCATTACAGAAGAGGAAAACAAATCACTTATTCAACAACCAACAAACAGTGAAATCAAAAATGCAGTCTTCTCAATGGGGAACAACAAATCCCCCGGTCCTGATGGAATGACGGCTGAGTTCTACAAAAATTATTGGGACATCGTTGGCTCTGATATCATTCGGGCTACAAAAGCTTTCTTTCACTCTGGCAAAATGTTAAAACAAATTAACCACACTTTTATCTCCCTCATACCAAAAATTGATAACCCCGCCATGACTACACACTATCGCCCAATTAGCCTGTGCTCTACCTTATATAAAATCATCTCAAAGATAATAACAGAACGACTGAAAATGGTAATAGGAAAACTTATACACCCATTACAAGGAGCTTTTGTTTCCGATAGAGCAATCCAAGACAACATCCTAATAGCACACGAGATATTCCACTCCTTTCGCACTAGAAAAGGTTCAAAGGGGTGGGCTGCAATAAAACTTGATATGGAGAAAGCATACGACAGAGTAGATTGGCATTTCACGAAAGCAGTTCTTCAAAAATTCGGATTCAACCAAAAATTTGTGGATATTATTATGGAATGTGTGACAACAGTCTCTTTCTCTGTTTTAGTAAACAACGGCCCTACGGATCCTTTCAAACCTTCAAGGGGTTTGAGGCAAGGGGACCCCCTCTCCCCGTTTCTCTTCCTACTCGGGGCAGAAATTCTTGCTCGTAAACTCTCAAGGGAGGCAGATGCTAACCACAACAACATTGGATTTAAATTTGGCCATTCGGGTCCCTGTGTTCCGTTTCTGGCCTTTGCAGACGACATAATAATATTCTCGAAAGGAAGTAATTCTGCATGTACAAAAGCTAAAGAGATAATTGAAGACTATTGTAAATTCTCAGGGCAAAAAGTAAATTACCACAAATCATCCTTTCAAACCACACCAGGTATTCCTAGATCAAGGGCTCGAGACCTCGAAGGGATTCTAAATATACCCCTTGAACGAAACCTGGAAAAATACTTAGGCTGCCCCATCATAAATGGAAGGGTTACCAAGGAAACCTTTGGCGAAATAATTTGCAAATCTAAAGACCAATTGAGCAAATGGCGTGCCAATGCCCTTTCCCAACAAGGCAGAGCAACCCTAATAGTGTCTAACTTATCATCAAAACCCTTGTACTCAATGCAGAGCTTCATGCTTCTGACAGCGGTCCACAAACAACTAGATCAAATCAACAGAACATTTTTCTGGAACAAAGATGCGCAGCACAACCCTTTAATCAGTTGGGATAGAATATGTAAATAAAAAAGGGACGGAGGATTGGGAATTAGAAAAACCAAAGATATGAATGAAGCTCTTCAACTAAAACTCCTTTGGAAAATTCTGGCCGAACCGGAAAATAACTGGGTAAAAATCATACAATACAAGTATTTGAAAGAAAACCACATTCTGACCTACTCTAGAAAAGGCAATGCCTCGTGGCAATGGTCGAAACTGAGTTATCTAATCACGAAATTCAAAACGGGACTCATTTGGCAGGTTGGGGATGGGAAATCAATTAAGTTTTGGGAAGATAATTGGGTGGCTACGACACCCCTAAAAGATAAAATAGACTCTCAACACAACATTAATCCACATGATACCGTAAGCAACTTCATAATAGGAGGACAATGGTGGAAGGAAAAACTTGAATCGGTACTTCCTAAGCCCATAGTAGAGGATATTATGAAAATCTCCTTGCCAAACACCCCCCTTACTAACAGACTATATTGGTGGCCTGCCAAAAAGGGATGGTTCACAACGACAAGTGCCTACAACATAATCTCATCCACACCACAAAGACCGTCGGATGAGTATTCATGGATCTGGAAACTTGACGCCCCACCCAAAGTTAAGAACTTTATTTGGAAAATAAAACAAAAAGGACTCGCCACGGCTACCCGTCTGGCCATAAAAGGGGTGGCGGTACCGAACACATGTAGTTTGTGCAACCAGTTCGTGGAAGATGATATTCATCTTTTCATAGAATGTCCCATCAACAATTTCCAACAACAATTCCCTGGACAAATATCTCAAAACATTAACAACCTAATTACAGAAAACAGAGATATGAACCAAATTCTACAACTCTTAGGCTCAACCCTTCCGATGGAGAAGAAACAATATATAGCAATGAGATGGTGGACCATTTGGTTCATAAGAAATCAAACAATCTTTAAAAATGAAACAATCCCCTCTGCAGAAGCTATCAAAAAAATGATCACGACCAATATTGAAAATTGGAGGAAAGCTAGTAGATGGAATAAAATGGAGGATGACGGCGTACATAAGCAAAGTAAAGGAAAAGGGATCTCTGGGAACATTGGGAAAACCTACCGATGGCGGAAACCTCCGGAGGGAAAATATAAATTAAACTTTGACGGATCATTTAAATCAACCACAAACAGTTCCATTGGATATATTATCAGAGACTGGCATGGGGACCCAATCAACATGGGCGGAAAAGCTAATGGTGGACAATCACCCCTTGTAGCGGAAGCCTTAGCTCTACGCCTAGGGATAGAAAAAGCAAGAGAACTAAACATAACCAATCTAATAATAGAAGGAGACTCTAAAATTATCACGGACTATCTAAGATCACATGTTGGATGTCCTTGGGAAATAGAAATGATTATGTTAGATATCCAAATCCTTCTCAAAGGAATAAGGAATGTTAGTATATCACATATCCCCCGTATTGGTAATCGGGTAGCGGATAAGGTTGCACACCTTAGCTACTCTACCAGGGGGCCTGAGCTATACCTAGATACAGGTCTTCTTGACCTCATCCATCAGGATGCTTTCGGTTAGGGTTCCCCATCCGAATTTTTACCTAATCAAAAAAAAAAATAAAAAAAAATAAAATTACGGCATTACCTAACGAACGAACCGGACGTGTTGAGGGGCGCTCCTGTTTTCCTTTCGGGTTCGGACTCCGCTCACAGCTTCCAGCTCTAGGGTTTATCATGGTAACTTGGTTCGCCGACCTTAGCTTGGATTAGTGGACGCCACGGAGTTTTCTAAAGGCTTCGAAAAAAGAAAAAAGAGAAAATTTGCGCCGAAGGCGCAAATTTTCGGCCCAATTAGCCAAATATACACGTTTTTGTATAATTTGCAAAAGTATACAATACTACACAAACACACTCCCACCCCCCGATACCCCCTCAACTGCTCACTTCCTCTCCATCTCTCTCCCGTTTCTCACTCTCTCCATCGCGGTTTTCCTCTCTCCAACTGTTCTTCGACGGTTTCCTCCGAGAAGCGACGTTTTCCGGCCGTTTCGTGCTCGTTTTCGTCTGGTATTGAAGGTTATTCAGTATGGCTATCAGCGCAGGTAAGTGTTTTGTTGATTTTGGATCGTTTCTGTGTGTTAGGGTTTTGATTATGTCAGATTATGCGTTGGTGAGGTTGTGCGATGTTGCGATTGTTGTCGTTAGGGTTGTTTGGGATGAATGTGTGTTGTTCGTTCTCAATCGTACTAGTATGTGCGTTATTGAGCAGTTACGACCTCTCTTCTGTAATGCTGACCTCGATTTTGACATCTCATTTTGTTCTTTTGGAATCCATCTCCATCCCTTTGCATGTCCACTATTTGTCGTCTTTGATTTTTGGCGTGTTCTGGGTGTGGTGTGTGTGTTTGTGTTTGGGTTCATATTTCTGTGGGGCTGACATCTATTTGTCTCTTTGGTTATCTTGTTTTTGTTATGTTGACAGGGACCTCAACTGATCTCGATACTTACAAATGCAAGTTTGATGTGAGTCTATGAAATTTATATAGCAGTTGTTGTCATTTTGTTTGCCTCAAATGCTGACAGGTGTTTTTGTATTCAATCTGTATACATTTTTTTGCAGAAATTGAAGTTTTGTATTCCATACAAAGAACGTTTCCATGCCAGATCTAATCTATACTGCCGCCCTGGAGTTTGTGACATTATTAAGGAAGAGTTGTTGCCTTTGCACTATAAGATGTTGAAGGAGAGTTTTCTGGGATGGGTGCTCTCCCAGGGCAACAATATGACTGTTAACTTCCAGTTAATCCATCAAATGATGTTGCGACAAGTTAAGACGAAGAAGAAGAAGGAACTCTGGTTCAAAGTTGATGGACTGATAGCTCGTTTTTCTCTTGCTGAGTTTCATGTAATGACTGGTCTTCCATGCGAAGACCGCGTCTGCAAACCTCCGAAAGCAGTGACTTTTTCTGATTTTCTTGGGATGGATAAATGCTCCCATGATGATTTGATGGATTGTTTCCGACAGATGAAGAAGACGTCGAAGAAGAAACTAATTATAGCAAGGCTGTTGCTCATTGAGATGGTTGTGTGTTATAGGCGGATAGACTATATCACTGAGGAAAATCTATCCCTTGCTTGCGATGACGAGACGTTTGGACAATATCCATGGGGTAGACAGTCCTATGAAGCTCTATTGAAGGCCTTGAAGAAGTCAGCTACGATGGATCGCAAGAAAGCTAGGCCTTCATATGGGTTGTATGGATATTGGATTGCTTTCCAGGTATTCTGTTTACTTGTTTGATATATCCTTCCAATCAATTCTCACTATGTGTCAGCATTGAAGGTATTCCTTACTACGTGTCAGCATTGCATGTATTCATTAATTGTGTCACCATTGCATGTATTCCTTGATATGTGTCAGCATTCATTACTTGTGTCATCATTTCTCACCATGTGGCAGCTTCTTATGCATTGTTATTGTGTTTGCATGACCACTTGTTTTGTTTTTACAGGCCTGGATATTGGAAGCTTTTTCGGCGTTGGCTGAAAAGTTTGACTGTAATTTGAGGATGAATGATAGAGATCCTCATTCTTTGCACTTGGTTTGCAAGGTTAGGCATTCTTATGATGAAGCTGACGAGCTATTCGATGGTGACTTGGTAAGAGAAATATATCAGTGCTGACACCAACCCTGTCTTCTTATATACATGTGTTTTCTTATTTATATTTTTTTTGATGTGCATGATAGACACCGCTGTTCCCAAACTACGGAGAGTTTGCAAGAACCCCAGGTATGGGTTATATTGATGAAGAGGCTGACGATGTATGTGATGCCATTGGTGAGCCTATGTTTTCTCAACCACCTACTGATATTCTGTATGATTGTCGGTATATGCGCAAGTATGCATATGAAAACAAGTTTTTACGTAACGATGGGTCAG
Source organism: Persicaria tinctoria (assembly GCA_037127255.1). Classification (NCBI taxonomy): domain Eukaryota; kingdom Viridiplantae; phylum Streptophyta; class Magnoliopsida; order Caryophyllales; family Polygonaceae; genus Persicaria; species Persicaria tinctoria. Next base: position 31,703,538 of record JBANSL010000004.1, on the reverse strand, counting down.
AGATTGAATCATTTATGTCTTTTGAGTATGGTTTTGTTGGGGGAGAGGAAGAGGAGAGATCTGCTGAGATAGAGAAGCGAACGAATAGGAAACGTGAGGTTGACGAAGGAAATGTTGAGGGCAAATCTGTTGATGTAGAGAAGGGGAAAAAGAAAATGCTGACACAGGAAAGCCTTCTAAGAAGAAGCAGAAAGGTCCATCCACTGAGACCCAGGGGAAGAGAGTTGTTGTGAGGAGAGGGCGTTCTAGTGGACCTCCACGAACCAACCCTCAAGCTGGGAGGAAGGCTGACATAGAAGTTATAAAATCAATCAGGAGGAAGGCTGGGAGGATTAGGAAGAAGGCTGTTGACTATAACAGTTGTGAGGAATCTAAGAGAGATGTGATTCCTTATGCTGACACAGAGACAACCACAGTGGATGCAGACAGGGTTTCCAAGAAGGGTGGTGCTGACAGGGAGGAGGCTGTTGGATATGCTTGTGATACATCTGACGAGGATAAACCTATTCAGTATATTTTGAAGAAGAGGAAGAAAGCTATGGGAAGTACAGGGAAACGTAGAATGTTGTACAAAAGTAGCAGTTCAAACAAGTCTTCCTCTATCCCCCAAGCCCCTATTGATGCGTGTTTATCTCCCGTTGAAGTTGTGAATGATGCCTGTAGAGTGATTGTACCGTTTGGTGATGTGCAAGGTGAAGTCCAGGCTGACACAGCAAAAGCTGACCCCAATGATGATCAACTAGATGGCAACCAAGGTGTTGATGCTGACACTGAGAATGCTGACCCCAATGATGGCAGTCAAGGGTTTGATGACACCAAGGTTGATGCTGACATTGAGAATTCTCTGTTACTTCTGAATAAAGGAATGGATGCTGACACTGAAGATGTTGTGGGTGATGGTCAAGATGTTGACACTAGTGGTGATGAAAAGCTGGAGGTAGGTGCCAACAGAGACACTGGGGGTGATGACAAGGGTGATTGTGGTGACAACCGGAAGGGAGTGTCTGACGAGCATTCAAAAGAGCCAGAGTTGGATGGTGGTGATAAAGATGAAAATGCAAAAGGGCATGTTGTTGCTGGTGAGGCTGACGCTAAATCCAACCCAGTTTGGGTACATGATTTAATTAAAAGGATTGAAAAACTTGAAGAGCTTCCGGCACGTGTAGATGATTTAGTAAGAAGGATTGAAAAGCTCGAAGAGCTGCCTGCACGTCTAAATGAGTTGGGCTCTCGTGTTGATAGGGCGGTTGAACTTGTTGCAATGGTGACAGACCTGATGGAAAAGTATAATTCACTTGAGAATAGGTTCACAATGCATGAATCTATTGTTGCAAGGTCACAATCATCTGTCAACATTGATCAACCAAGTACCAAGATGGTGAATGATGTTATTGCTGACATGAAGATGGGTGTTATCCTTGAGGATGCTATTGCTGAACAGGAAGCTGAGTTGGATTCACCCAAAGATTGTAAACAAATGAAGACATCTTCCTGTGGTGATGAGAGAGATGAAGCCCAAAAAATTACAATTGATGTTGTGGTTCCGGAGTCTATCATTCCTATCACATTGGTTGAAGGACAGAGGACACTAGAGTCAGATTCAGTTCAATTTGTTGTTGATCTAGGCCGTGATTCTGATTTGATGTCCATGGAGCCAAGAGGCGAAGAGTTTAAGGACAGCAACGACGGAGCTCATGAAGATGCTGACAGGGGACTGCAGAGCACCGGGGAGGATGTAGAAGCTGACCCGCCAGTGAAGCCAAGTAGTGAGGAGTGTAAGGATGTTGTTACCCCATTAGGTGGCCAGGGTGATGGGGATGAGAAGGCTGATGTTGCAGGAACTCCACCTCCTACCATTGCACCACCAGGGACTATTAACCTGGATACTCCTGAAGGCGATGAAAATGCTGACACGCCTCGATTGCCTGTAGTGACTGACTGGGTTGCCTACAGCAAGCACCCTACAGTAGTCGAAGAGATTGAAGAACTCAGGCGATCCAAGCGTATCCCAAAAGTGAGTACTTTTCTGACGAGTCCATATGAGCAGCAAGAAAAGAAAGGGAGGTGGCCCAAGCACAATGCGAAGAAGTCGCTTTTAAGTGAAGACGATCATGAGTTCTTGTACAGAACTATGAGGAGTAATCGGTATTTTTTTTATCTTTTTACTCGTTATATAATCATTAACTGTCTTGTGCTGACACCTCTACCTCTTATGATTCAGTGTTTAATTCATATTTTTTCCTTGTTTTCAGGGATTTTTCGGTTGTTGTTGCTTCCGGAAGAGTTGATAAATCCTTTTTTAAACCAATTCTTAACAAGGACATGTGGCTGGAGTGTTCGGTAAATGATCTGGCAGCAATTATATTTCATATTGTTTGTCTTCTGGTTTTTGTTTATTGATATTTGTCGAGGTATATCTAGTGCTGACAGTAGCTTGTTACTGTGTGCTGTAGCATATTGAAGCAGGGTTGTATTATTTGAGGAAGAGGATCCATGAGGAAGCCGATAAGTATGCAGAGTTCGTTGTCCTTGATTGGGTTTTCTATCAGAACTACCTGCCAGCCAGTGCCAAAGCGTACAAAGCAGATTTGCCTGTGTCAGACATGATTGGGAGCTATTTTCTGGGTCTTTTCCCAGGCCAGTATGGCAAACCATGGGCGTCTGCAAACAAGATTTACACACCCTTTAACGTCATCAACAAACATTGGGTTGCCTTAGAGATCATAATTGATCAGAAGGTGATCAATGTCTATGACTGCAATGTCTACGGTGTCGGCAAGGGTGTACTAGATGCAGAACTGCAGCCTATTGCTCACTGGCTTCCTATACACTTGGAGAAGTGCGGAATATATGAAAAATTTAGCTCCACACCATTTGAGATAAGGAAGGTCCCTGACATGGTCCATGATAAATCTGGGTTTGTACTCTTACCTAACTTTTATATTAATTGTTGACATACATTTACTTTCTATTTATCTGTTGTTGACACACCCCTATTTGTCTGCATTTGTTAGTGTGTGCAGAAGTGCTTGCGGGGTGTTTACAGTGAAAGCAATCGAGGCTGTTGTATTTGGCGGAGATGTCACCACAATCACATATGAGAAGCTATTACGCTATAGAGAGCTTATTTGCTCAGACTTGATCAAGGAGTCTTGGAGCTTCATAATTTGAGCAATGCTGACACTATCATTTTGAGTACTTAGTTTAAGTGACATTGTAGTTGGATATGAAGCTGGATATTAACTGTAGGTATTTTGTTGACACCATTATTCTGGGTTTGGATATTAACTGTTTCCATTGAACATCGTTCGCGTATATTGAATGTATGTATTTTGTTGTGTTTAACGTACTTATTCGGAACTAAGCATCTGGTTTTTTTACATTAGATCGAATTTGATACAGTCCCCAATCACATACAATGTAAAAAATCCAATATGACATAAGTAATGCTGAAACAAAGTGCATTGAATGTTCTTGAAAACATATGGGAATGTATTGATGAGAGGGTTTCTCGACCAAATAAATTTGTAGTCAAGACCCCGCTATAGCATAGAGAGTCAGGATCGTCCACAGGAGAGAGTCAGCGCTTCTTATTTCGTTGCTTTGTCGGGTTGAAACTAGCAAAAGAGATGGAAAAGAGATGGGCGGTGATAAGAGCATAAAATCTGAATTTTAATTAATAAAAGGGAAAAACTTCTAAGGCAAAGGATCACCACAACAATAAATACATGTGCAAATCAATGAATCATATAAAAGATCATTCTTTCATCATCAAAAGAGTCGACTTTCTTTAATCAACAAGCAAATCAATTCACTTTCGCATAAAAGATCTACTTGTTTCTACCTTCTCTTAACTAGGATCCTTTAATTTTCATTAGAAAACCCTAATTACTATCAAGTTAACAATTTCCTCTTTCAAGTTCAATTGCAACCATGAATTCCTTTAGACTTTCATCAAAGGTTAAACACATAGGTAGAAGACAATAAAAACATCACACAATCATAGATTCATTCATTCACACACATCTTATTGTTGATATCACCCCAACCCTAGAAGAGCAAAGAACTACTCAAACATAGTAATGGAAAACCTGAGTTTTAGAGAAGAAAACATAAACTAAAATTAAACTAAATAAAACCTGGAAATCAGCGTCTCAATAGCAACAAACACGCCCAAGCTTTCGCCCAAACGCCAAACAAAACCCTAAAAACGTCTCCTACAGCTGCTGCGCGCAACCCTTGCGCTGAGCGTACAACGTATCTTCTCCCCCCCCCCCCCCCCTCCTCTCTAAAATCAGCCCCTAATAGGCTTTATTTAAAGATAGAAATTCTAGCTTAATCTCCAAGGAAAGAGATAATTAAAAAGCCCATTAAGTGAATAAATCAGCCCGCAGAAAATTCTGCTGGTGCGCAGGGTATCGGCGCCGAGGTCTGAGGTGTCGGCGCCGAGGTATCTGTTCGAATGCAGTAACTTCTGATTTTCTCCAGCTTTTCGACTCTGTCTTCAATTGCACTTTCCCGAGTCCTCGTTAATCCGATTGACGCATATGAATATGCGTTGGAAAGCTCTTTTCAAGGACTACAAATCTCATGACGGCTCCAGATCTTGAATCAAAGTGATGGATGGCGAAAATAAGGCTTTTCTCCAGCTACACCACTTTTTGCTTTTGCTTGGCTTCTCCATTGCTTTCATGATTTTTCATTAAGCTCTAAAGTGTGTCAAAATTCTTCCAAATCAGCTCCAAAACCTACAAAAACACCACCAAAGCTTGTGTAGACTCCATATCTTGCAAGCATAACTACACATTTTCCTTACTTTCCCAGCACAAAAAGTAATAAAATGACTCAAATGGAATGAAAACATGATGCAAAATAAGACTAAATATGCGGACATCAAAACACCCCAACTAGAATCCAACCACTCAAGGGAAATAATGAGTTTTCACTCCCTTTCAAATGTGTTTAGGCTTGAAATACATCTCTCAACTCAATCATTTATGACATTAAGCTACATAGAAATTGCAATTAATATCACCAATTGATGAAGGGTTTATTCTCAATCAAATAAATTTATAAGATCGAAACCCCGCTATAGTATAGTAGGGTCAAGTTTGTCCGCAGGGAGAAAGTCAGTGACTCAATTCTAGTTACCAAAGAGCGAGAAATAGCAAGAAGAGATGGAAAATATAGAGATTTTTTGGGTTTTAAAGTTGCTGAATTTTTGGAATAAAATCAATATTATGAAAGATCTAGGGCATAGGGATCACCACAACGATAATCATACAAGCATTGCAATGGATCATATAAAAAATCATGTTTTTATCTATTAAATAGGTCAACTTGCATCAACCCAAGCAAAGCTATCAATTTATTTTCACAAATTAATAAACCTTACTAACAATCTTAATTAGGTTATCAAACTTTCGTTTCAAAATCCTAATTACTATCCAATTCACAATTCAGTCTTTCAATTCAATTGCAAAAGGAATTTCCCCCAATTTTCATTGAGATCTTAAGCACATAAAATAGATAAAATCAATCAATTCATCAATTCATAGCACAATTGCAAGCATAACTATCGTTGGGATCACCCCAACCCTAGAAAAGGCGACTACTCACGCATAAACATGGTAGACATTGCGAAATTAATGAAATAAATAAAAATCAGAAATTTAAATTGCATAAAAACCTGAGAATAACGTCAACAAAGCGTCACAAAAGCTTCACAAAACGTTCCCCAACTTTCGCCGAAGAAATCGCTTCCAAAAGCTCTCAATTCCGCTCACAAACGCTCTCTAAACGTGTGTTCTAAATTCTAACGTGTGCTGAAAAAGTGGTCCAAGGAAGAAGAAGATTCTCCAAACCCTAAAAATCCTATTTATACTTAATATCCCATAAACTAAATTAAGAAATAACAAATATATGAATTTTATCTAAAGTCTATCTAAGGAAAATAGGTAAAAATAATTAAATCCGGGTAAATTAGGTCCGCTGGGACTCATACCGAGGCGGAAGACCTCGGTACCGACCCCCCTTAGCCTCGGTATGAGCCACTGTTGCTTCCTCTCGCTTTGCACTTCCAGATCAGGCCTCGGTACCGACCCAGGGGGGGTCGGTATGGGGTCGGTATGACGGTGTTCCATCTCGGAAATCTCTGACGGAAGGTATCGACTCGGTACCATGATGTACCGACTTGGTATGTTCTGTTTCAGCTCGGTTTGGCTCACTAAAATGCCCGTATCCTTCGTTATAACTCCGATTGCTTCCGTTCTTTTTCCCATGCGCTCTAAATTTTCTTCCGCATCTTTTCTCTCTTGAAAATTTCTTCAAAAACAGCTTCCAAAAATCTGTAAAACACACAAAAACTAGTGAAGACATCTATTTCTAATGAAATATGAAAACTTATACAAAAGACACTAAACCCAATGCAAAACCTATGAAAATGACTCAAATTGACATTAAAACACATGGGAAAATATAACCAAAAATATGTACATCACCAATCAATTCACCGAGATGTCAAAACATGCATTAACCATCAAGAGGACTTTGGCTCAATGGCCTTCAAAGAAGGACTCATTCGGCCGGGTTGTAACTTGGCTTGGTAAGAAATAAAAGGTATGGAATCATTTAGGCTATGTGGTGCTAGAAATCCGGGAACCAAAGACTCCTAAATTTCCAACTCAACTCAATCAAACAACTCCATCATATACAAATACTTCCAAACTCATCTAATTTAGCACAACTCTTCAAAAACCCAAAATATCCAATATGTCTCGCATAATTAAATAAGGATAAATTTGGCTCATGCACAACTTCTCATATATTCTACTTTTTTTCTTTTTTTTTTTCTTTTTTCGGAACTCATGTGCATTTATTTAAATATAAGAGCCAAAAATACCTTTTACAATAAATAAACCGACGAGAAAAAATAAAATACCAACCCAAGCATGTATCCCATACTTTAACCAAATCATGTGTCTCAACTCCTTAAATATCAATATTTACCAACACTAAGTCCTAATTCCCGGATAAGGAGGTAAGGCTAAACATTGGCTAAGAGAAATTTTGTGGAGCTACAAAAATAGGCTATAAGGCTCAAAGTGGTTGCAAGCAAATGAAACATGTATAAGGTAGGTAAAAAAGGATAAAAAGTGGCTAATAAAGAGTGCCTCCACCATTTGATCAAATTATACAATGACTAGCTATCTCATATTGGTTTCAGGACTTAGATATACACCGCAATATCAAGAGGTAATGCATAAGGAGAGTAATACACACATCAAAAAGAAGGGAAAAATATAAAGAACAATTCCCCATAGGCCAAATAACTCACTAGGACACGTTGGATTCCAATCACCTAAATCCTAAAGTTATATATGCTCAATTTCATTTGCAAGTCAAATTTCGCATAAAAAATCTTTTGAGCGACTTAGGCTAAACCATCCAAAGTATGCCTTAGGATATTACATGGTCAAGCTCAATTATTAGATTTCGTCATTGGACATCTAAGTTAGGTGTTATCCATCCTAAAAAACTATGCAAAATAACAAACAAGTAAGCAAAAGAACATATATTTTTGTAATTTTTTGACATTTTCTATTTTTTGGGTTTTTTCAGTTTTTTATAGATTCTAAATAGAAGACAAAAGAAACAAATAAGCAAAACAAACAAAGACAAAAGACAAAAATATGCAAAGCTAGGTCATGCGAATTTCGAATCTCCCCCACCCCATACTTAAAATTTCAGTGTCCTCACTGAATAAGATAAAACAAGGGAAAGGGAAAAAAGAAACTCACATGGACAATGATGCAAAAATGGAGCAATTTGGAGAAGTTCAAAAATTTGCACAGGGGTCGACGTCGACAGGGGTTGCGTCGACGCCGATACCTCTCAGCACGCCGACTTCCTTCATGGCATGTTTCTGCTCTTTCCTATGCACCATGGCTGATCTGTAGGACCTGTTCTCTAAACAAAAACAGTAAGTCTTGGGCTATTTAATCTCTAAACTAAAAATTAAAAGCAAAAAGCAAGAAAAGAAAGCAAGAAAGCGGGTTGCCTCCCATAAGCGCTATATTTAAAGTCTCTAGCTCGACCTACATCCCTTTTTTTTCTTCAATCCGGGTCAGGTGGAGGTGGTGGATCTGGTGGTTCCGCTGGTGGAGACGGTGGGAGAACATCATCCGGTGGCACATCGGGATAGATAGTCAAGTGATATGGCTCTCGCTCCTTGTACCTTTTTATGCCTCTCTTCCTTTCCTTATGGATGAGCTTGAACCTTCCCGAGTGGACACTCCAACATTCCACCCATTCATCTATCTTGGATCTAGCTAGCAATCGTCTTGGAAAGCACTTAGCAAACACGTCTTCCTCATATGCGCTCCTCTTCCTTTTCTTGGTATGGCTTTGATTTGTTTCCCCACCATCGTACACAAATAAATGTGCTTCATTGTGGAGTTTGGTGTACAATGGTGGAGGGGGAAGAGATTCCTCCACTTCTTCTTCTTCTTCTTCTAGAGCCTCATCTTCAACGTGCCACTTTGCGAGGACCCCATACTTGAATGTGAAAGATGGTTGTTCGAGATCGTCGGGAATTGCTTTCGCCGTGAATGGAAAAGGTAGCGGTGTAGTGCATCGAACAACAACTTCTATCTCTTTTTCTTCTTCTTGGGGTTTCTCACATGGCTTTTCTAGAAACAAGGGTAGTGGCGGCGTCGAGATCGGAGTAGAAATGGCCCTGAAAATAGGCTCGTCCACCTCAACAAGTTGCTCTTCAATTCGCTCTTCAGGAGGGGGTATCGGCGCCGAGGTACAGGGTGTCAGCGCCGAGGCATCTGTAGCCTTCTCATGTTTCTGCAGAAACTTTTCTTTGTCCAGGGGTGTCGACGCCGAGGTAGGGGGTGTCGACACCGAGACACCTGTAGCATTTTCAGCATTCTGCAGGAACAATTTGTCTGCCAGAGGGGTCGACGCCGAGGCTTCTGCAGCTTTGTTCCACATAGATGTCCAGTGCTCATAGGAAGGATATGGTTCTTGATAAAAGATAGGGCATGGAAGGCCAAGATGAGACCTTGTTCCACATAGATGACAAGGCGGGTTCGCCTCAAGAAAGCGTATCTCTTCCCTTAGCTTGGCATTTTCTCGTTCTATTTCAAGCATCCGTATTTATTTCTTTAGCTTGTCTCTTTCCCTTGATAGTTCTTCCTCTCGAGCAAGCTTTTGTTGTGAGACACTCCATGGATGATAGGGCTCATATGTGTCCCTATAGTCGTGTTGAGCATAGTACCCCTCCTTGGGTTGATAGGACCCATATGACTCTTGAGCTTTGGTTGAATCCTCGGATAACTGTTTTTCTTTCCAACTATCAAAGTCAAAGTAATCTTCATCATCCTCATCAACCTCGGCAAAAAATTTTGCATACTCCTTCATCCTTGCTTTCCGTCTTTCATCCGCTCTACCCCTTTTGGCCTTTGCTTTTAGATACTCATAATACCCTTGTGCATCCTCCATATTGTATCAAATCCTGAAAACTCAAACAGATGCACAAATCAAATAACAAAGGCTCGACACCAAGTCGGTACCGATGAGGCAAGTGGGTGGGAGGTGTGATGCTCAAGAAAATAAAAACTACTAAAATGAAAGAAAAACTAACTAAAATAAAAAGAGAAAAGAAATAATATATACAAAATAAAAGGGATGGGCTATTCCCAAACCCTAAAAACAACTAAACAAGGCGTGATTGAACTCTCCCCGGCAACGGTGCCAATTTGATGAGAGGGTTTCTCGACCAAATAAATTTGTAGTCAAGACCCCGCTGTAGCATAGGGAGTCAGGATCGTCCACAGGAGAGAGTCAGCGCTTCTTATTTAGTTGCTTTGTCGGGTTGAAACTAGCAAAAGAGATGGAAAAGAGATGGGCGGTGATAAGAGCATAAAATCTGAATTTTATTTAATAAAAGGGAAAAACTTCTAAGGCAAAGGATCACCACAACAATAAATACATGTGCAAATCAATGAATCATATAAAAGATCATGCTTTTATCATCAAAAGAGTCGACTTTCTTTAATCAACAAGCAAATCAATTCACTTTCGCATAAAAGATCTACTTGTTTCTACCTTCTCTTAACTAGGATCCTTTAATTTTCATTAGAAAACCCTAATTACTATCAAGTTAACAATTTCCTCTTTCAAGTTCAATTGCAACCATGAATTCCTTTAGACTTTCATCAAAGGTTAAACACATAGGTAGAAGACAATAAAAACATCACACAATCATAGATTCATTCATTCACACACATCTTATTGTTGATATCACCCCAACCCTAGAAGAGGAAAGAACTACTCAAACATAGTAATGGAAAACCTGAATTTTAGAGAAGAAAACATAAACTAAAATTAAACTAAATAAAACCTGGAAATCAGCGTCTCAATCGCAACAAACACGCCCAAGCGTTCGCCCAAACGCCAAGCAAAACCCTAAAAACGTCTCCTACAGCTGCTGCGCGCACCCCTTGCGCTGAGCGTACAACGTATCTTCTCTCTCCCCCCCCCCCCCCCCCCTCCTCCTCTCTAAAATCAGCCCCTAATAGGCTTTATTTAAAGATAGAAATTCTAGCTTAATCTCCAAGGAAAGAGATTTAATTTTAGGAAAAAAATAAAATCTAACTAAGGAAGGATAAAATATCCCAAGTCTATCTAACTAAAAGATCCTAAAAAAGATTTAGAAGAAAACCCTAATTAAAAAGCCCATTAAGTGAATAAATCAGCCCGTAGAAAAATCTGCTGGTGCGCAGGGTATCGGCGCCGAGGTCTGAGGTGTCGGCGCCGAGGTATCTGTTCGAATGCAGTAACTTCTGATTTTCTCCAGCTTTTCGACTCTGTCTTCAATTGCACTTTTTCGAGTCCTCGTTAATCTGATTGACGCATATGAATATGCGTTGGAAAGCTCTTTTCAAGGACTACAAATCTCATGACGGCTCCAGATCTTGAATCAAAGTGATGGATGGCGAAAATAAGGCTTTTCTCCAGCTACACCACTTTTTGCTTTTGCTTGGCTTCTCCATTGCTTTCATGATTTTTCATTAAGCTCTAAAGTGCGTCAAAATTCTTCCAAATCAGCTCCAAAACCTACAAAAACACCACCAAAGCTTGTGTAGACTCCATATCTTGCAATATTAAGCATAACTACACATTTTCCTTACTTTCCCAACACAAAAAGTAATAAAATGACTCAAATGGAATGAAAATATGATGCAAAATAAGACTAAATATGCGGACATCATGTATCAGTGTCAGCATTGCCCATAATACTAACATGGGGTTATGTAAACTATGAAAAAAGTAATTTCCAAACAGAACAGGTTTATGATATGCAATATATATAACTGGGGGTGTTTCTAAGTGATTGTATCCTAGAAGTATATGATATAAAGCGAGCCGGTCTCAAGCAATGCTGACACCATCATTTTCTGGAGTACTTCAGTCTTCTCTTTAGCTCACACGCAGGCAACATTCTCCTAGAGGGAGGTCTTCCTGGTCCCATCTTAACAACAGGAGGGTAACACTTTATAGATCTTATTGCTTCAGGGACGCCTGATTCATCGTCTGTCAGCACAGGGTATATTGTTTCAGCATAAGCTAATTTCCAAACATCAGTTGTGTAAAATCTGGCAACAAAGTCTGATACATTTTCCTTAATCTTCATGATGGCTGAAAGAGCATGAACACATGGGATCTTATCTATATCGAAAAACTTGCAAGTGCATGTTTTTGCTGACAGGTCCACTATTGCATGAGACCCTTTCCCTTTTACTTCAAATTTATATTCATCAAGCCTCTGAACCTTGTATTCTCTAGCTTGATCTTGTAGGGTCCTAATCAAATCAAGTATTGCTGGTGTCAACTTGTCCTCATGTTTGGATGCCTTTTCTCTACGCTCTTGGAACCATTCTCCGAGTTTCTCTCTAGCAAAATTCAACAGTGCAACAATAGGATAATTTTTCTTCCCCTTGAAGATGGCATTTATGCTCTCTGCATTATTAGATGTCATCATGTTGTATCTGGTGATTGGTGAATGTGCTCTAGCCCACCTATGTACTCCTGCTGACACTAAATAGGTCGCCATCTTTGGGCAGCTTTCCTTTATGCGGTCAAAATATTTGTCGAACTCCCCAGTACTATAACTATCTGCTGCTTTCTTGAACCAATTTCCCAAGTATCTTTTCTTGAATGTGCTTCTAATGTTTTGTTCCATGTGCCATCTACAAATGCAGTGATGTGCACTGGGGTAAACCAAGCCAATTGCTCTTGAAATGCTGACATGTCTATCAGACACAAACACTAGATCATTTGACGGAGGAACAACCTTCCTCAGCTGTCGAAGAAACCACTCCCAAGAGCTGTTGTTTTCTGTGTCAGCAATGGCAAATGCAAGCGGGAAAATATTTCTGTTTGCATCTTGCGCTACTGCTCCAAGCAAAGTCCCTTTGTATTTCCCAGTTAAAAATGTTCCATCAATAACAACAACCTATAAAATAATGATTATAAGTTGTGTGATGATAATGAAATATTCAAAAGTGATCTGTGCTGACACTGATAATTGTATACCTTTTTCAATGCAGGGAAGGCCCGAATGCACTGCCCAAATGATAAAAACAAGTATTTAAACCTGTCATCATCATCTGTTGACATCAATGCAACAGTTTCATCATTTTTCTCCATAATCATGTGACAAAATAATGGCAAGTCAGCAAAATTTGATTCCGGTGTCCCTCTGTCCCTTTCTTGTGCAATTCTTCCTGACCTCCATGCTGTCCAATAACTAATGAGAATTCTTTTTTCAGTCCTCATTTTATCCATTATCTGCTTTGGATTGTAGCCGCTGCTGACACTGTAATAATGTATACATTAGAATGAATGATGTGATACTTGAATTGAGTGTTACTTTGATGATGACATATAGACACTTACACTGGCTGGATTATGCTTGCTACCACTGAGGAAGGTGCTTGCCTGCAATTGCTTGTTCTCACATCCCATGTGCATGTGTGCAAACCATTGTACGCTGACACCTCGTAGCAATTATGAGAAACAGTATTTACGTGTAACTTCCATCTGCAGCTAGTATCCACGCAATGCGCCCTAAAATACTTGGGTTCAGATCTCGTTACTCGGTACCCAAATATTTCTGTCACCGATAATATACGTAAAGCATCCTTCATTTCCTTCTTTGATTCAAAGGTTCTCCCAATGTACATTGTGCTGGATGAGGTATTGTTGAAACTACCCATGCTAGAGCTGTCATCCTTGCAATCTTCTATTGTTTTATCTCTACTGCGCATGGAAGAGTACAGTCTCCTCCAGGTGTCAGCATCACAATCAATGTCATTATCATCCTCCATATCATCATCCATATCATCATACATGTCATCTGACCCCACCGTCTGCATTTGAGTGTCAACAATCATATGATTTTGCTCCCTGTCATACTCAATCAATCCAACTGATTTCCCACTCTCCCTGTCAGCTGTGTCAACAATTGCAAGTGTTTGTGCCTGTATGCTGACACACAACTCAACAGCATAGTCTACACCATCTAGTGCTGATATATCGAGGAATTCTTTCAAATCAGTGTCACAATCAACTATAAGTGGGGCTTTCAGCTTTTTGCATGGGTGCAAATGACTAAATTGCAATTCAAGCACACTGTCTACATTGAATCTAGTGCACACCTTTCTCTTCAAGTCTTGTAGTGTGGTTGAATCATATAGCAAAAACACCTTTGATGTTGTATTTCCAACAAATTCCAGGCCTGTGTCAGCAAACACCCATGATCCACCAAATACTACTGTAATCACATGAGGTTCCATTTATGATTGACCTATCAATTAATTAGAGACAATATGCAAACAAGCACAATGAGTAATTCTGATTCCATGTCAGCATGATAGATATAAGTTAGATACAGGTAATATGTATACAAGTACAATGAATTGTATCTGATTCCGTGTCAGCATGATAGAAACAAGTTAGATACATGGCATTTATTTACGAAATCTCAGACAGTGTCATCATTAAACAACGAGGCCAGAAATCAAAACAGATCTATGTAGAACAATTCATACAATTATTTCCTTTCAATTCATTCAAGCACAACATTTCGAATTCATCCAACAGACAGATTTAAGGATCGTGATGTTGACAGATCGAGTATCTATTAACGAAGCAGATCGACGAAGAACTTGAAACTCTATATATTGTTGACGACTTACTCTGATTTGTATCGAAACAGTAACAATCGAAGTCGAAATTACACGATCTACACTATACGAGTTCAGATATTGGACATAAAACGATATTTACACACGAATTGAAGTTTTTTTCACATATCTATGAACGACAGATCTACCAATTATACGAATGCTGACATTAAAACCACAATTCAGTAATGCTTTGATATTAGATAGATGTAGTGATAGATGTAGTACCGAAAATCCAGAGGAGATCGGCGTTGATCAATACCTACAGCGATCGAAAATCAGATCTCGGTCTATCTCGCGTCAACGTTGGGGAAAATCAGAAGGAGAGATCAGGGGGGAGGGTGCGCGTGTAGTATTGTGTATTTTTGCAAATTTCCCAAAATCGTGTATATTTGGCTAATATGGCCTCCATATTTGTATATTTGGCAAATCATCCCAAGAAAAAAAATACTCCATCCGTCCGAAAATAAATACGATTTTTAACAATTTTTACAAGTTTTAATAAAACAGTTTACTTTTAAAAAACATTATCATTGCAATAAATAACTTTTTCATTAATTTTATTATTTTTTCAAACCCACCATACATTTTAACCAATCAAATCTATATAAACTCTTAATTTAGAAGAGTTTAGGATAATGTGTCAAGGTTAGAGCAATTTTAGGAGACTCGACCAATCATTATTTTTACCATTTTTTTTTAATTTTCTTTAATTCTATTTTTCTTCTTCTTTTTTCTTTAATTTTTTTTAATTTTTCTAACTATCTATATAATCTCTTAATTTAGAAGAGTTTAGGATGATGTGTCAAGCCTAGAGGAATTTTAGGAGTCTCGTCGACCAATCATTATTTTTACCATTTTTCTTTGATTTTCTTTAATTTTATTTTTTTTCTTCTTTTTTCTTTAATTTTTCTAACTATCTATATCTATATAAACTCTTAATTTAGAAGATTTTAGGATAATGTGTCAAGCTTAGAGGAATTTTAGGAGTCTCGACCAATCATTATTTTTACCATTTTGTTTTAATTTTCTTTAATTCTATTTTTTTTCTTCCTTTTTCTTTATTTTTTTTTTAATTTTTCTAAATATTGGGCTTAATTCAAAATATTGACCTTAGTCTAAATTATAATTTTAGTTGTCTTTTTTCCTCTAAAAAAACAATCTATATAAACTCTTAATTTAGAAGAGTTTAGGATGATGTGTCAAGCTTAGAGGAATTTTAGGAGTCTCGACCAGTCATTATTTTTACCATTTTTCTTTGATTTTCTTTAATTCTATTTTTTTTTCTTTAATTCTATATTTTTTTTAATTTTTCTAACTATTGGGCTTAATTCAAAATATTGATCTTAGCCTAAATTATAATTTTAGTTGTCTTTTTTCCTCTAAAAAAACAATGAGATTAATTCAAAACATAAAATTAATAATAAGAAAATATAAAATTAATATTAGTAATCTACATCTATATCTATATATATCTATATATACTTCTTTAATCGTTTTCTCAACCCATGAGTTTAATTCAAAATATTTAATTATCTGAACTTTTACAATTATGTTATAATATTAATTTAATATATTAGCAAGATTTTATTTATAAAAAAATTGCGTCATGGCGCGGGGATCATACTAGTTATTTTAAAATGTGAACAACAGACAAACCAATAGAATTCATTACAATTTCATGCCTAGAAAACATAAAACTCATTTATTGTTGTATAAAAATTTAACTCAAAAAACTCATGTATTATTAGACGGATGGAGTATTAAATAAAAACTGTAATATAAATATGATATTTTATTATAAAAACTCATACAATAAAATTTAGTAATTTTTTTCGCATATACTCCATCCGTTTACTTTTATTTGTCGTTTACTATTCATGTACGTTTTCTTAGGACGATAAAAACTATATAAAATATTAATTTTTTAAATAATCTCATACTTTTTAGTAATAAGTATGATATTATTAAAAAAATAAACATTTTATATAGTTTTTATCACATCAAAAAACGTGCATGAATATTAAAAAGACAAATAAAAGTGAACGGAGAGAGTATATAACATTATAACATGATATTGAATCTTAGTTTAGATAAAATCATGATTTGTATGATATAGAATCTTATGTTAGATAAAATCGTGATTTATCCGATATTGAATTCTTAGTTTAGATAAAATTGTGAGTTGTATGATATAGAATCTTATGTTAAATGAAATCATGATTTATCCGATATTGAATGATTTATTTAATTCACATAATCATGATTTATATTTTTAACATGAAGCTATATAAATGAAATTGATATATATATTGTTTAGTTTTCGATGTTTTTATATTGCATAGATGCGTGATGATATAAATGAAGGAAGTGATAACATCGTAGTTTTTCAACTGAAAGAGTGTGGGCCGATATGAATTCATTGAGAAATTGGGCGCGTAAGTGAACTAGTAGAAGAAATTTTGTAATTACGACTTGTAAGTCATTGAGTAGCTCTGATGCAAGATTTGGGATAATTATTTTAACATGTGTACATTACGTACTCTATCAAGAAGGGCGTAAAGTTGTGGATGGTAATAGTGACGAAGAAAGTGTCAAGCTCGATACGGGAACAAAAAAAATCGATGTCCATTCGATTTGAGTGGTCGAGAGTATCCAAAGGGTTGTTGGAAGATCGATGTGATCGATGGTGTTCACAACCACAACCTCAACCATCCACCTAAGTTGAATGGTCATTCATTCGTCGAACGATTGAAGTTGGTGCCCAAAGCGGCACTAAAGCAAGATCAAGGCCAAAAGATGTATTCACTAAATTGCACCATGATCTGAACGGAAAATATATAGCTTTTGGCATGAAAACCAAACCATACAAACTACAAATAAAAAAAAGGTGACCCCAAACTAAGGGGGTCAGCCATATAAAGGACTAACCAATCCCCCACAAAAAGAACCCCCTCTATACCCACCAATCTCTCCTATATGCACAAAAGAAAACTGCTAGGCCCAACCTACTAATGCTATCCCCTCCCTAACTTCCTCAATTACATCCAATCCGGCTAATGAACATCTGGTACAACAAACATGCACCCTATCAAATATAAACAATAAACCAATCAACAAGTACCCGACCAACCCCGGACCCCCCTGTGTGTAGTAGTTGGACACAACAAGGCAATACAGGATCAGCAACAGATGTGTGCTCAATTTTCCATGTTTTGCATCTACTTTTACTTTGATTTTTTTCTATGTTTTATACTTTTATATTGGGAAAACATGAGATTTGTGTAGTTTATGTTTATTTTCAATATATGGAGGTCTACACAAGTTTCTACTTAATTTCGCAGAAATCGGACGCACTTTGGATCTTAAAGAAAAGTCATGAAAACATTGGAAAAGCTAAGGAAGAGCATAGGATGATGCAGATGGAGAAAACGTCAATTTTTACCATTCATCATTTTGAATCAAGTTCTGATGTTTTCATGAAAGTTGTAGCCCTCAAAAAAAGCTTTCCAACGCATATTCATATGTGACAATGGAACGAATGAGGACTCGGGAAATGCATTTCAAGACGGAGCAGAAGGCTGAAAGCTAACAGGAGTACTCGACGTTGACTACACTTGGTCGATGTCGAGTAAAAACCTGGTCGAAATCACCATCATAGATCGAGATCGAGTGAAGATTTGACCAAGAGCCAAGATCTGGTCGATGTCGAGTACACTTAATCGATGTCGAGTTGAACCCAGGAGCGAATCTGAGTCGAGATCGAGTAGTTGTCCGGATGTGAAGTTACTTGGGCATGAAGGCACAAGAGATCTATCCACATAAGAAGATATTTATCCATATTAGTAATACCCTAATTTACCAAGGGGGATTTTAATTGTTTTATTTATTTTAATTAGGAATGTTTTATCTTAGGAAATAGATAGATAGATTTAAATAGAAGATATAGTTGTTCCTTTCATAGATTAGATAGAGCACTATAAATAAAGCCTTAGGGGTTGGTTTTTCATTCAATTCAAGCGAAGTCGTCTTCAGGCACAAGGAGAGAGAGAGAGAGAGAGAGAGAGAGAGAGAGAGAGAGAGAGAGAGAGCCGAGTGGGAGAAGAGGAGGAAAGATTGGAAGATTTTGTAAGTTTTAGTTTGAGTTGAATGTTAAAGATAGTTTCTTTCTTTATGTTTTGTTTCTAATTTCCCTCTTCTAGGGTTGGGATGATCCCAACATAGATATATGTGTTTGATTTATGAATTTGTATGTCTTTGTCATCATCTACCTATGTGCTTAATCCTTTGCGAGAGTTGAGGAAATTCCTCATTTGTAATATTGAAGCGAAAGCAATCTTATTATGAATTTGGATAGTAATTATGGTTTATTTGTGAAAGCCGACTAATCCTAATTAAGAAAAGATAGTAACACTTAGGGTTTATGTGAAAGTCTCTACATTCCTATTTGTTAATAACGAAAGTTATTTGATGTAAAGCATGCTTTTTATGTGATTCATATAATCTACACATATGGTTATTGCTGTGGTGATCCCTAACCTTGGAAGTTTGTATCTTTATTTGTTTTATTTCATTATTTTTATTCTGCACAAATTTTACCCGACACCAACCACCATTCCCTATCCGTCCCTCGACATCGACCAACTCTTAGCCGACGTCAATAGCAACCTTACACCTCTTCCCGCTATTCCCAAACCCTTAAACCAACTAAACCTAGAACCGCTTGACGAAACATCAATAAATAAATAATATCATATGCATAACCGGGTTCCTGCTATATAAATAAACCCGTTTTTAGGTTGATTATAATGTATCAACCAATTTATGGGGAATTCCACCTAAGCCTACTACACATGAGAAAGTGTCCATATGAAGGACACTTGTTCCAAATATCGCGACACTTGTCATCAACCTCGGAACATGTGTCGACACTTATCGTCGACCTCGGGACATGGGTTGATAATGGCTCATAGGTTTTTTCCTATAAATATGGGGCAAGACTTTAAGATTCAGGGTGGGTTTTTGATGGCTCGAAGAGCCTTTCCGAGCGGGATTCGTCTTGATCAGCGAGAGCCGACGTTTGATGAAGCACTGGGAGGATGGTGGTCTGCGGATGGCTTGAGCTTAGATCAACACAGGTTTTGGTTCTCTGACGGTAATCTCGTCATGTATCTCCGGTAAGCCCGATCGTCTGAACTCGCCCGCGTTCAACTTGATCCCGGAACCCGCCGACACGGGATTCCAAAAATCGGGTTTCGTCACCGCTGACTTCTCTCATGAGGACGTCCCTGACTCCACTATCCTATAGCGGGGTCTTGACTACAAATTTATTTGTTCGAGAAACCCTCTCGTCAAATTGGCGCTATTTCCGAGGAGAAATCAATCACGCCTAGCTTAGTTGTGTTTAAGGTTTAGGATAGCCCATCCCTTTTCCTTGTTACTATCACATACCCTATCACCATCTACCTCATCAGTACCAACTAGGTGCCGAGCTTTTGCTACTAATTTGTGTTCTTGATTGTGATTTCAATGCTTAGGTACAAAAATGGAAGACTTTTGGGAAAGGGATCCCGAATGGGAAAGATGGGTCGGAGATATGATGTGGAGAAATAGGATCGCAGTGGAGGAGGCGCGATTAAGGGAAATCGCCCAGTTGGAAGACGAAATCCGAAGGCTTGAGACTTCCATGCAGTCTAAAGGAACATGCTCTCCTCCCGACGAGCCAATTGACCCAACTCCGGCAGAAGTAGGTTGGTTCGACAACGCTCTTTTCTACGAGCCACTAGAGGCACTCGACGTCGAATGGATCCCAATCGATGTTGACTGCATTGAATCAATACCAATGCCCTCTAGAGGAACTGATCCAGAGGTCCTACTCGATGTCGAGTGGAACCTATTCGATGTCGATTGCAACCCGGTCGATGTCGACTGCCCTTTACTCGATCTCGACTGCTAGGTAAGCCCTTCATCGATTTTGATTCCTACTTTGCTACCTATTGTTGATGAATATTTTGAAGGATCCCAAGCGCTAGAAGAGAAGAAGTTGGACATTGTTGCACAGGGCATTCGAAGGTCGCTTTTACCTTGCAAGGTGAAGGCTATCCCTGATGATTTTGAGCAACCGATTTTCTTATTCAAGTATGGGGTCCTAGCAAAGTGGCATGAAGCTCCACAGGATGAGGTGAAAATATCTCTTCCCATTCCACCATTTTGTTGTGGCGGAGATGCGCAAACAAATCAACATGTGAAGCGGAAGAGGTATGATGATGAGGTATGTATATTCCTTTATGTCTTCCTTTATGTAGGCTAGTTGAGGCCCAAGAAGACAAATGGGTGAAGCCATGGATCTTTCACTCGGGGAGGTTTAAACTTCTTCATACGATGCCCCCGGATGACATCCCATGCTTCCCACCCCCGGAGGAACCACCAGATCCACCTATACCTCCGGACAAGGATGAGCCAGACTAATGATTAAAGGGAAGTAGGTCGAGCTAGAGACTTAACTTTAGCGCTTACGAGAGGCAACCCGCTATTTCTTATTTCTTATTTGGTTAAATTTATTTTTCTTTTATTTTCTTTACTTCGTGCAAGGTTTTCTTTCCCTTTGATGACTTTAGGTAATTCGTTGAATTGGGAGCCCACTCGACGTCGACTACAAGCAGTCGACATACTACACCTGTTTGAGATTCTGCACTACTGTCTGTTGTGAGCTGAATCTGCCATGTTTTACAGTATCTTTTATATCGTTTTCTGCATACATTTCATGCATTTGGGCTAAGATAATACAGAATCTATGTAGTTTATGTTTATTTGCCAAATTATGGAATCTACATCAGTTTCTGTTTTAATTTCGCAGAATTCGAGGCAAATTACAGCAGTTCTGAGAAAGGCTGAAAAAGCTCCGATATCAACTACAAAAGCCCGAGTTCAAGAAGCAGCGGAACCAGGACGAATCAAGCGAGAGCCCAGATGTACTCGATCTAGAGTACACTTACTCGATCTCGACAAAGGTTGTCCGAGCATGTCTGGTTGAGCAGAGCTGATCGAGAAACTGAGAGTCAGAGACAACCCGACTCCGGGAGCCTTACTCGATCTCGAGTATACTAGTCGTGATAGACAACTTCCTGATGCCATGTTCGGAGTCGAGGAGCTGTGCTAAGTCGAGAAGCCGAAGACTGAAGACGCCGAACACACCACCTTACTCGATCTCGAGTAAACAACTCGATCTCGACAAGATCGTCAGCACCAGTCCGAGCCAGTGTCGGGGAAGAGTCCTCAACCAAGACCAGCCAAGCCATGCTCGACGTCACTCCTACTCGATCTCGAGGAGAGTTTGTCGAGATCGAGGAAAATCGTGTCCGGGAGCGCGTTACGCGGTTTTGCTGTTCTACTCGGTTTGGGAGTTCTTGGAGCAGAAGGAATCCAAAGATTTCCGAGATCTATCCACAACTATCAACATCTATCTATGGAGAGAAGACATATCAACACATGGAAGACTTACCTATTTTAGATATAATTTCCGTTATAGATTTAATTCCTTTATTGCATTTATTTATCATTAAGCTTTTAGATATAGATTTAGATAAAGATAGAGATATTCTATCCTTGAATAGCAAGGAGTAGAAGGCTATAAATAAAGCCCATGTGGCTGATTTTAGCATTCATTCAATCCACAAGTTAGAAAAGTAGTTCCACAGAGACGGTTTAGGAATTCAAAGGTTTTAGGGTTTTGGCGTTCAACGAAAGTTGGAGTGCCGGGATTGTAAAGGCTTTGAATTTAGTTTAATGCAAGTTATTTCTTTCAAATCAATGTATGCTATTGCGATGAAGAGCGAGTAGTCCACCCACTTATGGGGCTGGGGTGAGCCCGACGGTGGCCATGTAAGGTGATGCGGTAAAGGTACAATCTTTTGATGCAATTCATCTTCTATCCCTATGAGCATGGTTATTTTGCGAGAGTTGAAGGTGATCCTTGTTTGTATTATTGAAGAGAAAGTGATCTTAATGCAACTTGGATTAATTATGTGAAAAAGGTTAGTAACGATTAGGGTTTATGCGAAAGCCTCTATATGCCTATTTGTTAATAACGAAGGTTATTTGATGGAAAGTATGTTCTTTTACTACATTTAACCTTGATTCTGGAAGTCTTTTAGTTTATTGAATTTCCCACAATTTCGTGTTGCTTCTTCTTTATTTATGTTTTTATTCGTTTGCGAAAAGTTAACGATTTTCGCTCACTGCACTACTCAATTTCGACAAGTCTACTCGACGTCGAGGACTCCTGTACTCGACTTGCTTGGTTTTCGTCTTCTTTTGGTTTGTTCTGCCTTGCGGTTTCTGTCGACATATTTAATCGAGATCGACTACTTTGGTCGGGATTAAGTAACCTTCTGGTTGATTTAGAGAGCATTCTGGGACTGAAAAGTAGAGCGCTGACAAGCTTCCTCGTGGATACGATCCTGAACACCCTATTACTACAGCAGAAGGGTTTCTTGTATTTTATTTGCTAGGACATGGAGTTAGTTTGATTTTATAAACCGCCACAACGATAACCATATAAGAATCATGCTAAATGTAATAAAAGATCATGCCTTTCATCAAATAACTTTCGTTATTACCAACTAGGAATATAGAGGCTTTCGCATAAACCCTAATTGTTAGCAAACCTTTTCACATAATTAATCCAAGTTGTATTAAGATCTCTTTCGCTTCAATAACACAAACAAGGATCACATTCGGCTGTCGCAAAAGAATCATACTCGTAGGAATAGAAGACGAAATCGCATCAAACGATTGTACCTTTGTCGCATTACCTTACATGGCTACCGTCGGGCTCACCCCGACCCTAGAAGTTGGGTGACTACTCGATCTTCATCATCAAGAAACTCATCAATAACACAACACTACCAAAAAAACAGGAAATAGCCACGGTCAAATAGCCACGAATAGGCCACGAATGATCGTGGCTAAACGGTTTAGCGACGGGCATAGCCATGAATTTTACGTTCGTCGCCATTCGTGGCTATATGCCTCGACGCTAAATGTCAGATTTCCGACATTCGTGGCTAATATCCACGATCTAACAAGTCCGTGGCTATGTTCGTGGCCGGGTCAAGATCGTGTCATTCGTGGCTGTAGCGACGAAGTTAGCCACGGTGTATATCGTGGCTAATTTCGTGGCTTGGCACGTGCAAGATGTCTAGCGTCTTTCATGGCTGATTTCGTGGCAACGATCTTAGCCCATTAAGTGGCTAATTTTGTGGCTTTGTTGGCTATCGTCGTGGCTATTCCCGTGGCTATGTTAGTGACTATTGCTGGCTATACCCGTGGCTATGCTTGTGGCCTTATTCGTGGCCTTATTCGTTCTATGAGCTAGGAAATAAATTTAATATAATTTTAAAAATCTGTCATCCAAACACACCCAAAATACAACCATAAATTACACCATTCAAAAACCCATCTCAAACACACTCAAAAGTTCAACGATACAACAAGTCTCAACATACACGATTATAACAAGGACACCCACTAGAAGAATGGATTCAATCAAGACGAATACAAAACACCCAAATGAGATGTCGGAGCACCTACATAACAATAATCTAAACCACCACATTGCATATTGCAGCCGTATGCACTCTTATTTTGTCAATCCTCAAGACCTGTGTAACATCATTATGCAACAAAATTCCAGCCCACGCTTACCACTGTTACTGCTTGTAGTAAATTCTGCTTAATCCTATAGACCTGTTCAACATCAAGTATAACTTTGAAAATATAGAAAGATTTTTGTTCGAGTTTATCTAGGATAGATCATGCCTTATGTCCTCTTTCAAAATTCCAGCCCAAGCTTACCACTAAAAGCCTTTATTAACTTGAAAGTAAAAAAATAGAACATAAAACAAAAGACAGAAAAAGAAAAATTTACATAATGGAAACCATGATCAAACAAGATATTATATTTTCTTATTTTCTGCTTTCTTAAGCTATGAGATTCAGGCTTCTGAGACCCGACATATTTATCTTTTTTATATGTAGCATCTCACCACTGGTCAATAAATCATTTCTTCATTTCTCAATTAACAAGAGCTTATTCTTCTTTGAAAAATCAGAAATCAAGATGATATAACCAACCTTGAAAGTCCCTTACTTAAGAATGAATCTAAAGCAACCAAATCCTCTTCCATCCATGATAATGAGTGCACTAGATCCTGGAGGGAAATTCATACAAAGATGGAACATTGTGTACTTGATGGCCAACACGGTTTCTCTTCTCGTCAACCTTTTATTCTTCTTGTTGCCTATGGTTAATCTACTCCAGATTTGCATTCAGTTCGAATCATTCCTTTGAAGTTCGAACTGTTATCCTGTTTCTAAGGTCTTCACTCGACATGTCACTACAAAAAAATGCAGGAAATATAAAATCTCAGCACACAAGCAAAATACAACAATAAGCAAAATATAGTAGAAAAAGCCTCCCAAACGGCCACCTCCTGCACATAAGCAAAATACAGCAATAACATTATTGTGATTTCACTGATTTGTGAGGGAGTCTGAATGACCATAACCTCCTAGAACCTAACCTGAATATCAAGATTTATTAATGCATTATATTGCGAGTCACAAGTATATTTTGAGATACATGAACTCTTGCTGCCATATCAATGATTTGGACTCAAGGATAGAAGAGCGGAGAAACATCTCTAAGAACAATGAAAACAAGACTGTTTTATTGCATAAATGTATTCATAAATCCTTAAAACATAAATTCAAGAGAAAGTACAGCAATAACCACAAATTAAAACTAGGAGTTGACAAAAGATAAATTCAAGTGAAAGTATAGTAACAACACTATCTATCCTACTATAATATACAATGACATGAACAAGTGTTCTTCAATACCCACTGAGATTTAAATCAATGGAAAAAGGAAAGAAAGGAAATTGAAGGTTTGAAGGTATATAATTAATTAACAAGCAAAAATGCAGAATATAGGGCATTAGATATGTACCAAGGTTTTCGATGAAGTCAAGGTATATAATTGAAGATTTAGGGTTCCGACAGTGAATAGAGATGGGGGGAGACGGGTATCTATGGGCAACAGAGGAGGCGGTTTTAGGCTGATTTGGTGGAGGGCTATCACCGAAGAGAGGTGGTGCGAGGGAAAGAGAACCAGCGGGATGAGGAAGAAGGTCGGCGACGGTGGTTTGGCCCGACGGCGTGCACGAATTGGGTGGAGGTGAGCGCATGAGAGAAAAGAGGCGATAGAAGGCGGCGCTCCCTCCGGTTGTGGTCTGTCGGCGTTGTTCTCCGGTGGATGAAGACTACAGTGGATAGGGAAGACGATAGATCTGGAATTTTTGGGCGAAAGAGATATGGATTGAAGAGGGAGTGGCGAGAGAGAGGAATAGAATGTGCGAAGTAAGTTCCCAAGGCGCTGACCGAAATGAATTAGGGTTGTTTTCAATTTCAGAGTGCGGGAAATTTACCGCTGAAAATTCAATTAGGCGCCCAAAAAATTTCGACACTTGGGCATGAATTGCTTTTTTATTTTTCATTCACACTTTACATCTAGAAAATAAAACCATCAATATAAATAAAAATAAAATATATTTTAAACAACAAAATAATAGTAAAAAAATAAAAATAATATTATTATAATATAATAGTTATTGTTATTATTATAAAAAAAACTAAAAAATATATATTAAACAATTAAACAACAACAACAACAACAATAATAATAATAATAATAATAAGGTTAATACAGGGTTTTATACAAGGTCAATATAATGTTTTATTCAACAACTATTAGTAACTTATATTAGGTTTCCTCAAAACATACTCTTATAGTACTCTAATAAGAATTCAATAGTTAATATAAGGTTTTATTAAACATTTGTTAGTTACTTATATGAGTTTTTTTTCAAAACATACTCTTATATTATTCTAATAAGAATTTATTAGTTAATATAAGGTTTTCTTAAACATTTATTCGTTACTTATATATGTTTTTTTCAAAATATACTCTTATATTATTCTAACAAGAATTTATTAGTTAATATAAGGTTTTCTTAAACATTTACTCGTTACTTATATGAGTTTTTTTCAAAACATAATCTAATTATATTATTCTAATAAGAATTTATTAGTTAATAATTTAATATAAGGTTTTCTTAAACATTCGTTTGTTACTTATATTAGTTTTCCTCAAAACATACTCTTATAGTATTCTAACAAGAATTTATTAGTTAAAATAAGTTTTTATTAAACATTTGTCCGTTACTTATATGAGTTTCCTCAAAATATACTCTTATAGTATTCTAATAAAAAATTATTAGTTAAAATAAGGTTTTATTAAACATTTGTTAGTTACTTATATGAGTTTTCCTCAAAATATGCTCTTATAGTATTCTAATAAAATTTATTAGTTAAAATAAGGTTTTATTAAACATTTGTTAGTTACTCATATAAGTTTTCTCAAAACATACTCTTATAGTATTCTAATAAGAATTTATTAGTTAAAATGATGTTTTATTAAGCATTTGTTAGTTACTTATATGAGTTTTCCTCAAAACATACTCTTTTAGTATTTTAATAAGAATTTATTAATTAATATAAGGTTTTATTAAACATTTATTCATTACTTATATGATCTTTTCTCAAAACATACTCTTATAGTATTCTAATAAGAATTTAGTAATATGAGGTTTTATTAATCATTAATTCGTTACTTATATGAGTTTTCCTCAAAACATACTCTTATATTATTCTAATAATAATTTTTTAGTTAATATAAGGTTTTATTAAACATTTGTTCGTTACTTATATGAGTTTTTCTCAAAACATACTCTTATAGTAATCTAATAAGAATTTAGTAGTCAATATAAGGTTTTATTAAACATTAATTCGTTAAATATATGACTTTTCCTCAAAATATTCTCTTATAGTAGTCTAATAAGAATTTATTAGTTAACATAAGGTTTTATTAAGCATTTTTTAGTTACTTATATGAGTTTTCCTCAAAACATACTCTTATAGTATTCTAATAAGAATTTATTAGTTAATATAAGGTTTTATTAAACATTTATTCGTTACTTATATGATTTTTTCTCAAAACATACTCTTATAGTATTCTAATAAGAATTTAGTAGTCAATATAAGGTTTTATTAAACATTAATTCGTTATTTATATGAGTTTTCCTCAAAACATACTCTTATAGTATTCTAATAAGAATTTTTTAGTTGAAATAAGGTTTTATTAAACATTTGTTCGTTACTTATATAAATTTCCGCAAAACATACACTCATAGTATTCTAATAAGAATTTATTAGTTAATATAAGGTTTTATTGAACATTTATTCGTTATTTATATGAGTTTTCCTCAAAACTTACTCTTATAGTATTATAATAAGAATATAAGGTTTTATTCCACAAT
Source organism: Persicaria tinctoria (assembly GCA_037127255.1). Lineage (NCBI taxonomy): Eukaryota > Viridiplantae > Streptophyta > Magnoliopsida > Caryophyllales > Polygonaceae > Persicaria > Persicaria tinctoria. The sequence continues at coordinate 31,675,841 of JBANSL010000004.1, read as the reverse complement.
TATTAGCTACTTATATTACTTTTCCTCAAAACACACTTATAGTATTTTTATAACAATTCATTAGTTAATATAAGGTTTTATTTCAAAATGATTAGCTACTTATATCATTTCCCCTCCGAACCAACATGTATAGTATTCTTATAACAATTTATTATATAATTGTAAGGTTTTATTCCACAATCATTGGCTACTTAAATGATTTTCCCTCGAAACACACACTTATAGCATTCTTATAACAATTTATTAGATAATGAAAGGTTTTATTCCACAATCATTGGCACTTATATGATTTTCCTTCAAAACACACACTTATAGTATTCTTATACCATTTTATTATATAATATAAGATTTTATTCCACAATCATTAGCTACTTATATTATTTTCCTTCAAAACATACACTTATATGAGGTTTCCTCAAAACATACTCTTATAGTATTCAAATAAGAAGTTAGTAGTCAGTTACTTATATGAGTTTTCTCAAAACATACTCTTATATTATTCTAACAAACATTTACTAGTTAATATAATGTTTTATTCTACATTTATCAAAAACTTATATGAGTTTTCCTCAAAACATAACCTTATAGTATTCTAATAAGAATTTATTACTTAATATAATTATATGAGTTTTCCTCAAAACATACTCTTATAGTATTCTAAAACCTTATATTATTCTTATTACAATACTATAATGTTTTATCCAACATTTATAGTATTTTACAACTTTATTACTTAATATAAAGTTTTATTCAACACTTATTAGCTACTTATATAAGTTTTCCTCAAAACATACTTTTATAGTATTCTAATAAGAATTTATTAGTTAATATAAGGTTTTATTAAATATTTATTTGTTACTTATATGAACTTTCCTCAAAACATACTCTTATAGTATTCTAATAAGAATTTAGTAGTCAATATAATATTTTATTAAACATATATTCGTAACTTATATGAGTTTCCCTCAAAACACACACGTATAGTATTCTTATAATAACTTATTAGTCAATATATGGATTTATTCAACAATTATTAGTTACTTATATGATTTTCCTTAAAAAATACACTTATAGTATTCTTATAACATTTTATTAGATAATATAAGGTTTTATTCCATAATTATTAGGTACATGTATGATTTTCCCTCAAAACACAAACTTATAGTATTCTAATGAGAATTTATTATATAATATAAAGTTTTATTCCACGATCAATAGCTACCTATATGATTTTTCCTCAAAATAAACTCTCCCAATATTCTCATATAAATTTATTAGTTAATATTAGGTTTTATTCAACGATTATTAGTTACTTATGATTTTTTTTCCTCAAAACACATTTTATTCAACAATTATTAGTTTTCTTTATGTTCGAGTATTTATTTACATATAAACCATTAATGGGCTCAATGACGGAAAATATAGTCATATTTGAGCCCATAATAAATTAAAGTCCATTAGAAATTGAAGTGTGTTATTTGAGGTTAACTGTAAATAGCCACGACATTAGCCACGGATATGGTCGTGGCTAATATTTGGGCTTCTTAATTTGTCGAGAGCTATCGGTTGGGCTTCCTTATTCACTGGGCTTTGACTACTACTAATGGGTTGACCAACTTTGGGCTTTGACTATCTCTGATAGTCAATTGGACCATGTTCAACGTTTGGTCTCTAAAAATTTTTTTGGGTTAGATTTTGCGATTTAAAATTATTGGGCTTTGTGAAGAATTACCCAACTTCGAAGGAATACTCTAAGAATGGCCATGGTCATATTAGCATCGAATCCAGCCACGGATATTCAACCAGTGGCTATATCCGTGGCTATTAGCTACGGATATAGCCACAACATATGTTTCGTGGCCATGGCCACGCATGAAGGACACGTGCCTCATTTCTTTAGCCACGGGTACAGCCACGACGCTTTAACTCGTGGCCATCGGCCACGAAAGCAGGGCATGCTTGCCATTTTTATAGCCACGGGTACAACTACGGGGCATCAACAGCCATGAACTTAGCCACGCCAATCATGATCGTTGCTAAAAGTCATGACTTTTTAGACACGAATTTCGGTTAGCACCCCCAACCACGGATATAGCCACGAATTTTTTCACTCCCCACTTAAATAGCGACGAAATGTCAGGTCGTGGCTAACGTCGTGGCTGTCAGCCACGACATTAGCCACAACCTTATGACGTCGCTAAAAAATCCGTGGCTATTTCCTATGTTTTTGGTAGTGAAAGGGAACTAAATTGCATTAAATCCAATAAAAACTTACAACCGATCGAAGCCAAAACGTCTCTCGACTACTCCAACTCTCTCGGCCAAGCCCTCTCTCTAAAACTCCCGAAAACTCTATATTACACAATTTCTTGTGGCTTGGATGATTCCTAAAATCAGCCCCTAAGACCTTATTTATAGAAGTCAATCCCCGCTATCCAAGGAAAGAATACTCTATCTATATCTAAAATTATCTATCTAAAGATAAATGATAAAACTTGGAAATAAAACAAATAAATCCCTAAAGGAAAGTAAGACTAAAGTGGATAAATCTTCTTTCTCTTGATAGATTTCACGTGCCCTTGCTTGCAAGTAACCACACATGCTCGGACTCACTCGATTTCAACTCGAATTCGCCCAAAAAAGTACTCGACATTGACCAAGTTACTCGACATCGAGTAGGACTGTCTTCTCCTCGTGATGTGCTCGAGCTCGGCTACCTTCTGGGCTTGACATGGATACTCGACATCGAGTAATTTCCTCGATGTCAACTAGTTCTTGCTCTCGAGTGGATTGCTACTAAGCTCAACTGGTGAGATTTCGATTGGGTAGTACTCGTTATCGACCAAAGTCGTCGATATCGACTAGTCTGTGTCGAGTGCTTCTTCTCTCTTTTCTGTTCGATTTTTCCTAGTTCAGCTCCTGTTTGGCCTTGGACTTTGACCTCGAGCTTTTCCATGATTTCCTTTTTTCTCTGAACTGCTGTGAAATGCTTCGATTTCTGCGAAATTAAACATAATTTGGCAAATAACACTACTAGAATTGTCTTCATACACGTCGGTTAAAAACTGATGTAAAACAAAAAAAAATTCGACGTGTTAGTGGGTGGTGTTAAAGATCCCAACTTTACCACATCGGTTTATAACCGATGTCTATAATGATTTATAACATCGTTTCTCTTTGTAATACCGACTTAAATGCATGAATATATATACATTTTGATACATTCACCTAATGTTAAACCCTATTATTTTGCATTTCTAGTTATCTAAATATATGTAGACCAATACAAAAGTTCACATTAACATCGATATTTTTTTCCAAAAACAATGTTGTAATATTTATTTACATCGGTTATATGTGGTTCATTTCATTTTTATTAACTTTCCCTTTGTATTTTGTTTTGTTATTTCGTTTAAAAAATAGTATACAACATTCCATATTTATAAAGACAGTGTTATATGTATATATTTAAATCGATATATTTGAAAGAAATGATGCCTAAAAAGATTATAACATCGTTTTATTTATCTATACCAATGTATAATTTCTCAAAAGACATCAGTTTTATTTTTTATTCTGTTGTGTTTCAATGCATTTTTAAATCGCTTTTTATTGTATTAAATGATGTGTCATTTTGCATTTGTATCAATTAATCGGTTACTTCTCAAATAATCAAAATAGGATCAAATCCATGATACATTATCCAAAATAGTCAAACACATATAATAAGGTGAAATACATCAATAATCGAATTATAAGTTTCTACTCTTTTACATAGTACCACAAAACAGATGTTCTCATGATGTCCCGATACATACATGTAACATTGTCTTTCTACATATTCAATTAGATGCCTATATCCCTGTTCAGGAGGGATACGATGTGGCTAGTATCCCTGTTCAAGAGCAATAAATCAAGCTGCCCTTTGTCTCCTCTTCCATGTCTTGTTTCTATACCATCACTATCTAGCAAAGACAAAAAAAAAATGACAGATGCAAACTTTATCTCATGATAGGAAATAACTCAAGAAACTTCAGTTGGCCATTTAAATATACTAGGTAGTGGTGCACGCTTCGCGTGCGGTGCAGGTGTTTTGGGATATATAACATCATTGCTCATTTGAACCTAGCTCAATTTCCTTCCGAGCATATCATGCTTTCAAGTTTCCTTCATTACAAAATGAGTACAAGGAGAACACCAATAAAAATCCAGCAAAGATTGAAATCCTTTGGTCAATGCAACAAGTCTGCTTTATAATTGGCATTCATCAAGTAAATGATTTGCTTTGATTTCCAATTCAAGTGCATGTGCCAAAGTGAAAGAGACATGTTACATAAGGAAAATATTAGAAAGCATATCATACTTGGCTGAACAAACAGAGATGTATAAATCTCAAGCTGGGCAATCAATATCTCAAGAACATATAACGGCAATGTTGCACCTGCAAATAACATACTTGGTTGGTACAATGTTCTCCTGCAAATAACATACTTGGTTGGTACAATGTTCCAGGATACCAAAACCTGTATATTAGTACAATGTTCCAGGATACAAAAACCTGTATATTAGTCAAAAGTACAATATGCATATTATATAAGAGCGATCACCCGCAAAGTCGAAAAAAGAGGGTATAAAACAGCGATCAAGACCATCAAGAGGACAACATTGAATAAGTCCACCCAGAATATCATGTGAATTGCATTGGCAATGTCAAGAATCTATAACAATAAGCACATAAGTCATAGATAAGGAAGACAAAAAAAAAAACTAAAATTGCAAGAAGAGAATATCAATTTGGCAACAACGTAAAATTACAAATGGAAAATATTAGAAAGCATACCATGGCTGACTAAAAGCCAAGCTGTCAAATGCAATATCGAGAACTACTTCCTGTTCAGAAATAAAAGAGAGGTGATGTAATGATGATCCGAATCTTATTATTATAGGTGGTTCAAAAACAGTTGAAGGAAAATGTACTGTTGGTGATTATATCAGGTGAATTGTGTGCCTTCGATTTGTATTTAATTTTGCAGTTAGATGGCCACTCTAGCTATCTCCTAAGGTGAAACATTTTCTGTTTCTACTGCATCAATTTAACATATGTTTCAACTTTCTAAACATCTCCAGGTACAATATGGATTTGACACTTTATAATGGGAGAAGTGCACTACTCATACCCGTCTGTAATAACTATTATATCAAAGGTGATCTATTTATCTAGTTTCATCATAGACTGATAAACAGGCAAAATTAGGAAATCAGCAAAATGGTAACCCTCGTTTATCTAGTTACACCATACATTATCTTCCATGCTTGACTTTGGGTTTTAGTTTGGCTCGGAATCTTGATGCTAGGCAAATGGTTTCATCTAGTTTCAGTCTTCATCAACTCTAAAATGACTTATGCTCTGCCGATACTCACATTCTTTAGTGCAACAACCGTGTAAAAATATATAGTTCATATCTACTCCAGCAGCTTAAATGTCTTTTGTAAGTTATAGTTCTCTCAGCCTACCAAAAAAAAAAAAAAATTGTGTCAATCAAAATACTTACAGTGTCTTCTTAAAATTCATCTGCAATTGAACTAATTTTTTCCAGCCAAAGAGGTGGTGCAGTGAGTCTTTGAGGCTAGGGAAGCAGTCCAGTTCCTCTTATTTTGTGCCACCTGTTTCCACAAAAGAAGGAAGCAGGCCAAACAGAAAATATTGAGCATCAGAAAATATTGAGCATCAGCAATCAGCTGCAGGCCAAAAAGAAAATATTGAGCAAGAAATGTCAGTTTTTAGTGATGGAGCAAAAGGGGACAAAAAAAAAGCGAGTGTCTACTATTTCCCAACCTCGTTTGAACTTACTTGTACTAAGTTTCTACTCATCTAAAAAATATTCCTCACAAGGTTGGGAAGTATTAGACAAAAATAGGTGATTGTTTTCACCTAGTCTTTGAAGGAAATTATGATATCTGGTCTCCATTAGCAATATTGTACATATTAACAACAAAGAGAAGCTATCACTTATAAGACAGATAATAGAAAAAGAGATGTACATCTGTGAAATCGTTTTTCCCCCTCCGCCCCTTGAGAACTTTGCGCAAATATTATTCTCTGAAATTCACTTGAGTAATTAATGTGAAGCGAGCTACCTAGAGGCTGGAGAGATTGGTTCATTTGGGAATATATGCCTAAAAGACGAGAACTTTCAAAAGTATGGTAAAGGCTCGGATTTTCAAATCCTAATTTTTCGGAAAAAGGTAATTAAAATGAATTTAAATCGGATTAAAAGCTCGTTTAGCGGATTCGAACCGGAATATAAAATTTGACAAATAATTTCCGTCATTTTACCTCGAAAATTTAAAATAATTATCAGATGACGATATAATTGTCTATTTTAAAAATCTAATTGATCGAGAAAGCGAGAGTCGGGGAAACTAACATTTGAGAACAAATTGCGGGATTCAAAATTCGCGTATTCGGGATTTAATTCCGGGTATTAGTTTAACCAATTCAACACTCTTCCTCACCCACTCCCATCACCTCACCATGCCTTCAAATGCAACGATACCCTTCACCTGCTCCCCATCCCGTCTTCACCATTCCCCTGCTTCTGTCAACGTGAGTTACACCTTACCTCCTCCAGTTCACTTCAACTTAATTCCCATCTTTCATTTTCAATCTCCATCACCTTCACCGACTACTCCCTCCAGCTCTCCTGCTCCATTCCATTTTCATCGCCATCACCACCGTTCCATCACCGTGCCGCACCCTCGAACCACCACCGATCACCACCTCTATCCGCCTTTCCATTGTTGTCGGACCACCACCAGAGCCTCCAGCATCCACCAAGGCGCCACCAGCAGCCCCGGAGCCACCAGCGCCGTCGACGAGCCACCGAACAGCCTCCTTGCTCTGTTTCGCGAAGCCTTGTTCCGGTAAGCCGTTCTGCTTCGTTTCTGATCCAAATTGCCTTCGGTCTTCACCAACACTCTCACCAACATCCGGTGCAGGTCCGACGAGCCATCGCGAGCCACCGACGAAACCCAGGACTCCGGTCGAGAGCTCCGAAGTCGCGAAAAACCCATCTCGGTGAGCTCCGAAATTATTCTCGTTTCGATTCGTTTTTTTTAGTCTTTTTCGATGCTTAGACTAACTGGGGGGTGAGCGTGGGCTGAGTGAGGAACGTTCGGGTGGGCTCGAGACCTTCGACGAGAGCTCCGATGAGCATCGAAGGCGGCGAGGCTGAGCGAGCTCGAGAGTGAGGCAGGCAGCGACCGCGAGGCAAGGGAGCTGGGGCGAACAGTGAGCTTGAGAGCGAGGCAAAGGCGAGCGATGCGTGAGTGCGAGCAAGAGAGAGCTCCGGCAGGCGGTGGCCATGGATCTCCGGGCGCAAGCGAGAGGAAGCACTGGCAGGCGGGCTCCTTCATTTGAAATCCGGGGAGGAAGAAAGCCTACGTGGCTTGGGGGCCCCCTTCTACTAACATTATATATATATACTTGTTATTTAACCGGGTTGGGATTATATAACGCGTTCGGTTCGATTCGGGTTATTCGTTTATTATTTAACTAATTAACGGGAATTAAAATATATTATAATAGTATTTGAGGATTTAAAAGATAAATTATTATATTTTGGGAGAATTATAAGGGTTGATTTATTAAATAAAAATGGTCGGGATTTTAGGGGATTTGGAAATAATTTATAAAGGTGTTTAATAAATGGTATTTAAAATATCATATAATACTATGTCGGATTAAAATATATTATTGGGGGTTTGAAATATATTATTTGGAATTATAGATTTCAAAAGTAATTTAAATAATAAATTGAAAAAGGAATTTAGCGAGTATTTTCTAGGGTCGGAATTCTTAACTATTTAATTCGGATTTGAAACAATTTTGGAACTAACTTGAGAATAAAACTTATTCGATGACTAACTAGCATGCTAATATGATCGTTTGACTAACGGCATGATATGTGTGTCTAATAGCATGACTTATGGTGATTTATTATAAAGGGTTAAATATTGGTTACCGATGAGGATGATGATGATGATATATATATCCTGATGGAAAGGATGAGTATGAAATAATAATATGCGGATTTGGCTAAGTATGATATGGAAGTTATCTTAAGTTGATAAGAGATAGTTGATCGTGATGAACTGAAAGTATGGTTGATGCGAGCTTGTTAATTATCTATCTGTATGAATGTGTGATATATGTGTTCAGAGTGGCTATAGACGTATACTCAGTGTATTCTCGTTATGTATTTAGGTGATACTCTGTGATTGCGCTATTGTTTGCTGGATTATTCTTTTGCTGATCTTCTAGCCAGGTAAGTACCTCCGGGGCTTACTCAGTAACCAGTACCTCCTGCCTGATGTGTCATATAGTATGTAGGTGTTTCATATGCATAAGAGCATGCCATGTAGTATCATGCTTAGGAATTGCACTTACGAATGAGCATTCTTATTCTGTATGCGTTTGAATACAGAATGGCCGTTATCTGTGAGTCCTAGAGTCCTTGCTAGGGTCATAGGGCAGCCCAGTTTCATCGGGTGTTGTCCTCCTTGAGTTATATATATATATATATATATATCACGAGATACGAGATGAGCATGAGATGCGATATGATGATGAGATTTGGTATGATATAGTATCGAACTGGCCAGTCTCCACCCTATCTGGAAGAGGGGTGGTGGTAGAAGAGGGATATACCACTTGGTATTCTTTGTTAAGGCCTTACTTAATATTCTACATATATGAATTAGGAGCATGATAGTGTGGTTAAGATTTCAGTACTGCATGAAGGCATCCTTTATTCTAGGTATAGGCGTATTATATGTCCTCAGCGCGGTCAGAGGACCCGCGGGCGGACTCTTGGCCTGACTTGGTGGTATAGTTTCAGGTACCCGATACACTGCTTGATTTTGTGCTGTTATGACGGGGTCTATTCTTATGGCCGAGAGTGAGTGTTTGAAACCTGACTTCACCAGATTCATGCTTTTGGGATTCTCCCTAATTGTACTGTGTTTTGACCCGGCTCTGCCGTGGCACTGGTTGTATCATTTTCAGAACGTATGCCCTTTGCATGATAACGGATTTCATGCGTTGTAGATTTAGGACAGGTACAGGGGTTTACCCCGGGGTCCCCAACGGACCTTTCGGATTTGGGTGCGAAATCCCACTTTAAACTGCACATCTTCGATTTCAAACCTTCAATCTGTACTCGGGGCGCAAGATCCTAACGAGGGGTTTCATCCCTCGAAACGTAACTCGGGAATCATAATCCCGGGCCGTTACACCATACCCCCAAAAGAAGATGTTGCACCACGATAAAGCTCACTGACCTATGAAGAACAAATATGACAAATAGTTATTACAAAAAGAACTAACTAATCACTTAATTATTCAATAGTCACGAAAAAAAAAAACATATTTGAAGTTGATTTAAAAATTCTCACTATAAAATACAAATAACTAACATAGAAAGAGGAACCGGCAAAAGGCACTCCTTCAGAGGTGCTCAGCAACTAATTCAAATATCAAGGTCTGTTTTTTAAGTATGATATGAAGCAATTAAAGTTGGCACTAGATCAAACCCCATAAAATGAACCTTAATATCTAAAATTAGGGAAATAAATCAGTCAATTGCAAAAAAAAATAACCAATAGAAAACTATACATGTGAAAGCACAGCAACAAAATATCCTCATTCTCAGAATAAGATTAGCCATTTAACAGCTAGCTAACAAAAAACTCAAGACCACAATGAAAAAATAAGAAGGAACAACATAGTTCATGATTCTTGTATTCACCATATACTCATATTATAAAATTACACAAGTAAAACATAAAAATGAAGAAACATATATCAAAGTATTATCACAAGGCAATTCATGAAAGAAATGTGCACCATACTTCTTGTTTAACCACTGTCGTTTAAACTTAATGGGTGATACACACCACATTTAATATTGGGAATTTGGAAATAGAAATTTCAGAACAATCGAAAAAACAATTTCGAACATCAGGGGCAGGCGAACAAAAAAAATCAGATCAAATAGGAAATTTCAGAAAAAATCGAACAGCAGAAGCAAGCAAAAAAACCCCAACTGAACACCCCTCAGAAATCAAACAGCCTAGCTAACGTGTTTAAATAATCAAATAGCAAATTTAAAATGAAATCGAAAAGGTACTCGAACCTAAATTGAAACCGAATAAATGTGCACGATTCAAAAGCATAACATCAATTTCTTCTAGAGTAATTTCGAACTTCCAAGTGACCAAAGAGACTAGAAATTCCCAAACAGGAGAGCGAAATCAAGTGAAATCCTAAGAAACATTTGAAGAACACACACATTTTTTTTCATTCTATTTCAAATTCAATAGAAAATTGAAATAAAAAAGATCTACTACCTCATTATTTTGCAACAGGTGGAAGAATAAACAAAATTCGGACTGTATAGAACAGAGTTGTGTTCACAACTCGAACAACAGCCGGGGAGGAGAGAGTCGGACAACTGAGATTTGGATCGATGGTGGTTACCTATATGGTGGTGCAGATGAATACAATCAGAAATGAGAGAGTCGGACAACTGAGAAGAGTACGAACCTGAGGGAAAGAGAAGGAGAAGGAAACATCAAATCGAAACCCTAAATCTATCAAGCACAAGGCGTCTAGCCAAAAATCGAACTGTCTTCGTACCTCTCGCCATAGTCGCTGAGCCTTCTTCGTCCTTCCCCCTTCACGTTCTCTCTCGACGGCCGAGCATCGCCCCCTCAAACCATCGTCAATAGATCTAGAGAGAGAGGGATGGATGGAAGAAGAAGAACGTACCCCTAGGACCCATGGCGGAGGAGCCACCAGGACAACCGTCGAGAGGGCTAAGCTTTTCGGTGAGCACCCTTGAGAATCGCCGAAATCGCCGAGGGCTAAGCGCTTCTCACTTTCCTCAATGGAAGAGATGACCTAAATGGAAAATGGGGAATTTGAGGATTTTTTTTTTGTTTTAAGTGTTGGGAGTGAAAATACAAATTTCAAAATAATTTGGCAAGTGTTGGAGATCTGGCCCATTACCCGCTTTTATTATTTCAATTTGGCCAAGTGTTTTGAAGTTGAGCTTTTTTACCGCTTAAAATTTTACATAGTATTTTGCGCATTTTCGATTTTTTTTAAAATGAAGTTTTAAAATTGTCCATTAAGTGAAGTCGATGTCTCTAATCTCAATAACATCAATAATTTTTAAACTGATGTTTTAATTATTTTTAACATCATGTGTTTTTCCGACCGATGTAAAAGACATGATGTCTATGAACATAATTCTAGTAGTGTAAGCATAAACTACATAGATTCTGCAAAATTCTAACCAAATAATATGAAATGCAATGCAGAAAATCGATATAAAAGTAAGTATAAAACATGGCGAATTAGGCTCACATCAAAAGTGCATCAAAGCAAGAAAGCAACTTTGAAGAGTTCTCCCTGGATTTAGCACCACATTGCCCAAATATAGCCCACCACTATGCTTTTTACCTTTTCCTTCACCATGCCATAAAAGTCCTTTTGATTATCAAATGCTTTGTCGTATAAATTGTTTTTGCATAACCCTCCTTTTGTGTGCGATGTTTCTTTTATTCACATGCATGGATTTGGTGAGATTAGTACCTTTTCAAGGATGGTAATTGATTGTAGGGTTATATGAGAATGAATCTTAGATGTTGAAAGTTTAATTTCTTCCTCTGTATGACCATTAAAAGTATTGCTTGCGGATAAGCATACTCAATTATTGGGTGTTAATGTGCGCTCAATTTTCCATGTTTTGCATCCACTTTTACTTCGATTTCTGTCTATGTTTTATACATTTATATTGGGAAAGCATGAGATTTGTGTAGTTTATATTTATTTTCAATATATGGGGGTCTACACAAGTTTCTACTTAATTTCGCAGAAATTGGACGCACTTTGGAGCTTAAAGGAAAGTCATGAAAACATTGGAGAAGCTAAGGAAGAGCATAGGATGATGCAGCAAGAGAAAACGCCACTTTTCACCATTCATCATTTTGAATCAAGTGATGTTTTCATGAAAGCTGTATCCCCCAAAAAGAGCTTTTCAACGCATATTCATATTCGTCAATTGGACGAACGATGACCTAGGAAAGTGCGTTTCAAGACGGAGCGGAATGTTGAAAGCTGACAGAAGTACTCGACGAAGACTACACTTGGTTGATGTCGAGTAAAAACCTGGTCGAAATCACCATCAGAGATCGAGTGAAGATTTGACCAGGAGCCAAGATCTGGTCGACGTCGAGTACACTTACTCGATGTCGAGTAGAACCCAGGAGCAATCCGAGTCGAGATCGAGTAGGAGTCCGGATGTGAAGTTACTTGGGCATGAAGGCACGAGAGATCTATCCACATAAGAAGATATTTATCCACATTAGTAATTCCCTAATTTACCAAGGGGGATTTTAATTGTTTTATTTATTTTAATTAGGAATTTTTTATCTTAGGAAATAGATAGGTAGATTTAGATAGAAGATATAGTTGTTCCTTTCATAGATTAGTTAGATGAAGCACTATAAATAAAGCCCTACGGGCCGTGTTTTCATTCAATTCAAGCGAAGTTGTCTTCGGGCGCAAGGAGAGAGAGAGAGAGAGAGAGAGAGAGAGAGAGAGAGAGAGAGAGAGAGAGAGAGGAGTCGAGTAAAGAAGATGAGAGCTTGGAATGCAAGAAGCTTTACATGGAATTGCTTTGTGTTCTACACCTGCTTCAGCTCACGGCTAAACCAACTCAACCACTCTCCAATGGACCTGAAACGGCAAGAGATGTCCGCCCAGTCCCATACAGTCTGCTGAACCTCTCCGATGAATGGCCATTCAAACCAAAGATGTGCCTCAGTCTTGACGTCATTGTGGCAAAGTAGGCAGTTAGCTATTCCGTTGCCCATCCAATGCCCCACCTTGTTGCTTGTTTGTAGCCTTTTCCTAACCGCACGCCAAGTTATGAAAGCCCATTTCCTATTCTGCAGCTTACCTCAAAACATTTCTCCCCAATCCACTTCCTACCCCTTCGTTCGGAAGACATGGTAAAGCTTAGCAGAAGAATAGTACCCTGCCTTTCTATTGCACCATGATGTGACAACGAACGTGACGATGAGGGAATAAATATATGGGGGACAGGCTCGGATAAGGAAGAATTTGTTAGGTGATCGAACACCGAGTCAATATCTCTTATTGGAGATGGTTATTAAGAAGGGATATTTATTCCAATACAGATGAGACTCTAAGGATTGTAATGAAGATCTTGCCTTTTTCCACCTAGATTCTATAAACGTGTGGGAGATGTTTTCATATGTGTTGTTGCTGGACACAACATATGGCACAAATAAGTATGCTTCTTCTTAGTTTTTATATTATCTTTTAACACATTGAATTAATTTATTTCTTCACCTTACTTTATATTTAGTTGATGAAAAAAAAATTGTCACATGCCTGAAAGGCATTGTTGGAGATAATTGGTGTAACGAGCACATTAAGTTCATTTCACTTGGTTTGTGCATTGATGACAAAGGAAGATACAGACACATACACTTGGGTCTTGCGACGAGTGAAAGGAGTCTGCAAAAATGTCCCGACGACGATAGTCACTGATAGGGAGCTAGGTCGTAGGAAGGCATTAGAGAATGTTTTCCCTTATGCGAAACATATTTTATGCGGATAACATGTGTTAAGGAACATAGAGGGCATGCCACTAAAAAAAATAGCATATATAAAGGTTATTAATAGTAGGTTCTGTAGTCAAGCCAAGTGCCTCATCAGGTCTGGATCGCAGCAAACGTACCATCGACGGCTAGATGCAATGAAGGTGGAGTGATGAATAATGCATATTTAGATAGACATTACAATTAATTTTCATTTTTATCCATTCGGACATTCGAGTTTGGAATCCACGCCATTTTGCATTTATTGTGCAGTTTTACAATCCGAGCTTAGAGAGGGATTAAGGATGGCTAGAAGAGGCTGATTTTTTTATTAAGAGAGGAAATGAAGGATCATAAGAGAAGCTAAGGAGAAGAGAATCGAGAACAAATGAAGAAATCGGAAACACAGAAGAACAACGTCTGCCGTTATTTCATCGGCGCTTGCCGGTCAGACAGTTTCAAGAAACACTGATTTTATCCGAAGCAGCTTTATTAGTTTATTATTATATTATTTTCTGGGATTTTAGAAGGCTGACTTATACTCTATATAGGCCGACTAATATTAGATTTAGAGACATCTTTTCATCATCTATTCTATTATTCAATCGTTCATTAGAGTATGAGTAACTAAACTCATTGTTTTGCCTGTGATTCGAAGACATGTTTGGTTGAATTATGAGGTTTTGGTTTCTATTGTTATTCCTTAGTCATTTCATTACCTTTGTCCTCATATTGTTGATTGCATATATTCTCTCTTCATTGATCAACTCGACAGAATTTGTATTCATGCTAGGCTTTAATGATTTCGTTAGAATAGTTAAACCACAGTAGAAAGCACACGACATTGGTTCGTTGAAAGAATCAATTGGTTGTGAAGGGTAGTAAAACTTAGTTAAATATCAGTTCCTATGAGGATTATGGTTGAAGGGGTAACAGTCTTTGACATCATACTAGTTGCTTAGGAGGGTTGGTACTATCAAATTGCTAAGACTTTGTGAATTTGTGATGCTTTATGTTTGAATCCAAATAGGGTGAGGGTCGCATATTGTGTAAGGGAATTATATGTCCGTAAGGGGTGTCAGGCTAATTAAACCAAAGTTTGAATAACTCAAATATCAATTGCATTGCATTGCATTATAATAACAAATAAATCAGACCAAGGATCTTGAACAATAACCATTATTGAGGATTGCAGGTGAAACGCTTCCATCCCATTGGTAACAATTTCGCAATCATTTCATTCTTTATTTCAATTGCATTACTTTATTTTTCTCAATCTTGTTATTTATTTGTTTTAGTTAGCATAAGAATACATTCAAAGCAGGATCTCTCCGTGGGTTCGACCCCTTGCTTGCTCACTATTCTACCTTGCTAGTTAGGGTTATAAATATTTTATTTGACAAGATCAATGATTGTTTCACGCCCGTCAAATCTTGGCGTAGTTGCCAAGGAGATTATTTAGTTTCGTTTGTGTTTTTATTGTTAACTTGGGCGTTGACTACTCTGCATAGAGATTATTTAATTCATCTACTTTTCCTTTTGATCTAGAGATTGAAAGATCCTTTTCTAGGGTGAGAAGAAAACTTGAGTTCAACCAAGAAGAAAAAGTAAAAGAGATGGATAACGATAACAATCAAGATGATGAAAATGTTGAGGCACCTCCAAGGAGGACCCTGATAAATTTAAAGAAGCCCGGTTTGACATCGCAACCGCTTGCGATCAGGCTTCCTGCTCTTCCGGAGGGGTCAATATTTGAGTATAAGTCTAAGTACTGGTCTACTATTTTGCTAGTTTTTCATGGAATGGCTAGAGAAGAGCTCAACAAACATCTTGCAAAGTTCACCATGTCTACGACAGAGACCTCGAGGTATGATTGACGATCAAATTACGCTCAGAGTGTTTCCTTTCACTCTGAAGGATGTAGCAAGTGATTGGCTCTATTACCTACATGAAAAGAGTGTTACTACTTGGGTAGGATTGAAGAAAGCTTTCATCCATAAATATTTCCATGCCACTCGCCTCAGCAAACTCAGGAAGGAGTTCTCAAGCATAGAGCAATATCCTACGAAAAGCCTTTATGAGTATGTTGCAAGGTTCAATAACCTTAAGGGAAGTTGCCCACAACATGGCATACCAGAGGATGATCTAGTCCTTTATCTCTATGAAGGCTTACTTGATGGCGAGCGCAGTGTGATTAATGCTATAAGTGGAGAAGATGTCTTAGACAAGACACATGGGGAGGCAATGCAAATTTTTGAGGACTTAGTCAATGCTTCGCAGCAGTATGGAAAACATCAAGGCGTCAGAGAAGTCCACATATTAGACAACTCTGGAGGTAGGCGCAACAATGAAATTGACAAGCTTGCTAAAATTGTCAAGAATATGGCTATGTAGATGAATCAGACACAACAACCTTGACTATGTGGAGTATGCGGAGACTCAAATCATCCCAATGATCGATGCACGCTCTTTCAAGAAGGAATTTTTGATGCCAATGCTATAGACTATCGACCTCACCGAAACATTGGTAAGAACTTTTAAAAGTCAGATTATCAAAATGATTTCAATGGCAGGATGAACCAGAAGCAGCAACAACCATTGCCTTATCAAGGGAGGGGCCGTCATGAGAATTGCTAGTGAAATCCTTCACATGATGACTCAAACAGGGAAGAGACTTTGAGACTATTACTAGAGAAATGAATATTCAAGAGAAGTTGTTCAGTCAGATGGCTCAAGAGATATGAGAACTTAAAGCTAAGGATTCAGGCAAGCTACCCTCACAAATTGTAGTCAATCCAAAGGAGAATATGAGGGCCATGATTCTTAGGGGAGGAAAAGAAGTTAAGATTCCATTGAGAAGCATAGAAGAAGAGCATGTAGCAATTACAAAGTTGAACGAGCAAGGCGAAAAGCAAGAGGAAGCCTCACCTGACGAGCCGACGCCCGCCGTTTTCCAAAACCGGCGCATGCCGCCCTCATTTGCAACTGAGACCTTCGTCCCTCCTATATCCCATTCAGGGGATTTACTAAAGGAATGGTCATTTGATGATTATACACACACACATACACACACAAACACACATGTAAAAATAAGAATGGGGAAAGGAGTCAAGTCGAGCCACGCATGCGGGGCCGAAAGTCCTCGTTGAGGCCACAAAATATGTGCTAATCTTAATAAAGATGCTTCTTATGCAATACTGAAATTTTAAACATACAAGAATGCTAGCAGTTTATATAATGTATAAAATGTTGTAAAAGGTACCCGAACAGAATGTCAAGTGGCATGTCCCTCTCCTACCTTTGCACCCATTCTCATTAGTGCAGATGTCGGCTGAGCTCGTAGCTATATAACAATTCTCATCATTTCATATCTCATTCTCATCTCATTTCAATTTGTCATGCTCATATTTCTTTTTCATAGTATAATATAAGACTCGAGTAGGAACGAACCCGATGTGACTGGTTCGTCCTATGACCTTAGCAAAAGACTCTAAGATTCACAATTGATGTTCGATTTACCAAACACATAGAGTAAACAGATGCTCATTCAATTGTGAAACCCCAAGAAGGACACTACATGATCATGTGAGATGCAAATGTAACACTTAGCAGAAGATGCAACAACAGGCATGAGAATCCAACTTGAGTAAGCCCCCTAGGGAACTTACCTGGAAGTACAAACCAGCAAGGTAAGGCAGAGAGATAGTTTAAAGATCACCTAGTAAGCATAATAAACATATGAGTCGATATCCAAACATACAAGCAGGACTGGGGAAATTTTCCCATGAAAACCGTACTAATACGTACCATCCGAACCAATTAAATTGGTAACCAATATAATTGGTTACCAATTTTATGCTATCTATTATTGCTGTATAGGAGAATATTTTTATTGTTGTTCGTTATTTCTATCTGTTTTTGCTATATATGAGAATCTTTTTTTTAATTCAAGTTAATTAGTACTAATACCTTTTTTTTTTATTATTTTATTTTTGATATTAAGTAATACTCCCTCCTTGAATAGGTAAATAAAGAGCGACCATTCCGGGGTTCGAACCGGGGACCTATGGGTAATACCCACAAGTCCTTTCCGGTGAGCCATTCCGGATTGGTTAAGTAATACTCCCTCCGTTAATTAAAACTTGATGTTTTACTATTCACGTACGTTTTTTTAGGTGTTAAAAACTGCATAAAATATTAACTTTTTTAATAGTTTTTTAAAATAATATCATACTTATTACTACTAAGTATGAATTTATAAAATCAAAAGTAAAAAAAAGTTAATATTTTATATAGTTTTAAAAAAGCGTGCATAAATAGTAAACGACAAGTTTTAATTAACAGAGGGAGTAACTAATAAGTATTATCTATTAACTTGATTTCTTTTTATATTTTTTATTTTCAGAAAATGTTTTTAATCAAGAGAGGAATGCTAGCTCGGCCTCGGTTCAGACTAAAACATAGCTAAGTGTTATTCGGAAGGTAGTAGACATTTTATTTTGAATATTATCGGGTCTATTTAAGTCTTTATATTGCTTTTGTGCTTAAATGTATGAACAATTTAAATATTTATGTTGTTGCTTATAAATTTTAAATTTTAATTAAGTTGTATTGCCTTTGGTTATTTGTATGTTTTTTTCTTCAACACAAAAAACATGGTAAATTATCATTATCAACATGTACCAACCAATTTAATTGGTTACCAATTAAGTTGGTACAAGTTCTTCGGTGGTTGGTAATGGTTTGAATTTTAAGATTACCAATTATAATTGGTTGGTACGTGATAACGGCAAAAACTAATTGGTATTGTACCAATTCCACGCCTACATACAAGCATACATAACCTTATATAGTTCACATAATCACATATTTCATCATCGCAACTTTCATATAATCATCTTCATCTAAACTTATCTCATAACTTCTCGCATTATCTCATCATAATTCATCATATATCATCTCAACATATTGCCTCAATATCTTATCATGCATTAACTCACCATCATATCATCTCTCAACATATAGCAATGTATCTCATCATCTCATATATAGATCACATACACACTCACGTCATCTTATAACATATCATGCTTCATACTTAGCAACACATACGATATATCATGATTTATAATCATATAATACATATCAATAAATCATGCTCCACAATATCAACATGCTTGCACTTAGATCACATATTATAACATAATTCCTCATCCTAAACACATCATGCTCTAATCATATATTCATATCATAACATCTCATAACATTTCATAACATATTATATCGCGCATACTTCACATAATAGCACACATGTAATCACTCAAAAAGTTAGCGCAAATAAGAAGTTCCCGAGATTCCATAACCCTTTAAACCTCAAGTTAGGATAAACCCATTTCTAAAACAACTTTTCACATAGTTAAAATAACTTTCTAGCCTAGGTAGATCATTTCCAAAACCTTCTTTAAATCATAAGTTCGAATACTCTGCTCGACACATTTTAAATCTCAAGAATCATATAGTCACATGTATGGAATTCAAGTGATCAAATCTCTTTTAAAAACATTATTATGAAACACACATAGAACTCAACCCAAAAGGACAAGAACAACGGGACCCAACGGCCAAGGAGGTTACCGCGGATGCCCCGCAATCAAGGAGGTTACCGCGGTCGCGAGTCTGGATTTCACCGCAGTGAAACCTAGTTTTGTCATGGTGAATAATCAGCTTCCAAATGACCCATCCTTGATCTCATTCGTTGCAGCGGCGACGGGCGGCGCCCAGAGCCACGCCCGCACCCAGAGCTCCCTAGTAACCCACGGCACCCAGAGCCACGCCTGCATCTTTGTTGCGGTGAAACCTGGGTTTCGTCGTGGCGAGGGTCACCAGGTCTTCCAGTGAAACCTTGGTTTTGTCGTGGCAAGGGTCACCAGGCCTTCCAGTCCATCTTAGACATGGCCACGGATAAGACCCGCCGAGTTGACGGGTTCGACTCGCCAGGTCAAGGGTCGGGGTTGGCCGACCCGAACCCTAACCCGAAGATCTCACGGGTTCACGGGTTCGGGTCGACCCGTTACCCGACATGTTACATTATTTTAAAAACAAAATCATTTTTTTAAAAAATGACTATTAAAATAAATAAATAAATGATATGTGAAGATTTTATCTTCACAACATATTTTATCACTTTGATATAAAGTGTTAAAAATGTAGGAAGATTATATCTCCATATCAATTATTTCATCCACAATAATTTCGCTATGGGATGTAAGAGGAAAAAATATGAGGATATAATTTCTCAAACTTCTTTTCCAATGTAGGAAATGTAGGAAACAAGTGAAGTGGAAGAAATGGAGTAGTGGGATACATATATATAGCCCAATGTCTTCTCATTCTAACTCCATATTTTCGATGTGGGATGAAGCATTTGTCCCACATTGGAAATGAGGGAATGGAAGGAAGATTTACAAGTCTATAAAAGGAGAATGATGGGGGTTTAATTGTCTCACATTGCACATTACATATTAGTTTATATATTTATGTATGATCCGCCGGGTCACCGTACGGGTCATTGACCCGTACGACCCACCGGGTCACGGGTTGACCCGTAACCCGATGCCACGCCTAGTCCATCTCACTCCCTACTACAAAATCATCAAAAAGGGGATGACAGACTAAGAAGCTCTAGAATAGTATACCCCATTTGTTAAGCTTCTTTGAGCATATCGAAGAAGAGCGGCGGGGCGTGGATGCTTCTTCCGGTGAGGGGGAGAAATGACCAAAAGAGCCCAATGACCCTCAAACTCTGATAGGTGGGCATACAATTACTTCATCTGTGGTTCACGAGAGACTCATGGTCGTCCCCCGAAGTGGAAGGAGATCGGGAAGGGGCAACTCCAACTAACCAATTCCTCCACTAGATGAGTTGTCTAGTGGTGCAACACATGTGATACTTGGGCGTCCGCCTCGTGGGACCTTAAGAAGTACAAGGTTCGTGCCCACAAGCTTGTTGTAGATGATTCATTCGAATTTGGGAATAACAACCTTGATATGTTCATGAAATCATTCATTCGTTGTGTGCAAGATGTGACGCTGAACGGAAAAATATGGATTTTAAGCATTATCGTTCGCCATGGGACTTGGTGAAGAAGCATGGCTTGACGTACGACTGTCGATGATGAGAAGACGAGCCGAATAGAATACTTGCATTATTCAAGGTGCATTTCAATTGAAAAGATCGGAATATCAATACGCCTGAGCGTTGTTGGATGGCTTTTCTGGAGGATGGTCATGTATTTGCGATGATGTATCAATGCACCCTTGTATAGTTGGACTATAACACGCCAATGACTTTCCTCTCGCTCGTCACATAGAGTCCTACTCCTGGTGGCTGGCGCACCCCTTGTTGGGACAATCATCTTGATTTGCTTAATAGGTTGGCGTGCCCATTTTTTTGTAGTAAGCTAATCTTCTATAGTCGATTCAAAGTTTGTTTGATATTGATCACAAGTTATCCGTACCGCACCTCTTGAGGGATTGCTTAACAATCTGACAAGTCTGGAACCAGCTGGGCTGCGAGACTTTCTCTCCGAACTTCTTTGTACTCACGGATATTAAAGAGTGGGTTGCAACAACAAATGTCAAAGGGGAACGTTGGAGCTCTATTTTCGCAACCATGTTGTGGATAAAATGGAATGTAACGGCCTAGATTTAGAAAACCCGAGTTACGTTTCGAAGGATTGAATCCCTCGTTCGGATCTTGCGCACTGAGTACATGTTTAAGTTTAAAAACAAAGGATTAGTGGCGGAAAGTGGGATTTCGAACCCAAAACATCGTGATGAAGTCAAGTATAGGGGTTAGCACCCCTATACCTGTCCTAGAGCCTAAGTCACGAAAATCATTTTATAAACCAATCATCAAAGTCTAAAACCAAATACAACCTGAGCGCCACGACATGTCCCTTTCCTACTTCCGTCTCCCTTCCTGATAGGGCGAAGACTGGTTAGCTTGTGAATGCATTCCATTTATTTAAGCCCATTATTTGTTCGTCATCATGCCCATATAAATGAATCAAGCCCGTAAGATCAACTCGTAATCATGCTCATATTGGTGTTACTCATGACTCGACTTGAATTAGGACGAGACCCGATGGGGCCGGGCCGTCCTATGACCCTAGCAATGACTCTAGTGACTTCATAGATAACGGTCATTCTGTTTACAAGCATGCTCATTCATTTATGCAAGCCCTAGCATGGTACTACATGACATACTCTTATGCTTATGCAACACCTAGTATATCATGCACATATATGCAAAGAAGTGGTTCTGTTCAATCTGAGTAAACTCTAAGAGGATACTTACCTGAATAAGCAAAGAAGTAAAAGAGTAAAACCGGTACACAGCAAGTCACAAATCACAGATGATTGCCTAATATACATATTTAAGAACATAATGAGTCTACTTCTATTGGCTACACTAAGCACATATATCACACACACACAAGCCGATCACAACCAAGTTCGCAATCAATACTTTCAATTCATCATGATCAACCACTCCTCATCTCATACAACATTCAACATAATTAGCTTACGACAATTTCCATATCATACTTAGCCAAATTCGCATGCTACCCTTTCATACTAATACTTAACGCATATATATATATATATATATATATATATATATATATATATAGGCAAATGTTCAAATGTAAAATTACCTTAAGGTGTAAACCCACTGTGCCCCCCCTTCTCGGGCCAATTTTTTTTTTTTTTTTATGTCCCAAGATTTTTTTTCCATCTAACCACTTTCTGTTGTGTAAATATAACTTCATATTGTGCACATATATATAACATTATGTTGTGCAAAAATAACTTTATGTTGTGCAGACATAATAATTCCTTATAGGAAAATAGGTAAATGGACTTATTTCAATTATAAAAATTTATAGTTGATATATGCTTATTTTATAGGTAAATGAGCCTAATTTTATGTGTAAATAGGTAAATGGGCATAATTTTAAGGGTAAATGCATTTTTTTTCCCGTTTTCAACACTTTTTGTTGTATAAATATAAAGTGCATAAATAAAATGATAAAGTGCCAACATAAAATGGGGATGTGTATGAATAATAATATGAAGTGCACAATTAAAATTATTGTTAATGCCTTGAATCATATTTGATTGACGTCACATCGGGGGTCCGGGGGGCGGAGCTCCCCGGTGCAAATATAATCCTATGTTGTGCAAATATAATATTATGTTGTGCAAATATAATATCATGTTGTGCATATATAATAGGCTTTTAAATTAAAGTGCATAAATAATATTAAAACGTGCATAAATAAGATTAAAATGTGCAAATATAATATTATGTTGTGCAAATATAATATTATACTGTGCAGATATAATATTATGTTGTGCATATATAATATTATGTTGTGCATATATAATAGGCTTTTAAATTAAAGTGCATAAATAAGATTAAAATGTGGAAATATAAGATTAAAATGTGCAAATATAATATTATGTTGTGCATATATAATAGGCTTTTAAATTATAGTGCATAAATAAGATTAAAATGTGCAAATATAATGTTATGTTGTGCAAATATAACACTATGGTGTGCATATATAATAGGCTTTTAAATTAAAGTGCATAAATAAGATTAAAATGTGCATAATTAAGGTTAAAAAGTGCATAACTAATATGTGCACGATTAGCAATTTGCGATTGTTGCGTTTTTGTCTATTATGTAACCTATGTGGGATTTGAACCCACATCTTTGTGCAAACGCACATTCCTCTACCAATTGAGCTAATAAGCTAAATTATTATTTTCATGCTAAAATAGAAGAATCTAATCGATCTAAAACATATCGCAATAAAATTTTAAAATCCAATTAGCTCATGATACATAAACAATTTGACAATGCTATGAACATAAAATTAGCTCCAAATCAACCCAACAACACAACCATATCATCAATTTCAGTCAATTTGGCTTCTGGCAAAAAACCCCAAATTCTAAAGTATATCGCAATAAAATTCTAAAATCCAATTAGCTCATGATCCATAAACAATTTGTCAATGCTATGAACCTGAAATTAGCTCAAAATCAACCCAACAACATAACCATATAATCAATTTCAATCAATTTGGCTTTTGAAAAAAAACCTAAAATTCCGCTCCTAAATCAAACCCTAGGTTTTCAATCTCAATCTAAATCATTCAAACAATCTAAATAATTGTAATACACAAGTTTAGGGTTAGAAATCATACCGAATTCGAGTTGAAGCAGTGATAAAAATCGGGATTTCGAATGGTTTCGAGCCAAAAAAGGCCGAACAACACTGTTGGGGGAGATGTGCTCGGTGTGAGCTCGGCTGGGCACGAACCAAGGGGGTTCGTCTCGGTGGGTGCGCCTGAGTGAGGTGGTTCGAGAGGGTGGGAGATGGTGACCGGAGGTGGCTCGTGGGTGGCGTGGAGAGCGAGGAGAGAAGTAGCAGGTGGCTCAACTGTGCAGCGCTGCAGGTGGGCGCGTCGGGGCAGCAGGTGGCTCGAACCAGGCCACGTCAGGGCTCGGGGGTGCGCACAAGGGTGGGCTCAAGTGCGACTAAGGGTTGGTGGCCGGAGGTGGCTCGATGTGGGTGTGGGAGGCCAAGAGAGAAGCGCTGCTGGTGGCTCGACTGTGCAGCGCTGCAGGTGGGCGAGTCGGGGCAGCAGGTGGCTGGAACCAGGCCACGTCTGGGCTCGGGGTGCGTACATGGGTGGGCTCGAGTGCTGCTAGGGGTTGGTGGCGGGAGGTGGCTCGATGTGGGTGTGGGAAGCCGAGAGAGAAGCGATGGCTTATGGTCCGTTCGCTAAACAGGTCGGGGCTAAGCGCGTGTTAATTCATTACACACACACACACACACACACTAGTATAGTGACCGCGCCATTGCGCGGTTTTTTTAAAAAAAATTATAATAATATGACAAATTATTATTATAAAATAAAATAAAATTTTAATAAAAGTTAGCATAAGAATAAAAACATATAATTTGATTGGTTGAAAAAAAATATAATTAATGTGATGATAACACCTCATTAAAAATGGTTATCATTTAAAGAAGTATATAAATATAGATATTTTAAAATTATCTTATTGGAAAGAAAAAAAATTACTATCACTGTAATATTATTTAAAAGATTTAACTAAAAATAATTTTATGAAAATCACTTGGATGAAAGAGAGAGTATATAAGATGTGATATCCTCATTATTTTAATTTAATATAGTATATAAAGAACTACATACAGGTATAGATTATATATTAATTCAATATTTTTAATTAAATCAATTGGTTAGAAAATATATAGAATATATTGAGGAAAAAGGGTAAACTGCATAAAACCACCCTTAAAATAGCTTATATTGCTCAAAACCACCCCTTGTATTCCCATTTGCTGAAAACCACCCTTTAAAACCCTTCTGTTAGCAAATAACCACCCCCGTGAAATTTTCGTCCATAATCCGTTAAATGTTGTACTACATACCTCTTTTTTAAAATACAATATACTACATTTACCATAAAGATAAAATAATTAATTTCATTTAATAAAAGAAGAGAGAGAAATCCAAGTGGAAGAGTGAGGGATTTGATTAAACAATTTTAACCAAAAACAATCTTATAACTCCAAAAAAAAAATTCAATCTAAAAAATGTGATGGAAAGAGAGAGACCTTGCAACTTGGCTTGAAACTCATATTTTCGGTGCTCTAATGGCATCTTGCACAGATTCTCATCCAGACATCCACTGCCTCATGCGTTTCTCTACGGGCGATTTTGCAAAATAGCCACGAAAATGGGCTGATTTTGCGAAATAGCCGCGTTTTGGGACAAATTAGGGAAATAGACGCAATATAAACCCCTTTCATTTGTTCCACGCGACTTTCTCTCTCTTCAACCCTCTCCTCTCCGCACGCGCTCAGATCCGCGCCTTCCTCGGAGATCCGAGACCGATCGATAGAGCGGAGCAAGAAGCAATTGGACAGATCTATGGCTTCGGATCTATGGCGGAGATCCGAGAGCGACCGATCTGCGGCCTGGAGGTTTCAGATCTGGTTGCGGCGGAGCGAGGAGCGAGGCCGAGATCCGAGAGCGAGGAAGGCCGAGATCCGAGAGCGAGGCCGAGCAGAGCGAGGAAGGCCGGAGCGACGGGAGGAGAGTCGAGCAACGGCTGAGCGAGATCGACCGAGCCGGAGGCGGAGCCAGAGGCCGGCGGCGGTGGCGTCGAGCGCAGAGCGCGCGAGTCCTCTTCGCAGATTTCTGAGGAAGAAGACAGGCTTTTGACTAAATTACAAAAATCACCCTACAAATATGAGAAATTAAAAAAATTAACTATATTTTATTATGTGATCCATAATCTATATTTTTATTTTTATTTTTGCACAACAAAATGTTATATTTGAACAACATACGATTATATTTGCACAATTTACGGTTTATATTTGCACGACAAAATGTTAAAAAAAAATATTGAGAGAAAATAAAAGTCGTGCAATTCTTAAAACAGAGTCGTGCAACTCTTACAAGAGTCGTGCAACTCTTAAAACAGCGTCGTGCAACTCTTGCAACATAGTCGTGCAACTCTTCCAACATAGTCGTGCACCTCTTACAACAGAGTCGTGCAATTCTTAAAATAATATTATTCGTGCGCATTTTATTCTAATTTATAATATTATTCGTGCGCATTTTATTCTAATTTGTGCACTTTTTATTCTATTTGTGTCAGCATTTTTTCAAATAATTTTTTTTCACGTCAGCACTTTTTTAAAATAAGATCACGTTGAGAATAAATTCACAAGTCTCGATTGTCGTGCAAATCTTAAAACAGAGTCGTGCAACTCGTACAACAGAGTCGTGCAACTCTTAAAACAGAGTCGTGGAACTCTTAAAACAAGAGAGTCGTGCACCTCTTAAAACGGAGTCGTGCAACTCTTACAACAGAGTCGTGCAACTCTTAAAATAATGATATATATAATGAAAAGTGTTTCTTAGAGGTGCTGACACAAATAAAATACAGTTGTGAAAATCTAAACTAAAGTTGTGCAACTCTAAACTAAAGTTGTGCAACTCTAAACTAAATGTGCTGACATGAAGAAAAAAAAAGTGTTGACACGGAAAAAATACATATCGAACTACAAAGTTATTACTTAGGAAGATGACTCGATTGTAACTAATATCAGTGTCAGCACTAATTGTAACTAATATCAGTGTCAACACTAATTGTACCTAGTATCAGTGTCAGCACTAATTGTAACAAATATCAGTGTCAGCACTAATTTTCATCACTAGTTGTGCAAAAATAAAGTATTGATGAGCAAAAATCAGAGCATGTTGTGCAATAATTTATTGAGAAAGTATGAAATTATATTGAGAGAAAATAAAATCATGTTGAGAACAAATTCACAAGTCTCGATTGTTGTGCAAAAATAACCTATTGTTGAGCAAAAATAAGATGATGTTGTGCAATAATTTATTGAGAAAATATGAAATTATATTGAGAGAAAATAAAATCATGTTGAGCACAATTTCACATGTCTCGATTGTTGTGCAAAAATAACATATTGTTGAACAAAAATAAGATGATGTTGAGCAAAATTTCACCAATCTCTCATGTTGTGCAATTTTACTCTATTGATGAGCAAAAATAAGACCGTGCAACTTTTAAAACAGAGTCGTGCAACTCTTAAAACAGAGTCGTGCAGCTCTTAAAACAAGAGTCGTGCAACTCTTAACACAGAGTCATGCAACTCTTAAAACAGAGTCGTGCAACTCTTAAAACAGGGTCGTGCAACTCTTAAAATAGAGTCGTGCAACTCTTACATCGTATGTTGTGCAAAATATAGTTTCACAAATATGATCCATCAAGCCTGGATAACAATTTCACAAATATTATCCAAATCTAGTTTTTTTTTTTCTACATGGATAACAATTTTTTTTTACTTTATAATATTATTCGTGTGCATTTTATTCTAATTTGTGCACTTTTTATTCTATTTGTGTCAGCACTTTTTTCAAATAAATTTTTTTTTCACGTCAGCACTTTTTTAAAATAAGATCATGTTGAGAATAAATTCACAAGTCTCGATTGTCGTGCAAATCTTAACATAGAGTCGTGCATTTCTTACAACAGAGTCGTGCAACTCTTCCAAAAGAGGCGTGCAACTCTTAAAATAGAGTTGTGCAACTCTTACAATAGAGTCGTTCAACTCTTCAAACAGAGTCGTGCAACTCTTCAAACAGAGTCGTGCAACTCGTAAAACTGAGTCGTGCAACTCGTAAAACAGAGTCGTGCGGCTCTTACATCGTATGTTGTGCAGAATATAATTTTTTTCTGCTTTTTTTTCGTTTAAGAACTTTTTGTTTTGCAAAAACAACTTTACGTTGTGCAAATATATGGACTGATCGAGTCGCAATCGACAAGCGACGAGATTCACATTCAGATCGCAGTCTCTCTCCCATTCAGATCGCAGCCCGGAAAACAGATCGTGAGCGATACATGAGTTTTTTTTTAATTTTTAATTTAATTTAATTTAATTTTCTTTTATTTAACATTTTGTCGTGCAAATATAATAGTACGTTGTGAAAATTTAACTGTAGGTTGTGCAAATATGATTGACAACATTTGGCCCAACCAGGATCCCATTTGGTCCGTGTTATGAAGTGGAATTTAACATCACCGTGGTTACAACTTACAAGTTACTCTTTAAACATTCAACCAAGTGTTATAGTTTCTCCAATGGAGATTCAGATAAACTTAACTTGAGCTAGTAAACACATACATTTGTTCAGTCACAAGTGAATTCCAGCCAAACAAAAATCTGGAAAATTCTTACATAAAAATGAAAGTAGAGCTTAAGTTTTCAAGTCGAGTAACTTCTCCGGTTCTTCTACTTCCATAGCTTGCGTAGGGACTTGAGCATCCAACAGGAATAGGAGTGTATAAACTGACTTCAACTTCTCAATCAAGAAATCAATCTTTTTATCTAACATAAGAAGTTGACATGAATGTTCCTATATGGTGCATCAATGAGCTTAAGGAACATATTCATCACCTCGTCAGATGCCAAGGAATGAAATTCCACGTCCAAGTTCTTCTCTAACTGTTCAGTTCCTTGAAGACCAACATTTGGCTTAGAATCAGCCACCCAATCACAACTATCTTCAATAAAATTTTGCCCAACGTTTACTCGTTTGACAAGGGGATTTGATTCTCCACAATCCTCAACCAGCTGTGAATCATTCACCCCATTCAGCTCAATATGAATCTGCAGTTTAATCTCCTGGTCTTCAAAACCACCATGAACCTTTGTTGAATCTTCCTTCTTCTCTAAAGGTTGGCTTCGTGCACCATCAGCAATAAAAACTTCAGGGAAGAAACAGTTCCCTGCCTCATCAATCCATGCCATTGGCTGCTCCAAGCCAGTTTTCACATCCAAGAGAACCTTATGCGGTAATTTCCGTGCGAAATGGTCGTGAAGCCATAAAAAATGCAGAAAATTGAATTCTTGAGGTCATTTAATTTGGCAAGCATAGCATTTTCATCCAAGGAAAAAAAAAAATATAGGTCATCAAATATGGTATAATGTTGGAGAGTCAGGAGAGCTCGGCGCCTTCAAGTCTTCAGTAGGAGAAACCTGCATAAAAGGGTTCATTGAAGATCAACAATATAAGTGTACACACACCTTAGCAGAAGATCTAATTAAGAATATATAGATCAATCATACCACTCAATGAAAAAGAAGATTCATGAAGAATAATGTAATGAAAACCAATAAAGTTCAACTTAATAAACTGATTTTTTCTGCAGAGCCTTGATGCCAAACTTTAAAAACTCAAAACCAGATCAATCAAAGTGCATTGAGAAATAACAAAGGGATTGTCAAGAAACCAAGCATCTGTTACAAGTTCCAGTATTTAGTAAATGGATGACTAAATGATCAGCAGTCAACTCATGAAGATAATTCAGCAGTGAACTCATTAAGATAATTCAGCAGTGAACACTTTCTAAAACTTGATAAGTTGCTTCAAATTCATTGCTGCAGAATCCTAAAGGTAGAATCTTGCAGCTTCATATAGTTACAGAAAGGTCCTAACCATGATTATGAGAATGAGCTTTAAACAGAATTTGAGTTTTGTTGAATAACAAAGGAAATGGAATAAGCCACATAATTTCGCTTCTTCTCCATGCCAGAGAAGAAAAACAATAGTATATTCCGCACAAAACATGCAAACACGTGCGTGGAGACAAAGATCTAAATGAACAAAAGTGGGAAATGGAGTTCAGAAGATATCTTTGTGAACTGCATACTTGTGAGAATATAGTTTCTGCCATAACATACTCATATCGGAAAGGTACAGGGAGATTGTATCAATATGAAGATATTACATATAGAAATGTAGAAAAATGGTTTAGAAACATAAAATCTGAACTGGAAGAAGTCAGCAATCCCAATATATCCCTCTCCTGGCAAAAAACGAAAGAAAGAGACGACATAATTTGCTTGCGAAGAGAGATTTATTCCACTACCTGTTGTGGAGGCAACACCGAACCAAAGGAACGATCTGGGTAGTACCCAAACCATGAGGTTTCTTTGGGGATCAGAACAGTGTCATGTTCAAACTGTCAAGAAAAAGTACAGTTAGAGACGACTTATTATATAGATCTGAGCTTAAAAAGATGATGATTGCAGGATGTCCCAGGAAAGGCTAAGAGTAGAAGGAAACTAACCATTATCAGCACCAAGTTCTCCAAGCTACTGAATCTTTCCTTGTAGGTCGAATTTCTTTTATCTGGAAGTTCATTGTTAAGCCTTGGGAGAAACCTACACTTCTGTAGGTAGGCATCCATATTCAGAAGAAAAATAAAAGATGTTATATTATTCCATGTAAATGAGACATTTAGAGCTAACAATAAAGATGAAGCAAAAAAGAGCAACGGACTCACAAGATTGCATAGTCAAAGACAACATTGTTACCTACACTTACCTGTATAACTCCGAGGCAGCGTTTGCTGATCTTACCCTTGGTTCCTGCAATCTGCCCTTAAGAGTATCTTTTGGATCAAAAAGTACCATAGCTGCAAAGGAAATCAGGTAATGACACACTTTGTTTCAATTGGGTATTTTTGATGCCTTGAGAAATTCCAGCCACATCATTGATGATATTCAGCATCCCCTATATTTGTTCAGGTGTCTCAATAATTTGTTCAGGTGTCTCAATAAGCAGAAAACCCATATATGCGAATGAATGAATGAGACGGGAAACAGGGGAATAAGGAAACTGCTTTTCATTAACCTAACCCAGCTGCTAGGAGGTTGGTAAAAGTAACATCAGCAAGCTGGGTGAACAGAAATAAGACCGAGCAAAAGACAAAAGGAATATGGAGTACAAAAGATCCTAGCACAAAATTTATCAAGGGAAATCATGATATTGAAAATGAAAATTCAGAAACTTTGGACTACTAAATTGCAGGAGTCGTGTGCTTTCCCGCAGCCTAAAAGTTGGAAAGGATCTAAATTTTGCTACCCGTCTTTAAGTAAAATAAGTGCAGAACCCTATCTTAGAGTTGCACAACTTAGTCTTGTAGTTGCACAACTCTGTCTTAGAGCTGCACAACTCTGTCTTAGAGCTGCACAACTCTGTCTCAGAGCTGCACAACTCTGTCTTAAAGCTGCACAACTCTGTCTTAGAGCTGCACAACTCTGTCTTAGAGTTGCACAAGGATGATAAAACTGTAGTAGATCATATATTCATCCTTTAATGATAACATACAGAAACCATAGCAAGGAGCATGATAAACAAGGATGCATTGGTCGAAGAATTTAATCTGCTATCTCCAGGAAAGAAACACAAAGGCCAAAGCAACACACGAAGCATGAATATATGTTTATCATGGGGCTGTCAGGGGAAATAGAGTAGAAAAGAAAACCCCAATCAAATACTAAGCAACAAAGCCAATCATTGAATAATTTCAAGCAAAATCCCCATTGAACTGTTCAACAGCACTTGATCAGAAACCTATCATAAACTTTACATTAACCTCAATAACAGATAGAAGAAAGAAGAAAGCAAACCCCCAAACAATACAAGCAAAGAAACGCTGTTCGATAACAGATATATGTCGATAAGCTGATGTCAATACAGGGACTAGCTATAGAGACAAAAAAAAAATCAAACGATGAGCTAATGCTTAGAAACTCAAAGTGAGTATGGATGATATCAGACAAGAAAAGCTGAGTTGCATCAGTGACATCCTCTAAGCACACATTTGCAAAGTGTTGGTCATAAATTTGGGTTTGGTACTCCATTCATCAGCCATGTTGCATATACACTACTAACAATATCAATATTGTGAATTAAAACCCCAACCAGAACAAAAATATAATTTCACAATTACAAAGATAAGAGATTGGAACACATTCGAAATCGCGACAGCATACCATCTGTAGTTGGTCCATCATTCTTTTGGCCAACAGCCGCCGGTTGTCCCTCCTTCTTAGCAAGCTTCACCCCTCTCTTAATCTTGTCCTAGAGAAACAATTGTAACACTATCATCAAGAGTAAGACTACACAGAGATGCAATTGAGCATCTGAACAATATAGCAGAAGTCGAATTGAGCATCTAAATCAAAACAAACGAGCAATCGATTGGTCTGAAAGCAAATAAAAGAATGGTCTGAAAGCAAATTGCTGATTGGTGAAAAAAATTGCAGCCAAAAAAGACCTCTGATGTGTTCTAATATTGCAATTAAGCACAAAAAAGAGTGGCAAGTAAAAAGGCCAAGTGGGATAAGCACACGCCATGAAGTTGCCCTTTTCTTGGTTTTCCATAGACAGGGGTAAAGCATGTTATCAA
Organism: Persicaria tinctoria; assembly: GCA_037127255.1. Classification (NCBI taxonomy): domain Eukaryota; kingdom Viridiplantae; phylum Streptophyta; class Magnoliopsida; order Caryophyllales; family Polygonaceae; genus Persicaria; species Persicaria tinctoria. The sequence continues at coordinate 31,643,243 of JBANSL010000004.1, read as the reverse complement.
TTCTTTGCAGGCAGAAGTGTAAATGCCTCATAGATAATAAAACATGGGAATCAAGTGTTAAAATCTCGCACTGATTTACTCAAACAAGCAGTTCCACAGTACACTGACCTGCGAGGTTCCAGTAATCATGTTCTTGATAAAGTCACGGTGACCAGGGGCATCAATCACAGTGCAGTAGTACTTGGTGGTCTCAAACTTCCACAGAGCAATGTCAATGGTGATACCACGCTCACGCTCGACCTTCAGCTTGTCAAGCACCCACGCATACTTGAATGACCTCTTGTTCATCTCAGCAGCCTCCTTCTCAAACCTCTCGATCACACGCTTGTCAATACCACCAAGCTTGTAGATAAGGTGACCAGTGGTGGTGGACTTCCCAGAGTCGACATGTCCAATGACCACAATGTTGATGTGAACCTTCTCCTTACCCATCTTATCTTGTTAACTAAGAACCAGAAACATGAAGAATACAAAATTTTATAAAACATCTCCCAATAAAATAGCATAAAGAATTCTTCAAAAGTTGATTACTATCTTATTAACTAACAAGCAGAAACATTCATGCAGCAAGATACATAAAAAAGGTAGACATTGAAATCCAAAATGGAAATCTGAAGTTCTGAAGCACATACTCAATATCAACTCATCAAGCTCAGCCAATTAAAAACGTCTCACCATGAACATTCAACACTCCTTTAAAATTGCACAAGGTTAGAACTGCTAAATTAGCCCCAAGCATAGTTATAAATCCACTCATGAATCAAGATGATACAAAATCTGTACTGAAATCTAAAGTAGAAAACTGAACCACGTAATCAAATATTCAGAAGCAAAACATTTGAACCATAGACAACTAGTCAAATTACAAATTAATCACACAATATTTAGCATCTGAACAATCTGTTCTGAACCATAGACAACTAGTCAAATTAATCACACAATAAGGAGATGCTCACTACAAATTTTTCCAGATTGCAACCTTGAATTCATAGAAATTTAATGGAGAAAAACCCTAATTCGGTCAAATTTGAAGTCAATTTAGGTTAAGATGTTACTGCCTACAAGCTAAGACAAACAACAATCCTCTAGTTTTCTCTTTAATCGATTGATGAGGAGGAGAGATGAAGAGAGAGTACCGGAGTCATAGCTGAAGAGGAGGCCGCCGATTCCAGCGGAGAAGGCGAGATGGAGAAAGATGGGAGTCGGCCAGAGCAACTCCTTGCAATTGTACGACGGCGCCGGCGTTGATCCTTCTCCATCTTCATCTCTCCACGCTATCGACGAATTGAGTGTATAATAGGAAGAGGAATCGCTCGACTTCTCCAGATAGAGCACCATCGGAGCACCGAATCCAGGAGGAAGAGCACGGAATCGAGCACCATCGGAGCATACGTCTCCGATCGAAGGGAGTCTGAGGTAGTCGACGTCGTCGGCGGAGTCGGAGGAGCCAGAAGGAGATACCGGCGGAGGAGATCTGGCGGAGGAGATCTGGTGGAGAGAGAGATTGGAGCGAGAGAGATTGGATTGGGGAAATCTCAGAAAAAAGAAAAAAAAAATTGAGAATTAGTATATATAGGGGCTATTTCGCAAATTTGTCCAAACCCGCGTCTATTTTACAAATTCGTCCAATTAATGTGCCTATTTCGCAAATTTTTTCTTTCTCTACTCCCTCTCTCTCAATATGGAAGTTTCATATTCGAGAGTTGAAGACCCTAAACAACCACTCAACACCTCCTCTAAAGCCTCACCTGATTTTTTTTTATCCATTCTCCTCCTACCCTTCATCGTCATCCCCGAACTCGTTACCTCCCCTTGATCCAAAACCACCAACCTCGCATGGCCCTTTCCTTATTAATCCTTCAATTTCTTCACCAAGATCCAAACCAAAATCACTTCGCAGCAATTTCTCCCTTTCAAAATCACAAGAGCAAAATGATTTCTCAAATCGAACTCTCGCCCCGACGATTGAGCACCAAGTCCTACATAGAAAAATGGCGAACATCATAAACCCTATCTTGTGCGAGAGAACTTGTGGCGGCAATTTATTTGAAATTCGTCACCGCCCACCGATATTCCCATAAGAATAGCAACAAATTTACTGGAGATTTGCTCTCAAATCTCTTTACGTTTCCCCATTAAGGACTTCAAACCTTCCTTCTTTATTACCAGGAACTGATTTGGGGCTTTTTCCCATCTTGTTTGATTTTTCCATTCAATCATAACATAATTAAAAAATGAGGGGTAGAAGAGTAATTTACATACTTAATGGGGATTCAGACGGAATTAGTGAAAGGGGTGGTCAATTGCTAACGAAAGTCTTATAAAGGGTGGTTTTCGATAAATAGATATATAAGAGGTGGTTTTGAGCAATATGACTCATTTTAAGGGCGGTTTCCTGCAGTTTATCCGAGGAAAAATTATAAGAGTGAGGTTAGAGGAAAGATGTCGGAATGGCTATTGACAAGATAATTTCATCAAAATTACCACAAGTCCTTTTCCATTTTTTCCGAACACATTGCAAAAAGGCTCAAAATATCAATTGATCGAAATATTCGAAATATTCGAAACCTAAATCCGTCGAATGGATTTTGTTGATTGAAAACAGCCTAAAATCGATGAAATTAATCAAAATATCAATTGATCGACACACGAATGGGTCTATCGCTCTCTTTACATGATTGTCGAATTGCGATTCTTGGTCTTCGTTCGAAAAACCGTCGAAGGAAGGAGCTCGACAGATACGAACGAGGCTCATGAATAAGCTCGGCAAGTTTAGACGAGGTGAATTAGTAACCTCGACACATAAAAATGAGGTTACGACGGAGCCTCATCTAGTTTTTGCGAGGTATATAATGACCCTTTTGAAGATCTTGTCTGAAGCCCCATTGACATAAGCCGAGCTCAATAAATAACCTCGGCTTCTGTTGTTGAGGTTAAGGAAGAAGCTCAACTACTGTTGTTGAACTTAATAAGGAAGCTCGACTTCTGTTGTTGAGGTTAATGAGGGAGCTCGACTTCATTGACACGCAATGCATAAATTCATTAAATTGTGTAGAGATATGTGTGATGGATCTTGTTATAAACGAGTAATGTTAATCTAAAAAGGAAAATTGGTTATTGGAGGGCCGATCAATCAATATGGCGCACAAATTAAGGTATAAAAATTGAATCTTGCTATAAAATTAAAACTTACATCAACATCTTCTTCCCCCGATTGCTGTTTTGATTGGTTTTCATGATTTGCATCCATCGTCTGAACTCAACTTAGTCAATTTAGGTTAACATTACTCACTTAATTATTTAATTTAATCATTTTGATGTAACATTACTATTTAGATTAATTTAATCATTTTGATGTAATTTAGTCAATTTAGACTTTCTCATCAATTAGAAATATCCTTTTTAGATTAACATTACTCATTTATTTAATTTTATCAGTTTAAAATTAATATTAGAAATCATAATATATCATATTAATTTGAATAAACATCATCTTTCTTTATTACAATGATGATAAATTAAATTTCAGAATCAATAGAAGCAAGAAAAAGGTTAATTGTATAATGTTTGTGGTGTTAAATATAAATATTAGTATGAAGCACGAAAAACTATACATTTGATAACAATTTAGCGGTTAAAGTTCATAATAAATAATCTCAATATATTTATATAAAAATAGGTGGGAAGTGGCCACTTGAAACAATTACTGTAAGATAAAACATTAAAATATGCGTTAATTTGTTTCATGTCTGCATAAGAACAACTAATTTACTATTTGGATAAAGTTATGATATTGATTTAGTCATTGAGAGTTGCAATCAGAAGTGGGAAAAACAAAATTTTCTAAACCGATTTAGTCATTTAGTCTGTCTCATTCGTAGAAGCATATGAGTTTGCATTATAACAAGATCCATCACACATACCTCCCTCATTAACCTCAACAACAGAAGCCGAGCTTCTTCATTAACCTCAACAACAGAAGCGGAGCTTCTTCCTTCACCTCAACAACAGTAGCCGAGGATATTGACTGAGCTCGGCTTATGTCAATGGGGCTTCAAACAAGAACTTCAAAAGGGTCATTATATACCTCGCAAAACCTAGACGAGGCTCCGTCATAATCTCGTTTTTATGCGCCGAGGTTACTTATTCACCTCGTCTAAACCTGCCGAGCTTATTCATGAACCTCGTTCGTATCTGTCGAGCTCCTTCCTTCGACGGTTTTTTCGAACGAAGACCAAAAATCGCAATTCGATAATCATGTAAAGCGAGCGATAGACCCATTCGTGTGCCGATCAATTGATATTTTGATTAATTTCATCGATTTTAGGTTGTTTTCGATCAAAACAATTCGTTCGACAGATCTAGGTTTCAATTCGGGAAAATAGAGTTTTTGGCCTTTTTGCAATGTGTTCGAAAAAAATGAAAAAGGACATGTGGCAATTTAGGTAAAATTATCTTGTCAATAGCCATTTCGACATCTTGCCTAAAGCCCTTATGAAATTATAATAATGTGCTAATGTCACCCATCAAAATTACTTTTTATTAAAATTATATACTAGCATAAATATTAATTCAAGATTTTGAATTGAACCACTGATTAGAAAATGGAGTATATAATGAATTAAAAAAATAACAAAAAGATATCTTTACATAAGAAGACGACACATGACTGTAAAATTATGATTTTTTTTTTCAAAATATTCAAAAAAAATAAATATTTAACAAAATATTCACATTTATAAACTATTTAAAAAAAATTCATTTTTGTCAGATATTTCAGAAAAAATGTGGTTTAAAACCGCGTTTTATTCACAAATTTTCAAGTCGGCTGACAAAGAAAGCTAAAAAAATAAGCAAAAAAAAAAAAGACACCCTTCCACCAATTGGTTATAGACAATGCCCCTATCCAAGCTTTGGTCGCCTCCGCGCCTTCTCAGCGCCGGACCTGAACCTCCCATAGCTTCCGACCTCTCACCCCGTCCTCTCGCTCGTCCCTCAACTCCAAAGAAGAGGGAAAGGTGCCTCTTTTCCTCGCTGGTGTGAGGCGGCGACGCCGGTTCGCCGGAGTTCCTTGCTCCTCCTAGGGATGGCTACAAGGAAGGGAAAGAAGAATGGAACCCCCTCTGGGTTGGGATTTGAGAAGAAGTTTGAGAAGAAATTGGATTTGAGAAGAAATTACAGGCTATCGAATCGGAGCACCATAGAGCCGAAGTAATAACAGAGGCGGACGGAGCCGATAAACCAAGTCGGAGCTTGGGCTGCAGATGAACAGAGGTGGAAGTGGTGGTGTGGAGGTGTTGGAGGAGGTGGAGCTTGGGTTGCAGGGAAGAAGCTAGAGATCGAAGATGAAGAGGGAGGGCGTGGAGGTGTTGGCGGAGATGGAGGCGTCGGTCGGAGATCGTGGGGGACGTGGAGAACAAACCGACGAAGGAGGTCATCAAGCCATCGTAGCTCGCCCACACCGAGGAGATCGTCAAGGCGCCGGCGAAGAAGGTCCGATCCGCCGACCTACAAGTATGCAAATTACCTGTAAGAAGCATTTCTATGGCAATCGGGAGGTTGAAGAAGCTAATTAGGGTTTGTCAGGCTAATGGGAAAAATATTTATGATTGAGCCGGATGAAGGAATTGGCCCAATAATAAAATATAAAAGAAATGAAGACATTTGGCTGATGGAAAAGAATTGGGTCGGATGAATTTACTGTAGTTGCAATTCACAAATGGATAGAGACACGTGGCGGAAGACCCGAAAAGTAAGGAGAGGAAGACATGTGGCAAAATTGTTCTCTTTTAAGGTGTGTGTGTGTGTGTGTGTGTGTGTGTGTGTGTGTGTGTGTGTGTAACGGCCCAGGATTATGATTCCCAGGTTACGTTTCGAGGGATAAAACCCCTCGTTAGGACCTTGCGCCCCGAGTACAGGTTGAAGGTTTCTAAACCTACTTTAATGTTTTCAAAGGGGGATTTCATACCCAAAATCGAAGGGATCGTTGGAATCCCCGGGGGAGTCCCCTGTACCTGTCGTAAATCTAAGCGTGGAAATCAGAAATAGTGCGACTAGCGGAAATAAGTGTAATACAAGAGGGTGCCACGACAGGGCCGGGTCAAAACGGAGTCAAAAGTATAAATCCAAAATATAATCAATCAGAGTCTAGTGAAGTCTATACTCCAGCGCTCACTCTCCGCCGACAAAATGACCCGCGCAATAAGCAAACAGCACCGATAAGAGGAACATAAATAATACCTAAAAAAATTGATATGGGGCGGGATCAGATCGATGCCCACTTAACTCTGCATCCCAACCATAAGCACACATATACGCTATTCCTAATAAAGATGCTTCTAGATGCATGGCGGAATAGTAACACACTAACATGCTCCTAAGATCAAGTGCATAATAATAATAAGGCCTTAGCACAGAATACCAAGTGGTATATCCCTCTCCTACCTCCACCCCTTCCGACAGGCGGAGACTGGCCAGCTCGTGAATGCATTCATTCATAATCGGGGGGCACGCATGCCTAACCCGCTCCACAATAAAGCCCGCAGGCATATCATAATATAAGGAAGTACTCGATTGACTCAGGGTACCCGATGAGGCTGGGCTACCCTATGACCCTAGCAAAGACTTCTAGGACTATCACAGATAACGGCCGTTCTGTTTACATACACATAGAGAAATAGAATGCTCAACGATCAATGCAACCTAGCATGGTACTACATGGCATGCTGATCATGAATGCAACACCTAGTATACCATGCACCTATAGCAGGGAATAGCTCTATTCAATCTGAGTAAGCTCCGAAGAGACTTACCTGGCGGTGCAGAACAGCAAGGCAAGCATTATAATAGATTAAAGATCACCTAGATACATATCAGAACACATATATAAGTCTACGTCTAATCATCCAAGTACTCAAGCATATCATTCAACGAGAATAGTAACCATATCGCAATCATCGTTCCATCAAGTTCAACCATTCATCATATTGCCACATTCCACAAGACCATATCGTTCTTATCATTCCATTCAGCCACATTCATGTATTTGTCATAATATATCCGCAAAATAATACGCATATCACATATATTAAGTTCATCATATTCATCATATCTCGAAAGTATAAATTAACGCTACACAAGTCTAACACTTCACCATGCCATTAGTCAATCAATCATGCCAGTAGTACACACCAATCAGGATATTAGTCAACCATCCACATCAATCATGCTAGTTAGTCACCGATCACATAATTCCCGAGTTAGTCCCGAAATCCGTTTTGAAAACCGAGTTGACTAGTTAGAGATTCCGTCATCGGGAGATGTTCATCAAATTCCTTTTTCTAAAATCCAAGTCTCATAAGATTATTTCTGTTTTAATCACCATAGTATTATACCTTTAAATCTCAATAATAATATTTTATATACCATTTTATAAACTCTTTCATAAAATATTTCCAAATCCCTTAAAATTTCCAACCATTTTTATTAAATAAAAATCCAGCTCCTTTTTAAATTACTAAATCGACCCCTTATATTTGCAAAGTCCCAAAACCGACCCTCCTCTTTGGTTAAATCCCCAAACCGGACTCACTTTTATAAAATAGGCCCAAATTCATCTTTGTTTTAAAACCTACCAACTGGCCCAAGAAAATAAGCCCAACCCCTTTAAAATTCGGATCCACAAACCCAACCCAACTCTTTTTGTTTTTGATGTGAACCAAACCAAACCCTCATTTTTTGTTTTAGAAAAACACTGAACCGGACCCCAAAGAAATTAAAACAAAACTGAACCCAGCACTGTGCACTTTCTTCTCCCAGCCATTGCGTTCGGAATTAGAAGAGAAGGAGCGCCGCCGGCATCACCTATCCCGACGACACAGACACACACCCAGCAAGGAAGGGAAAAGAAAAGGAAGAAGGAAGAAGGAAGAGGCTCACCGAGGTCATCGTCTTCGCCGGATAATCGATCGATTTCGCCTCGATTCGCCTCACCGGAGCCGGATCTGCGTCGGAGTTGCCTAGGGAGAGTGGAAGAGGGTCAAAGCTCCTCCTTTGTAGGGTTTAGAGGTGGAAAGGAAGAGAAGAGGGGGAGAATCGGACTTACTTTCCTTGAACCGACAACAGGGAATCGGTGGCGATGTCGTGCTCGCGCTCGACCCCCGGGCTCCTCCCGCTGCTGATGCTGCTTGTGGTGTCTCCGGGGAGGCATGGATGCTCTCGATGCTGCCGCCTCGAGGTGAAAGAAGGAAGGATGAAGGGGTGGCGTTGGGGTTTTGTCCTCGGCAAAACGGAGGAGACGATGGGGGCTGCGGCTTTGATGGGGAAGGAGGACAAGGCCGCTGCTGCTGGGCTCTCTCTCTCGGCAATCAGGGCGAGAGACGGGGAGAAGAGTGGCGGTGGTGGAGTGGTACAATGGAGGCGGAAGGGTGGTGTTGGTCGGCTAGCGACGGGAAGTGGTGGCGGTGTGGCTGGTGGAAGCGACGACGGGTGGTGGCTGCGGGAGAGACTGGTGGTGACGAGGGCGCCTGATGGTGGTGGTGTAGCGAGATGGGTTGAGCAATGGAGGAGGAAATGGGGTCCTTTCCTCTTGGCAACTCAACCGGAGAGAAGAGGCCACAGGGTAAGGGGTTGTTTGGATTCTTGTGTTTGGGTGAGTGAAAAGTGTGTTATGTGAGGTTGAAAGAAAAGAATCTGATTTTTGAAGAGAAATTGTTGTTTGTTTTCCAAAATCAGGGAGTCAAAGAGTGGAGGGAGAAAAGGAGAGGATAGGATTTTCCCGAACTAGAATAGGGTGAGTTGGATGGATAAGGATTCGGAATATGACGGAATTGAGAGCTCGGGTCGGGAATTTAAATTTCCGCTGATTGATCGTTCAAAACCCGAAATGAAAGACGGAATTGATTTTTAAATCGGAAAATTGGGCCGGAATTTATTTTAAATTCATTTTGATTTTCTTTTTCCAAAAATTAATATTTTAAAATCCGAGCCTTTACATCATCCACCTCTAAAAACAAGTCTCGTCCCCGAGACTAAAAGCAAAACAAGGTAGGGGGATGAAGTTTGAAATAGGTGAGTCCAAGGACCATTCCATCGATCCCGTAAGTGCCTCATAAGGGCCCGTATGAGATTCTCACAGTATCGTCGTCATGATCATAATATCCCCGATAGGTCGTAGCGAGAGTGTGATATGGGCCCTTACCACATTCTTACACCGACTTCTCGGCTATATCATAACTCAAAAAGCATGACAACGTCTCCACTAGGTCTTAGCAAGCAGTCTATAAGGGCCCCTATAAAATGCATGTATCCACTTTGTGGGACGTCATAACGCAAGCTCGGCTAGAAAATTTCAAGGGGGATCTCAGTTTGAAAGGTTTGTTTCCAAATCATTGACATTCTCAATCGCGTTAAATTTCCCAAAATCTAAGTTAGTCATTTTTAAACATTATTCAAAATCCCTTAACCCGATGTTAATTAAGCAAGTTTCAATATTAGGAGGTGGAATCATCCACCTCTAAGGGCTAATCCCATATCTTCTTCCTACGTTCCAAGTTAGAATCACATTTCATCAATTCAGTTCAGCATCCTAGCAATTCCATTTCACGACATCATATAACATGTAACAATCGTATAACATAACGATCGCATCACGCATTCGTAAACAGATCATACCCATGTCAGGGTAGTCACGTGCCATAACAGATCTAACATAACATCGCATATATTAGAATTCATCATATCATACCACAGAAGTTGCACATCATATCAGTCAGATAAGCACATCATACTTATGCTAACTATCCAGCATCATCACACTAAAGGCAAACAAGTACTTCAACACACTAGCATTTCATCAAGTTCAGGGAATATCTATTGTTAGTACTACAACTCACTATCGCCTGTGTCAATACATCAAGGAATCATCATCGTCTATCGCATGGAATTCACACAACACTCGGCCCCAAGTAAAGCATACACTAGATCACTTTCTCAAGAGAATCTGCCTATAACTATCAACCATAACAAGACACGACCACTACTTCTTCTCTCTCGCATCAAGATCAACCTCACCTAGGTCCACCAACTCAAATCCGACACTATTTTTAAATACCATTGCATTCCGCTTAGTATACAACCTTTCTATCATCATAACGATCCGCAATTCAAGGCCTACATCCCAAACCAATTGCTAGGTCTCCCAACTCTTATACCATCCAGCCATCTAAGGGTCAATCTATCTCAACACTCCAATCTCATGTCCTACCGTTCGCTCGACCGTCTAAACCATATCTTAGGGTTCCCAATCGCACAATTCCCATATTCCGACAAGCTTAACAACTCAACCGACAACCAAGACTCTCCATAAAGCACACCCTCGTCTTAGGGGTTCCCAACCAGTCCCATCCTCACCTTCTAAGAGAAATCTCAAGTCCTCGACTAAACCGCTCTCACGATTGATCTAGACACCTCTTAACAATCTTGCTGATTCTTCCTAAGCTCTCAAGACTCCGCCTAACCATCACCTCCCAAAGGGACGTATCAAATCATCTCGCTAACCTGATCATACTTCCCGCACCACTAACCACTCTTACTAACCATCCACCTCTAAGAACTCAACTCATACTGACCATCTCACACCTGTCACTCCCGACCAATTCCAACGCCGAAACTCATCTGGTGCTAACTCATAACCATGAATCACCGAGTTCCTCATCACCCGCGTCTATCCTCAATGACCAATCACAATTTCCACCTACTTGTCCCATTTCAATTCTCATGAACCCTGAACATCCACGATTCCTCGACCGACCTATTCCAGATCCCCGTCTCAGCATATTCCCAAATTTCCTCTTTCTAAATCTTACTAAACCTTAACCATTCGAAATCCACAATCTGTCCTACTCTAGTTCCTCATCTCTTCATATTCATAAATTGCCTCAAGCTCCTACTTCTTATCCATGAGACATTACCGTCCAAAGCCCTCTTTTACCGATCATCATTTCCGTAAATCCCTAAATCATCCTCATCCGGATTTCTCAAGTACCGCAACTTTGCCAAACCTTCTAAAACCAATTCCCCTAACGTTCTCAATGCATTCTGCCTTGCCTAGTACAGTAGTACCCAAATCCATGCTCAAGATCTCCCTATCTCAATCTCAAGCCCACAGTCTTACTATAATCTCAACGACAGCCTTGCCTAACTACAAGCCTTCTCCCGAACAATCATCTCACATCCCCAAATACCTCAATAGCCCAAAACAATCTCCACACATCAGCCTCGATTCCTTTCCTATGTTAAAATTCTCCAACAAAGCATCTAGAAATCCTTCCCTCAGGAATTCTCTAAGCATCACTAACCCTATTTAAGCAACCCCAAGTACTCATCCCAGATACAGCCTGCCACTCCTCTTTCTTAGCGATTCCTCAATCTCATTCTTTGCCAAAAACAGTTCCCAATCACCGCACATAAAACCTAGTCCCTAATTCTGCAATTCCTTAGACATTCCTCAACCAATCACCCTCGATGCCGCCCACGATCCGCTCCTAGACTATCTAGACACCTTCCTTGGCTCACCAATCCGTCTAATAACCCTTCCCCTTGAGAATCCCTCCGATCCATTCTTAGCTCACTCATCCACCTCTAGAACTACACTAACCACCTATACTTGCACCCACTACCTACCGACACTTCTAGCTAGGACCTCTTCTTCGAAATCTCACCATGCTAACTCCACTCTTCACCTAAGACCTACCTGGAAACTCAAATATACTCACTGAACACTATCTCCGACAAACCATAACTCACTCGACTCTACCCAAGCTAACACATCCTTCATGTATTCCATCTCGCATAACCAATGACCAACTCGAAGACCTCAATCTACCTGCGATTTCCGACTTGTCTCACCGAAGAATCTCATGACTCAAGCTCAAAAGGAAAACACCACCACCTATATAACCCATAACCGATTTACTAGCAGGTCAGTACACTCAAGCAAAAGGCACATCATCACAAGCGCAAGTCAGTCGGGCAACCATTTACTACTAGTTCAACATATCAGTCATCACATACCCAACTATGTTAGTTCTAGGCCTATCGCACCACATCAAGTCTGATTAGTATATAAGAATCCGCGATTTGATTCAAGAATGCTCTTCCTCGAATCGTCTAGGAGGGTCCTGCTCACGTCTGCCATCCTTGAGCATATCCGTTCTTTTTGCCATCGGTGACGTCGTCCTTGGAGTCTATGGGTCATGGACCCACCACGCTTCCGCTTCGCCGTTCCGGTGCCACTTGGTCGTCGCTTCTTCCTTTCATGTCGGCGCTCATCGAAGGATCGCAAGGATTAGGAGTTACGGAGATAGGGGAGAGACAAGGGAGGACAACACGACTTCTTCAATGATTCGGACATGGACCAGGGCTAGACGGTGAGACTAGAGATAAGATCTCAACCCGAGAGTTACAACGACGCCCTTAGGTCATTCTATGAGGTTATATTTGCCGCAAGCAACACATAGCAATCACGAAGTATCTCAACAACATTATTCCACACTAGCATGTACCTATCTCAAGAAATAACGATGTATGAGTCCACAACACGTTCATCTAATCAATTTCTTCATGCACGCGGAACAAGCAAGTACCCTATCATTTCATTTACCAGTCACACCTGACATATTAAGATAATTTATACATGGACCGACAATGGACATATGCAACACAAGTTATGCAAGATCTAGCGAGCATCACATAATATAACGTGTATGATTAATCACTCACCATAGGTACACACATAAGCATACCAAGATAATATGGGACCAATAGAACATATTAACATGCATTCCAATAATCCTACTACAAGTATAGTCAAGTCCTACAGGGGGCGATACCACAACTATCATATCACATACATTCATATTCACATAGTAAGACGAGTACGACAAATAATCATACGAGGGTCCAAATTTGGGAGGTATATGTCCTACATGATACTAGCAATACTCATCAATCAAGTACACAGTTAACGAGGTCCAATTAGATCAATTTAGCATGCTAAGACATTCATTTCTCGTATTAACATGCAACGAGGGTTGACCACACTATCATGGACCTAATTGATGGAAAGACAATAATTATGGAGTTCCACACATCTCGCACATATATTTCCTCATAAAAGCAATCATGCAAGATATTAGGCAAGTCATGCTGAAATACATCAATGTACTAGGTCATAGAATCACAAGAATGGCTACTACTATAACCGACAGAATTCTCTAAGGGCAATCACCGACTCATCACCCCGTTTCCCCGTGGGATGCTAGTATGACTCGCTCAGTATGACACAAGGACATTCACACTGTTTTCGAGCTGAGAGGGTATAATTTGTGTTTAGACCCTCGTGGTAAGAAGACACAGTCGACCAGTATAAGAATCGAGAAGGATAACTCCATAAGACAAATCACTTCTAACTCAAAATTGTTTCATTGATCACCCTTCATAGAACACTCATGAATTTCCCATATCCGACACACCCCCGGAAGTAGCTAGTTGACCGACCCAAATTTTCCCGTGGAAGACACCAACCTAAGGTACAAGACTCGATAGAAGCATTGGTGGTGGGATACAAACAGGACTCGAAACGGGGAGAGCGGATGCTTCTCAACCCTTGCTAGTATGCCTAAATGTGTGGGTGGGACGGTTGACGGAGTCATAATCATCAAGGGGTTTGAATAAGGGAAGGGCTATCCTGACAAGAAGGGAATTCCGACAACATAAGGACAAGGTTTCCTCCCGCTATCTCGTTTACACATTCAACACATGGTTCAAGTTATGGCACACCAATTAGTTCGCTATCCTGCGCACAATAGCACTCAACACGGAAGCAATTAGCAAGATTAATATGATCCTCTTCGAGGAGGATCGCCCTCGGGCCCAATTGGATATAATGCACACAATCACAGAGACGATCTATGCCGTCCTTCGAGGAACGGCCGACCGGAGGGGCAAACACCTCACAGCCTCCTAACCCATGTTCCTCCAACCTTCAGGTTCCTTAGAGTCTTCAAATCCGCCTGTAAAAGAACGAGCTATATTTTGCCTACCCATTCCCAACTACATCCAATAGGGATAGTCTAGCGCCTTTACCACCCCTTCGTTTCCCTTAGTTGGTTCCAATCTATTTCTTAGTCCAAGTTCATATTTAGTCCGATTGAGTTATCCATATTAAATTCATTTTGCCCTTTCTAAAACATTTTGGAAAATCATTTGAAAACCTTGGGCCATTTTCAAAATCACTTCAACCTATCATACTCGGTTTGCACAACCTCGGCTCTGATACCCCTTTGTAACGGCCCAGGATTATGATTCCCAGGTTACGTTTCGAGGGATAAAACCCCTCGTTAGGACCTTGCGCCCCGAGTACAGGTTGAAGGTTTCGAAACCTACTTTAATGTTTTCAAAGGGGGAGTTCATACCCAAAATCGAAGGGATCGTTGGAATCCCCGGGGGAGTCCCCTGTACCTGTCGTAAATCTAAGCGTGGAAATCAGAAATAGTGCGACTAGCGGAAATAAGTGTAATACAAGAGGGTGCCACGACAGGGCCGGGTCAAAACGGAGTCAAAAGTATAAATCCAAAATATAATCAATCAGAGTCTAGTGAAGTCTATACTCCAGCGCTCACTCTCCGCCGACAAAATGACCCGCGCAATAAGCAAACAGCATCGATAAGAGGAACATAAATAATACCTAAAAAAATTGATATGGGGCGGGATCAGATCGATGCCCACTTAACTCTGCATCCCAACCATAAGCACACATATACGCTATTCCTAATAAAGATGCTTCTAGATGCATGGCGGAATAGTAACACACTAACATGCTCCTAAGATCAAGTGCATAATAATAATAAGGCCTTAGCACAGAATACCAAGTGGTATATCCCTCTCCTACCTCCACCCCTTCCGACAGGCGGAGACTGGCCAGCTCGTGAATGCATTCATTCATAATCGGGGGGCACGCATGCCTAACCCGCTCCACAATAAAGCCCGCAGGCATATCATAATATAAGGAAGTACTCGATTGACTCAGGGTACCCGATGAGGCTGGGCTACCCTATGACCCTAGCAAAGACTTCTAGGACTATCACAGATAACGGCCGTTCTGTTTACATACACATAGAGAAATAGAATGCTCAACGATCAATGCAACCTAGCATGGTACTACATGGCATGCTGATCATGAATGCAACACCTAGTATACCATGCACCTATAGCAGGGAATAGCTCTATTCAATCTGAGTAAGCTCCGAAGAGACTTACCTGGCGGTGCAGAACAGCAAGGCAAGCATTATAATAGATTAAAGATCACCTAGATACATATCAGAACACATATATAAGTCTACGTCTAATCATCCAAGTACTCAAGCATATCATTCAACGAGAATAGTAACCATATCGCAATCATCGTTCCATCAAGTTCAACCATTCATCATATTGCCACATTCCACAAGACCATATCGTTCTTATCATTCCATTCAGCCACATTCATGTATTTGCCATAATATATCCGCAAAATAATACGCATATCACATATATCAAGTTCATCATATTCATCATATCTCGAAAGTATAAATTAACGCTACACAAGTCTAACACTTCACCATGCCATTAGTCAATCAATCATGCCAGTAGTACACACCAATCAGGATATTAGTCAACCATCCACATCAATCATGCTAGTTAGTCACCGATCACATAATTCCCGAGTTAGTCCCGAAATCCGTTTTGAAAACCGAGTTGACTAGTTAGAGATTCCGTCATCGGGAGATGTTCATCAAATTCCTTTTTCTAAAATCCAAGTCTCATAAGATTATTTCTGTTTTAATCACCATAGTATTATACCTTTAAATCTCAATAATAATATTTTATATACCATTTTATAAACTCTTTCATAAAATATTTCCAAATCCCTTAAAATTTCCAACCATTTTTATTAAATAAAAATCCAGCTCCTTTTTAAATTACTAAATCGACCCCTTATATTTGCAAAGTCCCAAAACCGACCCTCCTCTTTGGTTAAATCCCCAAACCGGACTCACTTTTATAAAATAGGCCCAAATTCATCTTTGTTTTAAAACCTACCAACTGGCCCAAGAAAATAAGCCCAACCCCTTTAAAATTCGGATCCACAAACCCAACCCAACTCTTTTTGTTTTTGATGTGAACCAAACCAAACCCTCATTTTTTGTTTTAGAAAAACACTGAACAGGACCCCAAAGAACTTAAAACAAAACCGAACCCAGCACTGTGCACTTTCTTCTCCCAGCCATTGCGTTCGGAATTAGAAGAGAAGGAGCGCCGCCGGCATCACCTAACTCGACGACACAGACACACACCCAGCAAGGAAGGGAAAAGAAAAGGAAGAAGGAAGAAGGAAGAGGCTCACCGAGGTCATCGTCTTCGCCGGATAATCGATCGATTTCGCCTCGATTCGCCTCACCGGAAGTGCTCGCCGGAGCCGGATCTGCGTCAGAGTTGCCTAGGGAGAGTGGAAGAGGGTCAAAGCTCCTCCTTTGTAGGGTTTAGAGGTGGAAAGGAAGAGAAGAGGGGGAGAATCGGACTTACTTTCCTTGAACCGACAACAGGGAATCGGTGGCGATGTCGTGCTCGCGCTCGACCCCCGGGCTCCTCCCGCTGCTGATGCTCCTTGTGGTGTCTTCGGGGAGGCATGGATGCTCTCGATGCTGCCGCCTCGAGGTGAAAGAAGGAAGGATGAAGGGGTGGCGTTGGGGTTTTGTCCTCGGCAAAACGGAGGAGACGATGGGGGCTGCGGCTTTGATGGGGAAGGAGGACAAGGCCGCTGCTGCTGGGCTCTCTCTCTCGGCAATCAGGGCGAGAGACGGGGAGAAGAGTGGCGGTGGTGGAGTGGTACAATGGAGGCGGAAGGGTGGTGTTGGTCGGCTGGCGACGGGAAGTGGTGGCGGTGTGGCTGGTGGAAGCGACGACGGGTGGTGGCTGCGGGAGAGACTGGTGGTGACGAGGGCGCCTGATGGTGGTGGTGTAGCGAGATGGGCTGAGCAATGGAGGAGGAAATGGGGTCCTTTCCTCTTGGCAACTCAACCGGAGAGAAGAGGCCACAGGGTAAGGGGTTGTTTGGATTCTTGTGTTTGGGTGAGTGAAAAGTGTGTTATGTGAGGTTGAAAGAAAAGAATCTGATTTTTGAAGAGAAATTGTTGTTTGTTTTCCAAAATCAGGGAGTCAAAGAGTGGAGGGAGAAAAGGAGAGGATAGGATTTTCCCGAACTAGAATAGGGTGAGTTGGATGGATAAGGATTCAGAATATGACGGAATTGAGAGCTCGGGTCGGGAATTTAAATTTCCGCTGATTGATCGTTCAAAACCCGAAATGAAAGACGGAATTGATTTTTAAATCGGAAAATTGGGCCGGAATTTATTTTAAATTCATTTTGATTTTCTTTTTCCAAAAATTAATATTTTAAAATCCGAGCGTGTGTGTGTGTGTGTGTGTGCGTGTGCGTGTGTGCGTGTGCGTCTGTGTGCGCGTGTGCGTGTGTGTGCGTGTGCGCGTTTTTTTTATAATTATATTATGTATTTTTTATATTAAGTTTTTTATTAAAGTTTGAAGGTTAAAATAGATAAGTTTTAATGACGCAAAAATGCGTGTGCGTGTGTGTGTGTGTGTGTGTGTGCGTGTGCGTGCGCGCGCGTGTGCGTGTGTGTGTGCGTGTGCGCGTTTTTTTTTTATAATTATATTATGTATTTTTTATATTAAGTTTTTTATTAAAGTTTGAAGGTTAAAATAGATAAGTTTTAATGACGCAAAAATGTGTGTGTGTGTGTGTGTGCGGGTGTGCGGGTGTGCGTGTGCGTGCGCGCGCGTGTGCGTGTGCGTGTGTATGCGTGTGCGCGTTTTTTTTTATAATTATATTATGTATTTTTTATATTAAGTTTTTTATTAAAGTTTGAAGGTTAAAATAGATAAGTTTTAATGACGCAAAAATGCGTGTGCGTGTGTGTGCGTGTGCGCGTTTTTTTTTATAATTATATTATGTATTTTTTATATTAAGTTTTTTATTAAAGTTTGAAGGTTAAAATAGATAAGTTTTAATGACGCAAAAATATAACACCATATGATAAGTTTTCTACCTAATATTTTATATTGGATATATAAATAAATTAAAAATAAGTATATGGTGATGTTAATTAAAAATAAATTAATTTTTTATATAAATTTATCAATTTTGATACATTAATTAATAATTTTATATGCTAAAAGATTTGATATAAATCTTTTAGGTAAATATTAATCAGGATATGACTATGTTTTAATTAATTTTTAAAAAAATTATCTAATTGTAATTATTAATTAAGGTGGGCACATAAGATAATCGGTGGTTAAAAGAAAATAATTAATTGACGTGGCTTAAATTTATTGGATACTCATTAATTAACGTGTCAACAAACCCGTGTCAGATTGCACAAAAACCCGCCACATGAGATTTTCACGTCTCTATTTTATTATTATACTAGTCTTATTACCCGCGATCTTCGCGATTTTTTTATATGACTTTTATTATTTATGCACAAATTTTGTAAGATTATAAAAATTATATAAAATATTAATTTGTACTGAAAATGATAGATTTTATAACTACGTAAGATTTGAGGTTGAATATTTATATTAAAATGATAAAGTTTGTAACCAATTAAGATATGAGATTAAATACTTATATTAAAAAATAATAGATTTTATAATTAATTAAGGTGAATAAATAGAATAAATCTAATTGCTTATAGTTTAAGGAAATTTACTTAAATATTTAATGGTTGATATCTGGTATAGTCTGGAAAAGATTGTTAAACAATATATTTTAAGTTTCATTTCAATATTTATACCTTGTAAAAATCGATCTTAATAAATCAAATGGCCCATGAAATCAATATATAATCCCTGGATAGCTTGCACATATATATCCAAACTATTTATGAGTTTGATAACCGCTTCTTCCTTTCATCATTCATATATGTCGATCAATTATCCGACCAGTGTTCGATTAATATATATCTTACTTAAAGATTTGCGGGTTTTATTTTTAGTTTCCAATTAATATATATTTATAAGTTTTTTTTTAATTTGTCAAAATTCATTAGGGTTATTCAAAAATTTTAACAAATTTATATATTATAAGGAGAAATTAAAAATTGAAAAGAAAGAGATAAAAGGTTGATTAATAAGCTAGATAGATTTTAATTGAAAAAATAAATATTGTTTAAACATCAATATCAATCAAATGTATACGGAGTATATATTGTTTAAGATATGTAACTTTTTCTTTGTTATAACTTATTTTATTGTAATATAATACTCCGTATACAATTAGTAACGACTAACTATATATAAGATGTAGATAAAAATTATTTTAAAAAAAGTTATTATATTTAAAAGATTATTAAAGATAAGTTTTCTAACTAAGATTTGTAGATAAAATATTTATAAAATAACTTAAGGTAAATGATAAGATTTGTGAGATATGATGTTGAATATTTATATTAAAAATTAATTTAATCATCAATTAAAATGGACACATAGGACGACACGTGTAGAAATAGATGAAGTTATCGTCTGACGTGGCTTAAATTTTTTGGATCGTCATTAATTGACGTGTCAATAAAACCGGGCCAGATTGCACAAGAGAACGACACATAAGCGAATCGCGGCAGAGCCCGCCACATAGGATTTCCATGCCTCTGTTTTAGTATTATATATATTGATATTTATTAAATAACTTAAGGTAAATGATAAGATTTGTGAGATATGATGTTGAATATTTATATTAAAAATTAATTTAATCATCAATTAAAATGGACACATACGACGACACGTGTATAAATAGATGAAGTTATCGTCTGACGTGGCTTAAATTTATTGGATCGTCATTAATTGACGTGTCAATAAAACCCGGGCCAGATTGCACAAGAGAACGACAAATAAGCGAATCGTGGCAGAGCCCGCCACATAGGATTTCCACGCCTCTGTTCTAGTATTGTATATTGATATTGATACTTGTTTTTTTTACTCACGTCGTTGCTCGTTTTGTTAATATATTATATTTAACTATATTAAAAATATTTTTTTGTTAATTTTATATGAAGATTAAAATAGTTTATTTGAGATGCATATAGGATGACACGTAGATAAAATATATGAGGTCATTGTCTAACATGGGTTAAATACATAGATTCTATTTTATTATATGTTTAATTTATTTTTAATAAATAATAAGTATAACATTATTAAAAATGTTACAAAACATTAGTAATATGTTACGTACATTGTTTTTATACATTGTCCGTTGAATAATAAACATAAAATAGTTTAGAAAGATTATATTTTGGACATAGGGAATTGAAGTACGAATATTTATAAAAAAATAATAATCAGATATAAGGTTATAGTATTGGATAGATTATTGATCTAAAAAGATAAGTTTTTAGATAACTATATTCGTTTATTAATGGGGCAATTTGCGAAATAGCCACGAAATAGGGCTTAATTTGCAAAATGTCCACATTTTGGGACAATTTTGTGAAATGTCCTAAATAAAAAACCCCTCTCTTGTCCCACGCGCTCTCTCTCCTACGCGCCCTCCCTCCCTCTGCACCGTTTCTCTCATGCGCGCTCTCTCTACTTCTCTTCTCATCGATTCGTCCCGGATCTGAGAGCGGCGGTGACTGGTGGCGAGAGCGAGCGACCGCCGGAGGCGGTCACTAGATCTGTGTTCTTCATCTGAAGCAAGGCCGAGATCTATGGCGACATCGTCGCCTTCTCCCTCTCCCGCTGCAGAATCTGTGTTCCTCATTATATGTCGCTCGAGTTCTTCGGATTCCAACTCCAATCGAGTCCGGCAAGTACATTGATTTGACAACTACATCGAGACCTGCTCGATTTCGGCTTTCTGTGCTCAATTTCTGCTCGAGTTCTCCAACTCCACATGTATTCTCTCCCTTTCTCTTGCTTTGGATTTTATTTATTTTGTTCCTTATAATATTATTTCTATGCACTTCGATACATGTTTGAGCACTTGTCGTGTAGGTTATTTTCTTAGGATGCTATCATACACAAACAGAGGTCTGATTTTGCTTACAAGGAGCTGATTGTGGAGACAAATGAACATCCTGATGCTGGAAGTGTATGTTTCGGTTCTTAGTTTTGCACACTTATCTCAAAGTATTTAAGAACAAATTCTTTGACTGCCTTGTGCTTGAGTGATTCCGAATGCATAGTGTTTCGGTTCTTAGTTTTGCATACTTACATTTGTAATATGCGAAAATATTGAGGAAGAAAATGCTAATTTATACATCAAGAATGCTGGAAAGAGTACCGATAATATGGCAATTGATTTAGGTTGGTTTGAAGTGATTAATTTAGACATCTTTACCTGGCTAGGTTCCTTATTCAGTTCAGCAGTTTGTGGCTTGAACTTGTGGAACCTAGGATGTGCATTAGAAAGCATTGCAGTTGGTATTTTCAAGCAAGAGGATTTCATGATGCAAGCATCAGAGTGTAAGCCATGATTTGCTCAGACTATAATTGGAATTAGTTGACTTAAGGTTATTGTAATCTGATCAATTTGTTAATCATATAGATTTTGGATTGTAAGCCAAAATGAATACTTTGGTGTATTTAAGGGTTTTTTCTCTCATATTTTTGTGTTAATTGCATCAGAGTGTAGTTCTAGCAGCATCAATAAAGAAAGTTACAGCAACATCTTATTAACAATGTAGATTGCAAACCAAGATTCCTCTATTCAAATTTATAGAAATGTTCTTGGTTTAAAGTCTTTGAGTTCGAGTTGATGTTTTCGTTTAAAGTCTGGCATAAACATGGTTTACTGGTTTATTTATAGTGAACGATGGATGTCATCTCCTGCACAACTCTCTTTTTTGCTTGATGTGGATAGCTTGTGTTCAAGTCGGGTATGTCAATACATTCTCTACTGCGATTTATTCTTGGACTTTCATGAATTTGAAATCAGTTGAGCCATTCCCATAGCTCTTAGACGTTGTCTGCACAATATATATTGCAGCAATACATGGCTGCTTGTGGGGGAGCGCAGCTCCAAAACAAGATCCACATCGCTTATGCAATGGGGAAGCTGAAGATGTTAGCTTGTGATATCAAATAGTGACGAGCAGGTATGTTCTGTTGCTTTCCTAAGAATTCCCATGTTTATCGGCTTGTGGGTGTGATCTTGGAAAGTTCTGCACCTTTGGATATGAAACCCAAAGTAACTTGTTCTGTTGTGTAGCATGGATATGAAAGCCCAGTTTGGATATGAAGTCCAAACTTTTGGACCATTGTCCCGTAGTCTCTTTCCCCCTCTTGTACATGTTTTAAAGGAAAAAAAATATATAGTTAGGGGATTTAAATGTGATCACCGGGTACAAGAAAATCCTAGAACATTTGACATGGAATGAGTAATTATCCACTCTTATTTTTTTAAGCATTGTTGAATAGGTATCTCTTATGTGTAGACCCATCCTCTACTAAGCTGATGACATTTCTGGGTTTTTTTTATACAGAAGAACAACCCTTGTTGTGGGATAGATTGCAATGACGTGGGCACAAACAATATGCTCGAACAAAATGTGTTTGAGACTTTGATTGGGAAACAGCAGCAGGTGCAGCTGGCAACCCAAGTTGTGAAGATGATTTTGAAGATTGACTACGTCATTAGCCCTTCGGAGTATTGATGAACTGGGAATGTTAACTGAGCCGTTTTCACCGATTCGAAACCGTACTACTCCTCAACAACATGTGGTATTTACTGTAATGCATTCAGTTGCCATGTTTCACAAGGAATGATCAGTTTTCTGTCATGGATTTCTTTCCTGGATTCCCAACGTTGGATTTTTTACTAGATTACTTTATGATTATCAACTATTAGTGTGCAACCTCTCATGGAGAAAGTGGGCATGAACAAATCAAGGAGGTTGCTCACACATCCAGATTTTATACAGAGGTAATAATTCGGAGCAAATCCTATATAAATGTGTTGCTCTCTACAATCCATTTACATTCAATCTGCACATAGAAATATGAGGAACTGCTTAAAGTGTTCTCAAAAGGATGTACATCTTGACATGTAAAAATATGCTGAGATGTGGTTGTTCGATACTTCTAATACTTTATGTTGGATTTGTTTTGAATCATAAGTTAGGTTACCCTATTTGGATGGTAAGGTTGCTTTGGTGCCCTGGGCAGATATGTTGAACCACAATTCTGAGGTGCATACATAATCTTTTCACTGAAGTTGTTGAATGATGCCGGCCTTGCATTTTTTCATTTTATCTTAAGAACTTGGTGGTCTGTTGATGTTCTAGGTGGACACGTTTCTGGATTATGATAAGCCTTCCAAAGGTGTTGTCTTTACAACAGATCGTGCATATGAGCTAGGTAAGCAGGTAAAAATAATCAACCCTCTATTACATTTTGGAGCATTGGGTTTACTCAATGTGATCGGAGGTACACGTGTTGGGTACTTCACATGATTCAGAAGGAAAATATCTCCTCTTCTGCCCTTTGATAGCTGCAAACATATGAATCACTTGCGTTTGAAAATCTTGTGTCTTCCAGGTCTTCATATCGTACGACAAGAAATCCAACGGAGAACGTATGCTATCATATGGATTTGTTCCTAAGGAGGGAACTAATCCTTCTGATTCTGCCGAGCTTCCGTTGTCGCTCAAAAGATCAGAGAAGTCTTATTCAGAGAAATTAAAAGCTTTGCAGAAGTATGGTTTATCAGGGTTAGTTTCCCGAAGACGTCAGAGTTCATATTTGTTTTCTTCACCCTTTGAATGGTCTCAAAGTTCTATTTTTCTGAATTTCTGTTAAGCGAAATAAGTTTCTAAAGTAACAGTGTGGGATGCAAAAATTGATTATAGTAAAGCTTTATCTGAAGTAGTTATGTTCTTTATTATTCTGACAGGTCACAGTGCTTTCCTATAAGAGTCACTGGTTGGCCAGTCGAGTTGATAGCATATGCTTATCTTGTTGTTAGCCCTTCTAGCATGGAGAAAGAATTTGATATGGTACTTAACTAATGTTATTAACATCATAGTCATAGATACATATGCGCACAGACACCTGATGGAATCTTTCTACAGATGGCAGCTGTGGCTTCAAATAACACACAGGCCAAGAAGGATATCAAGTACCCTGAATTGGAGGAAAAATTAATGCAGTTCTTGTTAGATAGTTGTGAATCTAGTATCTCAAAGTACTCCAAGTTCTTGCAGGTGAAAGAATCAAATCTATTGAATAATTTCTTCATGCATCCGTGTTACCTCACTGACAGGAACAAAATTTCTTCTAATAAATGACATGCCCATCCTGAAAACATCTCTCCGTTTTTTTTTACAAAACTTTACTTTTAATATTTGTAGGCAAGTGGTTCCATGGATTTGGATGTGACATCTCCAAAACAGCTCAACTGAAGGTTGTTCCTGAAGCAGCTGTCTGTAGACTTGTGCACCAGCGATAGAAGGATATTGTACCGGATGCAAAATATATGACATCCACTTTCTTTCCTCATCCTTTCAACATTAGTAGAAGCTTGCTTGAAGTGATTGCAGGAAAGTGCTGACAGAGTTCATAAGTGCTGACAGAGTTCATCCCGATTCTACTGCATCTTCCAAAGACACTTTGCTTCAAGAAGCTTGCTTCAAGAAGCTTGCTTCAAGTGATTGAAAAAGATATGAAAAAGCTTCAACATGATGCTTGCTTAGTGTGCTGATATGAAGAAGCTTCAAAAGATATGAAGAAGCTTCAAGTGATTGCAAATCTTGAAGCCACTGTTTACAATATTTTTTGTAGCACTTGATAATATTATTTTTGCAATTTATAAACATATCCTAGCATTAAGATCTATAAGCTCAAATAGGAAAGAGCGTCCGAACAAATTGTTCAGGAGGTTGGTGGTTCGACTCCACCTAGATCTATTTATTCAATTTCAGAGTGTTATTCAGGAGGTTGGTGGTTCGACCACCCCCCGAGTTGTGCAAAAATAATCTATTGTTAAACAACAATAAGATTATGTTGAGCAAAAATAAGATCTATTTATTCAATTTCAGAGTGTTATCAAGGTAGAGAGGCACATGAACTCTTAAAACAGAGTCGTGCAACTCTTACAACAGAGTCGTGCAACTCTTAAAACAGAGTCGTGCAACTCTTACAACAGAGTCATGCAACTTTTAAAATAGAGTCGTGCAACTCTTACAAGAGAGTCGTGCAACTCTTATAAGAGAGTCGTGCAACTCTTACAACAGAGTCGTGCAACTCTTAAAATAGAGTCGTGTAACTCTTACAGCAGAGTCGTGCAACTCTTAAAATAATATTGAGAGAAAATAAAATCATGTTGAGAACAATTTCACAAATCTCAATTGTTGTGCAAAAATAACCTATTGTTTAGCAAAAATAAGATGATGTCGTGCAATAATTTATTGAGAAAGTATGAAATTATATTGAGAGAAAATAAAATCATGTTAAGAACAATTTCACAAGTCTTGATTGTTATGCAAAAAATAACCTATTGTTGATAAAAAAAAAAGATGATGTTGAGCAAAATTTCACCAATCCCTCATGTTGTGCAATTTTACTCTATTGATGAGCAAAAATAAGACCGTGTTGTGCAATAATCTATTAAAAAGTATAAAATTATATTTACAAAAAATAAGATTATGTGTAGCCACAATTTCACAAGTCTCGATTGTTGTGCAAAAATAAAGAATTGTTGAGCAAAAATAAGATCATGTTTTGCAATAATCTATTGATAAAGTATGAAAACATATTGATAGAAAATAAAATCATGTTGAGAACAATTTCACAAATCTCGATTGCTGTGCAAAAATAATCTATTATTGAGCAAGAATAAGATCATGTTGAGCAAAAATAAGATTATGTTGAGCAAATTACCAAAAATTCCCCATGTTGTGCAATTATAGTCTACTGTTGAGCAAAAATAAGACCATGCTGTGCAATAATCTATTGAGCAACTATAAAATAATATTGAGAAAAAATAACATAATGTTGAGCACAATTTCACAAGTCCCAATTGTTGTGCAAAATATAATCTATTGTTGAGCAAAAATAAGAACATATTGAGCATAATTCCATCAATCCCCCATGTTGTGCAATCATAGTCTATTGATGAGCAAATATAAGGGCACATTGTGTCATGCAAATATAAGAGTACATTCTGCAAAATCAACCGTAAGTTGTACAAATAGAGTCGTGCAACTCTTAAAACAGAGTCGTGCAACTCTTACAACAGAGTCGTGCAACTCTTACAACAGAGTCGTGCAACTCTTCCAACAGCGTCGTGCAACTCTAAAATTTCATAGTGTTATTCATGAAATTTATAGTTTTATTCATACAAACTAAAATCTAATTTGATTCTTCTTAAACTATAAATCTAATTTGGGCACATTATAATATTATTCTTGCACTTTTTAATCTAATTTGGTTCTTAAACTGTATTTTAAAGTTGCACAACCGTAGTTTAGAGTTGCACAACTGTAGTGTCAGCATCTTTTTCTATTTTGTTAATCACTGAAAATAACTAGCGTCAACGATGTTTGCAATTTTAGTGATGAAAATGTATTGATCAATTTTATTTCTTTATAACTCTGTCAACACTGAAATTGAAAACACCGCTGACACAACTAGTGTCAACGTTGTCAACGATGTCAGCACTAAAAATACGGATAAAAAGATGTCAGCACTACTCTGTTCATGTACGTTTCAGCCCATTGCCCGCAAAAAAGATTATGTGTAGTAAAAGTATAAAATTATATATATATATATATATGTAAATGGAAAATATATGCCTCCTACACTCGTACTCTAGTAAAAGTAGCTCGTTGCTCCATTGCGCGCGTGCGTGTGTGTGTTTCTGTAACGGCCCAGAATTATGATTTTCGGGTTACGTTTCAAGGGATAAAACCCCTTGTTGGGATCTTGCAATCCAGGTACGGGTCGAGGTTTCAAACTCATTTAAGATTAGTATAAGGAGGGATTTCAAACCCTAAAAAAAACCTCGAAGGGCCATTAGGTACCCTTTACCTGTCCTAAGACTATGTCGCAAAATCCAATTCAATCGAAAGTAAAGCGGAAGCAAAACTAGGATACAAATGCCACGACAAAGTCGGGTCAAACCAAATCATAAGCAAGTGATTACCATTTTACCAAGTTAGAATATTAGCTAGGTTCTTCGTTTCGCCAAAGGGTTTCCCGTCACAGAAGCAAGGAGCAAACAAGATCTGCAGAAAATACCTTAAAAAAAAAGAACGGGGAAAGGAGTCAGATCGAGCCACTCATGCGGGACCGGCAGTCCTCGCTGAGGCCACATAGTATGTGCTATACCTAATAAAGATGCTCTAATGCAGTACGAAAGTCAAACACACTAGCATGCTCCTGGTTATAATAATGTATAAAAATACTGTAAAGGGTCCAAGACAATGCCAAGTGGCATATCCCTCTCCTACCTCCACCCCTTCCGATAGGCGGAGACTGGCCAGCTCGTGAATGCATTGCATCATAATCGGGGGGGGGGGGGGGCACACATGCCTAACCCGCTCCACAATAAAGCCCGCAGGCATCTCATAATATAAGGAAGTTCATGAATCGATTGACTCAGGGTACCAGATGAGGCTGGACTACCCTATGACCCTAGCAAAGACTCTATGACTATCACAGATAACGGCCGTTCTGTTTCAAACGCATAAAGTAAGCAGATGCTCATTCAATTAGTGCAACCTAAACAGGATACTACATGGCATGCTATTATGCACATGCAACACCTAACATAAAATGCAACAACATGCATGAATGTCCAATCTGAGTAAGCCCCTAGGGAACTTACCTCGAGTCTTCACATCCAATTAACCAGCAAACAAGTCACTAGATACTCGTCCATCGGCCAACAAGTCACTCAGAGAATCATCCAATCACACTAGCAAGTATTAAGCAAGGAACAACTCATCAATACATATTTAATTAACGGACAACCAGACTTTCAAGTCAGCACAAGATTCAACAATATCTCATTTAGATTCAACAATATCTCATTCGAATAATCTAGCATTCTCATCATGACCATCATTCTCAATTAACCTTATTCTCATCACACATGAAACTTAGTTCAAGATCATCACTCAAAATATCTTACTTCACATCAAGCTCAAGTTTTCCTTATCCATTTTCAAAGTAAACCATCGATTATCAAATATTCGAATACTCAACAAAACCATAAGTTCCCAAAACCAATGATCAACAATTCTTATTTATCAAACTCACATAATAATCATGCTCAACGAGTAACCAAGTAAGTTGACATTTTTAGAAATCCTGTATAGATTCAACTATAAGAACTACTCAACACAAGCACTACAAACAAGCTTAAAAGCACTGGAGTAATATAATTTGTAAAGCATCTTTGGTATAGCCTTACTAACCAAAGTCATAACTCAATAGGCACAACAACCAGCTTACAAGTATAACATGTTCTCAAGATGTCTTTCACATTTTCTATGTTTAACCAAGGTAAAGGATATTTGGATCCAACAAATACGAGTATGTCATAGAAAACCTCGCAAGTCATTAAGTCTCGTGTTTGATTTAGACCATGTCAAAATAGTAACTCTAAAACGTTCTTACTTAAAACGAAGCTCGAGATTCTTAATCATTTACTCAAGTTAAACCATAAACTCTAAGAGTCTGAAAAGAAGTAACACTTTTCTTTTTCAATTCATTTCCTCCATCCGATTAAGGTTGCGCCATAGTAAAACAAGATAGAATAAAAGGGCTAATTCATTTATAATGTGGAATTTTTTATTCAATTTGGAACCCAAAACATTTATAATAAGCAATTAACTTATTTATTTAACACTCTAAAGGATAAAGCACTTGGTTACTATGTCCAAAACTTAAACATCTCAAGAATTTGGGTTCGTTCATAAACTCCAAGTAACTAGCGCTCTAATTAACTTAACATTTAAAAGTACCAATTTAAGCAAACGTAATAAGCATATGCACAAGCAAAACAATAACGAAGGCTCAAGCAAGAAACGCAATCGACCGAGCTTAATTCAACCAAAGCAAATTCGAAAGATCTACCGTCAACAAATCCGAATCCTTTTTAATTTAAAACAACACCAAATTTCAGAAGGAAGGCCCAAGAAATTATACCCCGGTTCTCAGATTCAAGGCGAGGAGGAGAACAGGGCTCGAGGTTCGGACACGGATGGGCAGGTTGATAGCGTCCTTGTCATCCTCAGTCGAAGTCGGCGTCAGATCTGACGAGGACGGGACGCACCAGCAGCCTCCCGTCGTCGGGATCTTAGTGGAGGCGTCAGGGAGGTCCGGCGAGAGGAGAGGCGCTGAGAGTGGGCTGTAGGGGCGGCTCGTGCTCAGCGGAGAGCAAGGGCGTCGAGGTAGCTCCGGGTCTGAACAAAGAGAGAGAGACATCATCCTCGGCGATCTCGGCACCTTGTCGGTGGTGTACGGGCTACGGTGACGGCGGGCGAGAGAGAAGGCCAGAGAGAGAGACTCCGACAAGAGGAGAGGAGGGCGGTGGCTCCAACGTCCGCGTCGTCGTCCGTCTGCAATGGGAGCAACTTCAGTGCGAGTGAGCGGGATTTGGACTCGGAGAAGACAGGGCGACCACAAGCGCCCTTTCGCCAGGTCGAAGTCGAGGGAGAGAAGGGAGGTGCGCCATGGGAGGGCTTCTGAGCGAGAGAGAAAGGCAGAAGATGAAGGAGCTCACAGAGAAAGGAAGAACGACGAGGAGGGGAGAGCGAAGCAGGAGACTCTCAGATCTGAAATGAAGTAGAGGAGGAAGAGGATAGCGGCTGATTTGGGTTTCAAGGCTGTGTGTACCCATTCCATTAGGGTTAGATAATATTATAAGAAATCACAAAAACCAGCCCGTTATTTCTGTTTTGTAATAGTTATACCACAATTAAATTATAAAATCCCACTATTAAATTCTAACTACGTTAAAATGTCGGAATTTGCTTCGAATAAAATAAAATCATTTTGATCGAGGACGGAGGTTTTAAAAATTGGTGAAATCCCACCATTTTAATATTGAAGTTAAATTATAATTTAAAAAATAATATTTTTAAATATCAAGCCTTTACATCATCCACCTCTAAAAATAAGTTTCGTCCTCGAGACTAAAATCCTCCTAAAAGCAACAAGCATCTTGAAAAACTCAAGTCAGCTCTTCCTATGTCAGTCAACCAGATTTTCAAAGATTCAAGATACTGCTTATCAACCTCTAAGGGCTAATCACATATTCCACTTCCTAAGTTCATTTCTAATGATCAGTTTCAACATAAACCCAAATATTAACATATCCAAAATATCAGAATAGCAAAAGCCATCATTAACAGATCATATGATCACATAAATCTTCACTCTACTGTCAACCAGAAAAGAACACAATCATCATACTCACACATCATCACCAACCCAAGAAGGCATATTCAGCATCATGAAGAGCATAGTACAACTAGACAACGAAAGGCACAACTCACGGACCAAAAGACATCTAAAGTACACTCACTATCAAGCTCATGTGTTATCTAGCACAATATCAAGGCGCGGAAAACAAATATAATCATAAATAATCCATGCACTCAGAAGGGAAAACATAATTCAGTATCTTAAAAGGTCAACATGTTGGCCCCCCCATGCTTTCGCTACACCACTCATCATCAATCCAGACGGCCCACTATTGATCACATTATAGACAATTACACAAGGATGACACATGGCCTAATTCCTAACCGAAGGAAAGCGACACTAAGAGATAATTCGACTAACTCTTGACACGAAGATAGACTTGGATAGTATTTGGTCAACTCAACACGAGAATTTCGCCGATTCCCATGAGAAACTTGTAAGGTTACGTTCGCATCACTCAAACCATCATGTAACACATCAAGTCTTAAAACACACAACGTAATAATCTTCACACTAACATGAACCTATCTCAAGAGGCAATGGTAATACGATTCCAGTGTGAGTGTCATAACGTGTGGTAAGGTACAAGGTAAACAACCTAACATGATCAGAGCAATATCAACACACAATACTATCAACCAATCCTCGCTAGCAAGGGGCCTTCACATATAATGGTCAGAAAATGCTATAAAGGTACAACATTCATACGTACATACGATAGATCTAACAATCTGTCACCCAAATATAACTTACCAGATTCAATACACGCTTGAGGGAATCCTATATGCCATTATGGTGGGAGGGAAACTAAATATAACATGTAAGGAATAACATCAGCATGTCTAAAAAAAAAATCATAAAGGAATATCATATAGTTCACCGGGAAAAGATAAGTGTAAGTGGGTGCTTCATGCATTTGTGTCACCAAGGCACACATCAACACATATTTCATACCACTATAATCTCAACATGGTAGATAGTATAGCATCAACAAATGTTAAGCAAAAGGGTAGTGCGTAGACATGTAAATGCAATTTAAGCTATACGGATGGACGTACGAGCACATGAGCTTAAAACTAACAATGCATAACGAGTATAGAAAGACATCATATGGCAAGTAAAAGTGAGCATGAACAATATTATGGTCTATGCATGGGACTACTCATATTAAATAGAGTATGATGGGGTCAAAAGCTAACAAAATAGCTCTAACGATGATATTCAAAATGCGTAGACACTCACAATTTCATAACATCACATAACAAGGGTAATTATGCAAGATGGGTATCCTACCCAACTCTATTACATGAGTCATCATATAGATAACGTAAATAGTGCAAAGAATCACATAACATATCGTTGATGCAAACTTTCTACATATTATCGATAACACACGACGGTGAGTAAGTACACGAAAATATACTTTAACAACAAACAAGATGATACACAATAAGCCAACCCGCCCATATACAGACTCTCTAGCCTCACAATTGTCCGAAATCAAGGCCAATTACCCAACCAACTACTAAGCACCCCAACTCATATGTCATCAAGCCATCTAAGAACTAGTTTACTTCAATATCCCGACCTCAAATCCTACTCGACCACATAAAACCATATATCGGAGATCCCAATCGCACCATTCCCTTATTCCGACAAGCTTAACAACTCCACCGACTATCAAAACTCTCTATAAGCACACCCTCATCCTAGGGTCCTCTACCAGTCCCATCTTTACCTTCGAATAGAAATCCCAAGTCCTAGACTGAACCGCTCTCACGCTCGATCTAGACGCTACGTAACAATCTCGCTGACTCTTCCTAGGCTCTCAAGACTCAACCTAATCATCATCCCAAAGAGACATCTCAATCACCTTGCTAACGTAATCACACTTCCCGTACCACTGGTCATTCTCACTAACCATCCACCTCTAAGCACCCAGCTCATACTAATCATCTCACACCTGACACTCGCATCCTTATCCTCGACATTACCAACACAAGCATCCTACCTTGCTAGAATCCCCTCAACCGCCTACTCTCGACAACTCTAACGCAGAAAACCGTCTAGTGCTAACTCATAACCACAAATCACCGAGTTTCTCATCATCTGCGTCTATCCTTAACGACCAATAACAGATTCTACCTACTTATCCCATTCTGAATCTCACGAAACCTGAACATCCACAACTCCTTAGCCGACATATTCTAGATCCTCGTCCCAACATATTCTCAAATTTCCTTGTTCCAAATCTTACTGTACCTTAATCATTCGAAATCCTCAAGTCGTCCTACTCCAATTCATCATCTCTTCATATTCCTAAATTGCCTCAAGCTTCTACTTCTTAACCATGACACCTTACCGTCCAAGACCCTCTTTTACCGATCATCATTTCCACAGAATCCCTAAATCGTACTCATCCGAGTTTCTCAAGTACCACATCTTCACCAAACCTTTTAAAATCCTTCTTGCTCTAGCGTTCCCCATACCTTCCACCTTGCCTAGTTCCCAAATCCATGCTCAGAATCTCCCGTCTCAACCTCAAGTGAACAATCTTACCAGAATTCTCAACGAAATACTTAGCCAGTTGCCAACCCTTCCTCGAAAGCTCATCCCACATCCTTAAATGCCTCAATAGCCACAATAACCTCCACTCAGAAATTCCGATTCATTCCCTATACTAAAATCCTCCAACAACGCATCTAGAAATCCTTCACTCGTGAATTCTCAAAGCACTACCAATTTTGTCCAAACAATTCCTAAATACTCATTACACGTACATTTCTGATATGAACAACCTAATATTCAAGATCGATGATTTTCCAAGCAACCCTATACTGCTCATCCTTAGCAATTCCTCAACTTCATCCTTTAACAAAGCCGCTCCTAATCACAGCACACACAACCTAGTCCCAATCTCTACGATTCCCTGGACATTCCTTAACCGATCATCCTCAATGTCGCCCATGATCCGCTTCTAGACTATCTATACACCCTCTCTTGGCACACTAACTCGTCTATCACACATCCCTCAAGAATATCCCGATCCACTCTTGACTCACTCATCCACCCCTAGAACCACACTACTCGCAACACTATTGCCCCACACTACCTATAACGAAGATCTCTCCCTCGGAATCTTACCACACTAACTCCACCACTTATCTAAGGCCTACTTGGAAACTTAACTCTATTCACCGACCACTATCTCTGACAAGTCATGACTCACTCGACTCTACCCAAGGTAACACATCCTTCCTGCACTTCATCTCGCACAACCAACGACCCACTCGAAGACCTCAATCTACCTGTCATTTCCCGATCTATCTCACAAAGGAATCACTCAACTCCTACCCAAGAAGGAAACACCAGCACCTATGTAACTCATACCCAATTTACTAGCAGGTCAGTACACGTAAGCATAAGGGCACATCATCACAGACACAAGTTAGTAAGGAAATCATTCACTACCAGCTCAGACAATAATAGGATATCGAGTAGTCATATAAGCAAAACATCATAAACAGTTATCATCGTCCATACAAACAAGGTAAAGGTGCATGTCATAACTTCACAAAATCTCATGGAGTCACAACGTGTGAACGATAACACATAAGGGGTAGGAGGCATAACTTCATGTCAATCACGAAGACCCTATTTTATAAATAAGCGAGTTATTTCTATTAATTGATTCACACATATTTTAGTCAAGTTGCATACACATATCCCTTTTTTTTTTGAACGAATTTCACACATGAGAGCAATATCATTAGAATTCGTCATATAAAACATGTAGCGCATCAATATCATTAGAATTCATCATGTAAAACATGTAGAGCATCAACTAAATAGATCATGGGACAATGTCATGCCAAAACATCTCAATTAAGAATTTAAGCAATGCTTTTTGTGATCCCTACAAGTATTCCATAGGCGTCCCCATGAAACACTTGTATAAGTATCACAAAATCATCACAATGTTCTCACTAAATCCGACCAAGTACTTTACAAGCGTCCCTGTAAAATATTTGTGTCGACTATATGAAAACATTATCATATAAGCAAGAATCACAGTTTATACTAAGAGTTTGAATTCTATAAACATTCCTTATCAACTCAACCATAGAGTCTCATAATCAGAATATCATGTATCTCAAATCAACAAACACAATTTCTCTGTCCTCAATAAGTTCTCCATCAACTAGAGTAAGGTCCTCAAACCTGAGCCAATAAGCTTAGCTTCCCACTAACCAGCACAAAACTTCCACCACAACCATGTAAATTCTCATAATATGATCTCATGTCCTCATCAACCAAGTGCCAGAATTGCCAACAATTGCCAGAAGGCACCCAAAAATTGCCATCAAAAGTGATATAAGTAACAAAACAAGTATGCATAAGCCAAACACATCAAGAATGGTATTAATTGTACCACACAAGTCATCAAGTACCACAAATTATAAGCCCACAACAAGACCTAAACATCTTATAATAATCGCGTCAGATATTATAATGAGAGAAACACATGTACACAGATATCATACCAACTCACTAAGAGTAACATACATGAATCATCAAACTTCTCCCCCGAATTCATTTATCTCTATAATCAAGTTTACGAATTGCCCAAACAAGATTTTACATATGCACGTTATGCCCATAAAGTATAATACGCATCTAAAAGACATATTAGACAAATAGCTAAATCAAGAAGAACAGCACATAGACAATTACACAATCTCTCCCCAAAACTCCATCCGTCGCGGTGCATCTCCTTGGGGTCTTTCTTTCCCATCGGTAAGGAACAAGCTGATATTTTCCCTACCGTTCCCAACTACACCCAATAGGGGTGGTCTAGCACCCTTTCTACCCACTCGCGTACCCGTTTGGTCGGTTTTCCTCTTTTATTACAAGTCAAGTTCATTACTTAGTCCAATTTCGATTATGCATCTTAAGTTCATTTTGCCCTTTTTAAAATTCTTTCAAATCCTTTGAAATTCATGGGCGGTTTTCCAAAACATACACTCGACCCTTTTGTACCCGAATTGCACAACCTCAGCTCTGATATCATCTTTGTAACGACCCAGAATTATGATTTCCGGGTTACGTTTCAAGGGATAAAACCCCTTGTTCGGATCTTGCAATCCAGGTACGGGTCGAGGTTTCAAACTCATTTAAGATTAGTAGAAGGAGGGATTTCAAACCCTAAAAAAAACCTCGAAGGGCCATTAGGTAACCTTTACCTGTCCTAAGACTATGTCGCAAAATCCAATTCAATCGAAAGTAAAGCGGAAGCAAAACCAGGATACAAATGCCACGACAAAGTTGGGTCAAACCAAATCATAAGCAAGTGATTACCATTTTACCAAGTTAGAATATTAGCTAGGTTCTTCGTTTCGCCAAAGGGTTTCCCGTCACAGAAGCAAGAAGCAAACAAGATCTGCAGAAAATACCTTAAAAAAAAAAAGAGAACGGGGAAAGGAGTCAGATCGAGCCACTCATGCGGGACCGGCAGTCCTCGCTGAGGCCACATAGTATGTGCTATACCTAATAAAGATGCTCTAATGCAGTACGAAAGTCAAACACACTAGCATGCTCCTGGTTATAATAATGTATAAAAATACTGTAAAGGGCCCAAGACAATGCCAAGTGGCATATCCCTCTCCTACCTCCACCCCTTCCAATAGGCGGAGACTGACCAGCTCGTGAATGCATTCCATCATCATCGGGGGGACACGCATGCCTAACCCGCTCCACAATAAAGCTCGCAGGCATCTGATAATATAAGGAAGTTCGTGACTCGATTGACTCAGGGTACCCGATGAGGCTGGGCTACCCTATGACCCTAGCAAAGACTTTAGGACTATCACAGATAACGGCCGTTCTGTTTCAAACGCATAAAGTAAGCAGATGCTCATTCAATTAGTGCAACCTAAACAGGATACTATATGGCATGCTATTATGCATATGCAACACCTAACATAAAATGCAACAACAGGCATGAATGTCCAATCTGAGTAAGCCCCTAGGGAACTTACCTGGAGTCTTCACATCCAATTAACCAGCAAACAAGTCACTAGATACTCGTCCATTGGGCAAAAAGTCACTCAGAGAATCATCCAATCACACTAGCAAGTATTAAGCAAGGAACAACTCATCAATACATATTTAATTAACGGACAACCAGACTTTCAAGTCAACACAAGATTCAACAATATCTCATTTAGATTCAACAATATCTCATTCGAATAATCTAGCATTCTCATCATGACCATCATTCTCAATTAACCTTATTCTCATCACACATGAAACTTAGTTCAAGGTCATCACTCAAAATATCTTACTTCACATCAAGCTCTAGTTTTCCTTAACCATTTTCAAAGTAAACCATCGATTATCAAATACTCGAATACTCAACAAAACCATAAGTTCCCAAAACCAATGATCAACAATTCTTATTTATCAAACTCACATAATAATCATGCTCAACGAGTAACCAAGTAAGTTGACATTTTTAGAAATCCTGTATAGATTCAACTATAAGAACTACTCAACACAAGCACTACAAACAAGCTTAAAAGCACTGGAGTAATATAATTTGTAAAGCATCTTTGGTATAGCCTTACTAACCAAAGTCATAACTCAATAGGCACAACAACCAGCTTACAAGTATAACATGTTCTCAAGATGTCTTTCACATTTTCTATGTTTAACCAAGGTAAAGGATATTTGGATCCAACAAATACGAGTATGTCATAGCAAACCTCGCAAGTCATTAAGTCTCATGTTTGATTTAGACCATGTCAAAATAGTAACTCTAAAACGTTCTTACTTAAAACGAAGCTCGAGATTCTTAATCATTTACTCAAGTTAAACCATAAACTCTAAGAGTCTGAAAAAAAGTAACACTTTTCTTTTTCAATTCATTTCCTCCATCCGATTAAGGTTGCGCCATAGTAAAACAAGATAGAATAAAAGGGCTAATTCATTTATAATGTGGAATTTTTTATTCAATTTGGAACCCAAAACATTTATAATAAGCAATTAACTTATTTATTTAACACTCTAAAGGATAAAGCACTTGGTTACTATGTCCAAAACTTAAACATCTCAAGAATTTGGGTTCGTTCATAAAATCCAAGTAACTAGCGCTCAAATTAACTTAACACTTAAAAGTACCAATTTAAGCAAACGTAATAGGCATATGCACAAGCAAAACAATAACGAAGGCTCAAGCAAGCAACGCAATCGACCGAGCTTAATTCAACCAAAGCAAATTCGATAGATCTACCGTCAACAAATCCGAATCCTTTTTAATTTAAAACAACACCAAATTTCAGAAGGAAGGCCCAAGAAATTATACCCCGGTTCTCAGATTCAAGGCGAGGAGGCGAACAGGGCTCGAGGTTCGGACACAGATGGGCAGGTTGATAGCGTCCTTGTCATCCTCAGTCGAAGTCGGCGTCAAATCTGAGGAGGACAGGACGCACCAGCAGCCTCCCGTCGTCAGGATCTTAGTGGAGGCGTCAGGGAGGTCCGGCGAGAGGAGAGGCGTTGAGAGTGGGTTGCAGGGGCGGCTCGTGCTCAGCGGAGAGCAAGGGCGTCAAGGTAGCTCCGAGTCTGAACAAAGAGAGAGAGACATCATCCTCGGCGATCTCGGCACCTTGTCGGTGGTGTACGGGCTAAGGTGAGGGCGGGCGAGAGAGAAGGCCAGAGAGAGAGACTCCGACAAGAGGAGAGGAAGGTGGTGGCTCCAACGTCCGCGTCGTCGTCCGTCTGCAATGGGAGCAACTTCAGTGCGAGCGAGCGGGATTTGGACTCGGAGAAGACAGGGCGACCACAAGCGCCCTTTCGCCAGGTCGAAGTCGAGGGAGAGAAGGGAGGTGCGCCATGGGAGGGCTTCTGAGCGAGAGAGAAAGGCAGAAGATGAAGGAGCTCACAGAGAAAGGAAGAAAGACGAGGAGGGGAGAGCGAAGCAGTAGACTCTTAGATCTGAAATGAAGTAGAGGAGGAAGAGGATAGCGTCTGATTTGGGTTTCAAGGCTGTGTGTACCCATTCCATTAGGGTTAGATAATATTATAAGAAATCACAAAAACCAGCCCGTTATTTCTGTTTTGTAATAGTTATACCACAATTAAATTATAAAATCCCACTATTAAATTCTAACTACGTTAAAATGTCGGAATTTGCTTCGAATAAAATAAAATCATTTTGATCGAGGACGGAGGTTTTAAAAATTGGTGAAATCCCACCATTTTAATATTGAAGTTAAATTATAATTTATAAAATAATATTTTTAAATATCAAGCCTTTACAGTTTCATTCAACAACCTTTGATTTTTCTCACCCCTATATATATAGCAATATATCCACCGTCTCATTTGTAACATACAAAGATCCATTTTTCCAAGTCAGTGCCAAGCTATATTTGTTGTATTAGCTAGCAAGAATTTTATTTTCTGTACCTTTTGGATCAACATGTTTTTCTGTTTGTTGAATCCGATTCGGCTTTGGCCTGCCTCCATCACAGGATTCAAACCTTTTTTGATTCAGATGTTAAAAAGGAAAACCACTCATCTAGATTTTAATAGCAACAAATGTAAGTTGCAACATGACACACACAAAATGAAGGTTGAAGCTGACATCTTCTCATACAAAATTCTATATTTAACAGGTTGGGATATCCATATAAGATTATCACGACCTTATTAACCTTCTCAAGACTACAACATAATTAAGAACAAAGACCTACAACACAGCCAGATTCAATCAACTTTTTGAAAACATGTTCCTAAAATGTACAATATAGTCACAAACAAACTTGCTCTTTTAGTTTTGAGTTCATTCCCGATTCCCCGCTAAATGAGCCTTCTTCCGCCTCCTAGGTGTGCGGGCCCCACCATACAGGTAGTCTCGAAGGACCACCTTCCTATCATACTCTACCATCTGGGTTCCGCTTGCTCTCCCCTTCGACTTGATACCATCAAGCTGCACTAAAAAGAACTGCAGCTTCTGCACCTCTAGCTGCAACCTCCCTATCTTCTCGGAGGATCTCCTAGCCTATTCGGAGACTTTCCTCCTCCAATGGGAGATGATGATGTGGGCCCCATAGAAGAACCATTGGAGCAATCTTCGATGTTCTTCACCAACTTACCGTTTACTTCTAGAAGCTTCACAATGGCCCTATCAGCTTCCTCAAGCTACTCCTGTACACCCACGTAATCGGTGCTCTTCACTTTGGTTGGGTTTGAGTTCTCGGTTATCACCACTTTCTGTTTCAGATCCTGAACAGTTATTTGGAGGTTGGTCAGCTTCTGAACGTCGGAAGAGAGCCTATCTAGAATCTTCTTGTTGCTTTCCACCTCACCGAATCCTGAGAATCTCTTGGATATCTCCAGGCTGTCAACCTTCGGCTCCTTCTCAACCAGCGATTCAGAAGAGTAGTGTCCACTATTATTACGCTCTTTCACAGCATCTTCATGGTGATAGTAGCTCTTGGGACGAACAAGAGCTTCTTTATAGGTCCTACCAACCGTTAGATCAATGCTTCTTGACTAGTCGATTGTATCCCATAGCTCTAGAGTCCGATCATTGCTCCCACCGTTGCTACAACCACCTTTTCTGTTCTTTCTCTAGAGTCCGATCAAGCATGATATCCTTCATGACAAGCTCACCTTTAGCTTCACGAGGATCAGACGTCTTCTTCATATGCTTGATACCATTTTGTTGATGCTCGTCCCGAGAATGTTCTTCCACGATTTCATAAGAGAAGTACCTACTGGATCTGCCACTTCCACGGCATGACCTGCTGTTTTGAGATTTTAGTGCTCTGAGACTCCTCTCTTCAGCAAGCTTCTTTGTTTTTACCACCTTGTTTTCAATAGCTTTGAGCCTCCCTGATATATCCTGCAAGTCGGAAAATCCATCTGACATTGCAGCCGTGACTACTTCTCCATTGCTCAATATGTTTGAGCTGGAAGCATCCTGTGAAGACACATTGGTAAGATAAGAGATCAAATATCCAAACATATTTTGTGAATGCAAGGAATCAAAATATCAGACAATGATCGACACACTTAAAATTCAGCAAATGTGGGCATTAATCACTCTTGCCACTCCCATAAGCTAGCAACTAAAAAATTCAAATAATTCTATCGAGAAATGGAAAAAAAAAACTTGATCACCACTATCATCATCTTCAGTGTCAATAGCGTGCTTTTCAAGAGATGCAACTGACTCCCTCAAAGATGCAACTCTATTCTAGAGTTACACAACTCTATAGCTCAATAGCATGCATTGCAAGTGTATGTAACTCAACCTAGGCATCCAATATCACGACTCTGTCTTAGGGTTGCACAACTCTGGCTTAGAGTTGTACAACTCTGTCTTAGAGTTGCACAACTATGTCTTAGAGTGACATTAGGCATCTAAAAATTGTAATAACAGTGAACCTAAATAAATTTCTAAATATATACACATACATGACTCAAATCACAAATTCAAAACTAATAAGATAATAAAGTTATCACAATGTTCCCTATATTTAAGCCACAATACCTTCTCTTGGGTGCCTTCTAAGCATAAAAGCACCGGAAGCATGACATGAGGTGATCGTTCACCATACTAGAGACTGGCATGAACGAATAGATAACAGTGGGTCCCATGCAATGAAAGCCCCTTCGTATCAAGTCCTTGCTGACAAGCTCTGCCTTCTATACATATACACAAACATACAGAGTATTCTTTAGAAAAAATGAGGGGTATTTGGAAGATGTAATACTTTTGTAACATTTTTATATAACTAAAATAGGTTCAGTAGTACACTAAACAAGCATGAACTGAAGGTATATGAAACACACCCATCTCAAACCATTCACTCTTTTGTCTAGTTGTCGTTCAATAGCAAACCCTGCAAGGCTGACGCGATCTAACTTTGTTCCTCTTCTCCATCAGCTTGCTCGCAATTTCCTCGATCACATTGTTGTAGGGCTGTCAGCATAGCAAGTAGTTGGTACCACTTGCTCTCCATCCTCTCATCAATAGCTCCTTGAAAAGAAAAAAAAAAGCCTCAAATCAGTAAAAGAGTTGATCGTGTCAACTACTCAGACTCAAATCAGTAAAAGACTCAAAATCAGTAAAATGAAGAAGAAAGACTCAAATCGAAAAAGACCATGTCAGCATACTAGAGAAGCGTTATGAGCTCATTCCTGAATTTGAGGAGCTTTTATCTAGTGGAATTGATATGCAGTTTTCGGGTTAAGGAACTGGATATGTAAATTGCCAATGACTTAATCAAACATGAGGAATCAGCCAATAAATTTCTACCCTTCACGTTCTTCATATGGTAACTACAAATGTTGAAGTGACATTGGGCATCTAAAAACTGTAATAACAGTGAACCTACATAAATTTCTAAATACATACACATACATGACTCAACTCACAAATTCAAAACTAATAAGATAATAAAGTTATCACAATGTTACCTATATTTAAGCCACAATACCTTCTTCTGGGTGCCTTCTAAGCATAAAAGCACTGCCTTCTAAGCATAAAAGCACTGGAATATGGCCCCAAACAACTTTGATTTTCCTGAATGAAAAGAAAGATTATAGATACATAATAAATAAATAAAACAAATGCACAAAAGTAAAAAAAAACACAAGGGAAAAGGACCACATATGCACATAGATAAAATTTAAGCAAGAGAAATGTGGCGTATTAAGATCATGATTGATTAAAAAATGAATAGGAATTGAATTATAACCAAACACAGACAAAAGGCCTTTGTGCTTTATGAAGAGATGTCATAGTTTAGTAACTAACATCCTTCATTTTACACTAGTCCCATCCAATTTCTTGTTCCTCTCAACTCTGTTTCATGTTAAAATTCCAATCAAATTCAACCAAAAAACCAATAGCAAAGCAATCAAAAGGGTAACTCATTGTACAAAGCAACCTGATGTACTTACCTACAATACAACCAGATTTGAGGTGATGAAGAATAGTCTCTCTCTCGATTGCTGACTCCGGCCGCTCGACCTCGCTCGCTCGACCTCTGCACATCCATGACAAGTACTGATCAAAACCTTATTCCAATCTCTATCAAATAGTGAGAACAAATCATCGTTCTCAGTGGCTCCTCTCTTTGATTGTCTCACAGTGCAACTCCTTGTACAAATCATCGTTCTCTTTTAAGATCAAGGTGAGCAAGCTCTTATCTAGTGAAATAGAAAAGGACAGAGATAAAATATCCTTCACACAAATAAGCTCAACCTGCATCAGAACAATCTCCAGTAACGATGAACAAAGTCAGATCAACAAATTGTAAAATGAAACTCACCGAGTCTGAATTGAGAAGCGGGAACCGAGAACAACGAGGAATCAACAGATCAACAATTGCATATCTTTTTCCTCCTCCTCTTCGATTCCTGCTCCTGAGTTGGATCTTCCTCCTCCTCTTCTTCGATTACTCGATGGGAGCCGGATCTTCATGAGACGAGGGACCTGGAGACCGAAGATCCGAGGAACGACGTCGGAGATATGAGAAAGGAGGAGAGAGATAGAAGCGTTGAATCCATGAATCTCGCTGAATCCATGAATCTCGCTCCAAATCCATGATCTCAGGAAAATAGTCGAAGATCGGCAAAATTGGACAGAGGCGATTCGGCGGTCGTGGTGGCGAGCAAGGAGAAGGACGATCGATAGTTGAATGCGCCGGAGCAAGGAGGAGGAGGATCTGAAGCCCTAGGTCTAAGGAGGGGAGAATGAACATCCCGATCGGAGAGAGGGAGCGCGTAGCAAATAGCGCGTGAGGCAGTATATATTGCGGCCATTTCACTAAATTGTCCGAAAACGCGGACATTTTGCAAATTTGTCCAAAAAAAGTGCCTATTTTGCAAAAAAAATCTTTATTAATTGACGTGTGCCATAAATATGATACCACTTTAATCCAAAAAATCTCACGCAAGAAAAAAATAATCCCGTTTAATCCAGAAAATTATGTGGATTATACATAGATTTCTTTATTAAAAAAAATACGGTGGTACACATATATAGATAGGATTCTACCTAGATTTATTTTGTAAAAGTTTAACATCAAATTTGATGTGTATAGATAGGATTATACATAGATTTATTTTGTAAAATTTTGACATCAAATTTGACGGCAAGG
This sequence comes from Persicaria tinctoria, assembly GCA_037127255.1. Taxonomy (NCBI): domain Eukaryota; kingdom Viridiplantae; phylum Streptophyta; class Magnoliopsida; order Caryophyllales; family Polygonaceae; genus Persicaria; species Persicaria tinctoria. Next base: position 31,599,519 of record JBANSL010000004.1, on the reverse strand, counting down.
AACAAATCGGTTAATGGCTTATATATTAATCAGATTTATAGAAAGTGAATATTTTATATAGCATTATAGAAAGTGAATGTTTTTGTAGTATTTTTTATATAGGTAAAATAACATAACGGCATGGTATGGTACTGCACATATATTATATTTTAACATCTTAAAAACAATTTACAAAAAAAATTATTTATTTTGAACTTGCATATGAATTTATTTACATAAAAATATATTGTTAACGGCAGGGTGTAGGTTAAAGTATTATAGATTTCTTTTCTGAAATTTTATTTTATACTATAGGATTATACATAGATTTCTTTTCTAAAATTTTATTTGGAAAAAAAACTAATTACCATATAAGGTTATATTTGATAGATTATATGATCAAAGATAAGTTTTTTACATAAATATATTGGTTTATTAATTGATAATACCACTTTAGTCCAGAAAATGACACGCAGACAAAAATAATCCCGCTTTAATCCATAAAATTTTGTGGCCGCTAGGACGCGCCATTAGCCTTTGTTTTAGTATATTAATATATATATATATATATATATATCATAAGTAACTAACATAGAACCCCTTATAAGTTATAACACATCATCACAATATCAAGCTATTAGTCACACATTCATCATGCTTGCCTTCACACATACAATCAATCAGAATAATCACAAGTCAGGTAAGGCAAGTTAATTTTCCTAAGAATCCCCGAAATTCTTAAATCTCAAGTTTGATCAAAATCATCACTCAAATTAGCTTTCTCAAATAATACTTAGCCCAAAAACCCACTTATAAAACATCACCTTCTTATATCGACTCGTTACTCATTTTATCAAAATAATCCCGACAAGGTTAGGATCTTTCTCAAAAATCCTCTTTTAAAGTTATTAAATCAATTTTCAACTTTTAAAAATATTTTCCGAATTCCTTTTCCAATTCAACTCCAATAATTTATTTTAAATCTCCATATATTTCCAAAGCCCATAATATATTTTTAAATACATAATATTAATTTTATCAAAATTTCGAACCCCTTTTTTATTTAACCACAAAACCTGCCCTTTGTTAAATTACAAAATCACAAAACCGGTCCTTTATTAAATTACAAAACCAGCCCTCATTTATCAAAACCCCAAAACGGGCCCCAAATTGTAAAACATGCCCAAATCTCTTTTATTTACAAAAATTAGATCTGGCCCAAATTACCAATCCAGCCCAAACCCACTCTCCACTTACCTGAAATCAGAAGAAAAAAAAGGAGGGACTCATGGGTGAGGTGGCTAGCCGACAGGGCCCACATGAGTCTTCTTCTTACTCCTTCAGCTCATTTCCTCGCTTTCTGTCGCTCCCTTGCTCGCCTTCGAAGGTCGGCCTAGCTTCGCCTCTCCTTCCCCCCATGGGCTTCGGTCTCTCTACCTCACTCACCCTCTCGCTCTAAGCCTCCTCCCCCCTTTCTTTCTCGTCCTCTCTCTCTCTCTCTCTCTCTCTCTCTCTCTCTCTCTCTCTCTCTCTCTCTCTCTCTCCCACTCCCCTTTTTACCTCGTTCATGAGCTCTGTCGAAGAATCCCATGCTAGAATGAAATAGCGGTTACTCCCTTTCTCGAGTCCAAGTTGTTAAGGCCCCTTGATTTCTAAGCGCAGAGACAAACAAAAACCAAAGGATGGGGATGTTGAAGGCTTACCAAGGGAATGTGGTTTCAAAGCTTCGCCGGAGGGGAATCAGCACCGGCTTGGCCTGGGACGAAAGAAGGGATCATAAAAGTGGACCTTTACAAGGTTTTCAATCAAAACGTGGGAGAGGACAACTTATCAGAGTGTTCGAAACCAAAACAGGGGAGAAGATATGGCGGCCTTGGAGGCGGGAAGCTCTCCAGCTGTTGCTCGGCTTTTCGGACGTCGAAGGAGGTTACTAGGGGCGCTCGGAGGTGCTCTAACTGTTGTGCCGGGAAGCAGGGGACGTCAGACACACCCCTTTAACACATACGAATTGGTATGGACAAGAACTGTAAACCAGAGAGCCAAAACTCAAGCAACCCAAACAACCAATCAGACACAAACAGAAGATAAAATAACCAAGCACAAAGAACACCAGATTTACGTGGAAAACCCCAAAACGGGGAAAAAACCACGGGAGCCAGAAACTTCCACTATCAACAATAACAAGTGGGTACAATCTTCCCTAGACAAAGCTAGAGGCATACAACATCATCAAGCATCAACAAGCTTGGCCAAATCTCCAATTTTCATCACCCAATTGGTGGAAATCAACAAAACCCTAGAGAGAACACTAGCAAAGGGGATATGAGATTGGAGGCTCAAAATGACAATCCAACCGTACAAAATGAAGCCTATGATGAGGTGAACAACATACCAGAAAATTGTCCCAATCGGAGGTCGTTTGGTCGTCGATCGGGACACTTCAAAATGGACTGAACAAGGGCATACGGGATTCCTCTCCAAGCTCTCTCTGTTCTCCCTTTCTCACTCTTTGTTTTCTCTCTCTTGGGTTTTGTTGATTTCCACCAATTGGGTGATGAAAATTGGAGATTTGGTCAAGCTTGTTGATGCTTGATGATGTTGTATGCCTCTAGCTTTCCCCGTTTTGGGGTTTTTCCACGTAAATCTGGTGTTCTTTGTGCTTGGTTATTTTATCTTCTGTTTGTGTCTGATTGTTGGTTTGGGTTGCTTGAGTTTTGGCTCTCTGGTTTACAGTTCTTGTCCATCCCGATTCGTATGTGTTAAAGGGGTGTGTCTAACGTCCCCTGCTTCTCGTCACAACAGACTGGTATCAAAGCTTTTGGTTTAGGATGGAGGAAAAGAATAGTTTTCAGGGAATGATTGTGTTGAATTCAGGCAACTACTTTGATTGGAAGATAAAGATGGAAGATCTTTTATATGTGAAAGATTTGTATGAGCCGATTTTGCACAAAGAGATTCCAAAGGTTGTCGTTGATGTTGAATGGAAGATTCTGAATCGAAAAGAGGTAGCTACGATTAGACAATTTGTTGATGTGAGTGTGCTCCAGCATATTGTCGATGACACGAATGCTTATGAGTTATGGTATAAGCTTGAAGAGATGTATGAGAGGAATAATGCCCTCAACAAGGCATCATTGATGAGAAAGCTTGTGAAATTGGAGTACAAAGATGGTGAGAGCATTGTTGTTCATTTGAGCACATTTCAGGGCTTTGTGAATCAGTTAGCTTCTTCGAAGATGTCGTTAGATGATGAGTTGCAGGCTCTAATATTACTCTCCTCATTGCCGGATAGTTGGGGTACAGTTGTCGTGTCACTTAGTAATTCCGCTCCGGAAGGCAAGCTGACTATGGAATGTGTGAAGGCTAGTCTTTTGAACGAAGAGACTAGAAGGAAGGAGATGGGTGTCTCCTCACAGTTAGAGGCTAATGTGACGCAGGGTTCTGGTAACAACAGAGGAAGGAGTAAGCAACGACAACAACAAAACAGAGACAAGTCCAAAGGGAGATCGAAGTATCGAAGCAAGTACATTTGCTATTATTGTGAGAAGTCGGGTCACATTCAAAAGTATTGCCGAAAGTTCAAGAGGGACAAAGGCAAAGAACCTGAGAAGTTAGAGACGTCAAGAAATCAAGAAGATAAAGACACCGCTGCTCTTACAATCAGTGATGACATAGTGGAGTTGTTTGTGGTGGCTGATGAAGGTTCCTTGAATCATGCAAGTGATGAGTGCACTTGGATTGTTTATTCAGCTGCTTCATATCACATTACTCCACACAAGGAGTACTTCTCGTCTTACACTTGTGGAGATTTTGGTTGTGTGATGATGGGAAATGATGGCGTGTCCAATGTTGTTGCCATGGGCACAGTTTGTTTGTTGACATCCACTAGTTGCAGTTTGATTTTGAGAAATGTTCGCCATGTTCCTGATATCAGATTGAATTTGATATCTTCTGGGATACTTGATGATGATGGTTATGCTCAAAATGCACAAGGCGGTGTTTGGAAGTGCTCCAAGGGAAACTTGATTGTAGCCCGGACAATGAAGCAAAATACCATGTATGTGATGCAAGCCAAGATTTACAGAGAAGAAGCAAATGTGATTGATGATGGTGCCAGAGAGCTATGGCACAAGCGGCTTGGACACATGAGCGAGCGGGGTTTGCAAATGCTTGCCAAGAAAGACATTCTCCCGGATATGCAAGGTATTTCTCTCAAACCTTGTGTTGATTGCCCAGCTGGAAAGCAACATTGAGTAGCATTTCATACTCGACCTCTGTCTAGAAGAAAGCATGCATTAGATCTTATTCATACTAATGTGTGCTCTATGGATTGCAAGTCACATGGTGGTGCACAATATTTTGTCACTTTTATTGATGACTATTCTAGAAAATTGTGGGCTTTTGTGTTGAAAAGCAAAGATCAGGTTCTGATAGTTTTCAAGGAGTTCCAAGCCATAGTTGAACGAGAGACTGGTTTGAAGTTGAGGTGTGTCAGATCAGATAATGGTGGAGAGTATAGGGGTCCGTTTGAGCAGTATTGCAAGAGTCAGGGCATCAGGCTTGAGAAAACAGTTCTGAAGACGCCACAACTAAATGGGCTCACAGAGAGGATGAACAGAACCATAGCAAAAAGAGTCAGAAGTATGTTGTCGACTGCAAAGCTGCCAAAGTCCTATTGGGCAGAGGCAATGTTGACTGTTGTGTATCTCATCAACCACTTACCTTCAGTTCCTCTTGATGGTGATGTTCCACAGAGGGTTTGGACTGGAAGAGATGTGTCCTTCCAGCATTTGAGAGTCTTTGGATGCCTAGCATATGTTCATGTTGCTAGAGATCAGAGATCCAAGCTTGATAGCAAGACAAAGCCATGCATCTTCCTAGGGTACTCAGAGGATGAATTTGGGTACAGATTGTGGGATCTTACAAACAAGAAAATGGTCAGAAGTAGAGATGTTGTGTTCATGGAAGACAAGACTATTGATGACTGGAAGCTCCAGCGACTGTCGTCTTCCTCTCCTGCTCCAGTCACCTTTGATCCCGTTTTCCCTCAAGTTGTGCAGAGAAGTTTAGTTCAGAATCAGCAGGAAGATGAACATGATGATGGTGATGTTGATCCACCAGAAGTTCCACAACCTCAAAAAGAGGAGCCCCCTATCCAACCTGAAGTTGAGTTGAGAAGATCCACCAAAGAGAGACAGACTTCCTCACGATACTCAACCAGGGATTATGTGGTGTTGACTGATTCAGGAGAGCCTGAATTCTATGAGGAAGTTATGTCAGATGTGCATCAAAAGGAGTGGTATAATGCCATGCAGGATGAGATGAGTTCCTTGCATGAGAACCACACCTATGACTTGGTGAAATTGCCTAATGGCAAGAAAGCTCTCAAGAACAAATGGGTTTTTCGTTTGAAGTCTGGAGAAGATGGTTCACCTCCCAGGTTCAAAGTCTGAATTGTGGTGAATGGTTTTGAGGAAAAAAAGGGTGTAGATTTCGATGAAATTTTCTCTCCAGTTGTGAAGATGTCATCCATCCGGGTTGTTCTAGGCATGGCTGCTAGCATGGACCTAGAGGTCGAGCAGCTTGATGTGAAAACCGCCTTCCTTCATGGTGATTTGGAAGAAGAAATCTACATGGAGCAACCTGAAGGTTTTGAAGTCAAGGGAAAAGAGAAGATGGTTTGTCGTCTCAGAAAGAGCTTGTATGGTTTGAAACAAGTGTCTCGGCAATGGTACAAGAAGTTTGAGTCTTTTATGATCGACCACAAATTCCACAAGACACATGCCGACCACTACGTGTTTGTGAAGAATTACGCCGAAGGTGACTTTCTGATTCTCTTGCTTTATGTGGATATTGTTGGTCGGGATACCAACAAGATTGCTAGTTTGAAGACTACATTGAAGAAATCCTTTGCTATGAAGGACCTTGGCCCTGCAAGACAGATTTTGGGTATGCAGATTACCCGTGACAGGAAGAATCAGAAGTTGTGGATATCACAGGAAAGATACATTAAGAAGGTGTTGCAAAGATTCAACATGGACAAGGCTAAACCCGTGAGTTCTCCACTTGCAGTGAACATGAAGCTGAGTTCTGATCAGTGTCCTACAAGTGAGAAAGAGAAACAGGAGATGAAAAAGGTGTCTTATGCTTCAGTCGTTGGTAGTCTGATGTATGCCATGGTTTGCACTAGGCCTGACATCGCCTATGGAGTTGGGGTTATCAGCAGGTTCATGATTAATCCTGGAAAGGAGCATTGGGCTGTAGTGAAATGGATTCTCAAGTATCTCAGAGGCACTTCGAGAGTGTGTTTGTGCTTTGGTCCTGGAAAACCTTTGCTTGATGGTTTTACAGATGCAGAAATGTCAGGTGATATTGACATGAGCCAATCCACATCTGGATATCTGATTACATTCGCAGGGGGAGCAGTCTCATGGCAATCGAGACTCCAGAAGTGTGTTGCTTTGTCAACGACAGAAGCAGAGTATATGGTTGCAGTTGAAGCTGGTAAGGAGTTGATATGGATGAGAGACTTCCTAGTGGAGTTGGGAGTGGAGCAAGCTAGCTACCCACTTTATTGTGACAATCAGAGTGTCATCCACCTTGCCAAGAATGCCGCCTACCATTCTCGAATCAAGCACATCCGAAGAAGGTATCATTGGCTTCGAGAAAGAGTAGAAGATGAAGATTTTGAGCTTATGAAGATCCATACAAATGACAACGGATCAGATATGCTAACGAAGACTTTATCAAAGGAGAAGCTCAGCAAGTGCCGCTCAAAGGCGGGCTTGCTTGAGCCCCCCATATAGGATTGAGGGGGAGCTATGTTGGGTTTCCCTCCTATATGGGGAAAGAGTCCAATGGAATATTTACCATATGGTTTTTACCATGTCAAGTTTTACCCTCCTCCTTTATAAAATGGGATGTCTTTCCACTTGGGAAAGTAAGAGAGAGAAAACCAAGAGTGAGAAAAGGAGAACAGAGAGAGCTTGGAGAGGAATCATGTATGTCCTTGTTCAGCCCATTTTGAAGTGCTCCGATCGATGACTAAACGACCTTCAATTGGGACGATTTTCTGGTATGTTGTTCACCTCATCATAGGCTTCATTTTGTACGGTTGGATAATCGTTTTGAGCCTCCAATCTCATATCCCCTTTGCTAGTGTTCTCTCTTGGGTTTTGTTGATTTCCACCAATTGGGTGATGAAAATTGGAGATTTGGCCAAGCTTGTTGATGCTTGATGATGTTGTATGCCTCTAGCTTTGTCTAGGAAAGATTGTACCCACTTTTTATTGTTGATAGTGGAAGTTTCTGGCTCCCGTGGTTTTTTCCTCGTTTTGGGGTTTTTCCACGTAAATCTGGTGTTCTTTGTGCTTGGTTATTTTATCTTCTGTTTGTGTCTGATTGTTGGTTTGGGTTGCTTGAGTTTTGGCTCTCTGGTTTACAGTTCTTGTCCATCCCGATTCGTATGTGTTAAAGGGGTGTGTCTGACGTCCCCTGCTTCCCGGCACAACAGTTAGAGCGCCTCCGAGCGCCTCCAATAACCTCCTTCAACGTCCGAAAAAGCCGAGCAACAGCTGGAGAGCTTCCCGCCCCCAAGGCCACCATCTCTTCTCCCTTGTTTTGGGTTCGAACACTCCGATAAGTTGTCCTCTCCCACTTTTCGATTGAAAACCTTGTAAAGGTCCGCCTTTATGATCCCTTCTTTCGTCCCAGGCCAAGCCGGTGCTGATTCACCTCCGGCGAAGCTTTGAAACCACATTCCCTCGGTAAGCCTTCAACAGCCCCATACTTTGGTTTTTGTTTGTCTTTGTGCTTAGAAATCAAGGGGCCTTAACAGCTTGGACTCGAGAAGGGGAGTAACCGCTATTTCACTCTAGCATGGGATTCTTCGACAGAGCTCATGAACGAGGTGAAAAGTGGAGTGGGAGAGAGAGAGAGAGAGAGAGAGAGAGAGAGAGAGAGAGAGAGAGAGAGAGAGAGAGAGAGAGAGCGGACGAGAAAGAGAGGGGGGGGGGAGGAGGCTTAGAGCGAGAAGGTGAGTGAGGTAGAGAGATGGAAACCCATGGGGGGAAGGAGAGGCGAAGCTAGGCCGACCTTTGAAGGCGAGCAGGGGAGCGACAGGAAGCGAGGAAATGAGCTGAAGGAGTAAGAAGAAGACTCATGTGGGCCCTGTCGGCTAGCCACCTCACCCATGAGTCCATCCTTCTTCTTTTTTTCTTCTGATTTCAGGTAAGTGGAGAGTGGGTTTGGGCTGGAGGGAGATGTGTTCGAGTTTGGTAGTGCCTGAGAGTGGTGGAGCTGGTGCGGTGGCTGCAGGTGGTCGGTGACAAATGGTGGTGTAGTCGGAAAAAGGGAAAGCCCTTGCCCCTTGGGGCTGAGTTCTTATGACAAGAGGGAGAGGGGAAATAGAGGGGATAAGGTTTGGGGTTTTGGTTTTTTGTGGTGTTTGAAATGAGTCAAAGGGAGATCAGATTTTATGGAGATTTGGAATGGAAATGGCTAAGTTTGGATGAGTTCATGGAGAAGGCATAACTTGACTACATGCCAATTCAAGGGGGTGTAGATAAGGGAGGGAATAAAACCATTTGTGGGTGTTTCACCATTTGTGACAATGGGTTTGTGGGTTACATTTGAATTCAAACAACACAAGGCTCTAATCTAAGCTGAAACTTTCTATTGGAACGGGTGAAAGAGGGCGAGAATTTTCGATCCTGAACACGCGAATTTCTAATCCCGAAGTTAGTTCTCGAGGGTTAGTTCTCAAATCCCACTCTCTTGATCAATTAGATTTTTAATTTCCCAAAAAGATATCGCCATTCAAAGTTCGTTTGTCAAAAATTCAAATTCAGGTCGGAATCCGCTTTAAGAGTTTCGAAGTCGATTTATTAAGTTGAGTACGAGTTTTCTCGAAATACCCGATTTAAATCTATTTTAATTTATTTATATGAAATTTATTATTTGAAAACCCGAGGCCTTTACATGGAAGATCATAAATGAGTCAGTGTTTGATAGCAAGAATAGACTAGGGGGTTTGGCTTGCCGAGTGTGAAAGAAGGTGTCCACATATTACCATGTGAAGCACAAGGTGAATCGCGTGAATAGCATCAGCTAACACAACCCACGAAGTCCTTTGGTCCGGGAACGTCCACCGGAGGGTTGGGTTAAGTTAAATGTAGATGGAGTGTCGAAGGGGAACCCGAGTAAGGCCGGGGGTGGAGGAGTGTTTAGAGATATTGCCGAAAGCGTGTTGAGAGCTTTCATTTTCAAGTGTGGGAAGAGCACAACCAGAACAACTGAAGCATGGGCAGCCTTCCATGGGCTGTCACTAGCTAAGAAGATGGCACCTTTACGTGTGGTGACACCCCTCATCTCTTAATGAAGTATTACGGTTGAGCATTAGCCCCTTTAGGGTATTTGATTCCCTTGTCCTAGGGGTATCCATTTGGTGCCATCATTACTTCTGTTGATAGAATATTTGTTTAGCATTAGCCCCTTAGGGTTGTTGCTTCCCTTGTCCTAGGGGTATCCATTTGGTGACACCATTACTTTTGGTGACACCATTACTTCTGCTGACAGAATATTTGCTTAGCATTAGCCCCTTTAGGGTATTTGATTCTCTTGTCCTAGGGTTGTCCTTTTGGTGACACCATAACATTAAGTGTGATGACACCCCTCATCTCTTAATGAAGTACTGTACATAATATTTTAGGGTTTAGGGTTGAGGATTTGGCCCTAAACCCTAAAGACTCAACCCTAAACCCTAAACCATACTGTACACCACATGTCTTTACACTGTTTTTTATTATGCCATTGTTCTTTGCCTTTTGTGTAATTATGTATTTGATATATTTCTTATGCTTGGTGACAGTAGTTTATCAATTTGACTACAGCCTGTTATATGCCCTTGTTCTTTTTCTTTTGTGTATTTATGTATTTGATATTTCTCATGCTTGGTGGCAGTAGTTTATCTTTTTGGTTACAGTCTGTTATATTTCTCTTTTGATTATATTATCTTCCATATGGTGACATTTAATTTTTATTTATCTTTGATTTTGATATGTTGTGCAGGTAAAGATATTTTGCTATTTAATGAACCTTCTCCTTTAGAGACATCATTTCCTCCTGAATCTGCTCGATTTAAGTTCATTGTCCTGAGAAGAAGCGTTTTCGTGCATATCTTAATGTATACTCAAAGCCTGCTATTATTGATGTCATTCGGGAGGGGTTGTCTTCATCTGATTGGGTAACCCTTATTGATGGATGTTTTGGGTCAATTGTGCTTGTCGGTGATCGCCTGCATTTCTATTCACAACTTGTCCACCACATGCTGCTACATGAAGTGGAGACTAAGAAAAGGAATGAAATGTGGTTTAAAGTTGGACGACATTTGTTAAGGTTCTCGCTCGTAGAGTTTTGCTGTGTAACCGGGTTGGTTTGTGAACATAATGGTTCTGATAAGTCCACCTCTCCTCATGTGGATATGGAGGAGTTTTTTAGAGTTTCTAAGTGCACTTTGGATGGTATTATTGCCATTTTTAAAAAGGAACCAAAGTTATCTCAGAAGAAACTGTCCTTAGCATACTTATTACTAATTGAGGATGTTTTGCTCCCCTAGAGGAAAAACTATCTTGTCCGTCAACAGTATGTTGATCTTGTTTCGGATTTGAGCAGATTATCGCAGTATCCTTTTGGACGTCTTGTCTATTTGGAAACATTGTCTTTCTTGAAGAAAGGCATGAGATTAGAACAAGCCAACATAGGTGAGACGCTTGGCTACAATGTGTTCGGTTATCCCTTGGCATTTCAAGTAGTTCCCTTCTACTTACTTTTAATTTCCAATTTTTTTTATTATTATTATTTTTATATTATTGTTCTTTTATTCTATTTTTTGTTCTTGTTGTTGTTTTGATCTTAGGTTTGGATTTTAGAAGCAATTCTTCAAATTGCTTCGATGACATGTTGTAACTTTGCATTTTGTGAAGGATTACCTGCCTCTATTGTTTGGTATAGTGAAAATGTTGATTTTTGTATTAACTATGACAAGTGTGTTGGATTTTTTTCAAAAGATTTGGTAAGCATCCTTTTTCTTCTTGTGTTTTATTATTTTGATATCAGTTCATTGTTCCATTTCCTAACTGTCATTGTGTAATGTTGTTTCTTGTTCTCTTGCTAGGGTGTTACTGTCCATCCTATTTATGTCGAGTTTATGAATGGCCCTCAACTCTCATTTTTTGATGAAGTCTCTAATGACGCCATTGATTAATTTGTTTCTTCTTTCATTAGGTTGGGTACTGATGACAGTGATGTAGTATCTGCTAAGAAGTTACGTATCCAAGTTCACGGTGTTAGGCAATCAGGAGGTCCTATATTTCATGGTGGAGTTGAAGCTACTCTCCCTTCTCTTAAACTTCCTACTCGAAACAAGGACTTAGCCAGAAAGTCAGCATTGGGGAAAAAGAAGTTAATTGCTACTGATGCCACGTCTGACTTTGAGAGTCATGTCCCTCTCAAGAAGGTAGATGTGACACGGTCCACGCGCACTACTGCCAGTCGTGTTCCTCTCAAGCAGGCAGTGGTGACACGGTCCAAGCGCAGTGATGCAAGTATTGGTCCTGTGGTGAAGAAGAGAGAGTTGAGAAGCTTTGCTGTTGTTGATCAGCCTATGAAGAAGAAGCAACGAGTGATACCATCTCGGCAATCTTCAAAGAGCCAATCTCCCTCTAAGAGTAATGAAGAAGCAAAGAAGGGTGACAAAGTTCCAACTCATGCTGACATGCCAAAGAAATCCAAGTTTAAGCTACCTAGACTTGTTCCTCCTACAGGTGGTAAGTTTAGTGCCCCTCCGTCTGAGTCTGCACCTGATTTGCCTTCATCTTCTATTCCTGCAAGTGATGATCTTCCTAGTTGGGCTAAAGATTTGGTTGGAAAAGCTAAATTTCTTGAATGAATTATCAACTCTTTTAGGGCATCTTTTGACAAGATTGAATCACGGTTGATAGGGAGTGTGTTTCTAAGATCATTGTACTTGAACAGAGAATTGCTTCACTAGAATCTCATCGTCCTAGTGATGAAAGTGAAGTCGCTCTAAAAATGTTTTGTGAAGAATTGGATGCATCTCTCAAGCCTGATATGGTTGGGATTAAGGAGAACTGCTCTCAGATTTCTCAGTATGGGTATCCTTTTAGTTGTTTAAATGAAACGGATGACAACGATACTTCCATTGAGTCTGACCCTGCATATTATTGTTTTCATCTATCAAATAATGCATCAACTTCAATAGAGAGTGATGTTGATTGCACTACTAATGGGACAGATCTGGGTTCACCGGAGAAAGCTGATGACAGGGTTCTCCCTTCTTCTGATGACAGGGTTCTCCCTTCTCCTGATAAGATTGTTGATGACATTGCTTTTGCTACTGCTGAAGCCCTTGCTTCTATGGCTAATCTCAGTGAAGTGGGTGTCTCAAGTGAAGTGGGTGTTTCAGATGTATAAGCTTAATCTCAGTGGTGTTCCTGCTGACAGTGGTGTCCCTCCAACTGTTGTGTCACATGGTGGAATTCAAGCTTATTCTTCTGCTTCTACTGATAAAATTAATGCTAGTGGGTTTGTTACTCCTACTGTAGTCATTATTTCACCAAATGGAACTGATGATTCTAGTGTTGCTCCCACTAAGTTATTCTATCAGGTTCCACCATTATTGCTCTTTCCGTTGCACCTATAGTTGTTCTTTCTTCACATGAGTGCATTAATGACATTAATGTGCCAAAAGATGTGCCTGGTGACAGTGTTGGAGCTGATACTGTTGTTGTTGTTTCGACTGATGCAATTGATGACAGTTTTGCTACTTGTGACATTGTTGCTCCTACTGTTGTTCTTTCTTCACTTGAGTTCAATAAATACAGTAGTGTGGCAAAAGAGGTGGTTGGTGACAGTGTTGGAGATGATACTGCTGTTGGTGCTTCAAATGATGTAGTTGATGACAGTTCTGGTGTTGGTGTCATTCTTGGCTATTCATCTGATGTGAATGATGAAAGTGTTACTGTTGATGTTAATGTTTCTGCTATAGAGAGTCTACTTTATAACATCACTGATTTTATGCAGCTCGTACCGTCAGATGATGAAGAAGAGGTTCCGTTAAGGCGTTCCCATACGGTTGGGATAACTGCCCTTGTAATCCATACTTCTTATACAAATCCGTGTAAACCAAAGAAACCTCGCCTTCCAAAAGAACTGGCTAACTCTTTTCGAACCAAAGAGGCTCGTACTGTTGTGAGTTGAATCTGTCATGTTTTACAATATCTTTCATATCGTTTTCTGCATACATTTCATGCATTTGGGCTAAGATAGTATAGAATCTATATAGTTTGTGCTTATTTGCCAAATTATGGAATCAACACCAGTTTTTGTTTAATTTCGCAGAATTCGAGGCAAATTACAGCAGTTTTGAGAAAGGTCGGAAAAGCTCGGAAATCAACTACAGAAGTCCAAGTTCAAGAAGCAGCAGAACCAGACGAATCAAGCCGGAGCTCAACCTTACTCAATCTAGAGTACACTTACTCGATCTCGACAAAGGGTGTCCGAGCATGTCTGGTCGAGAAGAGTATGATCGAGGAAACTGAGTCAGAGACAACCCGACTCCCGAAGCCTTACTCTATCTCGAGGAATCTAGTCGAGATAGACCAAATCCTGATGCCATGTCCGGAGTCGAAGAGATGTGCCAAGTCGAGAAGCCGAGGACCCGGAGACGCCGGGCACACTTTACTCGATCTCGACAAAAGTTGTCGATATCGACAAAATCTTCACCACCAGTCCGAGACAGTGTCGTTGAGCAGTTTCTCGACCAAGACCAAGCAAGTCGATGAGACAAGTCCTACTCGATCTCGAGTAGAGCTACTCGATCTCGAGGACCCAGCACCACACACCCGAGTCTGATCGAGCAGCAGCTACCCAAGACGCCCAGCCAAGCCATAGTCGACATCACCAGTACTCGATCTCGAGTAGGTTTACTCTATCTCGAGGAAACCGTGTCCGGGAGCGCGTTACGCGGTTTTGCTGTCCTACTCGGTTTGGGAGTCCTTGGAGCCGAAGAATGCCGAGATCTATCCACAACTATCAACATCTATCTATGGAGAGAAAACATATCAACACATAGAAGACTTACCTATTTTAGATATAATTTCCCTTATGGATTTAATTCCTTTATTGCATTTATTTATCATTAAGCTTTTAGATATAGATAGTGATATTCTATCCTTGAATAACAAGGAGTAGAAGGCTATAAATAAAGCCCATGGGGCTGATTTTAGGATTCATTCAATTCACAAGTTAGAGAAGTAGTTCCACAGAGACGGTTTAGGAGTTCAAAGGTTTTAGGGTTTTGGCGTTCAACGAAAGTTGGAGTGCCGGGATTGTAAAGGCTTTGAATTTAGTTTAATGCAAGTTGTTTCTTTTCATAAATCAATGTCTGCTATTGCAATGAAGAGCAAGTAGTCCACCCACTTCTGGGGCTGGGGTGAGCCCGACGGTGGCCATGTAAAGTGATGCGGTAAATGTACAATCTTGTTATGCAATTCGTCTTCTATCCCTATGAGCATGATTCTTTTGCGAGAGTTGAAGGTGATCCTTGTTTGTGTTATTGAAGCGAAAGTGATCTTAATACAACTTGGGTTAATTATGTGAAAAGGGTTAGTAACAATTAGGGTTTATGCGAAAGCCTCTATCTTCCTATTTGATGGAAAGCATGATCTTTTATGCCTTAATAACGAAAGTTATTTGATGGAAAGCATGATCTTTTATGCCTTTATGTGTTACTTTGCATGGTTATTGTTGTGGCGTTGATACCCTGGCTTTGGAAGTTCTTTATATATTGAGTTTATTTCTTCCGAAATCTGCGATTCTGTGTTCGAAGATTGCATTTTTAAATTTCTGTCTTTTTACTCGATCTCGGGTATTGTTGTCGATCTAGAGGAGAACTTGCTCGATCTCGAGTGGGGCTTGTCTAGATCGAAGTTTATGTGATCGATTCTGAAGTTTCTGTTTCTGCTGTTTTTAGTCGATCTAGAGTACTGTGTAGTCGAGATCGAGTATCTTCTGTCTTTGTTTTATTTCTGCTTTCGTTTGTTATTTCTGTCTTTTTTTCTTTGTTTCTGTCTTTTTGTTTGCTTTTCTGTGAGATTTACAGCTACCTAGGATACGCTGACACACTTCCTCGTGGATCGATCCTGACTTCCCACTACTGCATAGGGAGGGAGTCTTGTAATTATTTGTTGGGGCACGAATCTGGTTTGATTTATTTCATTATATTTTGAACTTGATTTCCTCCTACAACACGTACTGATTTTTATACTGGCTTTAGATCTATTGGGCAATTGTCTGTTTTTTTTATCTATCTTTTTTTTCCATATTTCTACTTCCTATAATAATTTTATTTATCTTTGGTTTTATTTTTATATTTTTTGTGTTTTTGTAGGCGTGATGGGGTGATTTATGTGTTTACTACTGACATGAACAAGTCATTTTTCACTGAGTTGGTGGGGAAGGGCTGCTGGCTTCTTGATGTTGTAAGTTCATATTTGTGTTATTTGGTCCTATGTACGTGTGTTTTTCTTGTTGATTACATTTGGTGACAGTAGTGTGGTGACAGTTAGGAATTATTCTTTTTCTTTTCACAACATATTGATGAATCACTTCATTATTTGAGAAATCGCCTTCACGACTTTCCTGATCAACATTCAAGCAGTCTTATATTAGACACCATTTTTATTACCAAGATTGGGGCGTACGATCCTGATTTAATTACAAATCGCCCTATGTTGTGAGCCTAATTTGCCATGTTTTACACTTAATTTTATATCGATTTCTGCATACATTGCATACATTTGGGTTAGAACAATACAGAATCTGTGTAGTTTACACTTATTTGCAATATATGGAGGTCTACACAAGTTTTGGTTATATTTTGCAGAAATCGGACGCACTTTGAAGCTTAAAGGAAACTCATGGAGAAGCTAAGGATGTTGCAGCTGGAGCAAACTCCATTTTTCACCATTCTTCGTTCTGAATCAAGCTTTGATGTCTTCATGAGAGTTGTAGCCCTTGGAAAGAGCTTTCCAACGCATGGTCATATGCGTCAATCCGACGAACGAGGACTCGGGAAAGTGCGTTTCAAGAACAGAGCAGAAAGCTGAGAAAACTCTACTCGAGATCGACTAGACTCTACTCGATCTCGACGAGCCATGGTCGAGCAGACCTGGTCGAGCAGAGCTGATCGAGGACACTGAGTCAGAGACAACCCGACTCCCGGAACCCTACTCGATCTCGAGTACCCCTGGTCGAGATAGACGAGCCATGTCCGGAGTCGACGAGCTGTGCCGAGCCGAGAAGCCGAGGACGAAGGCGCAGACCACCTCTACTCGACCTCGACGAGCCCTAGTCGAGATCGACGAGCCCAGAGTCCAGATCCGGAGCCCATCGAGGAGATCCGCTCCAGAAACCCTAGTCGGCAAGCCAGTCTACTCGAGGTCGACTAGGTCTACTCGACATCGACGAGCGCCAGGAGCCATGTCCGAGTCCGTCGAGCACCAGCTAGCCGAGACGACGAACCAAGCCAAGTCGACCACGGTCCCTTGTCGAGATCGACAAGCGCCTTGTCGAGGTCGAAAAGACTTCCAGAAGCTGCTCGACGCGGATTGATCAACTCTACTCGGATTTGGATTGCTTGGGCGCGAAGTTGCTGAAATCTATCCGAAACTATCAAGATCTACCATGAAGAGAAAGATTCTATCCATTGAAGACAATTAGATATAAATCCTATTTTAGATTTAATTATGTTATGTCTTTTAATTATCTTTTAAGCATTTTAGATATAGATAGATATCTTCTTTCCTAGAATAGCTAGGGAATGAAGGCTATAAATAAAGCCCATGGGGCTCAGTTTTATGCATTCAATTTCAGAGCAAGACAAGTAGTTACAAGGAGGAGTTTAGGGAGTTCGAAGGTTTTAGGGTTTTGGCAGTTTACGAAAGTTGATTGCCGAGATTGTAAAATCGTTGAATTTAGTTTAATGCAAGTTATTTCTTTCAAATCAATGATGTCTGAGTTTGCGATGAAGAGCGAGTAGTCCACCCACTTCTAGGGTTGGGGCGAGCCCGACGATAGCCATGCATAATTGAGGTAAAAGTCCGACCTTTATCATGTTTTGAGCATTTTCCTACTTGTTGATGTGTTTATTGCCCATCTAATGGAGATCCATGCTAACAACTTGGATTATAAACATAAAATCGGTAGAGACAATTAGGGTTTCTTGAGAGAGTTGTCTAATTGTTGGAAAAGGCGAAAGCTTAATCCTTTAATGCGATTCACATGATTATCTGTTTGGTACTGCCTTATGCATGCTTGGTTATCGTTGTTGCAAACCCCAATCTTGGAAGTCTTTTACATTCAGTTTAGTCGAAATTCCCAAAAAGCTTTTGTTCTTTCCTTTCTTTATTTTCTTTGTTTTTATTCGTTTTCGTCCCTGCCCTTGTCGATCTCGACCAACCACTGGTCGACCCCGACGACTGATTCTCGACCCAGAGTCGCTGTTGCTTAAGTGTGCAGGAATCGACGAAGGCCCAACTCGACCTCGACGAGCCTTACTCGACCTCGAGTAGCCTCTTGTCGAGATCGACCACCAGTGCCTGTGTCTGCTGCCCTGTTCGACTGTCCGAGCTTCTGTCGACTAACCCCTTTGTCGAGCTCGAGGACCCCTGTAGTCGACTTCTGTCCGTGAGATTACACCGCTGCCTAGGATCCGCTGACACGCTTCCTCGTGGATCGATCCTGACTTCCCGCTGCTACATCAGGAGGAGGTCTTGTATTTATTTGGCGTGGGCATAATCTGGTTTGAATTATATTTCTATATTTTGAACTCGATTTCCTCCTACAACAAATTGGCGTCGTTGCCGGGGAAGCTATCATTCGCGCCTTAGGTAGTTAAATCTCACGTCTACCTTGAGTTACTTTACAGGTGTATGCGTCGTTCTGGTCAAACACCTGAGTTTGACGCCTTAGACGAACCGGAACGCCTCCTTCACATCAGAGCTAAACTACAAAGAGCCATGGCGGCCGCTAAAACACAAGAACAATTGATTGCCAGGCTTACCAGGGAACTAGCTGAAAAGGATGCCGCTATCGCCAATGAGAGGACAGCGAGGGAACAAGCAGCTGAGCGCGCAAGGCAAGCAGAAGCTGAGCTTTCCCAGTACCCAACCACTGCAGAGGATTATATGCATCCAACGCTCGTCGTGCCTGAATCGGCGATTCTAATCGCTGATAACTCTTTCGAAATTCGCACTCAATTTCTTATAGAGCTTAAAAATAATGCCTTTTATGGTAGATTTAATGAGTGTCCTCTTGAAAATATTACTGATTTTCATGATATGTGCCGTACTCTTGCTGAAGGTACCACTCTGGAATATGTCAAGATGAAAGCTTTCCGCTGGTCGCTCGCTGGACCTGCACTGAAGTGGCTAGAAGGGCTAAAACCAAAATCACTTACCACATGGGCCCAAGTAGAGCAAGAGTTTCTCAACAAATTCTTCCCACCCGCCAAGACAGCACTTCTCCGCCAGAAGATCACCGCCTTTAAACAGCAGAAAGGGGAACCGCTGGCAAGGGCATGGGAACGCTACAAGGATCTTCTGCGATCTTGCCCTACTCATGGACAGCCACCCTACGTCATTCAAGAGATCTTCTTCAATTCTCTTGATCAAGTGACGAAGGACAGGATCAACCAGTATACTCGCTACGAGTATCTGACGATGCCGCCGATTGACGCCTGGGGTGTGCTAGACAAGCTCACCAACTACGATAACAAATATGGGTCTACTTCAAATTATGAGGAGAACTCCTACGCTAGGCCAGCACCATCTATGCCACTTTATGAGCCAGCAAAGGAGATCGACCCAGATGTCAGGGAGCAGTTCTACAGAGATCAGAATCGCAAGCTCCTCAAGCAAGTCAAATATCTGTCTGTCAATCAGCCTTGCATCGAATGCGGATCACAGAGGCACACCACTACTGAGTGCCCACACACAGATCAAGTCAGAATGGCAGAAACACATGAGGAAGCAGCCTATGCTGGGGGTCCTAATCGCTATATGGGGGATCAAAGGCCTTATCAACAGCAATGGAACCAAGGTCCCCCTAGGAACCCCCCACCCTACAGAGCTCCAGGACATCCAGAAAGGGATCAAAGGAAGGATGATCTACAGCTGATCCTTGAGGAGATGCGCCGGAATCAGGGCAACATCAACAACCAGTTCCAAAACATCACCACCAAATTTGGGGAACTGGACATCTGGAAAAGGGGAATAGAGACTCAGATGGGTCAAATCGCACCGCAGATCCCACGACCATCCGGCAAGCTCCCTGGGCAAACAGAAGCAAATCCTAAGGGGCAAACTGGACATGTCGCAGCTATCAAACTAAGGAGTGGGCATCAATTACACGAGCCAGAGGTCGGGAAACAGCAGAGCCAAGCAGAACAACAACTCGACCTCGACGAGCCCGTACTCGATGTCGACAAGCCTGTGGTCGACCTCGACAAGCCTGTACTCGACCCAGACCAGAAGCGGAGCTCGGACTCCCCTGCGCAGACCAGCAACCCGAGGTCGACTACCCAACTCGAGGTCGACAAGACCTTACTCGATCTCGACAAGCCTCTGGTCGAGGTCGACGAGCAACAATCCAGGATCGACGAGACTGCAGCTTCTCCGGCAGCTGATCTGGCTTCGAAACAGAAAAAGCCACTTCCTTTCCCTTCTAAATCTCTTAAAGATCCCACTGCAGGGAGATTCGATAGATTTGTTAATATGTTGCAAGAGCTAAACTTTTCTATTCCTTTTACAGAAGCCCTGCAAGAGATGCTTGGATATGTCAAGTTTCTAAAGGAAATCCTGAGCAAGAAGCGGTCCATCTCAGAGATCGTAGGCGAATGCAAAGTACTCCACTTCCCTGAAAAGAGGCCTGATCCAGGTAAGTTTTCTGTTACTGTGGGTTTTGGACAATATAAATATGATTCTCTATGCGATTTAGGAGCAAGTGTGAGCATCATGCCTTTATCAATCTGGCGGAAAGTTAAAATAGGATGTATAGAACCTGTGGATGCTAAATTATATATGGCAAATAATACAGTAGTCATCCCTACATGAATAGTTGAAAATGTTCCAGTCCAGGTTGGTAAATTCTTTGTGCCAGCTGATTTCCTTATTATTGATTGTGCTGAAGATCCTACTAGCCCTATTATTCTTGGTAGACCTTTCTTAGCTACTGCAGATGCCAGGATTAGTGTTAAGAATCGATCGCTCACCTTCACCATAGGCGATGAGATTTTGGATTTCTCTTTTGGCCCTGCAAAAGAGGAGATTTCTTGGCTGGAGGTGAAAAGCATCTGCATCGACGGGACCAAGCAACCAGCAGAGGAGGGAGCGAAAACGGTACTCGAGATAGACAAGCCCTCATCGATCTCGACAAGCACTGTACTCGACCTCGACGAGTCTTCGTTGACCTCGACCACCACTGTTGAGCCTGAGTCTTGCCAGGAGCTTAAGTATGGGGTCCCTGTACTCGACCTCGACCACCAGTACTCGACATCGAGTAGCCCCAAGCCCAAAAATTTCTGTTTTGGGTCCGAACAGGTAAGTTCAGGTATGAACTCTACTCCCCCTCAGTCCATAAATAAAAATTTTAATGATTTGAAGGGAGCTAAAACACCGTTGCGAGGGAATTTGCAGAAACTGAAGGCTACAAGGAAGAAAAAGAAGGAGGAAGGAGATGATGCAAGCAACCACCTATCAGCTGAGCTTGCATACTACCATCAGGACCTAGATGATCCAGGAGAAGGGCCAAGCATGAGCGGGCCCCACAAAAATGGTCCTTGAGCGCAAACGGAGAAGTCGGCCTAGCGACTCTAAAATCTAGAGCGTGTATATAAGACTTTATGAACTTTTGGACACTTTACTTTGTTTGGTTTTTTTGGTTTTTGGTTTTTGTTTTTGTTTTTTGTTTCATGTCTTTTTAAAGAACTTCATATGGATAGTCTTGTTTTTGGTATGAAATCTAACACTTGTAGGTCGGCAAGCATATAAGGATCGCAAAAAGTGGAAAAGGAGGTCCTTGAAAATCAGTCGGAATCGACGAAGGCCAAGTCGACGACGACGAAGAGGAGAAGCCCAGAACTAGTCGATCTCGAGTAGGCCAACTCGATGTCGACGAAACCAGACCTTCCTCGATTTCTGATTTCACTGGACGCAGAGCAAAGCTACTCGAGATCGACCAACAGTCTACTCGACCTATGCAGTCTTGATCTCCTCGACATGATCTTGTGAGTTCCTTCCTTTACTCTTGTTTTTATTTTTATACAGTGGGGACACTGTAATGTTTAAGTATGGGGTGGGGGAAGGGCTTACTACGTGCATATTTGATTTATTTGATAATATTTTACATATATGCATTATTTTTTGGAATTGTTACATGGCTGTATTTTGGAAAGCATTATTTGATTTATAAGCTTTATATGCATGAGTTTCCAAAAGTCTTGAAAAAAAATGACCCCCATTTGAAAATTTTGAATAATGTCATGGAAGCTTTAAATTGAACTCGACGATGCAAAATTGGATTCATTAGAGATATAGCATGAAATTGCCTAGTAAAGGGAAGTCACAATGAAGTGCATATTTTCTTGAAAACCATGAAAGGAGGTAAAATTTGATGTTGCTTTTGACATGTTGCATGATAAGATGATGGAGGACTTTATATTTCCATATAATGCTCATATTGTTTATATCCTAGCCTTACCTATGCTTACGCATCACAAAAGCCATAATATGCCTTATTACAAATATTGCTCCACATGATCTAAATATTTGCCATTCTTTACCTTATCCAGGGATTATGTTGAGAATGATGTCACATTATGGAGATTGTTATATGGTTGTTGTGATTATTATCATTATTGGAGTTTGGAAGGAAATTGTTTGAAATATATGGAAAATTTAATGAGTGAAAGAAAATCCAATCACCTCAGGAGATAAAGGTAGATTGACCCTGCTCTCTGAGATAATAGTTTGGAGAGATGGGACACATTGTGAGGAGTCCAAAGCACTAAGCATCCGGGGCCATTCATGACACCCATGTTTGCGACTCGCGAGAAGGCAGTGCTGAGGTTAGAGAGGTAAAAGCATTATTATTGAGAAAAGCAATATGAAAGGTGATGAATTATATGGAGAAAGAATGTGGAATGAAACTCAAGTTTGGAAATACTCCATTTCCCCGGATCATAAAAGCACCACATTGCCAGAAATTGCCCACCTTTTAGCCTTTTACCAATCTACTCCTTCATGAGCTTAAATTAGAGTCTTCTTTATTATCAATGCTTTGTCACATAAAAATTATTTGTGCATAACCCTCCTTTTATGAGTAGACGTTGCTTTTACATATTTGCACATGCATGAATCTGTGACACTAGTACCTTTTCGAGGATGGTAATTGATTGCAGGGTTATATAAGAATGAATCTAAGATGTTGAGAGTTTTGAATTCTTCCCCTGAATGACAAATAAAAGTATTGCTTGAGGACAAGCAAGCTTAAGTATGGGGTGTTTGTTGTGAGCCTAATTTGCCATGTTTTACACTTAATTTTATATCGATTTCTGCATACATTTGGGTTAGAACAATACAGAATCTGTGCCGAGCCGAGAAGCCGAGGACGAAGGCGCAGACCACCTCTACTCGACCTCGACGAGCCCTGGTCGAGATCGACGAGCCCAGAGTCCAGATCCGGAGCCCATCGAGGAGATCCGCTCCAGAAACCCTAGTCGGCAAGCCAGTCTACTCGACATCGACGAGCGCCAGGAGCCATGTCCGAGTCCGTCGAGCACCAGCTAGCCGAGACGACGAACCAAGCGAAGTCGACCACGGTCCCTTGTCGAGATCGACAAGCGCCTTGTCGAGGTCGAAAAGACTTCCAGAAGCTGCTCGACGCGGATTGATCAACTCTACTCGGATTTGGATTGCTTGGGCGCGAAGTTGCTGAAATCTATCCGAAACTATCAAGATCTACCATGAAGAGAAAGATTCTATCCATTGAAGACAATTAGATATAAATCCTATTTTAGATTTAATTATGTTATGTCTTTTAATTATCTTTTAAGCATTTTAGATATAGATAGATATCTTTTTTCCTAGAATAGCTAGGGAATGAAGGCTATAAATAAAGCCCATGGGGCTCAGTTTTATGCATTCAATTTCAGAGCAAGACAAGTAGTTACAAGGAGGAGTTTAGGGAGTTCGAAGGTTTTAGGGTTTTGGCAGTTTACGAAAGTTGATTGCCGAGATTGTAAAATCGTTGAATTTAGTTTAATGCAAGTTATTTCTTTCAAATCAATGATGTCTGAGTTTGCGATGAAGAGCGAGTAGTCCACCCACTTCTAGGGTTGGGGCGAGCCCGACGATAGCCATGCATAATTGAGGTAAAAGTCCGACCTTTATCATGTTTTGAGCATTTTCCTACTTGTTGATGTGTTTATTGCCCATCTAATGGAGATCCATGCTAACAACTTGGATTATAAACATAAAATCGGTAGAGACAATTAGGGTTTCTTGAGAGAGTTGTCTAATTGTTGGAAAAGGCGAAAGCTTAATCCTTTAATGCGATTCACATGATTATCTGTTTGGTACTGCCTTATGCATGCTTGGTTATCGTTGTTGCAAACCCCAATCTTGGAAGTCTTTTACATTCAGTTTAGTCGAAATTCCCAAAAAGCTTTTGTTCTTTCCTTTCTTTATTTTCTTTGTATTTATTCGTTTTCGTCCCTGCCCTTGTCGATCTCGACCAACCACTGGTCGACCCCGACGACTGATTCTCGACCCAGATTCGCTGTTGCTTAAGTGTGCAGGAATCGACGAAGGCCCAACTCGACCTCGAGTAGCCTCTTGTCGAGATCGACCACCAGTGCCTGTGTCTGCTGCCCTGTTCGACTGTCCGAGCTTCTGTCGACTAACCCCTTTGTCGAGCTCGAGGACCCCTGTAGTCGACTTCTGTCCGTGAGATTACACCGCTGCCTAGGATCCGCTGACACGCTTCCTCGTGGATCGATCCTGACTTCCCGCTGCTACATCAGGAGGAGGTCTTGTATTTATTTGGCGTGGCCATAATCTGGTTTGAATTATATTTCTATATTTTGAACTCGATTTCCTCCTACAACACCCTACAATTGATGAGTCTTTCTACAAGTATTTCATTGGTCTCTCTCCTCCATGTGGGAAGCCTTGGGAAGGTGTCAAGAAGGTCTACACCCCTTTTAATATTGAAAACAAGCATTGGGTTGCACTTGAGATTCAGTTGGATTCGAAGCACATTATTGTGTATGACTCCTAGTGTAATTACTACAAAGAGGAAGTTATAGCTCAGAAGCTTGCTCAGACTTGTCAAATGCTTCCTATTCTAATGATGAGGAGTGGTCTGTTTTCTGATGTTGATGACACTCCCTCTGATGTTGAGAGAGTATCGGGTTTAAAACAAAATGACGAAGGGTACCTTCTGTTTGCCATCTTTTTATTTTTATTTTTTTTTATTTTCTGTTTCATCATATTACATCTGCTCACTTTTTCTTTGTGTGTTTATTATGCAGGGGTAGCTGTGGGGTTTACACCATAAAGCGCATTGAGCACCTTGTATTTGATTGTGACATGGATCTTATCAATGACGACTATGTTCAAGCCTGTCGTGAGAGGATTGCATCTGATCTCTTCTTCAAGCAATTGACATTTGTTTAGTTTATCACATAAGTTTCTGTAGTCAGGACAGTGTAGATTTGAAATTCTTAAATACATTTACTTATCTAATTATGGGATATTTAGTTGATGTAACTTGCATGGTGACACTTTGAAATACTTGAACCAAGTTAGTTTTATTTTGGAATGAATGTTTTCATATTAATATCTATGTTCCTTTTAATCATTTTATATATTATGCCTTTTATATTTTTTAATTCTCCATAATTTCAATTCACTTTCAAAGTTTGATGATTTCTGGTGACAGGCTCACTGTTTTTACCTTGGTGACACTGCTGATGACATTGTTTTTCTGTGTGCTAGTGGTTTTGATGCCATGTATTTAAAATGACATGGTGTTTTGCTTAACATTACCCCCCTCTATTGTTTGGTGACACTATCCAGTCTGATGACAGAATTTTTGACATTGTTCTCATTGTGGTGACACCATTTTCCCCACTTTTTTTTGATGTTTTAAACCACATGTAGCTTTGCTTAGCATTATCCAGTCTGATGGCAGTATTTTTGACACTGTTTTCACTGTGGTGACACCATTTTCCCCACTGTTTTTTTTTATCGTAAACCACATGTAGCTTTGCTTAGCATTATCCCCTTTAGGATATTTTCTTCCATTGTCCTAGGGTTGTTCTTTTGGTGACACCATCCATTCTGATGACAATATTTTTGACACTATTTACACCGTGGTGACACCATATTTCCCACAACTTTTATGTTTTAAACCACATGTAGATTTGCTTAGCATTATCCCCTTTTGGCTATTTGATCCCCTTGTCATAGGGTTGTCCTTTTGATGACACCATTACTTTGGTGACACAACACATGTCCTTCTGGTGACTGACTCCTTTACACTGTTTTCAATTGTGGTGAAAGAGCTTGTGGTTACACCACAAGTTCTTTGTTGGCAGATTTGATTGCATTGTATTTTAATTGTTAGATTATATGTACTGAACAACACTTGAATCAGTTTTTTTCATTTTGAACAGAAACTGGTTACAGCTAACATTTTATTCAATATAAGAAGAAAAAAACATAAAATGTACTAAAACTCAATGTAGCATAAATTATCTAGCTGGTCTTATGTCTCTTTGATCCTTTTCCACTATATTTTCCAGCTGAAGCCTTCCTTTTTTTTTAGGCCGGCTGCATCTTTTATGCACCAATGGTGGGTGACATTTCTGCTGTTTGATGTCATCTGGCATAATCCACTATGTTTTATGTAACACTGGATATATTGCCTCTTGATAAGCCAAGGTCCAAGCTTCATTTGTGTAATAAGTGCTAATATACCTCAAACAGTCAGTTTTTTCTCTTTGATGACAGCAAGCACGTGTACACAAGGTATCTTGTCGTAATCAAATACCTTACATGTACAAGATTTCTGATTTAGACCAACAAGAACCCGATTCATGCCACCAACAACTTCAAACTGGAAGTCATTCAGTTGTTTGATAGTGCACATTCCTGATTCACTGCATCTTATGTACACTGTATCACTGATTTTTTTTGGAAGCTCAAAGCTGTTATCCTCAGATTCTTTTTTGCGGTCATTGAACTATTTTGTTAGATTCTCTCTGGTTGCATTCAGTAGTTCTACCATTGGGAATGATCTATCTTCACTGAATACACTATTGATTGTCTCTGCATTGTTTGAAGTCATCATATTATACCTGTCAGCTTTTGAATAAGCTCTTGCCCATTTCTCAAACTTTAAATCTTCAAGAAATGTCTTCGTCTTGCTGTTGGCATTAGTAATGCATTCAAAGTAGGTGTTGAATTCTGATATTGTGTAACTGTTTGCAGCTTGTTCAAACCACTCACATAGACTCTTCTTCTTGAATTTTGACATTATATTCTGCTTCAAGTGCCATCTGCGGTAATAATGTTTAGCATTTGGGTAAACCAACTCTAACGCTCTTGCAATGCTTTGATGACGGTCACATACAAAAACCAACTCTTCATTTGATGGGATGACTGTTGCAAGCTTTCTGAAGAACCACTCCCAAGAGTTGTTGTTTTCAGTGTCAAACACTGCAAAGCTAATAGGGAAAATATGATGATTTGCATCTTGTGCAGACGCTGCGAGGAGGGTGCCTTTGTATTTTCCTTTTAGAAATGTATCATTTATAACTAGTATCTGTCATATTGAGTCTGATTACAGTTTTGCAGATATCAAACTTATCTAAAAAATATTGAAAAATATTTGGTTACAGTAATCAAACTCACTTTTGATGACATGCATGTAATTTAGCTACTGAGATCAAAATTGATGACAGTGTTCCCATCTCAAACAACAATTGTACTCGAGATTACATAAAAGACATGTATTAGTTATGATTAAATCTAAGAAATCCATTGATGACAAGCATACAAATTTAATCAAACCCAGCTATCATAATGTAAGAATTTGTACCTTTCGCATAATTGGGAATGCACGGATACATTGTCCAAATGCAATGAACAAATACTTGAACCTTGATTGGGAGTCAACTTGAATGAAGGTGACAGACTGACAGTTCTAGCATTATGTTGCTTTAGGACACAACAATATGATGGTAATAATTCAAAGCTTCCTTCTGATGACCCATTTACCATCGTTATTGTTGCATCACGAGCTTTCCATGATTTCCACTAGCTCACATTTATTTTGAAGTCAGTTCTTATGATATTTCTAACCTGACTTGGAGTTGGCCCCTTTTTGATGTCTTTGTATCTGTTCATATGATGTAAAAGAGTCATTAAAATATCAGAGGAGGAGTGATTACAGGAAGGAATTACAGTATATTTCACCTTGGTTTAATCTTTTCGGCTACAAGTTTGTAGTTAGGAGCGCGACGTTTTCCAATCCTTACTTCCAAACTGCAACTATGTTCTTGATTGTATTTCTTAATTTGAAATATAGTTGACCCAGTTAATATGGCACCGTGAATTTTCCAATTGCAACTCTTATCAACACAAACTGTTCTGTAATAACTTGGTGTTATCTTTTTCACCCTGTAAGCAAACGTTTCTTGTGTAGCCAACAATGCAATAGCATCTTTCAGGTCTTCTTTTGTTCTGAACAGTTGTCCCAAAGCTATAATAATGCCCCCATTTCTTAAACTTATAGATTTTGCATAATTTGTGGACATTGTAGTGCTATTGATGCCACTCTCAATCTCGGTATTATCTCCATTATCACTTGTATCATTGGCATTATTTATGCAGTCTACATCATTATTCTGCACACAAAAGTTGTCTTCCACCACATATGTATCCTTGAAATAGCTGTCAGCTTGTAAAACCAACTGATTTTCATCATTCGTAGATTGTGTAACCCGATCTTCAATGATTTCCTTTACAACAGTAGCATATAAAGGCAATGTCCAATTCACTTCCTTCAATTCACTAATTTGAAAGAAACTCCTCAAATAACTGTCATTCTCAATCAAAAAAGGCTCCATAGTTTTCTTGAAATGATGCAAATGACTTAATTGAAGATTAGGAGCCAAACTGTCATTGTTGATGAATCTGTTGATTATCTCAGTCTTCATATCTCATATATATACTCATAGGCTGATTGATGACAATCAATTTTGATGACACATCCCCAACAAACACTAAATCATCTTCTTCCATTTTCCATTCTCCTCCAAATTTTAATGTTAGCAGATTGACATCCATTATACCTGTTCCCTGGTGACATCTCTTAAATTTAATACATATAATCTGATGGAACAATTTGAATCAAACTCAAATACTGTGATGACAGGTATCCAATTTTATTCAAACTGAGATCAAAATCAAATTTAGCTACTATGATGACAGGCATCCAATTTTATTCAAACACATCTATCATAATCAAATTGGATTTAGCTACTGTGATGACAGGCATCCAATTTTATTCAAACACATCTATCAAAATCAAATTGGATTTAGCTATTGTGATGACAGGCATCCAATTTTATTCAAGCTGAGATCAAAATCAAATTTAGCTACTATGATGACATGCGTCTGATTTTATTCAAAAACAGCTATCATAATCAAATTAGATTTAGCTATTGTGATGGCAGGAATCCAATTTTATTCAAACACATCTATCAAAATCAAATTGGATTTCGCTACTGTGATGAAAGGCATCCAATGTTATTCAAACACATATATCATAATGTCAAAAACAGAATTCGGGATTACAGTACAACAATCACCAAATTAGCTACTGAGATGAAAATCATCAACTGAGATCAAAATCAATGACAATATTCACGTCTCAAACAACAAACGAGCACAAATTCGATATTTACCTCTTTTGAAATCTGAATTCGGGATTACAGTGTTATAGCCAAGCACAAATTCGTTCAGGTTTGATGACTGATGGCGAAATCGACGATGCCTGATGAAGAAATTGACGTGCCTGCTTCAGATCGAGATCGAAATCTTCTAAATCAGGGAGATCGGGGATGCCTGGTGTTGCTCGTCGTTCCGTGAATCAGAAGAAACGGGGATGCCTGATGCAATAGGAAAAAGAAGGGTATTGAAGCTAGGGGTAAAAATGTCAATTTAGGATATTTTGCAAAAGCCATTATGAAAATGAACATTTTGCAAAACAGCCCCCATTTTTTGGACAGTTACCAAAAAAATCCTACTTTATATTAATGTCAAAACATTGATAATCATATGCTAGTTTTCTTTACAAAATAAATATTTATCATTGTGATTGAATAAATGTTGTCAAAAATAAATAATATATAAATATATGAAAATTAAGTGGTCAATATTTTCCAAAATAAAATGAATAAATTTTAAAAGATCACAAAATATTTTAAATTTCCATAAAAATTATCAATTCTATTAAATATACTATAAGAATCAACATCATACATACTAAATTAGATTATTTTAACCTATCTAATAAATAATAAAATCAGCATATGAAAGCTCGTAATATAAAACTAATAACATGTGAATATATAAAAACATAGTTACATTAATATCTAAACAATATTTTTTAAAGATGTCACATGCATAGCATACAATATTTAAAGTTTGATATAGAAAAAAAAAAACCGTTTTTCCATCATAAGCCCAAGTGCATATGATAAAAACCCAAATTGGAAAATATTTTCCCTAGATACGTCGGTTTAGCCAATTTTTAAATTGTGTTTACCAATTTCCTTCTAGGGTTTTCTTTACTATAACTAATTTTTAAATTAGATTATGGGGTTTACTTATTTACATTTAGGGTTTTCTTTACTAGTAAAGTATCATTATCCTATACACTTATGATACATAATAGACAAACCGAAAAAAAAAATCGTGTGTATATATATAGCTCGGGAATACCTTGTAGTTTATATAAATAGTAAACAATACTGTATAGTTTATTAAACCGAAGTAGTGGATACTACCGGTTCGAACCCCGGATGACCGCTCTTTATTTACCAATTCAAGGAAGTAGTGGATACTACTTTATTAGGGGATAATCTTGATTATGAGATAACAATCTTCTATGCTTGGCTCCGTGACCGTGAGATGGGGAAGCCTTGGGCCAGCATCGGTCGTCACCTATCATCACGTCAATAGATGAAATTTTGGTAAGCAACTCAAAAGGTACAAATCACCAACTCAAAGCCCACTTTTTTTTGCCCGCAAATAGTTAGCCCATCACTAGCCAACCTTAACAGTAAGAGCAAGTCCAATACCTCCTCTAAAAATTCTTTAAAATAGAGGGAAAGTATCAAAATCTCTATAAAAATTATACTTCAACTCCAACCGCTTCTCTATTTTACAAATTTATGCATTTATTACATATTACATATACTCTCTACTTCAAACAATTCCAATTTTAGCTATCCTTAAAATTTATGCAAATTGTTAAATAATTTCATACAACTAGATGAACATGAATTTTAAGTTAAAATTTTCAAAAACGTAAATAAGTTTAATTGAAATATGAAGTTTAACATTTAAGCTTAACATAAGTTAAAATTTAAACTAGTTATAAGTTTGACATTTACGTATAACATGAGTTTTAACATAACTTATTACTTACATGTTTAAATTAAATATCGAGTTAATTCTAGCAAAATATTCAATTTAATTGAATTATAACAAATACTCCTAATTTAATTTTTGTATAAATATAACAAACTTGTCCAATTGTTGATGAATTAGAGCAAGCCCAATGGCTTTGCTAAAATAGAGAAAATGAGAGATTTTAGAGAAAAAAAAAAGCCATTTTTCTCCCCAACAGCTTCTCCAAACTCATTTCTAAAAAATAGAGAAATTGATGGAGAGATGGAAAAAATCTCTAAATTTGTAGGAAGAGAAGTTGATCTATGTAATTTAATGTTCACTTGTCCCTATATAGAATTTAAAGACAGAACACCACATTTTCACCCATAATACAGAAAAAAATAATATAATTTCATACTTACTAGTAATAAAAATATAATTATTTTTAAAAATTAATAAAAAAAAATTGATATGATTTGATATAATATATAAATTAATTATGTTAAATCAATATAGATAGATAGACAAAACATCATAATTCTATGTTAACTTTTATAAATAAAATAGCATAACTATAAAATTCACATTAAAAAAATAGTAAGCCTTATATTAAATTTGAATAATATTAACTTTAACTCATAACTCATATTTGAATGATTTTATTTTTTAAAATTATAAAGTAAGCCTTATTAGTTAATTAATTTAATTAATTAATTATATATGATCAATCACCAATCTAATTTATAATAAAATCTATATTAACCAATTGAAAATAATAATATTAAATTTGAATAATATTTTATCCAATTTTATGATAACTTTTATAGTAACAATCAAAATTTAATATTAATACCATTTAAAAATAAATATCAAATTTATCACTAGAGTTTAGGAGGCGATGCTATTGGTTTTTTAAAACGGGTTCAGTTGGTTGCGAAAAGCCACGGGTCGTCGTTTGTTAATGGCGATTTCATATTTCATAGAGTTGGCTTTACTATTCAAAAAAGTGTTGGAGCTCAATTTGTTACGAGACTCCTATCTAACTTTATGTAAGTCATTCCTATAATAATAATTATTATTTTATAATAGTAGCAGTAGTAGTAGTAGTAGTAATAATAATAATAATAATAATAATAATAATACTAATAATAAAATTAATATATCATGCAGAAGGATGGGTAACATATACTAGTTCACCAATAAATGCGAGGTTAAATGTTAGAATTAAATTTAAATGAATTTTTAAGAATGTAGAATTAAATGTTTCATTTATTTATTATAATCTTTAATAAATGTAAAAATGTGTAAAATAGAGAATCTATTGGAATTTGAATGAATTTTTTTAGAGATTTTGATATTTTAATTTCTATTTTAGAGAATTTTTTACCAAAGATGTTGGGCTTGCTTTATAATGAACTAGTATACGGTACCCGCCCGTTGTGCGGTTTCTTTATAATTATACTATGTATTTTTTAAATTAAGTTTTTTTATATGCTAAGAAAGATTGTATGTATAGTGAGTAATATAAACAGTGTATATATATAGGGATTGACTCCGGTGAAAATCTCAAATTGTGGTAAAAACCGTCCCATTAGAAAAGAAATTAAAGCAAAATCATGTTCGGTGAGATTCAGTATTCAAACTAAAAGGTTAATTTCATTTGTGTCATTTTCTCGTGTAGTCTAATCCCTTTTAAACCTATCAATTAAAACTCAACTTATTATGGGTTAGTATATTGGTTTACATGTATGATATTTTCTTTTTTAGCCACATCATTAATAAATCAATACGGAGTATAATTTTATCATCTCAATTAATGGTCTTCTATTTTTTTGATAAATATTCAACCTTATATCTTAATTAAGTAGAAAACTTATCTTTTTAGATCAAATAATCTATCCAGCTCTTCTTTTTATTATGAGATTTTTTTTTCCTTTTAATTCAATATAGAGTGCAATCATTTCATAATTTATTCAAACTCTAAATAGGTTTACATGAGAATAACACCAAAATTATTATATACTAAATACGTACTAATGATTGATCATATGCATGATCATATGCATAGTGATTTTATATAGTCCATATTATATATCACTTGAAGTCGAACTTGCTACTCCGTAAAAATAAAAATAAATAAATACGTACTTATGCCCAAAGCAGCATGTTAAACATTTATAAAGTAAGTATAATAAAATATTAACGATCTGGTTTTATGTAATTGACCAATACGTTGCTAGTTTAATAAAAAAAATATTATATATACATAAATAATTTCGAACACAATATTGGTTAGAAAAAATATTATTTTATTTGTGATTTAAAGATATATTTCGGATGAAAAAATTAGCTTGATGTGGCTAAAAGATGAGGACTGTCTTAACTAAATGATAGGTTTTATAGCCACTTAATATATTGGTCTAAAAAGATAAGTTTTCTGCCTAACTATATTGGGTTATTAATTAATGTGACATAAAAATATAATATCATTTTAATTCAGAAAATGATACGTAAGCAAAAAAAAAATCTCATTTTAAAATTAATTTAGATAGTAAAATTACATAGGGTTATTAATAATGAATTAAATATTGGATAGATTTAAGGTTGATCAAATAATAAAAAAAATAACATCATTTTAATTCAGAATATGATACGTATGAAAAAATAACACCATTAATTTAATCTAGAATATGACATGTATGCAAATCGCGCCAGAGACCTAACCGGTTTTAGTACATTATATAGATATATAGATATAGATCGATTCTATGGGCTGAAGTTGTATTTTTATTAAATTTATATGTGGATGTATATATAGTCACGTAGGTGATTAGAATTGGTTCGGACTTTAGTTTTGCCGCAAGTGCTTCGGCCGTCAGTTTTTATTTCACCTTTTTTGGAACAATAGTTTAAGTTTATATTAGGGTTTAGTTTGAACTTTTAAATCTATTATTCTACCGTCTAAACATTGACCCTATCTCACAAATTGCGATTCGATCTTATATGCAGGTAAGGGATTGGCTGATTGCCAATCCCGATAAAGCCCCGAATCAAGACAGGCGAAGGGTTGTGATCAAATGGAAGAAACCACCTAGGGCCACCTACAAAATTAATGTAGATGGCTCAACTAAACCTACTAGCTTATGCCATATAGGTGGGATCCTCAGGGATTGTGCAGGAAATGTGATGGATACCTTTCAGCAGCAGGTGGATAGTGGCTCAGCTATCCAAACCGAAGCAGCTGCATTTTGCGCAGGTACGAAAATGGCATGGCAAAAAGGCTTACGTAGAGTTGTAATTGAAGGTGACTGTTTGGAAGTAATCAAAGCAATCAATGATAATGCAAGGCCCAGATGGGAGATACACTGGCAAGTCGAGCTGATCAAGAAGATGCAATTGGAATTTGAGCATATAGAGTTCAAACATTGTTTTCGTGGAGCCAACGGAGCAGCAGATTTCATAGCTAGATCTAATGACATTTGTAATATGGATACTCTCCCTTTGAATAGGGAATTCTCTAACATCATCCGAAAGGATGATCAGGGTTGTGTTCTGTCTTAAGAACCGCCCCCTTTTCGCCTACTAAAAAAAAAAATCTATTATTCTACCGTCATACAAGATAAAGAAGATTTAGTCCGGTGTGATCAAAGATTTGAGCTAGATTATTAATATAAAAAGATAAGTTTTTTTACTTAAATATATTGACTTATTAATTAAGGTGGTCCAAAAATATAATACCATTTTAATTCAGAATATGACACATATGCAAAAATAATTGTATTACTTCTGTCTATCACGCGAACTTTAATGGGCCAATCACTTCTGTCTGGGTTGATTTCATTAACATTATTGTATAGATTCGTCATTGTAACAACTGGAAAAAAAAATGATAAATATATGAATATAAAGCTATTTTAGGGATATATATACACACACGTGTAGTAGGATTTATATATGATGAATAAATTGTCAAAACTACTATACCTCAATTGCAAATTGCAACTTTGCTAATGATGCTTGATATCGAGTTGCGACAAATATTTATAACCACGAATGAAGAGGCTAATAATGATAATGAAGGTTTGGTGTTTGGGGATACCTAGCTTGTAGATAACCTCTATATATATATAGGAACTACAATATTCTATCTTAAATACTTAATTAATTATTCAATATAAAATCTTATGAGATATATATCCATATATCCATATATATTTTATATACCATCATAGATAGGTTTTCTAGCTAATTTAGATATAAGGTTGAATGTTAACAATAAACCAGATATTAGATAGATTATTTATTTTAAAAAGATAAGTTTTCTAACTAATTAAGATTCAGGTTGAATATCTATACAAATATATTCAATCTCATCTAAAAATGATAAAATATACGGAGTAAGTTATAACTAATCCCAACCACTTTAGGGTTATATTGAATAGCTAGATAAACTATTTTTACTACGGTTAGACTATCCACAATGGTTTTGTCTATAATGTATACATTTGCACAAGGTGTGTAAAAATACACCTTACTTTTTGGTATTTTGCTCCAATGGTCAAATGTGTATTTTTTACACACTATTCAAATACAATTAATTTAAAACAAAAAAGAAAACTAAAATCATAAAAAACACACCAATAAGATTGTCTTGCTTTTTGAAAAAGTTTTTACACATTGGGAGGTGATGTGCTCAAATTTGCACATTACATGCTCAAATGTGCACATTTGCACACCCCAAAAGCAACCAATGGAGCTAAAAAATGTCAAAAAATGCACATTTAGATATTTACACACAACCATTGGAGTTAGTCTTAAGGTTATACTCCCTCCGTCCAACAATACATGGACTTTTAGATGTAAATTTTGGTCCAACAATAGATGGTCATTTAGGTGAATTTGTATTGGTATTGAGAAGAATTAAATTTTAGAGTTTTTGTCATCTTCCTCTAAATTTAGAGAATTTTTTTCTATTTCCTAATGTTTCTTTATTTTCTCTATTTTAGAGATAAATATAGAGAAGTTGTTGAAACTAAAAAAAACCCTTATTTTCTCTACAAATTTGAACTTTATCTATTTTACGAGAGTTGTTGGAGTTGCTCTAAGGATTAGAGCGACTTACCTAGCCCACTCCCAATATTTTGTTCATTTCATCACAACACAAGTGCTACTTTCCGTTCGAGTAATTATATTTCATCGTTTCGAATTTCGATGATAAAATAGGAGAAGATTGTTTTCATAGGGTAGGTAAGATTTTATTCCTAATAACTTTAGTAACTCAACCTCTACAAAACCTCCAAATCAAAACCCCCTTAATTTTTTTTTTCAAAAAATAATTTTAATTGTCTACAAAGCCAAAAAAAACAGGTCTAATCAAACGCCTAATACCATATATACCTTAGAATATAGGGCAAAACCCCTAATTTATCCACTATTTTGTAAAAAAAAATATATTGTATAAACTCCATATAAATATTTCAAAAATAGGTAAATTAATGTATTTAGGAGATTTTCTTCTGGAATAACCGATCTTTCCTTCAGCTTCTTAGAGTTTACTTAGAGCACCCACAACCCATATCTCTTGGGTGTCTTCAAATCAAAAAATTAATATATGTGTCAGCAATTATTACAATAATTGCAGTGGGTGTCTTCAAATTTGTTCAAAGTTTCCACTGCTGGGAACTTTCTTCTGATATTAAGACACTCAAAATTAACTCAAAATTAATTTCCTTTTTATTTTAGTGGTAAGACACCCAAAATGGGTGTGCAATGTGGATGCTCTTATAAATGCACCGTATGGTCAGTATCCCAAGCCCGTAAACCGTTAAGAGCCTATATTGTTCGGAGTAATAAAATTTTCAAAACATTCCAATTTCAACCTACAAATTTCAAGAGGTCAACCAGGATCCCTTGATACTCCCCCTGCAAATGACCCAATGTCGAAGCTATACAACTTGAACCCAACCCAATCTAATGCGATTGATAATTATATTTACTTTAATAGGCAATGCAGTGCACATTTGCAAGTGTAAGAAAGGCTTAAATTCTAGCCAAGAATCTCAGTATAACATAAGGTTTATCCATTGCCTTGCCGCAGGCAAAGGGCAAGGCATCCGAGATACATGTATTACACCAACTCATAAATAACAAACTGAAGATAAATGGTAACAAAGAATCTTGAGTGCTCCTCGCAAACTTTCCGTTGTGTATTGAACCTATGTCAGCTTCCTTCGATCACCTCTTTGGTGGTAGGTAGGTATTAAGGCCTAAACCTTTGCATCAGCAAGGGCGTGTTCGATTAACTTGTCATGCTCATCATTCAACTCTGATTTACCATTGGAGACCGGAGGAGTCGACCAGGGTTCTTTACTTCCTGGCTTGGATGAAACGTTACTGTACCAAATCATGCCCAAGATGGCAACAGCCATGCCTGCAACAACATGGAGGTTAAGACCCTCTTTACCGAAGAAAAGAAATCCTAGAATCAGAACGAGGATGGTCTTCATGTGGCCGAGAACTTGGAAAGTCACAGCTGAGAATCTGCCTATGCAGATGAACTGGCTGAGGTTGGTTCCGATGGCAATCATGCAGGATAGGAATATGAAGAACTGTAAAAAGCAGAGAAAAGATTCGCATTAGGTTATGTGCCCGCTACAACAACGCAATGTGCGCATTAGGTTCTGTGCCTGCTACAACAACACAATGTGCATCCAGTGTAGATAATAAGCAGAATGGCAGGTCAAAGTCATCTATCTAACTGCAGTAATTTTTTTAGCAGAAATCAGGCAATGCAGAGTCCTGTATCGTTTGGAAGTGGTCAAAGCAGCTGTTTTGTTGAAGACCTTACAAAGTGAATTTTATCTCACAAAAGCCCTTCCATCGAGCTGATCTTATCCAGGTAGACAAAATTCATTCAACACAAGAGATGAAAACACTAATCAAATTTGAACTATTGTAGCCAACCAAAGCATTCCTCCTCTAAACGGAACAGTCTAATAAGAAATTTATTTCATCTGAAATGAAAGTTTTCATGACCACGATTAACCTCCTTTTTCTATAAGCCATCCATCATATTTAAATGTTCCGCTTAGACGATCTTCATAAATCTCAAGATCTAAAAGGAACAGCCTATTAAGAAATTTATTTCATCTGAAATGAAAGTTTTCATGACCACCGTTAACCTCCTTTTTCTATAGGCCATCCATTATATTTAAATGTTCCACTTGGATGATCTTCATAAATCTCGAGATGGGGGTTGAGAGGGAGGCTAAAAGAAAAGATAATAGCCTCTTGCGTATTAGCAACTGCTACCAGCATAAAGATCTTCCTAGGATTGATTTCCAAATCCAGAAAGTAAGAAATATAGTAGTATGAAACTCATATGGAAAACTTACCATTGATGTGAAAGTATAGTCGAAAGCATAAACTCTTTTTCCTGTCAACCAAAGGTCCACAAAAGGCCCCAACATCAGCAGAGATGCAGCCTGCATTGGAGCAGTATGCCCCAAAAGGTTGAATGATCCAAGAGAATACTTTCTTTGAAGATGATGCACGTACTGCAAGAAATACAGAAATAGAAAACAACACAATCCTTGAGTCATATGCATAAGACGAAAAAATGCAGGAGGAAAAGGGATAAGAGGAAAAGTTTGCAGCACAGGTCAGTGTTCATTTGAGGAATGTAAAAAACAGCTACAAATACGCATCTACAGTCTGACGAAGCATGACTTACATATTGCTGCATTGCAGTGCTCCAAACAGCTATACAAGCAGCAATGAAACCCTTGCCATTGACACTAACATCAGTGACAGTACAGACTCCGACACCTAGCAGGACCACCAATATGCTGAGTTTGGTGTCTCTTGAATATCTCATCCTGTCTAGGACAACTTCCAAAACACAAGATACAGGAATCATGCTCAGCTTTGCAATCTGAAACACAGATCAGAAGAACAATAATGTTAATTAGTCAATTTGGATCATCACCAAGGTCTTTTCAAAAGACGTATATGCTAGCACTGACCTGATAGAACCCCACAGAGTTCCACATCAGACTGACATTCATACCAACAATGGAGAAGTTGGCAAACAGAACAAACTTAACAACTTCTGCTGCTGGCAGATGAGTTGCCTGAATGTAACCCCGCCACTTCAAGAGAGATGTCATTGACATGGTAGCCAAAAAGTGCAGACCAGTCAATGTTGTAGCTGCAGAAAGAATGTCAACAGACTTTAGGCACCGGTCTCATGGAAGGAAGGTGCATTCAAATCACTCTTAACAATACACTGAAGAGAAGATAGAGAACTAATAAACCTAAGAACAGCAACATCAAAGTTCACCTAACTATTGCTTCGTTTGGCAAACGACTTAGACGTTATCTTATGTCGTCAGTTAATTTATATCCAAATGATGAGTTATTAGATTAGCACATAAATCAACTTATAAGTCCTAAGCAATTGCACATGACAAACCCTGTGTACATCAAACATCAGAAAAAAAATATGTTCACAAAAAATAAGTTCACCTAACCATGGATGGACTGTTGTAGTTGGCGTTTCAGATATCTCTAGAATGTTAATTATTTCCATATAATATGTTCACAAATACATTAAACCAAGAAAAAAAAAATAGCTTAACAAAATACATGCAACAGAGAATCCTAACAGAATATGTACAAGCACAAGAAACTTTATAAGTCTAGAATCCCACTAATGTCAGATCAAAATAGCTAAAAGAATACATTTGATAGTGGGAGGAATATCAAATGACAGAATAGATAACCCCATGGATAACTTGTACAACTGGCAGAAGCAAGATTCTAAAGTTGAAACTATAGTAGCATTTTCAGTGAGGGGATGAGACCATACTACTTCCAAAGTTTAACACAAAAGGCTCTAATGTTGAATGAAACATGCGAAAGTGAAGCTAGTAGAAATATATTCCATCGCTCTTAGGCAGTTAAGACCAACATCAATATTATCATCTAGTTCAGTTCACCTAAAGATTCACCTCTTTAACCTGAACCAGGCACCATCAGGAATAATATACATAGCCAAATGAGATTTTCCGGTTGATTTTTCAAGTATCATTGCAGCAATGCAGGTTTGGATAAAGAACTTTTGTCAGACAAAACAAGCAAAACATCAAATGGTTGTAAGCAATGGAAATTATTAGAGCTTCAGTGAAGACATGTGGAAGAAAATAGTCAAACAGGAAACAAAATCATACTCCGTACAAGAGCTCATTGCATCCCATAAAAAACTGCAATAATCAAGAAAAATAGAGTGAAGTCTGTCATTAACTAGAAAGGGCACTAAGTTTTCATGCTTTGAAGGAGCATTCCATGAAAGGATGAACAAGACAAGTAGATCACCGAAAGGGAAATTGAAGCAAGTCGCAAGTAAAAACATAGTGATAAAGCTCATACCGAATGTGAAACCATATCTTGACATCAAGGCTTTGTTGACCATAATGATGCCAACAGAAGTAACAATATTAAACAACCATGCTGCAGCATCAGTTGCAGCCTTCTTTTCACCCTTGCTTTCCCAAGACATTTTTAGCGATGGATCTGAATACGCAGGACCTCCAAGTCAACAAGCAATCAACTTTGAGTATAAATTTACTTATCTGCAAAATACATCACTGTGCTTTAGATCATATCATGATACGTATATATCAGGTTCCATATAGAACCAGAACCACAAAGTAACAAAAATAAGACCAAAAAATATCACCAGAGCAAGGTTATTCAACAGGATCAGTATTTAGCATCCGAAAAAATGGAATCTAAAATTCTCCAGAAATGAGATTTGATTAGATAATCCCAAGCACAATGAGTCTATGACGCTTTTCGTTACGTGATTTAAAGGAGAGTAGAAAACCGAAAACCAAACTGTCAGATCCGCCACTCCTCCCACAGGGAGAAGATTAATCGATCCCGTTCAACAATCAGCAGGTAAAGCTAATGAACATAGACACATCCACAGCCAAAAAAAAAAAACCTCAATGGCAGTTAAGAAAAAGAAGCTATGCTCGGAAATCACGCAAAGCGGATTGGCAACCAAATCTGAAACGTTCAGTGCTAAAATCGTTGATCAAAACGTCAAGTTCAGGGATTTGTAGACCAATTCCCTAGCAGCACATAGATTGCAAACAGAAAACGAACAAGTAGAGCAGACAAAAACAAGGAATTTAGGTCAATTGCAAAAGAAAGCGAGAAAATCGCAATGGAAGAATTGAACAGAAAAATCCAGAGAAAGCAGGCAGTAGGAGAAGTATGTGTACCTAGGTAATGGAGAGCAAGGAGCAAAAGGAACAAGTTAGAGATTCTTCCAGCGACAAAAGAAGATGGAGGAGAAGTTGGAGGAGGAGGAGGAGCACCTCTCGCAAGTCGGAATGAAGTCTTGTGGGAGGAGGAGGAACGGAATAATAAGGGGATTTATGAGAAACTTGAATATTCAATTTCAGCACGATGGATCCAGATTTTTTTTTTCCTTTCCTTTTTTTTCATAAGATATTGACATGTTTTAAGTAATTACTCCGTAATGGGTAGTACTATTTATGTCAAATAAATACGGACTATGTCATTTTAAAAAATGTTATTTATTTCTAACTAATTTCTTTTTCCTTCGAAGTCAAATTTTTTTTTTCAATTCCCTTTTACAGCTCTTTCAATATTATTTACTCCCACAATTTCATTAAAAAATTCATTTAAGTTCAACTAGTACAATTCTCGTAGGGATAACACATATGTTAAAATTCTTCTATTTTAAGAATATATATAGAATAGATATAACAATTTTTCAAGGGCGTAAGATAATACCATTAATTTTATTTTATTTTTTAAATTTTAATTAGTTTTGTTTTATTTTAATTAGATTTTTATGGTCGTTTATCTTTTAGTAGAGAATCTTTTTCAATTAAGAACATATGATAGAAAAACCATAGATATAAATGAGATTGTGTGCACGTTTTAGGCATCATATTAAAAAAATTTACTTAGGTACAGTGGCGAAGCCAGACCGTAACATAGGGGTGGGCGAGATTTAGGCTAAAAATTAAGTAATAATGAAACGAGTTTTGTTAAACTTTAAATAAATTTAATTGTGAAGGGTTATGTAAAAAAAATTCAAAGACTTATCCATATTATTAGAAGTGATCGAATAAAATTTATAATTAGTTAAAAAAAAATTCAAGGAAACCCCAATGAATGACTAAAATAGAATTCAAACAATACTAATTGAAATTAATTATTCTCAATTTAAAAAGATATTTGAACTTATATATAAAAAGATAGTTAAAAATAAGTGAAAAAAATATAAAAAGTGATAATTGAACCTTGGATTCTACATAGAGAGGAAAAAGTTCCTCATTTATACTTTACCAACTAGACAAGGTAAACTTTATGATCCATTTCAATTCTAAATTAATTTAGACCTTTTATATATATATATATATATATATATATATATATATAACCTTTCATATTTTTTTTCCGTGATTGGGGTGGGCTCGCGCTCATACGAGCCCACCCCTAAATCCACCGGTGCTTAGGTACCTCTAAATTGAATTGCTTTTTCATTTATGCTACTATTTGTTAAATATAAAGATTATTCTTGTATGATCTATTTAAATGTTTCAAAAAATTTCTACGTAAACATTTTATATCAACATTATTTTATATAATTTGATGGATGGACATTTTATAATAACACACCATGAGTATAAGTTGAACAAATCACATATAAAAAATTCAAAAATTAGATCCTTTTAATGCTTATACTATTTTCCATATTTATATTTGAAAATAGTATCACCTAAGTGAAACGATTTGAAGTCTCATGTCACTTAATAAAATTATTATAATTATATGAAATAGTAAAGGAGTACATCAAATATCATATTCATAAATTTTAATAAAATTTTGGTCCATGTATTATTTTTATTATTGAGGAAAATGAAATAATGAAAAAGACACGATGCAAAATGTATTAAAAGTGATTTTGCCCTAACAAATTAGGCTATGGTTCGTTATAAGTGCATAGCGATGACTTTTATTTAAAAGAAAAAAAAAAGAAAAAGAAAAGTTGACAATGTAATGTACAGGTTTTTTTTCCCCTTACAGATCTCTCCTCCATAGTCCATATGGCTTTTGGAAAGTTTACAGGCGTGTTGGGCGACATCAAGATCCGGTCAACTTGGGCAGCCCGCGTTTCTTTCTTCTTCTTCTCCATGGTCTTCGTGTTACCAATCCCAACGAAGCTTCCTTTCACCTCAACTCAAGCTTTAAAATTAAATTACAAATATGACGAAAATTTACCACTGTTCCACTAAAGAGCACCCGCGGTCTTCTCGAATTTTAGATGGGTATGTATGCCGTATGAGTGAATCTACAGTTATTGTGAGATGAGACAAGAGTTTTTAGTTTAA
This sequence comes from Persicaria tinctoria, assembly GCA_037127255.1. Taxonomy (NCBI): domain Eukaryota; kingdom Viridiplantae; phylum Streptophyta; class Magnoliopsida; order Caryophyllales; family Polygonaceae; genus Persicaria; species Persicaria tinctoria. Next base: position 31,556,282 of record JBANSL010000004.1, on the reverse strand, counting down.
AGTTATAAAAGTTATTATGTTTTATTTTTAATACAAATAACCCTAAAATTGAGTAAAAGTCTTGTACAAAAAGATTGCTAAGATACTCACTAATAGACTAAAACAGATCCTCTCGAAAATCATCGATCCATTTTAAGACACTATTGTTGAAAAAAAAGAGTTATTTAGTAAAATATTCTTAGTGCTCATTTGAATTATATTAAAAAATTGGGAATTGAAATAATTCAGAAAGTAGATTTCAATACATATATTTGTATTAAAATTTTATTTTTAAAAAACTCAAGAAGCATAATTTCTAGGAATTCCAATTCCACCAAAATGGAGGAATTGAAATTATCATATGGGAGTTGAAATCCACTCCTTTTATTTATTTCAAAAAAATCTTTTTTTTTTCTTTTTAAATCACAAATTACATATTTGCTCATAATTTTAATTTTTATTAATAAGGATTACAAAAGTAATTTTACACAAATTCTCATCAAAGTTCATATTCAAGCAAACAAAATGCAAGATTTTAATTTACAAGAAGTTAAACTTATCCACACATATTTTATTAAATTATAGGAAGTTCAATTCCCATGAACTTAATTTCTCATCTTTCTTCTTTCTTCTTTAGTAAAAGAAGCTTTTTTTTTGTCATAAATGAGGTGGAATAAATGAGAAATATTGACGATTTTAAAAAGAAAATAAATCATCTTTATAAGCAATTAAAGAGACTAAAAATAAAATAAATACTTTTTATAAGAAGTTAAAGAGGCTAATTTTATTTTATCTTATCAATCAATCCTAAGCAATACTAAAGCAGAAGCTGCACTGCCACGTGTCAGCCTCTGGTTAAATATTTTCCCGCATTTTTTAAATAATTGCATTGTGCCACGTGTATTTTTTCCACCTATTTTTTATTTATTTATTTTGTTATCTATGGTAATCTCGTTATTTTGTTGATTTTGTTATCTATGGTAATCCTATGATTTTGTTGAACTTTAATTAAAGAAATATGTTTTATATGGTAAGTTGTTATGCATATACCTATATATATTATTTATTTTTACCGGTTGTGTATTGTACGTAGGTTGATATCGATTTTCCTCTTTTTCAAATATAAATTTTGACTTTAATCAAATAAATCTGTTTTGTATGCTAAGTTGTTAAGCATATATCTATACATACATACACACACACACACACACACACACACACACACACACACACACACACACACACATATATATATATATATAGGGTGTGGTTCTGGTGTACACACCCCTTACGGTGTACCTTGTTCACAAATAGTATTCGGTGAAATGTGAAACATTATTCCATTTATTCGGTGAAATTTGAAACATTATTCGGTGAAATGTGAAACATTCTACCGAATACTGTTATGTTTTCTTTTTCAGTTCACTTTAGATGAAAATGTTCCAATTCCACTGAATAATTTGTAACATTCTACCGAATAATGTTTAGTTTTTTTATTCATCTATTTCAAATAAAAGAAACCTCAATTACTTAAACAATACTTACAATTTATATGAATAATGCTTCACATTTCACTAAATAATGTTTCACATTCTCCTAAACAATACTCACATTTCACCGAATAATGCTTCAAATTTCACCGAATAATGCTTCACATTTCACCGAATAATATTTGTGAACAAGATACACCCTAAGGCTTGTGAACAAATGATCCGTACACTATATATATATATAGGGGAGGTTAAAGTGAAAATGGGGCTTAAGATGAAAATTCTCCTTAAATGAAAATGTATCAGATTTAAAATAAAACATTGGAGTCCGGCCCACGAAGAGCCCTAATCCATAATCCCTCTTCTCCTCCCTCCCTCGTCTCTCGCAACTGCCAGATCCACGCACTCCATCTGAACCTCGTCAGAGCTCCGTCATCTCCGAGAACATCCGCCTCCCCGACGTCGACGGCTTCTTCGAAACCCTCGCCGCTGAGCCACTGCAGAACGTGTCCCCTGCCCGGATATCGCCCTGTTCGACGTCGCGCCCGTGAACAGCCGAGCGAGTCCAGTTGCTTGCCCTCACCCGCGAGCCATCGCCTCCGAATCGCCGCCCTCGATCGCCGATTTTCGTCGTCGTCGTCGGAGGAGCCACGGCAATCGAGCTCCGTCGCCCTTGTCTCTGTACGTAAGTTCAAAGAAGACGGTGAACAGAGATTTTAATCTCTTTTGGTTTAATTACAAAAATCTCCCTTGTTTTTATTCTATTTCCGTTTCTGGCCCCAATTTAATTAGTTATTAAGATAAGTGGCCAATGTTTCTAAATTATTCAATTCTTGCCCATTTCAGCGACACCAAGAAATCCCCAAGCACTCACGCCGGATCCCACTCCCCGAGGAATTCATATTGGTATATAATACTTAACTTTATAGAATTAATTCAATTTCAAATTGAATTAAGTAAAGTTAATTTCGTAAAATATCAATACTAATATTCCTTTCTCCGTTGGATTCGATAGGTGCTAAAACCTAACTTGTTTATTACAATTATTTAGATTGTTTGAATAATTTAGGTTGAGATTGAAAATCTAGGGTTTGATTTAGGAGCGGAATTTGGGGCTTTTTTCCAAAAGCCAAATTGATTGAAACTGATGATATGGTTGTGTTGTTGGGTTGATTTTGAGCTAATTTCATGCTCATATCATTGTCAAATTGTTTATGGATTATGAGCTAATTGAATTTTAGAATTTTATATTGCGATATGTTTTAGAATTTGGGGCTTTTTGTCAAAAGCAAAATTGACTGAAATTGATGATATGGTTGTGTTGTTGGGTTGATTTGGAGCTAATTTCATGTTCATAGCATTGTCAAATTGTTTATGGATTATGATCTAATTGGATTTTAGAATTTTATTGCGATATATTTTAGAATTTTGGGTTTTTTTGCCAACATCCAAATTGATTGAAATTGATGATATGGTTGTGATGTTGGGTTGATTTGGAGCTAATTTCATGTTCATAGCATTGTCAAATTGGTTGTGAATCATGAGCTAATTGGATTTTAGATTTTTGTTGCGATATGCTTTATGTCGATTAGGTTCTTCTATTTTAGCATGAAAATCATAATTTAGCATATTAGCTCAATTGGTAGAGCAATGTGCGTTTGCACAAAGATGATAATAATGTGCGTTTGCACTTTATAATCTTATTCATGAACGAGAACACAAAAAAAGCAACCATAAATAGTTTATGTGGGATTTTGAACTCGAACCTTTGTGTATGGGCACATCACTATACCATTTTTTAAGTTAATAGGCTTTTAATGGCACATGTTGCATTAAAGTACAAAACTGTCATAAAATAGCGGTCCATAAAGAAAATTTTTGGTATGACACATTATGAAAATGTACATTTATTAATAATAACATTTATTGTATTATTTGTTCACTTTATATTTTTCCCTTTTTAAAATAAAGACAAAAATTGTGATGTAACATTCTTGTTGTATTTTTTTAATATTATAGTTGCACCTAACAATATTATTTCAAATAAAAGTTACGGGCTAAAATCTGTAATTTTCATAATTGAAATAAGGGCAATATTCGTATGAATTGAAAGTTTGGGGGAGGCGTGTGAAATTTACCCCATAACTAGGGTCATTTAACAATTTTCCCATTTACTCATAAAATTAGGCTCATTTACACCAAAATTAGGCCCATTTATTCATTACTCATTTAATTAGGCCCATTTACCTTTAAATTAGGCCCATTTACATCCAAATTAGACTATTTTCACTTTAAGAGAAATTTTCATCTTAAGCCCCATTTTCATTTGAACCTTTACCTATATATATATATATATATATATATATATATAGGGAGTGGTTCCCTTGTGCACACTCCTTAGGATGTATCTTGTGCACATATGTGAACAATTGATTGAAAGGAAATGGAGGGCCATGATTAAAAGTGATTTTCTTTTTTTTTTTCTTTTTAATTTGTGGGCCCCCCTTGCCAAAAAACACCCACTCTCCCCCACTCTCTCCTTCCCTCCTAGCTCCTACGTGAAGATTCTTTTTTTTAAGCTGATTCTTTAAGCAAATCATTCCCCTATATATTTTTTTTATATATATAAAAATAGCCTGTAACGGCCCAGAATTATGATTTCCGGGTTACGTTTCAAGGGATAAACCCCTTGTTTGGATCTTGCAATCCAGGTACGGGTCGAGGTTTCAAACTCATTTTAAGGTTATTAGAAAGAGGGATTTCAAACCCTAAAAACATCGAAGGGCCGTTGGGTACCCTTAACCTGTCCTAAGACTATGTCGCGGAAACCATTTCAAACGGAATTAAAGCGGAAGTAAAGTACATATACAAGTGCCACGGCGGAGCCGGGTCAAAACGGAGTCAAAAGTATAAATCCAAAACAATGTAATCAGAGTCTGGTGAAGTCTATAACTCCAGCGCTCACTCTCCGCCGACAAAATGACCCGCGCAATAAGCAAACAACACCGATAGGATGAACATAAATAATTCCTAAAAAAATTGATTTGGAGCGGGATCAGATCGATGCCCACTTAACTCTGCATCCCAACCATAAGCACACATATACGCTATACCTAATAAAGATGCTCTAATGCAGTACGAAATTCAAACACACTAGCATGCTCCTAGTTCATAATAATGTGCAGAAATACTGTAAAGGGCCCAAGACAATGCCAAGTGGCATATCCCTCTCCTACCTCCACCCCTTCCGACAGGCGGAGACTGGCCAGCTCGTGAATGCATTCATTCATAATAGGGCGGCACGCATGCCTAACCCGCTCCACAATAAAGCCCGCAGGCATATCATAATATAAGGAAGTACTCGATTGACTCAGGGTACCCGATGAGGCTGGGCTACCCTATGACCCTAGCAAAGACTCTAGGACTATCACAGATAACGGCCGTTCTGTTTACAAACACATAGAGAAATAGAATGCTCAACGATCAATGCAACCTAGCATGGTACTACATGGCATGCTGATCATGAATGCAACACCTAGTATATCATGCCCTTAAAGCAGGGAATAGCTCTATTCAATCTGAGTAAGCTCCGAAGAGACTTACCTGAAGATGCAGAACAGCAAGATAACACAAGCAAGGGCCCAAATGCAAGTCCAAAAACAATCCAACCGCAATACACACCTATCATCCAGTCATTTTCATAAGCTACCGAATCAACATTCTTACTCACCCGAACCCAAGTTCTCCATATCCTCAAAACCAATCGGCGATAAAACTATTTTCCAAAACTCTTAAATCTCGAGTTAAGTCAACTCATTTTTAAAACAATTTCTCAGCTCATATTATAGAAGTAATTCCGGCATTTGGTTTTCCAACACAAATCTTTAAAGAGATAATTTCAAAGACTTGAAAATCTCTTCTTAATTAGTTCAAACCATATCTATCTAAAATAAACACCAGGTAAATCCATCTTTATATGTCACATTTATAGGTCAACATCAATAAATCCCTTCAAATTCTTAAAGTCACATTTTAAAACAACATCCATAAATACAACAGTTTCCAAATACTATCCCCTTTATAAAACAACTCAACATATATATACATATATATATATATATATATATATAATACTTTTACAGAAATTATAATTTATTTTCATAATCAGAACTTAATACCAACAATAGTATTAATCTAAGAATGAATTACAATTATATAAATCCATATAACACATAATATAAACAAAAGACAACTTATAAAAAAACACCCTTTAAAATCCAGCCCAGAAGCCCAAGGTACAACTCGGATGGAAGGATCCAACCCGACCCAACACTCGGCCCAACCCGGAAGAAGGAAAGAAGGGGTAACCGGATCCACCCACTCCCAACTCAATACCCACCAGGATATGATATAACCCGTTTGTTCAATTCGGATCAGGCCCAACCCGAGGCCCAAACCCAAAGGGGAATTTAAATGAACCGGTTTTAAATTAAACAAAGCTGAACCGGACCAAAACAAAACAAATCCTCTGAACCCGTCTTCTTCCCCAAATCAGAGAACCGAACAGCGACGGACGGACATCGGACGAAGAAGGAAGAGGAAGAACCCCGACCTGCCGGCGATTCCTTTCCGGCGCAAATCTCCCACCCCGACTGACACCACAAGGACAGAAACGAGAATGAAGAGGAAGAAGAAATCTCACCGAGAGGGCTTCGAGACTCGCCGGGGCTGTTCGGAGTGGCTTCCTCAAGCTCGCCGGAGGCGATACGGTCCTAGAACGAGAACAGAGTCCATAAAAGAGGAACTTTACTAGATTTCAGAGCGAAATAATGGTGGGGAGAGGCTTACCGCCGGTGAATCGGAAAACAGGGAGTGAAGTGCGAGGACGGCATCGCGGCGGCGTCGGCTGCTCCGGGAGAAGCTGCTGCTGCTTCTGGCGGCTTCGGGCTCCTACTGGCGTCTCAAGGCGCTCGAAACAGGGGAAAGGGAGAGCCTGGTGCTGCTGGTTGCTCGTCGAGGAGAAAGGAAGGAGCAAGGTAGGAGCTGGACTCCTCGGCTCGGCAAACAGGAGAGATGCGAGAGTTTGTTGTTTGAAATTGGGGAAAGGGGATTGGATAAGGGTGAAGATTTGGGAGTTTAGAAACCAAAGGAGAGAGGATTGAGCTGGGGGTGCAAATGAAATTGTAATTGCAGATCTCTGTAATAATAAAAGGGGTTTCAAATTGAATCAGACAAGTGAAAAGGGATGTCCTGCAATCCAAATTGTGGCGTGGGTGGTCTATTTCGCAGGAGCTACTTGGCCTTTTGCCACAAAGGATGGAACAACAGGGTGTGGGAGAAAGAAGGTGGGGGTGGTGCTTAGCCAATTTGAGGAAATGAAAGCTGGAGGAGGTGTTGATTGTGCTGCATCCGAGAGAGAGGGGAAGGGTTGGGTCGTTCTCGATCAGACAAAAGAGGAAGAGGACAAAGTGGTCCCAAGGCCTGAATATCGTATTCCCAGAACAAAATTCTGAAACCCGCTCACTCGATCTTATCCCGACTCGTATTCCAAAACCTCAAGTCAAATTAGCGAAATTGAAAATGTCGGAAAAAAAATCCGCTTTATATAAATTCATTTTTAGTTTTTATTATTATTTAAAATCCGGGCCTTTACATCATCCACCTCTAAAAACAAGTCTCGTCCCCGAGACTAAAACCAAAATAAAGTAGGGGATGAAGTTTGAAATTGATGAGTCCGAGGACCATGTCCTAGAATCTTGTAATCATCTCGGTTGCGTCTTCCGGGATTCTCACAACATCCTAGTCACGGTCGTGACATCTCCAATTGGCCTTGACAAGTATGCAATAAGCGCCCCTATCACATCCTCGCTTTGACTTTTCGGAAGTACCACAACTCTAAAAAGTTCTACAATATCATCACTAGGTCTTAGCAAGCACCCTACAAGCGCCCTCATAAAATGTTTGTATCCACTTCGTGAAGTATCATAGAGTTGCCCGGGTTTGAAACGATTAAAAATGGATTCCATAATTGGAAATAAAGATTAACCTCAAAATTGTTGAAATTCTCGGTATCGTTCATTCTTGTACAACCCAAGTTGGTCCTTTTTCAAAATCGTTCAAAATCTTCAAATCCAATCGTCTAATCAAGCAACCTTATACCAAAACAAGTCAAATCCTATCGATCAATATTTCGTCAAAATCCTCCAAAACCAAATCAGCTTTCCGCATAACAATCAATCACATTCAGAAGCTCGAAGGTGGAATCATCCACCTCTAAGGGCTAATCCCATATTCTCTTCCTAGTTTCTAGAATCAAATCAATCCATCAGTCTCCATTCAAGCAAGATTCATACGCCATAACAAATGCATAACAGCTTAAACCAACCAATTTCCAACCAACACATCATACGACAAGTCTCAACCATATACCCACACAGTGCCACAAGGTCACATCAAGCATCTCCAAATCACACTAAAGGTTATAATGTGCATCTCAACAACATATCAAAATCATAACAACGTCTCGACATCACACCATAAATCATAAAAGGTCTCTCATTTAGCGCATAAATTCACATAATCATCCTATCCAATTTCTATCCAGCATTATCATAACAGATTTATCACATCAAACATTTGTATTTGCAAGGTTAGCCACATCGGAATGTCATCATAAGTCAATGAAACAAAACTAATTATAACCACATCAATACAAACAAGGTCATGCTAGTAAGATTCAACAAAAGGGAAGATCAAGCAGTATATCAACATCAAAATGTTAACACGCTCTCCAGATATCATCTCAACTCATCACAACACCATATAACGATCATTTAGTCATTAGGCAGACATGCACTATTACCTCATATATATATATTTACAAGTCATATTCATGCTCTAAGTCATATTCATCATTTAACATATCAATAGTCATGCTTGTCAACCATATGATACAACATCATGATTACCACCACATACTATAACGTCATGCCTTCACATAATAACACATTATTGTCTCATGTATCATATCACAACACATCCTATCATGCTTCTAAAATAATATAACAGGATAGCAAGCATCAATATCTCATGATAACACTTGTCACTACCAATTAGATTGTAATATTGCATAACAACATGTAATATCATTCTGTATCAGATTCGTCATATTTGCTATCTAACATCATGCCAACAAATATAAATAATCACATAATCAAGAAAATTCTCACGTCATACCAGTCAAAATAAGATACGGTCCCCACTTGCCCATCTCCACTCTCAAGCCAAGACTAATCCTCTTCTAGACCCGCCAACCTCATCTTAGACAAAATTTCCCATTGAAATCTCAGTTCATCCCGATGCTCAAATCTCGCCCTCATCCCACCAAACTCTCATACACGTCATCCACCTCTAAGAATCCAACTCCTATCTCTAACTCCACACCCGAGTACCCTCTCATACTATATCCTCACTTCTCTTAAGGCCATTTCTTACACTTCCCACACTTCCCAAGATATCACCAGCATCCTACCTTGCAAAATTCCTAAAGCTCACTCAGTCTTACCTAAACCAACAACTCTCTCTTGCGGCTTATCTCATAACATCCCCGATCATCCTAACCACTCAAACTCTTTCACCACTCTTCTACCACGCTACCAACGACCTCACCCACAGGTTTAAGGAAGAAGCAATCATGAAATCATCACATATAAGATCTACATCAGGTCAACCAGCATTTATAAACATAGCATCATGGGTTCATAATCAAGTAGTGCAACTATGTCAACAAGTTTCAATTTATCATCATGCTCAATCATTATTACAATTCATCATGTATGCACATAATCAAGTCATGATAGCAAGTTGCATCATAACCTTAGAAGATAAACAACTCAGGTTTTCAGCATTTGCAGTTCATATTTTACAGGCAAAGGAATCCAAATCATGTTTAGCAACTTAGAGTAGCAACACGTCAAGACATCATGGTACATGAGATCTATAAGTCATCAAATCATATCATCATACACAACAGATAATCAGGCAACGGTCATTTTCAATTCAGCACATCAACACATAAAACTCATCGCTATGTCAGTGCAACACATTCAAAAAGGGTTAGCAATTCGAACGAAGAACAATCCCGCTTGCAAATCATATCGTACACAGTAACTGTGATCCTCGATGCGTGCCCGTTCCGCCGACATCATAGATCCTGAGGCCCGTGGGTTATGGGCCCACGCTTCTGCCACACTGCTCTATCGCTATGCAACTTTCTTTCTCTTTCCCATGCGGTCACTATCGTGGGTGAGTCCAAGTTAGCGGAGATAGGGGAGTGACAAGAGTGAACAACCCGATGTTCCTCTCGGAAACAACCACGAATAAGGCTAAGGATGACAAGACTAGGGACTAGACTCTGACCCGAGAATAACAACAATGCCCTTATGGAAGTCTATTAGGTTATAATCGCGACAAGTAACACGAATTCATCATGGAGCATATCTATTTCACTAACTCACACTAACATGTACCTATCTCAAGGTAAAAAGAACATGCGTATTCATTCCAAAAGACACAATCAAGTCCTGCACGGATGCATGCGAGGTAAACTAGTAGTATGTGATTCCATGGAAACAGATATGCTCAGCGACTTTAAACAGGATACGTGGGATTTATTGAGCATCACAATTATCACATATATGAACAATGCACGAGCTTGGTGTATGCACCATACGAGAACATATAATAGCAACATAGTAACTACCTCATCTAACACAATGATCATATAATAGGTCAATCATGGCACGTAATCATATGACGAGATACATTTAGAAATCATGAGTCCCACACGATACTAGCGATACATGATGTAATACAAGCATAGTCAAGAGTCATTAAGAGGAGCTCAACATAATATTCACGAAACATGAGGCATCATCAAAATAACAAGAAGGGCATCATTGGCGACATATTATAATCATGTTAAGAGCGAACCATCATAGAGCACATATATAGTACAGTAGTCATCACATCATAGAACAAGTGCAACAAGTGATCCCTTTAGTTAGTTATATTGGAAATCATGAGCCCTACCAGACACTACTAGCATTTATCAATCATTAACACAATCAAGGTAACTCGATTAAATCCATTCTAACATCCGTGCATCATGCGTATGCGAAATCATGATATAGCGTGGTGTGTGATCATGCGAGGTGTCCAGTCATACGTTCGTGCAAGCACGATATGATATCACAGAGTAATAGGGGAAATACTACCAAGCGATAACATGTAAGCATGCTAGGATCAAGCATCACAGAAATTAAGCAAGACAGTCATCGAATTCAACATTAATCCAATCAGGATGAGTAAAACATTTTAAGAGGACAACAAGAGGGAAGAAATACACTATCAGGGACCTAGCTCGAGAGGGAATCAACAGTAGCGTAGGCAAGCTATAATTCACACAAGTCATGATCAAAGGTCCTACATGATACTAATGGCTCAACATAACACGCGATACATACATGCAACTAATCATGGCGGCACGTAAGAAATCAATTCAGTCACATTCAAGCAATCTAGAAACATGAGGAAGGTTTTACGATGTATAACACGAGTTTAAGTAATGGCAATATGATTAGAGTGCGGGGCATGAGTGCAGATCAACACATACTGGGATGAAACGGGCATTTTCCAAGACTCAGTTATACCACATATTCTCCATTCAACACAACACACAACAATATTATGTGCAAAATAATCAGCAATAGCTAATCTGGCAAATACAAAATAGATGGGCATGATATGGATTCTTGTCACAAAAAGGATAATAAGCACCGACATGTCGTCATCCAACATGCTAAAGCGATAATCTACAAGCATTCCCGCAAAGAGGAGTTGATCACACTATCATGAACCTAATCCAGGAGGAAATAACTATCATTTAGGTTCATATCATATGGTCCATGCTTCAAATCAATCATACAGGCAATACAATAGGCCAAGTGGACATGCTATGACAACATATAATCATGATGGGAAACAGGACATAACATGAGTAACCTTATACTAATATGATTATTTGCGAGGCACACACGGAAGATTACAGAATCAAGTCATGCAATTCAGAGAGAGTCACCATTACAACCGGACAGAGATCCCTAAGGGCAACCATTGACTTTTCCCGACTGACTTCTCACCCCTCTTTCCCGTGGGACTCTGGTACGACTCTTGTGGTAGGAAAGTACTGGTTAATCATCATAAAAATCAAGAAAGACAGTCTCATAAACACCTTACTCTCGACTCAAAATGACATCAAGAACTACATTCCAATACTCACTCAACCCACCTTTATATCCATACATGTTTCCGACACAAACAATTGTTTACCAACCCAATTTCCCGTGGAAGACACTGACATTCAGGAAAAGGCTAGATAGAACAGTCAAGGGTTTAATATAGTGGAAGGGGCTGTTCCACACAAGTTGGGTTTGACCACACAGAAATAAGGGTACTCCCACTATCCCGTTTTCACAGATCAGTCAATACACATTTAATTGTTAGGCATACCAATCAGATATCTAGCATAGCAAGCACTCAACACATAATCAGTTAGTGACACTCATAATGACCTCCTTGGAGTCTTCTAGACCCATTTGTAAAGAACAAGCTAATATTTCGCCTACCCATTTCCAACTACATCCAATAGGGATGGTCTAACGTCTGTCTACCCACTCGATCCCCTCTTTTATTACAAGTCAAGTTCATTACTTAGTCCAATTTCGGTTAGACAGCTTAAGTTCATTTTGCCCTTTTTTAAAATCCTTTCAAATACTTTGAAATTCATGGGCGTTTTTTTTCTTCCAAATCATACACTCGACCCTTGCGTACCCGAATTGCACAACCTCAGCTCTGATACCATCTTTGTAACGGCCCAGAATTATGATTTCCGGGTTACGTTTCAAGGGATAAACCCCTTGTTTGGATCTTGCAATCCAGGTACGGGTCGAGGTTTCAAACTCATTTTAAGGTTATTAGAAAGAGGGATTTCAAACCCTAAAAACATCGAAGGACCATTGGGTACCCTTAACCTGTCCTAAGACTATGTCGCGGAAACCATTTCAAACGGAATTAAAGCGGAAGTAAAGTACAGATACAAGTGCCACGGCAGAGCCGGGTCAAAACGGAGTCAAAAGTATAAATCCAAAACAATGTAATCAGAGTTTGGTGAAGTCTATAACTCCAGCGCTCACTCTCCGCCGACAAAATGACCCGCGCAATAAGCAAACAGCACCGATAGGATGAACATAAATAATTCCTAAAAAATTGATTTGGAGCGGGATCAGATCGATGCCCACTTAACTCTGCATCCCAACCATAAGCACACATATACGCTATACCTAATAAAGATGCTCTAATGCAGTACGAAATTCAAACACACTAGCATGCTCCTAGTTCATAATAATGTGCAGAAATACTGTAAAGGGACCAAGACAATGCCAAGTGGCATATCCCTCTCCTACCTCCACCCCTTCCGACAGGCGGAGACTGGCCAGCTCGTGAATGCATTCATTCATAATAGGGCGGCACGCATGCCTAACCCGCTCCACAATAAAGCCCGCAGGCATATCATAATATAAGGAAGTACTCGATTGACTCAGGGTACCCGATGAGGCTGGGCTACCCTATGACCCTAGCAAAGACTCTAGGACTATCACAGATAACGGCCGTTCTGTTTACAAACACATAGAGAAATAGAATGCTCAACGATCAATGCAACCTAGCATGGTACTACATGGCATGCTGATCATGAATGCAACACCTAGTATATCATGCCCTTAAAGCAGGGAATAGCTCTATTCAATCTGAGTAAGCTCCGAAGAGACTTACCTGAAGATGCAGAACAGCAAGATAACACAAGCAAGGGCCCAAATGCAAGTCCAAAAACAATCCAACCGCAATACACACCTATCATCCAGTCATTTTCATAAGCTACCGAATCAACATTCTTACTCACCCGAACCCAAGTTCTCCATATCCTCAAAACCAATCGGCGATAAAACTATTTTCCAAAACTCTTAAATCTCGAGTTAAGTCAACTCATTTTTAAAACAATTTCTCAGCTCATATTATAGAAGTAATTCCGGCATTTGGTTTTCCAACACAAATCTTTAAAGAGATAATTTCAAAGACTTGAAAATCTCTTCTTAATTAGTTCAAACCATATCTATCTAAAATAAACACCAGGTAAATCCATCTTTATATGTCACATTTATAGGTCAACATCAATAAATCCCTTCAAATTCTTAAAGTCACATTTTAAAACAACATCCATAAATACAACAGTTTCCAAATACTATCCCCTTTATAAAACAACTCAACATATATATACATATATATATATATATATATATACATATATATATATATATATATATATATATATATATATATATATATAATACTTTTACAGAAATTATAATTTATTTTCATAATCAGAACTTAATACCAACAATAGTATTAATCTAAGAATGAATTACAATTATATAAATCCATATAACACATAATATAAACAAAAGACAACTTATAAAAAAACACCCTTTAAAATCCAGCCCAGAAGCCCAAGGTACAACTCGGATGGAAGGATCCAACCCGACCCAACACTCGGCCCAACCCGGAAGAAGGAAAGAAGGGGTAACCGGATCCACCCACTCCCAACTCAATACCCACCAGGATATGATATAACCCGTTTGTTCAATTCGGATCAGGCCCAACCCGAGGCCCAAACCCAAAGGGGAATTTAAATGAACCGGTTTTAAATTAAACAAAGCTGAACCGGACCAAAACAAAACAAATCCTCTGAACCCGTCTTCTTCCCCAAATCAGAGAACCGAACAGCGACGGACGGACATCGGACGAAGAAGGAAGAGGAAGAACCCCGACCTGCCGGCGATTCCTTTCCGGCGCAAATCTCCCACCCCGACTGACACCACAAGGACAGAAACGAGAATGAAGAGGAAGAAGAAATCTCACCGAGAGGGCTTTGAGACTCGCCGGGGCTGTTCGGAGTGGCTTCCTCAAGCTCGCCGGAGGCGATACGGTCCTAGAACGAGAACAGAGTCCATAAAAGAGGAACTTTACTGGATTTCAGAGCGAAATAATGGTGGGGAGAGGCCTACCGCCGGTGAATCGGAAAACAGGGAGTGAAGTGCGAGGACGGCATCGCGGCGGCGTCGGCTGCTCCGGGAGAAGCTGCTGCTGCTTCTGGCGGCTTCGGGCTCCTACTGGCGTCTCAAGGGGCTCGAAACAGGGGAAAGGGAGAGCCTGGTGCTGCTGGTTGCTCGTCGAGGAGAAAGGAAGGAGCAAGGTAGGAGCTGGACTCCTCGGCTCGGCAAACAGGAGAGATGCGAGAGTTTGTTGTTTGAAATTGGGGAAAGGGGATTGGATAAGGGTGAAGATTTGGGAGTTTAGAAACCAAAGGAGAGAGGATGGAGCTGGGGGTGCAAATGAAATTGTAATTGCAGATCTCTGTAATAATAAAAGGGGTTTCAAATTGAATCAGACAAGTGAAAAGGGATGTCCTGCAATCCAAATTGTGGCGTGGGTGGTCTGTTTCGCAGGAGCTACTTGGCCTTTTGCCACAAAGGATGGAACAACAGGGTGTGGGAGAAGGAAGGTGGGGGTGGTGCTTAGCCAATTTGAGGAAATGAAAGCTGGAGGAGGTGTTGACTGTGCTGCATCCGAGAGAGAGGGGAAGGGTTGGGTCGTTCTCGATCAGACAAAAGAGGAAGAGGACAAAGTGGTCCCAAGGCCTGAATATCGTATTCCCAGAACAAAATTCTGAAACCCGCTCACTCGATCTTATCCCGACTCGTATTCCAAAACCTCAAGTCAAATTAGCGAAATTGAAAATGTCGGAAAAAAAATCCGCTTTATATAAATTCATTTTTAGTTTTTATTATTATTTATAATCCGGGCCTTTACATAGCCTGATTTCGTTTGTTTTAAAAAAACGTCAATTTAACCGAATAATATATTTTTTTAATACTAATGTTTGTTCTTTTTATCTTTTTTCAATCCATCCTATATGAAAATTCACCAATTCCACTGAATAATTAGACACATTCTACCGAATAATGTTTTGGTTTTTTGCGAATAATATTTCATAATGTTTTTTTTTTCCGAATAATATTACATATTTCACCGAATAATGTTTCAAAATTCACCAAATAATATTTCATATTTCATAAACCCCAAATTCATAAATAAAAAAAAACCCGATTTCTATGAATAATTATTCGATATCACCGAATAATATTTTATATTCCACCGAATAATATTCTATATCCCACCGAATAATCCCCAATTCATTAAAAAAAAAAAGGCAAGCTCCAACCCCAGGTCCGGATCTGCAGAGCAAGAATTGGACGGAGATCGGATCTCGCCACCAACATCGACATCTTGCACTCCATCAGACCATCACCTACAGTCCAATCGCCGCCGCAAACGACAGTTGGAACGGTCGCCGATCAGAGCCACCACCACACACCACCGTTTCTGCCAAGGACCTTTCCCCCGGTGAAAAATACCAGATCTGTCCCCTGCACAACACAACCGCTGTCAACAGTACCCACCGACCTCCCTCTTCACCGGCCTCCGCCGCCTTCCGCCACCACCAACACCCATCTCTAGGCTCGATTCGTCCGAAAAGCGCCCCTGTCAGATGGTTGCAGGGCGACGACGACTGCGTGTGGGGCTGCTGATTGACTAGGGCCGGATGAGGCTAGGGATGTCGGAGATCTAGGTTTGGAGAAAGATGGAGTCGCCGGCGCGAAGGAGAGCAGGTGCGAGTGAGATCTGGGCTTCCATCGGGACTACCAGGGGCTTGCGCCTCCGCATCCGCCTCCGCCTGGGTCGCACCTCCGCCTCGGCCTCGACTGCGGTCACGCCTCCGCCTCACCTGGGTTCGCTTTGGCTCCACGGGTCCACCGTCGACCTTCACCTCTCGCCTCACCTCCGACCTTCATCTCCTCGCCGTCCTTCACCTCTCGCCTCACCGTCGACCTTCATCCCCTCGCCTCTCGCCGCCTCCGATTGTATCGACGCCCAATTGCCACCATGATTTCGGGTTCTACCAAGTAGCAACTGAATGAAAGGTCAAAAGGTCGATTAGGGTTTTATTCAATTTTAACTGCACGCGCTTCTCATGCTCAATCAGAGCAATTGGGCCTTTTTTTCACAATTTTTTTTTAAAATTTCCCTATTAACGTGGCATTATCCTATCCATCCATTTAATCTAGATCGACGATCCAAATTTGTGCACAAAGTACACCCTAAGGGGTGTGCACAAATTACCTATTCCCTATATATATATATATATATATATATATATATATATATATATATATATATATATATATATATATATATATATATATATATATATATATATATATATATATATATATTATTTTATTTTTTATCGGTTGTGTATACACACACATTTTTGGGATTACTTCCATCACCTCCATGCTCAAACAATAGGTAATCCTTGGGATTGCACATTTTTTACATAAAATATTAATTTTCTTTGTATTTTTATTTTCTTTATTTTTCCTTTATATATTATCGTAACAAGAATGGTTTCATCTTTAACTTCATTTGTATTTTTGGGCAATTTAAACGTCTTATTGTCTTTTCATAAAGAATCCACTTTGCCCTATTAGTTTTGTTAACATTTTTCTCCCGTTAATCTATGTATATATGTATATTTTTCTCACTCGCATTTTTTATTATAGATTTAGTATGACCGGCTCCTTTGATTTTATCAAAGATACCACTCTTAACAAAGAGGATTGAGAAATTCGTATACGGATCATTCGGTTATTGAGTGTCCGGCAATTTACATTGAAATCAAAATCAAATTTGGAGAGGATTTTAAAAAATGAGAAGGTATTGTATCTTCATTTTTTACGTTTTTTTAATTTATTAGATAAGAATTCGAGTTCAGATGACATATCTAAAACTCGAGGGCCGACTAAGTCGGCAGGTGAGAGAACCGTCTAAAAACCGTAACACACATGCATCCACCATAACTATTCTTTTTCTTTTCCATTATTTGTTTTATATATTTTAATGTAAAAATATAACTATTCTTTTTCTTTTCCATTATTTGTTTTATATATTTTATTGTAAAAATATTATCTCTTTTGGTATGAAACATTTCACAAGAGATACAATACAAGCAATGTTGAATAATCGTTTCTTAACTTATCTTATATATCTTATCTTATCTTATTTTTTCTTATCTTATCTTATATACAATACTAAAGCAGAAAGTATTCTACCACATGTCGAAACCACAATGAAATTTTTTCCTCCAAAGCCATTGCCCAATTAGTTATATATTGCTACAATATTGATTTAATTTTTTTATTATGTTGTACCATTACAAATATATGTAACGGCCCAGAATTATAATTTTCGGGTTACGTTTCAAGGGATAAAACCCCTTGTTCGGATCTTGCAATTCAGGTACGGGTCGAGGTTTCAAACTCCTTTTAAGGTTAGTGGAAAGAGGGGTTTCAAACCCTAAAAGTCACGAAGGGTCGTTGGGTACCCTTTACCTGTCCTAAGACTATGTCGCAAAATCCAATGCAACCGAAAGTAAAGCGGAAGCAAAACCAGGATACAAATGCCACGACAAAGCCGGGTCAAACCAAATCATAAGCAAGTGATTACTGTAAAGGCTCGGAATTTTAAATCCTAATTTTTCAAAAAATAATAATAATTAAAAATGAATTAAAAGCGGAATTTAAAGGAAAACTTGCTAACTCGAATTTTAGAACTCATGAAACGAATTTTCAACCTAAAATAAAAAAATTGAAAACTAATTCTTATCAAATCTCTAAGACTTGTCTCATATTTGACCAATTCCAACTCATCTCACCCCTTCTTGGCAAATCTTATCCTCTTCCCCCTCACTCCCTTCCTTGATTCACCTTTATTTAGAAAACAAACAATTCCTCCTCTGAAATGTCTGAAGACCGCAAGCTGTTCCCCCTTTCAAGAAATCAGAGCCTCTCTCCTTCCCCACTTTTAATTTTGGAACAAATCCCTGGTGTTCTCCTCTGTCTTCTTCCGCTGCGTACACAACCCAAACACCACCTCCATACCTCCATCTCTCCTCCTCCCAGCTGCGCCGCCAGCAGCAACACCTCCATTCCGCCACCACCTGGTCACCGTCACCTCCTTCCCACCGTCGCCCAGGCCGAGACGGAGCCAGCCGCGAGCTCCACCTCCCTGTTTTGCCGAGAAGCAACACCAGCAGATCCACCGCCTTCCGCTGCGAATACAAGCTGAAGCTGCCCTCTTTCATCCTCTCCGGCGACCACGAGCGCCCAGGCAGCCCAGGAGGCCGGCACCGAAAGGTAGTCGAGAGCTTGAGATTTCTCTTGTAGGCGAGATGGGACTGGTAGAGGACTCTTAGGATGAGGGTGTGCTTTATAGAGAGTCCTGGTTGTTGGTCGAGTTGTTAAGCTTGTCGGAATAAGGGAATTATGCGATTGGGAACTCCGAGATATGATTTTAGATGGTTGCGTGAAAGGTAAGACTTGAGATTGGTCATTGAAGTATATTTATCCTTAGATGGCTTGATAGCATAAGAGTTTGGGTACTTAGTAATTGGCTTGGGATGTAGACCTTGAATGGCGGATAACTAAGAGGCTAGAAAGGTTGTATGCTAAGCAGAATGCAAAGGTAATTAGAACTAGTATCGGATTGAGTTGGTAGACCATGATGAGGTTGATCTTGATGCGAGAGATGATGAAGTAGTTGTTGTGTCTTATTGTGGGTGATAGTTGTAGGCAAATTCTCTTGGGGATGTGATCTAGTGTATTCTTTATTTGGGGTTGAGTGATGTGTGAGTGCGATGCTTTAGACGATGTTGATTCCCTGGTGTATTGTCGTGGGCAATAGCGAGCTTTTAGTACTAACAATAGTTATCCCTTGAACATGATGAATTGCTAATGTGCGGAGGTCCTTGATGCCTCTAAAGGTGATGATGCTTGGTAGTTAGTAAGGGTATTATGTGATTATCTGATTGATACAATGTGCAACCCCTCATATGTTATGATAAATGCTACTATATACGATACTATGCTAGATCTGTTATGATATGTGACTATCCTTGGCATGGATATGATTTGTTTATGAATGTATGATACGAGTGCTATGTTATATGATGTCGTGAACTAGAATTGAGAGGATGTTAGGACTTAATTGATGGAATTTGATTTTGACTTGGAATCTAGGGAGAAGATATGGGATTAGCTCTTAGAGGTGGATGATTCCACCTCCTGAAGTTGAAACTTGCTTGACTAACATCGGGTTAAGGGATTTGAATGATGTTTAAAAAGAACTAACTTGGACTTTGGGAAATTTAATGCGATTGAGAATGTCAATGATTTTGAAACAAACCTTTCAAACTGAGATCCCCCTTGAAATTTTCTAGCCGAGCTTGCGTTATGACGTCCCACAAAGTGGATACATGCATTTATAGGGGCCCTTATAGACTGTTTGCTAAGACCTAGTGAAGATGTCATAGTGCTTTTTGAGTTATGATATGACCGAGAAGTCGGGGTAAGGATGTGGTAAGGGCCCATATCACACTCTCACTACGACCTATTAGGGATATTATGATCATAACGACGATACTGTGAGAATCTCATAGGGGCACTTATGAGGCACTTACGGGATCAACGGCATGATCCTTGGACTCACCTATTCCAACTTCATCCCCTGCCTTGTTTTGGTTTTAGTCTCGGGGACGAGACTTGTTTTTAGAGGTGGATGATGTAAAGGCTCGGAATTTTAAATCCTAATTTTTCAAAAAATAATAATAATTAAAAATGAATTAAAAGCGGAATTTAACAGAAAACTTGCTAACTCGAATTTTAGAACTCATGAAACGAATTTTCAACCAAAAATCAAAAAATTGAAAACTAATTCTTATCAAATCTCTAAGACTTGTCTCATATTTGACCAATTCCAACTCATCTCACCCCTTCTTGGCAAATCTTATCCTCTTCCCCCTCACTCCCTTCCTTGATTCACCTTTATTTAGAAAACAAACAATTCCTCCTCTGAAATGTCTGAAGACCGCAAGCTGTTCCCCCTTTCAAGAAATCAGAGCCTCTCTCCTTCCCCACTTTTAATTTTGGAACAAATCCCTGGTGTTCTCCTCTGTCTTCTTCCGCTGCGTACACAACCCAAACACCACCTCCATACCTCCATCTCTCCTCCTCCCAGCTGCGCCGCCAGCAGCAACACCTCCATTCCGCCACCACCTGGTCACCGTCACCTCCTTCCCACCGCCGCCCAGGCCGAGACGGAGCCAGCCGCGAGCTCCACCTCCCTGTTTTGCCGAGAAGCAACACCAGCAGATCCACCGCCTTCCGCTGCGAATACAAGCTGAAGCTGCCCTCTTTCATCCTCTCCGGCGACCACGAGCGCCCAGGCAGCCCAGGAGGCCGGCACCGAAGCCGACGCCGTCTCCGAGCACCCTCTGTGCACCTGTTTTCCCCCGAAACCAAGCGGTAAGCCTCCCTCCTCTTCACTTCTCCGCTCTAAATGCCATAAAACTCCGCCCTTAAGCCTCTCACCGTCGTCCTAGGTCCCGAATCGCTCGGATTCGCCTCCAGCGAGCTCAATTGCGCCACCGACGAGCCCGAATAACCTCGACAGACCTCCGGCGAAGCTCCGAAACCGCGGTGAGCGTCTTCCCTCTTCTTCTCCTTTCCCTTTCCGTGAGTGTGTGTGTGTCGGTGTCGGGATTGGGTGGCCGGAGTCCGGGTGTCGCCGACAGCCTTTCCCTTCTCCTCCTCCTTCCTGGTTTTTTCGAACGCTGTGGGACGTTTGGGGGAGATGGTGAACAGCTCCAATTTTGGTCCGGTTTTTCTTTTGATTTAAAAAGGATGGGTTCGGTTCGGTTTTCTTTAAATAAAAATGAAATCGGTTCACTAAAGGGAATGGGTTGGGTTGTGGATCCGAAATTTAAAAGATAAAATTTGGGCCTAATTCCAATTGGGCCTGATTTTTATAAGATGAGTCAAATAATATTATGTCTTAAGAGTTAAGATTATAAAAGGGATTTTCGATTTAGTAAAATATATTTAATAAAAATGGTTGGGAAATTTAAGGGATTTGGAAATATTTTATGAAAGTGTTTATAAAATGGTATTTAAAATATTATATAATATAAATTGAGATTTAGAATATAAGATATTATTATTGAGATTTAAAGGTATAATACTATGGTGATTAAAACAGAAATAATCTTATGAGACTTGGATTTTAGAAAAAGGAATTTGATGAACATCTCCCAATGACGGAATTTCTAACTAGTCAACTCAGTTTTCAAAACGGGTTTCGGGACTAACTCGGGAATTTTGCGATCGGTGACTAACTAGCATGATTGATGTGGATGGTTGACTAATATCATGATTGGTGTGTACTAATGGCATGATTGATTGACTAATGGCATGGTGAAGTGTTAGACTTGGGTAGCGTTAATTTATGCTTTCGAAATATGATGAATATGATGGACTTGATATATGTGATATGCGGATTATTTTGCGGATATGTTATGGCAAATACATGAATGTGGCTGAATGGAATGATGAGAATGATATGGTCTTGTGGAATGTGGCAATGTGATGAATGGTTGAACATGATGGAACGATGATTGCGATATGGTTGCTATTCTCGTTGAATGATATGCTTGAGTGCTTGGATGATTAGACGTAGACTTATATATGTGCGTTCTGATATGTATCTAGGTGATCTTTAATCTATTATAATGCTTGCCTTGCTGTTCTGCACCGCCAGGTAAGTCTCTTCGGAGCTTACTCAGATTGAATAGAGCTATTCCCTGCTTTAGGTGCATGATATACTAGGTGTTGCATTCATGATCAGCATGCCATGTAGTACCATGCTAGGTTGCATTGATCGTTGAGCATTCTATTTCTCTATGTGTATGTAAACAGAACGGCCGTTATCTGTGATAGTCCTAGAAGTCTTTGCTAGGGTCATAGGGTAGCCCAGCATCATCGGGTACCCTGAGTCAATCGAGTACTTCCTTATATTATGATATGCCTGCGGGCTTTATTGTGGAGCGGGTTGGGCATGCGTGCCGCCCTATTATGAATGAATGCATTCACGAGCTGGCCAGTCTCCGCCTGTCGGAAGGGGTGGAGGTAGGAGAGGGATATACCACTTGGTATTCTGTGCTAAGGCCTTATTATTATTATTATGCACTTGATCTTAGGAGCATGTTAGTGTGTTAATATTCCGCCATGCATCTAGAAGGATCTTTATTAGGTATAGCGTATATGTGTGCTTATGGTTGAGATGCAGAGTTAAGTGGGCATCGATCTGATCCCGCCCCATATCAATTTTTTTAGGTATTATTTATGTTCATCCTATCGGTGTTGTTTGCTTATTGCGCGGGTCATTTTATCGGCGGAGAGTGAACGCTGGAGTTATAGACTTCACCAGACTCTGATTATATTTTTGGATTTTCACTTTAGACTCCGTTTTGACCCGGCTCTGCCGTGGCCCCCTCTTGTATTACACTTATTTCCGCTAGTCGCACTATTTCTGATTTCCACGCTTAGACTTACGACAGGTACAGGGGACTTCCCCGGGGATTCCAACGATCCCTTCGATTTTGGGTACGAAATCCCCCTTTGAAAACATTAAAGTAGGTTTCGAAACCTTCAACCTGTACTCGGGGCGCAAGGTCCTAACGAGGGATTTTATCCCTCGAAACGTAACCTGGGAATCATAATCCTGGGCCGTTACAAAGGGGTATCAGAGCTGAGGTTTTGCAATCCGAGTATGATAGGTTGAAGTGGTTTTGAAAATGGCCCAAGATTTCCAAATGGTTTTCCAAAATGTTTTAGAAAGGGCAAAATGAATTTATTATGGCTAACTCAAATGGACTAAATACGAACTTGACTCTATAAACCCGGTAATCAAACAAGGGAAACGAATGGGTAGTGAAGGCGCTAGACAATCCCTATTGGATGTAGTTGGGAACGGGTAGACAAAATATAGCTTGTTCTTTTACAGGTGGACTTGAAGGCTCCAAGGAACCCGAAGGTTGGGGTGACATGGGTTAGGAAGCCGTGAGGTATTTGCCCCTCCGGTCGGCCGTCCCTCGAAGGACGGCATAGATCGTCTCTAGGATTATATGCATTATATCCAATCGGGCCCGAGGGCGATCCTCCTCGAAGGGGATCATATTAATCTCGTTGATTGCTTCCATGCTGAGTGCTATTGTGCTTAGGATAGATAACTAATCAGTATGCCTTGACTTCAATCATGTATTGAATAACTGTGCAAACGGATAGCGGGAGAATACCTTGTTCTTATGTCATTGGAACTCCTGTCTTGTCGGAATATCTCTCCCATAATTCAAACCCCTGATGATTCTGACTCCGTCAACCATCCCACCAACACGTTTAGGCATGTTAGCAAGGGTCGAAGAGCATCCGCTCTCCCCGTTTCGAGTCCTGTTTTGTATCCCACCACCAATGCTTCTGTCGGGTCTTGTACCGGAGGTTGGTGTCTTCCACGGGAAATTTGGGTTGGTTAACCAATTACCTTTGGAAATCGTGTCGGATGTGAGTGTTACTTGAGTATGTTAGTGGTAATGACGACTGAAGTAGTTTCGGGTTAGGAGTGAGTTGTCTCATGGAGTCACCCCTTTGATCCTCGTAATGGTTAGCCATGTCTTCTTTCCATAAGATTCTAAACACGAGTTCTACTCTCACCTCTTGTGAACAGTGTGAATGTCCTTGTGTCATACCGAGTGAGTCATACTAGTTCCCACGAGAAACATGGTAATGAGTCGGTGATTGTCCTTGTAGAATTCTGTCTGGTTATAATAGTAACCCCCCAAATTGCATGACATAATGCATTGATATATTTCAGCATGCTTTGTCTAATATCTTGCATGATTGAAATTGTGAATGGATATATGTACTGTATGTATGAATTTCCATGATTGTTGGTCTCCATTGAATTAGGTCCATGATAGTGTGGTCAACCCTCGTTGAATGATTAACATATGAAATAAACTCTTAGCATGTTAAGTTAATCAAATTGAACCTCGTTGAATGTGTATATGCTTAATGAGTGTTTCTAGTACCATGTAGGACGTATGCCTTCTAATCATTGGCCCTCGCATGATTGTGTGCCATCTTGTCTTGTTATATGAACATGGTTGTATTTGATGCGATAGTTAATATGCCTATATGACCTTACTATATCCTCTAGCATGATTATTATGGTGCATCTCAACATGCTCGTAATTGACTTCGCATTGTCTCAATCTGCTTATAGGTGTTCCTAAGATGAGTGGTGAATCATACCCGTGACATTCTATAAAGCTCGCTATGTCGTACTTAACTTATGTTGCATATGTCTAATGTCGGTTTGTTCATACATGATATTAATATGTCAAGCATGATTAGTGCATGAGATGATAAGTTTTAGCCTGTCCCGTGTGCATGTAAAGTTGATTATGTGAAATGTTATGGATGCATAGGACGCTATTCCTTTAATAGGTACATGATAGTGTGGAGTGATATGATTGAAATATTTTGTGATTTCCATGTGCACCTGTAACCTTATAGAATACCTTAAGGGGATTGCTGTAACTCTCGAGTCTGTGTCTTGTCTTGAGTCTCGTCATCTCTAGTCCTGGTTTGGGTCTGAATTCTTAAGAAAGTCGTATTGTCCTCCCTTGCCCTTCCCTATCTACGTGACTTCTAACCCCTCGTGATCCCCTTGATGGACGTCGACGTAGAGGAGAAAACGAGCGATCAAGTGGCACCAGAGTGGCGCAACGGAAGTGGGGTGGGCCCATGGCCCATGGACCCTAGGATCGACGTCGCCAGAGGAAGGACGCCTTTCGAAGATGGTGGTTGCAGACGTAATCCTCCTAGATGACTCAAGGAATGACGTTCTTCGTCCGAATTGTGATCTCTCCTATGCGATCTGGAATCGGTGTCGTGCGATAGGCTTGGAACTAACTAAATTGAGGTGTGATGACTGATAAGCTGAACTGGTAGTGAATGATTGTCTGACTAACTTGTGTTTGTGATGATGTGCCTATGTGCTTAAGTGTACTAACCTGCTAGTAAATCGGTTATGGGTTATATATGTGGTGGTGTATTCTTCTTGGGAATGAGTCGAGTATTATCCTTGGTGAGACGGATCGGGAATCACAGGTAGATTGAGGTCTTCGAGTGGTCATTGGTTATGCGAGATGGAATGCATGAAGGATGTGTTAGCTTGGGTAGAGTCGAGTGAGGTATGGCTTGTCAGAGATAGTGTCCAGTGAGTATATTTGAGCTTCCAGGTAGGTCTTAGGTGAAGAGTGGAGTTAGCATGGTGAGATTTCGAGGAAGAGGTCCTAGCTAGAAGTGTCGGTAGGTAGTGGGTGCACGTATAGGTGGTTAGTGTAGTTCTAGAGGTGGATGAGTGAGCTAAGAATGGATCGGAGGGTTTCTCAAAGGGAAGTGTTATTAGACGGATTGGTGAGCTAAGGAAGGTGTCTAGATAGTCTAGGAGCGGATCGTGGGCGACATCGAGGATGATTGGTTGAGGAATGTCTAAGGAATTGCAGAATTAGGAACTAGGTTCTATGTGCGGTGATTGGGAACTGTTTATGGTAAAGGATGAGATTGAGGAATCGCTAAGAAAGAGTAGTAGCAGGTTGTACCTGGGATGAGTGCTTGGGGTTGCTTAAATAGGGTTAGTGATGCTTAGAGGATTTCTGAGGGAAGGATTTCTAGATGCTTTGTTGGAGGATTTTAGTATAGGAAAAGAATCGAGGTTGATGTGTGGAGATTGTTTTGGGCTGTTGAGGTATTTGGGGATGTGAGATGATTGTTCGAGAGAAGGCTGGTAGTTAGGCAAGGATGTCGTTGAGATTATAGTAAGACTGTGGGCTTGAGATTGAGATAGGGAGATCTTGAGCATGGATTTGGGTACTACTGTACTAGGCAAGGCAGAATGCATTGAGAACGTTAGGGGAATTGGTTTTAGAAGGTTTGGCGAAGTTGCGGTACTTGAGAAATTCGGATGAGGATGATTTAGGGATTTACGGGAATGATGATCGGTAAAAGAGGGCTTTGGGCAGTAATGTCTCATGGTTAAGAAGTATGAGTTTGAGGCAATTTATGAATATGAAGAGATGAGGAACCAGAATAGGACAAATTGTGGATTTCGAATGGTTAAGGTTTAGCAAGATTTGGAATGAGAAAATTCGGGAACATGCTAAGACGGGGATCTAGAATAGGTCGGTCGAGGAATCGTGGATGTTCAGGTTTCATAAGAATTGAAATGAGACAAGTAGGTGGAAGTTGTGATTGGTCATTGAGGATAGGCGCGGGTGATGAGGAATTCGGTGATACGTGGTTATGAGTTAGCACTAGACAATTTTCTGTGTTAGAGCTGTCGAGAGTAGGCGGTTGAGTGGGTTCTAGCAAGGTAGGGTGCTTGTGTTGGTAATGTGGAGAATAAGGATAGGAGTGTCAGGTGTGAGATGGTCGGTATGAGTTGGGTTCTTAGAGGTGGATGGCCAGTGAGAGTGATTAGTGGTACGGGAAGTGTGATCATGTTAACAAGAGTATTCGAGATGTCTCTTTTGGGGATAATGGTCAGGCAGAGTCTTGAGAACCTAGGGAGAGTGAGCGAGATTGTTAAGGAGCACCTAGATCGATCGTGAGAGTGGTTTAGTCGAGAGCTTGAGATTTCTCTTGTAGGCGAGATGGGACTGGTAGAGGACTCCTAGGATGAGGGTGTGCTTTATAGAGAGTCCTGGTTGTTGGTCGAGTTGTTAAGCTTGTCGGAATAAGGGAATTATGCGATTGGGAACTCCGAGATATGATTTTAGATGGTTGCGTGAAAGGTAAGACTTGAGATTGGTCATTGAAGTATATTTATCCTTAGATGGCTTGATAGCATAAGAGTTTGGGTACTTAGTAATTGGCTTGGGATGTAGACCTTGAATGGCGGATAACTAAGAGGCTAGAAAGGTTGTATGCTAAGCAGAATGCAATGGTAATTAGAACTAGTATCGGATTGAGTTGGTAGACCATGATGAGGTTGATCTTGATGCGAGAGATGATGAAGTAGTTGTTGTGTCTTATTGTGGGTGATAGTTGTAGGCAAATTCTCTTGGGGATGTGATCTAGTGTATTCTTTATTTGGGGTTGAGTGATGTGTGAGTGCGATGCTTTAGACGATGTTGATTCCCTGGTGTATTGTCGTGGGCAATAGCGAGCTTTTAGTACTAACAATAGTTATCCCTTGAACATGATGAATTGCTAATGTGCGGAGGTCCTTGATGCCTCTAAAGGTGATGATGCTTGGTAGTTAGTAAGGGTATTATGTGATTATCTGATTGATACAATGTGCAACCCCTCATATGTTATGATAAATGCTACTATATACGATACTATGCTAGATCTGTTATGATATGTGACTATCCTTGACATGGATATGATTTGTTTATGAATGTATGATACGAGTGCTATGTTATATGATGTCGTGAACTGGAATTGAGAGGATGTTAGGACTTAATTGATGGAATTTGATTTTGACTTGGAATCTAGGGAGAAGATATGGGATTAGCTCTTAGAGGTGGATGATTCCACCTCCTGAAGTTGAAACTTGCTTGACTAACATCGGGTTAAGGGATTTGAATGATGTTTAAAAAGAACTAACTTGGACTTTGGGAAATTTAATGCGATTGAGAATGTCAATGATTTTGAAACAAACCTTTCAAACTGAGATCCCCCTTGAAATTTTCTAGCCGAGCTTGCGTTATGACGTCCCACAAAGTGGATACATGCATTTATAGGGGCCCTTATAGACTGCTTGCTAAGACCTAGTGAAGATGTCATAGTGCTTTTTGAGTTATGATATGACCGAGAAGTCGGGGTAAGGATGTGGTAAGGGCCCATATCACACTCTCACTACGACCTATTAGGGATATTATGATCATAACGACGATACTGTGAGAATCTCATAGGGGCACTTATGAGGCACTTACGGGATCAACGGCATGATCCTTGGACTCACCTATTCCAACTTCATCCCCTGCCTTGTTTTGGTTTTAGTCTCGGGGACGAGACTTGTTTTTAGAGGTGGATGATGTAAAGGCTCGGAATTTTAAATCCTAATTTTTCAAAAAATAATAATAATTAAAAATGAATTAAAAGCGGAATTTAACGGAAAACTTGCTAACTCGAATTTAAGAACTCATGAAACGAATTTTCAACCTAAAATAAAAAAATTGAAAACTAATTCTTATCAAATCTCTAAGACTTGTCTCATATTTGACCAATTCCAACTCATCTCACCCCTTCTTGGCAAATCTTATCCTCTTCCCCCTCACTCCCTTCCTTGATTCACCTTTATTTAGAAAACAAACAATTCCTCCTCTGAAATGTCTGAAGACCGCAAGCTGTTCCCCCTTTCAAGAAATCAGAGCCTCTCTCCTTCCCCACTTTTAATTTTGGAACAAATCCCTGGTGTTCTCCTCTGTCTTCTTCCGCTGCGTACACAACCCAAACACCACCTCCATACCTCCATCTCTCCTCCTCCCAGCTGCGCCGCCAGCAGCAACACCTCCATTCCGCCACCACCTGGTCACCGTCACCTCCTTCCCACCGCCGCCCAGGCCGAGACGGAGCCAGCCGCGAGCTCCACCTCCCTGTTTTGCCGAGAAGCAACACCAGCAGATCCACCGCCTTCCGCTGTGAATACAAGCTGAAGCTGCCCTCTTTCATCCTCTCCGGCGACCACGAGCGCCCAGGCAGCCCAGGAGGCCGGCACCGAAGCCGACGCCGTCTCCGAGCACCCTCTGTGCACCTGTTTTCCCCCGAAACCAAGCGGTAAGCCTCCCTCCTCTTCACTTCTCCGCTCTAAATGCCATAAAACTCCGCCCTTAAGCCTCTCACCGTCGTCCTAGGTCCCGAATCGCTCGGATTCGCCTCCAGCGAGCTCAATTGCGCCACCGACGAGCCCGAATAACCTCGACAGACCTCCGGCGAAGCTCCGAAACCGCGGTGAGCGTCTTCCCTCTTCTTCTCCTTTCCCTTTCCGTGAGTGTGTGTGTGTCGGTGTCGGGATTGGGTGGCCGGAGTCCGGGTGTCGCCGACAGCCTTTCCCTTCTCCTCCTCCTTCCTGGTTTTTTCGAACGCTGTGGGACGTTTGGGGGAGATGGTGAACAACTCCAATTTTGGTCCGGTTTTTCTTTTGATTTAAAAAGGATGGGTTCGGTTCGGTTTTCTTTAAATAAAAATGAAACCGGTTCACTAAAGGGAATGGGTTGGGTTGTGGATCCGAAATTTAAAAGATAAAATTTGGGCCTAATTCCAATTGGGCCTGATTTTTATAAGATGAGTCAAATAATATTATGTCTTAAGAGTTAAGATTATAAAAGGGATTTTCGATTTAGTAAAATATATTAATAAAAATGGTTGGGAAATTTAAGGGATTTGGAAATATTTTATGAAAGTATTTATAAAATGGTATTTAAAATATTATATAATATAAATTGAGATTTAGAATATAAGATATTATTATTGAGATTTAAAGGTATAATACTATGGTGATTAAAACAGAAATAATCTTATGAGACTTGGATTTTAGAAAAAGGAATTTGATGAACATCTCCCAATGACGGAATTTCTAACTAGTCAACTCAGTTTTCAAAACGGGTTTCGGGACTAACTC
This sequence comes from Persicaria tinctoria, assembly GCA_037127255.1. Lineage (NCBI taxonomy): Eukaryota > Viridiplantae > Streptophyta > Magnoliopsida > Caryophyllales > Polygonaceae > Persicaria > Persicaria tinctoria. The sequence goes on along the minus strand of JBANSL010000004.1, from coordinate 31,525,998 downwards.
GGGAATTTTGCGATCGGTGACTAACTAGCATGATTGATGTGGATGGTTGACTAATATCATGATTGGTGTGTACTAATGGCATGATTGATTGACTAATGGCATGGTGAAGTGTTAGACTTGGGTAGCGTTAATTTATGCTTTCGAAATATGATGAATATGATGGACTTGATATATGTGATATGCGGATTATTTTGCGGATATGTTATGGCAAATACATGAATGTGGCTGAATGGAATGATGAGAATGATATGGTCTTGTGGAATGTGGCAATGTGATGAATGGTTGAACATGATGGAACGATGATTGCGATATGGTTGCTATTCTCGTTGAATGATATGCTTGAGTGCTTGGATGATTAGACGTAGACTTATATATGTGCGTTCTGATATGTATCTAGGTGATCTTTAATCTATTATAATGCTTGCCTTGCTGTTCTGCACCGCCAGGTAAGTCTCTTCGGAGCTTACTCAGATTGAATAGAGCTATTCCCTGCTTTAGGTGCATGATATACTAGGTGTTGCATTCATGATCAGCATGCCATGTAGTACCATGCTAGGTTGCATTGATCGTTGAGCATTCTATTTCTCTATGTGTATGTAAACAGAACGGCCGTTATCTGTGATAGTCCTAGAAGTCTTTGCTAGGGTCATAGGGTAGCCCAGCTTCATCGGGTACCCTGAGTCAATCGAGTACTTCCTTATATTATGATATGCCTGCGGGCTTTATTGTGGAGCGGGTTGGGCATGCGTGCCGCCCTATTATGAATGAATGCTTTCATGAGCTGGCTAGTCTCCGCCTGTCGGAAGGGGTGGAGGTAGGAGAGGGATATACCACTTGGTATTCTGTGCTAAGGCCTTATTATTATTATTATGCACTTGATCTTAGGAGCATGTTAGTGTGTTAATATTCCGCCATGCATCTAGAAGCATCTTTATTAGGTATAGCGTATATGTGTGCTTATGGTTGGGATGCAGAGTTAAGTGGGCATCGATCTGATCCCGCCCCATATCAATTTTTTTAGGTATTATTTATGTTCATCCTATCGGTGTTGTTTGCTTATTGCGCGGGTCATTTTATCGGCGGAGAGTGAACGCTGGAGTTATAGACTTCACCAGACTCTGATTACATTTTTGGATTTTCACTTTAGACTCCGTTTTGACCCGGCTCTGCCGTGGCACCCTCTTGTATTACACTTATTTCCGCTAGTCGCACTATTTCTGATTTCCACGCTTAGACTTACGACAGGTACAGGGGACTTCCCCGGGGATTCCAACGATCCCTTCGATTTTGGGTACGAAATCCCCCTTTGAAAACATTAAAGTAGGTTTCGAAACCTTCAACCTGTACTCGGGGCGCAAGGTCCTAACGAGGGATTTTATCCCTCGAAACGTAACCTGGGAATCATATTCCTGGGCCGTTACAATTACCATTTTACCAAGTTAGAATATTAGCTAGGTTCTTCCATTCGCCAAAGGGTTTCCCGTCACAGAAGCAAGGAGCAAACAAGATCTGCAGAAAATACCTTAAAAAAAAGAACGGGGAAAGGAGTCAGATCGAGCCACTCATGCGGGACCGGCAGTCCTCGCTGAGGCCACATAGTATGTGCTATACCTAATAAAGATGCTCTAATGCAGTACGAAAGGCAAACACACTAGCATGCTCCTAGTCATAATAATGTGTAAAAATATCGTAAAGGGCCCAAGACAATGCCAAGTGGCATATCCCTCTCCTACCTCCACCCCCTTCTGATAGGGCGGAGACTGGCCAGCTCGTGAATGCATTCGATCATAATCGGGCGGCACGCATGCCTAACCCGCTCCACAATAAAGCCCGCAGGCATCTCATAATATAAGGAAGTTCATGACTCGATTGACTCAGGGTACCCGATGAGGCTGGGCTACCCTATGACCCTAGCAAAGACTCTAGTACTATCACAGATAACGGCTGTTCTGTTTCAAACGCAATAATTAAGCAGACGCTCATTCAATTAGTGCAACCTAAACAAGATACTACATGTCATGCTTTTATGCATATGCAACACCTAACATAAAATGCAACAACAAGCATGAATGTCCAACCTGAGTAAGCCCCCTAGGGAACTTACCTGAAGATGCAGAACAACAAAATAACGCAAGCAATGGCCTAAACGCAAGTCCAAAGCAATCCAAAAGCAATACACACCTATATATCATCAAGCTATTTTCATAAGCTACTAGTCCATCATTCATACACACGAACTCCACGTTCTCAGCATGCTCAAAACCAACCGATAGTAAAACCATTTCATTTCCAATCAACCCATCGATAAATCTTACCAACAATATTTCCAAACTCATCTCCCAAAGTTTTCCAAAGTCTTAAATCTCAAGTTAAGTCAACTCATATCCAAAACAATTTCTCAAATCATATTTGGCCAAATTCCGACATTTATCATTTAAACCCTTAACAAATTCCCAAAATCACATTATTAACACCATCCCGGCATTAAACATTTAAACCTTAAAACCAATATCTTAAAAATCGTATTATAGGATTAATTCCGACATTTTGGTTTCTCAAACAACAAATCCTTAAAATGTATTTCCGAACTTAAGATCTCTTTTTAAATAATTTATCAAACAATGCTTAACTAAATAAAATATCAAATTTAAATCCTCTTAAATAATATTTTATCAACAATATTTAATTAACATGACGCCTTAAATTAAATCTATTTTCAAAATACCTATTTATAATTTCAAATCAACAATTCATATCGAAATCCCTAAAATCGCATATTAACATATCACAACACACATATTCCAAAGAATAACATTTTTATAAAATATTTCTAAAATCTCAACCATATTCATTTAATTAGACCATCCTTTTTAATATACTAAAACTCACCCTTATAATTATAAAATTCCAAAACCGACCCTTCATATTCATTTAAATGCCAAAACCGACCTTTATTTTATTTTCCTCAAAACCGAACCCAAGGATGGAGAATGATCCATTTGTTTTGACAAACCAGGCCCAATTTACTTGCTTTTAAGACAACCCAAAAAAATTAGGCCCATTCCCCTTCTAAAATCTGATCCAAGTAAAACCCCAACCCAATCTCTTATTTTTCTTAAAAAAAACCGGTTCACTCATTAAAAGGCTGAACCGAACCCATTTATTTAAAACAAAAAACCGGACCAAATTGAATCACTATTCATCGCCTTGTCCCTATACTCCCTGTGTTCGAAATTCAGCAAGAGGAAAAGGGGCAGGGGAAGCTCGCCGTCGACACCGCACTCCGACCACCAAAACAACACTCATGGACACAGAATTGACAAGAAGAAGGAAGGGAAAGGAAGTGCTCACCGAGGTTTCGAAGGTTCGCCGGAAAACTCGCCGAGGGCTCAATTGGAGCTCGTCCGGCCTCGCCGGAGTTGGGAGCTGCGTCGGAGGTGTTCTAGGGGGAGTGAAAAGGATTAAAGCTTCACCTTTACGCTGATTGGAGGTGAAAGGAAGGGAGAGGAGCAAGGAGGCTCTTACCGCTCGAGATTGGAAAACAGAGAAGAGGCAAAAGAGAGGCGGCGGCTGAGCTCGTCGGGGACTTCTGGGGCTGCCGCTTCTGCGTGGATGTCGAGGGAAAAGTGATGGAAGAGGTGGCTGCTGGGTGTCGGAAGAAGAAGGAGGAGCTACCGTGGGTGCTCGGTGGGCTTCTTCGAAAAAAAGAGGGAGCTTGGTGGCGCCTGGTGGCTCTCGGGCGGCGTATGGTTGGTGCTGGACTTCGGAGGAGGCGTGGAGGGCCATTACGGTGCTCGGACACGAAGAAGAAATGAGGGAGCTGTGGGTTGTGTTTGCTTTAGATGTTTGAAAATGAAATGTGGTGAGGGTAGGTGTGTGTACGAGGTTTTGTATGGAATCAGATAAAGGAGTGGTCCTCTTCAATTGGAGATGTGCCCATAGCTGTCACAATTGGTCAAGGCTGCAGAGAGAAAGCTTTTGGCATTTTGCTTTAATTGTATCACAAGCTAAGTGAGAGGTGTACTCTCAAATGTTGCTGGCAACCCAAAAAGGGAAGGGGCTGTTTGATTTGTAATGGGGGAGAAGGGAAGAAGACAAGAGGGGTTGTGGACATGTGATCTCCAAAAGATATTTCAAAATACCCAAAAACAACCCCAGAACCCGCTCTCTCGATCTTATCCAGACTTGGTCAGAATGAATTTTAAAATTTCCAATCCGAATTTAATAATGAAATCCCTGAAAAGCAGGATAAAATCTATTTTGTATAAATTTCAAAGTTGGTTGGAATCCGCTTTAAGAGTTTCAACTTCGATTTAGTAATTTAAAGACGAGTCTTCCTTAAAATATCCGAATTTTTTTTCCGACTTAAATCCATTTATATTATTTATATTATTTATTATTTAAAAATCCGGGTCTTTACACCATCCACCTCTAAAAACAAGTCTCGTCCCCGAGGCTAAGACCAAAATAAAGTAGGGAATGAAGTTTGAAATTGATAAGCCCCAGGACCATGTCCAAGAATCTTGTAATCATCTCAGTTGCGTCTTCTGAGATTCTCACAACATCATAGTCACGGTCGTGACAATTCCAATTGGCCTTGACAAGTATGCAATAAGTGCCCCTATCACATCCTCGCTTCGACTTCTCGGAAGTACCACAACTCTAAAAGTTCTACAATATCATCACTAGGTCTTAGCAAGCACCCTACAAGCGCCCTCATAAGATGCTTGTATCCACTTCGTGAAGTATCATAGAGTTGCCCGGGTTTGAAAAGTTTCTAAAGGGATTCCGCAATTGGAAAAGATTAGGCTTAAATTCGTTGAAACTCTCGATAACGTTTATTCTTTTAAAATCCACATTGGTCCTTTTCAAAACCGTTGAAAATCTTCAACTCCTACGTTTAATCAAGCAACCTTACACCAAAACAAGTCAAATCCTTTCAACTCAAGATTTCGTCAAAATCTCCCAAAACCGAATCAGTTTCCCGCATATCAATCAATCAAATTCAGAAATCAGGAGGTGGAATCATCCACCTCTAAGGGCTAATCCCATATTCTCTTCCTAGTTTCCAAATCATGCAACATCATTCACAACTCAACAAGTACCATAACCAAAAGTTTCATCAACTCTCATATAAGCATAATACCATAAGCCATCTCACACATGGCAAGTCCCACATCATATCATAGCCACAACCCATCACATAACCGTTTAACATAAACATAAACATGCCAACAAGTCTCAAGAACCAAAGAAACAACAAGCCTCAACATACTACGAGTCATAAGGTATGTCTATATCATACTAAAGGCATCACAAGTGCATAATCGAATGTTCATCACTCATCACGTAATCACACATGTCCAGAAATCAACGGGTTAGGTGTTATGGGGTTAGTACGTCAGTACACATCAAATCTCACAATCGCATATCGATATCGCAACACAAGTAGAACAGATTCATCACGTTAACATATCAACACAACAAGATCATACTATTAAGATTCAGAAAAAGGAAAGATCTAACCATATACCAAGCATCACATGCTAACATACTCACAAAACATCATTTCAACTCCTTACAATACCATATAACGATCATTTTGTCATCAGGCACCATTATCTCATATATACAGATCATATTCATCATTTACATATTTATAATCATGCTTCCCAACCATATAATACACATCATGCTTACTACCACATAATAAAACATCATGCTTCCACATAATAGCACATCATTATCCCATAGTTCATACTCATCATTATTTCATATATCATATCACAACACATCCTAACATGCTTCTAAACCAATATAACAGGATATTAATATATCATGGTAACACTTGTCACTAGCAACTAGATTTTAATATTGCATATCATCATGTAATTCCATATCAGGTTCATCATGGTCGTTATCTAACATCATGCCAGCAAATATAAATAAATCACAACATCAAGAAAATTCCTCACATCGTACCACCCAAAATAAAACATAACCCCCACTCACCCATCTCCACTCTCAAGCCAAGATTAATCCTCTTCCAGACTCAACAACACTAACTCCGACAAAATCCTCTGAAGAAATCTCAATTCATTTCGATACTCCAATCTCACCCCTCATTCCGCCAAGCACTACCACACCATCCACCTCTAAGGATCCAACTCCTATCTCTAACTTCACACCCAAGTACCTCTAATACCATGTCCTCAATATTCACGAGCCCTTCCTTACACTTCTCATACTACCCGAAGCATCACCAACATCCCCTAGAAGCTCATCAGAACCACCAACATTGCCTCTTCTAAATCCCAAAACACACTTGGTCTTTCCTAAGCCAACATCTCTTCCTGCAACTCGACCTTATATCACCATCGATCATCCCAACGACTCAAATTCTTTCACCACTCTCCAACTACGCTACCAATGACCTCACCCACAAGTTTAAGGAAGAAGCAGTCATGAAAATCATCAACATAAGGTCTACATCATATCAACTAGTATTCATAAACGTAACATCATGGGTTCAACAAGTCTCAGTTTACCATCATCCTCAATAATCATTATAACATCATATATGAACACAACCAAGTCAAGCTAGCATGTTGCATTATAACCTTATCAGATACAATTTAGGCTTCTTGGCATATGTAGTTCACATTTTTACAGACAAGGAATTTAAATCATGCTTAGCAACTTAGCGTATCAACAAATCAAGACATCATGGTACATGAGAGCTATAAGTCATCAAATCATATCATCATAGACAACAGGCAATCAGGCAACAATCATAATCAAGTTAGCACATCAACAAGTAAATCTCATCGTCAGGTTAGTGCAACATCATTGTCAACAAGTTCAAAAGGGTTAGCAATTCGAACGGAGAACACTCTCGCTTGCAAGTCATATCTTACTCATAAACTGTCATTCTTGATGCGTGCCCGTTCCGCCGACATCATTGATCCTGAGGCCCGTGGGTTATGGGCCCACACTTCTGTTGCGCTGTTCTATCACTATTTAACTCCTCATTCTCCTTTCTCATGCGGTCGCTCGTCTAATGTATCGTGTAGGAGTTCAAGTCAATGGAGATAGGGGAGTGACAAGAAAAGACAACCCAAATTCCTTTCGGGGACAAACACGGACCACAACTACAGACGTCAATACTAGAGACAAGACTCTGACCCGAGAATAGTAACAACGCCCTTATGGAGGTCTAGTAGGTTGCAATTGTGACAAGCAGAACCAATTTCGTTATGGGGCATATCAATCATTTAGTCCACACTAACATGTACCTATCACGAGGAGCACAACATACGTATTCATTCCAGAAAGACATACTCGAGTGCTACCCGAATGCATGCGAGACAAGATAGTAGTCTATTATCACATGAAAGCAGATATGCCTAGCAACTAAAGCAAGATATGCGGGATTTAACAGGCATCACAATTATCATCTATATGAACAATGCACGAGCTTGGGGTATGTATCATACAAGGACATATAAGAGCAACTTAGTAACTATCTCATCTGACACAATGATCATATAATAGGTCAAGTATGGCACGTAATCATATAACGAGATACATTTAGAAAGCATGGGTCCTACATGGTACTAGTGATACATGATGTGATACAAGCATGGTCAAGAGTCATTAAGAGGAGCTCAACATAATATTCACGAAACATGAGATATCATCAAAAGTAACAAGAAGGACATCATGGTCGATAGATTATAATTGTGTCAAGAACTAACCATCATAGGACACATATAAATGTACAATAGTTATCACATCATGGAACACGTACAACATGTAATAATTTAATGAGTCATATTGGAAATCATAAGTCCTACAGGATACTACTAGCACATATCGAACCATGACCACAGTCAAGGTAATTCGACTAAATTCATTCTAACATTCATGCGTCATGCATATGCGAAATGATATAGTGTGGTATGTGATCATGCAAGGTGTGAAGGTCATATGTTTATGCAATCACGAGAGCATATCATAGGGTAATAGGGAAACACTACGAAGCGATAACATGTAAGCATGCTAGAATTAACCATCACGGAAAGCAAGTCGATCATCGAATTCAACATCCATCTAATTAGAATGAGTACAACAATTTAAGATGATAGGAAGGGGAAGAATCACATTATGAAGGACCTAGCTCAAGAGGAGATTAGCAATACGATAGGCAAGATATAAATTCTCATAAGTCACCACCAAGGACCCTACATGAAGCTAAAGGCTCAACTTAACATATGATACACGCATGCAACTAATCATGATGATATGTCAGAAATCAATTCAATCACGTTCTGACGATATAGAAGCATGATGAAAGTTTAATGATATACAATACGAGTCTAAGTAATGGCAAGACGACTATAATTCAAGGACAAGGGCTCGAATCAACATATACTAGGATAAAACATGCATTCATCGAGACTCAATTATACCACATATTCTCCATCCAACGCAAGTAATCACACCACAATACAAATTGCAAACAACCAACGTTAATTAATCTGACGAATACAGAACAGATGGACATGCTATAGATTCTTGTCACAAAAGGTATGATAGACATCAACGCATCATCAGCTAGCATGCTAAAGAGATCATTTGCATGGATTAATACGAAGAAGAGTGTATCACACTATCATTGACCTAATCCAGGAGAAAATAACAATCATATAAGTTCATATCATGAGGTTCGTGCTTCCAATCAATCATACGATCAATGGGCCAAGAAAAGATGCTATGACAACATATAATCATGATAGAAGCAAGGCATAACACGACATCTAATCAATGTAATTAATCAGAGATGCAGCAACATGAGTAGCTTTTTACTACGATCATTTGCAAGGTGTATGCGAAAGATTACAAAAACATGTCATGCAATTTAGAGAGAGCCACAATTAAAACCAGACAGAGATCCCTAAGGGCGACCATTGACCTTTCTCAACCGACTCATCACCCCTCTATCCCGTGGGACTTCGGTACGACATTCATGGCAAGAAGACACTGGTTAATCATCATAAGAATAAGGAAAGACAGCCCCAGAAACACCTTACTTCTGACTCAAAATGACATCAAGAACTACCTTACAATACTCACCCAAACAACCTTCATATACACACATGATTTCGACACAAGGTATTTATAACCAACCCGATTCCCGTGAAAGATACTGACATTCGGGAGAAAGACTCGATAATATCCTCAAGGGTTTAGCATAGTAGAACGGGCTATTACACATAACTGGGTTGACCATACAGAAACAAGGGTACTCCCACTATCCCGTTTGCACAGATTAGTCAAGACACATTTAATAGTTAAGGAATCCAAATCAGATCTGTAACATAGCAAGCATTCAACACATAATCAGTTAATAACACTCATAATGATCTCCTTGGAGGCTCCCAACCCATCTGTGAAGAACAAGCTGATATTTTGTCTACCGTTCCCAACTACACCCACTAAGGGTGGTCTAGCGCCTTTACTACCCACTCAAGTCCCCGTTTGGTTGGTTTTCCTCTTTTATAACAAGCCAAGTTCATTACTTAGTCCGATTTGGGTTAGGCATCTTAAGTTCATTTTGCCCTTTTAAATCCTTTTATAAAGTTCTTGAAATTTGTGGGCGATTTTCAAAACATACACTCGACCCTTGCGTACCCGAATTGCACAACCTCAGCTCTGATACCATCTTTGTAACGGCCCAGAATTATAATTTCCGGGTTACGTTTCACGGGATAAAACCCCTTTTAGGATCTTGCAATCCAGGTACGGGTCGAGGTTTCAAACTCCTTTTAAGGTTAGTGGAAAGAGGGGTTTCAAACCCTAAAAGTCACGAAGGGTCGTTGGGTACCCTTTACCTGTCCTAAGACTATGTCGCAAAATCCAATGCAACCGAAAGTAAAGCGGAAGCAAAACCAGGATACAAATGCCACGACAAAGCCGGGTCAAACCAAATCATAAGCAAGTGATTACCATTTTACCAAGTTAGAATATTAGCTAGGTTCTTCGATTCGCCAAAGGGTTTCCCGTCACAGAAGCAAGGAGCAAACAAGATCTGCAGAAAACACCTTAAAAAAAAGAACGGGGAAAGGAGTCAGATCAGGCCACTCATGCGGGACCGACAGTTCTCGCTGAGGCCACATAGTATGTGCTATACCTAATAAAGATGCTCTAATGCAGTACGAAAGGCAAACACACTAGCATGCTCCTAGTCATAATAATGTTTAAAAATACGGTAAAGGGCCCAAGACAATGCCAAGTGGCATATCCCTCTCCTACCTCCACCCCCTTCCGATAGGGCGGAGACTGGCCAGCTCGTGAATGCATTCGATCATAATCGGGCGGCACGCATGCCTAACCCACTCCACAATAAAGCCCGCAGGCATCTCATAATATAAGGAAGTTCATGACTCGATTGACTCAGGGTACCCGATGAGGCTGGACTACCCTATGACCCTAGCAAAGACTCTAGGACTATCACAGATAACGGCCGTTCTGTTTCAAACGCAATAAGTAAGCAGATGCTCATTCAATTAGTGCAACCTAAACAAGATACTACATGGCATGCTTTTATGCATATGCAACACCTAACATAAAATGCAACAACGGGCATGAATGTCCAACCTGAGTAAGCCCCCTAGGGAAGTTACCTGAAGATGCAGAACAACAAAATAGCGCAAGCAATGGCCCAAATGCAAGTCCAAAGCAATCCAAAAGCAATACACACCTATCATCAAGCTATTTTCATAAGCTACTAGTCCATCATTCATACACACGAACTCCACGTTCTCAGCATGCTCAAAACCAACCGATAGTAAAACCATTTCATTTCCAATCAACCCATCGATAAATCTTACCACAATATTTCCAAACTCATCTCCCAAAGTTTTCCAAAGTCTTAAATCTCAAGTTAAGTCAACTCATATCCAAAACAATTTCTCAAATCATATTTGGCCAAATTCCGACATTTTTCATTTAAACCCTTAACAAATTCCCAAAATCACATTTTTAACACAATCCCGGCATTAAACATTTAAACCTTAAAACAAATATCTTAAAAATCGTATTATAGGATTAATTCCGGCATTTTGGTTTCTCAAACAACAAATCCTTAAAATGTATTTCCGAACTTAAGATCTCTTTTTAAATAATTTATCAAACAATGCTTAACTAAATAAAATATCAAATTTAAATCCTCTTAAACAATATTTTATCAACAATATTTAATTAACATGACGCCTTAAATTAAATCTATTTTCAAAATACCTATTTATAATTTCAAATCAACAATTCATATCGAAATCCCTAAAATCGCATATTAACATATCACAACACACATATTCCAAAGAATAACATTTTTATAAAATATTTCTAAAATCTCAACCATATTCATTTAAGTAGACCATCCTTTTTAAATTACTAAAACTCACCCTTATAATTATAAAATTCCAAAACCGACCCTCCATATTCATTTAAATGCCAAAACCGACCTTTATTTTATTTTCCTCAAAACCGAACCCAATGATGGAGAATGATCCATTTGTTTTGACAAACCAGGCCCAATTTACTTGCTTTTAAGACAACCCAAAAAAATTAGGCCCATTCCCCTTCTAAAATCTGATCCAAGTAAAACCCCAACCCAATCTCTTATTTTTCTTAAAAAAAACCGGTTCACTTATTAAAAGGCTGAACCGAACCCATTTATTTAAAACAGAAAACCGGACCAAATTGAATCACTATTCATCGCCTTCTCCCTATACTCCCTGTGTTCGAAATTCAGCAAGAGGAAAAGGGGCAGGGGAAGCTCGCCGGCGACACCGCACTCCGACCACCAAAACAACACTCATGGACACGGAATCGACAAGAAGAAGGAAGGGAAAGGAAGTGCTCACCGAGGTTTCGAAGGTTCGCCGGAAAACTCGCCGAGGGCTCAATTGGAGCTCGTCCGGCCTCGCCGGAGTTGGGAGCTGCGTCGGAGGTGTTCTAGGGGGAGTGAAAAGGATTAAAGCTTCACCTTTACGCTGATTGGAGGTGAAAGGAAGGGAGAGGAGCAAGGAGGCTCTTACCGCTCGAGATTGGAAAACAGAGAAGAGGCAAAAGAGAGGCGGCGGCTGAGCTCGTCGGGGACTTCTGGGGCTGCCGCTTCTGCGTGGATGTCGAGGGAAAAGTGATGGAAGAGGTGGCTGCTGGGTGTCGGAAGAAGAAGGAGGAGCTACCGTGGGTGCTCGGTGGGCTTCTTCGAAAAAAAGAGGGAGCTTGGTGGCGCCTGGTGGCTCTCGGGCGGCGTATGGTTGGTGCTGGACTTCGGAGGAGGCGTGGAGGGCCATTACGGTGCTCGGACACGAAGAAGAAATGAGGGAGCTGTGGGTTGTGTTTGCTTTAGATGTTTGAAAATGAAATGTGGTGAGGGTAGGTGTGTGTACGAGGTTTTGTATGGAATCAGATAAAGGAGTGGTCCTCTTCAATTGGAGATGTGCCCATAGCTGTCACAATTGGTCAAGGCTGCAGAGAGAAAGCTTTTGGCATTTTGCTTTAATTGTATCACAAGCTAAGTGAGAGGTGTACTCTCAAATGTTGCTGGCAACCCAAAAAGGGAAGGGGCTGTTTGATTTGTAATGGGGAAGAAGGGAAGAAGACAAGAGGGGTTGTGGACATGTGATCTCCAAAAGATATTTCAAAATACCCAAAAACAACCCCGGAATCCGCCCTCTCGATCTTATCCAGACTTGGTCAGAATGAATTTTAAAATTTCCAATCCGAATTTAATAATGAAATCCCTGAAAAGCAGGATAAAATCTATTTTGTATAAATTTCAAATTTGGTTGGAATCCGCTTTAAGAGTTTCAACTTCGATTTAGTAATTTAAAGACGATTCTTCCTTAAAATATCCGATTTTTTTTTCCGACTTAAATCCATTTATATTATTTATTATTTAAAAATCCGGGCATTTACAATATAAACTTTTCATTGATAATAGGTTGAATATGTGCCAAATTTATATAATTTGTAATCATATTTTAATATCTTTCAAATTTATTTAATCTAAATTTACATTGAGATGGTTGCCAAAGATATTATATATTTTATGTACATTTATATTGTTGTAATTAGAATATTGGAATTCTGACTAATGCAATATCTTAATTATATATTTAATGAAGGGAATATCATACCATATTTAAATAAATGTTGTAATATTATTTTTTTCAATTTATTTTAATTTAAATAAATGTTTTAATGTAATTTTTCAATTTATTTTATTTAAATTCATTTACTTTGGTGAATTATATTCAAAATAATTTAATTGTATATTTTTAAAGAGTGATTTTAATAAATTAAAAACTATTAAACAATAAATTGTTTGAAATTATTTAGTATTTTCTTAAGCCTTGAGTATATATAAGTCATATTTTAATTTATACATTTTTTTCTCAACCTAAAATTATTTATTTTTAAACATATGCTCTAGGGACATAGGTATAAGAAACCACATTTTAATCTCTTAAAAAATGTGAAATTTGTTAGAAGAACGGGTACTCTTATACGAAAGAAGTATCCTAGCTTTTTTTTTTGTTATTTTATCTTAAACATGATTAACAGCTATGACTAACTCAATGATATTAATTCTCAAAGATGATTAGAGTCGGAGAGTTCCAATAGTAAGATACAATAACTCTTTATAGGGAAAATGACTGAAAATCACCCCTTAAATATGGCGCTTTGCAGAAAAGTTTTCTGCAAACCGGTCATTCGGGTCGGGTCACTTCGGGTTTCGGGTAAAACGGGTCTCGGGTAAAACGGGCTCCAGGTTTTTCTGGTTGACTCGAACCCGGGTTTGACCGGGTTCGGGTCATTTCGGATCGATTTCGGGTTTGTCAATTTTTTCTTTTTTAAATTAAAAAAATCATGATTTGATAATTTTGTGATAAATTTTAATTATATATAATTATAATTCAACCGGGTCAATCGGGTAAATCGGATCAAAATTACCGGGTCACCGGGTCGAAACCTAGATTACTCGGAAAATTTCTGGTTTTTCGGGTTCGGGTCGAAAAAAAAATTCGGGTCAAAATTCCCGGGTTCGGGTCGGAAACTTTTCGGGTCGGGTTGTGTTTTGACAGGTCTACAGAAAACCATCTCTTAAAATTAAAATTGTAGAAAACCACCCCTTAAACCTATTTTGTCTGTAAATCGCCACCCATAATCTTTTTTCCCTTTAACTTGCTATTAAAAATGGCGAAAAGTCATTTTTACTCCTCCCGTTTAATGTTATTTTAATGAGAGAAAAATGTATGAATTGAAATAAATTAATAAAATCTATTTATCCATCCCTTTTAATGTTATTTTAATAGAATAACATACCTTTTTTTTCTCATTAAACGGGATGGATAAATAGATTTTATTAATTTATTTCAATTCATACATTTTTCTCTCATTAAAATAACATTAAAAGGGAGGGGTGAAAATGGGTTTAAGGGGTGATTTTCTGCAATTTTAATTTTAAGGGGTGATTTTGTACAACGAGCCATATTTAATTAAGGGGGGGTTTTATGCCATTTTATAGGTATCTTGAGTGTTTCATGATCAAAGTAATCATATTTTTATATCATTTTTTGTTTAGTTTTACATATTTTGAAATAAATATTGCAATAAATGAATTTCTACTTATTAGTTAAATACTTTTTCATCAAAATGAGACTTATTAATTAAAGACAAATATCTTTAAGTTATGAGTTAAATGAAATTCTCTTATAAGAATTTAAAAATGAAGTTATAAAGAATAATAAGTGTTATTTTTATACTAATTTTAATGATTTTTATAAATAAAAAATATTTATTTTTAATGACATGATATTTTTTTAGCAAAAAATAACATATTATTTCACTAATAAAATTTAACATTCGCACACTTTATAACTAAAAAATTTGAATGTTATTAATGGGATTTTGTTTTAATAAGTATGTTTTCAAACCCTTTGAATTTGATTTTTTCAAAAAAAAAATTGTTCAAAGAAGATAATCTTTTCGTATATTATGATACGATTTTATAGTTAACTTTTTTTTGAAATATTTTATATTCTAATATTGTAAGCTAATATTATGGATTTTTATACAAAAAATAAGTTAAATATATTAAATAAGTATAATTGTTGAATCCGTGCATAGCACGGGTATAGGACTAGTTATTTCTATAATATTTGAAAAGTAGAGAGTGTTACGAGGGAAACTAGTTATCAAAATAAATCAAAATAAACCAACTCCCTGTCCAAGTAGGGATGACAATGAGGCGGGGACTCCCCGATTCCCGCGGGGAATCCCCATTGCGGGGACGGGGATGGCGAATTTAAATAGGGATGGGGACGGGGATGGGAGCCAAATTGATTCCCCGTGCGGGGACGGGGATGGGGACGGGGATAGTAGTCCCCACCCCGATCCTCGCCCCGCCCCGCCCCGTCCCCGTCCCCGATGGGAAATATAAAATCCCCATTTTTGTTTATATCTTACCTAAGATTAATAATTTTTCTTTTATTTTTAAACTTTTACCTTATAATTTACATTTATGAGATATTATATGTAATATTTATATCATATTTTTTTTTACATAACATTAATAATATCTTATAGTTTTCTATTAAATGGGGGAAAACTATAAGTTTTAAATGGGGAAACCCGCGGGGAATACAAACGAGGAAAATTAAGCGGGGATGGGGATTCCCCGACGGGGACGGGGACCCGACGGGGATGGGGACGGGGGACATTTTTAATCCCCGAGCGGGGACGGGGACGGGGACGGGTGGGCTTTTTTCAAAAGGGGACGGGGACTAGGAGGGTACTCCCCGCCCCGAACCCACCCCGTTGCCATCCCTATGTCCAAGCAAATAAAATAGAAGAAATCATCCCGTTGTAGTGGTAGGGTATTCGGGATCGTATCCACGAGGAAGCGTGTCAGCAATCGCTTGATTAGTCCCAAGTTCCTCTCGTTTCGACCAGCAGAAGTCCTCGACGTTGAGTAAAGTACTCGATGTTGACTACCTCAGTCGAGTTAACCTGCAAAACAGAACAATAGAAGCAAAAACCAAGCAATGTCGAGTACAGAGTACTCGATGTCGACAAGAGTCATCGACGTTGACTAACCAGTGGTCGAGATCGAGTAGCTGTGCAGAATAAAAATCGAACCTTTGTGATGAAAATAGAACAGAAGCAACACGAAATTGGTGGAAATTCAATAATATAAAAAGCTCCTAGATAACCATTTCGGAATGGCTCACCGGAAATGACTTGTGGGTAGTATCCATAGGTCCCCGGTTCGAACCCTGGAATGACCGATCTTTATTTACCAATTCAAGGTAAAAAGCTCCTAGAGTCGGGGTTTTAACGCCAAAACGATAACCATATAAGAATCATGCTAAAGGTATAAAAGATTATGCCTTTCATCAAATAACTGTCGTCATTGACAAGTAAGAAGATAGAGGCTTTCGCATAAATCCTAATTGTTACTAACCCTTTTTACATAATTAATCCAAGTTGTATTAAGATCACTTTCGTTTCAATAACACAAACAAGGATCACCTTCGAATGTCGCAGAAGAATCATGCTCATAGGGATAGAAGACGAAATTGCATTAAAAGTTGTACCTTTGCCGCATTACCTTACATGGCTATCGTCAGGCTCACCCCGACCTAAAAGTTGGGTGACTACTTGCTCTTCATCATATAAACACATATCAATAATAAAAGGAAACTAAATTGGATTAAATCGAAACAAAACTTACAATCGATCGAAGCCAAATCGCTCTCGCTCTTCACCTTACTCTCGGCCAAGCTCTCTCTAAAACTCCTACCTTTCGAATGTAATTATGTTGTGGAATAGAATGCCTAAGAACTAGCCCCTAGGTATTTATAGTATTTAATCCTCGCTATCCAAGGAAAAAATAATCTATCTATATCTAAAACTATCTATTTAAAGACTTATGATAAACTTGGAAATAAAACAAACAAATCATTAAGGGAACTATCTAATTGTGGATAAATCTTGATATATCTTCTCTTCAAGTTGATCGAATTCCCCTTGCATTAGCTTGCAAGTAATCACACACTCGGATCTTCACTCGATTTCGACTCGGAATGGCGTCAGGGAGTACTCGACATCGACAAGAGTAGTCGATGTCGTGTATAACTCTTCTTCTCCTCGGACTGTGCTCGAGCTTGGGTAGTTTGGAATATTATTAAACTTATGGGACCATTTCCATAAAGGTCTTCTATGGATAGTTGGAAACGGCCAATCTATAAACGTATGGACATATCCGTAGATAAATGACCTCCCCCTGGATTGTTTTAGGGGAAATCACAATGCTAATTTAAAAGTCTCAGACCTCTTGGATAGTCATAAATGTTGGAATACAAACATGCTAAATCAACTTTTTCCCTCAAACATAATACAAAAGATATAAAACATTAAAATTCTGGACTGGAACACCTAGATAAGTTGTTCCAGAAACCAAACACTAATGGGTCCTTTACTAAAAAAATCCACATACAAACTAATTAACCAAGCCCCAAATGTCATTATATAATAGCTACTTGTGGTGTGGAAACTTAACGTTCCCCCTGGGATAAAAAAATCTCATCTGGAAGGCATGATGGATGCCTAGTGTGACTTGAATTCGAACTTAAAACCTTCTGGGAGATCTGGGAGCTGAATGGCTTAATGGTTGCGAACTGAGATCGGGATCCTTGAGATCTCATAGTGTCCTCCTTGGCTATGTATTGACCTGCATCTTGCTTGAATGTTGTTTTCTTAAACTGGATAGTCTTTTCAATTTCTAGATCACAAGGTACTGTAAAAATATTAGTAGAATGAATGTGAACCGTACAGGATGGCCCACACGATTGCTAACAAACACACTTAAAAAAATCGACACTCCTTGACATTGGCACCAGAAATTTAGTGGATGTGAATGTAGTGGTTCATTCCCCCAAATAGTAATACTTAAACCTATTAACTGACTTTAGTACATTGAACAAGTACTAGTTATAATGCATGTTTTGCATAGGCATTTTAGGTAGTTTTAGGGTAGTTTAGGTTGCATATTTACATGTTTTATGCATAAACCGCATTCATTATCTTTTACTTGCACAGTTCAAAATCTACGTGCTTTATATTTATCTATACAGATTATCAATCCCGAGCTTAAGGAGAAGGGCAATGCTACACTCTAAAGCTATGAAAAGCCTAGATGGAGTTAATGATCAAGAAGAGAAGTGGAACCAAGAAGGTTGGAAGTCAAAGAAGAAAAGAAAACCAAGTCTTGAAGAGAGCCACCCGTTGGTCCCCATCGACGCCCGTCAATCCCAGAGCTCGTGTAGAAGTCTCGGCATGTGCCTATGTCGGTGCCCGCCGCTAACCCTTGGCACCCGCCGATTAACTAGATATGCAAAATGTGTCCGATCTTATCCGTGGCTCTTTATGCTTATCTCTTAGATATCTTTTGCTTAACTTACAAGCACAAAATCTAGGGTTTCCACCCCTATAAATAGTCGAGGGATTCACATCATTTCAACATCGCCTTAATCCATTATATATAGATATATCTTGATGAACGAGTTGGGAAACATGCATATGTAAGAGTTTTGACAAGTGACGAATGTTTCTCTTAGCGGAAGCAATAACTTGGTTGACAACCAGGTGAGACATCGACCAGGAGAGAGATACAGAGATTACATGCCAAGTATTAGGGACCTATTGCTTCTCGACCCCTATGCAAGAGTTAAGGGAGTTGAATAAAGATCGAATATAAAGCTATATCAACTTTGTGCACAAACCAACACTAAGTTAATCAAGCATAACAAAAAAGCCCGATCATGATCATGAAGTTACCAATGTTGTGATTATAAGTAGAAGCATATCATCGCATCATATTATTCTCATCTATAATCACTACTACTTTTATTCATTTGTTTACTTTCATTACTATTGCTTGATATTGCTCTTGTTCTCTTGTTTACAAAATACATTTAGCCAGTCACACGCACTCTCTGTGGAATCGACCTTACTGCTAATACTAATCTTTTAGTTGAAGGTAGAGATTATTGTTTGGGAGTTAGAAACATGATATTCCACGCTCACCAAATTCTTGGAGCCGTTGTCGGGGTATGTCGATTTTTTACTAAGTATATTTTAGAAGCTTTTTGGCGTGACCATCTTTTATGGTTCACACCCGTTGTGTTAATCTTTCGCTCGTGCATTGTGATATAAAAATAGGAAGAAGCATTTCCAGTTTGAGAAGACAGAATTCAAGAAAGATGGCTGAAGATCCACCAAAGAGAACATTGAGAGATCTCAAGGATCCTACCTTTCTTTCACCTCTAATGGAAATTAAGCTCCCAGATCTCCCGACGGGTTCAAAGTTTGAGTTCAAATTAGGATGGGCATCACTTTGCCCGATTTTCATGGAATGAACGAAGAAGATCCAAACAAGCATCTAACGGAGTTTACAACAATCTGTGATCATGTAAGACGAATAGGAATTACAAATGACCAATATATAAAATGGACATATCGATTTTATATTATCATATTATCAAACCCGTGCAGATAGAGTGACTGGATAGAATAGGGCCTCTAAATTTTTTAGGATCCAATATCTTTCAAGAATTGTTATATAAAGATTTTGCTTCAATTATTCATTTGTAGCTTGGTGGTAAAGTAGTATAAAGGTTGACATGTTTCTTACACTCAGGCTACTCAGCCCCTATGTTCATATTCTCATTTAAGTTAAACTAGTGCAATACCCGTGCCATGGCGCGTTTGCGATGGAAAAGAATCAATGAAACTGATCAGAAGTGGTAAGTAATAGTTATAGTATGCTTTTTTTATTGGCAAAAGGCAACATATATGTAAAATACAACAACATTAATCCATAAAAATATAAATCCTGGCATTTGGTTCCGATACTCATACAACCTAGGTAGAAACAAAATTAATGGAGCTACTGCCTTATGTTCTTCCAAAGTGAGGTTGCAAAACATAAAAAAAAAC
Source organism: Persicaria tinctoria (assembly GCA_037127255.1). Lineage (NCBI taxonomy): Eukaryota > Viridiplantae > Streptophyta > Magnoliopsida > Caryophyllales > Polygonaceae > Persicaria > Persicaria tinctoria. Next base: position 31,505,925 of record JBANSL010000004.1, on the reverse strand, counting down.
AGATTTATTGTATATTCATAAGAACAAACAAAATGGATTAAAGAGATAAATAATATATATAATTAGACATTAGACATCTCCAATAAAAGAAAAACCAGGGCATGTGTACTAAATTTCCACGTTTGAACACACTTTCTATGGGAGGCATTGTAACACAAACATTGAAAAAAAGCAACATTAAAAGTGTAAGCAAAAATAAGTACGTTGGTTCAACAGTACCACATTACCTCTTCCAAACTTCTTTTCTTCAAATTACATCTATTAAAATCAAATAAGGATAGGTTCCTTGACTTGTTCTGAGCGATTGTGCAAACCATAAAATATATCCCTTTGTGCACCTGAAATTCCAAATTTTCAAGATAAAATTTCCATCACATCAATATTGTCTAAGAAGATACAAAAAAAATCAAAGAAAGTAATAACCTGGTCGATTTAGGATACGAAATGTGTACAAAAAAAATTTCCATGATTTGGTTCCTTGATTTGGTCTTTTGTGACCAATTGAAATAGAATTATGATAAAAAAAAAATCAAGACACAAAGACTGAACTCACATAATATGAAATTATAGAATTAAGAGAAAAAAATAGAAGTTGAAGTCATAACCATACATGACAGCAATGGTTGAACAGAAGCTGTAAATATTCAGAAATTGTTGAACATAGGCTGTAAAATTAAGAATAGAAGCTGTCAAAATTGAGCAGATGTAAAAATCTGTATGCTGTAAAAAATTCAGCAGTTGTAAAAAATACAGAAATATTAAGCTGTAAATACAGAAATGCAGCAGCTGTAAAAAATTCAACAGTTGTAAAAATACAGAAATACATAAATGATGTTGTAAATTACAGAAAGTTAGAGCTGTAAAATATAGAAATTTGAAGATGTAAAATATATAAATTTAAGTAGTGTAGCAAAACTGTTTTACTGAATTTTGATGTAAAATGCAGAAAGTACACTGAACTTTATTTGAGTGTTTTGAACCTTATTTCACTTAGTTTTTATATGAAAAATACAGAAATAAGACCCAACATTTTAAAGATGAAATGTTGGATAGTACCATAAATATTATCATAAATGATGTCTCCTTTTTTTCAAAACTATCGAGTTAGAAGATATAACCCTAAATTGCAATTTTTTTATACACCAAAATAAGAGGCTAAATCATAATTTCAAATACATGCCTTTGAAGTATGACGACGAACAGCAAGCAATCTAAGATATTAAAGGGATTGTTTTATAAGAGGCTAAATCATAAAAGAAGCATCTACAAAAAAATAAAGGGATTGTTTTATAAGCTTTAATTTATCATAATGAATATACATATAGGAAAACATGGAATGAAAGATAAAGAGTCCAAAATTAATGACAGAACCAAAAGTTCTGACTACCCCTTCATGATCGTTTATAAGTGATAGCAATCTAAGATAATAATCTTTCATTCTAAATGGCATAAATCCATTACAGAACTAAAATCTTCGGATTGAATTTTCTTTATAAATCTTCAACCCACATAGACGAATTTACACATTGCTGTAAGTTAAATTCAGAAATATTCCCTCACAGTTCTATAAATTTCAAGGTCATCAAGCAACTTGTTAACTGAGCACTTACAGGGTTACATGGAGGCCGAATATGACGATCTTCTTCCCCTGAAATTGCAAGTTGATTTATTTACCTGGAAGCATTATGTACTCAAACGCCTTGCTAAAAAAATGTCTTCTCTTTGCAGAAATTGTAAATTTGCCAGCAAAATAAAGAACTTTAAAAACCCTGAAACTGAACCCAAATTCCTCAAACAGCGATATGGGGCAAAATAAATATCAGAATTAAGATCTTGAATTTTAGAAACAGAATTAAGGAAGACAAAGAAAATAGGAACAAACCAAACCTTATTTCTAGGACATTGATGAAGCCAGGACTCAAAGAAGTCATTAGCCTCGACGATTTCCATAGCCAAAGCTCAGCGATATCCATAGCCTCGGCGATTTCCAGTAGCTCGATTCGGTGTGCGATTGAACAAAGATGGCAAGCGAAATAAGCGAAAAGGCCAAGAAGAGGAGGGAACCGGCAGAGGCAAGGGGATCAAAATTCGATTTAAGAAAAGATGAGCCGTCTGAGGGAGAGGAGGGAGAAAGAATGGGAGAAGGAGGCGTGTGGGAGAAGGGGAGGGAGACGGCAGAGGAACGATGTCGCTGGAACCGGAAGAGGCAAGGGGAGGGAGACGGCAGAGGCGGGCGTGGGAGGAATGAAACCCTGACCATTCATTAGTGCAAATTGTGGGGAAAAAAACGAAAATTAAAAGAAAAAGATATGATTGGCCGAGGAGGAGAGAAATGTGGGAGCATGCCACGTCAGCGGAAACTCTTTGCAATTAATTTATTATATAGATTGTTTCTTTTTATTCCAAAGCTATCTTCCATTTGTTTTTTAGAACTATGTTCACTTTGTTAATATGTTCGGGCCTCCTTTTTTTCTTTTATTATGAACTAATTAAATGATATTTAAAATTAAAAAAAAATCATTTAAAATATTTTTGTACTAAAAAAGTGTCAATAAAATTTTAAATATTCCCCTCTTATTCTTAAATATTTTGATTAAATTAATTTTAAATAAGCTTGAGTTTGGTCAATATAGTAGTTCTTTAATGTCTTTTTATATACATTTTTAAGCATAATTGAAATAATTTTAATAAGCTTGAGTTTGGTCAATATGGTAGTTCTTTAATGTCTTTTTAATTATATACATTTTTAAGCATAATTGGAATCATTGTCGGTTTTTTTTAATAAAATATTTATTTAATGTCTTTATATACATTTTTAAGCATATATGGAATCATTGTTGGATTTTTATGAAGAAAAAAAAACCATAATTCAAGATATGTTATGCTAGTAAGAAAATTTACTTAATGCAACCCTCAAGAAAACAAAATTAACAAGTAATATAAAAAGCATGTTATTATTTTTGGTGGGAAAAAAGAATGTTATTATATTCTTAGGCATAAGGCCCTTTAAAATATTGACACGGCAATATAAAATGGATAAAGCAATATAATAATATTCATCTAGTTTATAATTGATTTTTTTTTTCCTTTTCAACTTTTGGATACGTACTCTATCAATACGTCAACGAAATTATCGAAGGGTACGGTACGTAGCTTCTTATAGGAAAATAGTGGACCTTTTCTCTGTGCCTAAGTTAACTAATAAGCATCCCACTTCCATTCATTCGTATTCATATAGTTGTCCTTAATTAATTAGCAATGAATTTACATGTAAGTGGTTTGGATGGATATTGGGTCGTAGCCATAGGGGAGACTTATGAGTTCCTAATTTCTTATGCATATTACCGGATTTTTTACGCAAAGTTCCAATCAATACCGTTGCGTATTAACGTACGGACCAAACTATATATATATATATATATATATATTTATATATTATTAAGTAAAGTTCGAGTTCAA